>VHKM01000058.1:6522500-8010000 GCA_007210695.1 Neogobius melanostomus
CTGAAGCTGCAGCCGTTCGCCAGTGGCCTCCTTTAGTGGCAGGCACCTTCTAATAACCAATGCCTTGCTCCCTCACACAACTTAATTCAATTGTCTCGTAGCTTTTCCCACAGCACGGCAGATTGCTCTGTGGGCTGTGGGTTGTAAAATGTGGCTGCTCGCTCGCCGGCACCAGGTGGACAGTCTGTCGAATCACGCGCGGCCATGCCAATTAGGACTGGGGCGCGGCCAATTGTGTGTTCACATCTAAATAGGTCCGCTGATGGCAATGCCTTCTCTGATCTCGCGCTTCTATGCAAATCAGGTTCATGTGCAGTTCAGCCAGTGCCTTATGTTTCCTCTGCAATATTACAATTTAGAATGTGCAATAAAATAGAAATGAAAAGGAAACATCCTGCGGGCTCTTCAGAATCACAATTGCGAAAACTGATTTTATTAAGGCCATATAACAGCATCTGCAAACAAGGCAATATCCTTTAAGCATGGGGTGTGTAAAACCTGGCAGCTCTTTACAGAAATGCATGGGATTCTTGTGTTAGTAATTAATTTTCCAGCCATCTCCAATTTTTGCAAAAACATAGCACGATTATATCTATATAGAGTTTGCTAAAAAATTTACCCAGCTTTGTTTAGTTTGGCCATTTTTGTGATGTTTATAGTTTCACTTCCTTATTGGACACGGACAGGAAGTGACATTGAAGAAGGTAAACAATTTTAAACTGTTGTCGTGCCACCATGTTATGTCAATGGGAAATGAGTGAGTCAAACTGATATGGAACTTTACCTCTATCTATGTCACTTCCCGTCAGTAGCTTAAAAAATCTAATAAAAATAACTTTTCTGCCCAACATTTCTTCATTAAAATTGCTGTTTCACTTAAATAGAATGATAATTATGCAACTGATGAACTTGCAACTGATGTTATCCATCTAAATAAGTCATATTTTCAAAAGCATTAAAACCTGTCATATGCACTTTAACACCTCTATGGGCTATATGCACTATGGACGAAATATTGCTTCTGATTCTGAACGCAATTATCTTCAGAATAAGTGCAATTTCGAGTAACAAATCTGGGATTAGATTTTGGTTAAGATTTAGCATCATTTTCTTAAATGGTGATCAAATTGTAACTCATCATGAAATTGTATTTAAAAGTAGGTCAGTTATTTTCTGGCGCTAGTGGGAAAAGGATCCTGAGAGCCAGTGTGTTTCCAGGCCTTCCCATCAATCTGTCGTTAACTTAGTATTTGCCAGTGAGCTGTAATTAGCTGCAATTACTGAGCCTCTAATTCTGTGTTAGCTATCTGTATCTCTGCCACTGTTTTCCCCACTGCTCTATAACCCCCTCCTTATCAGATCGCTGATTGTTTGTCCCACTGTAAATGCTAAGTGACTGAGTAGACCCCGCTCCTCAGACGTGCTGTTTGTTTCTCTATTTGAGTTCTGTGGGAAAGGCTTCTCTGTGTTGGGTCTTCTATTTGAAATCCTAAATCTTAGAGTCGCTTTAAAGGTCGTGGTTGTGCTGGTTTGTTTTTGGCTTCTCACTCGTTTCCTTCTTTCTGAACTTCTCAACTACGATATGACATAAAGTGCTTCTGTTCTCTTTCAGGGAGCGAGCCAAACATTCAATACACCAACTTTTATGTTTTGTATTTGGAGAAAGTTTCCCCAAAGACTGTGAAATGTGTCTTGAATTTGTATCAGCAGCTACAGTGTGTTGCTTGGTACATTATTTTACAGCAGGAAGGTGCTCGTCCCTTTATGTTTATCTTAATTTTGAACAAATTTATGCATAGGAGCTGCATTTCTAGAGTCAGCAGTCTCCTTGTCAGCAGCATGTTCGGTTTTGTTCATTAGGAGCGCTGTAAATAAAGATGTATGACTTGAATGGATGTTCGCTTTTGGGTGTCATCTTGAGCTGATGAGCCCTTTTTGTTTAACAAGACAAATGAGTAGACCTGAGACAGAGAGGTGATCTCAAAGTGTAGGAGCTCTCTGCGATATTCTTTGTCGCCTCTACTATACATTAAGCTTTAAAGGACTAATGTAACCCCGGCTTTTCTTTATGTATAATGGACCACATACTGTATACAAGAGGTATTCATGCTGTGTGTACTCTTCAAATAAGGTGGTTGCTGAAAGTTGGACTTTATTCAGACAAATAGTTCTCTATTTATTCCTATGTTATTATGCTATGTTATACATTTTATTCTATTTATATCATGAACAATGTATGAGTAGACCTACACTTTGATGAGTGCTCAAAAACAGCACAGACTAGAGTGAGTGCAACTGCTTAGGTTTCAGTTTATTTGTACCCTAACGCCGGTATTTTTGTGTAAGTATAGGGAAAAACTTAAGTCTGTTCACTAAGTCATTTTACCCTTAACCCCCACCTTAACTGAGTACATTTTTTCTCCAGTTTTAGCCAAATCTAAAAAGCTTCTGACGGACAGCCTTACAGCTTAATAGGCCAGTGAACGCCTTTTAAAAGCTAAGACCTACAAAACACATTCAAAGTGGTTCCTCGTTTCTCTTATCATGTTTTAGTCATTTTTTGTTGGCGTTTTTATCACGTTTTGATTGGCTCTTTTGACACATTTTTGTCTCATTTTCAGATCTATTTTTGTCATTGTTTTAAGGTTGTCTATCTTTTTTTGTCATGTTTTCAATGCTTTTTTGTAGCATTTTTGCCGCATTATTTTTGTTTGTAATAGAAAGCTGTGATCAATCACAAAAAAGTGTGACCAAATTATCTATCATATATAAAGCTATAAAAAATGTGATGAAAACACAACCAAGAAGGACGAAAACTTGATGATCATAACGAGGCAGAAGCTTGGTTGATTTTTGTAGGTCTTAGCTTTCAAATGAGGCGTTACACTGGCCTTTTAGATTTGAGTAGAGCCGAACTGGAAAAAATGCTCTCGGTTAAGAGGTTAATATACTGTTTTAGGGGAATCCACAATGTTAAAAATGTGTGGAGTCCCCTGTTTACATCTACTTGTCTATGATGAAATCATATCCCATGTTTTTTTCTACTTCTAGTGGACCAGTTTGTGTGCCGCACTGAAGCGATTGCCGACATCATAATCCTCGTTGACGGTTCGTGGAGCATCGGTCGACTCAACTTTCGCCTGGTGCGAATGTTTCTGGAAAACCTGGTCCATGCTTTCGACGTGCAATTTGACAAAACACGGATAGGTCAGACATTGGTTTGTGCTTACTACTAATGGCGTATTCTGTATTTGTTGAAGTACTGCATATTCTTGTGCTACTTTACATTTTAGGTCTGGCCCAGTACAGCGGAGACCCTAGAATTGAGTGGCATCTGAACACCTTCACCACTAAAGAGGCCGTTTTAGATGCTGTGAAGAATTTACCGTACAAAGGAGGAAACACTCTTACTGGTAGATACTTTTGTTTCATTTCTTGCTATTTTTTGAAACATCCAGTCTGATCCAGCTCTGCATGTTCTCCCAATCACTCTCCTGACGATATCTCCTGTATTTTCTAGGCCTCGCTCTGACCTACATCTTGGAAAACTGCTTTAAACCGGAGTCTGGCTCTCGAGTCGGCGTGCCTAAGATTGGGATCCTCATTACGGACGGGAAGTCTCAGGACGATGTTGTACCTCCGGCTGAAAGTCTGCGAGACGCTGGAGTCGAGCTGTTCGCCATTGGTGAGATTGTTTCACAGTTTGTAATTTGTCATCAGCTCAAACTGTTTACACCAGAAAGACGAGATCAAAGCTTGGGCCGAATCAGGTCTAACATATGACTAACGTATGACCATGGTAGTTCCAATCAAAGACTCAACACAACAGGAAAACAGGAAAACAAGTGCGATATTTGATTTATTAATGCATTGTTCTACGAAACTATTTCAAGACAGTACGTTCCATTAATTAAACAAAACAAAAAAATCTTATGCAATATGGAATACGTTGGAGATACTGTATTGATGTATTGTGGATTCTTGTGATATAGATATTGTGTAATACATAATACAGTGATAACAATGAATGAAATGGTCTATTATGCAGTCTTGTAAAATCCCCATGCACCACCAGAGGAACTCACAGCGCAGTTTGAGAACCACTGGTCCAGTAATATACAGAAACTTGTCATTTCAGGTGTTAAAAATGCAGATGAGACGGAATTGCGCTCCATTGCCTCGGAGCCCGACGACACTCATGTTTACAACGTGGCCGATTTCAACGTCATGAGTTCGATTGTGGCGGGACTGACCAAGACTGTGTGCGAACAAGTGGAGCTGCAAGACAAGGACATTAAATTAAGTGAGAGAAACTTAACATGAAGACATACATTGCTTTTTTTTTTATTGAGTAATACTTCTTAATCTTCCTGCAGAGTTTGTCCCGGAGCCGGTGGGGCCGCCTTTAGACCTGGAAACATCAGAGGTCACGGCCCGCAGCTTCTGGGTGTCCTGGAGGCACGCTCCTGGAAATGTCGAGAAATACAGAGTCTCGTATTCTGCTCAGGAAGGAGAGCTTCAGGAGGTACACGGGATTTTTTCTGTCAAAACTAAGTGAATGGCAGTGGTTTTTCATGCTTATAATGCTTTAAATTGTAAAAACTAGTGCTCTATATGTACCTGCTTGATAAACTGACCACTTAAAGCCACTCTGCGTTACTTTTCACGAAATAAATAGAATGGAATACAACTTAAAGATATGATTGTTTAAAAAAACCTAAAAACATTTGTCTTTGCTCTGTGCGGCTCACAGCAAAGGCCTGACTTGTACTGTACAGCGGTAGTACAGCGGTTAGCGCTCGTACTTCACAGCTAGAAGGTCCGGGTTCGATTCCCACCAGGGACCAGACCTTTCTGTGTGGAGTTTGCATGTTCTCCCCGTGTCTGCGTAGGTTTCCTCTGGGTGCTCTGGTTTCCCCTACCACTAAAAACATATACAATAGGCCAGGATGTTTGAAAGTGCACATGGGGGATGATGGATGGAAATTAGCCCAAGGCTACAATCCGGTGTGGCTTGTTCATTAACTTGCACTGTCCCAACCAAATAATAATAATAATAACTGGCAAAGGGGGACGTCTCCAGCTTGTCTCCATAGAGATGAAAAAGGCAACCAAATATGAGATTTAAAAACATTAGGTCCTCATCAATTGGGAGCACCCATCTTTATTCGAAAACAATAGCTTTTAAGATAATTAGAAGCTTCTTGAATGAGGAGAAATGTCCACAACACTGTACTTACCCAGTACAGATGACTGCTTCAGAACGTTTGTCTATGATGGAAAATGGTAAATGCATGCAGTTATTTAAAGATTGTGACTTATTTAACTTTTATACCAAAGCTCTACTGTGTATTGTGCAGCTTCAGTAGTGGAGAATATAACAATATTTTTATTGTGCGACGTGAAAATGTAATAGCTATACAGTAACATAGCAGGATAGTTGTTACGTCAACCCTCCCTACAAAAAACATGTGGAATGCATTATATTGTCTTCAACATATTTGATTGTCCCAAAATACAAATGAAAAACAAAATAGGTCTTACATTTTTAATGTCTCCACATAATAGATAGAGGTGGCTTTAGGCCGCTTTTCCATTACACTCACTGCATGAGTGGAAATTATAAGAGCCCGGTGTGAGGTTGAGCTCAGTCTTTCCTTCAGACTTGGTGGGATCATTCATCTTTGTTTCACGATCATCTATCTATTCATGAATCCCCTCAGCCCCGATATAAACCAGCAGGTAATTAAACCTCGAGACCAGAACTACGGGTCCATGCACCTGTTTGATTTTCCACTTACTTTTACCAATCATTAATCTTCTCCTAAATCGTAACGTAGAAGGCCTCACAGGAGCCCGCATGTGCTCTGACCTTTCCAGGTGGCTCGGAATAAGTATTAGCTGTCTACTGTAGCTACCATCTATTAGCTTATGGAGTCAAAAGTAAAATCAGTTCTGGGAATTTGTATTAATATTACCAAAATGTATTTTGCATCTTATATTATAAGATTTTATTGTGTAAAAAAATAACTGATAACCCTGTATTTAGATGGCTATGTTCTGAGGGTGATTTAATTCAGTGGTTCCCGGGGACCCCCTGGGGTACTTGAGGACTTATCAGTGGGTACTAAGTCCCTGCTAATAATGGTCAGTGAATTATTATTAAAGACAAAGCTATATTTTTGCAGTGAAGTATAGTTTTAGGAGTATTTTAGGTTTATTTAAATGGTAAATGGTCACATTTTATATAGCGCCTTTCTACCTGCTTTAGGCACTCAAAGTAGGGCTGGGCGATATGGACCAAAAGTCATATCCCGATATATTTAGGCTGAATATCGATATACGATATATATCCCGATATTTTTTCCCACAAAGTGAGAGCTGTGAAATTAAATGTTAAGTCAAAGTCAAAGCCAAATACAAGTAGTTTTAATATTTAATATTTTGATTTCGATTTTATTTACCCCATTTACTGTTAATAACTTTATATTGCATATAACTAAACTATAGCAGAGACAATGAAATAGGACTTAAAGTAAAGTATTACTTACTTTTTAGACCTTAATAATCATATGAAATATAATTCAAAATAGTCCACATGGCCATTTACATAATTTACAATAAGCTTATACTGATAATTTATTTATTTGCATATAGCCCAAATAATTTCTTGATATTTGCCATTGATTGAAATTGTGTTTTAATAAGTGGTTGTGAGATAAGTTCTTATCTTTATCCCAAACATAAGCCTCCTAAACTAAGCCACAAAGGACTCTTTACTCTTTACAAGCTGCACGGTGAGCCTGTGCAGCTTGTCGTTTGTGGAGAAAGAGATGTGTGAATCCGGAGTTGAGGGAGTTTATGATCAGTGCATCAGAGCGGGTATCAGCGAGGGAATGGACGGATTAGCGTTGCCGCTAACGCTAATGCTAACGGGGAAAAAGCAATAGTCCTTCGCAGTGGCAGCATTACAAACGCTGATATTTTCACAGTACATCCACGATCTACCGCAAACCTTAACTAGACTGAGAAGTAAACAAAAGCACATGGTGCAGCGCACACCATATCTCGCCGCTACATTCACTATGGGCCGTGGCCATCAGCTGCATGGGCCAAAATCGCGTGCCTCCCTACATATAAGCGTGGTTTTGTTGCTATCTGATCATTTGTATCCGAACCATCTCCAAATGATTGAGCCACTGTTTTTTCTTTACCAACCACGGGGCTCTCCTCCGCACGCTTCAGACGTTTTTGCTTTCTCCATATTTGTTGAAGAGTGTCTGAGGAGGGGCGGGGCCGCGGCACTGGGAGCAGTGCAGAGAGCTCCGCTCAGCGGCTTGCCTGAAGCAAGTATTACAGCGCAAATTTGGACTATATCGATATATACGATATGGTATAATTCCATATCTCTTTTAAAAATACATCGATATATCTTAAATATCGATATATCGCCCAGCCCTAACTCAAAGCGCTTTACATCAAGGAACCAGTCACCCATTCACACTCTCACTCATATACCAGTGTACGCAGACACTGGAGGCGAGGTGGGTGAAGTGTCTTGCCCAAGGACACAATGACAGTGGGCACCTGCGGGATTCGAACCGCCGACCCTCTGGTCACAAGACGACCCGCTCCACTCTCTGCACCACCGTCGCCCCATTTAGAACACAACATTGTCTTTTTACTTACAAATAGTCTTTTTAAGTGACTGCTTTCTAAATAAACTGCAACAGCTTGAGGGCGACGGTCCACAGAATACCACTAAAGGATTTAATTATTGTGTTTGTTTAGCCTCTTAACTTTTAATGTTTTTTCCAAATGTTAATGTTTGTGGACGTGTGAGCTTTTGACTTAGTATGCAATACAAAAAAGTATCCCGGTATCTGGTTATATTAACGGGTGCGCGTTAAGTATTAATAAGCATTAGTGATCTGTTTAGTGTTATGGGTTAGGATTGGGTTTAAGATTCATGTGAGGGTTAGGATTAGAGTTAGTGTTAGTATAAGGGTAAAGAATAGGTTAGGCCATGAATAAGCATATTATTTGGTATGAGCATGGTAGTTGATGATAGTATAATAAGCCACTTATTAATATCTTTACAAGCATATTTTTAGGGCCTGTAAAGTAATAATGCTTATTAATACTTAATGAGCACCCCGTAATATGAGGTGTTACCAAAATCCCAATTAAATATTTTTCGCGGAAACTGTTGAGCCCTATTGGATCTTTCTAATATTTACATATTAAGAGTTTCTTCTGTCTCTTTACATCAGGGCCAGTTTGCTTGGTGATTTTCTACATTGTAAAAAGACCAAGGGCCGAACCTGCCAATTATAGCCCAAAGTAAAGCACAACTTTTTACAAATGTTGGTGTTGTACATAATATATGACCAAAACATTTTTAAGTAATTGACAGTGTTTCTCACATTTAACTCACTTTAACTCTAAAAATGTTTTTAAAGTCTCTGATTTGTGTATTAATATTTCTCTAAATCATCTTGAGGGCCAGAGGTTTTATGCTGGGGTCCAGATTTGGTCCCTGGGCCTGACGTTGCCTAACCCTGCTTTCCTGTTTCTAAACTGACTTTGTGAACATCAGGTTATTGTGGACGGCAGTGAAACATCCGTGTTATTGGAGCACCTAAGCTCCTCCACTGAATACCAGCTGGCGGTGTTTGCTGTTTACGAGAGTGAGGCGAGCGAAGCTCTCAGAGGAACAGAAACTACTTGTAAGTTTATTACAGACCCAAATGTTTACAGAGGAGTTCATTATCAATGTTGAGTGCTTTGAGTGCTTGTTCTACCATTTTCGTAGTGGCTCTTCCTGCCGTGACTGGCCTTCAACTGTTTGACGTTACTCACGGCTCAATGAAAGCTCGTTGGAACACTGTGGAGGATGTATCTGGATACATGATTTTATACGCACCACTTACGTATAATGGTGATGCGATTGAAAAAGAGGTAATGTTTATAAATGTGTTCTTGAGGGAACGAAGGGACATAAGTGGCATTTTGGGCAAAATTGTGTTGTACAAAATGAGTGCAGTTCACTGCAACAATATTACAATCTACTGTAACCACTTGAAAGTTAGAAATAAAGTAATAAAAAAAAAAGTTTCAGTGCAAAAAATGTGTAGCTGCCAGAGTATAAATGTAAATGATACTTCACTTGATGACATTTGAAGATCATTTAACACATATGTGCGATAAACAGGTTATTAATTAATTTTCAGGCTAAATATATCTTTTAGCAAGAATACATTTAGAAAAATTATGAAACACATAACTGTACGTACGCCGTGTTTGCACAGGTGAGAGTTTCAGATGCAGTGACAGAGATCGACCTGGAGGCGTTAACTCCCCAAACAGAGTACACCGTCACCGTGTACGCCATGTTCGGAGAAGAAGCCAGCGACCCGATCACAAACCAGGAAACCACGTGTAAAATCTGCACTGCATCTTATTCTAATCACTCACTATTAACATTATCCTTTCATGACACTTATCATTTGTTATTTGTATTTCAGTGCCGCTGAGCCCACCAAGTAATCTCCAGTTTTCTGACATCACACACAATTCAGCGCATCTCAGCTGGGACGCCGCCCTGGACGGTGTCAAAGGATACCGCATTTCATGGGAAAAGGCAGATGCAGCGATCTCAGAAGAGGTAGCGCATACACCTTTTTATTGGCCAATTAAAATACTTTTTACAGGCCACTAAAAACATAGAGAGATTTTGTTAGCGCAGTTTTATTTAGGGGAAATGAGGTATCCGGGGCAGGAAAAGGGTATGTGAACAAAGTTTGAACCTTATGCAGGTCTACATGTAAAGTGATCAAATGACAGCAGAATTCAACTAAATCTAGCCCTCAAAATCGCACCCATGACAGGAAAAGTGGCCGAAATCCCTCCGCAGACATTCATACAATATACTGTAATTTCAAGCAGAGCATTGGCTTCCATGGTAGAATTTTGATTCTATACAGACGGACCAACAGAAGGCCATTATTACATTATTGTTAAGTTGCATTGGTGACGTCTGCCAAGCACCAAGAGGCAAACTGATTTAAAATATGACCTTGTTTTGGGTGCAAACAAACTTGCATGAACTTGTTTTCTGCAGGTTATCGTGGGCCCCGTGACGTCGTATGACCTCCGCGAGCTGACGTCTCTAATGGAGTACTCCGTGGCCATCTTTGCTCTGTATGACGAAGGCCAGTCAGAGCCGCTCACTGACGCGTTCACTACCAGTAAGTCCTTTTCTTTAGATAAATACAGCAGGTTCTCAAATGTGGAAAAGTAACGCTTTCCTTGCCAAGTGTATTAGAGATAAATAACTCCAGGGCATTTATAAATCCTTTTCTTTTCGTATTTCGGCCAGGTTTTTCAGTCACATTGTCCCCATTTCTCAATTACCATGTCTGTTGTGGGCAGTTTGTCTTCATTTTCTCAGTACGATATATGAGCGCGATTAGAAAGCATAGCCGTTAGCCCTGTGCGGTAAAAAAAAAGAAAGGTTTTAGACAACTGTGAATTTGCCTCATTTGCACCGCAGCAAATAGCCCTGTCGCATTAAAAGGTCATTTCACTGTCTCTGAATATTCCATCACACTAACGCTTATTGATTTGTGGAAATATCCCTTTCAGCAACAAGCATTCGGACTCCGGTGCTGACTCAGCTCAAAGAAATGTTTTCTGGCAGAGAGCTATTAAACCACTACCTCTCAAGGGCATTCATTCATTTTTTGTCTTTGGTTAAAGCACTGGTCAGCGTCATTGTCACTGCTCTCTGTAATGGAGCGATCGCTGTTCACGAATCCGAATCTGTAGGTTTGGGGACTGTGTAAAATGTATTTGGTTTAGGACTTTATCTTTTTCAGTCCTTCTTGAATGCCGGAAGATTGCTGGCACACTCCAGATATAAATGAAAATGTTTGATTTCAACTTCAAGTAATGTTGCATGTTAACCCTGTCATAATATTATAATCACGCAGTATTCCCTCAAAGAATGAAACTGACTGTCATTTTTGCTGAAAATGATCACTTTGAGTCCTGTATTGTATTTTGAGATTATAATTGTATGCACCTTATTCCCGGGCCGTGGGTGTAGAAATGAAGTAGCTCTGAGCCATTGATTTCCAGTGGTTTTCAGGATGAGTTTTCGTTTCCCATTGAACATTTCTGGTAGCCTGGCTAACGCCAGACTAAAATCACAAGTGATATTTAGTCTGGGGACCACCAATTCATTTTCTCGTAGGAGAGGTGTGGTTTACGATTGTCCATAGCCGTTTATTGGGCGCTACGAATGTCTCTCATGCGTCTGCACGTAGCCATAGCCAATCGTATCATGGTATCAGATGACGTATGACGTACCTGCTGTAAACTTTTGAGCTAAACTATTTAGAACACGTTCTAAAGCTTGATCGAAAGATGGCATCGCGTCTGCTGCTGTCATGTTGGATCCGTAAATATTTTTTTATTTTTTTTATCCCTAAACAAACTACAAGCTTCTGTATGTCAAATAGCGCGTCATCGTCTTACCGTCCCTCCTCGTTCTGTGATTGGTGCCCAAATCCATGGAAAAATGTCGGCCATGGTCCCCAGGCTGTTGTGAAGTTCGAAAAGATTCGAGCGCACACAGCAGTCTGGCGTTAGCCAGGCTACATTTCTGGTAGATTTTCTAAACAATCAGTCCCTGTAAAATGATGTGTCCTTGCGCAACTTGGGAACATGTTGCGCTGTTCGCAACATACAGAGAACAGAGAATGTTTGTAACATGCACCCCAGACAAACGCTGGGGTTACATTGCGATTCTCGCGCGACTTTGAATATACCAAATGTTAAAACTCTCATACAAGGAGAGCCCGAACCTCAGGCACAACTGGTTTGTCCTACCATTCACTCAAACAGCCTGTTACTAATCTTTTAACCAGTTACTTACAGTCCCCCAATCAGGGAGTTAGGGTTAGGTTTAGGGTCGGGGTTAGGGTTATGATTAAGGTTAGGAACGGCAAATGTGATGTGAGTTGTGTTTCACTCACACAGATCTTACACATAGTTTTAGAAACTAGAAGGTCTTGGCTTTTAAATGAGGAATCACACTTCCATATAGGCTGTAAGCTTTCCTGTCACTATGCTTTGAGATTTGGAAATGCATAATTTCTAACCTTAACTCTAACCTTAACTCTAACCCTAAACCTAACCCTTACCCTAAGATGGCAGGTTAACACTCAAACACTTACTGCAGTTGGAAAGGTTATCTTTAGAAACAAAAATGGTCAAAAGTAGGGTCAAAGCCTAGCTATAATTACAGCCAACAGCCACTAAAGTGTCTGTGGTGATACAGGAAGACGTTATCAGCGGTGTGTTTGTCCTCACTCACCTTTGTGCGCTCTGTCCACCCTACTGTATGTCTCCCGTCCCACTGGTTGCTGCAGCTGTATTTTACCGAGTATGTGCTGCTTTCACAGACATTAAACCGGTCAGAAAACCCTGCGACAGTGAGACTACGAGACTACGAGCTGTAGTTTCAGCTGTGACAGTTCGGTTCGCATGTAAATATCGCATACATAATTCATGCAAGGGCTCATGGGCCGTAGGAATAAGGTGGATAGATTTTAACCAAAACTTGCACAATGGTAACGGATGAATAACTGGCTGAGGTTATTTTAATGTTTTATCCTATATCTGTTTGTCCTAGCCCCAGTCCCAGGCCCCCTGAACATCCGCTCCAGTGATATTTCAGCGGACAGTTTTCAGGTCAGCTGGGATCACTCCGCCAGTGACATCGTCCTGTATCGACTCTCCTGGGCACCCTTTAACGGGGGCGACACAAAGGAGGTTTGTGCTGCCAATATATACTAAAAAGATGTTTGCACCTGTTGAATAATACAAACCCCGAATGCACCCGAATGATCCTGGGAGCTCTGTTGTCGGGGGCTTTGTGCCCCTGGTAGGGTCTCCCATGGCAAACAGGTCCTAGGTGACGGGTCAGACAAAGAGCGATTCAGAAGCCCCTTATGAGAGACCAACAGGCCCGGTTTGAATCGTGAGGCCGTCCTTCTATGGACCCACCACCTGCAGGAGGAGCCATAGGGGCTGGTGCAATGTGATTTGGGCAGCTCCAACAGCTGCCCCCATGACCCGGCAACGAAAAAGTGGAAGAAAATGGATGGATGGATGAATAATACAACGTTTTTGACATTTTAATGAATTTCCAGTAGAAGAAATGAACAATATACTCTGTAATGCGCTGACATGAGTCACACACTATTTTATTATAAAACTCTACACAGTTTTAGCCCAGTCACTCTGTCCTAATTATTTTTTCAAAGGCATAATAGACTGTGCATTCAAAGCAGCAGGGGGCATGAATGTATGCCTATTTGATATCAATCTTTCACATTTGTACATATGTGAAGTTTCTTAAGTGCTACTCTTGTCCAAAATTCCTCTCTTGAAAAATACTATTAGATTGATAAAATACGGCAACTACATAACAGAGTACAAGTGATATTTGCGTGAAAGTCTACATCACAATATTACAGAAAGTAGAGAATAGAAAGTGGAAAACTTGGATCACAGCGTTGAATTGCTCCAGGAAAAACATGATTTCTAATCCTGTCCAGGGACATTTGCATGTAACTGTTCACATCATTCATTTTCAGTAAATTCTTCTTTTAATCTGTTTGCAGGAAATTGACCATGCTCTATTCACTTCAGCTTCCATTTCATGTTAGAAGCGAATTTATTTTTTACTACTGGTTTACACTACATGGTGGCACATAGTTGAATCTACTGGTAACGTCCTTAGGCAAATCATTACAAATAAAAACAAAGTTACAATTCAGTTTTTTTCCCCTTAAAGGTGCATTATGCAACTTTTATGTGGTTGGAAAAAAATTGATAGTTGATATTTGTGCGTATCTGACCTTGTAGAGACCCAGCGGCTGTATGAGTGGTTATCATGGCGCCTTTACTTTCCATCACGGTGACCTCGACGCTCCAGGATCAATTGTTGTGTTGGGTCTATCAGTGAAAACCTAGAGACCACTGTCATGGAAAGTAAAAGCTAATGTACTGCAGTATTTCCCAACCATGGGTACAGGGCCCCAAGGGGGAACGCGAGCACTCTGCAAGGGGTGACTTGGAATTATTTTAGATTTAAAAAGAATGTGAAACTGAACAGTAATTCAGTATTATTTGAAAAGAAAGTTATTTTGGCTTCATTTTTGAACATAATACACAGCCAGAAACTTCAGTTGATCATTTTCTAAATAATTGGCTGCCCCTTTGGGTTTTCGGGGCACTTTCAGTAGAAATGGAAGGCTCAAGGGGTACGCGAGGCAAAAGAAAGTTGGGAACCACTGATGTCTTGCATAAATAAATCCAACAAATAGTGATTTAATTTCAGTTGTGATTAATCGTGCAGCGCTATTGACAGTCATAAGGCAGTGTGTGTTTTTCTTCCGTTTTGTGCAGGTGATCCTGAGTGCCAGCGATAACAAGTACCTCCTGTCAGGTCTCGGTCCGTCCACTGAGTACGAGGTGATGCTGACGGCTGTGTTCGACAATGAATCAGAGAGTGACACTGTGTCGGTGATCGAAACCACATGTAAGACCAAACATAATCACCAGATAAGACTAATGTGCTGCTGCATGAGCTGTCCGCGCCTCTTTGCCTGCCTCGTTCTCACTTATTTATGTAAAGTGTTCGCCTAATTATTATTTAATCTATATTTCCTCAGTGGCCAAGACAACAACTATTGCTACTACAACTGCAGGTGTGCTTTGCTTTCTAACAATTAAAGTTGCATGTAAATACTGAAAGTGGCATGTTTAAATGGCTGACAGAAGCATTAGCTACAAATCAACGGGTCTTATTATGTTTGTTCACTTATTGCTAAAGCTGATTATTAACAAAAGCTGTTCAACTATGGAGTTCATTTTATAGATTGAGTTCATAATTTAAATGTTGTTATTAGACCTTTCAGCATGTTGGCGTCCAAAACCAAAAGGCTGGATTATGTCAGTGGCCATCTGGACTGTGTTTAGCGTGAAGAGCAAGCTACAGCTAATTCAGTCTGAGAGAGTTTTTCCACTTACTCGACAACTTAAAAGCAACAGGTCCCATTAAGTCAGAGCTTTAATTTACTGTCTTTAAAACAACAGTTGTACCCACAAACAAAAACTTAAAATAGCAGCCAGCATTAACCTTCAGGTTACAAGGCTGCGTCTGTAGGAGGACGCTGTTCGGCAGTAAAGCATTAGTGATAGCTCCTGTTTAGCACTTCAGTTGAATTTTTACTTTATTATGTGATATTTCTAATCCATGGTTATCAGTAAACTAGACAACACTCTCGTGATAAAACCATCTACCTTTTTCTGTCATTTGATTTGTCAGTGGCACGACAGTCGGTCAGAAACCTTTATTTGAGCGATGAGACCACCCAGAGTTTGGAGGCATCATGGGAGCTGGACGACCCCCATGTGGAGAGCTTCAGAGTGTCCTACTCTGCCTTCGGAGGCGATCGCAAAGAGGACACAGTAAGTGCATGAAGCCAAATGCCTTTTTCTGCTGAACCCAAAACTCAACTTTGCTGTCTATTCAAGAAGAGTTAATAACCATCAATAATCACCTTTGACCAGATGCATACCGTATATATTTCTCAGTCTCAGGAGTTGTGGTTCCAACAAGTCGAGATTTGCAATCAGTTCATAAAAGGAGGTAAACAAAATGTCTTATAACTATGGGCATTTTGTAATCCAATCTTGTTGTTAAAAATGGCGTCTGATAAAAGCATTGAATTATGGTTAATATTTATCACTCTCTTGTGTTGAAGAGATGGCCTTAACACCTTCAAGACCTCAGCTTTTCATAGACATTAGTAATCACATCAGAGTTACATTCATTTACCACAAGAAGCAGTAAACAATATTTTATTGCGTTTTTATGGGCACATTATTTCAACTTTATGGGAACAGTGGCAGTGGGTGTATACTGTGAATCCAGTAAGCTTATTTATGACTGTATACATTTTTGGTTTGTACAGTAGTTATTATTTTTATTGTATATCAGACAGATATCCTTTTTTGTCCTCGAAGGAAAATGTGTCCTCTGTATTTGATAATAATAAAAATAACTATTATGACTTGCACTTGTGTTGCGCTTTACAAGCTTGACGAGCTTTTCAAAGCTACACTATAGTCATCATTCATTCACCCCAGACTCTGTAGGGGCATTTTGGACGGGGCTGCCAATTAGCCTGCCCAATCACCACCAACCACTCACACACTATATTCACACAGGCAAGGTGTGTGAAGTGTCTTGCTCAAGGACACACTGACGGTCTCAACTTCCCCAATATAAGATGAACCGCTCTACCTCTACCCGGGAAGGCTAACCACTCAGCCTATGTACTCTAGTCCCTAAACATGAGACATTATTGACATTTATAAACATTTCTAACCACATCAGATTTATTGTTAGATGAGGTAAACTAACTTACATAGGCTAATTATTCTAACTTAAGGGCAGTGGATGTGAAATGTCAATCCAGTAAGTTGCCTTTTATTTATGCTTGTGTGCACACTGCTTAAATGTTTACTGCTTTTTCCCACTATCTCTGACCTCTTCTCTATAAATACTAATTATGTACGATTGGCAGTGGCACACCCGTGGATTTGTCTTAAGTGCGACACTTGTAGCACTTCTTCAGATGCACGCTGCTCGAATGGTCACCGCGGGTCATCTCCAATCATAAAACTCATTATACTTTTAACCCGCCTGCTCTCTGTACGTTCC
The DNA here is from genome assembly GCA_007210695.1 of Neogobius melanostomus. Taxonomy (NCBI): domain Eukaryota; kingdom Metazoa; phylum Chordata; class Actinopteri; order Gobiiformes; family Gobiidae; genus Neogobius; species Neogobius melanostomus. Next base: position 6,539,305 of record VHKM01000058.1, read on the forward strand.
TGTCTAATCCATCCATCTCATTGCTAAGAGCCCTTGAGGCCGGTGCCATAAAGCGGCCCTGTTGCACAAATGCGCACATCTGCTTCCTCTGGTTTCCCCTTTTGACTTCTTCTTCTCCAAAGCCAGACCTTTATAGTCCCTCTATCTACTTCCCTCTTCTTCTCCCCCTGCTTTTAATTTCCGTCCTTGCCGTAGAAGATGGAGGGCCAAGGCGAGCCAGAAGACATCCTATTATCTTTTCAGCAGCCATTTACCTCACTTGGGCGGCAATGGGGGCAGCAGTGGAAAGTGCAGAAGCAACAGAGAGTTTGAAAAAGAAACAATTACTTAACAAAATGGGACTTAAGCCTTAAACTTGTCCACAGGCTCATAGATAGGGGTTATCCCAACTTTTTCTTTAAAGTTTAAATGGCTGCTTTATGCAAGGCAGGCTACTTTGTTAGGGAAGTTTAAGGCACTTTTTCATAGGCCAAAGGGAACTTTACTGAGAATGAGGCTCTGCAGCGGATTGGATTTCTTCCTCCCTGATGGCACGTGCATATTTCAAGACAATACCAGAATTCATCAGGCTCACATTGTGAAAGAGTGGTTCAGGAGCATAAGACGTCATTTTCACACATAGATTGGCCGCCACAGAGTCCAGATCTTAACCCCAATGAGGATCTTTGGATGTGCTGGAGAAGACTTTAAGCAGTGATCACACTTTCCCATCATCATTCAAGATCTTGGTGAAAAACTAAGGCAACACTGGATCTTTTGACATTGCAGAAGCATCTTGAAACAATACCAAAGGGAATGTGAGCTGTTCCAACCAAAATATTAGAGCGTGTGGTCAGGCCTCTTGCCACAAACCTCTTGCCACAAATGCGCCTTAACCAGCGCATTTCTCCAGTTCGGCTTGACTCAAATCTTAAAGCTTCTTGACTGGAGAGTTTATTGCCTATTTGAAAGCTAAAACTGTTCTAGGAACTGATTGTAACTTTTAGTCGCATTGTTGCCACATTTATGTCATGTTTTTTAGGATTTTTTTGTTTTCATCTCTTTTTTGGCGCTTATTTGTTGTATTTTCGTAGTAGCTTTTGTATCTTTTTTTGTCGCATTTTCGTCATTTTGTCCATTTTTGTTACATTTTATCCTCGTTTTTGTCGCTATATTGGCACTTTTTTCAAGAAGCTTTTAGATTTGGGTAATGCCAAACTGGACAAAATGTGCTCTGTTCAGGTAGAGCGGGGGTGCCCAAACTTTTTGTCTCCGAGGGCCAAAATGAAAACAAACACGGCGATTTAAGCGTAAAACACATATAAACTGCAAATAATAATAGTAGCCTATACATTTGCATATGATTCTATCTATGCAAATAACATGCTACATTAAAACAAATGTTCACTGCGGAAAACACAGTTTTAGTAGAATTGCAGCAATATAGTACAAAATGTAAACAACAACACTTGTATCTACAGCACCTACAGTGACTTTCCCTCATTAATTTGTTAAAGAGGGGGTATTATGCTTTTTTCAATCACATAGCACCAGTCTATAGCATACTACAATGATGACGTAACCTTCTGTTGGTCTGTATATGCAGTAAATTAAAATAATGCCTTTAATAAAATTGCTCTCTCAAAATGGCTGTACTGAACGTCTTGAAATAGGCCTCTGTCTCTTTAAGAAGCTTTCCGACACGCCCCCTTCAGCACACTGCTGTGGCATTTAAACAACAACACTGTGCGGGGAGGGGGCTCTGCTGAGCTGAGGAACAGTGGTTGGTGGCTTGGCTGGTGACAAAAGGTCCAGAGGCGTCTCCAGGAGGTGGGGGCGTTCCTAGGAGGACTGAGGCATAGCTACACCTAAAATGGCTGGCGTCTAAGTTTTTAATGATTACTCAAAAATATGTGAATGAGCCAAGGCAACACTCCAGGATGTGTTTAATGAGGGTAATGACATAATAACATGATATAAGCTTGAAAAAAGTCGATTTACATTAATACCCCCCCCCCCCCCCTTTAACTCTAAGAAAATGCCATATGAGATCATTTTGAAAGTGTCTGTTCAGCTCAATTTTCTTTTTAACATGTACCTTGGTTGTTGTCAACGACCTTTGCAAAAAAGTTGGAAACTGGGAAAGTTGATGCTACACATCGCTCTGTGATTGAATAAACACCAGACACCACAAACAGTTGTTTTCCTAACTGCGAAAGGAGTGAAACCAGCGCCCCCAATTGTGACGCTGGTGGCCAAAAAAAGTGTTACTGCATCTATTAGTACCATTGAGAAGAATGGGAGAGAGTTATTATCGGCGCAAAAGTAAGGGTCACTCTCTGCGGGCCCCAACTTTGGGCACCCCTGAGGTAGAGGTTAAGAGGTTATGTTTATGTGTGTCGAGGGTGTTCGTTCCTGGTGGTCAAAGAACAACAGTGCTACAACCCCTGCTTGCGGACACACAGTACAAAGTGACAGTCACTCCAGTGTACACGAGTGGAGAAGCAGGCGCCACTGTGTCGACTCTTGGCACAACATGTGAGTTTCTTTTCTATTTTTCCTCCTCTGAAATGTATGCTTATGCAGCCCCAGGTGGGAAAACATTGACAAATCCTTAAATGTAATGAGCCTTGTTTTATTGCATCACATTGTGACATTGCATTGAAATAATTCTATTTTCCTCTATGTTCCCAAAGGACAATGCACATTAAAGGCGTACTCCCCATTGTCTTCATTAAGGCATTCATCATTATGGCTGCCTCCTTCAATAATAGGCTGATTGAGTTATTGGTCTTTGTTTTAATTGATTTTTTCTCAGTAATTTCTTCTCTAAATTGCAGAGAATTCTGTGTGGACAGAATAGAAATATCACCCACCTGTTCAAATGGCAGAGTTTCAACTATTTACCGCAGTAGAATTGTAATTTGTGTGGCTGCTGTCATTTTGTTTGGTGCCTTAGACCATCATGAACTGAACTGTAGTTTGTTTTCTGGTCATGACACGTCTGAGGTTTGCATGAACTCTGCACAGATGGGTGTACTATCATTTGATGTCTCTGTTTTTTTTGTGTGTGTTCCTGGTTTGTCCAAGATAAATTTCTCCGCAAGGGGACAATACAAATCTAATCTGATCTAATCGCCAAATTGCATCGCCTTTAGCAACTCATATGTTAATGCGCTTGTGTGCAAAATGAACTGATCTCGGTTTTGAAACAATAAATTGCAAATACCAATACCTTAATACATTTCTGTTTTAAACTTGGGCAGAGCAACACACCTCTGTAAAATGGAGCACATGTCTGGAGATACCACTGCATATTATTATTCGCATGTGACTATCCTGGGGTAATAATGAGACCATTCGTTATTTTTGGCCTCTTCCAGTGCCGCTCTCGTCCCCGAGTAACCTGCGAGCATCAGAGGAGTGGTACAACCGCTTCAGGATCTCCTGGGACCCTGCGCGCTCTCCAACCGAGGGATACAGGATCGTCTACCAACCCATCTATGGTACGTCTAGAGACACAGCGTTGTTTACTTGGCTTTGGGATACAGTAGATGCTCTAAATCAGTGGGTCCAGACCTGTTTCCCCTGAAGCCCTCTCCACTTGTGTTGGTGCCTCTTTTAGATAAATAAAAAGACACTGGTGTGTGCTCTGCCCCTGTACTCCCTTTCCAATCACCTGTGTTGTTATTCTTCCCGTTTAATTTGCTCAAATAAGTAATAATAAGCCCTGGAGACATCTTGTTGGGAACCACTGTACTCTTCTAATCAAAGCCCTGGCGCCAATCAAATAACATACAGACTTTGAAGTTCATGTGCTGTAATGATTTTTACTTTCAAAGAGAATTGTTGGTGATAATATTTTATTGTGTTTTTTCCACTTCAATGCAACCATTCACTTCCCCCAGTTTGTTACAAGGCTTGTGTTGCAAGTAAAGCTTTTCTTATCTTACTTGACTTTAATGAGGCAACATGGCTGTCATTCATATCAGAGTCCAGTTTTAAAGTGCGCTGGAGATAACTTTTGTTTGTGAAAAGCCTCGCATATAAATGACCCCAAACGTGCACATTTTGGCTTCTTTTTATTAGTGTGTTATGACTTTACAGTTGTAACAGCAGCAACTTGAGAGTTTTATGCTTTATCTATTCAGAGTTGGGATTTTACTTGTACAAATCAATTAAAATGTTTAATTTTCAGTTTCGGGGCCAGTTTTGGAGACGACGGTGGGCGATGATGTGAATTCTCTGCTTCTTCTCAATCTACTCACCGGGACGGAGTACAGTGTCCAGTTGACTGCCTCCTACCCCTCTGGACAAAGCGAGCCCCTGCTGGTTGATGCCAAGACGTGTAAGCCAAGTTTTATCGTCAAAGAGCGATTGTCTGGGGAAGGGGAAGAGTCAAGCTTGATTGTTCGTTAAGAGAAAAGCCGACTATACAAGAGAGATTGGTTAATCCTGTAGCCTGCCTCTCTTCTGATTTCACTTTCAGATTCAGATTAGTGTGAAGCTATTTGGCACTGGGGTGTTGCGAAGGAGTGGGATGAAGAGAGAAAGCGGTAACGCACGTAAATTAACAGCCCGCTGAAAGCCATATGCTCTAATTTCCAGCGAGACATTAGCAAACAGACAGAAGGATATTAATAAGTTCCCTTCAGTGAGTAAACACAATCTCATTTTGCATTTAGAGTCAGTATCAGCAAAATAAGCCAAACTTCCCTCCGTTCTGAAACAAATACAGCCTAATTGCAGATTGGTGGATGAGCTAGTTTGTTGAAAGAAGTTTAGAATAATATCATAAACTTCAGAAATTCCAGACACTTCAAACTGTCTTTGAAACGTGTTAAAAAGTGCAGCGTTTACTTTGTGATTGACTCGACAAACCTAATAAAGGAGGAAATCCTTCGTCAAAGTTCGACAGACATTCAATAATCTTAATGGCTCGTTAAGTTCTCAAAGATATTTCTGCTGAATTAATGCGATTTACGATAAAATATCTCCTGAGCTAAGAAACAAATGGGGAGATAAACAGTGATTTTTGTGCCTGAGTGAAAGATGAATTCTTGAATATGTTGCATCTTTATGTCAAACCAAGTTGAGATTTAAGACTTGTTTTATAAGCATATATTATTTAAATGATCTATCTTTCTTTGCCAGCCACTGTTGATAGATTATTCTTGTTTGCATCTTCATGATGATAAATGTATTTTCAAAACTGTAGACATCCCAATTGATATTCCTATAAGTTAGATTAAATAACAACCCAATTATTTATCTGCAAAAGTAACGGTTTATGTATATTTCCCATAGGCATAGACTGATCACTATCAAAGCAAAGTGCATACACCATTTTTTGCCTTAACTTTATAACCCGCATGTTTCCTGTCAGTGCTCATAGTTGGCATGTTATCAGGGCAATTGTGCGGCCCGGGGGACCAAATGCGGCCCTCAGACCAATTTTTGGTGGCCCTCGGCCTTCTTCTAACCAACACAATTCTAACCTAACAACTAACATTTTATTGTGAGACCGAGCTGGCATGAAGGTTTTAAGCATAAATAAAGGTGTGGGGCACAAGTTAAACCTCTGCTAGTTGAAGGTTTCGTGGCACTAACCACCATGCGGCCCTCCATGAAAAAGTTTGGACACCCCGATGTAAAGGTTCAGAAATCCATTGTGCTTCAATTTGTCTGCAGTGGATCTTCATTCCTCATATGTTGATTAAGAAGTGGGCATAATCTTAATGTTTTAATAACAATAGCTTTAAGAATGGAATAACGTTTGTATTGCGTTTTACAAGCTTGACAAGCTTCTCATCGTGCTATTCTGTTTTCATTATTCATTCATCGACCGACAACCAACCACTCACTCCTGCACACACCACATTCATACATAAGTAAGTACGTGCTTTATTTGTCATTCTACAATTGTACAACAAAATTGCATTCAGGTGGGGGTTAGTCCTGAGTGGCTGCGACTGAGCACAGTGCCATTGTGGGCCAACCTGAGCAGGAAGTTTTATAGGGGAAACCGGAGTACTGCCTTCAGTCTCCTCTGATCCTCTGAAACGGTTCAACGCTGCCTAGGTTTGTCCTTGTTTCAAAGCCTCGTGTCCCGCACTGGTCACCTCCTCCTTCCTCTTCCTCCTGCGCAGCTCCCTCCGCTCCACAACAGTCTTTCACCATCTTCTCCTCGTTTGTCCCTCTATTGTTCCCTGCAGCGCCTCTCTTGACGCCTTCACTGTGCTGCAGGTGGGGGAGGCTCTTGGTGCCTCTTCCGTGTTTCAGAAGAAGAAATGTGTATGTCACAAATGTCTTTAGCTCATAAACTAGCTGTTTGTTTACTTTAAAAAATATCTGCCGTAAAAAATCCACTGAACCTCACAAAAACAAAGCAAAGATGCACAAAAGTGAAGCAGTGCGTCTGCAGTGTCATGCCCAAAAACACGCCCCATGCTCAACCGCTGAGCCACAGTATTGCTCATGTATCTTGATTGTCATCGAGCAGATTACAGCAAACAGAGAAGTAGCTGAGGGCCATGGGTTAATTAAGGCAGAGGAGGTCTCATGACTATATCACTGTAGATAACAATCCTCCATTATTTAATCCTGTCTGAGACTGTTATTCCCTTTAGTTTGCGCGGGGTTAGCTGTGCTTGTCAATTAAAGAGCAAGGAAACTGTTTCAGAAGCCACAGATCAAATGTTTGAGTATTGTAGATTGCTTGCAAAACATATTTTAATTACGGCAGCACAGCATATTTATATATATATAAAGGAAGGATCGTGATGCCCCGCTTTCACGATCTGTATTCATACTGAAAATCAAGATCAAGCGAGCTTTTGCCCTTCTGCTCCACGGGAAGTTTCTGTCCTCCCTGAGCTCGCCTTAGGACACCTGCTTTACTGTTTGACAGGTATATATATATATCTCTAGAAGAAATATTTATTGAATACAAGAATCACATACCTTTCACTACATGTTTCTAATAGTTATCAAGTTTTGTTCATGATAAATCCCAATGGAGGTCGATTATTTTGTTGTTTTGAGAGGGAATTGATCAGTATTACCTCAATAATTTTAGCCTTTGCAGCCACAATGATGTAAATTTGAGTCAATCCACATGTGTTTCGCTAAGCTATAAATGGACAGATACTGTATGTTTGCTGACAGGTTTACTTTTCAATTTGCTGGGAATGTTAGCACTATGTTATGAATTATTCAGTATTTAAAATAAGGTTTACCCGCCATATGGTTTGGGACATTACGCACTCAAGCCAAGCAACTTTTTTTTTACACCATCAGCAAATTCTGTTAACAAGAGCAGAGTAAGATAGAGAGAGAAGAGTGTGTCCTCTGAGATCTGCCTGCACACAGTCTTTGTTATTTCAATTTCTCACCATTGATTTTTGAGTTAACTGCAGTGTGTATAGAGCTAACATTTGTGTATGAATTGTTAATGATATGGTTACTCAAGAAAATGGATGCCTTTTCGTTGTTCAAACTGAAGTATTTTCTCTCTTGGCTCTCTCTAGTGTCCCTTGAGGTGTCTGGTTTGTCGACCTACCAGGTGCGACCCAACAGCATGTGCGTCCAGTGGCAGCCGCTGCTACACGCCACAGCGTACAGAGTCTCCATACAGTCCCCTCTCAGTGAGTAGCCACTGTCAAGGTCTATATTTTCTTTGAACTTCTGCTTTAATGCCTTTGAAAATCTTTGTAGAGTAAGTTACCTGACAACAGATGGTCATCAAATACTGTCCTTGACCATGGTAGTCCCATCCTGCTGTCATCCCAATTCAAAAGTTTAGTTCAAAGAGGTTTCGCTTGTCTTTGTAAACACTTCTTTTTTAAACAAAGGATGGTCAAACCAGGACAAAGGATAATTACTTGTTTTGTGTTGGAGAGCTAAAATACGACATGTTTCAACTTGTCTGCTTTAATTTTTGTTTTTAAAATCTTGTTCTTTTAATGGTGCTGTAATTAATTATATTTACTTTGGGTCGTATTTGCTGAGATTAAATATTGATAACAAGCCACAGACAAGGTTTCTCTCTTGGATGGTTTGACAGCTGCCAAGAAAAGTGATTGCTGCTGGATGGAAATCCTCTCATTTGTTGTCACATCTCCAGTGGATATTATCTTTTATGTATGCTGCCGTGTATCCGGAGCTACAGCTCACAGAAAGCAGGAGCCCATTGTCTTTGGTGCCGAACACTGACTGACCATAAATTAACCGACCTTTTGTGTTGATTGCCGTGGCTCTGTTACTTTGGCATGTTTATGTTTGTTTGTTTTGTTAAAATGAATCCACAAAGAAACAATAAATATTCGGTAGGAACAAAAGAATACTTCATGCACTAACTCGTGTTTTGTTTTCTCAGATGGTCAGAGGCAGGAGTTGAGCCTGGGAGGAGGGTCTTCGCGGCAGTGCTTCTTTGACCTGACCCCCAGCACCCAGTACGAGATCAGTGTCCTCACACAGCTACAGGAGCAGCAGGGGCCGGCTGTGACCATCACAGACATGACAAGTATGTTACACTTTGCAACATTTTGCTTATTTTTAAATCATCAAAACCTGCATCAATTTGCACAAATGATTAATATTAAATGGTAAAACGACATTTATATAGTGCTTCGGTGACGACAAAGTTGAACCCCTTTTCGTCACATATTGACTATTTGGGTTGACCATACACAACATCAACAAATCATAATATGGCGCAAACGTTACGCATCAGGCTGATTTTTTCACAAATTACTACTTTTACAACACACTTTTATGGGGCAAAAATAATTTTACCCTACAAAAATAAAAAAAATGTCAGGTATAGCTCCTTTAAAGCAGAACTAAGTAACTCGTGACCCTAGAGGCCATAAGCGCCACTGCAGGTGTCGTAGCATGTTACTGTTTTTTACTCATTATTTGTCCGTGAGCGTAAATACTATGCTGACAGAAAAGACAAAGGAGAGAGGGATATTGTATCCAATTGCACAATGGCTGTAAATACTGTTTAAGTGGTGCTAGCCCGCAGTTAGCTTTGCCCGTTAGCCTGTTAGCTTCTTCTTCGTGATTCCATTAGTGTGTATTGGTGGCTCCGACCCGGTGCAGGCAAAGCTGCAAGGGTGGTTTTCTGGCCAGAGACACCAGTGGGAGATGAAAGACCCCCAATCATCCCATTAACCCTTGTATTACCCCCAGAGGGACTACGAAAAGGATTTATTAAGGTAAACAAGTTACTTAGTTCTTCTTCAAAGCACTTGACATCGAGGAAAATTCACATAATCACACCCACATTTTAGGCAAACACAGGAAGCAAGTTAAAGCAAGAGACTGCACTCATACTCAGTTCATAAAGTATACAAATAATGAATAGATAATAGTACATTTAATTGCCTGAACATGGCATCCTTTACTTCAATGATCTAAAATTTTTACATTCCTTTTTTGTGTCTCAATCTGTGGGAAGAAGAGAGTTTGTGAAAGGTTGCAGTTTCAGTTCATTGGCTGGCTGATGAGCTGAGGTGAACTGCCCAGCCCAGAGGGAGCCAGGTCTCGGCTTACAACCAGGGTTACAGACACGGAGAAATTGCATCTGTGCAGCACATAGTAGGCACACGGCACTGTTTAAATACTGGAATATCCTCCAACAGACAACAAAATAGCCCTTTGTTTTTTAATCTCACATGCTCTGAAACACTCTCTCTACACATTTCAGTCTTTTCTGCTATATGAGTCTTGAGTTTAAAACATTAGCCACGAATTTGATCGCAATCACAAAACTTGTCAACAAAATGGAACTCTATTTTCTCACAGATTTATTCAGCCCTTGTAGCGATTGCAGGTAATACAATTTAAGCTAAAATGAACATTAACGCCAAAAACAAACAACAACTTTATCCACAGGCTTGTCGCAAACTCCTTTCTCTCCAAGTCCCATCACCTGTTGGGGTTTGGAAATTGGATCAGGAAAGTTTCCGCTCATAAGAAAGTTATTGCTGTCTCTCGCACCGCACTTCATAACTGGGGCTAAGCCTGTGTGGTCAGCAGATACACCCCAGATGATGCCACTTGTAACTGACATTGTGATTGATGACTGTGTTGTTTCTGTTTCGCCCAGTGCCCGCTCCAACTCAAGCTCCGACTGAACCTCCGGCCACTGAGCCCCCACCGACCATCCCCCCTGCGAAAGAAGGTGAGACACTTTATTCTGCCTTGTCATCTAAAAAAGGCACGTGTTGAATAAAGGGCCACACAATATATCGCCAAATTATCATTATCTCAATATAAGGTGCACACAAGAAAACATAATGAATTGCAAAATCACTGAAGTCGTCCATTAAACTGAGATATGCTAACATATGTGTTCGGTTAAGGCGGGGGTTAAGAGGTTAACACTGTTTGCAAACTGACTATTATTGGTTTAAGTTTACTTAAACATTCAATGGATCAGCTCTGGGGCCAGGACTCCGATGAAAAGGGGATTTTTAAACTCAGTGGGACTTTCCTGATTAAATAACAGTAAAGCCTGACAGTAAAGCCTTAACATAGCAACACTATTTTCAACACAATTTCAAAATGCTTTACTCTTATAATAATTCTATGTTATTCTATGCTCTATGTTTTTCATACCTGTAAGTTGTCTTGTAAGTCTCATTAGATATTTTCTTTTTACATGTAAAAGCTTCGAATTATCAATGCTGCTAATCAATAATTGTATTTTGAAATTGGGGTAGGCACTTAAGCTTTCTTGCTTCGGCCTACTCCTTTTGAGTTATTATTTATTTTTTATTTTTTTTCTTGGGTTTTTATGATAATGTAAATGTAATGATGTAAATATTGTAAATATTAACTCATTGTAAATAATAGCTCAAATCAATCAATCAATCAATCAATTCCCAGTTACATCACTGTATTTTCCCCCCTCCCTTATTAGCAAGTGAATAATTATCAGTATATTAATTAAAAATGTGAAATCTTGGTCAGTTTGGTAAGCATATTCATAAAGATCATTTTATACCATTGCTTTTCTCTTTCACCACGTGAATGGTTCCCATCACAAATCTCCTGCCTCCTCACCCCATCCCACAGTCTCTTCTCTCACATCATCTAGCTTTATATCCTCTTTCTTATTATACGCCTCGAATGCCTTGTGTGAAATAAGATCAGAGCTGAGGAGTCTTTAAAATGACCTGACAAGGCGAGCTGGATTTACAACCTTAATCGAGGATTGGGCAGCTCCATGTATTGGCATCATTGTCCTCATTTGTTCCTGTCTGAAGCGCTCAGGTAAAAGGTTGACCTGGAGACAGCGCTCCTCTCCCAGCGCGGCTGTCTTAGAGCTTTCTCTCTCACTCCCTGACCTTTGAGAGACCGTGATGACAGGCAACCTTTAGTCTCAGCCACCGAGATGAGAAAAAGGCATGCACACACAAAAAAAACGCACCTTTCTCGCGAATCAGGAGCACAACAAAATGTGTTATTCCATTTGTTGACAATCGGCGAGATACAGACAGAAAACAGAGAACTTCACACTGAAGTGCTACACCAGAGAAAGATCGTGAATGCAATTTTCCAGTGTGTTATAGCTGAAAAAACAATAGGATTTAATAATGTGTTATGCCTGAACTTAAACAACTGTACAGCTGTGGAGTTATTTAGTCATCTGAGTACATTAGAAACCAAAGAAAACAGTCTAGACTAGAATATATAGGCTGCTCGTATCAGTTTTATTATAGTGGATTTTATTACACTTCTATTCCACACATGCTCTGTCCTCTTGTGATAGAGGTGTGATCATTTAGGGCCCGATCTAGTGTTTCTAAATGCAAACTGTAGACTAGACATTTACGCGATGACAGTGCAATGTGGAATCTTTAGCTTCATACAGGGTCAGAAATCTGACGATGGTGGTCCCAGCTCCCCAAGCTTTTCCGCCTACAGACCTTACCAGACTGAAATACTTTCCGCTTCTATGGGTGGGGTGTTTGGGGTTTGCCGCTCTTTAACACTAGCGCTTGGGCGGGACCCATCGATATACTCTCTCTCAGGACATGGACAGTGTTTCACTCACAGTGGGATAAATAGTTTGGTAGTTGTAGTTTGTCCTGCGAGTATTAACGTCATAAGACACGCGACATACATGTGTTTAAAAATACGTATTCTAAACACATGTATTCAGTTTCTTCCCAACTCTGCTCACCACGCTTTTGCCCCGACCCCTTTACCGGCGAAAGTGCTGGCTGTTTGTACGCAAGATGCTAACTTCGCTGTTGTTGCGCCAGGTGGAAGATCGGTCCCTTTGTATGACATATTTATGGTTAAAATGTATCAATGTTTTGGTGATTGTTTATTATAGGTAAAATAGGTTGTATTGATGTGACATTTCTAAAGAGTATGGTTAAAAGTAGGTGCGATGAGCAGCTGAGATTTCAATGGTGTTAACTATGATAACTGAGAAAATGCAGATGTTTTGATTACGCTTATCTACACTAATATCTTTACTTTACTGGCCCAATCCACAGGAAACAAAACTAGCACTAAGTTCAATGTCTCTTCCATCATCACATATAAAGTAAGGTCCAATTATTTTCTCATATCGGTGACAATATTCGAAAATGTGTTGGGGACTGGCGTGGACCACAGTTAGTGACTGCAGGTGGAAATAGAGAAAGGAAGGGCAGAGGAGGCAGAGAGTTCAGCTTCCTCACAGCCCGGTGGATGAATCTGTTAATTTTTACATCTTGTCTCTATGCAGTGTGCAAAGAAGCCAAGGCTGACCTGGCATTTCTGGTGGATGGCTCCTGGTCCATTGGAGATGACAATTTCCTGAAGATCACGCGTTTCCTTTACAGCACCATGGGTTCTCTTGATTTGATTGGACCTGACGGCACCCAAGTGAGTCCTGGGTTCACCTTACCATACCTAAAATATGCGGTCCCACCTCAGATTCAAATATTTCACCTCAAAAGTAAAACAGTAATAATGATGAGGTATGGTCTGAATTATGTTGCCGGGACTGTCTTCTGAGCGCTGGTTTTCACATTTAGGCCTTCTAATGGTTCCCGTGTCTCGCCTTGACGTCTGTGTCCGGTGAAAAATACAATATAGACTTTTCAACTAAGCTATAAATTAGACTAAAGATGTAAAATATGGTCATGACTTTAAATTCCTCTCCATTCTTCGTAATTTGTCCTGTTCGTTATGGCATTATCCCGTGAATTATGCGTGCCGGAGGAAAGTGCATCACAAAGCAGATGCTGGGGATCCTGCCAAAAACAGCCACACGAAAAGCCATGAAATCCTAAGCTAAAGAAATATGATATTATTATACCATTGATATTAGTGGGCTGCTGGTGAACATGTGTCTTTTGTGGTTGTTTTGCCGCCGTGTTAAACAATTTGTGGACAAGAATGATTTTGTGACCAGACTTTCATTTGAGCTTTTCTCTTCGAGGGTCCTCACAAATAATGTAATACGCTGCAGTTTTACATATACTGCTTGGCGTTTGTCCTACTGTACGGCTGTAATTTATAAAGGCGAAGGAAAGGTATAAAACACAAATGGACCTAACATTTTGACAATTAAAAAACTATGCTTTTACAGCCAAACTCCACAACAGGAGTCGCCTCATAGCGGTTCACAAAAATAGTTTTACTCCAACGAGAAAACAGTTTGAAGTCTGAAAATCTGAAACAGTCAAACAATGTGACGCGCTTTCACAGATGGATAACTCTGTCGCTCAGACTTACACAAACATGCACCGAAATGAAAAGGAGTCTTGCATTAGTTTAGCAGCGCTGGCATAAATGTGCATTGAGAACTTTTTTCAAATTTCTAATTATAAATTGCAAATCCAATTCCAATTCACGATAATAACCAGTGTCACAATCTCGCAATTCACACTAATTTCAGTACTGAGCTCACTAATTGTGTTTTTTACAACAATATTGTAAGTTTCAATACTGAATGCAACTTTTTTTAAATACTTTACTTGTCTGTTTGTGTCGGGCTCGTTAATTGTTGGATGAAGGTTGTCTCTATTGGTGTTGTTTCTTTTCAGAATGATGCTGTAGAGTGGATTTTAGGTTTGTTTTGCTGCCTCTTGAGAAATCAGCCAGACCAAAGCCTTTTTATCTGAAAAGTTTAGAGTAGTGAAAGAAACTTTAAACCCTTAGAGACTTTACTTTCCGGACAAAACTTAATTTATTGAACACAATCAGCTCTGCCTATTGGTTGGCACTTCAGCACAGCCCTAGAAAGATTGTTCTTAACTGCACCTCAACACCCTCCAGCTCTGTTCTGTTCTTCTGCTGCTGCTTTCATTTTATATCAAGCGGTTGTGGACGTTTTCGAGTAGCTTAGTCTGAGAGAGTGTAGATGGAAAACACTGGAGTCGGGATGTCTTAAGCAGGAGATTTACCAACACCAACAGTACAGGCTTTGGAGCCATTGACACTCAACACATTGTGGTAGTTTGATCATTCAGGTCTAAATGAGCTCCCACTGGGGGTGTGGATCTCGGGAATCCATCAAAACCACAAAGGTTCATTTCTGGTTCATTCCTTGATAGTGTTAGGACCTGGCTCTTTTGTATCATGCGAGAACAGATATTTGGATATAGCCAAAACATACACTGGGGATAGAAGTCGTCTCAAAGATAAGGCTTTTATTGCCATTGTTCCTAGTTTACAAAGAAGTATAACCAGCTGATGACTTCAGAGAGAGAGGAGAAGTGAAGTCCCGAACTCCGTTGACAACTCCTTTTTATCCTAGTCTTGCACTCCTCTGCGCAGAGAGGATGACTGCCTACCAATGAATCAGCTGTTTGTGGCTATGAGTTTGTACTTTATCTGTACTTCACGTTATGGTCAGAAAGATTATGGTGTTGACCATTGTCTATCAACTAATCTCACTGACATAGTCTTCTTGTTCTGTAGCGTGTAAGCACAGCATGAGTCAGGAGCCTGTTCAGATTTAGTTCAATCCAATCCGATCAAAAGTAAAATACTGCAGTTCTCATTCACGCACATAAAAGCATTTAAACACTGCAGTGTGTAAATGTCAGTCGTGATCCGTCAGCTAACAGAGTTGTCCCACGGCACTCTCCTCTACTTTTCATTTTGTTTTGTAGCAGATGTTACTCATGCTGCCATGGATCCATCTAGTTCTTGTGTGCATAAGCTAGTTCTACTCATGAAACTGACCATTATCCAAGGGTCATTGGGACTATCACAGCACATTGGAATTGCAAGACCTGTTTATTCTGCTAATGGAGATGTGGGGAAACCATAAGGGAGACAGATGATATCTCAAACAATCCAGTTCAGTTGATATCTTTGAAAACCTTTACTATGATAAAAGACTGAATTCAATAATTGCTTTATAAATATAGTATTTCATTTTGCTCTGTTTGAGAATACCTGCAGGAGGTATTTTTTCTTTATTGATTAATCTTTTTAGTGTTTTAGCATTAGCTGTATGACTCCTAAGCACTTCATTTCTTTCTCCTTCGCCTGCAGGCCCCCCACGGTGCCAGTGACACTTTCATTTGTTGTAATTTTTCTGTTATATGATTAGCTGCCCTTTCAGTGCCCCATCAGTTTCTGGCATAAGTTGAAAACCAAAGGAAAATATTGAGTGTAATGTGAGAGAATTGGCCTTACAATAAAGAGAGAGTTGGCGAGAACAGTAGCGAACCCTGATCCAAAAACAGCACCATTAGCAGTCTGGAGGCGGTGGTAGTTACACAGCCCAACATACAGAAGTCGGCTTTGAAATTGTACATCTCAATGCTTTTATTGTTAATGATTAGTGCACGTCACGGCAGGCTACTTTTTGCCATTGCATTAAGTTGAGTGTTGAGTGTTTGCTTTATCATCCATCCATCAATATTAATGGTAGATAAAGATTGAGTTGTGAGTCATTTTGGAAACCACTTAGAAGCTACTTAATAACTGATAAAATATATATGCTTTTTTCTCAAAATTGGATGGGTACAGCCACAAAGACACAGGCACAGTAGTCTCATGTATGCATTAAGCATTTTGCAACATTTGTCCCATAGGGCTCTTTGGTGCTGTGACCCAACAGTTCAAGGTGCATTATGCAACTTTGGGGGGAAAAAGGTCATATTAATGGCGCCTTTAACTTCCATCGTGATATCCTCGTGGACACTCCAGGACCAGTTGTTTTTTATGGTTTCTGGTAGGTTTTCACTGCTGATGGATCTGTGTCCATGGTTACATACATATACATTCTATCCAGAAAACCTACCAGAAACCCTAAAAAAACTTAAATAAATTTGGTCCTGGTCCTGGAATATCATAGAGGCTTCCGGGATGGAAAACAAAGGCGCCTTGCCAACCACCCATACAGCCGCTGGGTCACTGTGATACTGGGCTATACAAAACAATTGATAGATTGATTGATTAATTAACTGATTGATAATGCACCTTTAACAAAGTTATTCTATGGGTTACTTTTTATATTGTTTTGTCTAATTTAGCAATAAGACAATGCTACTTGCTCATAATGATTTTTATTTTACATTCGATCTGAACTCTAACTGTAGTTCTCGACCAAAGCCGTGACCCAAAGTATTTATTTTAAACTTTATCACACTGTGCAGTGAATCTATTAATCATAACCACAAAACAATATTGGTGATATAAACACTAAATAAACTAAAAAAAAAGTTGAAATGATGATCAAAACTACGTTTTCAATTGTTAAATACTGAAGGAAATGTTCTTTGGGAAAGCTTGATGGCCCACTGAAAATTATGACGCGACCCACTTTTCGGTCCCTTTCCCTCAGTTGAGAAGTACTGCTCGGATGTTCATCGGAAAAGTAAAGCTTGCTGTATAAAAAGTCTTGCGCTGGAGAAAGTTTTGTTGGAGTTCAGAACTAATTTAAAGGCCCTTGAGTAAACAATGCTATAATCCCTGTCTGTTTGTCTCTGCAGGTGGCCATCGCTCAGTTTAGTGACGACGCCCGGACCGAGTTCCAGCTGAGTTCCTATAGCAACAAGGAAGTGCTGCTGGAAGCCATTCAGAAAATTAGATACAAGGGAGGAAACACTAAGACAGGTCAGAGCCCAATAATGATTACTGTGGCTACTGGACAACACGCCGAGGCAACTTCTGCGTCTCAGAAAATGTTTGCACTTTCCAATTTCCAACTCTAAGCCAAAACAAAAACAAACTAATGACGGGATGATGTATACCTTTTGCGCTCTATATTCTCCTAGATTTATAACCTTTTAGCTGCTGGTGAGACAATTTAGAATGCTACATTTACTTTTCTTGCTTGTTACCCCAATATTTATGTGTCTGTTTTCTAAGTCAGTGTCATTCACATTCTTCTTTTATACCTCGCTCACGTATCCATGCCTGTTGTTCCTTTGGCCCTGTTCATTAATTCCAGTTTTTGTGAATTTACTGCTCGCCTCAAATTGCCATCTGTTTCCTTTGTCTGTGGGCTCCCAACACTCATAGATATGTTTGATTCATCACAGTTTTCTTTTTACACACAACCTGTCTAAATCTCCAGTGCTACGTATTGTTTGCTTTTTGATGGAAACAGTTGGAATTTGACAGTGTGATGTATATGTTTGCACACATTTGGTCTACAGCGAAGGCGAATCACGCTACAAAGAGGAAGATGACACACACAGCTTTCACAATGTATTGCTCACAGACAGTATCCGATTTTGTTTCTGTACAGTTGTATCCTACTCACATGCAAACATACGGCCCTTGATACATTTGATACGTTTGGATTAGACAAATTAGAAAGAAAACTTAAATAATACTCAATACTGACCAAAAAAAAAAGTCTCCTCTTGGATGTTCTGATGTGGGGTTGCTGCAGTTGGTCAGGTCTAGGTTATGCCCAAAGAATGAGAGCCGCTGACGACCTGAACATCCTGAATGACCAGGTTAATCCATCACGATGAAGATGACAAAGCCAGGAGTTATCAGGCTCACATTGTGAAAGAGTAGTTCAGGGAGCATGAGACATCATTTTCACACATGGATTGGCAGCCACAGAGTCCAGGTCCAGGTATTGAGAATCTTTATCATATGCTGGAGAAGGCTTTGCGCAGTGGTCACACTCTCCCATCATCTTATTAAATTACCTTGAATGCATTGCAGTGGCATAGCAGTTTCCTTTTACATTTTTGGGGACGATAGGCAAAATTATATTCAATTTCTTTAAATGAATAATAATAATAATTCATCAAACTTGGACACTTAAAGACTTGGACACTTAAAGACGCTTAACAATGGAAGACAATAGAAACAAACAGTTTTAAGAAAATGCCAGTTTGAAGAGGTGGGTTTTGAGTCCTGATTTGAAGTTTTTCCGTGGTCTGCGTTTCTGATGGGCTGTGGGAGTGAGTTCCAGAGAGTAGGGGTGGCGATGTCGAAGGCTTGGTCCCCAAGATCCGGGCGGTTAGTGCAGGTGACGGGAGTGAGGTGGTTGGTGTTGGCTGAGCGGAGATGGTAGGTGGGTTGGTGTTGTGGCAGGAGCTCTGTGAGGTAGGGCGGGGCCAGGTTATGGAGGGACTTGTAGGTGAGGAGGAGGAGCTTGTAGTGGATGCGGTATTGCACGGGGAGCCAGTGGAGCTGTTGGAGGACGGGGTGATGTGTTCTCTGTATATTGTTCTGTATATATTGCAGTTTTTTGGGTGGTGGGAAGTCAATAGATAAGGCTATTACAGTAGTCGAGTCTTGAAGTGATGAATGCGTGGATGAGGATTTCAGCAGTTGACTGGGTAAGGGGAGGGGCGAAGGTGGGCAATGTTGCAGAAGTGGAAGAAGGATGTTTTAGTGATAAGGTTTATGTGTGTTTGGTATGAGAGGGTGGAGTCTATTATGAGGCCGAGGTTGCGTACAGAGGTGGAGGGGTGACATTGTGATCGTCAATGAGGAGGGTAAAATTCTGGACAGACGGGAGGAGAGATTTGGGGCCGGTGATGAGGAGTTCTGTTTATTGCTGTTTATTGAGTTTGAGAAAGTTATTGTCCATCCAGGTTTGATATCGGGCATGCATTTAGTGATGCTAGAGAGGATATCGTCGGTGTAGCAGTGGAAGTGGAATTCATGGTGGCGGATGATCAAACCGAAGGGAAGCATAAATGTTAAAGAAGAGGGGGCCGAGCACTGAACCTTGTGGGACACTGTGGGTGACAGGGCAAGGGTGGGAGTTGCAGTTGCTGATAGAGACAAAGAGGTAGGAGGTGAATAGTTGGTGGCTTTATAAAATCATCAGATTCTATTAAAATTCTATCTATTAAAACCACCATTTTATATGCTCTCCGCTTATTTCTTTCTTCACTATTTTATATATTTATGTTTTGTTTCCTCATAATAATTATGAACCATAATAAAAAGATGGTTTTATTTACTACAAACACAAATTGTACATTTTTTGGAAAGAGTTGCTTAATTTAGTATCTATTTCATAACTTTTCAGATGTATTTTAGTTTGAAACACTACATAACAATGGTTAGTATTTTTGCTTGACCAATTTATCACAAACACCCTCAGTAAAACTTAAAATTATTTTTTGGTGCTTAAATTACACCAGTTTGCTTTGCTCTACTGCTGCGTGGAAGCCCACACATATCTTCTTTCATTTTTAAACCAGGCTCTGCTTCACCCCATCAGGGCCCCTCACTGTCTGCAGCCCTCAAAGCTGTTCTGTAAAACACAGCAGCTGTCACTCTCCGCTCACCTCTGTCCTCTGGCAACAGTGTCTGTGTGGAAACTGACAGACACCCCACAGTTTTAATGCCTTTTTATGTTTTTTATTGGAAATGGCTACCTATTATGTGATATCCCACAGCAGGTCCCTTAGCCCTTTAGGTCAAGTTGACACATTTTTTCGCATAACTTCAAACCAGTATTTCAAGTCATTTTAACAGCCCCTGCTTCAGTGGTCTATCTATTTCTTTCACTTTTATGATTTATTTTCAATGTTATACTTCTACAATCCAGACCAGCAACTATACTTTACTGTGACGCACGAGACAAGTTTTCAAATATTAACTTTTCCCTTCTACAGTGGTTCGCATATTGGTACAGATTTGATGGCAGATGCTCTTCCTGATAAAACTCTTTTATCTGGCCTTGGGACTGGCACATTACATTGTGCATCTTTTAGCTGTAATAGGTTGTAGGAAAGCAAGCACATACTGTATACTGTATGTCTATGTACAAAGCTCTTTCTTCATGGCTATTACCAATTGCTTGTCGCAAAATGTATTGTGTGCTTTACATGTAAATAAGGCATTTTATGCTTAAAAATGATCAAAAGTGCATATTTTGAGGGACAAAATTTATGGAAAGAGACAGTTTAAATTAATTGGTTAATTTTGGTGTCATATTTTGATAGAAATTTACTACAGATATCCTGTTTAGTCAGTAAAAAACAACTTGCTTTTGGGGGTTAAAATGCAATCAGTTAAACAAGTAATTAGATATCAACAGTCCTTTGGTAAAAAAAAACATGCCTGTTGGCACGACTTTAAAGGTATATGTTTTGCCTAAAAATAAGCATTTTGAGAAAACAGATTATATAGATTACATATACATTAGAGTTAGAGATTGGACTATTTATTTGTTTTCAGGTAAAATTGTACATGTTTAGAGACCATTCTGGGGGGGGGGGAGGGGTTGAGATGTCCGCCCTTCTCTTAAAAGGTGTCAAAGTGATGCAGAGTCTATAGATTAATTTCGTGACTTTTTTGTGATGAGGAGGGGAGGTACCCAGGGTGCTGATGTTGATGTACGGGGATTTGGCTTCTTATTATGCATTTATTCATTAAGGTATTAGGGAGCCTTTGACCTGCTTTGGGAGCGATTGATTTAGTGCTGCGGTAGTAAAGAGTCTTCACTTGGGTGCGCATCAGAACAGTGGATTTTTACCCCTGAGATGATTTTGCTAATCTTTACTTTGCTTTGATGCTGGATGAGGATACAGATGAGCAAGTGTGAGATTATTAGATTCACTGTTGATCCATCATTCATTTCCATCTATATTTCTGCAGTAGACAAGATAATTGTGACTCTGAGTGTTAGATTTGGCTATTGTTGCATTCATCGTTTCCACAATGACTAAAACTGTTTACAGAAATGCGAGATATCTCTTCAGTAGAATACAGTGGTACAGATAAGCCTTGTTAATGCGAGGTGTAAAGAAGATGATTTGTTTCACCACCAGTGTGGAGCTTAATTTTAGACCATGGGGGTTAAAATTACGCTGTGGGTGAGCACCACAGTCTTCTGTATTTAACAAACACATCTATTATCAAACCTCTGTCAACATCCAAATGTAAAAATCCAAATACATTTGTCAGAGTGACATATGAAGAGGAAATATTTCGATACAACTGGGACATGGCTCTTATGTACAGTGTGGTTGGGCTGCAACAGTTTGGGTGTTTTGCCTCACCATGCGCCCCTTTTCCAGTAAAAAGTTAAAATAATAAACATCGCAACAATATCAGACTACTGTATACTTGTTTGTTTAGAGGTGCTTTGTAAAATCCTTAATATACTGTATGTGTTAACTGTATTCTTGTGATATGGGCTGTGTACCGTATTTTTCGCACTATAAGGCGCACATAAAAGCCGCACATAAAAGCCTTTAATTTTAACAATGCGCCTTATATCCCAGTGCGCCCTATGTATACATTTCTGGCTGTGTACTGCATCGTGCCTTTCTTTACAGGTAAACCAGCATTAATCAATGCGCCTTGTATTCGGTGCGCCTTATTTATGAAAATAAACATTATCATTGATAATGCGCCTTATAATCAGGTGCGCCTAATGGTGCGAAAAATACGGTAAATTGTCATGTGCTGTGATTTATGTTACGTAGTGTTGCTAGTAAGATCTACTGGACATTTCAGACATACAGTCACACTCATTTCTTTGTTGTTGTGCACCTTGTGATGAGCTCCACGTCTCAATGCCCCCTGCCTCCCTCCACCACCCACTCAACAGCTCCTCCCTCTCATTTCCCGTTCTCATCTCCAGCCTTCATGCCTGACTGCCTGTTGTCTCGACCTGCACGATCAGATCAGGACCGCATTGAAACAGATGTAAAGTGTATTTGGCAGATATCTGACAAGACGTCACTGACGCTTGCTTTAGCAAGACACAAAAGGGTTGAAGGATACACTTTCATTATAGTCCTTAAGAATAGCATCTTTCACATAGAGAATCCTATAACAGAATTTTACAGTAAATACATTTGCTCTGCATGAAATATAAAAGGAGATTGACAAGTAGTTTAATCATAGTGATTGTCAGTATAATTTTTTAAAAGTCTTACGGAGTCTCGCTTATGGATATAAAACTAAAGACTTGCTTGATGTGACATTTAATGTACAGTACTCTGTGGTGTATAATTGTAAAAGAATTGAGCTGATGATAATTACTGTAGGTGTTGGCACTACTTTCATTGTGCACAGTAACAACTTTGAAAAGTTATACTGCAGCTCTTACAGTATTATATAATACTGGTATACAGTAGCTATGCGGTAAGCCCTTTTTCCTCATGATGAGGAAGTGCAGGTTCGATACTGGAATTTCCCATTAACTGAAAATATGCACAATCCTGAATGATTCACCCGAGAAATGGATCAACCACAGTGGGCAATTTTTCACCCGATGGCAATAAAATATTTTTATCTCTATTGGCTGCAACAAGCACAGCTACTCTTCCTGGAGTCTTTCACTTTTTGTTTGGGTCTCTTCATGCTGTCTAGACATATTTTATAGACTGATTAAGTCCATTAGGAGGAGATATGGAGTCGCACACCATCAAAGGTTTATCTCTTTGCATCTCTATGAACATTGGTTTGTGACATTTGCATGGACTTATCCTCCCGTCTCTGGCTGCATCTAATTTATATTTAAATGCTAATGGAACCTTGACCAGACTTTATTTCATGGGGTCCATGTAATAATGTAGTTTTATTAATATTTGATGAGTATACATTAATATAATATTTCAGCATAATAATACATGTGCAAGAATGTGGTTCATGGCCAGTTGTCAGAAGAAAGTTACTATTACTTGATTGCACATGTTCCTGCCTATTTTCTTAAGAGCTGCGGTAACAAGTGAATTTCTCCATTATGAGATCAATAAATTCCTACCTTAACTCTTATCTTTAATATTTTTTGTGCACTAATGTTTGTATTTGTTTGCTTTTTATAAAATCACAGAAAAGTCTCCCTGTCTTTTCCAGGTCGAGCCATCAAACACGTCAAAGAGTCAATCTTTTCTCCTGAGGCTGGAGCCAGGAAAGGCGTTCCTAAGGTTTTAGTGGTTCTCACGGATGGACGCTCACAGGACGATGTGAACAAAGTGTCGAAAGAGATGCAGATGGAGGGTACTCACTTTGTGCTTTTTACCAACACAAGCTTAAAGCATTATTCTTGTGTTTGAGTTTCTATTTGTATAAACTTTCAGGATACATCATCTTTGCTATTGGCTTTGCGGATGCTGACTATGGCGAGCTGGTGAATATCGCCAGTAAGCCCAGCGATAGACATGTCTTCTTTGTGGACGACTTGGACGCTGTGAAGAAAATAGAAGAACAGCTCATTACATTCGTCTGTGAAGCGGCCACTGCCAGTAAGTTACCTGAAGTTTGCAAAGAAACTGATAGCGTTTAAAAGAAAAATCTCAAACAGCAAGTGGCAAAGTGAATGTACAAAATATAATCATGAACAAAAACCTCTTTCTGTGCTTTTCAGCCTGTCCATCAGTTTTGATGAGTGGTAACACGCTGGCAGGTAAGGTGCAAGAAGAACAAAGAGTTAGCTTCACAGGTCGTCCAAAAGGCCTTGTGCTTCTCTCTTTTCTCATACGACACCTTTAATAAAGCTACCCTGTGTTTTCTTTTTTTTTTTTGCTGAGGTTTTCGAATGATGGAGAAGTTCAGTTTGGTGGAGAAAGAATACAGCACTATCCCTGGCGTTTCTTTGGAGCCTGGATCATTCAACAGTTTTCCTTGTTACCGCTTGCATAGAGACGCCCTGGTGTCCCAACCCACAAAGTGAGCGCATCGCACAGCCGTACACTACTTTAAACAGAGCTCATTGAAGATTTGCTCTAGTTTTGCTGTCTGAGCTCTTTGAACTATCATTATTCAGAAAAGACACAATGACAAGTGCCTTAAAGATAAAGCTGAAGTGCTCAAAGACATAGTGAAAACACTGCTCTCTGATCAGCAAGGAAGGGCCTTAAAGATTGTCTCAAAAGTTCTCCATGAGAGTCGCAGAGTGCTTTGAAAAAGACCAAAACAGAACTTAATGCGTGTATTCATCACTGAACCTTTTGTTTTGTTGTTCAGGTATCTCCACCCTGAAGGATTGCCCTCTGACTACACCATATCTATGATGCTCCGGCTTCTCCCCGAAACCCCTCAAGAACAATTTGCATTATGGGAAATACAGAGCAACAGCAATGATCCATTGGTTGGAGTAATCCTGGACAGTGAGTTTGGTTATATTCTCTGTTGTTGAGAATATGGGTAGATACAGTAACAATTATTTTGATATATTTCACAGCAGACTTTTTTTCCTTTTGCCTTTCATTGTTTTGTTGTATTTGTCGTGCGTCTAGACTCTGGAAAAACATTGACCTTCTTCAACTATGACTATAAGGGAGACTTCCAGACTGTCACATTTGAGGGAGTGGAAATAAAGACACTGTTCCACGGAAGCTTTCATAAGGTGAGTTATACTGCGTTCACTTTTGACTAAGCCTGGACTGAGCTGTGCTGGCTACATATGGGAATGTCACACTATTTCTCATGATATAGATAGGTAGATAAAATGACCTATACTAAATTGTTCTTCCTGTTTGTTTGTACTTGTTTGTACTTTTAATGTTAATTTGAGTATTTGCTTGCTGCTAGGCTATTTTCCCATATACATACCTTGTAAAGCTTTTCCTCTCAAGATATGTTAGGAAAAGTACCCATAAAGATCTTTGTTTACCATTTGAATCTGCATTTGGAGTAATGATTTCCCCAAGCGCCATTCCATTCTATTTGATAAAACCCCTCCGCGCTGTCCGTCATTTCTGGTGTTATTTGCCCGTTGCTTTGTGTTTTTTGCTGACAGTGTTCTGAGGCGGCAGACGCAGCCGGCTGCTCAGCCCGAGGAAGTGTACATCGCTGTTGTTTAGACGAGATGACAAGAGTAAAGTGTTTTGTGCTTCTGTGTCTGTTTGTTGTGCTAACATTTCCATATGAAAACATCTCATGAGAGCAGGAATACAGTGTTCAGTGAAGTGAGCGTTCAGAAACTCGAGATGCAGACGCACAGGTGAAGGTGAGGTGAAGATGTAAAGAAGTTGTCGGCAAGGATAGAAATACCTTGGACCATTGTAGAGATGACAAACTAAACACTAAACTATGCTGCTTATTGTTCATGATCTTGAGCTATTGGTATTTGGCCTGTCATAACTTTTGCGAGGAAACCATCTGCCTGATAGTGAACTGGGATTTACACTCAAATCTACTGTCATTTTGATCCTTTATTCTATTTGACTTGACTCTCAATAGAAATCGATTACACTTTTATTGCCTTTGACCATTAATTTAGGTTTAGCTGTCTCTGCAAATAATCCTTTAAAATGTAAAGTGAATAGTTTGCTGCTAAAATCTAAAAAGTCTAGGTTTTATCCTTGCGCCGCACTCCTCGAGACAAACACGCACAGTATATGTGGCATGAACTCTCTCAATAATGCAAATGTAAGGGTTTCCCATTCGAACAGTGGATCAGGCAGAAAGTGCGGAGTCGGCAGATCGGTTCCTCTGCCTGAACCCACATCATCTCACACGGCGTGTTTAAAAAGTGCCATAACAATCCCGGTGCGAGACGTCAGAGCGCCAGTTTTCCAGATTCACCATGATATCCGCGCCTCATTTATGGTTACTTCATCCCAGGTGGTTAAATACCGAGCTTCCCTCTCCTCATAAATTGTTTTTGCTTTACAGTTTCCCGGTGTCCTCCGTTTACCCTCCTCCTTATACCCTTTTTATTTCACACAGGGATTGGAGAGCACTGCGTTATCTAGTATGTCGAAGTCGATGATGAATAGAGTTGTCTGAACTGTCTGTCTGCGATTACACTCTAATGCACAAAAGCATGAATAATTCCATAGGCCTGTGTCATTTGCTTCTTTTGGGAGATAACATGCTCACTGTGTTGTTGCCAGGTTTCTTTTTCTTTTTTCTCAGTTCGTGATTGTTGTTATACCCCAAACACATCATGATGAAGATTATGCAGCACTTTCTTTGCTAGAAAATAATGAGTGAGAAGGGATATGCCTGGAAGCTGCTAAGAAAAGAAAAAAACAATTTGAACATAGAAAAAATAAATTATCAGCTATGTAAGTTATGCACACACAAATTATGCAAGGCAGGGCAAGGCAACTTTATTTATACCGCGCATTTCGTACACAAGGCAACTTATATGCCTTTAAAGTAGCAATGGCTCCAGTTATGTATATGTTTCCTATGCAAACATCCTGTCACTATGGGGTCTAACTAGGTATAAACATACTCACCTCTACACATGTATGTTCTGATGCATTGTGTTTCT
Source organism: Neogobius melanostomus (assembly GCA_007210695.1). NCBI lineage: Eukaryota > Metazoa > Chordata > Actinopteri > Gobiiformes > Gobiidae > Neogobius > Neogobius melanostomus. The sequence continues at coordinate 6,565,919 of VHKM01000058.1, forward strand.
AGTTGAACAGTAATAATTTAATTTTTTCTCTCAATTGTTACTGTGCGCACTGTCATACACGGCAAATCTAATCGTCATAGCAACCCCCTATTCATTTGACCTTAATTTCAGATTTGCAGTTCCTAATTAGAGAAAAAAAAAACTGCAATCGCATTTCTTTCTTTTAGCCCAGACTCAAAGACGTGTGACTTCGCAAGAAAAAGTAAACATTTGTGCGTAGTATTTTGTCAGTACAGCAGGCGTCTGACCTGCCAGATTGAAAAAGCACCAGGCATCAAAGACTTCTTCTATTTTCCACTTTGTGTAACAGCTCTTGAAATTGATTGCGGGAGTCTATTTAGAAAAAGCCAAGAGTTATCCAAAGAGGCTGGGGCATAAACAAACAGAAATTCAAATCAGCGTTACTGCAGCAGGTGTAGTGTCGAGGCACATAAGTCTTTTTATAGCATTATCTAGCATTATCACAGAGAACAGAGCAGGTGCAGTGCTCACCATAGGGCCTTCCACAAAGGGAAATGTCTTTATTTATTGTCTTAGCGGTAAAGGCATAGGTAGCTTTATATATCTGTGCAGAAATAAGTCTAGTTCTGTGTGCTTAATAAAAAGTACATTACAGATGATTGGACAGATGAGTGTAATGAAGTGTTAAAGTGCATATGACAGGTTTTAATGCTTTTGAAAATATGACTTATTTAGATGGATAACATCAGTTGCAAGTTAATCAGTTGCATAATTATCATTTTATTTCAGTGAAGAAATGTTTGGCAGAAAAGTTATTTTTATTTGAATTTTTAAGTTACTGACAGGAAGTGACATAGATAAAGGTAAAGTTCCATAGCAGTTGAGAAGGGTCTGGATGCGGCAAGTGAAGGGGCATGATCAGTGGAGCTCCAGGAAATGACGTCACCTCTGGAGGACAACGCTAGCTTAAACTAATCGAAACTAACCCTAATCCTAACCCTAAGGATAGTGGAGTGTACGAGGTGTTTTGCTGAAATTAACTTAAAGCAGTACTAAGTAACTCTTGCCCCTAGAGGCCATAAGCGCAACTGCAGGTGTCTTAGCAAGTTACGATTTTTTAACTTATTAAATGTCTTGGAGTCGTACATCCAGTTATACAATGGAAATAATTTTTTCACTCAAACTTGGCTGTAAATACTGTTTAAAGTGGCGCTAGCCCGCAGTTAGCTTTGCCGTTAGCCTGTTAGCTTCTTCTCCGTGATTCTATTAGTGTGTATTGGTTGCTCCGCCCCGGTGGCAGTCAAGTTGCAAGCATGGTTTTCTGGCCAGAGACACCAGGGGGAGATGAAAGACCCTCCGATCATCCCATTAACACTTGTATTACCCCAGACGGACTACGGAAAGGATTTATTAAGGTAAACACGTTACTTAGTACTGCTTTAAATAAATGTCACGGGGAAAAAAGTGGAGCCCACGTCATTTCCTGTGGAGAATTGGAGCTCCACTGATCACGTGCCCCTCCACTTGCTGCATCCAGATGCTGTTGCAAAAATGGCCAAACTGAAGAAAGCTGGATACAATCTTTAGCAAAATCTTCAATATACAGTAATTGTGTTTTAGCAAAAATGTTGTCTAATGTGTGTGTGTATGCACTAAGAACTTACAGGACAGAAAGGTATGAACATGCCGGAGTGTTTTGCGGGTGTTTTGACAGCCAAAAGTGCGCTCCAACCCCAGACCACTTCAGCCCTGGAGTCTGGAGCGGTTTGCTTGTTGGACCGATTTAGGGGGTATGGGGGAAGAGACACAACACATAGCTATGTTATGATTTAGACGAGGGAGAATGCACTTAAGAAAATACCACAAGCCAAAACACCCTTACTTGATTTTAAGATTTTTGTTGTTTGTTTTTAGAGCTTTGAATGGACTGGCCCTCAGTACATTACAGACCTCATTCAAGTTTACACTCCAGCGTGCACTTTGAGGTCCCAGGGCCAGCTCCAGCTTGTGGTTCCTAAGACGAACCATAAAACCAGAGGGGACAGAGTGTTCTCCGTTGTTGGCCTGTGGCACGCTCTGAACACCCCCCACAGTGGAGTGTTTTAAGTCTCGTCTTAAGACCCACTTTTATTGTCGGGCTTTTAACACCGCGTGAGTTGTGTGGTCCTTTGTGTCTTTTTGTTTATGTTTATTTTGCTGTCATTTCATTGACTGGTGCAGCTACACTGACAAGTTTTTAAAGTATTTTTTGCGCAGCACTTTGTAACTTTCATGTTGTGTAAATTTGCTATAGAAATAAAGTGGATCGGATTGAAAAGCATACACATACATTTATATTATTAGCAACAGCTGTTTCTGGTCGGGAAACAGCTTTTGTTTGAAAACATTTAGAAAGCATCTACCACTTGGAAAATCCACTTCTTTGTCAAAAAGCATCAAGTAGTTCTCACTCTGCGTTCTCCTAAAAGCACTTGAAACGCAAACCTGTGGGGAAAGGACCCCCCTCAAAACGAACTGGTCTCAAGAGGTCTGTCCTGTTCTGCTCCTGTCAAAATGCGGCTCATGTCTTTGTGTAACTGTTTTATTAGTTGACCTCTTACCACCCGCCTTAACCGAGTGCATTTTCTTCAATTTGACTTTTCCCAAATCCAAAAGCTTCTCGACTGGAGCTCACAGCCTACAGGCCAGAGTTACGCCTCATTTGAAAGCTAAGGGCTACAAAACCCATCGAAGCTTCTTCCTTGTTATGATTGTCAAGTTTTCTTAACCAATTACATGACACTAAAAAAAACATGTGGCCAAAACGCTACAAAAAAGAACGTGACGAAAAGTTGACAAAAATACGGCCAAAAATTCGACTAAAAAACATGCCAAAAAACACAACAAAAACAATGTGATAACAAAGACAAGGAAGAAACAGATGAGTTTTGCAGGTCTTAGCTTTCAAATCAGCCATAACACTGGCCTATCGACTGTAAGCTCCAGTTGAGAAGCTTTTCGATTTGGGTAAAACTGGAGAAAATGTGCTCGATTAAGGCGGGGTTAAAGGGTTAATGCATATGCAGAGATTGTGCAGCTTGAACACTAAATGACTATTTTTTAGGCTGCTTGCAGTTCATGGTTTTATGGCATTGGCACTTCAGTATTTTTCCCAAAGAGGAAGATTCTTTTGGCTTCTATTGCAACTAATTAATGGGTTCAAGTGCTTTCAACTTATAAACATCAGCGCTTGTCACAATATGATGAAAAATAACAAATTCATGGTGTGGATGTGGTTTCAACGTGAGTCTGTTGAGCCTCGAGCCATAAATGATAAATGTAAATTAAGATGTTCTGGTATTAATAAGTGTATCTGCTTTTGGCTTTTCTCATTCACAGCTGCATGTTATCGTGAGCAAGACCTCTGTAAAGGTGGTCCTCGATTGCTCATTGATCGGAGAGAAATTGGTGAATGCGGCGGGTAACATCACCACAGACGGAGTGGAGGTCCTGGGACGTCTGGTGCGAACTCCAGAGAAACGCTCTGCTCCGGTCAGTACTGAATCTGTGTTCACATTGAAATAAGGACTTTGAATTCAGTAGGGATTGTTGAGTGGTATTTTCAGTATAAACCAAGGGGAAACAATAATTTGATTAAATTAACAGATGATACCAGGAGATTTAATGATCAGTATCTGCATGGGTGTGTGAACGGCTATTGCCTGCAAAATAGCAGCTATAAATACCAAAACCCTTTAGTGAACCACTTAGAGGATGTTCGTTTTATTTATTGCTCGTGGAAAGTGCTTAATATACAGTACTTTGCTATCTCTGCTCCACCAATTATGTCACTCTCAAGGCACTCTTTGGCACATGCTGGCAGGCAGCAGGCGAGGTGTCCTGCGCTAAATTTATCAACTGCAGAGGTTTCAATTTGTTTGGAAGAAAAGTTAAGTTTCTTGTGTTTCCTGTACTGCTTCAACATTTTTAAAAGGTAAAAAGCACTGTTAAGGTTGTGAATCTAATCAAAGTTTAATCAAAATCATCAATTCCAACCCTGGTAAATCTTTAAAATCATGATTATTTGTTCTGGTTTGTTAACTGGGTCAAGAGCTCAAATCAATCCCAACAGGACCTTTTAAGTCTAATTAGTTCCACTTTGTCTGAGTTTGCCCAGCTCTTTCAAGTCTAAGACCCCCTGTGGCTCTGTAATATGAGGTCAATAATTAAAGTACACCATTCTCCACATGCAGAGAGGAAACCTTCCTTTTGGAGTGTGGTGAAGGATAGAGAGCTGTAGACTGCTCAGTCACAAGCTTTTGCTCTACAAAGATTGCTAAAACAAAACCTATATTTTCATTAATTTCTATAGACAAATTATATTTATTGATGGTGTAATAATAATAATTGTGTTGCATTTGTTTCCTTGGTGTCTATAGAGGTTAGAAATGCCTGTGTCAAAAGTAAGAGCGAAGCACTTGTTTGGCATTGACCTAATTTAAAATCTGTTGTGGAGCCCATTACCAGAGCAGCCTTCAGGACACTGTTTATTAGCTATCATCCCACTGCTGCCGCCTTTCTCCCAGAATATTTCAGCCTCTCATTACGACGCATGAGAAGCAGCTTTCCATTCTTATCGACACTGGAGCCCAACAAAGACACCCTGTTTACAAAAGGCTGGAGTTGATTTTTCATTTCTGTTGTATGTTGTAGTGTTAATGTAATTGGTCTGTGTGTGTTTATAGTTTCAGCTCCAGATGTTTGACATCATCTGCAGCACATCCTGGGCCAGCAGAGATAAGTGCTGCGAACTGCCAGCATTGGTATGAACTTATTCATTCTTGCTTTTATGCCATTGGATTAACCAGTGAAATCATGTCTTTATCGTGGTTTTATTGCACTGACTATGAATATTACACCATGTTGTTTTGTTACTGACTTTTTGCTGGTTTAAGTATTGTATGTATTTTTGATTACCTGTATCTGTTTTGTTGCTTCAGAGAGTTGAAGAGCAGTGCCCAGCGATGCCTCATGCCTGCACCTGCTCACAGGACAGTAAAGGACCCCCTGGACCCACCGGACCTCCTGTAAGCACATTTAAGTGTTATCATGAGACGTTAGGAGTTGTTCCCTCTCCCAAGACAAGAGATATTAACTGATACTAAAAGCAGGCATCGATACTTTCTGAGTGTTTCTTTCATTACGCTAAGAAATTTTATAATAACATGGTATGGTAAAATCGAATAAAGGTTTCAAAATTGGCACTTCTTAAACTGCAGAGTACAGGTGACGACTCAAGAACCTTTGTCCATGATGGAAAACACCAGTACGACTGAGAGCTTGGTCTCAATTGAACATATTTTCAAACAAAGCTTGAGGAGATGAGCTTCCTGGATGCTTAATACCCTTCATAGACATACACATAAAGGCTCATATATATTGAAGGGCACATTCGTTTTAACGGCTTCACTGACAGCCGCTATTGCAGAGGCCGGCATCGGTGCAGCTGCAGAGGAGAAACGGAATATTCCCGTCACGAAGCAGGTAAAAGCTGATAGAGGCCGACAGATGAAACCAACTAAATGAGCTCATTTACGCACTGAGACTTGTGTCAGTTTTCTCTGTTCGCGTCTCACTATCTCTCTCTTTTCCATTTGGGTTTCCTCCTTGCCCTCTTCATTTACAGGCTGTCTCTGTCCGCCTCCTCGCCTGTTGTTGTCCGGACTGAGATAGGGTTGTGCATCAACACAAGTGTAGTTGAAAAAGCAATTATTTGGCTTCAGTTCTATCCCTGTTTTTAGTCCACTTGTTAACGTGCAGGTATTTTGTATAAATGCTCAAATTAAGGTCTCACATGTGCCATTAATATTCTTATTATCATTTATCATCCCTGTAACGATGAAGGGGCTAACTGTAATTTGCAATAATTATTATAATAATACATTTTTATGGTGTATTTGCAAAATAGCATAACCTGAGCACAACGTTGGCCCTCTATTGACTTGCAAACAAATGAGTGAAATGGTAAAGCTCTAATTGGCAATAATCTGAATGTGTGGGTTCAGATATGCTGATCGTGCACTGCAGAGTTCTTAGATTTTATTGAAATATTTGAATCTTTTGAACAATAAACTAACCGGTCTTGCTGATCCACTCAATACAGAGCATGAGTGTGCAATCAGAGTGACATTATGAAAAACAAGACCTGCTCTGCCCACTATTGACGTTTCTCAAACTGAAATAGATCTATTCTGCAGATCAATTTGATGCTCGAGGTGACTTTTTAGCTCTTGCCTCTTTGCACAACAGTCAATTCCACTGCTTAAATTTCTGTACAGTGTGCATTATTTTCTATGATTCTGGATCTGTACCGTTTAAAGACCCTAGAGAGGCATACGTTTTATTAAGTGTATTTTTTATTTAACCTTTATTTAACGAGGACGTCCCTTGAGATAAATCTCTTTTCCGAGGGAGACCTGGCCAAGAGGCGCCGCCAACAAGTATAAAACAAATAACAACTAGGCTCAATAAAAACAATTTACAATCAATTCAAGAATAACATGAACACTGTTGGGTTAGGCTCTCAGACAGTGCCGTATAGTGTCGACATTATACTGTATATAAATGTTCTGCACCGTTTCAGAGATTTGTTTGTAGCATTGATTGTGATTATAATTTACTCCTTTTCAGAATCTGGAAACCTTTCTGTACTGCTCAATTTCTGGAGATTATCCAATTGCAATTGATGTTTAAATTAAAGATTCATTTGAGAGGAGGTTTAAGCAGGTTTTTATACGTAATAAAGACTACACAGAGACAGTTTATTTGGTTTTCAGAAGATATTGTATTACCTCAAATTGTGATCTCGTTTGATTGCAATTAGTTGTGCAGCCGTATATTAGAAATATCTTAAAACAGTACACAACACAACATATCACAATATTGTAAAAGTAATAATTAATAAGTGCTACCGGGATGATAAAGAAAATGAATGTTGTTTTGGAGTCCCATGATGAATCTTATAATAGAATAGCTAATGCGCATGTTCATCTTCTGTATCAGGTCTGATATGTTGGTTCACTTGTGGTTAATTCCTATTTGTGTCTTCCCATGATGTCCCGTGTTTTGAGCTTTACTCTTGTCCCCTGAAGCTGAATGTGTTAATGTAGAGACCAGTGCTGTGTTTAGGGACTCCCGTTTGAGAAAACACAGGACGGGTGTGCATCACAAATCATTAGCAGATGTGAAGAGCTTCTCTCTGTTTAAACCTTGAACGGGTCAAGGTTTTCTGCTGATGTTACTTGAAAGCACATTGTAAAACGGACTGGGATTGCAAGATTAGGTCACGGTTAGCAAAGCGTGAAGGCCGGAGTTATTTAGGTAGTATTGTCATCGTTGCAAACAAAAATTACATCTCTATGGCTTCTTCTTATGTATAAAACCTGCAAACTCTATTGTTTAGTCTTCTACAAACATGTTCAGCCATTCATTTTTTACGTAGTCTCTAAAATGGTAATGCAGGTTTAAAGTGGGCACCATAACATTAAGAGTTTTTAAATAGAAATTGTTAATCACAATCGCGATACTTAATAAAATAATGCACTATTACTCACAGCTTTCACAAAAGGGTTTGCAGATGAGCATTTGCATTTTATGGTCTTGGTAAGCTGTAACATTGTCGACTTCCTTTCATTTCCAGGGTGGTCCTGGCATTAGGGGAGCCCGAGGAGACAGGGGAGAGCCTGGAGTGACGGTGAGTTCACACTGTTTTTATCCACTCACTTTACCAACCGTCTCCTCGACTCGTCTATTGTTCATAAGTCACAACAAAGCAGACCTCTGTTTTTCTTTGAGGCCTTTCATCTGCAGCCAACCCGCTCAGCACTATCTTTCATATCAACAATACGGCAGCCAAAAGCTAAAGGAAATGGACAGTATCCAAACGTCAGTGGCATATCGTTTTTTAGAGCTTCTTTCTTTTTGACCCCGAGGGAGATGGTGGTGGCAAAAGTTACTTCAATATTTGTTATAATGCTACACTAATAAAACAATGGACCACAGTAAACAAAACTGTTTTTCCTTTCTCAGCAGTATGATTATACGCATGATCGTTTTGTGGTTTTATGAGAAAGGCGCAGCTGTCACTCAATGTATAGTTATTTGTTTCAACCATATGCATCTCGTGTCTCCTCTTGAGTGACAGTGTATCCAGTACAAAATGCATAGTTGCCAGGCCGCAACTGAAAACAATGAAGAAGCAAAAGCACAATAAGGAACATATGTGGACTGTATATTTGAAAGGCATAATTTTGTTTCGGAACGAGATTTGATTTTCTGTTCTACTGTTGCACAGATATAGCGTGTCTGACACATCTATATTAATCCATGCTTAGAGCTTAGTCTTAGCTCGGCAGCATTTCACCTCCTGCCAGCTTCATAGAACAGTTGGATCATTTCTTCACATGAGAGCAGTTAATGCATGATGTCCAGCCATTTGTTAATATCACTTATTTGAAATGACGCGTTAATGCGTATAGGAAGACTCTTTTGTCCGTCCAGCTCATGGGTCCGTCCATGCTCATGGGTGATTTCATCTACCATTATGTGCTATTATTGTGGAAATGTGTCTATTTTTGTTCCCACTGTGATAGATATCTGTTCACACTTTTTCGATTGTTTTCACAGATAATCCTTGTCTCAAAGCCAATAATTACATAGATAGACATTAAAGCAATAAATATTGAGTCAAATAAGGATTTCTTTGGCTACCACTGCTGCTGAGCAAATAATCTACACCGCTCAGGAGCAGAGCAAGTTTACACGTGGACCAAATCATGGGCTAAACCAGCACAAGCTGACAATGGACAGATGGACAAATGTCTCTGGGGTCTTTTATCAAAGCTTTTAGTGAAGCAGTGAACGAGCAGTGAACATGTGTTTGTTTTAGCTGCTGTTGAGCAGAAAAGCTCAGTACAATTACGTTACTTCTTAATGTGTTTATGGTTGAGTTTTATGTACGACAGAAAGTATTTTTGTTTTTAATTTACTCCTCACTTTTTCAGGGACCACAGGGGCCTGTTGGAGAGAGTGGACCCTCCGGGCCCTCTGGACCCCCGGGCCCTCAGGGGCCCAGTGGACTGTCGATTCAGGGGCCTCCGGTAAAACATCTGTGCAACTGAGATGCTCAAGATCATTTGACTTAGATTTTCAGTCAGTCTTGTGTCCTGTGTTTATTGTAACACCTTTGTCTAAATCGCTGTTGTTTCATGCCGTAGGGGCAAGTGGGTTTGAAGGGAGACGTTGGTGAGGTTGGACCAGCCGGACCAATGGTAAGAGACTGGTGTCTGTTCGTCAAAGTTTCCAATTAAAGTTGGAGCAGGCGTCCTGTTTTATTTTCAGCACACATAGGGAGCAGTGTAATGCAATCATTGAAATGTGTGGTCATTACTTGTGCCTCTGTTATTGGGCAGTGGACCAATTAGAGGTAATGCTGAATTAATTTTATAGTTCTGTTCAGGGAGCTCTGGTCATCATCATCATCTGTAAATGTGACTATGTTCCACCGAGGGTTTGTCTTTGATTTGTCATTGAGTTCTGCTTTCTCTGAATAATTAATGTTTGTTAATTCTGTTTTTGCAGTCTTGCTTGACTTAAAAAAAACAAACAAACAAAACTAATATTAATCTTTTATTATCATTGAATATTTTGAAATATAAAAGCAGAACATTTTAAAATGCTCCTTTAACTCCATGCCACAGTGAGTCCCAACAGATTGCAGTGCAGTTATCTTCCCCCCGTCTGCTGCAGCGATAGTGCGGCTCTGTCCAACAAATACTCTGGCTTTTATCAGGTTTATGAGCTACAAGAAAACATAAATGCCACCGTTATAATCTCTACGCAGGGAGAGATCATCTTTAGGAGCTACCATGGGATTTAATAAGTGCCCCGTATAGGTCTCAGTAGCCTTTTTAGTGTACATTGCATTTTACTGTATAGATCAAATCTGCAGTTAAACCACTTAAAAGGATTTAGTTGTACAGTTGTTGTTTTGTTTATTTGATAATTCTTTTTATGATCAATTCACAAGTGCTGTAAAGTTTTGGCATTTGTATCTTTTGTTTGCAATTGTTTTACTTCACATTTATTAAAACTATTAAAATAGTTTATCAACTTTCTATGAAGATAAAACAAATTCCCACAAGTAGAAAATACCACATCCTTGAAGCAGCCCACACTACTAACTGCAACAATACCTACGTGGTCCTATCTGGGTGTGTCGCGCTGCAAGGCCCTATTAATAAAAGCCAGCGGAGCTGCTCTGTGCTGCTGAGTAATAATGTGTTTTGTCAGATAAAGGAATATGAATGGCCATCTGTGTGTGTTTTCAATAGGAGGCGCAGAGGGAAAGGATTGTGGCTTCCAGGGTCCCGTTGTAATATATGGCAGACCACAGAGAATATCGCTGCTCTAAAACATCAATTACTTCTCTCGCTCACCCGCTCTCTCGCCTTCTCACTTTCCTCAGTCTTCGTCGCTGTAAATACAATGCACCCTGGTGATCCGGGCTCTGTTAAAATGTGATACAGGAGCAATGAACGCTCAAGTGTTTGTTTTATATCCATCTTAATCCCTGTGAGTGTCAGCTCCACGATAACTGTTTACTCAATCTAAAATACTGCCCTTTTATAGACACAAAAGCCATTTCAGACATGGTTAAAAAACACTTTAAATCTAGTTTGATCATCTCTGTGGGCTCGCGTGAAAAAAGACCTGTTCATGCGTTATCAGTCCGATACTAAAATCATTTATCAACACCGATTACCCGACAATGAATATGAGAGCTATATAAAACAAAAGGTAAAGTTTTATTATGACACAAGAATTGAGAACCTATAGAATAATGCAGACCCCTTCTATTACTCTGAATCATGTTGTTTTTGAACATTCATAAAGTTTGGGTCTGTGGTAACTTAACTTATGATACATAAAGACAGAGACCTCTATGGAAGTGTGGAAATGTATATTATTTTGAACTTTGTGAGTGTCAGACTTCCACATAGTAGTATCGGAATAAAGAGAGGGGTATGAATACTGAGATCTTGTAGCACCTCAGCCCAGGACATGTTATAAATCACTCAGCCCTGTCTGCTACAACCTGGCCTTATAATTTGTGAACCTTTCACAGCTTTCACTGTCTTGTTTTATGAGCTAATCACTAGTGCTCAAGTGTGGACATAAATTACCTCAGCTCTTACACCCTGACTGTGTTTTAGAATCAACTGAGACCATTTACTTCTGTATGGTGGAAAAAGGGCAAAGGGGGTTTCAATTATTCAACACCGATGCTCAAATGAAACTTTAAATCTATACGTTTTACAAAGAGTAAAAGTAATTGGTATTCAAAAAAGCAGCAAACCCAGGCACTCTAAACAAATATGCACAGCACGAGGAAGTACTTAAAAGGCCTTTATTTAGATGGCTAAGCCAACATGTTTCGACCAACAGGTCTTCATCAGAGCTTAAACTTGAATTGAATTGGTATTCACTTTAATGATAAATCTACATGGTCCTCTGTTGTTACTGATTCAATTTGACGTTTGTCTTTGTTTTTAGGGCATTCGTGGAGGTCCGGGAACCCCTGGACGAGATGGTCCCCCAGGGCCGAGGGTAAGACTAGTACAAAGTAAAATAAGTGGGTGATTGTCCTCCACACAGCGTTATCAGATAATGCTTATACATTGTCACTTACACAATGTCTAATTACATAATGCACTGCCTGACCAAAACCACGCTAAAAGATTCTTTGGAACAGCTTTATCTTTGATTACAGCAAGCATTCGCTGTGGCATTGTTTCAATAAGCTAATGCAATGTCAAAAGATCCAGTGTTTCACCAAGATCTTGTATTGATGATGGACGAGTGCGACCACTGAGCAAAGCCTTCTCCAGCACATCCCAAAGATTCTCAATGGGCTTAAGATCTGGACTCTGTGGTGGTCAATCCATGTGTGAAAATGATGTTTCCTGCTCCCTGATCCACTCTTTCACAATGTCCGATGAATCCTGGCATTGTCATCTTGGAATATGCCCGTGCATTTGGATAATAACCTGGTCATTCAAGATGTTCAGGTTGTCAGCTGATCTCATTCTTTACTTTAGGCACATAACATTGCTTAACATGCAGTTATTATCCTCTTACCTATTTGCTTAGTTAATCCAGATGGTGAGTTTTTTGTTTTGTTTTGTTTGGAGAGTGAACTACTGGCTACTAAGTAAATAGAAATATAACGGAACCACTCACCCTTTCACAGACGCTGGAGGCAAGTTTGGTGAAGTGTCTTGCTCAAGGACTGAAATCAAACCACCAGCTTTGCATCAGTTGGCAAACCCTCTGCTAACTGAGCTACTATGTCTATTAGCTGTGACTTACACACTGTATATAAACAAATAGATCAACCACATGAAGCTTTACAATGAAACATTATTACCCAGTCACTCTTCATTCATGGAGCAGCAGGTCGCGGTAGTCGAAGCTCTGGTCAGCCAGTTCATATATTTACAAGGCCCGACTGTGCAGTAAATATCAAATCAGAGACGCAGCCTGTTGTATGTGTACAAGTTAGAGGAGACACGTTATGACACACAGGAGTTTTGTTCTGGCCCGGTCCATGATGAGGTGTAAAATGCACACATCCTCCATCTGCAACAGGGGCCGGTGTCCACAGTCCTGATCCCATCAGTTTATAACATGTCATGCTGATTTATGGTTCTCCTTAGTTTTTGGAAGAGTTAAATGTTAAATGTTTTTGTATTGTTGGAGAACTTTTGTGTCCATCCCATCCAAACAGTTGTTTTCAGTGCATACAGTGTAGCCTAATGGTAAGTGCTGGTGAATGGTGATGAGGTTATAAGTGATCAACATAACAGCGCTTTCTTTCATCACTTTAAATTTGATTGTCCTTATTTAGTGTAATGCAGCCAAATAAACTGTAATTATGGACATAAAGGAGCTCTGATTATTCGTTAAAAATGCTATGGCCACATTCCCATCTCAAAGTCATACCTCACAAATATTTTTATGATGCTAATTGGACCAAGACTAACCAATATGTATCCAAATCAGGGGGTTATTCCCTGTTTGATCTGTTGGTTGTTGTATGTACTGTATTTGGGAGCTTTAATAATGCTTTTTATAAAAGCATGTGATGGAACATTGTCATAAGGCTGACTTTGATAAGCAGGAATGTCAGTAAAAGCCTATCAGGTTAGGCTGCTGCACATGTACACAGAACACTTTTCTGGTCTCAATTTATTTCGAGTCTCGGCTCTGACAGTTTGCATCCTTATTCCAAAAAGGCAGATAACCATCACTATTGCTGCTAATGCACCATTTCTATTAGTTTCCATATAATAATATATTATGTTGTCCATCTATTAGGGTCTTCCTGGTAATGCTGGACCACAAGGGCGACAAGGACCTCCCGGGCCTTCTGTAAGTGACGGTTAAGTTGAGTTTCTTTCGCTTTACCCGACCGTTATATGGTAATTTCTTGTGTAAAATCAGACAACCTTCTCTCACACGTTGTGCATAACTGAGATGTTTTGTTTCTCTTGTAGGGAGCCCCGGGAGCCCCTGGAGCTCCAGGCCCAGGTGGGTCTTCAGGAAAATCTGGAGATCAAGGTGTACCTGTAAGTTTTGAAACTTTCACACGACTTTAGAATACGAAACAATGACAAGGACAATATAGGCATAAAGAACACGGCTACAAATTTGGCACAAGAGCTTTTGCCCCAACTGAACTAAACCCGAAAACTAATCTGATTATTTCTGGAAAAATGTATATATATACTGTATCTATATGTCTAAAGTAGAAAGATGTACAAAAAGCAACTGACAAACTTTGATGTGGGGGACATTCAATCTTCTCTTGGGTCAGCGCTGTCGTCCAGCGGCAAAGTTTGGCACAAAGACAGAGTTATAAATCATCAGAGAATCTCAGACAGACACAGATGTTTCATTTTAGTTTCATAAAATGCAACGATACAAGCAGGAAGTGTCACATCCAACTATCTGTCACTATGGTTCACAATCTTCACATGGACAATGGACATAGATGCATAATTCTATATTTCACTTTATACGTAGAGAGTTTTCAGAGCTCTGTTAATTTATTTCTGGTCATTTGTGGAGGCTGATCTAAAATCTTTCTTTTCTATTGGTAAAATTGTACACTGATTACCGAAAAAAGAAATAAAAGTTCTGAGGGAAATTTTCAGACCCTACGACAAACAAATGGCTGACGTTTCAGGATTCATTCAAATGCTTCAGTCACCATGCTTTCACCTGGGTTAATATAAATTCTTAATACTAATTATTTTTAACTGTTAAAATGTGTCAAAGGGATTTCAGGGCAAGGGATACGACTTTGCCAAACTCGCACAGTTATACCATATGCCATGATCCATCATATCTCCCATACTTGCATGTGCTTTCATTGTAGTTTTATAGGATTTTCCCATGTCATCGTGATAAGTAATAGACATTTATGTGTCTTGAAAGATGGATGAAAACAGAAATACAGAGCAGGTCCAGGCCGAAGACTTTTACTGTGGAGCCTAGAAGTTAATGTGTATTGACTAAAACTGGCACAGACACAATTTCATCTCCAATGCAATATTCATGATAAGGTCGACTTCGAAACACAGCGGTCCCACTCCTCCTCCTCCTCAAACACCTTCCTCTTGAGCACACAGACCTGTAGTTAAAAGTCAAGGACATGTTCACCCAAGATAAACATGGCCTCATTCAAAAGCCGTAAGCGCATCAGGCTGATATTTTTCATATCAGCACTTCACATTTGTGGCGCGGAAATATTTGTCTTTTATTTGCCTCGGCGTGTTGTGCTCTGATATGCATTCATGGGCTTTATGTGCTTGGCAGGTTGGGAGAGTGCTACGGACCGATGCGTATCTGTGAGCTTTACTACTGTGCAGTGTCAGTGTGCCAAGCCCCACTGTGATTGTCAGAGCGCACAAATTTCATTAGTGGAAAAAGAGGTGCATTATCTAAAAAAAAAAAGAAGCAGGGCTATAATGTCTATCTAAATGCATTATTTCAGCTGCTGGTACAAAAAGCTGAGTGTGATAAAGGTCTAAGTGGGAGAGATTAATGGACTGGGGTTATGAAATTGTGTTTGTATATATAAACCTATTAAATGTTTACTTTTGTGCTTTATGTCGTAGGGTCCCGCCGGCTCCAAAGGTGATAAGGGAGAAAGAGTAAGTCATTCCACTCGCATTCGGTCGTGTTTTGAACAAATCAAGTTTTACGGCTCTGTTTTGCACTGGAAATATTGTTACTGCGGCGAAAAGAAGGCTTTACAGCTTCGTTTTATAGAAGCTGCATCACACTCGAGAGCGCACTCAATGTGTTTCACAATCTACCCTCCATCTTCCGCTAACAGTCAAAATGGATTAAGATGAGAATTGTGTCAGAAATTCTATACAGTATTTCTGACACAATTATCACAATAAAGCATTGATTTAAAGATTTATTTTTTGTATTGGTGAAAGTTACTTCTTACCCCTGACCGGACATGTAACTTCCCAGGGAGTGAGACATAACTTGTCTCCATGGAGATGATGCTGCTTTTCTTTGACTACAGTTAGTCAAACTTAAAGTGCACATGACACATTAGACACATTTTTTGCTAAAACATAGTTAAAGGAGCTATATCATGCAAAATCGACTTTTTGGAGCTTTTAGCCATGTTGTTATGCTTATCAAAAACACCCCCAGAGCGGTGTTTGGCTTCATTCACGCAGTTCTAAGTAATCCTCCTGAATCCTGCTCTCTGAGCAGCTGTTCCGCCCTCTCCTGGTAAACGACTGAGCTGCTCAGTTGTGTCGTCACAAAGGAACGGAAGTGCTCTACGTCTGTAATGTAATGCCTTACAGTACAGCCTGGTTTTAATTTATAAAACAGCTTTTTCATTATTTTTGTTGTAAGAGAGAAATAAAGAAAAAAAAAAAAAAAGGAACTCTCCGACGCGTCTGTGCTGTCCCACGAGGCTAATCAAGCGCACCCCCGGCCGGAGGATCCATGGATCCCAGCAGAGGTGTTGTTTTTGAAGACTGAGCTCTTTCTAACCTACTCTGGACACGCCTGTTCTTTTTTCTAACCGAACGATAATGTCACGGATGCGCGTTTGGCTACGAGAGGAACAGGACTATTCAACCTTCCTAAAGAAGAGTGCACTCGCCAGAAGTTGGAATTTCTTTTTCTGGGATTCAGCGACTATATCAACCAACCTGATGGATGCTTGGTGAACCTTGGCCAGAATCAAAGTGGATTAACTTTTATAACCAACGCGATCCCATAACCCGATGGGGAGTCCAGACTGAGCGGTGAGCCAATCAAAACGCGTGTTAGCGTGTGTGTTAGCCATTTATGAAACTGCTTTGCACATGTCAACTCCTTATAACTGCATTATGTGAAGTAACTTCACTTTTTACAGCAATATTTATATTTATAATACTGCAAATGTGGAATGAGCGGAGAGAGTTAACTGAATCGAAGCGTCTTGTCTTCCGGGTAGGGAAAATACCCCCCAAAAATACTTATATTTCTCTCAAAAATTAGTACTCCATAGTGATAGAGGTACAATATATCATATAAATGCCTATACTTTACTTTGGAATGGCTAAAATAGCATGATACAGGTCCTTTAAGCAAAATCTTAAATATAATTGTGTTAAGATTGTACCCAGCTTTCTTTAGTTTGGCCATTTTTGTGACGTTTATAGTTTCACTTCCTTATTGGACACAAACAGGAAGTGACATAATGAAGGCAAACAATTTTATACTGTTGCCGTGCCGACCATGTTATGTCAGTGGGAAATGAGTCACACTGTTATGGCACTTTACCGCTATCTATGTCACTACCTGTCAGCAGCTTAAAAATCAAATAAAATGAGCTTTTCTGCCCAACATTTCTTCATTAAAATTGCTGCACTTGCAACTGATGTTATCCTGTAAATAAGTTGTATTTTCAAAAGCATTAAAAACTGTCACATGCACTTTAAGGCGCTACAGTTTGAGTCTCCTGCCAATTCCTTTTTTTGATAATCAAAAATAGCTTTATCGGTGTCAAACAGAGCATTTAAGTTTTTCAATTCAATTCAACTTTATTACGGACTCAAGGTCCAAAGAGAAGTGTGCGCAATGGGTCGTTTTTGTCCCAATAAATACATGGACCTTTTAAGTGTTGGAAAATGGTAGAGTTCGTCCACCGCTGGTCTGGTCATTTACTCTTGCGGTTTTAAATTGGGAGTTTCTCTGCTGTGTGTAATTTTCAAAGGGCTGTGTTTTGTTACAGGGCGATGTTCAGTCTCAAGCAGGCATCCGTGCCATCGCTCGACAAGTGTGTGAGCAGCTCATCCAGAGTGAGTTTCAGTCACATGTCTGCACGACTGTGACATTTACATAATAATTCCTAATTGCCGCTTTGATCCACCCATTGTTTGAACTGAATTAAAAATGATGCTCAAATCTGGCACTGTCCTGAAAATGTGAGACTGGCCTCTGTTCAAGTGCAAGCTCAAAACAGTACTGGCTAGCAGTGCATATGACATCTGAAAGTGTTTTATATGCTCACTTCGCTGTTATTTTAATTTTACGCTTATTCTTGATTAGATTTATTTTTTCCTTATTATATCTAAGTGTTTGTACTTTTATATTATCCTGCTGTTACCAGTGAAGCATTTTGAATTACTTTATGTATGCGCTGGGCTTAAATAAATAAACTTGTTATCTGCCGCAGGCCATTTGTCCCGTTATAACTCCATCCTGAACCAGATCCCCCAGTCCTCGGTGTCGGTACGAACAGTGCCAGGACCTCCAGGAGAGCCAGGGACGAGAGGGCCACCGGGACCACAGGGAGAGCAGGGTTCGACGGGCAGACCAGGCTTCCCCGGCGCCAGCGGACTGAACGGTCGACCAGGGGAGAGAGGTGAGACAAGCACTGAGGAGGAATGTTATCCACACAGTAATATTCAAGTATCTACAGACCGGAGGAGATTTTAATTTTTTTTATTTTTGGACCGAAAAGACATTAGAAAGTTTACCGTTTACCTTTTTTTTTACTTTATCCGTTTTGGGTATCCATCCTTAAATTGTGCTACCAGTGGCCGACCCATCTTCAGGTGTGGAGAAGGGATCTTAGTCATGAGTAGCTAGCTGGAGGATCTATGCTGATTGTGCATAATTTATGTCAGGGGTTTCTAACCTTTTTGTCTTGCATTGTCCTTGGACCTTCTATATATAATCTAATCCAGGGGTGTCAAACTCATTTTGGGTCGTGGGCCGAAATTCAGCTCCCCCGGTGGGTCACGGGCCGCATATGATGTAAACAGGAAAATACTATTGAGAACATTTTTCCAGTAAATGAATAATATATGATTGTGTAACTACTCAAGTAACCGTATTTAAATAGGGAAACTGTGGAAGAGCTTGGTCGCTTCTAACTTCACCCACGTTTGGGTCCATAGGAATATGCTGGGAAGGCTAAATGCTAACAACATCTTTGGTCTTTTTTGCGTGACTGAGCGCACGCACAAAGCCCAGACAGGTACGCATCAACTCGTCTAAGCTCAGGTAGGAACATATCTCAGTATGGATATATCAGCACTCAAGTTCACCTTTAAAAAAAGCTAAATCTATGGTCCCCGTACCCCTGTTTGGGAAACACCATTTAAGGCTGTTGGGTTAAACCTTCCCAGATCAGAGAGAATATATAGAAAGTCCCCACTCAATAGGGATTCTCAAACCCAGAACCATTTTGTCGTGAGGCGAGAGCGCTAACCCCTCAGGCACGATACCACTGCGTAACAGAGCCATTTCCCCGTCCTGAAGGAAGCTCACGCTGTATGCTTGTTTGCCTCTTGTTTTGCCTTGGTCTGATCCGTGACCCCTCAAATAAACTCAGTTATGTCTGCACTCCCAGGAGGTCCAGTCCAGGCCAGAAGACCATAAGCTCAATATCCATGAGGTCATTCAGCCTTCAGAGCAGAACCGTTCATGAGGCCTCATCACCAAAGCATGCAGCCCACACAAAACCGGGCCGAGCTGTGGATGACATGAGCATTAGAGTAAAGAGCGTTTCAGGAAATGTCCAGCGAGTTTCTCCTCCACAAAAATTCAGACCTTTGATTCTCTTCTGTAACATTTATAATCTGTTGCTTCTGGTCGACCACAAACCCAATACACACATGGATTAAATGTTTTATAGGCCGAGATGAAACCGCTGTACTGAGTCTGGGCTGAAGCGATATTGCTTATTTAACAAG
This sequence comes from Neogobius melanostomus, assembly GCA_007210695.1. NCBI lineage: Eukaryota > Metazoa > Chordata > Actinopteri > Gobiiformes > Gobiidae > Neogobius > Neogobius melanostomus. The sequence continues at coordinate 6,585,205 of VHKM01000058.1, forward strand.
ATGTGTTATTTATTCAGACTCTTGGAATAAAGCTCTTTTTGACAGAAATGCTGACAGTTATCAGACACACTATACTCAGGAGACTGATTTGATATTTCATTGGATTATATTAAAAACATTGGTTTATTTAGCTACTTCTACTGTAAACACATTGTAAGTTTGTTGTGGTTATTACTTTTTTACACACAGTGCGTCATTCCCTAAAGAGGTCAAAATGATGCTAGCTTGTGGTTCCTTCTAATAGTACATAAAATACTGCATGAGGTCATTCAGTCTTACTCCATCAGCTTGGTTTATTACACAGTTCGTCATTTCTAATGTTAATTCATCTACAGCTGACAGTAATGTTTTAATGTGCTCAGGTCCAGCAGGAGAGAAAGGAGATCGGGGACATCCAGGTGTGGGCAAACAGGGCCCCCGCGGACCACCCGGACCCCCAGGTAAAACAATAAATTCATAAAGTCTTTGTAACTGTATGGTAGGTTCTGTTGAAGCTTTATGAAATAATGAAAGGACTTTATTGAGTTGAAAATACAGCGTTTTTAAAGTTTTCAGAAGGGAAGGGCCAAACACATGTAACCAGTAATTTGATTTTATCTGCAGAATCGAAACGCACTAGGGCTTTGCTCTGTCAAAGCAAAGCCAGTGGAGCTTTTGGAGCATGAATATAATCCTCTGTATTGATCTTAGCGTGCAGCCCACAGAAGGTTGCGTTATGAAAATATGTTGAGTTTTTCAGTCTACGGTTGTGCAATCAATATTCACGAAACAAGCTGACAAGACTCCCCGGAAACTTCTTCTTGATCAAATAACAGATAAAAGAAATCCCGGGGTTCAATATTTGAGAAAGATAATGTTTTCTGAGAAAGGGTCTGGACCGTGCCTCTGGCTTTAGCTGTGATTAGGGCTGGTGCAAATAAAAAATAGCTCCTAAATATTGATTGGATATTTCTGTGGAGTGTCCTGAAGGTGCTGTTCCTCCTGAGGACAGTGAAATGAAAAATCCTTTGGAAACGGGTTTACCCGTGGCTGTTTTTTACTCTGTCCCCTCTTTATCCAAAACTGACACAGACCACTACCTTTGATCTTTAGTTAGGGTCAGTTAGGGTAGTACTTTACATTTACTCAAGTATATGTACTTAAGTAACTTTTTGAAGTAACTGTACTTTTCTAACTTGTTTTTACATACAGTACTTTTTACTTCTACTTGAGTAACACAGAAAAGAGTAGAAAAAAATAGTAACTCGTGCCAATGTGAGTAAATCTTTAAGGAAAAAAATCTTAATTTTGACACGTAAAATAGATGTATTTTGTGTTTTGTTTATGTAATTCTTCATAATGATTTCATTTTTTTTTTACATGTTTTATGGTATTTTCTTTGCAAATATTACAATTTTCACATTATTGCATGTTTGGTTTGTCATAATTTATGTCACAACTACAACTTCAAACTTTTACACTCAACAGTTACTCAGTGCTCAAGTAACATTTTCTCCAAGTACTTTTTTATTCTTACTTGAGTGATTATTCGGGCCACTACGTTTTACTTCTACTCGAGTAAAATCATTTTTAAGTAACGTTACTTTTACTTCTACTCTCCCCACCTCTGGCTTGGCCGACATGAGGAATGATGCATTTTCTTTTAAAACCACACACATAACCGAGGACTTTGAAAGCTTTGTTATTATGGAACACGCCTGGACAACTGTTTTGCTCAGACAGCTTTCAGACAGAGGATGATGGTGCGTTTCGATTTTAAAGGCTTACCAGGTGAAGGACGAACAGGCAGCCAGGGCCCCACTGGTCGCCCCGGCAGTGCAGGGACCCCGGGGCGACCAGGAAATCCAGGCAGTCCAGGACCAGCCGGGCCCCAAGGCTACTGTGACCCCAACTCCTGCATGGGGTACAATGTTGGAGGTGAGTGTTGTGTCTAGAAGATTTAGGGGAAAATATACTGATTTTCATCATTCCCAGAAGCTTGATGAAATAAAGTATTATGCTAGGACTTTCTAGATTATTTGCAGTTATACCATAGTCTTCGTGAATACTCAATTTTGGCGTGCGTTAAAACTGTATAACGCACAGTTAGTCCGGCAACAGTTAAATCTGTTTCCATAGTAACAACAAACATTTGAGTTGGAACTAGTTTCAGGTAAACCAGCTTAAAACATAAAAAAATACTCCTGCTCCTGGACTTAAAAAAAAAAACAGGACACAATGAACAGTTTCAGTTTTTGATTAAACAACTCGGAGCCGTGCATTATACAGTTTTAATGCACAAAGTAGTACATTACTCCTCTTTGTTTAATCCTTACTTAAATCAACACCACAATGGTTGTAATTGGTTATAAGGGAAGAATATTCTCTCCTCTGCAGAGACCAAACTATTGTGTCGTATAGTAAACATGTTATAGTGTTATAGTAAACGCATGCTTTTCTTACATTAGTTTAGCCATTCATATTATAGATCTTTGTTCTAGAGGAAAGCAGCAGTTCTAAATAAATACATTAACCAAATCAGACATCAGCTATTCTCAGCACAAGGAGAGCAGTGAAGAAAGCTGGCTTTTATGGGCGTCTTATTTGAGGTTTACAGAATCCAGTCCACAATTAGATTAAGAAGTCATGACTGTCATATGCATTTGGGCCAGAGAAATCAAGTAGCGTTTCAGGGTGCACCACACCTTGTGTTAAGTTACAGAGTAGAATTGGAGGCAACTGTAGCCTTCAAACCAAATGTATTGTAAACAGAAATATCAAGATAATTCATTAGCTTTGACTGTGCCACTCTGGCCACTTAAAAGGAAACATCCAGCTGAGAGCGGAGCATGTGCAGCACAACGTCTCTTTTTAAGCGGCTGCAGTCTTTTGTGTGGGATTGTTCAGAGAGTGCCACTGCAGGTGCGTGTAATATGTTTTCAATGCTTTGCTCACGAGGCACGTTTCCCATCGAAGACTGGTTGTAAGGGTGATGCTCCCGCCGTGTGTTAGGAATTTTTATTTGTGCTCTCTTTTGAGCAGAGAGAAATTAAAGATCCGACAATATAGTCTAAGCAGCAATTATGAAAGAAAAAACACGGATACGGATTGCATGCACATTAACTACTGTCATAAACATCTTAGACCATTTCTTTATGACAACAACTAGGCATGTCACGATAATCACTATAACAACTTATTGTTCAAAATATAACAAACATATGTATCTTTATTTGCACCAGATGAGAACGTTTTGTTACCAGGTCATTTCCAAACTCTAGTACGACAACATATGAGCTGTAGGGGTTACGTAATAAACACATCTACAACTTATAAATACTACCAGGCTGCGGATCAATTGTTTTAATACTTTATTGTTCAGTGCCTTTTACGACAGAACTCTGTGGCAAAATACTGAATATTGAATTAAGTTGGCTTCAAAATGGTCTTTCGCCTGTGAGCGTTGCATTTTGAAACAATCGGGTTGTCATTGGGTTATTAACATTTCTTTCCCTCTTGTGCTCCCTCTTTGTCTCTGTGTGACTCAGGTCAACAGGACTATGGGAATGATTACTGAGAACAACTGTAGCCGTCCTCCTGTCCGCCTCGTGCGCTCCTCTCCTCCACCCTCCCTCTGTAAATATGACTGAAAACTGAGGAAACTGACAAACTCTCATTCCCTCAAGGGGTCCATATTTCTTGGGATGGGTAATTACTCCTGACCCTGGTGCTTAACCTCTACTCCCTGCAGCCGCGCTTTCCGCCGGAGACACTTAAATTATTTTCCCGTCTGTAACCTTCTTATGCATAAAAAAAAAGTTTTTATGCAACCAATTAAGACACATCATTTGTTATGTGTTATGTTTTGCTTAACAGATTCTCACAATCTTCCTGCATGTCTCCCGTTATATTTTGACTAAAATCCAGAACTTTTTTTTGGGTTGTTGATCTCGCTTTCATGCGACAGCCTCCAAGACAGAAAAGGATTAGCTCGCTCTCTCCCCAAGTGTGAACCACTCCCCACAATGCCTCAGTGATAATCGCTGCCGCTGATCACAGTGCCATCTGTCAACAAACACTGAAATACACTCTGCTTCACTGGAGCCTCCCCACGTTTGAGGCTCACAGCTATTTGCGGCTAATCTCATCTTTCAGAGCCTAATGAATCGTCTAAATCTTGATGCTGATTTGCTTAATTTGTTATCTGTAAATCAGAGCTGGTCTTTACGTGACCCAGTTGTGAGCGTGCGGTTACAAAATGCAGCTTCATTAACCTACTTCGCAGCTAACCAAGTGTTTGGGATTTTATCAAGGGGCTGAAATCTGCTTGGCATAATCCCAGGGCGCCTCAATATTAGAGACGGCTTAAAACCAGGGCTAATAATTCAAATGTAGTGCTTTCTCTTACATGCTGCTACTGTTCTGCAAACTAAAACACAAATACCTGATGCTTAACATTCAGAGTTTGCATATTGTCTGGCTGCTTTTGTGACAAATACTCAACAATACTCACCCAAATATCCCCATCAAATCAGTCCAACCCATGCCTCACGGTGGCTACAACCCGTACAATCAGCAGCCGTACAACTCCGCGGCAGTGGCGTACAACAATGACCAGGGTGAAGAAGAGGAGGAGGAGGACCCTCATCATCGCAGATACCCTCCTCAGTATTACCCCCGACATCACCAGACGCCCCAAGGGTACCGCTCAGGGCCCATCCGTTCAGAGGACTTGGAGCTGAGGTCTCCTGGGGTGGCCCGGAGATTTCCGCGTAGTGTTGGACACCAGGAGAGTAACGTGGTGGAGGTCATGGAGGAGAGTGAGGGGGGAGGACTTGTTAAGAGGCAAGCATAGACTCACCTGAAGTGCTCCAGGACTGCACTGCACACATTGAATCTACACTAATACTGTATGTCTGGTTATGTCCAAAGTGATCCCCCTCACCTTGTGCTGCACTCGTCAAACTGTGTAAATAGATCATTGAACTCTTGTATGAGAATTCAGAGAAGGGGGAAATAAAGTGCCTGATTATTTGTTTGCATCGTTAAGTGGTAATGTAAATTTATGAGCATTTTGTCCATTTTCTCTGTAGGTTTCTGAATTGTTTTGTAAAGTTGCATGTATTTCTGAAGCAAACCATCTATCTCCTTGTGGCTTGACGTAACTGAGAGAGTTGAATCGTCGCAAATGTTTGATAGAACATATGTACAGGATGCTTTTTATAAGAGATATGATTCTGTTTACTTTTGCGATGGACTTTGTTTTCACTAAACCGTGTCAAGTTGATTGTAACAATGTCCAATAGCTACCACTGTTGTACCATTATGTTTGTTTTTACAAATTCCATTTATAATTTCTTTCAGAGCAGTGGTTGGATTCAAAATATTTTTATGCAAATGTCAGGCCTGCTCACTGTGGAGGTTGGTTCACCAGCTTCCCTTTGACACAAAGGAATAAAGTGTACATTTCTGAAGCCGAGCAACAACTCGTCCTGCACTGCAGTTTTGTGGAGTGAAGTAGAGAATGTCATTTTCACCTTTGATCTAAAAATGATCGTATTTATTTTCTGTTTGCTTTTTAACAAATAAAACTGTCATACAACACGAGTTTCAACACTGATGGATAAAAGCTGGTTCCTTAGATGTTTTACAATCCCTTTTTACAGTTCACACAAAAAAGCAATTCTTGAGACGCCTTTACCCACGATACAGTCACAGTTTCCCAACAAAACTGAACATTTTAATGGTTTAGATGTTGTATTTGAAATAGAGAAGTGAACAACCTGACAACAGATTTCTCGTGCCACATCTGTTATATTTAGTTAAATTCAAATTATATTGCATAAACATACTGGATAACTGAAATAAATATGACAGAAGTACAATAAACACGGTTTCATATGTAGAAGAGTCCAACTTCATTTCATCTTGTAATCTTCAGGTCTGTGAGGAAAAACACAAATGTCTCAGAAGGTAGAAGTTAAAGAAAGGCAATTACAACTAAAATCGAAGAGGGACAGAGGCAGATGAGAAGCCAGACAGATTTTATCTCTGCTTTTCCAAAATGAGACAGCGACTATCTGTGTATTTTTCCTGTTTAATTTCAAACTTAGAGATTGCAGGCGACTGATAATATCGGGGTTCATGCAGTGTTGGTTTTGATACAAAGTAGAAAAATATGTTATTATCAACTCAAGTGTAAGTGCTCTGCTTACATTGTTGGATCTATGCTGAGAGGAGGGAGCAGTTTTCACAACTATGATCTTTGCCTTGACTCAAAGGTTTCTGAGAGAATATTAACCACACCGCTCAAGTCTCAAAACTGCCCCCCTGACACGTGCACATACTGTACATGCACTGAAATAAATAAAGAGTATGTGAATATTGATGAGACTAGGGCCAGCCTCAAAACAAAACACAATAAGTTCGACCTTGGCGGCTACACAGTGACAGGATTGAGAAGAAGCACTGATTGGCTTTGGAGATTGGACCAGTAAACAATAAAAAGTGGCTCATCTATCACTGGCACACAGCCTGACAGCCACAGAATATAATGCAGAGGAACTATATGAAGCAAAGATGAAACCAGACAGCGTAAGCTGTTTTGGTTAGAGAAATAACGCGCACTTACGGCTAATGTTCATCTAAAATAAAAACCCAAAGTTTTGTTCAATAGAAATAGTAAATCACAAACATTGTGAGCAGACAAGGCTGCAGAGCTACTCGGTCTCCCCATTCATCTTTACCACTTAACTGCAGCCAAACTTAAAAAATGCAAAAGAAGAGCCTTTTCATCTTGACACAAAAACCAAGGGTCACAATGTCAAGGTAGTGCTCAACCAAAAAAATATTAAATCCAGAAAATCTATGAATATATTTACAATGTGTTACTGATGCTTGGAGAGGCTGTATCTTTCCAATAGGGAATAATGAAAACACCTTTGAGATGACCTTTCACAACGTATATCAGTCTGAATATAATAAGAAAGTAATATTCATCAACATGCTTCAATTTGTGAATTCACAAGCAAAGTAGTGTAGGTAGTTTGTTAATAATTGAATTAAGCATGACATATTCTCTTCAGGACGTTTTTACACAAAACACAGTGTTTGTTATGACTTCATCATGATCATTCAGAGAAGGCAGCGGAAGTAAGTGTCCCCCACTCACATAACGACACAGTGGTCTGAGCTGAGCCCACTCAAACAGGCATCAATACAGCACTGTCCCAGAGCAGACACTGCCTGGACAATGGTACCAACTTCACTCATTTGTATTCAGTGTCCCAAATTAAACACTATTTACACAAGCTGAACCATTATAACATAATATTAGATCTGTTATTCACAAGAACAGTTAAAGCCGTCCCACTGGAGGTTTATATTCCACCTACTACCAAAACTAAGATCCTTAATTTATGAAAGCCAAAACATCCCAACACTTTAACTTTTGTCTGAGATTGAAATGAGTCACTAAGAATCCTAAACAGCAGCATATTGTCAGCTCAACAGCACCACCTTCTGGATCCCCCCGTCTGGCACAGAGACTGAAGTAGCAGTAAGTATTGCTTCTTTAAGACTGTAATATACAGAGTAATATTTCTCCTGCAGTTGGAGTGTTGACTTACGGTGTCCAAAGTTGGGGGAATGCGTCGATCTCCTCTTGGGTGTATTCACTGAGTTTCCGAGGAATCTCTCTGGGCTGAGGAAGTTCTTCTGTCAGGTTGGCCTTAATGTCATCAGGCAGCACCTTATTTAAAAAAATAAAAATAAATACTGAGTGAGAAGGTTGTGATACAATGACAAATCACTAAGTCTGAGTGTTTCATGCACTGTGTTTGTTAAGTTCACTTCCATACTTTTATAATACATGTGAATGATACATGTGTAAATGTAATGCCTGTGTGAGCTGCTGCAACTGCATGGTTTCCTGAAAAGGATAATCCTGCGTATGTACAACACACGCACATACATACACATATAACCTGGAGGATACGTACATCATCAGGAAAGATGTGCAGTCGCTCCATCATAGTGCGGCGGTGTAAATTTTTAGGGAGCATGCCATAAACTGCCAACTTCACAATCTGGTGATGAAAAACAAATTCATTAAAGGAGATCACGGTTTAGGAAAGGAATAAATAAAGTCATAACGACGGTTACAGGAGCAGTACACGACTGAAAGGTTTGGAAGATTGTGAGAATGACAATGTTTTAGTGAGTGTGGAGTGTTTTCTCATTAACATAATAAAAGCCAATTTTGTTTGAGAGCTTTTATGTTGCAACTTGTTAAGTTGCATTAAAAGTGTGAAGTTGCTGAGTGCTCTTCTTCTTTTTTTTTTATCACATCAGTTTGATAAAAACACTGTCGTATAATTTGTGTAAATCCTTGTTACAGTGAAAAGCAAAACATACAGCTTTAGGATCCTTTTGGTGGAGCTGGGCAGCTGTGACCTGCTTGAATCCACCTGGATACCTGTTAAAACGAAAGACGTACATTACAGTATGAATGGGTAACTAAATAATGAAACATGTGAAGCTGTGATGTAATCACCCAGTATGTGACGAATACACTTTCTGTTCCCATTTATTCCCAGAAAAGGCGATTTCCCTGGTGTTTACAACAACTACATGGTCACCACAGTCACCTGCAAATACATGATTATTGACGATATCTTTCATTATATTATATCAAAGTGGATTCCAAACAGAATGAAGCCAACTAATTATAAGCTCATAATAATACTCACTCAGAGCATGATAGATGGGTTTGTGTTTGCCCTGTAGTCTGATCGCACACATTGTTGCAATTTTTCCGGGTGGCTGCATTCTGGCATCAATAAGAAACCAAGAGCGAGCAAAGGTGGCCCATTGCTGAGAAATACAGTTGATTTATTAGATTGCATCATTGCCAACTAGATGTTTTAGTCAGCTTTAGATTTCCATGATCAGATTAAAAAAATAAAGTCCACGCTTTAGGCATACAGTTTGAATACAACAGCATTTGTTGTCGTTATATACTATCATAATGTGTATATTTACCTGGGCTGATCTCGAAAAACTAGACATATCTAAAAGTCTATCCGAACCATTGAATTGAAGTAAATTTAAAATCCGAACATCATTCCCACATATTTGACCCCAGCGTGAATATGGTCCGTACCGTAAACTCTCTCGACTGAAACAAAGATTGTTCTCGTAACATATTAAATGACGCAAAAACAGTGACAATGAATTAATTGTTCACGTTACAGTTTACTACTGTAAAGAAAATCATTGATCCGAATATGGATGTGAAATGTGCTTATTTATATGCATTAATCCAGTGTTGTTACTGCTGTTGTGAATTTCCACACGGACTTATTTTTATGTCACATCTTCCTGTACGTCATTTCCTCCCCAGTCAGTCAGCGCGGGTAAATTTAATGACAACAACAACGAGGATCCTGCGGATAAAACTATATATTTTAAACAGCACAGGCATCTTTTGTTACATCTTTCCGGGACTACTCAAGTATGGCAAAAATGCGTACTTTGAAGGAGGTGCAGGCGACTCTGCAAATCGCAAAACTGAAGGAAGAAGACTTGAAGGAAACCATTCACTGTTTGTCTTTTGGAGAAAACGTTTCTTCTGCAGATTACTGCCTGATGGAGCTGGATGACACGCTGTGTAAACAAATAGAAGCTGGTCAGAGGTATGTGAAACTATAACATGTGTGCGTTTAACAGTCACTGATATAATAATAATCATAATAATAATGTCCTTTTCAGTCTCGTGATTCGTGGAGACAAGGATGAACGTGCGGTGCTGTGTAGTGGAGATAAAACTTATGATTTGAAAATCGCAGATACGTCCAACCTTCTGCTTTTTGTTCCTGAACTTCAAACCCCAGACCTGCTCCCAAACAATCTAGAGAGCTGCCATGTGGTCCAAAATCAGGTGACTATTAACATGATAAAAGTACTCAGCCTACAATATAGCCCTGTGAAAATGTATTGTTTTGTTTTAGATCTGGGGGTTTTGTAACAGCTACTGGGAACTGCGGAAACACCGGCCAAAACTGAAGAAACTAAAAAAGCTGCTGATGGAGAACTCTTATGAAGGACCAGCCATTGGAGGACAAGAAGAAGTTACTGAAAACAGAGTAAATCAGCAAATTAATTACAACTAACTAAGTATTTGTCCAATCTCTCCAAACTAATTTCTTTATTTTGTCAGTACACAATGTTGGATCTTTTGGAGAGGATACAGGCCAGTGAAACAGAAATTAAGGAAAATTTGAGGACCATTCACGCTTGTGAAATAGACGGTAATGATGTCAATTTTAAAACAACAAAAGCACATTCAAGATTCAAAAGATTTCATTGTCAGTTCATATGAATCCAAATGTTCTCTCGTGTAATTGGTGTGGTGTGGGGGTGGTTGGGTACCACTGTTTTCTCTGAACATTTAACTTTTCATGTTTAGGATACTGGCGTTTGTTGGACTTTGATTATGAGATGAAACTTCTGGGTCATGTGACCCAGCTCGTGGATTCTGAATCATGGTCTTTCAACAAAGTCCCCCTTCAGAACTGTTTGGAAGAGTTGGCTCCTCTTGAACCCAAGTAAGTCACACAATATAATTCTATATTACATACATGTACTGCGTTATTAACTATTCTTTTACAGGGAAATGATAGAGCACTGCTTAAACTGTTATGGACACCGCTACATTGAAAATGGTACATTATGGCACTACAGCACTTTTATTTAACCTACTGTACATAAAGGTTGTATTCACTACATTAGTACTTAGATATTTGTCATTTTGCAGACCAAGTACTTTATGCACTATATGAGGATAAAGTTTGTCGAGCCCTGGCACTGCTATTACTGCAAAATGCCGTAAAATTCAACCTACAAGAGTTTCAGGAAGTCTGGCAGCAGAGTGTCCCAGATGGCATGAGTACCAGCCTGGACCAACTCAAGGTGCTTAAACTTTTACTTTCTTTTCTTATCAGTGTCACGTGAGACACTTGAATGTTTTATGTTTCTCATTTGACCAAATATTGCAGAGTGTTGCCCTGGTGGACCGAGCTTCTCGCCCAGAGACGATCTGCCTGCTGCGAGTGGAGGATCTTCCTGAGGACACCCAGGAGCGCTTCAATTACCTGTTCACACTCCGTGAAAAATGGACCGAAGACGACATCACTCCGTACATACAGTACGTGTCGTTTAATAGTGTCAGTTTAACCCCCGATGTACATGATGGGCTTTCACTTCTTTCTTTTTTTAGGGATTTGTGTGGAGAAAAACAAACCACCGGGGCACTGCTTACAAAATATGCTCGATCTTCAATGCAAGGTGGAGTCAAAGTTTTTAACTCTCGAAGGCCGATAGCTACATAAATGTCTTTTAATCTTAACTTTTTTGATTAAAATCCCAAATAATATAATGTTCACTGTAGGCTTTATTGAATTATTCAATTTAAAAATAAACATTTTTTGGTAAAGTTTTATTGCCGTTTCTGCTCTGGTTTGTCCACAAGGTGGTGTCAATAGTACAAGCACTCAGTAATGTTTCTAGGAGCAGGTAGCTGTTTAGTTTGACAGAGGCCCTCCAAGGATTTCAAGGGCCACTTAAAGTTTGGTCATAATTATCTTTGCTCACAATGTTATATTTTTTTAGGTTTTTGTACACTGAAGTGTAATAACATTTAAAGGGTTCGGGTATCAAGATCCATTGGTCAAATTGGCCTAAACATAAGTTTGTGTTTTAGACATTTCAGCCTCAAGCATCGACAGTCATTGTTTCCTCAGACCCTCAGTCATTAGTTTTTTGAGTGATTCAGAGTTGGAGTCTGGTGTATGTAAAGGAAAAAAGCACACACTCGTGTTTCGACACCATGACCCTCCTACACATCCTGCTTATTCGTCGCGATCTATTGTACTAACTGACTGACTAACCCTGACATCAGCCCTGAAAGGCCTGACTTATCACTTTATGGACAGAACCAGCTAGAAACAAAGGTGAGTAAACTGACTTACTCCCACTAACGTCCTCACTGATGCAGAAGTAACACCAACTTCTTTTTCTCTGAATAATCACATCTCTATCAAATATTACTTTTTATGACAGTAATGAATTAACATAAACAATAAAAGATTTATTTACACACAGGTCACAAGATATAAACATTTACAGCAAATGTGCAAAAGTACAAGAAAATAAAATTATGCTGTAAACAATGAAAGTAATTACTTTCAAAGAACCTGTCAGTAAGAACTTAAGTATAAAAAAATTAAAACAATAGCACAAAGATGGAGTTAATTCACTGGAAACAGTACAGTATTCCTTACAGGCAGAACTCAAATTAACGAAGAACTCTTCATTAAATACAACTGGAATGCACAGTAAATTGGTAATATTTCCCTAAAAGATTAAGAGATTTGCAGCACTACCTCGGCAACATCTCCTCCAGGTCGGCCACAACATAAGCCACGACGGCCCATAAGGCAGAGCACAGGTCCATCTCGTGAGGGTCCTGAACAGTCATAGTGTCGCCCTCACTGTGGTGGAACCAGAAGTATCGACTGTCCATGACATGAAGACTAGCGCCTAAACCACAAATACAGTCATTATTCACAAAAAACGACAATTGAATGTTAACAATATCATAATCTCCAAATACAGATACATTTCATGACCCAAACAATTATGCTTTATTGAATTCTGGACCCTTTATTAAAACGTGTTGGCAGATTGATGCCATATGGTCCTGACATGTTTCTATGAGCTTTACATTTTATTACAAACCATTGTGTAGGTAATAATATTGCGCAGCATGCAAGATTTCACCCCAAGGGAGGAAATGCTTTTTTTAAAAACATTTATTTTATGCATAAAAAAGTTCCCCATTGTCGACGTTAACTACGTCTTTGAGGATGTGAAACTGTATAGAGCATTTCTGTATGTGGTGAACCACAACACCACCGCTCCACGTATAAGCAGTTTGACTTCATTTAATATACAAGAGGTGGACTATAAGCCAGTTTCACATCACTATTTTCTTAGAGCCGATGATCCTGACCTTGATTTGATCACGATTCATGTGCACTTACTATCATTATGTTGCCTTTAAGACATAACTAAAGCCATCAGCTTCACAGTGATTAGTTATATCTGCACGTCACTTGCTCAGATTATGAGAAACTTAAAGAGGGGGTATTATGCTTTTTTCAATCACATAGCACCAGTCTATAGCATACTACAATGATGACGTAACCTTCTGTTGGTCTGTATATGCAGTAAATTAAAATAACTGCCTTGAATAAAATTGCTCTCTCAAAATGGCTGTACTGAACATCTTGAAATAGGCCTCGGTCTCTTTAAGAAGCTTTCCGACACGCCCCCTTCAGCACACTGCTGTGGCATCTAAACAACACTACTGTGCGGGGAGGGGGCTCTGCTGAGTTGAGGAGCAGTGATTGGTGTCTTGGCTGGTGATGAAAGGTCCAGAGGCGTCTCCAGGAGGTGGGGGCGTTCCTAGGAGGACTGAGGCATTGCTACACCTAAAATGGCTGCTGTCTAAGTTTTTACTGATTACTCAAAAATATGTGAATGAGCCAAGGCAACACTCCAGGCATGTGTTTAATGAGGGAATGACATAATAACATGATATAAAGCTTGAAAAAGTTGATTTTACATAATACCCCCCTTTAACAAAAAGGAGAAGTGGATGAAGAAAAGTGTCTGTATTGAAGTAAAAACTTGCATTAAACAGAGAAGCACTATATATGAGCACACATATGACAATCCCCTAAATTGGCAGATAACCACAGGGAAAAGATAACTTTTAGTTTTATCGTCATAACGCCCATCTCTTTAACAAACCAAAATTAGTATACAATTTTGCAAAACTCTTTTTGACTCGCCTGGTATTCCTGCATTCATCCATGGATAAATGTCCGTCCCTTCTCCATGAGGCTCCAGCCTAGTCGTATTAATGGGAGCCAACAGTTTGACCACTTCCGCCATCACCTGCTCATAACAACGACAGGTACTGGGTCTTAGCACACAACACACAGTTCACTGAATACTGTGTGAAAAGTAGGAAACACTTCAACATTAGAGTTTTTCTATTATACAAGTCAATATATGAATGTGTGTGTGCGTGTATAGCAATTTGTCACAAAAACTGTGAAATATTTGTAACATTAATTATTTGTGTTTTTAGTCATAGTAACTGGAACAAAAACATTTCAGCATTCAAAAAGTCATATTTTCACTGGGTTTCAATTATAGCTCAAGTCCAGACGATCTGAGATGGTACAGTTAACAGCAAATACAGCATTGAAAATCCTTACAGCTGTGATGGCGTGAGAAGCACTGAATATGAATGAATGAATTTACAAAGCAAATCGGCTCATAAGAACCTGCCTGGTCACTCTTCTTCACACACGCAAAATTCTAAAAATAGTATGCTGCTTTTGATCTGCTGTTTTTGAATAAAAGTGGATTCAAATACATCGACACAACATGAACACTGATGACCACCAGAAGAAGAACCACAGGAGTTTGATTTTTAACAAACCTTCTGTGCTGCGTCGCTGCCAGTGAACTGCAGACCCACTGGCCTGAATGTGCCCAGGTCAGACTCCATAACCAGGTCAAAATTGGACAGGTTCACCTTGCAAGGAGAGGGGCGTTAACCAAGACGTTTAGATAAGATATACTTTTGAAATGTTCAGTAATTACCTTGTGCAAATTGAAATACTGCTGCGATCCCACTCCACCCTGTTCTTCCCCAGTCCACAGCACAGTGCGCAGAGTTCTCCTGGGGCGCAAGCCTTAAATATAAAAATGAGACAACAGTTAGACAACAATGCAGAAAAATAAAATTAATAATGTAATGCCATTATCTACAGTAGTTGTCTTACTTCTTTTTGCTGCAGTACTGAATGTGTCAGTGCCTTTTCCAATTATGTGTTTTTCCTCCGACAAACAGTTTGAGGAAATTACATGTTTACTGTCAAGTGAATTGCTATGTAATTTGTTTCTTTACTTTCTGAGATCAAAAAGAAACTACCAATAAGAAACATATCACATTGTGTACAGTTTTTGTTCTCCTCAGGGCTTTTACAGGCAGCAGCAAGTCAAATTTAACGCCGTTTTTAATGCCCAAATACTATATTTTAATGCCATGATCGCAAGATTTTCTAACATTTCATCAAACAGAAAAAAGAGCAAATTGGACACAAGCATCCTTAGGACAAAACTGCAGCTGTAGTTCGACCATAACTTTTGGATTTTCAACAAACTTGTGCAAATATAATTGTAGATTATTTTCTCCAAAACATTTTGGCAGTTAGTTTAATAACTTTCAATGTTTTGAATGCCCCGCAGAAACCCTGTTCTCACACTGATTTATATACTGTATTTACGTGTATGTAAATCTACTACTTTTACAAGCTAATGGTTCTCAAACTTTCACACCAATAATCACAAAATATTTAGTTTGCCATGTACCACAGGACTAGACGAGGACTAAATCTGGACTCAATCAGGTCCATAAAGTGAAAATGGCTTACATCTGTATAGCGCTTTACAAGCCAGCACTACACCACAGTCAATCATTATCCATTCACTCCATACTCAGTGGTGGTAAGCCACTGCTGCCCTGGGTTAGACTGACGGAATCAAGGCTGCCAATCTGCGCCATCCTCATGTTTTTAGGACTTTGCAAGATTTTAATGTTTCATTTCCTATTTTAGCAACAAAAAAAATCAAGCAATGATCAATGCTAGCCTGCATTATTATTACCTAAATCTTTAATGAGCGACAGGGCCTCCCAGGAAATCATTGCCCCACCCCCATCGTCCATAGCTCCTTGTCCTACGTCCCAGCTGTCCAGATGACCACTTAACAGCACCACCTGAAGATGAAGCAAGAGTATTCAATATCATGAGGCGGTTACTGCATTCCTACTGCATGTTCCATTCATCGACAGATCAGTAGATTTAAAAGTATACATATTGATTTTCTTGAATTTCATGTATTTTCCAACATTTCCAGCAAAAGGCTTTTTGAAAAAATTACTCATTATACTTAAAGCACATATGGTAAGATATGAGCATAGACAGAAAAAAACACAAATGTTGCTGTTGCAAACTGTAGCAGATTCATAGCTGTCCAGCCATATGTTTCATTTCCCTTTTCTGTACTCAGACCTGCTAAGAAAAGCACCAGATCACTGATCTTCTAAAGTGTGTTATGTTTATGATTTATAAGTCATGGTTACTGTTATGTTATCCATGTGTACTTTTTGATTTGATTTTTTTTTTATCCCTCTTTAAAAACCACTGTTGTCATATATTTTGGGTAACTATGTGATTCATATTAATTTTAAGACATGACAAGAGAAGCATGAAAAGAGAAGTATCGTAATTGTCCAAATGTCATTGGTTTGGATCCTCATAGGCCAGAGCAGCTCAGTGATTCAAATGACTAAAGTCTGACCTTTTCATTTAACTGTAACACAGGTCAACTAATGTTCCCAATCAGCAAATTAGTGCTTCTTCTTCTTCTTTATGATTTCTTAAAAGACAAACAGTTTTGTAAAAGATAATCTGGAAAATAATCTTTCACTTATATAATTGGTTCTTTGAAATCTTAAGGGTAAGTTTGGTTGAGTAGATACAATCTCACAGAATATGAAGGTGGACAAAACTGCTGAGGGAAAGTTTGACATCAGCAACACAAAGCGCTGTCCCATACTAAAACCAAACAAAGCTAAAAAAGAAAACATGGCTAGAATTTCAATGATATGGTTTGGCTTTTTAAAAAATACATTGGACAAGGGGTAAGAGTGGGTAGATGGGGAACAGGTTAGGAGGCGGTTAATTGAGGTTGATATCCCGGGCAGAGAAAAGTCTAAATGAAGTCCGGAGCTTATTTGGGACGACAATTGTTTCCATCTTTATTTATTTTAGAAATCAATTATCCATGAAAATCTCACTGAGATTTACCTACAGGGTCCTGTCCCCAGAAGGAAATTACTGTACATGTTTTTAAAGGTGGAGGACAATGCAGGCGCAAAACAAGCAAGCTCCACACAGAAAGTTCCCACTCGGCCTGGAAATCAAACTTGAAACTTTATTTATTACTGTGAGACAGTAATATACAGAACAAACAGACAGGACAAAGTTTCAAAGGCGGTGAAAGAAGAAGTGCTCGTCATTTAACTAACATAGTGTTGCTACAAAACTATATGACTTCTTGTTTCTTGGAATTAAGAATTTGTTCTTATGTTTTGGCTGATGAAATAAGTAAATAAAATATTTTCAAAATTAGGTTATAATGCATCCTTTTGCATTCCTGTAGGTCCAGGCCTATGCATGCCTAAAATAGCTTTCTTTAGCCATTTCCTTTATCCAGGTTAACAATCTGACAAGTCGTACATATTGTCACTGGCTACATTTATTTTTTTCACGTGTGTTATGGCACTATTACTAAGATATTACTGCAGTGGCTCAAACCCTTTTGCATCATCTGGGACGAAACCGGGCTCTCTGAGTCCCACCAGATTCATGTCTATATAAACCAATGCCCTTATCGCAGCTTGAGAACCACAGAGTGTGACTGTGTGTGGGTACCTGCTCTGGGTGCTGCCAGCCTTTAATTTCGGCCACTGTGTTGAAGGAGTCTGCATCTGGCAAAGTGGTGGCTCCCATTGTGAGTTTAACAACGATTTTTTCCCCCCTCTTTGCCATACGCCACATCAGCTCAGCGTCCTCTATGGTGATGCACGCTGCTGGGATTTTCTTCACCCCGTCTTGATAGTCCTGCAAACCTGTATGCGGACTACAGACACCATAATATTTAGATTATAGCCATAAAAATATGTCAATTTTGCTCTTATTTAACTATTGTGACACCTGTTGATTGAAAACGGAGTGACAGATCGTATGAGTGCAGCCACAGCCCCCAGTTTCCCTGCCTCAGAAGCACCGAAAGCTCGATACGCCACTGTCTCACCATAACTGACAAAAGGCTGGTTATAAACCACTATCTTCCCTTTGGCCTCACTTCCTCGCCTTTTCAGTTCATCAAAAGACTGGACCACCAACACATCAGCCTGTATGCCTGCACGTGAGAAAGAAAATGTGGTATTATTGCACTTTTAGTAAATGTCAGTGATGCTATTTAAATGTGTTCAGTAACTTACCTTCAGGCGGTGTACCTACGCTGCTGCCTAGCCCGAGTATAGCCAGGTTTTTGGACCTAGGCTGGACTATTTCCGCACTCTCTTTGCCTCTAACCCAATGAGGGACTTTGACTGGCTCTGATAAAACATAAAAGCACATTTGTGATATGCATAATGTGCATATTGTTAGATACTTGAAAACTCCTCCTTATGTCACTAAAATTACCCAAATGGACATCCAGGCCATCCACGGTCATAGCTTTATACATGTAGTTAATAGCCATCTCCAGGTTTTTGGATCCACTGACTCGGTTCCCAATGGTGTCCGTGAAGTCTGCAAGGCGTCTGTAAGAGCGATTTCTGGCATCCCCATACACAGCCAGGTCGATAATTTGTTTGGCCACATCTGCATAGGCTGTGACCTCTTTGGCGATGTCCAAGGCTGCAGGCAAAATCATATTTTTTAACAGGTAAGGTTACAAGCTATCACAATAACTACAGCAATTCATTAGCCTACTCATATTGTTCTACTTTTCTCAGAGAAAATAGATTGTTTTATTGAAATGTACTGCTGGTCTATGTTCAAAAAGAACACCATGGACTGTGGGATAAAGATATTTTGTGAGTGTGTTTTCTTCATTTACCTCTTGACAAATCTTAGCTATACATGATCCTGAGTGTTCTTACCATTTATTGCAGCATCTGTAGTATTCTTTGGTTTTAAAGTGTGAGGGTGACAGTCACACACAAGTGAACCAATGTGGAGAAAGGTAATAAAGGATAGGAAACTATGCATTCTGAAATCATCCAGAGTCATCTGTAATTACAGAAGGGCTTTAAACATAAAGTAACGAATGTATTTAGGACAAAGCTCACAAAATCACTTACCCAGCCTGATCGTGCATAAAAAAAAATCAAATAAAAATAAAGGGTAAATACAATAAGTAATCCTTTTGTTAAAACTGAAAGTAAAAAGTACAATTAGGCTAAGTTAAAGCCATAATCGTCTCAGAATAACGCACAAACTTGACGCGTCTGGTTCGAAAAATATATTTCCTAATGCCGCTTATTACAAACGTAGGCCCACTATAAATTAAACAGGCATAGATACATAAAAACGGATTGAAAACAGATTTTTATGGCCAAAATAGCAGCAGTTTCCGCACTCGTGATTTCACGATACCAACAGCGGGCACTTCCGGTTGATTTAAAAAATAAAACGGAAGTTTACAGTTAGAAGCAGATTTTAGCTTCCCTTGATTTTAATGATGTAGATTTATTTAACCTTGGCTTTCTTCTAAACATCCCATTATTAACTAACTCAACATCCTGCCGGTGACTTGTTATTCTTTCCTCGACTCTTTACAAGTGTCTGCCATCTGACTGCGAACCCCCAGACCCAGTCCCACCTTTACCCCTCATGGACAGTGTTGGAACGTTACTTTAAAAAGTAATTAGTTATAGTTACTCACTACTTGTTCCAAAAAGTAACTGAGTTAGTAACTGAATTACTCTATAATGAAAGTAACTCGTTACCAGGGAAAGTAACTATTTGCGTTACTGTTAAAAACAAAAAAATTGCTTTATATCAAAGAATTTTGATATATATATATATATTTTTGCAGTTTTCAAAAGTCAGTTGAAATGAGTAGAACAGACAGAGGTGTTGTATTCATGTACTATCATGTAAAAGATGTTCATAGTAACTGAATGAACTGAATGGGGGGTAGAGTGGGGGAGGCCTCTGTGACTGAATGGTATTGACCAGTATTTGCGTCGCTGTTTTATTAATGTAAGAATACGGCCGTATTCAAAGAGAATGAGGAGGCCAACGATCAGGGCAGACTTTACGCACAGGCATTGTGCATGTCTCTCCATACATTCATCAGGCAAAACGGAAAACAGTCATCAGCAAATATAAGGTTAAATGCCCTAACAGAAAGTTAGCTCTGGAGTGGAGAGCGGGGAGAGGAAGAAGGCGCTGAGAGGGAGAGGGAGAGAGAGGGAGAGGGGGAAAGACGCGTCTTTGGGTTAAAAATAAGTTCCAACACTACTGATCGATTCTCCCCCGCGTCCGCACCGCGCTGTGGGGACGACCAGCCGCGGGTCTGGGACACACGTAGTTTTTGGAGCAGAGAGCACTAACACTCTGCACAGACTCCGTGAGACTCCGCCCACCCTCTCCACTGCTCCTGCTGCGTGAGCTGACACCGCGGCGCTCATTCAGTCCACTTGTAACGGGCCACTTTGTTTACCCAGTAACGATAACGGCGTTGTAACGACGGGGAGAGTAATGAATTAGATTACTCCGTTACTGAAAAAATAACGTCGTTACCTAACGCCGTTCTTTTAAACGGCGTTATTCCAAACACTGCTCATGGATGTATTATTGTACTAACCTTACCATGGCTTGTTCCTGTGTGGTAACCTGATGTCTTTTTAGACAGTCTGAACAGTTGTTTAAATGAGTCTGAGTACATGTCTGTGAGATACAGTATGTAAGGAGCAAATGAAAAACAGACTCCCATTATTTAAAAGATACAGCTTTTATTCAGTAGTGAACTCATGAAATACATCAGTTCAGTAACACAGTCTGATGTGGTGGCCTTTGGTCCCATCACACATCTTGTTTGGTTCATTGTTATGAAGGTCCTATTCAGTTGAAACTAAATGAGTTGGTTTAAAGCTATAATAAAAATAAAATAAAATAAGGCATTTTACATGGACTGAATCAGGGCTTGTCAAACGCAAGAATATAAATAACTTTGGACTGCACAAGTCTAAATACTGTACATTTCTGATGGAATAACACCTGGATTAGTGAAAGCACATAAATTATAATAACATTATCAACAACATATTGAGGAAAATTACATCTGAGATTATGCACAGAGTTGAGTCATGTTGAGGTAACCCACCCCTGACTGTGGGCATCACTCCATCAGTACCATAATTTATCCATTCATCTGTAGCTTGAAAAAGAACACTGCTCAATAACACTGAAAAAGCACTATAGGTTATTCAGGCACTTATGATCTTGTTGTACTAAATCACAGTATTTGTACGATTGTTTCAAACTTCCAAGTAGAGCTTAACCTTAGTCTTGATTTGCATTGTTATTCATGATTAAAAATCAACATGTACTCAATATAAACTAAATGAAACATTATACTGTACATCAGTTGTTCCTGCTGAAGTGCCTCATTAGGGCAGTGAAAAGAGAAGAAAAATACAAAGGTCAACATACAGCAGACCCAAGCACGTTAATGTATTTTGGATGGGAATGTTTGTTGTTAAGAACAAAAAGTCTATAAATTACCATATGTTGACCTTTTTTCACCAACTTCCTCAAAATGTAACAAAGCAAAGGCACAATTGCTGCTGCTTTAAGTGAGCACTTACACAACAGTTCAGAGGTAACAGTAGAAAAGGAATTCTTTTTGGCTTCAGTAACTACATTGGTCACTTCCACAGCTTCTAAATTATAGTCATTAACTCTGGCGCACTTTAGCAGACCTGCACCAAAAAAAACTTACTGCCCTGCATATTCCACTGTACTTGAATGCTAAATCCAACAATAGTAACATTGTGCGAAGGCTGCCTCAGTATGAATCTCAAAAGATATTTTATACAAATACCTCAACATTAAAACATCTAAAAGCTACAAACACATTTCCTATAAAATAGAGCAATATTATGTTTGGCAATTTCTACAAATGTAAAATAACAAATACTTCTGTCAGCTGCAAAGCATGAACATTCACTTTCATACCAAATAAACACACAACCAATTCCTTATAATGGAAGGACTGCCTAAGTGAGCTGAAAACAAGACAAATTAAAGTTGTTTTCTGAGATAAATCACAAAAAGGATCATGATCACTCGTTCATAATAATACCGGCCATGGTTATAGTCAGCAGCACTGGAAATGCATAACGGCTGGCTTTCAAAACTGTTAAGATTTTGGTTGATATTTTGGAAAATAACCATTCTGGCTCCCGCAAAAGTCTTTCAAACACACAAGATTCATGAAAGAAAATTTTACAGAAATGAAATGACAAAATGCAGAAAACATGCTAATTTTATTCCCTTGTCTTTTGTCCTCTTTGAAAAACACACAGTTTGGAATGATCAGAGGACCAAACTGAAAGGGTGGACGATGGAAATTAAGGCGCACGGTAACAGTTCTCAAGCTCGACTTCAAAGTTCTCCGAATAAATCGCCTTCAGTTCATAGATCAGTAGATCCTCATTTGATGACATACTCCCCCGATCAGGCTTCAAAGCTCAGGCGTAGAACTCTTTAGTCGGTGCTTTGTGATACACTGTGTTGGTAAGTTTGGTCTCTCCCAAATCGTAGCTACCTTCGTCTTTTTTCTTCATGCGGTAGGCGAGGAGGAGGAGCAGGAACACGGCACAAAGGAATCCAACCACACCGCATGCGATAACAGCTGAAAGTGCACAGAGAAACATTTTGAGTTTAGAGTATTTTCACATGCTGTCCAAAGTTTAGGGCTGAACAAGTATTTGCAGTCAAATTGAAATAGCAGCTTAAATCAAGACAATAAGCTAATGGCAAAGTCAGCAGTTATTTAGGCAGTTCAGTATCCTGTACACACAAAATACCTCATGGTGTCTCATTGTGCACAAAACATGATAACTAGTATGTAGATTAGACTGCAATAAACATCCACTAAAATACATGTGATTCATGAATTGTACTTTAGCTGTTCATATTTCAGTCTTTTCCCAAATGTTAAAGCTCCTGGCTGTGTTTCAAATGTGCACAGCAAACTGAATCTTAATTTTAAAACATATATTGCACATCTATTTTCACTATCAAATTGTGCAACCCTATCAAAAATGGGCAGAGATGACAGGTGGGGCTTACCTGCCAACACATCTGTGCGCTCCCACAGGTTTTCGGAGGTGACTTCTTTGGGAGTATCCATCTCATAAATCCTGCCGCCGCTGCGCCCATCTCTGGTCTCAACCTCGTCTTGGACTCCGGTCTCTAGGATGTCAAAGTCACTCTTTATCACAGTTTCATCGATTCTGTTATCCATGGCGCCAGAGGTGGAACTGGGAGGCACGGGGCTGGGAGCTTGTGTGGCTGTGTCCACAGTTGGTCCCAAATCAACCACCTGAACAAACAAGCATTAACGTGAATCTTCAAAGTGCTGGTGGGCAGTACATATTGAGTATATCAATGTCAAGAAACCAAATCTGCAAAAGTCCTAGTGAAAAAGAAATTCTTGAAGATCTGTCCATAAATGGGTGATATTTCTATTTTCTTTTTAACACATTAACCTAAAATAAGATCTTTGCACTTCTTTGATGACTGGTGACAGCCCAATAGTTTTTCTTAACATGAAGATCCCAAAAAAATATTAAGATATTCATTTTTGTCCCACCCCAACCCATCAAAATATTATTGAAGGTGTATTCCTGTTGCCGTACCTCCTCATCGTCGTCACTGGTAGTCGGTGCTTTTGGTGCAGAGTCACTTGCTGGCTCCTGGTCCTTTGCTGCAGTGGTTGGGCCAAAGTGAGGGGAGCCTATTGTTGGCTGTGGCTGAAGCGGCTCGACTATACCCATTTCTCGCCCAAATGGGATTTTCGTGAAGTTGACAAACTTCAGGAGCTCGGCCTGGTCTGTGTGGTAAACTAAAACACACAAAAACATAATACTGAACAAAAATTTTTTTTTCTTTATTTGGTCTATAGAGAAATTCCTGCATCCATCCCAGTTCAGCAGCGCAGCAACTGGGCAACCTTCACCAGATCTTCAACAAGAACTATGGACAACCTTTCTGTAAGAACGACCTATTGTGCATGTTATTTTGTTGTTGACGGGGATCATCAAAACTGCACATAGAAAATCCCCCACCTGGTCCAAGACTCAAACCAGAGCCCTTCTTGCTGTGAGGCAGGGATGCTGATCTGAGCACCTTCACAAAATGCTGGGACATACTGAATGCCAGGGCATGCAAATAACATGAGTCACTCGCAATAAGAATTTTTGACATCTGTCAGCTTCTCATAAAATCGGCACTGGTTCACTCCGCATCACCGCGGGTCAAACATCTGGCATCTGTCTGCGCTTCTGTGTCTGAATAAACAGCTTCATGTGACCGGCGTGACTCACTTAGCCCGGTGTTTACGGAAAAGTCAAAGAGCTACAAAGGCATTACCGTAGTCCCCAGATCCGGAGCCCGAGCCGTCGTCTTCCCCGTCCTCATCGTCGATGGGGAGTTCACCTGACGACCGGCCCTCCAGGTACAGGTCGTCCACTGCAGAGGGGAGCTGGGATGAGACCAAGATCTGTGAATAAATACCATGAATGGTTATTTTTCAATTCAAAAAGAGGGGGGGGGGGGGGGGGGACGCAAAGACAGAGTGAGATCAGCTCCTTTCACACTTGAGCAAACTAAAAACATGTGACTGCCGCCATAGCCAACAGAAAGATGATCGCTTTCAATGACCTGTGCGCTGTGTGTCAAAGTCTACAGAGCATGAATTACATCCAGATTGTAGCCTGTACAGTGAGGTGGGGACTGGCTTATTTCCATTTCCAAGTTGTGGCTGGAATGTGTGCTGCTCTGCTGAGACAACACTTCAAAGTTGATACGCACAGCAGACAAGCAACAAAGATTAAAAGCAATGGTTATGTAGAAAAGTGTCACCAGGGGAAAGCTCTCAGCAAGTCCCTCACCCCTCAGCAATGGGTGTGACTGTAAAACAAAGGCCTGGATTTCTCAAATAAGCACATGTTACGAGTTACTTTTGTTGAACAATAATGACTAAAGTCAGTATGTCATAAAAGTGAGCAGCGCATAATGGCAACCAAATTATGTTATGAAATGATAATAACAATGATAATGTAATAAGATGAAATTTCAATGTGCAAACCTGTGTGTTCAATTGTATACACATGCGCTGGTTTGTTGGAAAAGTCCTACATTTAAGAGCATAGAGTGGGTATGAGCGGTTGTAAGAATATTACACCTGTTGTGTTATCCATTTCAATATATTTACTTTTTATATACTCACTTATATATTCACTCTCTAAATGTTATGCTAAGTGTTAACTAGTTTTTCTTTCAATATAATAATCTTTTTTGTGCTGAGTTTGTTAAGTTGTATCATTCAATAGTAGTCCTTTTGTGTGATTCGCGAAGAGCCCAGTTTGCCTCGAGGCCATAAGTTTGAGTATGAGGTCAAGAGGGGGTTTTCCATTTTTTGTGAGTTACACTACTTGTCTGCCACGAGAGGTATAAGCCACAATGGATTTGGTGTCCCCCAATGTTTTATGGTTATGTGTATGCCCAGATGTACAGAGAACAATCAAGGGGGTGTCTTCTGCTTTTCAATAGCTTGTAAATGGGCTTTGAGTGATACTGCCTGCTACTTTGAGTGCAGGGTTTTTTGAATAAATGCTTTGTCCTGTTGGGCTATAAAGGAGAAAGTTCTCAGTGTATCGAGGCAGAACTTTTTGGGCACTGCTGCGGTTTGCTTTTTTGTAATTCTTTAATCGCCGGAGGTGTGGATGTTTCCCCACTGGCGTCGGGACACCTTAAAGAGCCCGAGATTTGGTTAACTTTATTGGTGTAATAGGTCGTGCATTATAGAGTTTTCTGAATCGCAGTAGACTCTCATGAGGAAACGGTTTATTATTACAAAATGAAGACTACTCAGCAGATGTTGGCGGCCAGCGACAGGGGCCGAGTCTCATAAGAGGCTCACAGACATAGATGAATATGGTCTATTGAGAGGCCTGAAGTATGTCTGGTATGCGCACTATGCTTCCACTAACACAGGTGCTGAAGACCGGCAGAATAAAGGCGAGCAAGAGGGACTTGAGAAGAGACCGTTTTCTCCTTAAACAGGTGCTGACAAACAAAGATGGCAGACGAGTTCTGAGTGGCTTGTTGGGGACACAAAGAAAGAGAGTCAACGATGAATGTAACTCAGAGGGGTGTCCAAGTTACATAGGGTATTTGGCATTTTATTTTGTACGCAGACACATGTTGTGAGTTAAGTATATATATTGCTCTAATAAAACCTCATGAAGCCTTTTTAATTGGTTCCACTGTGGCTGCTCAGATGTCTGATTTTTATTTGAACCACAGAGAACGTAACAAGAGAAAGACATAAGACGAACCAGCTGTGGTGCTGTCATAGTGGTGAAACAGGCTAAAAAAAAAGTCCAGAAATGCATTTTTCACCAAGACTAGGTCTCACGGTGCGAGAGCTGACTGAAATAGCAGAGGGGGATCTCACATTCCTGCTGTCTTCGACCGGGGATTACAAAAGCAGATGCTCCGCTGCTTGTCTAATGCAAACACACAAGTGCTGCTCAGATTTCTACAGACACGCACACACACAACTGTAAATGACTATTATAACGACTCCTTTTGTTTATTACATCTCCACACATAATGCCCTGAACTTGAGATCAATGTCAACACAGTCTTTTACAAGTGATGTTCATAATCATTATAATTAACTTTCATTATGAACACAATACAAAATAATTGTAAAATTGTATATAAAGATACGATAAAATTTACAATACCAACTAAACCTACAGAGATAATGCCAAATAAACACGCCAAGAATTTATATCCAACCTACAAAGTTACTTTGTTTTGTTGATTAAGACAACAAGATAAAGATTGTAGGAAACGATTGTTTGTCCACTAACAAATAGATTAAAGCAAATGTACAGATTGTAAATCCCCTGATAGCCATGAGTTTATTTCAAATGTAACACTTTCAACACTTGTTTTCAGCATAGTAGTTGTATGGCTTTACATAATTTATTTTAATAGCCATCAGTCACTACAAGAGCCTCTTCTACATTTTCACATACAAAACAGTGATGAATTTTATTTCTCCCTCTTGTTTTATGACACCTCTCTCATTCTGGGAACATTTTTTGATGCCGTGTCAGCCCTTACAGAGACTTAATGCAACAGCCTCTCCTGATGTACACAGTACATCTGGAAAGAATGCTCTACACATGGAATTATGCAACAATAAGTAAACATCTGGTCTGAATGCTTTGTCATCACTGAGACGAAGAGCGGCCACAGGGAAGAGCCTCCTGCATTTTGTATTAGATGAAGGTGTGATTGTGAAATATTCTGTTCAAAAAACAACCCGTTTTCTGTGCCTGGAAAGACAATATTACATACTGAACCATGTTTTACTGTGATTAGAGAGGGATTGTGTAATCAGTACACAGCAGAGCAGACTCATCACAATGCAAACAGTACCTTTGCCCATAATGAAAATACAGAACACAAGAAGTTAAATAATGAAATAGCCAATTCATATTAAAGATTGATGTTTGATTGACGTTAAAGTCACAGTGCATGACAGGTGTTTACATTTTAACTCTTACTTAGTTTGATTGGATAATGCCAGTGATATGTATTGAGATTTACGCCAGTGATGTGACAAGTTCTAAAACATTAGTGACATTGGAAGGAGAGTCCTATATTAGAAGGATAGAAATGGGACTTACACATGAAATTAATTAGTTCAGAGTATTTCATGTCCTGTGTCCACAAATGAAATAAGCATCACAGAAAATGTCTAAACAGGGGCAAACGGGGTGTTTTTTGTTGTTGCTTTGGTAGTCAAATCTTCTTGGCTGTCATACTAAAAATGTAGACCAGTATTGCCAGATGTTCAGGTGTTTGGTGTGTGTGTTTGGTAACTGCGATAACAGCAAATGGCATTCAAATTTAGACATCTACTTTTGAACAACCCCAACTCCATGTACCCACCTATATTTGTACTTGTTATCATTTGTTCCAACTACTGACAGTAGGGAGAAAAAGTGGGAGGCCTGTATTAAATATTACAAAGCCAGTCAGTCATGGGGAGATGACACACGATACATGTGACTGGTCTTTACAATAGAGAGAGAGAAGAGAGAGAGAGAGAGCGTGGAAAAGTGCCCATAGTCCACAAGTCGGAGCGTGTCAGGACTAGCCCACAGGGACTCCGCCTGAATCATCCATCCAGAAAATGACCCTGATATGACACACACAGAGCCGGTTTCAACATTCATCTTATGGACACACGCAGCATCAATGAGTGACTAATCAGTCCTTAGGTCATTTAGAAACAGACAAAAATACCATGTAACTTAGCACACCCAGCAATTTAGAACTTGAGCCTGTAAGTGAGGAGCGCTTTTAAATACTTCCTCTTTCCTTTTGGGTTGCCATTAGGGTTGAGAAGAGGTAGAAAATTCCCGGAAACTTTCCAAAAACATTAAATGGGAACTTTAGCTTGCAAATTTTGGTAATAAAAAAACAACAACAACAACAAAATGCCTTAAAAAAAACATGATATTTGTGCATTTTTTTGTTGAATAAACAAACAATTGGTGAGCTATTAGCCTCCTATCAATTATTGAAACATTTAAGCGATGTCACACCCCTGACCCACATTCTGCTTAATTCTCTTTCTAATGAGTGGTGGGACAAATGGCAAAATTGTATGTAATTATTTTGTTTCATCACATTGATTAAATTCACCTGTCTCTAACTCAGATCATGACAGACACAGACCAATTCACCTTTTTCCCAGTGGTGCCGCCATAAATTATATGCACCCCTTCACTCCTATTAGTTTACATAGGACTGATAACTCAAAATCAGTTACAACACGGACAAAAAAACGTTTTCAGGCCGCTCAGAGAAACAGTGCAGTGTTCACTTGGTGCAAATGAACATTGGACATTTTACACAAATCAATCCACTGCACATCATATTTTCCCTCGTTCTCCACTTAATGTACAGATTTTGGACTCTACCGCCGGTAGTGTCAATACAACGGAAGTGCCGATCTATGGCAAGAAGAGGCAAAGGTGGGTGGGGCGGATTAAGGTGAATACCATAGTGAATACTGTGCGAGGAGTGGGCAGGGCCTGTGTCTGACACAGCGCTGCATTGAACAGAACATAATCATAATGATATTGTAATACTGCACAACGTTTGATGACTATTATGCAAGCTGGATACAAACATGGAATGAGTCTACTCCATGTTCAAAAGCTCTTCTTCGCATCGGTCACAAGTTACCCAAAGCACTGTCCTCTTCAAACCTTGGTGCTCAGACATGGTGAAGGGATTTCTTTGAGACTTTTTATGCTGTAATAGATATGTCAGTGTATAACTATCAAATCAAATGGAAATAAACGGAATGCTATATTCCTGTTAATTCCCCAGGAAAATTTCCAATACAGACAATTCCCTCATCTATCACTATTGTACTGCCACCGTTTCTGATTGAATTGGCGTAAAGGTGAGTGTTAAATATCCTACTATGCTTTATTAAGGCTTCCGATAACACTTTGACACCTTTTTGTTTTATAATTCAAAAGACAAGTAATTGGACCTCAATTTCAGAGAAAACAAAAGCCCAGGTTTTATCTTTTACCAGAAGGTGAAACTATTAAAATAAAGCTAAAAACATGAGCAACCAAATATTGGCAAGAATTAATTTGCAGTGGAGGCAATTAGATCACTGACAAGATTAAAACAAAAACACAGTGAGCCACCACCTCATGACATCATCTGGTGAGGGGTAAGCATTTTCAACTGCAATTGCATGGATGAAACAAAGCACATCTCTATGCGTTTCATGAGTTAACATTACTGTAACATGCTCAAAAATGTAGATCTTCTTACAAACTAATCTCATCATTTATCATTGGCTTTGACTTTGACAAGACCTTTGGATTATATGACAGACAACTTACATCTACAATTAGTTAGTGTGCAATAATTATATGAAGCTTGTGCCTGGTTGTCAACAAAACAGTGATGATACAAGAAAAAGAGTAACATTTCTGGACTTATGCATTCAGCCACTTGGAAGAAACTGTACGTTCCAGCTTCAAGTCCCAAAAGGCCAGTCTCAGATTTCGTCTCACTCCTTTTCACAGCATTTAGCACATAAATCACAAGCATAGTGGGCTTTTGAGAGGCTTTCTTTGGGGGACTTTCGCGGTCTATAAATCAAGCACACAGAATATATGTTGTACTTGTGACAAGGTGCAGATCAATGTGGGCCTTTAGTCTGTCATCCCCAGGTGTTCTGCTCCTCTTCCAGGCGCGTACGTACACACAAACCCAAAAGGTGATTTGCCATTTAAAAGTATTTATCAAGCAGGATGAGTTTAGATGATCATTTAACATGTCTAAGATTTCCGTGTACTTGATTATTTTTACTGCTCGAGATTACCTAAATAGATATTAGTTAATATAACCAATAGCTAGCTAGATTGTTTTTTATAACAGCGTAGCATTCATTTGTTTTCTTTCGATTTTTAAAGGGACCGAAAGTGCTTTTATCAAACAAAAACATCAGTAATAGAGTTTATGTTTGAACTGACAAACACTAAACTGTAACAATATAACGTTACAAAGCATAATCAACAGTTAACATCAAAATCATGTTAAATAAAAGGTCAAATTAAAGGATAGTTACTTACGTTCTCAGTGAAGAACCCAGCCGCCAGTCCGACGACGAGGGTCACCAGCCAAAGATTCCTCATTTCAACTTCGTTAAAACGTTTAAAGTAAAAGAGAAACAAAACGCTTTAAACTACTATCAGAAATATCCGAATAAACAGTCTCCTTTCTGTGCCTAATCGGCGTTAAATCTGTGCTCTCGCTGAAAGTCTCCGCGTTGATGTGAATCTGGAAAAGTTGTTTGGTCTGGCTCTGGCAAACAGCGTGGCTGCGTGATGACGTCAGCCAGACGTCCATTCCGAAATCGGGGGCGGGTTTCTTACGTCCTCAGATGAGCGTGAACCATAGACTGTTAAAAAGAACCTGGCGTCATCAGAGGAACTGAACTGTACTCAATGTGCTCTAAAAGTTATCACGGGGATTGATGAAGAGAGAAACAGGTTGTCATTAGCTTTTAACTTCACAATCATGAATATTCAAATAAAACTTGAATGCTTAATCACATGTTTAATCCTAGCAAAAAAATGCTTATTCATAAGTCTCTTATTAACCTCTTAACCCCCACCTGAACCCAGTTCGGCTTTACCCAAATCTAAAAGCTTCTTGAAAAATGTGTCAAAAATGTGGTGAAAAAGCGATGAAAAAGTGACAAAACCCATGTGATGAAAACCCAACAAAAAAGTGATTAAAAAAGTAAAAAAAGTGAGACATCGTGAGGATAAAGATCCATTTAGATGAGCTTTGTAGGTCTTGGCTTTCAAATGAGGAGTGGCCTATAGTTTCTGACCTTATGGATTTGGGTAAAGCTGAATTGGAGAAAATTTGCTTGGTTCAGGCGGGGGTTAAGAGTAATGTCGTAATTACATACTGAGAGAAATGTGTGACTTGACAGGAAGTTTCCTTTTATAATGGATGTTTTCAAGAAGTTAGTAATATCAGTAACTGTTTAAAAAAAATAATGGTTGGCTCCCAGTCCTATCTACAGAATACGTTAAGTATTATATTTTTTTTATTTTATGTCTTTTTTTTTTTTTAAAGATTTTATGCCCCATAGGCTTTATTAGACA
Source organism: Neogobius melanostomus (assembly GCA_007210695.1). Taxonomy (NCBI): domain Eukaryota; kingdom Metazoa; phylum Chordata; class Actinopteri; order Gobiiformes; family Gobiidae; genus Neogobius; species Neogobius melanostomus. The sequence continues at coordinate 6,616,934 of VHKM01000058.1, forward strand.
GGACATCTCAGGGTGAAAGGGGGTGAAGAGCAGGAGGAGACATTCGGCAAATTGTCAGGGCCAGGACTCATAACCATGACACTCACATAGCAGCAGACCGAACCACTCAACCATCAGCTTAACCACTTATTTCTTTAGTGCTTTAGAGTGTAAAGTCATTTTGTGATGGTATGAAGCTATGATCAATGTACAGTAACAAACAATACAATATTTAAAAATAAAAGTTAGACTTTAATTTAAGTTGAGTTTCATGTGCACATTTAAATATTACACACACCGTTTATCAACAAATCACACAGTAAGTCACAGGAGGAAGATCGAGGTAATTGTCAAAATGCAATCCTGACCTCTACTGGATTTTATCAAACACAGCAAACTATGTTTACAGTTTGTACGGTTTGTCACAGATACCGTAAAGATATCAGGAATTCATCCGTGTCCAACAACAGGGTCAGAGTCGGATCCTCATGAGGTTAGTAGGTACTTTACACAGACAAAATAATCATCTTATTCCACCTTTCAGATTTCTTTTCCAAACTGGGGGTATCTACAAGAAAAAATACATTTGCAATCTGACAATTGAAGATGAAAAGTAAAGTATGAAAAATAAAATGTATTACCAATGTAGGCTCTAGATGACGTCCCAAAAATGAAAGAAGTCTCCTCCATATTAACCCACTCCCCAAAAACATAAAGCCAGTGACGAGCCAAAATACTTTAGGATCCTATTAAAGATCAGACAACATACAACATGAAGAAACATTACCACAAACAAGAAGCCATTAATAAAGAATAGCATTTACCTCTTCAAATGTGGACTCCAGATTCATGCCAAAGGCCACTCCAATTAGACCAAATAAAGAGAGTGAAAAGGTGCCCATAGTCAGCTGTAGATTTAGACGCATCATAACATTTCGATGACTATAAAAACAAAGAAGAACGCATTACATTTGAGTATGTCAAAGCAAACAAATGACACTTATTCAAAGATAAAACAAATATTCCAACTATGTACCTGTCAAGATTGATAAAGATGACACTTTCAGAGTCGTCTATTAGTCCCTTTAACTCCCGGGCAGTGTTCCCAAGCTCCTGAGCCTGCACCAAACAGGACATATTTTTGCAAGCAGTATTCAGGCTACTGTATAATTTAGTACATTTTAAAGTTTTTATTTTACCTGCATATAATAGTTCTCCAACAACAGCTCCATCTCCTCAGCGTGGTCAATACCCAGGCTGCTCTCTTCACTGTACATATAATGGTCATTGCAGACAAAACAAGATGAATATATTAAATGTAAATGCAATCTCAAAACAGTATTATGGAGCATATGGCATTAGAATAAAGGTTGTTGAAGATTTCACATTCTACGTAGGTTTTACATTTAGGTACAACTGAGCACTTGAAAAGCATATGCTGTGTACACAAATTACCCACAGCCTGATGTAAAGCTCTAACCCTCAGCCTGAAGTAAAGCTCTAACCCACAGCCTGATGTAAAGCTCTAACCCACAGCCTGAAGTAAAGCTCTAACCCACAGCCTGATGTAAAGCTCTAACCCACAGCCTGAAGTAAAGCTGCCTTAGAAGAAACACTGCTGTGGGAAGTACGGTACACTGAGCACTATCCTCTTCTTCTTCTTACTGCAAACTTTGTCTTATTATGATACAATGTTTATTTTATCTGTAGTCTGTTCATTACTATTCACATGGTGTCTCCGGTCCCACTCCCTCTCGGGAGCGCCTGTCTAGATCGAACGGACGAACCCGGCTGAACGGAGGAACCCTGCCTACTGGATTGACAACCAGGACTGGATGGTCTGCGATCTTGGCCCGTCTGCTGAAGGGACTCCATCGCCCTGGGTCTCTATAGCCTGTCCGTCCATGGGAGTGGATCTCTCCTTATGTGGTTCTCCCCAAGGTTTCTCGTTTCTCCCACCGGGTTTTTGAGTTTTTCCTTGCCATGCTGGAGAGTCTAAGGACAGGGGACACCCGCGCCGCTCGTCGCCACCCACTGCTGACGCTTATTTGACATTATGTTTGCCTGGATACTTGATTCGCCTGAACTTTACATTGTCTTATTGACTGCTCTGTTTTATTGCCTTAATGTTCGGTGCAGCCCTATGAGGCAACTCCTGTTGTGATATTGGGCTATACAAAACCATTGACAATTGATTGACAATTAGCGTTTCTATAGTTCTAATGTTGACTTTTCAAGATTAAAGGCCCAATACCTAAATTTTGACTTGAACAGTTGTATTTTTTCCACAAATGTCTACATTTCCAGTATACTGAAGGACAAAACAAGTGCCACTCTTCTATGATAAAAATAAAGGGCCTTTAAAGACATACAAAACTCTTGGGTCGGTCCACTTGGTCAGGCAAAGCTCTTCAATCATCTCATCTTCATCCAAGATCTTCAGCAGTGAATCTTTGAAAACTTGTATGTCCGTTTCCAACTCTGACAAACTGACGAAAGAAAACAGACATTTGCATTCAGAAGCATTCACAGCCCCATTTTTTCCCACGTTCGTTTGATGAGGTCTTTTAATTCAAACCTTAAAAAAAAAGTTTTACATTTAATAACATTCTTATATAAATCTAGACTAGACTGTATCATGGCCAATGAATGATATCTAGTACAGACAAGCTTTTATGAATGTTCAAAAAAAGCATTTCAATTTTTGTATGTGTTGTTGTATTGTACTCATCAGTGTAAAACTTGCACGGTAATTTATTTTTCTAGATTTTAGTAAAGATCAACAAAGAAAAAATGTAAAGAGGTCAAGAGGCTTAAATGAACTTAAACTTGTTAGTACCTCTTGCTGTTTTGAAGCAGTACATGCAGCTTGCTTCGGTCTGCAGAGAGAATTTTGGGATCGACAAGAGACTCCAGTGTGTCCAAAATAACGGGCTCCACCTCATTTAACCTGGTCTGTAGAGTGTTTACCTATTGACAGACATTCACAGAGATAAGACGATGTCCACTCGGGGTCTGTTTTTCTGAATGTTGCCAGCGCTCACCCTGTGCTGCAGAATGGCTTCAAGAGCTCTGAACTCAAAAGGCAGAGAGTAAGTCTGAGAAGCCAGCTGAGGGGCAAGCTCCAGCACCAGCCAGCGCTCCAATCCCATCCCACGAAAATCAAACACCAGGAGGTTGTTCAGGGTCACTATAGCTTTTAATGTCTGCAAGAAGAAAGAGGCAAGATAAAAGAGTCAAATGCATGTTACTTACTTAAAAAAAAAATCATTATTAGTTATAAGTAAGTTGCAGTATGAGAGGGCAGCAAACAAGGCCATCGTTTTTTTCGAACCCAGCTCCAACCGGTGCATATTGACACTTCACCCATCTTGCGTACATGACATGCACAATTGACAAGACTTTGCGGTTGTAGTTTCAGAGGCTGCTATTGGTTGGGTTTCACTGAATGACCTCTGATCTGTTAATATTTGGAGCCACAAATCAACACAGTCGAAACAGCTGTACTTTAGACCAGACTTTCTTCATCCTAAAGTCATTTCTGGTTTTTGACTTTTGGGGAAACAGCAAAGGTGAGTCCCTACATTGCGCGTAATAACAGATTTGTAATCGAAAGGAACAGGATTTAATACAACATTAATAATTGTACAAGAGGAGAAGTAAGTGAACAGGAGCTAATTGCTTACATTATTTTATTTGCATGTTTTATTTATTACAGCATGGATGGTAGGGTGATTTGCTTGGTTGTGCTGGCGAGTTTTTCGAGTCTTAGTTGGATCCGAGCAAACCCAACCTGTCTCAAATCAGCCTCATCCTGCGAAGAATGCATACAGTCCGGCCCAGACTGTGGCTGGTGCATGGATCCCAAGTTACCCCCTCTTTGTGATACTGCGGAGACGCTTCAAAGAATGCTATGTAGTCAGGTGTATAATCCCAGGGGTGACGTTATGATATTGAGGTATGTATTTTAAAAAGTACATTTGTATTCCGCTAGATTATGATGCAGTGTTATTTCGTCTGACAAAATGTTTTTGTCAAAGTTTTTTTCTTCCTGATCTTAATGTAAAAAAAGATCCCCAAAATAAGCAAAATGCCTTGTGGATTTTTGTTGCCAAAGTAAAGCAATTATACGATGAGCAACAAAAAGCTTTTGGCGTCAATCTTTTTGTCTCTTGACTGGTGAAAAAACACTAAAACTGGTGTATAAATGAAGAACATGGTTATGATGATATAATGTTCGACCTGTTGCTCTTAACTCGTGGTAGGAACCTCTTCGCTGATGGAAGATCCATTTTGCTTGAGCCCCAAGACCTATCCATTACTTTAAGACCAGGAGTAAGTCGGGTCTTCCAGTTGACCTTGACCACATCCAGTGACCAGGCCAACAAGGAGCTAACGCTGGAAACCTCAACTGTACCAGAAGCTTTTAATATCACACTCAAAAAGATTTCTACGACAAATCCTGCAGTTTTTGAGGTGAGTTTATCGGCCATAAAACAACTACTGCCTTACCAAACTTATTTTAAATCTAGGTCACGCTGTTGGCTGATGAGTGCCCAAGCAACGATGATTCAAATCAGTCACAAAACAAAACTGGACCCTGGTCTGTTCACATAAAACCAAGTGGTTTTTCACAAATTACCAAACTTGAAGTATCTTTGGAATGTAAGTATTTCCAATAGCACTGAGGTGCACCGTGTATTATACATTGGATTTATAAAATTTCCAGACCTTTTCTTATTTTAATCATGCACATTTATTTTCTTATTGTACCATTTCTACCTCGAATACCCAATAATACATTAAAGGTGCATTATGTAATTTCTTTCAGCGGCTGTAAGAGAATAAGAATCAGAATAGTTTTTTTATTGACATCGTCAGTGAATAGGTTCACAAGCTAGGAATTTTCTTTGGTGCAAACGTGCAACATAAATAGTTAACTGTAAAAACTTTAAAACTATACGGTGTGGTTAGCATGGTGCCTTTACTTTCTATCATGGTGGCCTTTAGAATGGTCTAGGTCTAGTATGAATTGTTTTTAGGGTTTCTGGGAAGTTTTCTTTCACTGCTGATGGAACCATCTCCGTGGTTATGCACACAGTACATTCCATCCAGAAAACCTACCAGAAACTCGGATCCCGGAGCATCCTAGAGGCCACTGTAATTGAAAATAAAGATGCCATGCTACTAACTCATACAGCCTCTGGGGCACAAAAAGGTTAAATACTCAATAATATATTTTTTTATTTCCACATAAAAAGTTACATATATATAATGCACCTTTAACAAATATGTGTAAAATTAAATAATACAATTTCAGTGTGTTATCAGCCCCAGTGTACCACAAACCATAATGGTTGTGCCATTTTTGAACCGTCAAAAATGCTCAGATTGTTTGTTAATTTCCATTCATTACGATACAGAAGGGTGCAGCCTCTTTAAAGGCCCTTTTCCCTTCCTTTTCTTTATAAATAAAAAACCCAATTTGAACATTATAAGTTTCAGTATCACATTTCAACAAAACACAGCAGTGCTCACTTTCTGTATAGAGTGAATACTTCCTGAAACGACTGCACTTAATGTACTGCGTGTTTTTTCAGGTAACTGTGAGTGCCTACACAAACCTGAGCCTAACAGTCCTGAATGTGACACCCATGGGTCTCGTGTGTGTGGGGTTTGTCTATGCCAGGAGCCCTACAGTGGATCTAACTGTCGGACAAACAATAACTACTGTCGCTCCAAACCACTTGGTCCTGTCTGCAGTGGGAGGGGCATTTGCGACAACAACTTTTGTGTTTGTAATTATATTTCTGATACCAATGAGAAATACTCTGGCCGCTTCTGTGAATGCAGCGACTTTGACTGTCCATGGAGCAATGGCAGGTAAAGATCCCATAAAAATATGCAATAAGATGGGTTCATCTTCTATGTCAATAATATCCAGACAGAAAATCTACAAATAAACCTGATTATCATTTGTTAGGCATTAGGTCCAAAAACAATCAGAACGATTGTTTGAAGACTGTCACACGCGTTTGTGAGATGATAATTTCATTTTTAGTTCAATGTGCAAATAATAATCATACATTACCTGTATTTAAACAGTTAAAGTCAAATTATTACATGGAATTTTGACCTCTTTTGACCTTCAAAAAGATCAATCAAGTGAATCTGATGTATTGAATAACATTAGTTTGGTATTAGATAAAACCTAGTACAACTTGAGACACCGACTTTATTTTACAGTCTCTGTGGGGGCCAGGGGAAATGTCAGTGCGGAGAATGTGTTTGTGACGTGGGCTGGACTGGAAATGTCTGCACTTGCACAATGGACTTTGCTCCCTGCATGGCCGATAACCAGATGATTTGTAACGGACGCGGCATGTGCGAGTGTGGAGCCTGCAGATGTGAGCCCCCATTCAGCGGGCCGACCTGTGAGTCCTGCCCCACATGTGAAAACCGGTCCAAAAGCATATGAGGTGCGCCGAGTGCAGAGTGTTTGGAACAGACAGGTAAGGAACATAGTGGACACATTTACAGTGTGTTTAGGAAGGACTCATATCCATCTATTTGTTCCTATATAGAAGTCTGATACTGAAATAAAGTTTTTATTATTTAAAAAATCTACTCAAACTTATGTAGAGGCTGCATCTTTCTGTATCATGGCCAATTAATGGAATTTACCCCAGACTACAATTGAGAGCTTGGTAATTGGCTTCTAGTTGTTTTATAGGGTTTTGGTCATGTTTGAAAAATAAATAAAATGCCGACATATACTTTGAGGTATTTCTTTGGGGTAAACAGTGCAGTAAATCTTACTAATAAAATGATTTATTCTCATTGATTTACAGGTGCAACAGCGAATGTGGTGAATTAACCGTGAATTTAGTCGATGCAAAACAGGATGTCCCCACCACAAACCTTTGTAAAATGATGAGTCGCAAGTACAGCTGCTTGATCCATTTTTCTTATTCCGGTTCATCATCTAATGGCCAACTGACCGTGGCAAAGACTAAAGAATGTCCTCGCCCCGTGCATCAATAAATGTACTTCTTTTAACTGACATGGCACACTACAATAAGCCGAATGCCCATCTCGGATCGCCCGTTGCATTATGGGTAATGGAATGTCTTTTGGCTACCAAACAATAATGATAGTTAGCGTAAAGCAACGAAGAAAGCTATGATTTGGACCGTTTTAACCGCTGGAAAGTTGATGATTTAAAGCGTTTTTGTCGTCGCCATGGAGCCTGTTACAATATTAGCTTAAAGTCTATTTTTACAACCAGGGCTGCGTACGGAGATAGACAGAAACGAAACTGCCATTTATACGAAGAGATGCTGTCAAAAGTGATGACCAGTCCTTGTTCATATAGTTGGAATAACTATGGAATAACTATGTGAGAAAAACATTTTTGACCCTTGAAGGCGAGTGTTGGGTCTGAAACTGTGGCCTTGTGTCGCCGATATTCACAACATTTAAACTGAAATGAGAAATAAAAACATAAAATCCCTCTTCTTTTTTTTGTCAATAAGGAGGTGGACAGTAAACGAAATATTTTTCTTAATTGTGACCAGAGAGATCTACATACTGTTGGATACATATAATCATTCTCTATATTTTGCTTCAGCATCAACTAGAATTAGCATGTTTAAAAATGATATTTTAATGCTTCTGCTTTGAGTTACAATTTCCCGTCTATAGATCAAGGAGTATTGTGCAACTTGGAAATAACCGAAACAGCTAAGAGGAAGCTAATGTGATTGAGCAACCAAGACTGAGATATTGATGGAAAAAGGGAAATAGATGTACTGTATTTGCAATATTGTCTGCTGCTCTGCCATGAAACCCCCCACCCCTTAGGGCAGAACAGCACATTGTAACTTAGGGGCGTGAAAACTGAATAAAATGCAAGCTGGGACACCAGGGAGCTCAGAGCGGACACAGGAGACACTGGCTCCAGCTTCGTTTGTAACTGAGTCTTTATCTCTGTCTGTCTCTCCTTCCAAGTAAAAAGGTAATCTGTCTTGTCTCGCTTTCCTTGATTAATTATTGTTGTTTGTTGGTTCACCAGCCCCAACAATACACACATAGGCTATGCCATCTAAATGTACTTTATTTTTATTTTTTTTACGATCCTGATCCCAGGTCCTGTCGTTCCCCTGTCCGCGATGGTCCGCTCCTGCCTACGGAGCCGCCGTCCTGACTTTTCCCTCGCTTTCAAGATATTGACAACTTAAATATTTGCAAGAAATGTCACTTGAGACTTATAGTCTGTAAACCAGTGCCCGTAAGCCTTATAGTTCACGGTTATGGCTCAATATACTTCAGTGTTCACGCTCCGCTACCTGAACTCGCTCACACATTTCAATGGCGGTGGTGGTTTGTTTGGTAGCTGAAATTAGGAGCCTGATTGACTCACGCATGCGCAGTCGAGATGGGCATTCGGCTTATTGTGTAATATGCATGCCTAATCAATGCATTTCCAAAAATTGGAAGGTACAATATGAGATAGATGATACCTCCATTCTGATGATGATACAGTTGTTTCTGGCAGTGAGGCTTGTGCTGTGCTGAAATCGTAAGTCTCGGGCCTGCAGACTGAGCTCCTGACACAGCTCGGTTTTCTTCTTCTCTGTAAAAAAAAATGTGCATAAGAAGCTCTTATTTAGATAAAGCACACATACTGGGTGAACACGACTTGTAGTTGCAACAGAATACCTCAATAATAATAATAAATCTATTTGCCATCATGGGTCATGACTTACCAAATGTTGTAACATTTCCTTCTTGGTCAAACCTCATCTAAACACAATAAAATACAGTCATAATGCAACACACACATGGGATGAAAGTTGTGTGATGTAGTTGGATACGAAACATAAACAAGCTTTAAATGTGATAAGGGCAATATTAATGTAGGAGCCAACATGTACCTTTCTCCCAGCCAGTAGGGGGCGCTGGTGAACTTGTTTGAATGTTAGATTTCCCTAATCAGTAACCCAGGTGCGGCTGGTTTGGAGGTAATACTGTTTCTTTTATTTTTTTTATATATATATATTTTTGTATTATTATTTACAGTTATGCATATATTTACATATGTACATTATTTACATTCGTACACATTCCGTCATTTCAGTTTTTCCACATATTACTTGAGGCATCGTCCAATATGGTTATTATAGGTTAGAGTTGGCATCACATCTTTAAGCACCAGACAAACCATTTTCACATCAAAACTTTTTTTTTTTTATTCTCCTTTCTCCGTTTTATAGACTATTTAGCTAGTATTGGTGTATGGAGAATAGATGTCACCAGCTACAAACATGGCGGATCTAAATGGTAACAATGAATTTTCCCAACTCTATAAAGACTAAAATCAGGCAAAGGGCAAACAAACAGCAAAAAAGACAAAGAAACAGAATCAGAGAAAAACAAAACAAAACAAAAATAAGACAGCATATTTAAGATATCAGTTCTTCATAGATGTTATTTAGATGTATTGCTTTTTTGTTTGTTATGTATTTGGTAACGTCCATGTGATTTTTAACCTCAATTAGAAGTACTTTGAATATGGGTTTAGACTGTGTAAATTTAGCCTTGTGTATGTGGTATTTCCCCAATAAGATAAATAGGTTAACTATTGTTTCTATCTTTTTATTTTGGTGCGTAAAGTAAGTTATTATGTTCTCCAACTTAAAGCAGATTCTAATTCCCATTTTTTGGGCTAAGTAAGTTTCTGTGTCTTTCCAAAACTTAGAGCTTGATGAACAGGAAAAAAAGAGGTGGGTGACATTTTCGGTGAGTGTCTGACAAAAGCTGCAATTTGAATCTATATCCGTAAACTTTGAAATGAGCTTGTTTGTTGGATAATATCTTTGTAGTATTTTGTAATGTACTTCTCTTATTTTGTTAATAATGCAGAACTGAAAGGGCAGATTCCATTTTCATAAATAAACATCAATTTCCTATAACCTACAAAGAATATCACTCAGTCACTAGGAGTATCCCAAATGGGCTTCGTTTTTTAATGAAAGATCATTTAGGAGCACAATTTCCAAGCGAAGACAAACTTTTTATAAATGGTATAGAACTGCATAGCTGGAAATGTAATAACAAACATATCAGAATGTCTTTTCAGAATTCCAAAATTATACAACCTAAATATAAATACTTTTAGAACTCTATTTTTGACAAAATTAGTTGATAATACTGTTTCTTAACGCGTCATGTGGCCATCCTATGTCGTGTGTGGAAATAAAGGAATTGGTTATAGGGGCCAATAAGCACAATATTGGACTGGTTTTGTGGAGACACGCGTTGGGGAAAACCTTAAAAATCTAGCAGCCAGGAGGCGACCAGCACAGGGCCGTTTCGCCTCTACAATTTTACATAAAATGCAAGAAATCTTTACAATGCTTATTGTACAAATTAAAAGGCAATTTCATAGCTGAAATAAAAGTTGCAAATTTACCACAACAAAAGATGGAGCCACACTGGGGAGAGATGCTTCTGACACGCCATGACGAATAGGACAACCTGGAAAAAGAAGTTTGTTAGTTGTGAAGTGTGATGAAGACCATAACACTTTCCAAATGTTGTTCACACGTACTACATTATTTATGAAGACGATTTCTATGCATTAAGATACAACTACATTTAAGAGGTTATACTTTACCAGGCCATGTTGTTCTCACTTGTAGCAGACTCCTTTTGACTTGCCCACCAGGATTATGCTTTATATGGTGATTACAGCTAGAAGTCTTTGATTGACAGCGAGTTCTGCACCATCCCAGTTTATTTCCATGAAAAATGCTAGGCTTCTGTGTTATACTAGGTCGACTTATAAGAACCAAAGTTCGTAACCCACCCAAGGGCATAAGTCTGGAAACATTATGTGAATAGAAGTTCATACTATATGGTAAGTAGGTCCTTAAACAGATCCTCCATCCCGAAATGAGCATCTTCGCCCAATGACAGCCTTATAATAGGTACAGGAGACCAAGTTGAATTAGTATTCGCGCTGATGAGATGTCCTATTCATGGGTTTCCTTTGGTTTAACATGGCACCTTGATCAAGAGAGTCCAAATGTCCAGTCAAACATGTGCCACAATCCAAAAGGGTGGGGGAAAAAATGCCCTTTCCATTTGCGTAGTTTGACTTTCTAACTTATTCTCGCTAGTACTAGCTACAGCTGTTTGCGTCCATGTTTGCTAATTAGCTGCAAAGTGCTGAACCCTCCCTCAGCCTTGTTCAACCATGTAACAAGAGACAGTTCAGAAATGGAGGACAAAACGCAGCGAGACAATTGAGAAAATGAGTGAAATCAAACTCGTGATGCTAATGTTTACATCCTGAAGAGCATGAGCGGAGCAGCAAGAGCAACGAGTGACCAAGATGCACCGCGCGGACTCGGAGCAAAGATCCTCTATGCAAAGAAGCATTAAGACTCGATGAAAACAGAATAAGAATATGTGCACTTTTCAGTATTAATTAGCTACATCATTTTATGGTGCCAGTAGAAAGTTACAGTTTATGTTTTATTGTTGTTTTTTTTAATTATATAATTTTCCTCATGGGATTAGCAACTAATGGAGATTTTAAAAGGCAAAATACTGGAGTTATTGTTCACATTAAAACACTTGGACACCACAGAGTGTAGTATTTACCAGTAATGACTCAGCAGGTAACGGAGTTGTTCGGCTTTTTTTCTTCACTTTTCTTCATACCGTTTTAGTCTATGGAAATGTATGCTAGCAGCAACAAACATGGCGGATCTCCATGGTAACAGTGGCTATGCTACTAATATACGACATGCACGTAATCTAATCGTTAAAAGGCGCACATTTTAATACGTTCACACTTATAAGTAATAATAAAAAGAGTATAAAACAATAATTTAAAAAAATTGAGTGAGTTAAATCCGCATCAGTACCATCTCTCCCTTGCTTCCGACAGGGATGCAGGAACCGGAAGGATGCTCTGGGAAGGAGGCAGAGTGCACGTAGTGTAGTGTTTCGCTCTGGAGGGCAGTATTCACTAACAATTGTAGTTTGTAGGCTCTATGTATTTTCTATATTTTTGCGATGTTTCCTTCTTGTTATTCCAAGCCGTCGGCAAATGGCGAGAAGAAGAGCTCTTGGACTAAGCTTTTGCTTGGCGTGTTTGTGGTTTACATGGTGCACACCGCCTGGCTGCTCTACGGCTTCCTCAACAACAAGCCCTGCGACGGAGGAGAGCACTGCATCACCTCCTACCTGACTGCAAGACCCAGATTACAGGTATAAGACACTTTTTTCAATCATATTATATTATGTGCATACAGTGCCTTGCGTAAGTACTAATACACCTTGAACTTTTGCACATTTTGTCATGTTTACAACCCTAAACGTAAAGATTTTATTTTGAATTTTTTACTGAAAGTTCACACGCAAGTAACAGACAACTGTGAAGTGAAAGCAAAAGGATACATGATTCTGTTATTTTCAAAAAATAAAAAAGTGAAAAGTGGGGCGTGCATAAGTATTCATACAGCATGACTAATGGTGCGTTCCACTTATGTCGGAAGCATTGACAGTAAATTTAGAACAACTCAAGCTCTGTCAAATTAGAAGGAGAGCGTTTGTGAACAGCAGTTTTCAGGTCTTTCCACAGATTTTCAATAGGATTTAGGTCAGGACTTTGACTGGGCCATTCTAACACATTAATATGTTTGTTTTTAAACCATTCCATTGTAGATTTAGCTTTATGTTTAGGGTCATTGTCCTGCAGGAAGGTGAATCTCCATCCCACCCTCAATTCTCTTGCTGACTCCAACAGGTTTTCTTCCAAAATGTCTCTGTATTTGGCTCCATCCATCTTCCCAACTATTCTTACAATCTTCCCAGTTCCCGCTGAGGAAAAGCAGCCCCATAGCATGATGCTCCCCCACCATATTTGATACGGGGGATGGTGCACTCAGGACGATGTGTTAGGTTTGCGCCATACATAACGTTTTGCATTTGGGCCAAAAAGTTCAATTTTGGTCTCACTTACCAACGCACCTTCTTCCACATGGTAGCTGTGTCCTCCATATGACTTCTAGCAAACTTTAACGGATTTCTTATGGCCTCCTTTCAATAATGGCTTTCTTCTTGCCACTCGTCCATGAAGGCCAGATTTATGTAGAGCACGACTTATAGTTGTCCCATGTACAGATTCCCCCAGCTCAGCGGCAGTACGTCGCAGCTCCTCCAGAGTTATCTTGGGGCACTTGGTTGCATTTCTAACCAGTGCTCTCCTTGTTCGGTCTGTTAGTTTAGGTGGACGCCCGTGTCTTGGTAAGTTCGCAGTGGTGCTATACTCTTTCCATTTCCGAAAGATGGATTGAACAGTGCTCCGTGAGCTGTTCAAATCTTGGGAAATCTTTGTATAACTTAACGCTGCTTTAAACTTCTCCATAGCTTTATCCCCGACCTCTCTGGTGTGCTCCTTGGCCTTCATGATGTTGCTTAGTGACCAATACACTCCGACCATAGCTCTGAGGCCCTCACAGAACAGCTGGAATTATACTGAGAGTAGATTACACACAGGTGGCCTCTATTTAATGGTTAGGGCAAGGTGTGAACATTCTGCAGTCATTAGGAATGTTATAAAGGCAATTTAATGCACTCAGAAAAATGCTGTATGAATACAGTGCACGTCCCACTTTTCAGTTTTCTATTTTTTGAAAAATAACAGAATCATGTATCATTTTGCTTTCACTTCACAGTTGTCTGTTACTTGGAACTTTCAGTAAAAAATTCAAAATAAAATCTTTATGTTTGGGTTGTAAACATGACAAAATGTGCAAAAGTTCAAGGTGTATTAGTACTTTCGCAAGGCACTGTAGGTAAATTTACAGATTTGTTACTGATATTCTTAAAACAAAACAGGAATGTAGGCTATAGGTGCAGTTTTCTAAGTGCATCCATCAAAGGGCATAATGCAATAGCTATTTTTATTGTTTTATATTAATGTGTGGTAGCATGTTATTTTCTCTCTCTTTTTTTTTTGTATTCTAATCGGCTCTAACGTTTACAGATGAGCGTATTCACTTGCCTTGTACCAGACAACAGCCAGCTTAACCTTGCCCTTAAGATTGACCCATTTGATCCCCAATCTTCATTTGAAAGGTTAGTTAAAACGGACAAGAAGGCACACTCAGCACTTCAAAAATAGCCGACTGTCGTGTCCCAGGAATAATAACATGTCTTTTCCTTTTTTAGACAGGTTGATGTTAATGTGCCAGAAGAAACCAGAGCGAACGGCAGTCTCTATGCTGTTGTATATGTGCACAAATATGGAGTTTCTCCCCTAGATGACAGTAGAGAAGTGCACTACTCTGCCAAGCTCACCACCTACTACCATACTCCCACATTATTACAGGAGAACAAGGTTGGTTGTTGGGTGGGCACAAATGACACTGCTTTGTGAATTAATGTGACTGGATTAAAACTAATATACTTTTATTTTCCCTTCAGAGGAGGAGGTCTCGGAAACAAAGGCCCATATCACACTGGAGACCACATCTGTCCATCATTATGATGTCAGAAAGCTTCTCATTCAATAAGGCAGGACTTCCCAGTGACGTGCGCCGCTTCATGAAAGTGTATGGTCTGACAGTACATTTTAAGGAGACATACTGTATCATACAAAAATCTAATTTTTTCTTGCCGCTTCATGTACTGCAGAAGCACTCTAGTCAGTATGTCCTAGATTTTTTTTTGGATCATAACATTTTCATTCACATTTTTAAATGTCATCACTGCAGTTCAAGGTGTGTTCTTCCCTGTTAGCTAAAAGTGAAAGCATGAAACTTTATTAATCGCGTGTCACTCCCACTGTTGCCTGTAGAGGGCGCTTCAAGTCAATTTTGAATCCTGACCAGCCCAGTGTTTTACTCCTTACACTTTTTTCCATACATATATATTATTTCAAATTATATGCTATGAAATATCAATGCTGAGGTACCCAAAAGAATGTTTATAAAACACACTATATGTCAACTTTTAAACATTGTGATTATTACAAGAAAAGGTATCAACAAATATATTTTTCTCATCATCACAGCTCCAAGAATGAAAGACAGATGGTTTACCTTCCTCTTCTGCTTGTAAACGAACTAAGATTTCGAGTCAAAGACCTCATGGTTGTATTTGTCAGTTAATCTTACGGAAATACTGGTGTTTATTGATATTAATACTCACTGATCCTTTGCCCCTACAGGGAATCAACAGCAGCACTGTGCGTCTGCCTCTCTCTGTGTCTTATGAGGGAATCTCTTTGAGGAGGTTCAGATTTTTGGTCCAGTTACAAGACATGGTATACTCTCTTCGACAATTTGGTGAGTAATTTAAAACTTTATTTTTACCAGATCTTCGTGTGACATCTGCATACATGTATTCTCGTATCATTTTAGGCTTTACCGAGGAGAACATCGATGAAATTAAAGACACACTTGTGGGTTCAAACCTCTACCTGTTAGTGCTGACGGCTCTTATAACGTCCCTACAAGTAAGAAAGATTAACTCTTTTAACAGTTTTTATATAAAATGTTTCAATATTCATATATAGGACCTAACATTGCAACAAATGTTTTTTTTTCCTAGCTTGTATGTGAATGTCTAGCTCTAAAAAATGACATTAGCTCATGGAGGCAAAAGTCCAGCATGTCGGGAATGTCCAGAAAGGCGGGTCGGTAGTTGATCATTGCGACACAAATTTAGAAGATTTTGCTGTTATATGATTGTGTATAACGTGATATTCCTGTCTAGTTCTGTGGCGCAGTCTCAGTACATTACTTATCTTTATGCACCTGCTGGAGGAGACGAGCCTTCTGGTGCTGATTCCCATTGGCCTGGGAGCTTGTGTAGAGGTACAAGACGTTATTAAGGGGGCGCAAAATAAACACACAACGAAATAATGCATTTTTGTTGTTGTTTCTGTTTCATTCCAATGTAATATTTTCCTATTCCAGGTGTGGAAGGTCTTCAATGTGTATAAAATCAAACTGCAGTGGAGAGGTTTAAAAGTGAGTATGCAAAGTGACAGACGGTTTTTAATCAAAGTGTATGTTTTCTTTTGCCTTTTACAATATATTATACTTATATCAGGTAAACAAAATGGATGAGGAAGAAAGGAAAACAGTGGAGTATGACACACAGGTACATGCTTTAGAGAACTATTTTACATCCTGTCGGTTGTATTCCTCAGAGAATGATGTTCTTTTTTTATTATTATTACCATCTCCATAGGCTTCCAGATATTTGTCCTACTTGGTCTATCCTCTGTGCATCAGTGGAGCTATTTTCTCACTGGCCTATTTAAGACAGAAGTGGTGAGCTGTTTGTAAAATACTCAAAAGTACTTGCTTCACAGATCAATCCCCAGAATTAAAGCTCTTTGTGTTTTCAGTTACTTCTCCTGGTTGCTAAACACCCTGGTGACTGGTGAGTTAGACGTTATGTTAATCCACATGTAATGGTTCGTATGTGTGGGCTTAACCCTTCTGTATGTGCCTTCACAGGGGTGTACGCTTTGGGCTTCTTGACCATGGCTCCTCAGCTCTTCATCAATTATAAGGTAGATTTATCAGATGAGCTCCAACTGCACTGTTCTAGCAATTAATATTTTATACATATCCTACCCTCCACCATATGCCTGCTTTTTATCTCCCATTTTCTCCTCATCCCAGCTGAAGTCTGTGAGCCACCTGCCGGGGGCGGTGTTGACGTACAGAGTGAGCACATTCTTTAATTATTCTTTTACAAAAGGCTTCACATTTTTCTGGCTGTGTGTCCGCATATTATAATAATATGACCAGACAACACATTTACTCAACAGTGGAAAAGTAGTTGGAGAAAATGCCAATAAAATAAGATGCACAGAACATAAATGAATGACTGTTTTTGGTCATGACAATGGCATAATGTGTTTTTGCAGGGAGTCAACACGCTCGTATCAGACTTGTGCTACGTTGCTTCCTTGATGAATCCTTCTCTTTCCCTGACATCGTCTCATCAACTCTGCTGCTTCAGAGACGAGGTCTTCTTTCTCCTGTACCTCTACCAGCGCAGGTAGGACACTGAACAAATGATTAGTTACAAATAAGTGGAACACAAAAATTAGATCATGTTCTTAACCTGTCCCGTCAGGAAATATGGCTCCAAATTCAGAAGAAGAGACTCTGGGACACACAAGAAGCTAAAGACTCAGTGAGAATGATGATGATGACGCTGTTGTCTGAAAAACAGGCTGGAAAATAAGTACAAGATTGAATTGCAACAGCCATTTGACATTAGTGCATTTCTCATCTTGCATTTCCCTCTAATGGCTTTATTATGAACAATCTAGTAATACATTTTTAAAAGAATCAAGGCAAACATGATCAATCTTTACTGTCATTTTATTCTCATCCCCATCACACGCCAAATCATTTGGAGTCTGCTGTACAGGAACTTGCATGTGAGCAAAAGGTCATGCAAATTGATTCATGGTGACGAAGAAAGCATTGCTTTATGAAGTAAAATGTGTACATAATTCTAATTGTTATGTTTGTTCTTTGACAATGCTTTTGCCTTGCTAAGTTTTATGACAAGGAATAAAAAATTAAAACAGATTACAACCTGGTATGCTCCTATCTCATGTATCACTAGACACTAGGCAGATCCGCCTGTGTGGTTTCTGTTGAACCAGAATACAGCTTTGTGTACTTTGAGTAATTACATTCTGATAGATACATTTCTGGCCCACAGGACACCTGACGACACTTGTGTACATGGTAAGAGTGTGCACTGGGCGTGCGTGGTTTTGTGTTCCTTTGTTTTGAACTTTTGTCATTATGAAATATTTACCTTGAGCTCAGTGAACCATTTTATTCTTTGTGTATAAATAAGGAATACTTCAGGTCAATTATTTGCTTTAATTTAATTGGATTATTTTACTGCTGCTGCTCGGTGTGTTTTTTGTGTGCAATAACTATATTTCTAAAAGGAAAATTGTGTAGCCGAAAGGTTAGACTAAATGGTTACAAATCAGCACATAACTTCTGGCACTTGAACTCATGCCTGTGGTTGACAGACGATAAATAGAGAACACGTCATTGTGAAACCAAAGAAAGCCTGAGGAACCAGAACCCTGTCACCTGTGTGCATGTGAGTGCACATTGGTGAGATGTTTTCTGGTTGATGCCAGTGCTGATGAAAAAGGGTGGAACTGTCGTCTGGATGAAGAGCTTCTGGAAAACAATCAACAAACCGCACTCACAGTGACACACGTAATACTGCTCAGGACAGACAGGTCGCACACAGAAACCACAAAGCTGCTGAATATGCTGCTCACCATCGGGATCCTCTGCCTCCTCTTCTCACCAGGTAAATACATAACGGAAGAGTGGGGGTCCCAGAGACAGATGACCATTTTGTGCTGTGAACTTTAGTTGCGCAGTGTATCGGCTTATGTGAACAGACAGAATGGCCTGTACATGATCACATCATAAGTTAAAATAGATGGCCTTTTATTCTAATTGATGTTTTTGAAACACAATAATTAAGCTGTGTCTGCATCTTAATACCAGGTAGCTTGTGTGAGTGAGTGGTGGGTGGTGGTTGGGGGGTGATTGCATAGATTGGCAGCCTCCGTCAGTCTACCTCAGGGCAGCTGTGGCCACCTACTGTATGTAGCTTTCCATATATATGTGGAGTGAATGAAAAATGCATTAAAATGTAAAACAACAAAGCGTATATTAAAGCGCTATAAAACACAGTTGCATAATTATTGAATATTGTTTTTTGTTTAACATTTTCTTTCCTCATAAAAAACAAACAAATCCATACTTAAAAACACTGTATTCTGAGAGTTTGCGTGTGTTTGTTGTTGTTTTTTAAATCTCACCTTTTTCAATTTTCTCATGAGGTTTCAGTATAGAGACTAGCTTGACAGGTTTGCATAAAGGTTTGGGAGTAGCCAAAGTCTGTCTTTGGCTATTGTTATTATAATGTCATGTACTTACTCACTGTCCAGTTTAACCAGCCATAATAATTTTACTACTCTTTCTTACTCTTTACAGCACTACTGCTTGACTGCCATGTGTGCTATGCTTCACTCACAAATGATGCGTGCAACCAGAACACTCAGACGTGCGAGACAATACATGACACGTGCATGACGACTGTTGACATCCACGGTAACGACTACAACAAAAACACTACTCAGGAAGTGAAATGCATATTTTATAGTATCAATGACGATAATGTTGTCTGTTATTTATGTTATTAGTTAGTGGTGTTTGTTTGCTTTTGGCATATCTGTCTGTCTTTTTTCTTGTTTTTTTTATTTTATTTATTATTTAGCAAACCAATGGTTGCTGTGCACATCTGAGCGAGTGTATGAGTGTGAGGGTGAATGGAATATGTAGGGATGAATATAGGTATGCTGGTAGGTACAAAAGAGGGGATTATTTTATTTTAATGTATATTTAATATCTGCACTGAGGTATCGTTGTAAATTCAACTTAATAATAAAAAATAAAAAAGAAGTGAAATGCATCCAAAAATAAATAACATTGTGTTTGAAGGTCCTTCAAAGGCCATAGTAAAGCAGTGTGCCAGTAAAGCAACATGTAACGGAGCAGCAGCTTCAGCATCGACAGACGCCAATGGGAACGGGAACATAGTCATCTGCTGCAGCGCCTATAACCTCTGCAACTTCAGTGCAGCAGAGTCCGTGCATGTTCAAATGACACTCCTCAGTCTGACAGCTGTGTTACTTGTGCTACTGCTGAAATGACCGTGGTCAAAGAGAGCTGGTGTTGGGGATATAAGAACCAGATTAAAGAGAATGCATGCTGCTGTGTAAAGAAAGTTTTGTTAATTTAAGAAAGTGTCGCACTTTATAACACAGTAATAGCATGTTTTAGGGTGGATAAGATGGAATACATTTTGTGGCTCTGTTTCCATACGACCAATAATGTTCCCTGGAAATTCACAATTGATTGAGAACCCCAAAAATGTACGCACAACTAAATAGTTTAAAAGAGTTCTTCCTTAAATGTTTTTGTTTTTATCCTTTTCGACCGGGATAAGTGTGTTTTGGTGTTGAAACATTGTCCCTGAAAATTCTTAACCTAAGGATGAATTTTATGGCCAGGAGATAAACTGTAGATGAAGATATTGTACTGTATGCATTGGTGTTACATTTAAATTATTCCTATCTTATTAGTTTATGTATGTGTGAACTCAAAAGAAATAAAGGCAACCATTTTGTTATATTTTAGTATTGTTTTATTTCATTGCTTTTTTCCTATTTGACAAGGTGGCCGGTCCAGCCCAGACGACAAATTAAAAACCAGTGTTTACTAGTATGAGTTCTGTACAATTCACCAGTGAGGCACACCAGTAATAGCTTACAATATAGCAACATGAGCAGATTTACACAACAGTTAAAATAGATTGTTTTTTTCTTTGTGCACATTTTTGAACCCCATGATATCCAGCTACCGCGTGTGGTCTGATATTGCCTGGGTACAATAGGGTCAAAATGGTTTCATATGTTTGGTGCTGTGCAAAAATGCTATTCACCGCCACTCCAGTATATCATGCTATACTGGCACGACCGCCTGTACATTTCACATAGCAGTACATCATACTCTGCGGGCTCAACACCGACAAAGACACGTGTGCTGTGCATGTCCATTTCAGTGATTAGTGTCTCACAGACAAAGTTCCAGTTTTGTGGCTCCACATTCGATGCGTGTTAGTTTCCCTGTAGTTTTGGTGATTGAAGGCAGGGTCCGTTAGCACAAAAGGTAGGACTGGTGCTCTGTGTAGTGTAGCTTTCTTTGGGACAATGTAAGATGATTGGCCTTTATACGTCAGTGGCACAAAACAATGATATAAAAGTGTGTTCTTCTTAGATAAATATAAAGTGGCTCATTGTCATCCAATATTTCTTTTTCATCGTGTACTTGACTGTGAGTTGCAATGAGAGTACAAGACTGGGTGGTGCGTATAACCATATTCCCACTTCGGAAGACTGTCAGACATTGAGCAGCTGGAGACCAAGAAGAATTGGTCCAGAGGAAGCCAAGTTAAGTGTTTTTTTTTCTTTCTCCGGTTGCGTACGAAAAGTTGACTGGCCTGCTTTCCTCGGCCATCTCCCGTTCTGACCATCTCGTCCTCTGCAATTTCTGTCTATAAATAAAAACCAAAACGATGGAGAGAATACGGGAACAGCAAAAAGAGACGCGGTTTTGAATTTCGTCCACACAAGCCGTTCGCTCGAAGAGATGACCCACTGAAGGCAGACAGGAAGTGTGGCTTGATCCGGTCAGTGATATATTGATGTAGGCTGACAATAAAAAAAATCCGCTGCAGCATCCAGGACTCAAAGGAAAAAGACCTAACTCTCATGCAGATCCAATGTAGTAAATCAGGTCATCATGGCTTTCACAGACTCGATGATTGCCATTTCTCTTGTTTACATTGTATTCCCATGATTTGGCTCAATTTAAGTTATAAGCAATATCCAAAAACTCACTCCAGCTTCTTTCTTGCCTTGTTCCAGTCCGTCCAGAGTCGAGCTGCCAGGTCCCTGATTCAGGAGTTGTTTTTACCGTTTGTGTCACAGTGGAGGAGAAAGTGTATCCCAAGATAATGCACAGATTTGTCATTGTGGTTCTTCACAGACTATATCAAAATATAAGACCCATAGTTACTCCGTGGCGGAGTGTTCAGCTTCACTTTCTCTTGTGACAAGAGTCCAGGAGTCTTAAGCCCCACCATGATACGAGATAAGGACTTTTTTAATGTCATACCCAAAGTCTTGTAGCTTGTTGTGGTTAGTGAGGGCGGGACTGGGCCATCATCTTGAGCCGTGATTGGTCAATGACATCGAGCAAGTTCTTGGCATCAACCGCAAGAGCGTGGGCTGCTGTCAACATCTGCTTCTTGTAGTCCTGCTGAAGACTATAAAGTAAAAGAGAATGATACATTAATTTTTCAAGAGCTTTTAAAGACATCATTTTAATTTCAGTATCTCTTTCAGCATCCATCTTCTTCACAAATTCTTTATTAGGAAGCAGCCTGATCCAGAAATCATATACATTTTTATTCTATTGGTGAACACTGTTTATCCTACATTAAAATAGCGATTTAAAAGGTTTTGATAAAAAATTTAAAAAACTTAAAAGTATTCAGACAATGTATAGGCAAGGCAACTTTATTTATACCGCGCATTTTGTACACAAGGAAACTCAATGCGTATAACAACTATTTGGCTGTTTTCAAATATTATTAAAAAAATGATCGTGTGTTAAATTACATTCACTGCTCGTAATACAGAAAGGTGCAGCCACTATCAAGTCTGAAAGTATAGTATGTTTCAGGAATAAAATAAATCAATAATTTGGACAATTTCAGTGTAAGACTTCCACATAACATTAGGATACAAACTGTGCACTCGCCTCGTCATCACATACTGCTGGGCTAACTTCATCTTCCCTATGAGCTCTGCAAGGTCAGAGTTCAAAAGCTTTTGTGCCATCTCAATCTAGAAAGAAAACAACGTGAAATCAGCTCACGATTGACCATCCATGCACAGTTTGGCATATGAACAGTACCTCTCTGTGTGTGCTGGCTGGGAGTTGTGGAAGGGTCTCGTCGACCGTGGCCAATAATGTTCTTAACGCAAGACCGACATCCTAAAGCGCAGATAAAATTACTCAAAACATCCAGTAAAACATTGCAAAACAGTGTAAATTACTTAGAGTGCAAGTATTCCAGAACATTTTCAATTACTCATGTGGTGAAAGCTGGACTGTATAATATTTATATCTCCCATGCATTAATTACAACCTGCTGAAAGATGTAGCTCCGTGAGATTAAGGGTCAACGATGTTTAAAGATTAATATTCTTCACAGACACCGCGGCATATTACTCTTAGCACTCGATTTATTCGCGTCGCCTACAATTAACATCCAATAGCGTTTATGACATTCTACATTATAGAATGTCATAATTTCAGGTGAGACACAGTTTGGAAAGAAATCTCCAAACGGAAAATCTCCAAATGTTGGTCATTATTTGGAAATGATGATTGGATTAACAAAGCTGCTACATTCATCATATATCTTGAAGTCCTTTCATATCATCAACATCAGGCTCACCAGTTTGAATATTGTCACCACTTTTGGACACCCAGGGCTCCAAGACTTATATTTTGGTTGGTTGCACCAGTACACCCCAAGTATTTTATTTATATTATTTCATTCTTATTTTAATTTTGTTATTATAGACAGCCGTGAACTCAACCTATTGATACAAATATCCATTTTTACCTTGACCATAGGAACGTATTCCTCTGGGGGAGCTGGCTGGATCTTGCTGGACATTTCGATCACAGCCTTCACGAGTCCCGTCACGTTCTCGTACACTTTGTCGTTCGAGCGGTCCAGGTTGGCCGTGGGTGGCGGGCTGATCTCCTGATGCTGCAGCTGAAACAATGGAGCAGTGATGAGAAACAAAACCCGAGCCAATCTGCAGCATCGTGATACATTACACTTTCCTTTAGGACAGGCTTTGACATAAATGTGGGTTAATTGGTTAAAAAAAAAAGTCGAGTGAATGTACTGGTAATAGATGAAAATGTGAGGTTAGTTTCTCAAAATGATATGGTATTAATATGCGTTTTGTCCATTAGGTGGCGCTAATGTATGGCGAGAAACTTCACAATGAGTTATTCTCTGGCTAAACTAAACTTGACTTGCAGCATTTACTGTATAAATAAATAACAATTTTACATTAATACAAAGAAAAAATCTAGATATTAAGATATTAATATTTTGTCAAATTAAAAAATGCAAAAAATATGAACACAGTATTTTAAACTTATATTGTACTATATATAGTTCCTCTGTGTACATATGTTTTTGTACTCTATAACACAACTTTCAATTCTCTGGTTGTGCTTTAAAAGTATAGAACAGAACTAAACTTACTACAACTACTACTACAACAACAACACGTAGTACATTACTAATACGCTGAATGGAAATAACCAAAGGGGAGTGTTCAACATAAAAATGGTGATGATTTTTGTGAGGGTGACAGGAGAAAAGGTGTGAGAGGTGACGAGACGCACAGTAAACACACACAGACAGTGTGCTGCTTACCCGCCAAGGCTTAGGGTCAACAGTAAGGCAGAGTGCAGGAGGGAGAGGAGGGACAGAGTGCATCCATGAAAGA
Organism: Neogobius melanostomus; assembly: GCA_007210695.1. Classification (NCBI taxonomy): domain Eukaryota; kingdom Metazoa; phylum Chordata; class Actinopteri; order Gobiiformes; family Gobiidae; genus Neogobius; species Neogobius melanostomus. Next base: position 6,641,175 of record VHKM01000058.1, read on the forward strand.
AGATACAAGGCAAACATTAAAACATGCACGGTGTATATTCAACCATATTCATCTAGGTTTACGTAGCTGCTGTGATTAGTCGTAGTTGTTGGGGTTTATTAATAGGGCAATACTTTACTATAGTAGCCATGAGACTGAATGTGAGTGTATGTGTTGACGTTTTTCTCGCACATGCACCTTCACTCCATCATTGTAGCTGTCGCCAGTATTCACACAGGCCAGGCCACCCACTGGACACTGGGCGCCTGGTCGAGGGGGTTTCTTCGGAGGAGCTGGAAGTTCTAAAGGAAAAAAAAAAGCTGTTACTCAAAAATCCTCTTATAGTTTCCTTTTGAGTTTTAAAAAACCATTACAATCTCATGCTATTGATCAGTGAAACATGCACGACTGATGATCTGCTAACAAAGGTTGTGCAAGCAATAAACTGAGGACAATTTTAGACAATTACCTGCTTTGCCCACAGGCTGGTATATGTGCTGGTTTCCAGTCTGTACAAACAAACAAACAAAACAAAACATTCTGTTACACTTCACAGGAAATTAAAACTTCACGAGCAAAAACACCGGCTGTTTCTGAAAAATGTAGAGAACCTAGTTTAATTTTCCTGTCACACGGCACCACATCCCAACACATTCACTTCAGTTGTCAGCAGAGGAGTCAACTTAACTTTGCAGTGGCGTGTGGTCTGAGCAGCATTGAGAGAGCAACACTACAATCTGGCAGTTTATTTGAAAACTATTTTAAAGAATAACAAGGGTCATTATATTGATACTGAGCAGGTATTTACCATTTAATCTTAGCACAAAATATAAACAAACTGTCCCTTAAGTGTTAAAAGACCAAAAGTTTGACATCCTTGATGCCCAGAAATACCAGCCTTTTTCTCACACACAAACAAGGGAGATTTTCCCACCACAAACCACAGTCATTCAGCGAGAGGAGGAGGAGGCGGACAAGCGGAGAGACGAATTACAGAGACAGAAATATCTGCCCCATGGCAACACCAGACTTCTACAACTGCCTCTGCTGCATCAGGGCACACAATGTTTAGGGCGCTAGATTACTACTTTCACAAGAAGTAGCATTTCCTTAGGTCAACAATGTAATTTAGTGGTTGGGAAAAAAAACACATTTAAACAAAAAACTTGAAAAAAGTGAAGCTTATAAAGAGTTTAAAAAAAAGCACTTGTTCGTGATTCTAGTTATAATATCACTGGAGGCACAAAAGGTAAAAACAACGTTTCTTAATATATATATCGATGCTGTGGGAATCCACTGACCCAGGTCATTTCCTGTCTCATGGTCATTAGCCGCAACTCAAAAAACATCCCATGCAGTTCATGTGAGTTGGAGATATATGAAAAGCTTATTTGTAGAAATACATAATTTTATAACATCAGAGACTTACAGGTGGCTGCAGTACACCATCTTCTCTGTCTAGACTCCCTCGAGAGGTTCTTGTGTCTGGTTTCTAAACACACAAATAAAACACTTAACAGCTATATAATCTATTAAACAATATAATCACAAACAAGAGTCATCACGGCCCATGTAAAACGCAGATATTTTTCAATCAATCATTTGCTATTTTAATTTGCAAAAGCAAAGGTATTTTAACAGAAAAAGTCACAACTCTCACTTTGTAAAGTTAATACAGCTTGCAGAAAGAAATGAATCATCTAACTAACTATCTCGCACAGTCTGAGATCCATACCAGTTTTCCGAGACAGGACTTAAAGACCAGCATTTCCAACGCGTTCATCCAAAGTCCTGGAGACAATATTTTCCAAAATATGATTCGCTGAGACAATGTGATTACTTCTCCATCATCTTCATCAATTGTTTATGCCCATCATCCTCTCTGTCAAATCTGTGACAGTTTTATTAGCAGAATGATTTAGATTAAACTCCAGCTTCCTTCCTGCTGCGCACTGATCTTGCATGTGGCTCTAACCCGGGGAACGAGGCAAAGAGAGCCGAAGAGGAATGGAGTACCCTGCCAATAAAACAGCAGTCTGAGCGCGTCCTATACTTTTTTCACAAACCCTCCTTTTTTTCCCCTCCCAGTTTCACCCCACGCTAATGTGACAATCTTATGAAAACCAGCCACCCTGAGCCCACACGGCACATATGTGCAGCCGTACACAACAACGTGCTCTTCAGTAATGTGTGCTCGGTCAGCTCGTGGTTGTGGTGGAGGGCAGACTCTTGATTGGTCTGTCAGATTCTCAAAGCCTGTCATTAGGCTGGAATTCACACAGGCCACACCTGCCAGCCAACTTTCTCTCTTTCACACACACTGACAAACCAACCCTTCAATCAAATACAGATTTACATAGAACTGCCCTTTCACCGTTGCTGCCCCCTCAATGTCAGCTTAAACTGCGACACATTTCTTTGAAAACGTAGCAATAAAAAGTAGGTTTCTGTGTTCATGAAGTAAAAAGAAAACAATCTAATATTTTCATTGAAACAGTCTGTTATTGGATAGCTTTTGTGAGTGTATATCTACAACACTTTAATTTCTAAATACAATTAAAAAAGAGAATTCGAGATTTATTCCAATCCAAGAAATAATTTCTAATATGCAAAATATAAAATAAAATATGTGAAATGGTTGCAGGCATGGTAAACCAAAAAGAAGTGCTCTTATTCAACACAAAGCATGATGGAATATGTAAACAGAGACTTAATACGGTCTAATATACAGCGGGTACAATAACCATTGACAAGGCTAGCATTCTTCTTTATTTACATGGGTAGAGAACGTGGGTTGTTTACAATATCAGGTAAAAAGTTCAAACCAATTGCACCTTTAGGAATATTTTTACGAAGAAGAATGTTCCCTCTGTCAATACTTACTTCACCCACTAATTCCTACGTGACAATTTTTTTTTTTTTTATAAATTGTCTGACTCTTGTGCGAAATGTGTGCGTTACCAGCAGCCTCTCCTCCTGCTCCAGCCACCTCTGATCCTCCTCCATCTGCTGCTGCTGCATCATCAACTGCTCCTCCATCAATAGACACTGTGGACCTACACACTGCTGCGTGTCTACTGCCCTATCCTACACACACAAGGCAAACATGCAACACAACACAAGACGGGGACGAACAGCATCCACACAACACGTGGAGACAAACACATACACAAGACTGATGAAAACTCAAAAGGTGAAAAATTAATTTAAAAAAAGCATTGCTAAGAAGTACAGGTGCACTAATCCATGTTTTCAGTCCCGATATTGATAAGTCAATTACAAACAATACCAGCGCAAGAGTCTGACAAGTGTAGAGTCAAGTGCACAAGTCATACTAGAAAGCTCTTAACAAAATTAAAGCAGGATATATACAACTACACATAAATAAGAATAAAGATAAAGTATAAACTTCATAACAGAATTGTATACATTTTGAAAACATAACTCATTCAGCATCAACGTTGGCCATGAAATAGTCTTTTTAAGCATGAATATACACATACATACAATTATTTAGCCCAAAAATTAACGATATCTTGAAATAACTCACAAACGAGTACTGGTATCTAGTACGATCCAGAATGTACCTGATACCATTATAAGTAACTAAGTAACTAACTAGGCGTGTTTCTTACCTCCATAGCTGAGCCCCACCCAGCCATGTCAGGTCCATGAGGCAGAGGGTGGTGCTGTGCGTGTGAGTGCCCGTGAACGTGGTGCCGTGGGTGGGTGTGGGCGTGATGTGTGTCCACCAGCGCCTGAGGAGGAAATAGGGCACTGGGGACAGAGGGGAGCGTGTGGGGGCCTGGGTATCCAGCCATCTGAAAAAAGAGAACAATTCACTATAAAAACAACAACAATGGTCATTCTAACCATTTTCTAAATATTCTATATTCTTGACCTGTCTACTTGTGGCTGCAGTTTGTACTGAATATGCTAGATTTAATTTTGCAACTTAAGTACCACCAGAGCTAACACTTTGACAGAACAACATACATTAGAAAAAATAAGTAGTGGATTTAAGATTTCATCAAAAGCTGCAAAACAATAACCTAATTTGCAAATCACCAGACTCCTAGCTCGATTGCCCAAGTCATATTTTGGTGGATTTCTTTCCCCGCAAACTTTTCACGCTTTTCACACTAGTACCACCTCCAGTATCAGGCCTGTATTAAGATCAAATCAGAACTAAATCGGGCCTGAAATTGACTAAATGAAGTCTAAACGGGGCTTAGATGTTCTCTAAACATAACTTAAATGCACTAAAACTGCAGATGACCCAATTACCAACAGTGGTACATGTTCCACAGTTTGAGAACCACTGTCTTCAGGCATCTTTGGCTTTGTTCTCAGCCAATCAGAAGGCTTGTTAATAGAGGTCCTTAAAATACATTCTGCAGAGACAGGGATGCTGAACAATTTATACCTGGTAGTGTCCTGGATGTTGGGGACTGGGGTAGAATCCTTCACTTGAACGTGGACTGGGATAACCCGGTCGACTTGGCTACAAATTTAAAAAGAAAAGAAAGAAGATTGGTAAAAGCATGGCCAGATAACAAGCTCCAAAATTACATTGTTAGAAACCAAACACTCAAGGACGTCTCGTCAAACAACCATCACACAAACCCGGAGGAGGAGTTTGTGTGGCCGAGTTAGCGGTCAGTCATTACAGGGAGCACCCACTGGGCGGCAAGTCCAGCAAACTGTTAGTGGAACAGCATTGACAACCTCTGTCAAAAATGTTAAGAGTCTCATTAAGAATGCAGTTTATAGTTAGGTGTGATGCATGTTCACCAAGTGCTACTTATTTCTCACTTTTGGGTTTAATAAGTAATTTCCAACATTAATGCCCTTGTATATCCTACGTAAGTTACGTAAGTTAAGAGCTCTCCTATTATGAGCATACATATATAGATTTTGCCCTTTGTACAATGTTAAATTATTGTTGCTTGTACCAAGAGTTTGACAGTAACGTCATTTTAATCCAGAATGAAGTTGACCATGAAAAACTGAAGATCTTGGTGAACCTACTCTAGTGACACAGTTATTTGCGTGTTTATCTAATGTACATGTGCTGGGCCTATTAGCAGCTCCTGACATGTTCAGCACGGTTTGTATCCTCTACCTTCCACAGTCTCTCACAGTAGCTTGCTCTGGACCACACCTCCGACAGCAAGATAAACACAAAGACACATAAGGAAACAAGAGGGTAACAAACAGCACAAACGCAAGAGGAAGCGGACGAGACAGTGATGATGAACTCAAAACAATGATTGGACTTTCACACGGAATGTTGACAAGGTCACACACACACACACACACAGAGGACTGTGGTATTTTGGAAAGTCAACTTTGTTTTAAATAAAAACAGAAAGGGAGGTAGTTTCCTGGGAATATTATAACCATAAAAAAGACAAAACTAAAAACGCTAAAATTATATATTTATTTTATGAATGAAATAATGTAAAAGAATAAATGGACACACAGCAACAGATGATTGTAAGCTGGGTCAGAAAGAAGGGAAACGCACTGTGTGAATATATCATGGCATTGGCATAATGTTCTGCACTGCAATTGTATGATCTGCCCTTCAGAATGTACAAACGAATGTACCATTTTGGGCTACACTGTATAGTAAATTGAACTTTATCTATATTTTTAGCCATTTTTCTATCTTCTGCTTGGTTTTATAGTTTGCAACTACATATAAACAACTGTGTCTCTGCAGTGGAAGAGTTGCTCAACCTCATGTAAAAATATTCCCAGGATAATTTATAAACTGTCATTTACATAGATGTCCATGGTATTCATAAACTGACAACAAGATTTATGATGTGAGGACCCGTGGCATGACGTTAGCTTTAGCTCATGCATCAACAGTGACCGGAGCAGTTCCAGTTGAGTAAGGTCATTGGAGCCTGTAAGCCCGCTGGAGTCTGGGTTAATCACAGGCATACTGAAAAGGCTGCAGTAATCCAAGGACACATCAAACTATGCTGGACACAAAGAGTCGCATAAATTTGTCACGACAGAGGACAATGCAAGAACATGACCTACATGAACTTTGCAGCATCAATTGTAATCAACAACAAAGTTTTCAGAAGACCTCACACAATTGTATTTATGGGATTCAGTCACATGGTTTTTTTGTCCTGTTCTGGATGCCATTTTTGAACTTTTGGCCATTCATAAGTCAGGACAGCGATGGTTTGAAGCATTTGTTTACATGGCTTGAAACCTATAGCAGGCTAAACGTATGTGCTATTATAAAAATGCTACATTTACATACACTGTGCATACAATAGTAATGATAAATATCAATAGCGTCGTCAGTAACTCTGTATAAATGATGAGGTTCAGCATGATCAATATTCATTACTTTCCTCATACGAGTCAAATTCCTCAATTCGAAAACAATCAATGCATTCACTGAACTGGTTAATTGGGGTTTCATACAAATAATCTTTGTTATTGTTGTAGATTTTTGTATTACAAAGCATGCATGTAATCCTTAGACAAGTTTTGATACATGAACAACACCTGCCTTTGGGGGTAGCACATGGGTCTTTCAGACGAGGGTGAATGGTTGGTTACAGGGAAGAGAGGAGGAGAATGAACTAAAGGCAGTGTTTGGAAAGAGGGTACACGGGGAACAGTCTCTCCTTTAGTGGGCGAGTGCGGGACAGCAGAGCCCGAAGGGGGTCTACCACATGGCCTCCCAGTGGGATGTTCAGACTCGGGATGGACCGGTGAGCTGGGATTAGTTTGGCAGCGAGGGGGAGCAATTTGTGAGGTTTTAAGATCGGAATTAGACCGCAGGTGGATATTTTGCATGGTGTGAGAGAAAATGGTGGACATGCTGTAAGGCAGAGTACACAGGTTAGGACTGGAGAGAGAGAGGGCGGAGGGGAAGCGTCCCGGATAGGAGTAGGAGTCAGATAGGAGGTGGCCATTAGAAGTAAGGTCCATCCTGTGGAAAGGAGTACCATTTGGTAAAGTTTGTGATTGTATGTGCTGTGTAGAAAAGCGGGCATCTTCATCTAGAGAGTTCATTCGGGAGTGAATTGGGTGAGGGGCACAGTTGTATGATGTATGGGGTGAGGTAGAGGTAAAGTGGATGAGTGGGGGATAAAGAGGTGGGAGTCAGTCCAAGAGGAAGAAGGAGAAGGAGGAGGAGGAGGGTGTCCCAGGCAGAGGGAGAGCTGTGAGGAAAAGCCCAGGGTCGGATAGTAATGGTGGTAAGGTGAAGGAGCAGACAGGCAGTCCATGGAAAAGGGAGGCTGCAGGGAGGGGCGGCGGCTGGGCTGCAAACAGACACAAAAGAACAACAGGCAAAGGAGGGAGAGGTGTGAGGATGGAGAGATGGAGGAAAAACTAAACACTAACTAAACAAAGTTGAGATAGAAATATAACTAAGGACAAAGCAAGAATAAAGCGGCATGGGAGCACATGGTGAAGGAAAAGACACAAGCTGAGAGAAGAAGTTATAAAGCTGACTGAAGGCTAACAAACGCAAAGTCAAAGACACCAATAGTGAGAGTAACATACAACATCAACAAATGTTATGACAGCATTGGGCAAAATGTACATTTTACTGTAAGCTGTTTTAAATTTAACTAATATATTGGGAAATCACACTATATTCACTGACCCAGTTGTACAAATGACAGATTATATTGTAATGGAGCACTTAACTTCACACAAACTTACATTGTACGCATTTAAACTTACTTTTGGAGGTGCTTCGTCTGACCCTCCAGAGTCCCAGGACACAGTGACCTGTCGCCTCATCTCCATTCGGTTCCTCTCTTTCTGCTGGAGTTTCTCCTCTTCCAATATAGTGCTGCAAAAGAGCAGAAATGAGAGCTGTGTCAGTCAGGAAATGTAATGTGTTGCATCAAATCATCAACAGTAAGTAACTTATTACTTTAGGTTGTTTTTAATCTTAATAGAAGTCATTACTGGGTGCGACAGAACCACCACTTCAAATGTGGTTACACACACACAAACACATGGCCCAACACAGCACTCACCAAAACAGCTGCTGGAAAAAACCCTCTACAGAAATACCAGCTATATTAGTTTTCCATCTCTTGCTGCATTTGAGACGTTTCACAAGCCCCACATTGACATTGCACACATTTTATTTCGCTGGTAAACGATGGTTAACATTTAACAGCATAATTAAGCTTTAATGTGTTTCAAATCCCTAAATGGACATGCACGACAGAATCCAACACAAAGTCTTGCCTGAATGTGCTGTGAACCATTGAGTCATAGGTTCAAGAGTGTACAATACGTAATTAGCGTTTTTAGAGCAAAAAGAGAGCGATTTTAAACTAACCTCTTTCGTCAACAAATGAAGGAAAGGAAAAGGGGAGAAATATCCATCCAACATCCAGAGAATGCACACAATCCGTCACTTCACTTTTGTCTGAACAAAACTAAAAGCTATTTTGGAAATCTCCCTCGTGCTGTCGCCTGCAGTGGTGATACATGAGTGTGTGTCTGCACCTGTCCAAGTCATTCTTTTGTCTGGCCATTTTTCCATCGCAGCATCCACAAGCTCAATCAATACTATGCGGTTTTATTCTTGGACAGTAACTTTGTTAGACGTTTTAGCGATCACATCATTGAAAGTAAAAACACTTAACCACTTTCATATAAAACCTTCGGAGTATAAATGCACTGAGCTGCTACACTTGAACAACCTCATAGTAAGGACGAAGAGACCACATGCCAAAAAGTATGTAGCTTAAATCTATGCCTTACCTTTAGACCTGGGTAAGTGTGTTGAAGAATTTTCAAGAATACTGTATGTCCAATTATCCACTGACGTACACCAGCACAAGCACCAATGACAACAGTTGTAACACAGCTGTAGCCTAATACTAAAAGCCTAACGCAGATTACAGCAACCACTAAAGCCCATTCTGCCGTTCACTTCTTTCTTTTATTCCGTCCGTCTCCCCCTCGCCCCTTTTTTCAGAGACTGTAGCTCCTGGCAGCTGCCCACTGTGTAAACATACAAAGCAAGCTCTCACATTGGCCTGTCGCGGAAAACTGTAGTATTCGCCGAAAGCTGCATATTTGGCAGGAGAACCCTATAATTGATATCGTGAAATAAAAAACGGGCCGGACCAAAAGTCAACTAATTCACAATTCCTTATATGGAGTGACTTTTACTATTAATAGCTAGTGGCTGAAGTGAACATGGACAATATTGACTCGGTTTCCAAGACACTGAGCAAGCCACAATTAAAAGTTCCACCTCTTAGCTCCATGGTAATGTCTCTGGCAATTAGATAAATGCCAATTACATTTATTTGCTTAGCCCCCAAATCCAGGAAGCATGCCATGTTCCGCACTATGGAATTAGACTAATAAAACAATGATAATGTACACTAATGTCAGACTAAGAAGCGCCAAAGTATCACATTGAAGCCCGTATAAAAAAGGAAATTGTAGGTGCACGGAAAACAATAGGAACATTTGGAGAAACAAAGGAATTTAAGATTTTTTTTTAGCTAGCTCATAAAAACTCCAGGGGTTGAATATGCACGCTGATTTTCCTGTTAGCGCGTCTTACAGGGGAATGTGCGTGTTCAAGGAAAATGCACATGGCTTGCTGTGCTCTTAAAATCGCTCTACCTGTGACTTTCTTGACAGCAATGGTAAAACAAAGCGATCAAAAGCACATGGAGTTCTCAGTGTAACGTTAAACCATTGGTAGAGTTTTAAAATGTAAAATACACACATTAGTTCACATTAACGTATTGTGAAGCTTAGCTTGTTAGACGTATTTACCTGTAGTGACTGGGCAGAGAACACAGTCGTTCTGTTGCCGTTTTGTTTACTTTTTAATCATGTTTCGACTACTGTTTAAAATGGTCACTCCTACGGTTAAGTTTTGGATGAAAACAAACCAAAGTCGCACCCATTTGTAAATAGCACTGACTGTGTGAACGAAAAAACTTGTTGTACTGAAAGTGTGTGACTGAAAAGGTTTTTTATAGACATCTTGTATTGTTTTTCACTGTTACATTGTGCAGAAAGGCCCAGGGACAAGAATTGAAAATTGGCACTTGCCCGAAGCTCTTTATGCATCGCATCAGCTGCAACCTGTATTGTAACTACCGTAGGTTGACTGCATCATCTCTGATTAATAAACGAAAACTGATACTTTATGTAGGTTGTAGCCAGTGTACTTGTTCTGACAAGGTTCAAATCCAGACACACAGCAGTTATGTGTAGCTGTGCATATGACATCTGAAAGTATTTTATCTGCACTCTTCGGTTTTAAAGTAATTAACTAATGATTATGTTTCAAGGATTGGTTTTATCTGCCTTCTTGCAATTGTGTGCAACTCGTGTACGAATTGTGCTTTACGAATAAAATTCCCTTCTGAAAGTTTGTTGCATCCGACCTTTTGTTACCTAGGCTACAAGTCCATTCACGCTGAATGTTGTTTCTAATCGTTATGTGATGATGATGAGTGACTGTGGCTGGGAAAAGCCGAAATCACGCTTTATCTTCATGACTATAATTTTGAAAGTAATAGTCAGGAATAGGTAAATTGTAGTATGCACTTTGCCTTGCCATCTTCTTCATAAGCAAAGTCATGTCATGAGTAATATCCAAGTGACACCCGACTGTGCTGGATTGCTATTGTAACACACACAATCTGTTATAGATTCCTGTCTCCTGTAAATGATGGCGCGCACCCATAATATCAGAAGTTTGATCTGTTCCTGCTGTTATCACCAATCTGTAACCATGACGACAGCGCATAACAGACCGACACTCAAAACACTGATTTACATCACACAGAAGGATCAGGGTGGGGAACCGCTGGAGATTAACAGTGTACAGAGATATAGATTTCAAAAGAGTAAAACATTGCAGGTAACCTGAAACAGTTACAATAAAGTCTCGAGTATTCCTATTTTAATTTTTTACATTTTTCAACATCATCCCTTAAAATTGCATGAGAAGATTCTAAACTTAGGGAAGGCTTCAAAACACTTGGGGTAAATAATGAATGAGTGACCCCTGCTGTCGGGAGAGAGTACTTGAAAATGATGCTGCAGTTTGGCAGGGATTACCTGAGCTGTGTTTTGAGCTCGTTGAATCGCGGCCTCTTGCTCGGATCATACGACCAGCACTTTGTCATCAGACTGTAGAGAGTGGGCGGACACTGAGGAGGCATCGCCAGCCGCTCACCGTTCTCTATCCTTCCTATTACATCGTTGTTTTTCACACCCTGAAATGGCTTTATGCCGTACATTAAAATTTCCCACATACAGACACCTGAGAGAAGATAATGAGTAATCATTTCATACCGGAATAATAGCAACAAGCACGTACAAAAGTAAGTAGAGAAAAACAAATTACCAAACATCCACACATCACTGGCTGTCGTGAATCGTCTGAAGTTGATAGATTCTGGTGCCATCCATTTAATAGGTAGTTTGCCTTTAGAGGCTGTGAGAAGACGATAAGGAAAAATGAGTTACACTTCACTGCTCACTTTGATTTGTAGAGTCCCATGAATATTAATGCAGTATTCTGTTAGTATTGTTAGCATCAAAGAGCAAACTACAAATTGTGAGTTACACCATGCATGCATATGTATACAGGCTGTGTTGGAATTACCTTTGTAATAAGAGCTATCCTCCATGTATCGTGACAAACCAAAGTCCCCAAGCTTTACACAGTCCACTGTAGACACTAAAACGTTACGAGCTGCTATGTCCCTGAAGACAAAATATTACACAAATCACAACTTGAGTTTGTGTTGAATGGTCTACACAGTGTTTTACGGTACTGAGTGTACCTGTGCACAAAGCGCTTGCTCTCCAAATAGGCCAGTGCGGTGCTGAGCTGGTATGAGTACAGGATGAGCGAGGCTAAGTCCAGACTGTACTTCCTCACCTGGAGGAACGACCGCAGCTACAGCGAGAGAGTGAAACATGATTACGTTAGAAGGGCCGTGGGTGGAAAAGTCACACTGACCTTGTGGTCAGTCTAAAAGGGCTATAGATCAAGATTAATCCTGAGCTTTCAGGCAAATAGACACATCCATCTAAAGTTCACATGGCCTGAATCATACCTCTCCAAGAGTGCACAGCTCCATAATGATCCAGACTGGGTTCTCAGTGATTACACCCATCAGCTTCACTATGTGAGGGTGGTCAAACTGTCGCATTGTCACTAGAGATTAAAGATATCAAAAATTATTTCAAACAAACATTTCACTGTTTAATTCTATTTCATATTATGTTTTTTCCTGTGTTACATTTTTTCTTTTAAGGAGTAGAGATATATTTGATCATAATTATAAGAAAAAGGCAGCTGAGCTGCGATTGTGATCTGAGTTGTGATTATTGTAACTTACACGCTTCTTGAAGAAACTTTTCTCTCACGCTGTCAGACGTTGAGTTTTTACACGTCTTTACTGCCACCGATAAAGCTGGGTTTTCCTTAAAGGAATTGTTGAAACATGCATCATTGAGTTGTCTGTTAAAATAGTGTACATTAATTAAACCTCAACTTACTGGACTGATGTAGATCCCTTGGTGTACGTCTCCAAACTGACCTTCACCTATGCAGCGCCCCAACTCTACACAATCCCGCTGAATCTCATAGTCCCGTGCTGGTGTTGAAAGTAGAGCAGACACATGATTAAAGTGAGAAACAAGAAGCAGAGGGTCAATATCAAGGGTTTAGTTGATATCTAGACCCTACATGAAAATTCAAACTTGTCAGAGAAATTTCAGTTCCATAAATCAGGGTTATGCCTTTAAGATATAACTCCTGATTTGGGAGATTCTATCAGCACTAATCCACTGATTTACACATTCGTATTACAGTCTCAAACAAGCTTGATTTATTCATTCATAAGAAAATATAATGTCAATATCATGCTGTAAAGCATCAGCGAAACAAAGCATGTTGTGTAAACACTGGCATCACTAATGAAGATGACGAAGACTCAAAATACAATGAAATGAAATGTGGATAAAGTCAGGCTGGTTAAATGACAACATTTAGTTTTGTTCATTTTGAAAGTTCTAATGCTAAAACCTCCGGTGCTCTCTTTTGCTTTACACTGGCAACCTGACTTTGTCCAGGAGGATTTGTGAAAGGCTACTGAAGGGACTGTACAATACTTGAACTCTGGCACATGTCAAATCTTTCCCCCAAAAGAGGTGACGTGCTGCAGCACAACAGTCTACAAAGGTCTAAATGATATCATGTGTACAGTGATTTCCTTTATCATCAAAGTCAATGCTTTGCTATTTTTTGTCTTTTGTCACTTGTTTAAATCCAGTATAATCAATATTAGTCTTAAATACTCCAGTAAATAACTCAATTAGTTGCAAGCAAAAGTAAAATCTGGGTCACAACAACCAAATGAAAGGGGCATCACAAAAAAACAGGCTGTTCCAGTCATTACCTTGATCTAGTCCATAGTATTCTGGGGAATGGGTTAGTGACAGAAGACAGACATAACTAACTGTGAGTACAGAGATGCAAAAGTCTGTTAGGTGCATGATGCAGAGTGTGCTATGATACATTTCAATGTCAGTCAAATATTACGCTGTGCCTGTTTCTTTTTGTTAAATTACAAGAAGCCTCGAAGTACAACGTGCTAATTTAGCGGAACCTTTGTTAAATGACTTACGCTCTCTTAGAATACTTAGCATAAAAATACAGCAATGTTTGCTTTAGGCCACAAAGAGGAAACATTTAAGGGCACATAGTCATTTATACTTAACTACTCCACATTACTCCTTTGTTGTAATTTTAGACACTAAAGGGCCCTAAATGTTACCATTGCAATATCACAGCATGAAAATGAGTCAAAGAGTACATGAGCCGAGCAGGCTGCTCTTACCCTTATCCTATCAATTTCATTGTTAGGAAAATAACAAGAATTCTCTTGTGTCACATCACATTACAATAAAGCAAAGCAAAGTAACTCAAACTTCAGATTTGATCTACAAAGTAACCAGTACAACTTTTGTGAAACAATGGTGTTCTACCAATCAGTGTTAATTTTGACACATATTTTAATTTAGTTTTAGTCTTAGTCTTTTGACGAAAATGTAATTCAATTTTAGTCGAGATTTAGTCAAAAAATATCTTAAATTTTAGTCTAGTTTTAGTCGACTAAAATTGCAAGTCAATTTAGTCGACTAAATTTAAGACAAATTTAGTCGACTTTGCATTTATAATATTCATTATAATCATATTTAATCAGGTCCTCTGCTTCATGGAGCTGCTCCCACATGAACAAAGCTCAGAGCTGCTCCTTTGGCAGTGAATTTACATGATATGAGGCTCTTTCAGACGGTCAATAGATGTTTGGATGATTTTAGTCTCTCCTTTTCATATTTATTATTTAGTCTTATTTTAGTCGACTAAAATATCTGGACATTTTAGTCATAGTTTTAGTCTCGTGAAAAACTTTTAATTTAGTTTTAGTCCAATTTAAGTCAAAAATATCACTTTGACTAAAATTAAGACTAAATATTTTAGTCGACGAAATTAACACTGCTACCAATAACTGTTCAAGTTTGTGTTGGGAATGTATCTACTTACTTGAAGGCATTGTATAGGTGTCCTCCTCGTCTATGATTTCCGCATAATCATCTGTTTCTGCAAGTGAGGAAATGTGACATTAAACATGAAGAGAAAACCAAAGGAAGTGATGTAATTCAAACACACAAAACAGGTAGTTCAAACTAATGGATCAACATCAACTACCAGTACAAAAATAACCGTCTGCAGGCTACCTCTGAAAAAGGGAGTGTAAAAACCCAAAAAAATTGCTCTTAATGTTTTGCCTGGTGAGATAAAGGAAATGAATAAAAGAATAATCATAAATAATTGATTATACTGTATTGCAGGCCACTCTGTTTTAAGCAGATAGGTGAAGTACAACACACAGAAACAGGAATGTTTGTGAGTAAACACTAATAACTTATAATTTTTTTACATTCAATGTAAAGAATGCTCTTTACCATCGCCACTAGTATGACCTGCCGAAGCAGCATGCACCATGACACACAGAGGAAAAGAGAGGAGAAAGATTAGTTAAAGTTTGATACAACTCAAATAGTATGTATGACAGTCATGTTTTTAGTCTTTTATTACGGTGGTAGTGAATAAAAGGTCAGAACAGGGTCAGAACAGAGTGACAGTGACTAAAGCTCTCCATGTGGACATCTGGAGAGACAAGACTCCTCACTGTGCACACAGATGAGGCATTATAGGGAGAAGAGTGGCTCAGCTGTGGCGCATGTGAACAGGAAATCTGTAATGTTCTTTCGCCACTGTAAGTGTTAGTGATGACATTTAGACCAGTGGAAAAAAACTAAATGCAACGAGAGGTTTGTACCTGAGACACAGACGGCTCTGGTTCGTACACCATCCATGCGTTTTTCCATACGCTTTTCATGATTTGAAACCCTGAGAAGAATCACGAGCAGTTGCACAAGAAATTAGACTACAACACTTGAATTGGCCCCACAAGAAACCAATGTAAACACTGTATTAAGCAAATCAGGCAAACTTACTTTGGAATTGAAGGAAGAGCCCTGTCCCCTTCTACAAGAAAAAAAAAATAGCACATGGGTTTATTTGTGTCATGGCCACCAACCTGTGGCAACAACAATCTACAATCGCCAAACACTCACTCATGCACTACATTCACACAAATAAGCACCAACTAGCCAATACTGGATGGTTACATCATTAGTGCATTACGTAATGAAGAACGAAGGTTACCTTTATGGACTCTGACGATGAAGGAATGAGAGACAGAGGAGACGAGCCGACAGTATCCGTCTATCAGGTCAGCCATGTTTTCAGCTGTGGTCAGCCAAGCTGTGGTGACTGTCAGGGGCTGCACACACGACAAGTGTGAGAGACAGACTGGGAGCTGCTTCACTACAGCTGGACACAATAAGAGCCTTATTTAGGCCAATAACTTCCTTTTTCAATGAACTACACACTCACCATGATAAGCTTTCAATACAGTGAAACTAGCTCACATGAAGAGTGCAATAGCTTTTACCTTTTAACGCCCAGGATTTAATACATTGGCTAAGTCCAGATTTGCACAGCATTATAAAGATGTGCGAGTGAATGTGTTTACCTCAGGTGCCCCCGCGACGTTCAGCTGCAGCATGCCTTTTCTGTCCTTTTCTTCTAAAGGTGAATACTGAATGGACTGGACCTGGTTAAAGTTGGCTAAATGTGTGGGCTGTGGAGAAAATCAAAATAAGTTTGCATTGTCATCAGTCAAACAAAGTCACTTTAATTCCATCACAATGTTATAAACACTGTATGAAACAGATTCTGTGTGGCCACTGAGTGAGAATACAGTAAAGCTAAATTAAAATACACCAATTGCCAGTAGAGGGCAGCAGAGCTAATTACCACTGATCTACAAATTATTGACCTTTCAAACCTGCATTTGTTTTTGTGCATACACTAACACAGGAGGAAAGTACTCATTTCAAAAGAGTCCTCACCATTGAGCCCTTGTCTGTGAGGTAGCTGATGCCTTCTTCGGGTCCAATGGCCAACTCTACTGATATTACCCAACTAGACTGAAGACACAGAAAGTGAACATGTAAGTCACATAATATCAACCCCTCTCAAATTAATGGAAGTATAAAGATGAGCGCAGTCATACCCCCAAAGCGCACTTGAAGCACTCTTTGTCAAACCGATAAATAGGAGTGAGGATTTCAAAAAACTTATGGATGCTCTGCTCATCATTGAAGTTTGCAAATTGCTTGAACGTCTGTTGGATCTGCTTACGAAGAGTCTTAGCCTAAAAAAAAAAAAAAGCACTTTTAGAACAAGTGTCATCCATTTTTTTATCCATTAGAGGAACAAATAAAGCTTTTTTCCATTGACAAGACAATGTCAGTGGCTTAAACTCAACTCCGCACCTCAGATAACAGGCATTAGGGCCGACAACAATCAGCGGCCTCCTTGTCAGTCAAATAAATCTACATATGTCAGCTCTTAGCTTTCTAGTGTTCTGGGGTTGCAGCCAATTTCCCCAGGAGCGTTTGAAGCAAAGCATGTGTATTATCAGTGTATTTGTCATACCTTCAGAGAGTCCAGCAGGCCTTTAGGAAAAAACCTTCTTAAACCAACATCTTTCCTGAAATGAAGGAAATTGGTCAAATACAACAGAAATCCTAAACTCAGAGACAATTAACAATATTTTGCCTTACTCTAGCAGCTCATAATTAGATTTTTTGTCCAGAGCGTTTCCAGGCATTTCCCTAAAAAACCTCCTGGGGAAACAAACAAGAGCAATATTGTTAAGACTTAGCCGTACATATGAAGCCAACACATTTATGCAACAAATACTCTTACCTAATTTCTAAACAACCAAGTTTCAAAGCAACATCTTGATCCACCTGGTCTGCCATATGTAGCATGTAATCGCTTTTTACCTACAAAATAGAAAACAGACTCATATCAATACAACTAATGAATGAAATTAATATTATTTCTAAATTTACATATTTCTGTTGTTATGGTAACCAACCTGGTGATAGAGGTAGTTGAGGGAGGGTTTGTCTTCAGAGAAATGACTGAGGTAACCTTTTGGAAAGTATCGCATCCGCAGCTCATACCTGAAAAAGACCGTCACCGTAACTAAAATAAGACAGTCGAGCGGCTAAAACAAAAATATAAGCAAGGTCACATCTCATAAACTGTACGGGAACGAGACCTGCGAGGAGTGCTTACTCATACGGACCGCTGATGCAAGCACACATTTCAAGGCTCCACTCTGGCTCGGTCCGAGGTATACATCTGAATTGTTAATGAATGTATGACACCAGCGCTTGGAAAAATTGAATATAAAGCACAAAGCTGAATATGAACCAGCCAACACTGCCCACTCGTGATACAACAATACATTTATTCTATTGTTTCCTTTGCTGAATATTAATTAACGTATGCTGCAGTGTGTCAGTACGAAATGGCATTTTTATAAAGATTTTTTGAATTATGCCAGGATGGAGCCCTGACATTGCTACCTAAGTCAGATTCTTGTACAAAAAACCTACTGCCAGAGAGAAGCGTCTCTAGAGTGGCCACATGGCTCTCTTTGATACTGATCCATTATATAAGACTGACGCATCCAGCAGCTACAGGGACTTAATGGGTCAAAGCACCGTAGTTTGCTGTCATATAACAATGGAAATCATGGTTGAAAACAAAATTAATAAAACATCCTCCATCTATAATGAATGAGGGAGCGTAACGAGAGAAACGGGCGCGCGGTGTAAAGAAAGAGATGAGAAGAATACAGTGTAAAAGATGAGAGGATGGAAAGATCAAAGTAAAAAAGGAGCAAATGCAGCGCATGAGTTTGAATAAGAAAAAGGCACGCTCCGGAGTGTGATAGAGTCAGTCCATCCCCTGGGCTACTTCTGCTGATCTAACAATAGCTTGGCAGCGGCAGAAGCTCCTGTGGGCCTGCAGTGCAGCCACCCTCTGAGCCAGAGAAATATAACGTGCTCTTGAGAAGCTCGTCTACCGTGTGAAGAGGTCAGTCATTATCGCTTTACTTCAAATTGAAACGCAAACTGCCAAACACTGAATTCAGCCACTGACAGCAATGAGCGATGGCTCTATAGCTCTGCAAAGACAGGCCCGTCATAATGAGAAATTATGAAGTGCAGAAGATACTGTGATAAATAATAGTACTGAAGACAATGCCACTGATACTGCAGCAATAAAGCATGATCAATACCAGTGTAAGTGCCTTTTCTTAATTTTTCCATGTATTAATTATCACATAAGCAACTCAGTACTTATAATTGTCATTATTCAACCTCTTTACATCACATGTGGGAAACAGCAGGCTAACAAAACGTTCATTACTGTACATAAAATAAAGAAATAAAGCTATTTTTTTTAATAAGCCTCCAAAGTAATTATCATGACAGGTCTACATAGCACTGCTTTAGGTCAGACAAAATGAAACACAATGACTTGCAATATTCCACACCTCTATTGGCAACAGTACTACGAAAGAGTCTTCGTTGAACCAACTGTTTCCCAACCTAATGTTTTATTAACTTGCTAAACAGTGTGCGGAAAATCTGCTGTTATTCTGTGCAAGTATTAACCTTTACATTCTGTCTAAGGTCAATTTAAATTATGCTGTGCTTGATCCAGGCACAACAGAGCAAATACAGTTTTTTCAATGTAAATCCTTTACCTCCACTCCTCCTGTGGGTGCTGCTTCTCATATTTCTCTCTGACATGGGACACGCCCAGGTCTGGGTGTAACCAGTGAAGAGCGTCAGAGTGCAGATGGGTCAACCGGAGACCCAGCGAGGACACACAACGTAGTTTGTGGATCTCCGCGATTTTCTGGATAACTCCCTGTTCGAATACACACATAATGAAGTACAATTTGTCACGATTATATACCCCGTAGGTTGCGTTCATGTGACGTTAACATTTGAAAAGTCTAGTGTAATACTGAGGTGGAGGACAGGCCAGGTTTGTTTTTTGGTTTTTTTCTGCAATTACTAGAACTATCCACATGAAATAAAAACTGGCATGATGTCGTCTCTCTCAGCTAAAATGAACCATAGGCATTCATAATAGTACACAATCACACAGATGCAAATTACTCTAAGCCACAAGATTTACGCATATGGAAAATTTGTAAACCCAATCCCGAAAAAAGATAAAAGGTAAGATAAAGATAAGGTTCAACATCTGTGGATTTTCGGTTTAAATTATATCTTTCAAAAACTGTGAATCACCTATAGAGTTACTTAATTTTTCTCACCCTCACATCTGTAGCGTCGCCGTGCCTGATATTACTCGCCCACGTACAGGGTTCACTGTTTGTCTCGAAATAATGGAAGATCTTGAGAACTCGGTCCATGGAGCCTGGGGGCCTCTCCAGACCTCCGGCAGAGCTGCTGGTCCCAAGGCCCGTCCCGCCCGGCATCCCAGAGCGAGACTTCACCCCACACACACCCGCCGTGGAGTGGTTGAGGTTGGCCTCCAAGTAGGAAGACGACGCCATGCCAAACTCGGACGGTGCTGCGGGGGCTAACTGGCCGTCATATTCTAGATGAGAAAGAAACACAATGGCCCAGATTAAACTAGTCTCTACTGTAAAGATAGGAGTTTTCTGTGTAAAAGGTCTTGAAATACTCATGCAAAGTTTGGCCACATAAAGCCATAAAATTCAGGCTGAAATATCGGTAACGAAAAGGAAAGTGGCACAAAAAAAAAGGTTTCTTTTGCTATAATATAAAATTTGGTTACATATTTTATGGAAAGTATGATGGCCGTACAAAGTGATGCCCATAAGTCACAAATTAAAATGACACATGACATCAGTGAATTTTTGCGGGCTGTGTTCAAGTTACCGCCAGATCATATTATGTCAAGAAGAAACCAAAATAGCAGTTCACAGGAGCCTTTTGCAATATGACCTCCCCCAGAGTCTTCAAAGACCGGAAACATACTTTAGCATAATGGATTAAAAAAGTAGAGGTCGACACAGTACAGCACGGTCACATTTTACAGTTTAAGGAGCATCATATCACAGGATTATAGACAAGACATTTCTAAAAAAAAATCGGCATCGACCTTTGAAAAACCCATATCAGTCGACCTCTACAAAAAAAAGTCCTTTTTAATGTACAGAAATACTGCTGGCAAGTGTTTATTGTTTTTTTTTTTTTTTTAAAGGAGAGCCACTACAGGTATTTTGAGGGGAATGCAGCATCCCAAAATGTAGAACTGCTTTTGCTATATCGCTTTTCTGTTATAATAATGAGTTCGTGGAACACACACTAATAACAGAGATTGTAGCATGTTATACATTCAAAACTTGTGTGTGTTTAATAGGGCTGAAACTAATCGATTAATCGACGACTAATCGATTATTGAAATAGTCGACACCTATTTTAATAATCGATTAATCGTTTTCTGGTTCACACAGACTCAAATAGAGCAAAAATCACATGAAAATGTAGTATTTTTGATGAAAACCTACTTTGTTTTTATAGTTAGGGTCTGTAGTGTTTTGTACATTGTAAATTTCATGAATATCCGTCTGTGTCTGATCCAATCAGAAGCACAAATAGCGCTAGGAGCCTCCAACAAACATTTACTTTAAGTTTACTCCATCAACACGTCCTCAAGCGGCACCACTTTTGCTTTATATGATGAAAAACATGTAAAAAATACAATTTTCCTACACCGTTCAAATAATAATAATAATAAAAATAATCGATAGATTAATCGATTACAAAATAATCGTTAGTTGCAGCCCTAGTGTTTAACTTATAAAAAAATAAATAAATTGTACCCAGAAGCAAGTCAAATGTAATGCTTTTGATGCCGTTTTTAATGCCCAGGTATTATTACGTTTCCCCACAAACGCAGAGAAATAAATCTGTGCATATTTCATTTCTTTGATTTGCAAACATTTCCTCAAAACAGAGGAAAGAAAATTGGACAAAATTTAAAACATTTTTAGCAAATGTGATTCAATTGCAGCCAAAACGGCAACTGAATATGTTTTAAACCATAACTTTGGTTGTTTTGATGAATTTATACAGTAAAAATATGTCATAATTTTCCAATAAATTTAGATTTAATGCCCCTTTGAACCTAATTTATTGCTTCTTTTTGGGGGGGCAAAATTAATGTAATTATTTTGAATGATTTCTATTGCCCCGTGGAAACCTTGTATACAGTACAATTAATGCAATGCATAGATACTAGAATGTAACATCAACCAGGGACTAAGGGGGTCTGCCACAACCTGACACAAGGCGTCTTTCCTTTTTGGTCAATGCAAAATTGTGAACCGTCCATAAATAACCAAAACATTCAGGTTTATGAGCCAACAGGGAAACAAGATATGACGACAAAATCACATCAACCCCCAAACCAAAAGCCTTGTTTTTTACTGACGCAGTTTCACCAGAAGAACCAGCCACTGTCAGCTCATTCACTTTAGTAATCAGATTATGTCACAAGCGCTGAAATGTTGTAACGCACCAAGTCATACCTCAGCACAACGAACCACACTCATGTAACTGTAGCCTGAATACTTTGTACAGCTTTAGAAAATCGTATTAGGGAAAGAAAGAGACGCGTCTATAGGGCTTGGGCAGCTATTATTTAAATTCATCCTACAAACCTCACTACCATAACTGGGTCTTTTTTTAATTTATCATTTATATGAAGTGTAATCAAAGAAATTTGGCACACACTAAAGTTCAGTTTTAGTCATGATTTTCCTAATTTAGTTCCTTTTTTACTAGCATTGTTTTGGTCCAGATTTTTTTTTTTTTAACACAAATTTAAGAAAAAAACAAATGACAAATGAATTTTGTCTTAAATTTTATAGAATGCACAGAGTTGACACATGGGTAAAATATCGCAATATTCAAGACAATTACCGAATATTGCATGTTTTCCCCTTCGTGCGCCCCTAAAAGGAAGCCAGCATACCAGTTTGTGAACCACTGAAGTAGGCCACTCGACTGTATACGGTGGAGCCAAGTGAATCCCTCTCACAGCAGGGCTGTCACACGGCTGCAGGACTGGAACGATTCATGTGACTCCTTTAAGATTGTATCTGGGTTACTGGGGGTACCAGTACTGTCCCAGGGGACACAGCCTTTTTTTCCATTTATCCATTTTTCCTGCTTCATCTCAATTTGGAACATCTTACTTATTATGTTCTTCATCTTTTGCAAGTTCTGTATCGCAAAAGCTCCACAAAGCTCAAAAATAGTACACAGCGACTGTGGACAGCGACTCTGAAAACCTTTCAGACTGAGCCCTCACATCCCCAGTGGATCCCTCTGTCATATTGAACCACCACGCTCCTCTCTGCATCTCATGTTCCTCACTCTCCGCATCCTGCCACTCTCCCCCTGTCTGCAGATAATGCCACTCAAATGGACTCCACTAAGCAAATAAAACTGAGCAGGGAGCACAGCTACAAAGATTTTACATCAATGAAAAAAGGGAATGCAATTTGTTCTTCAAAATAAGTGTACATTGTACCACAATTTGTCTCACCAACGTATAAAAACTTTCCTGACTGGAATGGTTGCAAGATTAATAGCAATTAAGTCAAAGTCCCAATCATTTTGGTAGAAAAAAATGAATAAAACTTAACTAAACATGCTGTCTCCATCTTGTTTCTTCTTCAATTTTTTGACTTCGATAAGCATGTTGAAATTCATGTGATTCTCTATTAGTTTGTCAGATCTTATCAAAAATGTGTGTTTATCATAGGCTGTATGCATGTACTGTTTTATGTGAATGAGCAAGCCAAATTTCTGCCATCATAAAGTTATTCATGTGCTCACAACGAGTATAATGAACTGAAACTGGATTTAAAAATATATATTTTAAACCAATATTGCAAATCTAATTGGAATTGAATGTTATTATGCATGTTTACAGCAGTGGGTAACAAGGACAAAGCGCCCTGCTCTATTTGCCATAATACATGTTTGATTGATTTAATACATACTTGGTAAGGGGTGCTGTACATAAATACACGCCCCTTTGGTCCAGCAAAGGGGGATGCAGCCGCTGTTCTCCATTGTCTCTGTAGCCGGCCAAAGGGCCCAGACACAACTGTTCAGGCTCAGAACCAGCATGGAGCCTCACACTGGCTCCTGATGCACACAAACAGCGGCAGATTTATATCCAAGAGGTGGTGAGGCATTTCACTATGAAAGGGTGTTTGCCATAAGCCCGTCAGTAAAATCCATACAAACGTCCAGCTGGCGGAGAATTAGCGAGTGCTCACGCTCTAAGACAGTCCATGAGTGAGGGGAAGCAGGAAAAGGAAGATGTTGAATATCCTCTGTACAGTGGAGGTGGTGACACAGCAGATCTCCAACAGGAGGTACAGAGCACAACTACAGCTGCACAGACACTGACAGCTCCATTATCAGGGTCCAACTCCAGCTGAGAGAGATCCCCCAAATGTTTTCAGTTCATTAGGACAGCACAATTAATCGAAATTACTTAAGTATAGTACCTTTGCTAACAGTAAAATACCCTGTCTCTATTGGTATTATGCAAATAAAAACAATTGCTAACCCTGCAGTTTAGACCTCGACAAACATGTTCTGTATGTGTCAGTTTAGCATGTCATATTTAGTCTTTTCACAAAAATAAATGCTCCAGGACATGTTTAAAATCTACACTATGAACTTACACTATCCAGTTACATGACGAAAGGAAAGTCTAATCTCTCACCTATTGGACTAGAACTGGACCCAAACCCATGATTTTGAAGCATAAATAAGTCAGGCAGAAAAATTGCAAGTACATATTTTTATCTAAAATCCGACAGTTCAAGTTGTTCTATCGGTGAATAGATAAGGGCTACCAACATGTCATTACAGGTCTTTTTACTGTTGAATTAAAGTCTGAAGGCCTAGCAGTGCTTGAGGTCTAAAGACTGAATGATTTCACTAGTTAGTCTATCCAGTGTCCAACAAATCCACTAAAACATCAAACGAAGGTCTCCAGTGTAGAGCTGGTGATTCAATAAATCAATGCTTGATGTGAAATTAAAGGAAGGCACAAATCTCAAGGCACCAGGTCCAACATTGTGTGTCAATAATCCAAATAAGAATTACAGCCCTGAGCTAAAAATAGTCTATTTTCGCATAATTTTAAAAAGACATCCGCGTTTTAACTCTTTGCAGTTGTCCACAGCAGGGAGAAGACGCAGGAGCAGGCAATCAATGGAAAGTGAATGTAGGGCACTGAGAAGTAGAGCATTTCAGGGCGAAGGAGATGAGAGTCACTGGTGCAGCAGGGGAAAGAAGAGCAAGTGCCGTGAAAAACAGAAAAGGTTAGGCCACAAAAACGCCAAAAGCAATGTTGAATCGGGAAAAGAGTCAGCCAAAGAAAAAGTAAACACAGAGACGAGAGGCTGATCCTCCAAAGCCACAGCGCCCTGAGCTTGCACTGAACCAGGGCAAAACAGGTATCTGATGTCAGGGAGAGATCGGCAGATTGACACAGACCACGCAGAAAAACGAGGACGAAACAGAATCAAAATTGGATTCTGTACTCCGAAACGTTCTCGAAAGGCTTCCGTCACAGGTGTAATTTAGTCTCCCTCCTCAAAGAACACATTTGGAGCTGTAGAAAAAGAAAACACAAACATCTTGCCGCAGACCAAACAAAATATCCAGCGAAACCCTCCTCCAGCAGGGAGTGCGCACAGAGTGTGCAGGGAGCGGGACAGAGGGATGTATACAGGAGAGGGAGTGTGCGCCCCGGTAAGCAGGAAGTCAAATATGTGAGTGAACATTCAGAGGCAGTGAAAGTCAGAGGGTGTTTGTCCAGGGCTGTTTAGTGAACGCGGCTGAGCATGAGGGCAAAAAGCTGCTTTACTCACGACAAACCGGACAGCAGTGAGGGAGGGGCTTTCAAGTGAAAATACAGTATACAGCTTGTTGTAAATGAGTATTTGTTGTTGTTGCAAATAACAGCCAATTCAGTCCAATATAAAAACAAGGTCAGAACACAAACAAATTTGCAACATGTAAAGCCCAGGAAAGACGTTTTATCATCAACAACTGACAAAGAAAACAAACATCTACATTTATGTTTACATCTGTTGTTAGCGGAGCTGCAACTCTTAATTACATAAGGTCAATTGTTGCCTGGGATTAAGCTTGTTTTAAATGAAATGACCATTTAGAAAAGTATGACATTCTTTCTTAATATAATTACAGAAGAATATGTATTGTGCTTTAAGTTCTCCACTCAAACTGCACTCGTGAACTCACTCAGAAGAATGGGAGTAGTATGGCGTCTGCAGCAGACTGGGTTCTGCCAGTGGGGCTGCCTGCAGCCCTCCAGTGCTGTCTCATTAAAAGTTTTACTCTACTCAAACTTTTCACTTTTGAAAATATTGCATATTTAGATCAAGTCATTGTGTTGATATTCAAATTGTGTCTCTCACCTCAAAGAATGATGACATACTACAACGACCTGCTTTACTTGTTAATACATTATTCAGAACATTTTAATGATGTTTAGTGCAAACGCTCTAAACATCACAAGAGAGATTCACTGTTTTGTCTCATGGGGGAAAAGTGTCTTGCCCAATGAAAAAAGACAGCAAACAGAAAACTCTGGTCAAAGGGCCACCCAATTAGCATTAAGATGAAGGTTGTGACATTTTTTGTTCACTTACCAGAGTAGTAGGATATCCTGGAAATATCTGGAAAATAAAAAGAGCAGTGAACAATTGATTTATTATTATTTAGTTATTACATTAAGTAAAAAAAAAACATAAAAATATAAATTTACCAAGTAGACATTGTTCCAGTTGTGGGCACTTGTATGTCAAAAGTGTGGATAGATATTTTGCATGCAAACTACAACGGATGTAATAATCTCTATGCAGTATCAAAATACAAACACTGTGTCCTCATATAACCTTACTTGGGAAATCCATCACACAAATTCTGATAGTATTGAAGTAAGAAAATTAGAATTGAAAAAAACTGGTCAATTGAAGCAGAGCAATGTTTTCAGATGCTCGAAAGTCCACCCTCCTACTCTCCTCTCATTTCCCTCTTCACCCACTCACTGTAGAAATCCTTAGCCTCTGGCAGTGAACCACAGAGGCTACGCTAGAGCTGACACCAAGCTATCAGCATTGCACAACTCCCGCCGAACATCAAGACAACAATGCCAGCCTTCAGCAGATCATGCCCCGAACAGTCAGTCACAATACAGAGGCAGGACAGGTTCAGCGTGACTGACAGACAGGCTAACATTAGGCTAGCCGTAGATAGCTTTAATTAGGCATTTTCAGTCTCAAAGGACTGTTGTATTCACATCAATTATTAGAGCATACATTTTACATAAGTACCATAAGGCTTGAATATATTTGTGTTTTCTGACGCTATGACTAACTTCTCTATTATTATGAAAAGTATGAAAAGACTTTTACATTTCAAGGCAAAGGCAAAGCAAATTGATTGTAGAGCACTATTCATACAAAGTAATTTGATTCCCTACATGGTGCTCTGCCTTTGCTGCAGAATATTAAGGATTAGGATCTAGAGTGGGTCAAAACCTGCAGTCACATGTAGCTGGTTGTGACATTTTTATTGTATGTGGCAGGCAATAAAGACATAAATTGGGTCGATTAAGGAATCTGGCTTTATAATCTGATAATCTTTTGGGATTTCCATTTCAGTTTGAGAGTGAAATTTAAACACATTAACACAATTAGGCAATGGGACTTTTTAACTAAAAAGTGGGGGTTTTGCAATTACTCAATTATGACAAATATTGCGTTTGCGATTTTTATCAGAAAATAAAGATTTTGTCCACTGTGCACATTTAAGCATTGATACTTGAGAGACATGAACTTCTACACCAATACAATATCACATACATTTGGGGAAATGTTTAGTGAGGTCTAAACTAAAGTGTTTGCAGGTTTTACACATGACAAATCCTTCAGGACACAGATTTTTGTTCTTGTTTTCAAAGGACATTATATTCTCTAAACAAATGCATTGCACTCCTTGTGATTTGCGGAATGCAACCATTACAGCTGAGATTTTTGATTAATTGTGCAGGCTTGGATATAAATTACTAGAGTGCTGTGCATTTCGTAAGAAGAAAGCATCAAGAATTAGCTGACATGTATGATTAAAATATTGCGTTATTTACACAAAGCTACAAATTATCCAATCTGTGTGTTAACCTGACAGCTGCAGAATGGTGACACAACCCATCAGGTATCTTAAATATACCTATTAGAGGAAAACAGAAAAGATGGCCCCGGGCACAGGATGGGTGTCAGAGAGGACTGATCCTGTAATCCTATACAGCACAATAAAATGTAACCACAACTGAAGGCAAAGGCACGAGACTGCGCACAATCAGATGAGACACAGCGGTGGACAATACGTCGCACTGACTTTTAAACACCAAAATAAGTGTCAAAATCTTTCAGGCACATATAAAACAGTTGATCGAACAAAAATGCAATCTAATACAATCTATGGCACAACATGGTAAATAGAGGTGAAAGCACCAACAAACACTAGTAAACATTTTATAAAAAGGTAATTAATAAGTGTTTGTGAACTTGAAAGCAGAAATCTAATGCGCAAGTCTTTGGAGGTTGAAGAATAGCCTGACAATGCGAGAATAATACATTGGGTGATTTTAGTTACACATAATTAATAACAATAATAAAATAAATATTATAAAGGTGAAATGAAATCTTGTGTTATTACAGCCACTAGTGTTTTGAAGTGTGACAGCCCTTTTTTCTCCCTTTTTTTATGAGATGCTTAAACTACGAGCAATTACATAACTACACATACTTTTTATGTGACTCTACCTTCAGTCTTTTATGTAAAACAACAACTGCAGAGAAATGTGAAAAGAGCTGAATCACAAGGGAACAATTTGGGAGGATAGTAGTGGCAGTAAACATCTGCCGCGTTGTTTGTGTGGAGACAACCCAGCATTCAAACACTGCACAGGACAAACTTTAATCCCTTCCAATTTATTCATGTTTCAGAGCCGTTCATGGCACACATTTCCAAGAGAAACAACTATATTAGACATCGTATCAGGAGCTTCTTCGTGTTTGTCTGTGCGCCACACTCTACCTGTCTGTGAGGTTTCCACATGCAACTGCTTGCACAGCGGTGAGCAGCACAAATTCCTTTCAAGTTCCAACCTTCCAGACCCTCAGTACCTGCCTCTATAGCACCGAGAACCCAAACAGTGAGTCCAATTCAAACCCAACACAGCAAGCCGGTTGTGAGTGCGTATCCGCTCGTACATACCTCCATTAGTGCAGCCCAGTAAATCCCAGAACTGCATTTTAGCAATAGGAACGCGGCGCCCTACACCTCCCGCTTAATCACACAAGCTGTATGTTCCTATTCGATCTCACCACTTCCTCGTTGGACTGTATGCTGTCACTTATAGGGAGGGAAACACCCGCCCACTGATTGTTTTGGCCTGACACACCTGGGGGCTGAGTTTCATCACAAAACACAAGTATACACTTCTCCCAGGCATGCTTCCCCCATTGTACCAGCTCTTCCCTTGGGTTTTTTTGTCAGTAATTTACCCTGCCACCTGAAACGGACAGGTGTAAAGATCATTGTAACACTTTCAATGAAGCTCACTCCATCCCTGTCAGAAGAAATTAGTGAAAGTAATAGGGAACAGGCAGGCGCACAACAGCATTGGGAATTTGAAAAGCTCAACACAGCACGTAAGAATCGCTTACAAATACCAAGCCACGCCAAAACTACAGGTATATTCAATGTTGTATGTTTTAAATGTGTGGTGACATCCCTTCATCAATGAGCAATGTACTTGACAAATCATTGTATAGTTTGCAATGAGCAAATCATAAAGACTGCAGTTATTCAGGTAATAATGTCCTTTGAAAAATGTCACTGTAAGCATATATTGTGTAAAACCTGATAACACTGTAGTTAAACCTTAATTAACGTGTTATTGTATTAGTTTCTCCGGCGGCATAATAAAACTGGATCTGATGCCTACAATGCTTGAATTTCAGTGTATAAACCAACTATTCCACTCCTTGAAGAAAAAGATATTGTAAAATAGACAATGTCACAGGGAGCGATACTACACCTTGAACAAGAAAAGAAGAAATTTGACAAAGACACGACAGGCTCTAGCTTCAAAACCCATGGGACATGCTGACACATCAGAGCCACAGTAATACAAGCGTAAATGCATGGTTATTTATGTTATATCTGATGTTGTGGTGACATTAGGGGATATAATTTCAATACAGCAGATGACTATAATAAATACCCAGTGCAAACAAATGCCTTCAAATATATGAATTCATACTAGGATAAGCCTGAGTGGGTGCACATTTTTATGGCTGACAACCAACCAAAACACTTGAGATGCTCTGGGTTGTGACGAACAGCCTCCCTTTGTCCTAAAACTGCTGCCTTTTACAATGAGACCCAGCCTACGTGCTCGTTCATCAACACAAGGCAGATGTTTTGGACGCTTCTGGGGCTTGGACTTTTGCACCTCGGTGAGACACACGTAAATACTCAGGGGTGGATTCGACCACTGCACCACTGTCTGTGAGGAATACAAATGACTTCACCCGATCAACATGATCAGACACACGCGGCTGTCAGCCTTTCAATTCATCACACAATCCTTAATATGGCATCAAAAATACAGGCATCGGCTCATTGTAAATTGCTTCACTCATTGTCTGTCTGGTACCCCCATTTAATGCTAAGCTAACCCTGCTAACGGTGGGCTATTCCCACTCAATCCGCCCCCAAGATGGATCAATACTCACTTTCTCCAGAGCAACGGTCACGGCCGCACCTAGTCCCCTGAACCAGGCGCTTAATCCCACAGAAAATGTCAATACATCACGCATACACCCACTGACAAGAGAACCGGCTCCGTTGTCCCGAAGCTCTGTGTGCCTCCAATCCCACTCCCAGTCTGTTTTTGTCCACACAACAGCGCCGTGCCAGGCTGTGTGTGTCCACTGTCCACTGCTAGCTGTTAGCACTGCTGCTGCTGTCCCAACATGGCTGCAGCTGAGCACTGACAGCCAGGGGTTGACCAGAGGGGCACTACAATCTTACTTTCACAATCACACCTTAGTAATCTATGATTAATGCATTCAATATTGCTGATGAGCAATTGGACCATTTTATTGTATTTATCTATTTCAATTTATTTGTGTTGAAAGATTATAAAGAAGTCCAGATTACAGATTTCACCAGTAACCTACAATGTTTTTTCCCCAGGTCTTGTTGACATACTCTTGTAGCTTGTTTTGTTTTTCCATGATAGATTGAATGAAATCCTTTTTAATGGTTAAATAGTTGTTTTATATCCTATTATGATCATCCTAAAATCCAGTATTACTGTAGGCCTACTGGTAAAGCCTTCCCCACAATAAAACCCACACAATTGCAGCCTTTGCTTCCAGTTTCCCAAGTGCCAGTTTTGATTCCTTAAAAAGTCATAGCACACCACCTAGTGGCGTTAGCGGTTCATTCAGTTCAATGAGGCAGGAGAAACTAATAAGGTTCTCTAATTTGGCTACCTGTCTGCAAGCTATAGCGATATCTCTATACAATAAATACAGAGCTTGACTATCTTTTTTTATTTCATTAGAAATGTCAGACACTTACACATGTACAATTTCGTTTTTACCACAATATGAAGATTGCCTAAAGCCTATTCACATTCATAATTATTTAAACCCCCAAAAAAGAAACAAAAATAAATCTCATTGTGCATAATATATGATAAAGGCTGGAGTGATGATAGTTCTACTGATAAAGTCTGTGTCTACTATGCAATATTTATTTCATGGGGAAACGATACAATAGGATGAAGGGGGCTGTAGGATATAGAAGGAGTATAGCAGCAGTTCAGGGCAGGATGAAGAAAAGGCAACTACATCTAAATAAATACACAAACGGGCAAAAATGGAGCGTACATTCAATTTGACAAAAGAAATGGCCATACATGGCGCTTAGCTATATACAGCATGCGTTTAATATAATACATCCAAGGGTTTAACTCAGTATTCAACATAAGGGGCAGCTCACATCAATGGGTAATGTACAATAGCAGTGATATAGATGAAACAGCAAACCTGATATTATAGAGAATGTATGTTTTGGGTTAGTTTAGTATTTTGCCTGGAACTCAGCATACCACTCCAGTGGATTTTGAGATTTGATTATCCGAGTTTCCATTAAAAGTCTCCATAGGGGTGTCGTGAGGTTGTTTGTTCTTGTCTGTAGAGGACAGCCTGCCGCGCTGAGAGTCATTGGTGTGTGAACGACTCCGAGAGCCATCAAATGAAGAGGTGCTGGAGTTGGTCCTGGACCGCAGTCTGGTCATGCTGGCACTGGACACTGGAAAAGACGCACAGTAATAGGCTTATTATTTCATCTGTCAAATGGTCTAACATAGATTCTTGTTTGATGATAACTTACAATATCCCAGGCCCTGGATAAAATACTTCATGGCTTCAATTACTTTGGCAGGCTGGGGTAAAAATGTCAAACAAATATTACTGAATGAACAATTGTATACACTTTCTACATTTCGCAGAAGCACTATAGTCAGAGCAAAAAAAAAAAAAAGAATATAAAGTTTACCTGATCCACTTGAGGAAGTCCTCCACAGTCTGCCATCTACAAAAGATAACACAAGGTCAGGATGTTCTAATCAGTTTTCTTCAACATAAAATAAGGTAGACTCTGTTCAATTACCTTGAGCAGAGTGGTCTTTGTGGGATTCAGTTTTGAGTTGCAGTCGACCACATGATCCACTGCTGGGGAATGATCTCCTACAACCAGCAGAGTGGAGCACCTGGAGTGGAGAACATACAAGGTTAAATGAATGATTTTAATCATGAAGAGCTTTTTCAAACACATGATATGGCTTTTACTCACTTCAGAGTGCGTACATTGATGCTTCCCCCAGGGACTGGCCTCTCCACCTCCAAAGCGCCTCTGCTATGGTAGGACCGGTAGAACTGATTTACATTGGACTGATTCATAGTTGCTGTAATGTGGTGGCGATAAGTAGCTATGAGGTCGTGGTTTGTCTGGATCTCATCCTAGATATACAAATAAAAACATTATCATTTTTAAAAATAATTGGTTAGGTTTAATAGTTTCATGTTTTTAAATGCATTTGCAAATACCTTCCCAAAGATGTGTGCAATGATTGTGTCAGGGAGGGTTTGTGTCCATTCAGTGAGCTGTATACCACAAAGAAACTATAAATTCCAACAAATAAAAAATATGGCATGACTACATTGCACAACACAGCACTTTGCTCACCTTGTTTGCTACAGAGTCCATTAACCCTTCTGCATTTGGGTTAATGTTGATCAGAATTAGCCCATCAACCATGTCAGAATGGTTCAGCTGCACAAATAAGCTTTAAATTAGTTCATTGTATCTCTAATACCTGCATCTTAGAACTATTTTTTTTTTTTGCATAAAGTATTAATTTAAAATCTGAATAAACTTACAGCAAATTTTGCTAGGACATAGGCTCCTGCTCCAACTCCCAGCCCAATGACACTGCGTACGCTGCAGAGCCCAAGGTCAGAGCAAAGTTAATTGTAGAAAAATGTGTTACTGTTTAAAAAGAAAAGTATCACAGCAAACATTTAGGTTGATCTTACCCAAAGTGTTTGATGACAGTGGGCAGGGTTTCAGATAACTGGTCCATTGATGGGTAGACATATCTAAAGGAACAGCAGATTGTGAGTTGAACGTTGTTTAAAAATGTAAAATACTAATAACATCCACTAAGACTATTTTACTTACGAAGCAGGGAGAGTCTTTGCCTCCTCGTGTTGCCCAGGAGCTTCAACATGACAAACAGGGAAGTGTCTAAGGATCTCCCGCATGTCCTCATGATTGAATAATGTCTCAAAACAGGACTTGTCTAGAGTTAGTGAGACAGAAAGAGGAATATTTTATATACCATTTTTTTAAATATATATATATATATAAAACAACAGAGTTCTTTTCGAGCACTCAAAAAAGCAGACGTACGGTTGAGTCCAGTGTCATGGTAAGTCAAGATGATGGGACACTTTGTTCTTGGAGTTCCAGCCATAATACAGTGAACTTTTCCATACTGAGTATCAACATACTCATCCTAAAACAAAGCGTAATCATATAATGTTTAGCATCATTCATTTAGAAATGGCTCAAATCACACACAAATATCATATTATAAACTAAATAAGATACTTACAGTGATCTGAGGCTCAAAAACAGAGTCACACTCACTGTCTTCCAGGACCATGGCTGCTGCTGCAAAAGAGGTCAAATAAAATGTGCAGACAAAGAGCAAAAGATGTGTGTGGAAGGCTTGAATTAAATCAGAATTAAAGCTAATCAATAGCAGACATCACCTGCAAACAAAAAGGTGCAAAACAAAGTGTGCGTGTTGAGCTAAGTGTCCCAGAAATACATTTGAGCTGGTTTATATACTGAGCACTTATCTGCCCTTAAGCCCAACCTGGTTCACATGTGACCAATTGACTGCTTCTACCATAATCCCACTCTGGTACTCTTCCACATTGAGAAACTAGTCTACAAATAGGCCATGTAAGTACCATTGTTACATTTTTCATATTATTCAGGGAGTTGCATATGTCAAACTGCAGTAAAATGCCACATAATGAGTGTAGAAACCTGTTTAAAATTAATGTGTTGAGGTTTAGAATTAAGGTAATTAGGTAATAATCTAATTTTGTGTGGAAAAACCCAATGTATACACAGTGGCATCAACAGCCTCAAATCTTACATTATATTTGCGCATCATGGCTGTTTGCTTTTGCCCTTTAACAAAGAAGTGATCAGGTTCTTAGAGTGCCATCTGTTCCTTAAGTTAAACAACATGCGTGTCAATGTGGAGCTGACCTTGATGTGTTGTCTTCAAGTCATTCTTGTAATAACAATAAATGTATGTTTTGAACATGAAGTGTGTTACCTTAGCAATTGCAACGAAAGTAGATGTCCAGTATGAATCTTGACTCATAGTTACACAATTCAACAAGTTTTGCACCGACAAAAATATTGATGATAATGTGAGTGTATTGTTAATCTGGGGGAAAAAACAACTTTGGCGCGGTACTTTACAGCACAGAAATAACATGAGAATAGGATGGAAAGAGCACAGTAACTTGGGATAATGCATTTTGCAGTCATGTTTCCATATTATTACCAAAGGATTGACTAGTCCTGCTGGTAATTTTCTGGTAAAGCTGTAATTTAATATGGATTAGGTAAAGGGTTATGATTGACCACATTACCATCAGATAAATTAGGTGTGTGTCCTGCTTCAATGTAATTACCAACTGCAATGTTATTACACCTTTAGGTATCATGCTATTACTGTGCTTTGTGGACCAGGTGACAGAGCGGAAACAAACCAGACTGGGCCACATGACTTTAATAACTACTGTAATGCCACTGCTGTGAACCTACATGCAGCTATGGAGCACCTTGTGGACCAGGTGTAATCCCTTTAGCTGTGGCTCAAATGCAGGGCAGCAGATGGGTCTAACACACGTCATTCGGGCGTCTTTTTAACATCAAAGTAACCCTGACTAAGCTCTGTCCTGCTAGCCTAGACCTGACCGGACAACTACTCTGTATATGCTGAATGAAGACAATGTACCAGTACATTTAACTGTCTGACTTAATAAAGAGTGTTCAAAGAGTTTTAGCTCTGTTTCGTTCTCATTTTATTTCAGACACTGAAATCAAAACTCTCTTCTTTAGCAAAAACAAACTAACACAAACATAAAAGTTAAAAACAAGAATGGACAATAAAAGGAATTAATAAACACCGAGATAAGAAATCAGATTAAAGGTAAAACTGCTAAATTTGAAAAGAATAATGTTGAATATTTTTTGTATCAGTAACACAGAAAAAAGGTATCTGTCCCGAACCCTCAAGGCGTGGGACATAGCCTCGTAAGATCTTGATCTATGCGGTCTTGATAGCAAGCTTGGTGTGAAACGTTTGAGAACCACTGACCTGAAGCAATATTTCAGGAATTTTAAAACAAAGCTTTATTTATTTGATTGGGACTGTGCATGTGATTAATGAACAGACAAGACATGAATGTAAAAATGCTGAATTACAGCCATATTCCCACAACTGTTCATTACTTTTATCAAATTGTTTTGGACAAAAGCAAATAGCATAGGCATGAAATCTCTGATCAATGCACACCTATTATGTGAAAGAAATCAGTTCACATGTATTGGCATTAAACTGATTCTAAGTACAGTGTTTTCTAAATAACTAGTCAACTACCATACAATGCAAAAAGTATTTAAAACACAGACAAACATTTGAACATTATAAAATCACACAGTTTCCAACTAACCAGCAGCTAGATGTGTTTATTGTTCTCTTCTCGCTCTTTTTCGCTAGAGGGAGCTGTAGACTTGCAGTACCATATGACAAGCCTTTGTTTTAAAAAGGTGCCTAAGGTTTTGTTTAGGCTGTCAATGGTCTTTAGCATGTCTTATTGTTATGGTTATTTCCAACTACATCTTTTTCATTCTGTTTTACACTTTATTATTATTATTATTATTATTATTATAAACAATGAAAGAGGAAGCCACTCAATTAATATGTTAGCTGTGTGGTCCATACTCATTCCTAACTTTCATATTTGTAGCGTCCCATTTCTTCACAGGGGTGGGTTATAGGTATATTTAATTGTAGGTTCACTTTTACAGAAATGCAAGAAAACTAACCTGCAAGTAAGATAAGATAAGATAGCCTTTATTGATCTCACAATGGAGAAATTTACTTGTTACATTCAGCTCTTAGAAACACTCAGGGTGTGCAAATAGCCAGGAAATGTGAAAAAATAATAATTAAATAGCAAATAGTGGTATCTTATATACAATGACTAACAAGGACTTTGTGGGGACAAAAAGTGTAAACAGTAAATAATAATAAAGTAAACAGACTATAACAAAAAAATGTTATTGTCAGTATTAGCAGTGCAGGTTTACATCTTAGTGCAAGTGGTTGATAAAGTGACGCAGATAAGTGATGTAGGGATTATTGCATGTATTCTGCAAAGGGATTATTGCACATGTTACTTTACAGTCTTGTCTTGTACAGTCTGACAGCAGTGGGGATGAAGGCCTTGCGGTAGCGCTCCTTCTTGCACTGAGGGTGTCTCTTCCACTGAAAGAGCTGCTCAGCTCCTCTACAGTCCCATGCAGTGAGTGGGAGGTGTTGTCCATGATGGAGGTGAGCTTGGCTAATACCCTCCTGTCCCTCACCTCCTCTAGTCATAAAAAGTCCTGCGCAGAGGCCTGCTCACTCCGAAGGACCTCAGTCTCCTCAGAAGGTGGAGGCCACTTCGGCCTTTCTTGTACAGGGCGTTGGTGTTGTGGGACCAGTCCAGTTTATTGTTGAGGTGAACACCCAGGTTTGAAACTATCCACCACCTCGATGTCCTCCCCCTGGATGTTTAGCGGTGTGTGCGGTAGTGGCTTCCTCCTGAAGTCGATCACCATCTCCTTCGTCTTACTGGTGTTCAAGGACAGGTGGTTGCACTCACACCAGTCCACAAAGTCCATGATAACCGACTGGTACTCCAGGTCGTTCCCCTGAGACACACAGCCTACAATGGTGGACTCGTCAAAGAACCTCTGCAGATGACAGCTGTCCGTGTGAAGTCCAACGTGTGGATAGTGAAGAGAAATGGTGAGAGACTCGCAGCTCTGCAGCCGTACGTACTGTGGTCGGTCAGTGAGGTAGTCGATGGTCCATGCAGTGAGATGTTCATCCACTCCTGCATCCTCCAGCTTCCCCCGCAGCAGTGCCGGTCTGATGGTGTTGAAGGCGCTGGAGAAGTCAAAGAACATGACTCTCACAGCACTCCCGCTGGGCTTCCCTTGGGTGAGCGCCTGCTGCAGCAGGTAGATGACAGCGTCCTCTACTCCAATATTGTGCTTGTAGGCAAACTGCAGCGGGTCCAGGGTGGAGCTCACCACAGCCGCTCCATGGTCTTCATCAGGTGGGAGGTCAGGGCGACTGGTCTGTAGTGGGCACTGGGCCGGTTCCCTGGCGTGCACTGTTTTAGGAACAGGGATCACACAGGAGGTCTTCCACAGGACGGGGATCTTCTCCAGGCTGAGGCTCAGGTTGTAGATGGGGCTGAGGACCTCAGAGAGCTGGTCTGCACAGGTCCTCAGCAGCCTGGGACTGAGGCCGTCTGGTCCTGCAGCTTTCCTCTGCTTCAGTCGCCTCACCGGACCTCACCTGGTCCGGTGTGATGGAGGGGGGAGTGAGGGGGGATTGGGGTGGACTGCGGGGGTGGGGCAGGTGCTGGAGGAAGTCCGTATTGGTGGGGACTGGAGACGTGGGTGCAGGGGGGCTGGAGGCAGGTGAAGGTAGTCAGGGGAGGGGCAGTGTCCACTGGGCTGGAGAAACATTTAAACTTTTCCAAACAGGGGCAGAGCAAGTGATGAAACTTTCTTAAAGCTGTGTATTACTTAAAGGGACTAGATTCAAGTTGGTCATTTTTATAATCACTACTGCCACCTCAGGTCTTATGCCTAACTGAAGTATCTACATTAAACTTTTGCATGACGGCACGAATCAACACCTTTTTCAGTGACAGGGCAGGATTTTAGAGGCAGGTGTGGTGAATAGGTCTGGGCTCATTCTACACATTAGGACATTGCTGGAACATGTAGGGGGAGGAAAATACTTAATTTTAACATTTTAAAACTCTGTATAGTCCCTTTAACTTCATGACACATATGAACAGGCTGAACTATAACTGTCTCCTGTCAGTAGGCTACATGTTATTGATAGTTATGGAACTGCCACAGCCCGTAGGACTTTCCCAGGACAGGTAGGACAGGTAGTAGCCCAGTCTTAACTGTTGTTTTTCTTTTGCCAAAGACAGTGATTTCTTCACTGGCGGCGGGCACCAGTCTGACTTGAGAACCGGCTTATCTGAAGTGGCATTGTCTTGCTGTCCGGTTGTCATAGTAACGGCTCTTTCTGCAGGTGAGTGCTGCCCCACTCTCGGCTTTCAAAACAGTCTAATTATACACACTGCAGCTGCTGCCGCCTGCTACAGGCTTCAGTCTGAGCTGTGCGTCACTGTTGTGTTGTTGATGCATGTGTGCATGCATGGCCATTCTCAGGCCTGAGTGGTAGAAAAGCATCGACAGGGACTTGTTTTTCAATGTGTGGGTCAAAAGCATAACTGAGGGAAACCTTTAGCATGGGGACTTTACTTTATCTGTAAGATATAATCAGATCACACTCATTTTTAACCAAGCCAATTAGTTCATATGTGGTCATGATCATGGCCTTGATTATGGTAAATAATAAATCAATATAAACATACAATTATAAGGAGTTTACAGTGACATGCAGCCCAAGTTATGTCTTCTGAAGTTTGGTGCCAATGCTGAATTTACTTTCTGATCCACTCCAATCCAGAGGGATTGCAAAAAATTAGCATGGCTCAACACGGGAGGCTACAAAGGATTATCTTCTCTCGTGTTGAATTTGCACAGTTTTGCTAATCAAAATTGCTCACTGATTATTCTTCCGAAAGAAACGCTGAATGTGCCAGTAAAGGACATGGGGGGACACTCAATCTACAAGAGATTCTAAACTTCCTTCAGATCCTGGCCGTTAATCATACCCCTGGGAATTACAAGGCATTTCACACCACTGGCTGTGTCTTGTGCCATCTAAATATTTAGATGTCCTACGAAGCTGCTGGATTGTAATTTGTATTTCCCTTTACTGAAGTTTATATTAGAGCATCTCATTAAACAGACAAGGGCTTCAGTAACATAACTGCATGTGAAAAGATTCTAGTTAGGCAAATTCAAATGTGTTAGATATGTGCATAGGATGAATTAACTCTTAAGACCTGTTTATTTTATTGGTCATGTGATTCAGTGTCCTTTGGAGCTATGAAAAGCATAAAAGTATCAGCTGAGGTTTGACCTACAGGAGAGCAGCTCATATTTCCTGAACCAATCTGAACCGGGTTTAGACCAGTCTGTGCCAGTTTCCACCATTAAAGCAAACACGCAACACAAGTTTAAGAAATCATAAGGTTTGTTGGTAATGATTATCATTTTATAAACACAGTATTAGCTGTTTACCATTCCCCTTCAAAATCTTGAGATCTATGGGGTGAACACGTTCATGTCAAAATGATGAATGATGAGGTGGTACAAACATTATAGGATTAATGGCAAAAAGGAACATTAACATAAAAGACCAAATTTGGACCATGAAATAATAATAAATTGTGTCCATTTAATTTATAACTGTTGGTTTATTTTTCTTTTACTCACAAGGAGGAAGGAAAGAATGATGATGAATAAAAGCACACTTGGTGTACCTTAAGGAGAAAGTTAATTCCATGAAGTGGGACTGTTGTCAAAGATTTGACCAATGGGTCTACTAGCTGGGATGTCTATTTTTAGAGGGAGGAACGGGGAAGTGAAGTGAGCAGGGGAGGAAAACAAGAGAAGGTCCAGGCAGGGATGGCATAGCAGGAATTCCCACTAAATAAATATTGTCTTTGTGGCATTTATGTTAAATACCTTCTGTTTAGATTGTGTTTAGAAGTTAGAAGTGGTGTCACACACTTGTGGTACTGGTGCCACAAGTTGCTGACTCCCTGGTACACCTTGTAATAAGCAGGGCGTCCTGCAGGCATTACTCAGTGAGTGGTTGTGGATGGAGTCAATGGAGAGGAGGGGTAGAGGCTCTTGGCTCTAAGAGCATTAACTGTAGTGTTCTGCTGGTGACAGGGCTGTCAGGGTCAGATGGCTGCTCAGCCTGATTAGACCAGCTCACACAGATCCTCAGCTCTACACTGCTGCACAGGCTGAAGCCACAGCTACTGCTCCAGCACTGAACTCAGCCGGACAGACAGGGAGAGGCAGGCTCTCTATTTCAGGCTCTGAGCAACAGGTTGCTACACACAGGCTTTACTTTGTGCTACTTATATTGGCTCAGTTTTTGACTAGATATTTTAGCTTCAGGCAGAAACAGTGCAACTTCACTTGGACTTCACTTGGCAAAGACACAGAAGAACTGCATTATACTGGCATTGGAAAGTTAAGGGGTAAGAGCAACACATTCAAGAAATATCTGGTATTGTTTTAGGTACATTTTAGATCTTCATGAATGTAGAAAGTGTAATAAGCACAGTAAGTGTCTCACAGCTATGAGTATGTCAGCACACCATAGAACAAAGATCTTTGACCACTAAGTAAATTTTTTTTTTTAAAAGTCTTGTTTTAGGTCAGTTCACTGATGGTCACTGATGAGGAATGACAGAAAATAATACTTCAATAGACTTGATAGTAAATGGATTTGTTTTTTCTCCACCAAAACTGTAATACTACAGTAATAGAGGGGAATATCAATATCTATAAATAAGCCACAGATATTCATGTCTAAAGGGTTTACTATAACCGGCAGTCAGCTGCTCACATGTCAGCACTCAAACTGTTGTGTAGGCTACAGCTTTGCTGGACGTTTGTTCAACTGTCAACTAGTGATTTATGCGTTTCCCAGTTCAGTGGCCAAGGTGTACGAGGTGTCCAGTGAGAAGAGTGGGACAATCAAGGCATAAGTTCTTTAATAATAAAAGACAGAACAAGACTGTACATTAGACACAGAAAATCTACTCATGACAGTGACACTGACTTGCTAACCTTGCAATTGACATGTCAACCTAGCAGTGTATTAAAATACTATTGGTATCCATTTTTAACCTTTTGGGTCCTGGCCCTGCCTTTGATAGGAAAGGATCCGGGCAGCTAGTACACTAACTGCAGAAGCAACTATTTATACTTTGTAAACTGCTCTAAGGTTGTGGGGAAGATTGGCTTTACACTTTCAATAGGAACTACAGTGTTGCTGTAGCTTATACCTTTACACATAAGATAAACACTGTACAGGCAGCTAAACAGATGGTACTGCAGGTTGGAACTTTAATTTAGAGACCGTTTTATTATGTTTTGGTCCTTCTTTTGGTGAATCCCTGTTTAGTGCTATAGTTAAGGTTTAGTTTTATTTTTTACCTATTTTTTATGTAGTTGTGAAAGGCTTGTGAACCACTGAGCTAGAGCAGTGGTTCTCAAACTGTTGTATGCGTGGGCCTTTCACTGATGGTACTTGGGCTGCCTCAGGTGGTACTCAAGGTCATCTGGAGTTTAAGACTTATTCTTGTCCTTTACAGATGATATTTTTGTGCTTTAGTAACGCAATAAGTGAGGTATTCTTCTGGTTAAGGCATGGTTTACACCCAGTTTAGACTTAATTTAGTCCCATTTTATCATATTGTATCTGCATCTATTTTTATGCATGCCCTTATAGTTTTATAGTTTTAAAGTCTCTATTATTTATCTCTACCAAGTTTTATGTTAACTGTTTCATGTCGCACATTTTACACTAAAGAAATTCCTAGTTTGTGAACATGTTCAGATGAAAGGTCAAATATTTTATGTGGTGGTTCTTGGTGTGAGAAGTTCGAGAACCACTGTGCTAAATAGGTTGCATTCACATTGATGACTATCTCAGATAGAGGGCAGGGACCAATATAACTCCACGGGAAACCGTTTTTTAAGGAATTCACAAAAAAACAAAATCAGCAATTGTTGAATCTGATCCTTGTTTGGTTGTGATTGGAGTCACAAACCTACCACAATAATCTCATGGCTGGCGGTCCTTTCGTCTAACCAACATCAAGCACATGTTTTGAATATAAACCACTTCTGGACATCATTATGAGAAAGTAATTAGACATTAGCTCAACTTTGCTAATGTGCTGTTTTTAATGCATGTGGATAGACCCAGGAATTTAAAATATATTATATAAAACATATTACAATAAACCAGGTTAAAAAACAAACATTTTGACTGTTACATGCCACCATAAAATCCTCTTAGCTGTCCGCCATTTTAATTTAAAAGTAATCGCTGTTTAGGATGTTATGATATCACGTGAACGCGACCTATGTGAGAAAAAGAAAGGTTTTTTGATTTTCTTATTTGAATCTCAGACTTTAACAAGTAATTGATTTTAGCGGTCCTCTACGTCAACATTTTCATTCATTCGACGCTTGATTCATTACATATTGTAATCCCGTCTATTGGCAGCGCTGGATAAATGCAGTTTTCCAGACAGTCAGCAACCTAGAATAGCCTCTACCTTTCTGGAAGAGCGAGTGAGTTGGCATGTGATCATGAAGACTGCAGTGTGTGTGGTAAAGAGGTGGCCGCAAATTACCTAGATTACTCCGGGCCTTTCATCGGCTGTTTGTCTGCAAGTTTACACATGAGAGTAGAAACACAACAGCTCACCTCCCATTAACCTTTCAATTAAACCATTCTGAAGTTATTTTTTTTACAAGGATAAACGTTCCTTTCGAAAACATTGGCCTAAAACATACAATTGTATTGCTTCACATCAAAAATGGCACACAGCACTAGCTTTATCTCTAATGTATAATAAAATGATATAGGTTTTATTTTCCACACAAAAGGTGGAGTTTCAACATTTCTAAAAGAACCAAATTCTTTTTCCATGATGCAACATTGAATATCTCAATCTAACTTGGTCAAATAAAATAAACAGACATAAAAATTGTTAGCATACATACCGCTGCCTGGTATTGCATACTTTATTTCCTCACTATTCATATAAAGGGAATATTATGTCCCCATTTCCTGAACCCAATACATATAATATGGAGTAATAAATGCTGGAAGTTATTTTATACAATTAATACAAAGTATACTGTATATTTGCTCTCATTAATGCAGGGAGTATCCAAGAGGTTAGATCATAGACTGAACTGGGTTTTGGTAAAGTTGAGGACGTTTCGCTTCTAGTCACAGAAGCTTCTTCTGGGCTCTTTTGGAAGAAGCTTCTGTGACTAGAAGCAAAACACCCTCAACTTTACCAAAACCCAGTTCAGTCGATGATTTAACCTTTTCTACGATATACTGTATACAGTACTGTATAAATGATTAATATTAAGATCTTGGAGTAAATACATTACACATACTACTACATGGCTTGCTGGGATTATTTTATTGGTCAATACTTAAAGGTGCATTATGCAACCTTTTATTTAACCAATCAATTGTTTTGTACGTTTTCTGGTATGAACCTGCAGAAAAACCTTTCAAACAATTGATTCTGGAGCATTGTAGAGACCACCGTGATCGAAAGTAAAGGCGCCATGCTAACCACTTGTACAGCCACTCAGTCACTCACTACAAGGTCAAATACGCACAAATATCACCTTTTTTCCCCTGCATAAAAAGTTGCATTATGCACCTTTAACATGTCATTTATAAAACATTACCTAAGCTTTCCTAATTTGTT
Source organism: Neogobius melanostomus (assembly GCA_007210695.1). Classification (NCBI taxonomy): domain Eukaryota; kingdom Metazoa; phylum Chordata; class Actinopteri; order Gobiiformes; family Gobiidae; genus Neogobius; species Neogobius melanostomus. The sequence continues at coordinate 6,685,217 of VHKM01000058.1, forward strand.
TTTTAAATCATTTTAAGCACCTATTTAATGCTGTATGTTGGGCCCTCTCGTCCTTGTGTCCTATTAACTACTTCAGGTTATAGGCTAGCAAGACAAGTCAGAAATGGGTAAGGTTTGAAAACACGTTTTGGGTGAACTGTCGTAAATGATAAGGATGTTTTGTTATTGTCTTATAGGAATTTATCAATGCTTTTTAAATGCTTCATAGAGTGTCGTTATAAAATCTTACAATTGTTTTCAACCTTCACTTTGCTTTACATTGTGTTTCCTGACAGAATCGCTGGTTGATGGAGTTTGTGCGGCGGAGTGGTGACTACTGCCACGCTCAACACATTTAGACTGAATGAAGCTGTACCATGTCATCCTGGGACTCTGAACGGTGAACACCCATCCCGTCCGCACCAGGGCCACAGCCGGCCGATGGGGTAACAAGTGTAGAGCCGCGCCAACGGGACTAAACGGAAGAAGGAACAGAAGGAAGCAGAGAGTGGACAGAACTGTCAAATCAAAGAGTTCAAGCAGTGCACTGGACATCTAATGGGGTAAACATATCTCAAGACAAAATAAGAAGAAGAAGCTAAGAACATTTATCAGTGCGGGAATCATTTCATCAGGCAAAAGAAGACCAGGCTCAGTGACACTGAACACACAGAAACGTTTGTTTAAAGGTAAGGATTTGGAAGTCTTGGTTGGGTCCATGTTGCAGAAAATTGCAGCATTCATTCTGAGAACATATTTCAATCTAGTTTTAGTCAAGATTTAGTCAAACTGTTTATTTTAGTCTAATTTTAGTCTAATTATATGTAAGCGTAGTCGAGTAAATCTAAAATGAACGTAGTCACCTTTCTATATGTATCATTGTATTGAAACGTATAATGACATTATCTGCTTGATGGAGCTGCTCACATGAACACAGCACAGACCCGTTCTTTTATTCAATGAATGATATGAAAATATACAACTGTTGCCCTCCACCTGAATTTTGAACATGATCAATATCAAACATGGTCGACTAAACTATATCTCCATAATTGTAGTCAAAATAATAGTCTTGCTGGAAAATATGGAGAAACTGACACTGGGAAATTGATGATGTTAAAAATTCACATTTTTTATTTTTCATTTTTTATTTCTTCAAACTGAAAATCCAGTGTCCATGAATTCATTTGTTTTGACAGAGAGAACTTTGAACTTGGTGCCTTTTGTTGCATGTGGACAGACCCAGCAGATATTGACCATAAACCAGGTCAAAGCTTTTGTAATGTATCAGTTTAATGTCTAATCCTACAACGAATTTCTTGCTGTCCTACTCAATATCAATAATGATGTCGCCTGAAAACCACACAATGACACTAACCACCACATGTTATGCTTATTAGTTAAAAGAAGGTTAGTTTCAATAAAAAAATAAAATAAAAAAAAACGAAATATTAATATATTCTGCAGGTCAAAGATCAAGTTGCCACCATGAACCGACCCGCTCCAGTTGAACTGAGTCACAAAAACATGAGATTCCTGATCACGCACAACCCCACCGACAGCACACTCAGCACCTTTGTAGAGGTAAGAAAGCACGCATTAGGATGTGCTACAGCTGCATGATGTTGAAAACATATCTAATTGCATATTTCTGGTTAGATTTGCAAATTATGTTTCAAATTCAAAACTCAGGTCATGTGTGCAAGTCCAGGAGCATTAACATTATATCTGGATATAATAAATACTATGGAGATGGGGGATTTTGTTGTTAGCAGATTACCCTCTTTGAACTCTTGCCCTCAGGCAAAAGGTACAGGGCTGCCAATTTGCATCACTAGACTCTGAAATAGCTTTATTCCCCTCATCTGTTTCTGAGCTATAGCCTAATGATTGTTGAAAATAATCTATTATCAATGTGTGGGCCTATTTGTTTGTTTTCATTCTAAATGCATCTACCTCATGCCTCAAACACATTTTGTTGTATAGCAATACACAATCACAATAAAGTTCTGATTCTGACATTGTACAAATTGAATAAAATGATTCGCTAATTGCAACAGTTCAAATTGAGATTGTTAAATATTTATTTTCAAATCTGATTAACTGTGCAGCTGTAATATAAAGTAAATTACCATCAGACCGCAGAAGGGAAGGGCCTGCTTGGTACTTGGATGGAAGCCCGTTTGGGAGCCCATTTGGTAACACCAGGAAGCCTGGGTGAATGTAGTGAGTGTGAGTGAGTGGTTGGTGGTGGTCGGAGTGGTTGACATACTCGCTTCCGTCAGTCTATCCCAGGGCAGCTGTGGCTACAATAGTAGCTTCCACCACCAATTATGGAGTGAATGAATAATGCAATGTAGTATTAATAATAATAATAAATATTGTATAGGCAACCCTTTTTTTTTACACTACCCTTGGTACATTGTACCAAATTTTGTACAATGTTACGTGCTATGTAGAAATGTGTAATGACTTGTACCTATAGTTCAATGTAATCATTTGTATTAGTAGTTTATTAGTAGAGGTACATACTTTACGAGCCCAACTTTAACCCTAACTTAACCTCTAATCCTAAGGGACTCTTGTGTCTTATTACATTGTGTATCTCCAAACCACTAATAAACATTATTCCATTGTGTATGCTACATAGATGCAAGTTATTACACATCGTTACAAAGCACATAACATTGTACTAAAGGTATCAAGGTAAATGAATGTGACTATATTATATTTTGACTTTTCATAATACACATTTAAATGTAATTTATGGCAATAATGCTAATTTAATTTAATCACAATGGTCTTTTCCATAGGACCTGAAGCGTTTTGGGGTCACCACAGTCGTTCGAGTTTGTGAGAGCACATATGATAAAACCTCCCTTGAGAAAGATGGCATCACTGTGGTGGTAAGGGCACTATCCTTTTGGATCCTTGGTATAAGACTAACTCGGATAACAATAGAGGTTTATACTGCATACTTTTAGGACTGGCCGTATGATGATGGGGCTCCACCTCCCAGTAAACTGGTTGATGACTGGTTAAGTCTGTTAAAGCAGAAGTTTCAGGAGGACCCTGGATCCTGTGTAGCTGTTCACTGTGTGGCAGGTCTGGGACGGTAAGAATAAAGAATAAAACAATTTCACACTACTTCACAAAACTACAGTTAAATAATTGTTTTTACTCATGAACATTATTCATTTATTATTTTAACATACTTAAATAAATAAAACTAAATTACTAATAATGTAAAGATCATGTTTTTCCCCCCTCCCATGTGCTCAGGGCTCCAGTGCTGGTTGCCTTGGCTTTGATAGAGAGTGGAATGAAGTATGAAGATGCCATCCAACTCATTAGACAGTAAGCAGTGTACAATACAGTACTTCATACGCCATCTAGTGGCAACTATAGGGCAGTTGACTATTTATTCAAATGTAGCCTATGCACTTAATTGACTAGGCATAGCTGATACAGAATTGGGTCAAAAACTGAAAACAGAGTAAAGAGATTTGTTCTCTACTGTGCCTGTAACATTAACATTGTATGCTTTTCAGGAAACGCAGAGGAGCCATCAACAGCAAACAGCTGACTTATCTGGAGAAATACAGATCCAAGCAAAGACTGCGGTTCAAGGACTCTCACACTCAAAAGAACAAATGCAGCATCATGTAACATCTACACACTCAGCTCTGTGCGCCACTTTAAAGTTGTAGTTGTCGAGAAAAGTGTGAAAGTACAAAGTAATTTACACATTTTGGCGTCACTAACAACAGATTAACTTCAAATGCAGTGTGAAATTATTTTCAAAGTTATATTTAGGCAAATTGCATTCAGTGCCATGTGGCAACTGTAGTATCAACTCCATGTGATCCATTTTGTGAATGAAGATAGAAGATAGCAAAGACATGAGACTGTATTAAATACTCTTCACTATGCTACACATGTTCAGAATCACGAGCTGCTTGGAAATGCTGCTGACACCTCTACAAGTATTAAGTGTGAATTACAAGTGCTTCTGAGGCAGAAGCTTATATCAATGTGAAATATGATTGTGATTACACTGTGCTCATCTTGTTTACATCAGCCTGTGCATTAACAAATCATCTTTTTACACAATAAAAAAACTGTTATATAAAACATATTTAAATCAAAACAATACGTAGGCCTACTGTATGTTCATTTGGAGTATATATTAGTGGATGATTCTTCCCCCTGAATTTATTTAACAACACCAATGTAAATTATTATATTTATTTGTAAATTAAATATCATCATAAAAGATACATTCATTGCTGTACAGTCACAGTCGGGTTCAAGATGTTGGGCCTTGTTTGTATTGGACTTCTTGTTTGTACTTTTTTGAAGCATTGATGAGAACATCTGATTTACCAAAGGTTTCTTTAGTTAAATTTATATATTCATAGATAAAACTGCATGTAAGCACTTTGCTTTTGTAATTTTTACACACAACTTTCAATGACTACCTTAAATAAATAATTAATTAATCAATGAATGTACAATCAACAAAAACTCATTCCTGGAGAACATTTTGTACATTTGTGACAATAATTCAAATAAAAAGAATTATTTACGTTGTTTCCAACGTAATAAAATTATACATTATCTTCTTTTTAGTGGGATGTGATGGTACTTTATTGTGTGAGTGTGATTTTATTTAGCTTTTGTTGATGATCAAAAAGCCACAAGCCACTTTTCTAACAAATAAATGCTTAAACAAATTATGATGGCCCGCTGTCTTTGTTTTGTTTTTTTGCGTGTGTGTGTTTAACTATTTATATGGTTTAAACACAGTAAGAATAAGCCAAATAGATATCCATGGTTGATTTCATTGGATGTCCATGTGTTGTATGTGTATAATAGATCCATGAGTTTGTCTATGCATTAAAGTCAGCCAACCGCTAGAGGCGCTCTATGTTGTACGTTAGCAACGTGCTACATCCGGTTATTTCCATTACTTGTGTGTTGACAATGTGGCAGATTCGACATACATTTGTTAGTTAAACTAAAACGCAAAATTTGAACGATAGAAATGAGGTGGATTAAAAGTATTCTGTTTTTGAGGTAATACATTGAGGTAATATATTGCTAGAGATTATGGATAAGCCAGCGGCAGGTAAGCATCGACGCTAGCTATGGATATCAAGACGCTTTAGCCAAGTTCGAATATGTTTGTCATAGCCTCATAGACCAAAATCCCATAATAAACAACACAGGTGGCGGCATGAGCGGTTTCAAGGGGTTGTCAAACATTTTCAGGCAATCTTGAAGGCTGGAATAATAAACATAAAAACCTGTGACCATGAACCACACTACCACACCAATAAGTTAACTGTACCTCTTTCTCTTTCTTCAGATGGGAATGTGTTCATGTGTAGGCTCTGCAACTTGTTTTCTCCCAGTCATTCTCAGCTGCTGACCCACTGCTCTCAGGTGCATCAACAGCACGGGCCCGCGCATGACTTTATTATAGCACTGCAGCCACTCGAGCCACAGTCTGTAGAAAATCACAGTGGTCAGTAAGCTGGCATGATTTAACAAATGGTCTGTACGCCCTGCTAATCTCACAACATTGTTTATCTCACAGACTCTGCACCTAAGCGAAAGCGTGGAAGGCCAAAAGGTTCAACAAATAAAAGACACAAAGCTGAGTCTCCCAGTTATTCAGAAGAAGTAAGTGCTGTAACAGAAGGGGAGAGGGAAGACAGAAAACAAGGTAATAAAATGTGTAATAACAACAATAATAATAATAATAATAATAGTGATATGGTTTATGTTATTCGCCATTAATCTTTTTAACCTTTTTAGATGCAGTTCAAAATGAAGAAGAGGCATCAGGGTTGGAATGTAAAGAATGCCACCGCAGTTTCAGAAACAAACGACAAATCCTGAAACATATTTGCCTTAAAGACGTCGAGGAGGATGAGGAGGAAGAAAAAAAAACACTAGTAAGAAATCTATAGAAATAAATGTTATTGTCATATCATTCATACACAGGCTTTAAAGGTGCATTATGCAACTTTAAAAAAAGTTGATATTTATGCGTAATGTGTATTTGACCTTGTAGTAACCCAGCGGCTGTATGAGTGGTCAGCATGGGGCCTTTACTTTCTGTCACGGTGGAACACACGCTCCAGGATCAATTGTTTTGTAGGTTTTCTAGTGAGCGGGTCCATCAGCAGTGAAAACCTTCCAAACAATAGGAGCATCATAGAGATCACTGTGACGGAAAGTAAAGGCGCCATGCTGACCACTCATACAGTGGTGTACAAGTCAAATACACACAAATATATATAAAAAAAACTTTACTGCGTTGTTTATTTGCTTCCAATACATTTACAATTTTGTTTCAAGATAACTTTGAACCTCGTAAAACTACTAAAAGAAGTCGACCTGCGTTTGAAGACCACATTTCCCAATCAAAAGAAAAAAATGTGCCAACAGCAAGCAAAAAATCTGTGATCAAGGTTTTTTTGGCAGAAGATTCCACACTACCAGGTTTGACATTAAATGTTAGCATTTATGTTTTGAACATATGCAGGACTTGACCATGTCTTAACTATGTCTAACAGATGCTTGTAAAATGGTCTCTGTAGAAGAGGAAAACCCCACAGAAGAAGAGTCCCTACCTGTGCAAGATGCACCACAGGTACCACAGGTCTAAACAAAAGCACCAACATTAGAAATCTTTCATTAAAAATTGTTTATTCTTTTGTGCTTGAAGAGTCAACCACAAGTGACAGCCACAGGTAACGATGCTGACACCTCTAAAAATCAAAAAATGGAGACGGGGCCAAGGTGATCATACATTCCGTACCCTGGAAAAATGTACATAGGTGTCCAAAGTATTTTGTCCTTGGTAGTCATACATTCTTTGTTTTTAATGAACAGTTCAAATCCAACTACAGAAAGCACCAAAGGTTTTCAGGAATATTCCTTTACACAAGACACTATGAGGTACAGTATTGTGATTCCACCATATTTGCTGATGCATTTAGATACAGACCATTGTCTCATCTGGCACTTTTGCTTTTTTTAGTCCATTTCAGAGTCAATTTAAAGTGTTTACGTGTCAGTTCTGCAATAAAATATTTAAATTTAAACATTCACTGGTTGCTCACTTAAGGACACACACCAAAGAGAAACCCTTTAAATGTCCTCATTGTGATTACGCCTCAGCTATAAAAGGTAGGAAAATCTTCTTTTTATTCTGCGTTTGAAATACAATATTAGCTCAATACATGTTGTATTGTTTGTGATGTCTTGTAGCAAACCTCAATGTTCATTTGAGGAAACATACTGGAGACAAGTTTCATTGCAAGCACTGTTCCTTTACTTGCATTAGCTCTGGACATCTAAAGGTATTTTATCCTCATTACTTTAGAACTTTAAGGTTTAAGTTCACTGTTTTAACTTCTTTTGGACTTTTATATGATAAAGGTTCACATTGAACGAGTTCATTTCAAAGTAAAGCAACATTGCAGTTTCTGCAAGAGCAAGTACTCAGACGTGAAGAACTTACTCAAACACATGGAGAAATGTCACAACTTAAAAGATACTGATGTAAATAAAATCTATCAACAACTAAGGTGATATAGTTTATAGAGACTTATTTTACTCATACCTGTTACTACTTGTCAGACCTAATTATCTTTTCTGCTTGTAGGTTAAAGACTCGTCAGGGGTTTAGGCAGCTTCTATTTCACTGTCCTACATGCAAGAGATGTTTCAAAAGCTGTAAAGACCGAGACCGCCACCTTCTGGTCCATGACCCTCAGCCGCCGTTTGGGTGCATGCTCTGTGAATATGCTGCTCCAAAATTAAGTATTCTCACTGCTCATGTCAGAAAGCACTGTTTCCTCTACATGTGTTGTTTATGCAAAAGTGTGTTTGTGAGCTGTCACAGACTGAAGTCTCACCTAACAAAGTCTCACCCAGAACTAGACCAAGACCAAGCATTCAGTGATTGTATTAGCAGTAGCTACCAGCTTATTCAGCCGGGTGGAGGCATATGGGCTCAAGATTCAGAGAAACTAATTGATCTGACAGGCAGAGATGAGAACCTCAGGGAGGAGGTAACAGGCAATGATAAAACCCCCGAGGAACAGCTAGAAGAGTCAATGAGTGAACAGGTGGTAGAGCAAAATCAGCCTGAAGATCTGGAAATGGGACCTTTGTTGCAAAATGCAAACATTAATGTAGACCCCAAAGCATCATCACAAAGCAACCAAATTGAGCCTTGTCAAGCGTTAAAGTCATCTACATCTGAAATTGAAAACGAAGACTTGTCAAAGGATTGCACAACTCTAGCTGAACATACAAAAGAGCATTCAGTTTGTGACAAGGAAGAAGAACAATCACAAGTTCCAGTGGACAGTGATAAAACTCCACAGTCAAAACAGGTACAGAAACATCTTTACACTTTCATACTTCCGTACTATATACATTTAATGAACATTTATTGCCTCGTACAATATATATGTACTCTGTCTATAGGAATCGAAGGTCTCTTTTGAAAATGCATTTCTTCAAGTGCTTTCATCTATTCAGAAAACTCAGCTAAGTATTGAGACATTCCAGCAACTAAGAAAAGTGTATGGGGAGTTAGAATGCCAATACTGTGGTAAGTTGTATTCATTATAATCTTTGCAGTCATCTAGTGCAATGTAAACTAGAATGTTTGCATTTGGCAGGGAAACTTTTTGCCTACAAAGTTCACTATAACAATCATGTGCGCACACACACCAAGGAGCACCTCCAGAACTGTTCACAGTGCAACTTTTCATCAATCACTAAAAGCTCTTTGAATCGCCACATGATTCAGAAGCACAGTGACCTGTTGCTGTCTTGTCCTAATGGGGATTGTGAATACACCACAGCTGACAAATATAAACTACAAATACATGTGAGAAGATTTCATGAAGAGGTACGTTGTTATTTATTTCATGCATATTGTTAAAAAGTAAGGTTCTAACTTACTTAGAACTACCCATAATTACATATAGATTACAGTGGAAAATAAATAAAATAAGATAAAGAAGCTTCAGTTATGTACCGGTACATTTTCTTCTTCGGTAACTAATTTCACAATATTCATTTTCAGACAAAAACGTGCCCTGTCCTGTCTGTAACAACAACTATCCTGAGCACCGTCTCAAGCAGCACATGAGAAAAATTCACCCAGGTAAATTTCTTTGAAAGCCTAATATAATACTGAGTTACAATTTCAAAAATGCACGCACTATCGCTTGGTCTTTTTTATGTGTAATTTACAGACAAAGTCCCAGCAGAGGGTAAAGGGCGGATGGAGAAACAGGCAGACAAGTGCCCTTACTGTGACTCCTACTTCCTGAAAAACAGCAGTGACTTTCAGCAGCACATTTGGGCTCATGAAGGTACTCTATTTCTATCCTTCAACAAACAACATGTTTACAAACAATAACAATGGTTCTGCATGGGCAATGAATCTGTTAAAATATATAATCAATGCAAGTACTGGCCTTGAGGACATCTGTTGTCTCGCTGCACTCAGTATTTGATTAGCACTTGGCTAAATATGATGATCACTTTACCTTGAAGTGGGCTTTAAAGTGAGGCAACAGTGCTCTCATATATTCATACCATCTGTTGGTAAATGTAGATACTGTCCTGTAGGACTGGACCAAAATAATCACAGTTTTTTCCCTCAACTGATTGACCTTGACATATTGACCTATTATTTTTTTTAATTGAAAATAGATAAAAATGTCTTTATGGAACATGACCGAAACGATACTAAAATTGTTTCCATTTTGTTCACCTGAAATTCGAACTTCACTCCAAACCACATGACTGACTTTAGACTGGTCAATCAATCCCTTAATCTGTAAATGATTCATGATTTGATTTAAAAAATAAAAAAAATAAAATGCAGTGCTCTACTGTCCTGTTTTCTGCATTGCTGGCTTACTATAGTTGGGTCAGTGTTGAATAATGAACAAATGATAATGCATCAATACTAGACTCTAGAGATATTTTTATATTGAAAAAAAAAATAAAAATAATTGTTATATCTTTTCAGGTATAAAGCCCTTCACCTGTAATATGTGCGACTATGCTGGCTGCAGGAAAAGTAACTTGAAGCTTCACATGAACCGACACAAAACTGAGAAAATTCACCTGTGTGAACTGTGTGGCAAAAAGTTTAAATCTGAAGTGTCTCTGAAAAGCCACACTCTGGGTCACACTAATGAAGGTATTTACCTATACATTTGTCAAATGTATTCGGTGTCAATGCCACACTTATGGATGAACATGTTTCTGACCAGGAAAGAGATATAAATGTTCTGAGTGTGACTTTGCTTCTGCTTTAAAACCATCTCTCACAAGACACATGGAGCAACATGCCAGAGGAAGACAAGTCAGACCCTTTCTTTAGTCTTATATATTTTTATACTCTTAATTTATCTAAGGCACTCTTATCTTTATGTATATAGGCTTTCCAGTGTACTCATTGCTTCTACTCCTGCAATAAAGTTGGTCCTCTAAAGCGGCACTACAAGAAGAAACATCCAGATGAGAAATATCCAGAGGCAGAAGAGGAGGACTCTAGTCCAGAAGTACAGGAAACACCAGGTATTTTATTGAAAATGTAAACAACATGCTTATTTAATCCATAGGAATAGCCACTATTTTAACAGCTCTTAGATTAGAAAATACGCATGTACTGTATATAGAGTATTGGCTTGTTCAAAAGCAAGTTCTTTTAATTAAGTCTTTCACATATTGAGAGCCTGGGTTTGTAGATTTTTGCAAATATTTGACTCCTATTCCTCAGAACATCTTCACTTATCTCCATTTGTCCATGTGTAGTTCTGAAATGTCCAGTCTGTGACTCTGTTCATGGAAGTAAGAGGGAGTTAAACCGCCACCTGAAGAACAACCATAGTTTGAATGTACTGCAGATATCTTTGAGGTAAATATGTATTATATTATTACCATGCATCTATAATTTCAGGAATACCAAATAAAATGAATAGCTCTAATCCGTTTTGCCATTGCCTTATCTAGGAAACTGAACCTGTTGAGACACAGTTTGTACCAGTGGATGATGAGATGCAGCTAACAGAAGTGCCAGTAGAAAGTTTACAAGACAGCGGTAATGAACCCATCAACGCTGTGCAAAAATGTAAAATACTGTTTTACAATAAAGTTGTATTATTAATAATTGTTTTGTGTTTGTAGAGGCTGTTAACATTCTGCAGCAGATCACAGAATTTAACTCGGAGGCGCACAATGTTGCTACTCCGATGGTAGCCATGGCTCCCAGCACTGTCACTGTAGTGGAGCAGGTAAACAATAGTAATGTACTCTATTGAGCAAAAACAACAACAACACCTCCTACTACTTGCTGACTACTGGTTATTCCATCAATATATTTTTTTTCTTCCCTGACTTCCCAGCCTAGCATGTCTAAATCTTAAACCCATTTGGCATCCTGTCTGAGTCAGCTAACCTAATTATTAGTATTAGTATATTTATTTAGTCCTTTTCCGTTCCCACAGCATTCATACACCAGTGTACACACATACTGGAGGTAAAACTGATACATAATGAGCCTAATTGTATATAACAATACAGCATTGTTGTGTGAACTCACAGATTGCAGAGGAACAGGAAATCGGTGCTGATCAATTGATGGTTGTAAATGCGGATGAAGACCTGGGGGCGGACCAGGTGATGGTGGTGGAGGAGGCTGAAGGTCTTGAGGCGCTGACGGTCCTCACTCAGGGAGATAGCACGCACCACTACATTGTCTATGTCCAGGAGGAGACTGTGGAAATTAACTAAAACAACTACCCGGGCCTCTGCTATAAAATAAACAAGAAATGTCAATACATAAATAAAACCTATATTTTTTATAATTTACTTTGGACAAATGAATCATATGTGCAGTTATTACTAATTGTTTACAGCCTTGTAAATAAATGTTCCAGCTAAATGTTACTCGTGTTTTGTTTTATTTTGTTTATTTGATAAAATCATATTTCATCCAGCCATAAACAAGAATAACTATTTATTGCTATTTTATCATAACTGTAATGGACTGTAATGGTTTAATCTCTATTTCCAGACTTTTTTCAGGGAGCATTCAGATTTGGGTAAAGCAAAACGAGACAATGTGCTCGGTTCAGGTGGGGGTTAAGAGGTAAAAAAGTTTAATCGTTCATCCACATCTAAAAATATTCCCAAGCGTCAGTTTCGTTCTTGTAACACCAGGAGGCGGTAGTGAGCCTTGTCGTCTTCACCTTGGAGATGAAGAAGAGTTGGTGGGAAATTTGACAGAGCGCAGAAGGAAATAACCTACATGCACATTTGTGTTAAGTGTCGAGTTTGTGCCTTTATTAAAACCTGTGATGGATCGTTATGTTTTGGTCGTATCTTTCTGCCAGAGCGACGACAACCTGCATGACAGTAAGTTTCTGTAACAATTTAAAGTTACCGCGCCTCGGAGCTAACTCAAGCTAACTTTGGCAATAACAATTCATTCCTAGTGGTGATTTGGGTAAATTAAAAGATGAAGAACATTAAAGGCTTTCTGTTCATACCAATGGCAGTGTTGGCATTGCAGTGGATGTTGCTATTGTAATTACAGGTCTTGCACCAGTACAACACATTTATGACAAACTAGAGGACCTTTCAAGTTGTAAGCCTTTGAAAGAGAGCCCCTTGTTTCCAGGTAATAACTAGTAACCAATTCCCCTTTATTTACTTCTTAATAACTCAAAATGTGTGCTCTATTTGTTTTGCGTGTTTTCCTTTTGCTTAGCTTGTTCCCTCAGTGGAAACCCCGCTACTCCAAAATGGTTCTTTGCTGTTGAGGCATGTCAAGGAATTACACAGGTCAGTTGTTTCATTATACTAAATGATCATTTACAGAGCACATGCTGGTAGTTATATTCTATGGTTGACTTGTTGGAACACAGAGTCTATATTTTAGATTGATGTGTAATAAAAGTACAAATTATAGGTACTTTTACTTTACTTAAGTACATTTTATGATGAATACTTTTTACTTTTACTTCACTGCATTTTAGAGCCTGTAGCTGTAGTTTCTACTCCACTACATTTTTAAATTGTGTAAAAAGTAAAAGTATTATTATTTTAATTTTTTTTAAGTGACCCCTCTATGATGAACTGGTTTAGTCCCAGTTTAGACTTGGTTTAGTAGTTTACTCCTTTAGACCTTGTTTAGTTGCTGTTTTTGACCTGAGTTAGTGGTTTACTCGTTTAGACCTGGTTTGATTCAAATGATTAAAAAAATCCTGCACATTAACTTTTACAATGCATACTTTTGTACTTCTACTTAAGTAAAACATTTATCAGATACTTTTACTTAAAGTTGGGGTACCTGATTTGTTGGTGTTGTAGAATACATTTCTTTTTGCCACCTCAGAGTATGTTGTAAACACAGCAAAACACCTTGTTGTATTGTCTTCACCTAAGGTTTTATTGAGCAATGGACGATAGAATTCTAATCTAAATTTGTGTAATTTATCTTGGGGGTGGCCGCCCCTGCTTCACTTTGTCACCACTCAATTAGGGGTGGGCCAAAATATATCGCAATATAGTTTTTGGATATCGTTGTAATTTTTTATATCGTTGTGGACACGATATAATTTATGTTACGCTCAGCTCCATCAGAGCAGCAGAAACCCTGACTGTAGAACACAGGGACAGGCAATTACAAAGTAAAATGACATGAAGGATGTAAACTGCTTGAGTAGATCATATTTGCAAGGAAATTAGTATTAGCGTTAAAAAAATGAATAAAATATCAAGGCGGCAACTTTATTTATACCGCGCATTTTGTACATAAGGCAACTCAATGCGCCTTCCATCAATGAATTAATCTTCCCAATAGGCGTAAGGCTGGGATTTTGTAAGTAATTTGTCCATTGTCAATTATATCGTTAAATATATCGTTATCGGATATTTCTTTTTTATATCGTGATATAGATTTTAGGCCATATCGCCCTGCCCGACACTCAATGCTGTATGGGTGTGAAATGTGCATATAATTACATTCTTTGAACAATTTGAATGGAGGGACTGTGAGAGCTAGAAACAAGTTTGGGCCAAAACTAAAAATGTCACTGTTTGAACAGGAAAAATCAGGTACTCCAGCTTTAAGTACATTTTTGGTCCTGTATCTGCACTTTTACTTAAGTAATATTGAGTACTTCTTCCACCACTGCTGTCATCCAGTAACTCTTAGATTATGTTTGTGTAGTTCTGCAGCTCTGAATGGCAGGAGCTTAGTGCATGTGGTCAGACTGACAGTGAAGGGGACCTGCCCACTGCTGTAGAGCTGTGCATCAGCTGTTTGTGTGATCAGGAGGTGCTGGATCAAAAGGTTGATGATGCAACGCTGACAGAGTGAGTCTCTTACCTAACTTTATAATCACTAACTTAACGCTGATCATTAAATAAGTCTTGTAGCCTCTGGATGAAAAAAAAAGAAGTTAATTAATAATTGATTTGGCACAAGAGGTTCTTTCTGAGCTGCACTTGTCTTTGAACAGGCTCTTGGATGAGGCTGCTGAAGGCCTGCATTTATTATCAGACAAGCTCCCACCTCCAGGTAAAAAACATGCTCCTCAAAAATGTGGTCTGACTGCTGTACTAATAACCTAAAAACTTCTGTGTGTGAAGAATTATTATGCAAGTTAGTTTTTTGCATATTGTCAAAGTGTGTAAAACTGGATGGCTGTTGGATTGAAGTGTCCCAGGTGATGGCCGTCCATGTAATGAGAGGAAGTGTGACCAAAGCAGGTCCACGCTCTGAATTATTACGCAGTTTCTTTCTCTCACACAAAACGGTAAAGGCGTCTGACACGGATGAGTCAAAAACTGTTGAATACTTGTCAGGGGATGCACTGCTCTTGACATATTTTTTAATGTCTTTATTTGAATTAGGAGAGTGCACCTGCACATTTAGCAACACGTCAGCAGAAAGCCTCAATGTAAATGTACCACAATTTGCAAGACCGTTTAAAGGAACAGGCCACTGTTTTTTCATACTGAGATAATGTTCTTACCTGAGCTTAGACAAGTTGATACGTACCTGTCTGTTCTTTGTGCCCGTGGAAGAGCGTGGTAGTTTCCAACTTCACCCCCGTCTGGAGCTATAGGCATATGCTGGGAGAGGCCAAATGCTAACAACATCTTTGGTCTTTTTGCCTGACTGAGCACACGCACAAAGACCAGACAGGTACGCATCAACTCATCTAAGCTCAGGTAAGAGCATATCTCAGTACAGAAAAACGGTGACCTGTTCCTTTAAAACTCTAAAATTGATGCAGGCATCCAAAACTGTCTGATTACTATTGAAATCTAAAATATTATTTTAGATTTTACTTACAATGTTACAGTAATGATACTGCAAAGGCTTTCTATCCAGAGTTTTTAATGTTTTCTTAATGAGAGATTTGATGGGATTCATGTTGGTCTCTGATGTTTGAGACCATGTGGTATAACAGTTAATGGCTGAAGATCATTGCTAGCATACAAGACCTTCTCTGTGTCATCAGAGAAGGTCTTATATGCTTAAAGTTTGACAAATTGAATTTAATTATATGTACAATTTTCTTAATATGCTGCTTTAAGTCTAGATTTGAATCAAAGAGCACTCCTAAAGACTCTAATTATTTAACTACATCTAATCTCTCGCCTTTAACTATCACAGATAGGTTGTTCATCCCTGCCGGCTGACGAGAAAAAAACATGCAGACAGTTTTTTTTGTATTCAGATGAATCGAGAGGTCCCATGGCTGGTACCAAAAATGTGGGAATACATAAGCTGAAATGTTAAGACTGGGTCAGGAATGATAGACAGATTTTTGAAAGGGTTTGTGGACTGATGATTTATTTAGTTTTTTTTTTTTTCGTAAACTTGCTTCTTGTGACCTTGTTGGCTCCCCAATATTTTTGAAATTTCAAGACGGGTGCCTCACAAACCTTCAACAGTTTTTGATCTTCAGTTGTCTTTTCTTTACCATTTTGTGTGAAAGAAAAAAAACGTGTATAATAATTCTGCTCACCTGAGTCAGGGCATGGACTTGCTTTGGCCACACTTCCTCTCATCATCTGGGACACTTCAATCCAACAGCTTTTCAGTTTTATACAGTTTGAAAATGTCAAGAAGTTCACTTGTATAATAATAATGCACGCACAGTAAAAACACAAGTTTTGCCTTAAAGTGATTAATAACAAATGTCATTCAAATTTAACAACATGCATTTAAATTTGAAGAGCAAAGAATGTTTTGTTGTTGTTTTTAGGTAAAGCCCTGCTTGACGTGTTGATGCTCTGCTCTACCGATCAGCCTCCGACTGCAAAAGAGCTGCTGCCTTTGCTGGGAGCCCTCAAACACATGAGTAGTTGGCACAATGCTCAAATCACTGTAGTGACGCAGCACTTCAGTGTGTAAGTGCTTGCAAAAACTATGTTTAGTTTAATAGAGCTGTTGAACAGTTGCCTCTCTGTACCGCTAGGGGGAGTTCTTTGATTAAGCTTTATCTACCTTCTTTTTAATAATTACCTCTTCTAAGGAAGAAATTGTAACAACCATCAGAAATGTTTGTTTATAGACCTTGTTCTGACCATTTTTTAGCACGGCCAAGTTTCCCCAGAAATAACATCTTAGGAAAAACGTTCCCAGCACTAGATGTTGCTTTGTTTGTTACAGGTGGCAGAAAGTTGCGTCTTTCCTGAGCGCTGGTCTGGAGGAGCCCGCTGCGCTTGACAGATGCGTTGACCACAGGGAAATGTGGAGAGGAGGGCTGGTTATTAGAGAGAAAAAGGTATACGTTTTTAAACAACATGAGAAACATATTGTGAACTTTCTGTGTGCTGTTATTTCTGTATAACTCCCTCAGAAAGTCTAATATACAGTGGGGAAAAAAGTATTTAGTCAACAATTGTGCAAGTTCTCCCACTTAAAAAGATGAGAGAGGCCTGTCATTTTCATCATAGGTAAACCTCAACTATGAGAGACAAAATGAGAAAAAAAAATCCAGAAAATCACATTGTCTGATTTTTAATGAATTCATTTGCAAATTATGGTGGAAAATAAGTATTTGGTCAACTACAAACAAGCAAGACTTCTGGCTCTCACAGACCTGTAACTTCTTCTTTAAGAGGCTCCTCTGTCCTCCACTCGTTACGTGTATTAATGGCCCCTGTTTGAACTTATCAGTATGAAAGACACTTGTCCACAACCTGATACAGTCACACTCCAAACTCCACTATGGTCAAGACCAAAGAGCTGTTGAAGGACTCCAGAAACAAAATTGTAGACCTGCACCAGGCTGGGAGGACTGAATCTGCAATTGATAAGCAGCTTGGTGTGAAGAAATCAACTGTGGAAGCAATTATTAGAAAATGGAAGACATACAAGACCATTGATAATCTCCCTCGATCTGGGGCTCCACGCAAGATCTCACCCCGTGGGGTCAAAATGATCACAAGAACGGTGAGCAAAAATCCCAGAACCACACGGGGGACCTAGTGAATGACCTGCAGAGAGCTGGGACCAAAGTAACAAAGGCTACCGTCAGTAACACACTACGCCGCCAGGGACTCAATTCCTGCAGTGCCAGACGTGTCCCCTGCTTAAGCCAGTACATGTCCAGGCCCGTCTGAAGTTTGCTAGAGAGCATCTGGATGATCCAGAAGAGGACTGGGAGAATGTCATATAGTCAGATCAAACCAAAATGGAACTTTTTGGTCAAAACTCAACTCGTCGTGTTTGGAGGAGAAAGAATGCTGAGTTGCATCCAAAGAACACATACCTACTGTGAAGCATGGGGGTGGAAACATCATGCTTTGGGGCTGTTTTCAGCAAAGGGACCAGGACGACTGATCCATGTAAAGGAAAGAAGAATGGGGCATGTATCGTGAGATTTGAGTGAAAACCTCCTTCCATCAGCAAGGGCATTGAAAATTAAACGTGGCTGGGTCTTTCAGCATGACAATGATCCCAAACACACCGCCCGGGCAACGAAGGAGTGGCTTCGTAAGAAGCATTTCAAGGTCCTGGAGTGGCCTAGCCAGTCTCCAGATCTCGACCCCATAGAAAATCTTTGGAGGGAGTTGAAAGTCCGTGTTGCCCAGCGCCTGCCCCAAAACATCACTGCTCTAGAGGAGATCTGCATGGAGGAATGGGCCAAAATACCAGCAAGAGTGTGTGAAAACCTTGTGAAGACTTACAGAAAACGTTTGACCTCTGTCATTGCCAACAAAGGGTATATAACAAAGTATTGAGATGAACTTTTGTTATTGACCAAATACTTATTTTCTACCATAATTTGAAAATAAATTCATTAAAAATCAGACAATGTGATTTTTCTGGATTTTTTTTTCTCATTTTGTCTCTCATAGTTGAGGTGTTGGGAACATTACTTTAAAGTAATTAGTTATAGTTACTCACTACTTGTTCCAAAAAGTAACTGAGTTAGTAACTGAATTACTCTATAATGAAAGTAACTCGTTACTAGGGAAAGTAACTATTTGCGTTACTGTAAAAAAAAAAGTTGCATAAGAATTTTAGCAGTTTTCAAGTCAGTGTAAATAAGTAGAACAGACAGGTGTTTGTATTTATGTACTATCAAGTCAAATATGTTCATAGTAACTGAATGAACTGAATGGGGGGGTAGAGTGGGGAGGCCCCTGTGACTGAATGGTATTGACCAGTATTTGTTTTATTAATGTAAGAATATGGCCGTATCAAAGAGAATGAGTAGTAAAAGAAACATGTGCCAACATGTGCCAACACGGCCAATGATCAGGGCAGACTTTACGCACAGGCATTGTGCAAGTCTCTCCGTTCATTCATCAGCAAATATAAGTTTAGAAGCCCTAACAGAAAGTGTCAGTGTCTCTGGAGCGGAGAGCGGGGAGAGAGGAAGAAGAAAAGGCGCTGAGAGAGAGGGGGAAAGACTCGTCTCCACCGATTCTGCTTCTTTGGGTTAAAAATAAGTTCCAGCACTACTGATCAGTGATCACCAACTCGATTCTCCCCCGTGGCCGCAACGCGCTGTGGGGATGACGAGCCGCGGGTCGGGGAAACGCGTAGTTTTTTTGGAGCAGAGAGCACGAACACTCTGCACAGGCAGCGTGAGTACTCCGTGAGACTCCGCCCACCCACTGCGCTGCTCTCCCCTGCTCCAGCTGTGGTGAGGTGACACAGCGGCGCTCATTCAGTCGAATTGTAACGTGCCACTTTGTTTACCCAGTAACAATAACGGTGTTGTAACGACGGGGAGAGTAATGAATTCGATTACTCGGTTACTGAAAAAATAACGTTGTTACCCAACGCCGTTCTTTTAAACGGCGTTATTCCAAACACTGGGTAGACCTATGATGAAAATTACAGGCCTCTCATCTTTTTAAGTGGGAGAACTTGCACAATTGTTGGCTGACTAAATACTTTTCCCCCCCACTGTAAACATGCACGCGTAGTAGAAGACTGAGCAGTCGAAAATTGTTATAAACAACATTACTGTGTTTTTGTAGCGTTGGGCTTGAAGAAAGCTAAAAGCACATTTAAGGTCAGGTTTATTGGTTTTTTTTTCTCCTGCGTGCACTCGCCACCGCCTTTTGATGAAGCTATTTGCCAATTAAGAAAAGGTTGAGACATTTGCAAATCTACATGCTTTATGATTGCTTTTGAGGAAGAAGATTGTAAGTGCAAATTAGTTTCCTGTGCATTTAATCAAGGCTATGTGTTGGTTGGAAATGCTCGACTGGGTGAGAAAATCTGTACAGAGGAGCCTGTTCTTTAGGGCATAGAAAAGCACTCTGTCCTTTTTATTTCACCATCTCTCTTGGCCTGTGTATTTATTATGGAGAGGGTTTTCTGGAGGCAAAGACTCAAAAAGAACACTGTGTTTTCCTTTAGACAATGAAGCACTAATCTTTTGTGACCCTTTTTGTGTTTTAACATTTGTAGCTTTAGCGGTCTATATGAAAAAATATGTATTCTGTGCACACAAAGTCCAAAGGGTACATTTCTGGCTGTGCTCTTTTAAATGAAGTATTTTTTACCTCCGCGGGGGATTTGGAGTTATCCTGCTGCTGAATGGAAGTGGTGGATTCACTGGAGGTCACTGAGGGGCCATGGGAACCTCTCCCAGCTGCTGTCATTGCCCTTCACTGCAAAGGCTGGCCCTCACTCAACCCCATGGCTTTGTTAGGCAGAGGGGAGGCAGAGTTGGCAAGAATTTGATATCAAATATGGACAGAATGATGTGTCAAATTGTATTGTTTGTATTTCTTAGTTAAAATGATGTGTATTTGAAGACTTTACTGACTCTGATACATCAAAATACCCGTCCCTTTAGGCTCATAGACTGTAGAATAGCGCTGACTAAGTGAGAGTGGATTTCCCCAAAGCGTCTAAAATCTAACAACTTCTCAATGCCTATACGGCCACGGTAACGCCTCATTTAAAAGCTAAGACCTGCATGACTGACCCTAACTTTTTGTCACTTTTTACGTTGCGTTTTCATCCTCGTTTTCGTCTCTATTTTGACACTTTATTCCATGAAGCTTTTAGATCTTGGTGAGGCTGAACTGGAGAAAATGCGCTCGGTTCAGGTGGGGGTTAACAGACAAACGCGTGAGATGATAAGCCGTCTCAATTTAGGCTTCAGCAGCTTATAGTGATGCTACGCCCATTTTTTTTTCACATGTCAGAGATCCATGTTAAGATCTTGAGCTTGCTTTGGTCAAAATAACCGAGCTGGAGGATTACCTCACTGTGCGTGTTTCGGGTTAAAGGGGGAAACGCATGCGTTGTAGAGCCACCCAGTCATCACTTTAATTTGTCATTCTCAGAAATATGGCTATTTTTATATTGGCAATGTGATAACTTAACGTGCATATGACACATTAGACACTATTTTTGCTAAAACACGATTTATATTTAAGATTTTGCTAAAGATTGTACTCAGTTTTCTTTAGTTTGGCAATTTTTGTGATGTTCATAGTTTCACTTCCTTATTCGACGCCGACAGGAAGTGCCGTAGAAGAAGCAATTTTAAACTGTTGCCGTGCCGACCATGTTAAGTCAATAGACCCTTTAATTGTTTGTAAACATTCTGGGCTTAGCTGGAGGCGGGAAGCTCGATTCCTATCTATTTCCATTGTAGCTGTTGTCATAGTAACGATAAAAAAATGTCTAACTGTTTTTGGAAATATCAGATAAATCTTATTTTATCGTCTCAAATGTCATTCCTCTTGTTCTTGCACCTTAAGCCACAACAGGACCACATTTTGTTGTTGTAGTTTTACACTTGAAATCGCTAGTTTTAGTTTAATCTTATTTTTCTTTATCACTTCCTGCCTCCAGCTGATGTCACTGATGATGTCAGCAGTTAAAGGGTCTATGGGAAATGATGGTCACCGCCTTTGCTATGCCTAATCCCGTCAGATCTTGGAAGCTAAGCAGGAAGGACCTGGTCGGTACTTGGATGGGAGACCGTTTGGTAACACCAGGAAGCCTAGCAAATGCAGTGAGTGAGGGAGTGGTTGGTGGTGGTTGGAGGGGCCGATGGACTGGTTGCCTCGCTTCCGTCAGTCTACCCTAGGGCAGCTGTGGCTACAACAGTAGCTTACCACCACCGAGTATGGTGTGAATGAATAATGACGACAGTGTAGCGCTTTGAGAAACTTGGTAATACAGGCTTGTAAAGCGCAATACAAGTGCAAGGCATTTTTATTATTATTAAACTGCTATGGAATATTACCTTCTTCTGTCACTTCCTGTCAGCAGCTTAGAAATTTAAGTAAAAATAACTTTTCTGCCCAACATTTCTTCATTAAAATGCAGCTTCACTGAAATAAAATGATAATCATGTAACTGATGAACTTGTAACTGATGTTATCCATCTAAACAAGTCATATTTTCAAAAGCATTAAAACGTGTCATATGCACTTTAAGTCAATACGTTTCTGCTTGTGAACAGGACAAATATCTCTGTATCTAACGTGAATTCACAGATTAGTTTTGCAGGTGACTGGTTACATATTACCATAAGGCATTTCCACTTTTCTCTTTCCGTTGTGCTTGCGGGCTGCTGAAGCAAGCGAGAACTTCTGCTTCACTTAAGTGACCTTTTCCAAGTGGCTGTCTACAGAAATTAGTGGGTTTGAGCCGTCAGTAAAAACTTCAGTTGCAAAGCGTAGAACAAAAGGGAATGCTCAAAGGAACTGTGAATCACAACCATTATCCCTTAACTGTGCAGTTATAATAGTGATAAAAATAATGATAATAATAACGCATTAGTCTTTTATAAACGCTTTTTCCAGAAGTGCATTATGCATTCACTCCATACTCGATTCAAAGTGTTGTACATGAAGCCTTTTGAGATAGATTTTAATTGTTATCAAAGTCGTTGCTATTCTTTTTGTGTACCAAAGCTGTTACAATGTAGTGCTACTGTCCCACTTTCCTCACCTCACTTTCTTAACTTTTTCTTTTTCCATTTTAGTTTGTTTCAGAGCTGCGTTTTGATGGTTTTTCATTGCGCTTCCCTTTAAATCCCGTTCCAAGATCCAGACTCCTCACCCCTGCAGAGAACAAACTAAACGCTGAGGTGAGTCTCCTCAACGTGCCCAACTTTGACATTGTCAATGATTTTTTATGCCTGGCACACAGTCTTACCTTCACACTTATATGCTTATGATATAACTGGGGCATGTTCAAAGGCATTGGCGAAAACCTCAAAAAAAATGACCTCCTGTGCCTCTAATAGGCCCTAATGCACGGTTACAAGATTGGACTATAGATTTTACATCTTCAACATATTCTGTTGATTTTACATGCATTACATTTAGCTTAAAGGAATTTGTAAGTCAAGAATATCCAGATGTTTTGACGTATTGGACATGTAAATAATGAACCTGGGTGTTTTAGTTGTTGTTTGATCTGAAACGAAGCAAGTATTGCGACTGGATTAGGCTCATTACAGGAAACAGTGAGAGCAAAGAGGCTTTTATAACATTTGTGGGCAATTTTGTTCTGTAATGAGTTTTCTGATGTAGATTTATTGCAAATACAATAACAGTCTCAGGAGTTGCCGTTCTCATATGGCGGTTATGAATTATACGCATACATACACACTGGTGGGTTTACACACTAATGGCAATAGGACACAGAACGGAAAGGATAATTTTCAGTTTCCTTCACAGTCAGAAATTCATTAACTCCTCGGGCGCCACAGGACGTCTGCAGTGCACACACTAATTGTGGCGTTAGTCTAAAACAAGAATGCAAATTGGGATGATAAATTCATAGTTGTGAGTGATGGTAAAGAAATGGACTGAACATGTTTAATGAGTTTCTATTACGGTGGTTCTTAACTGGTGGGCTGGGAAAGTTTCTTGTGGGTCGTGAGCCTTTCCCAGGGTGCATTTCTTTGAATGTTTTTCTACTGATAATGTTACACAAGCACAAGCCGAGTCTGTTAAAATGTCTGGTAATATCAGCTTATTGGAGCTTCGTTTATGCTGTCATTAATCTGTGGGCAAATACAGCATTGATTACATGGTTTATAAATCAGAATTACTTGAGTTGCGGCTTGTCATCTAAAAGTGAGTGTGAGTCCAGCGTTATGCCAGTTGAGAACCACTGCTCTAAACCATTATAAACCATGTTAATGTCTGGTTTTGAATGATTGCAACTGTAAATGAGACCAAATGTAAGACAAAAAAAAGTCGCCATAAAAAAAGGTCACATGCCCTTTTGCTGGACCAACTTTAGCTTTATTACAGCTCGCATTCGCTGTGGCAGTGCTGCAAATGCAATAAGCTTCTGCAACGTCAAAGGATCCAGTGTTGCATTCATTTTTCACCAAGATCCTGTATTGGTGTTGATAGAGTGTGACCACTGTGCAAAGCCTCCTCCAGCACATTCCAACGATTCTCAAAGGGGTTAAGTTCTGGACTCTGTGTCCAGACATTGATTTCTGCGTGAAAATTATTTGTCATGCTCCCTGAACCACCCTTTCACAATGTGAGCCGATGAATCCTGGCATTGTCATCTTGGAATATGCCTGCCATCAGGGAAGAAGAAATCCATTGATGGAATAACCTGGTCATTCAGGATGTTCATGTCATCAGCTGATCTCATTCTTTGGGCACATGGTCAGTTATGTTGCAGAGACCCCAGATGGTGACTTTTGTTTTTTGGTCAGGCAGTGTATTTGGCCATAATCTGGTGCAGTATAGGGCAGGCTGATATGGCCTAAAATCTCTATCACGATATAAAAAATAAATATCACGATATATTTGACGATATAATTGACAATGGATAAATTACTTCAAAATTCCAGCCTTACGCCTATTGGGAAGATTAATGCAAAGATATTTCATTCTTTATTTTTAGCGCCATACTAATTTCCTCGCAAAAATGATCTACTCAAGCAGTTTACATCATTTCATTTACTTTATAAGCACCTGCCCCTGTGTCCTACACAGTCAGTGTTTGTGTTGCTCTGATGGAGCTGCGCGTAACATAAATTTACTATGTCATGTCCACAGCGATGTCAAAAAATTATATCGCGATATACAATACGATATGGCCCAACCTTGTGCAGTTCATTGCTCTCTATAAGATAGATCTACACAATTCATTGCAATCAAATTGAATTTGCAATTAACAAATTACAAAGACGGCAATTATTTTGGCATTATAATGACCTCTAAAAGTGAGTTAAAAAAAAATATCTATAAAACCTGCTTACTCTGCAGGCCAAATTTCTCACGTCCTGTATTAAGTGTTATATATTTCAGATTTCTAAAACTACAGCCAATTGGGTTAAAAACCTCTCTGACAGAGAACTCTCCCAGGCGGAGAAGAGCGTGCTCTCCAAGGGGCTCAACTTTTCCATTACACCCAAATCCATTCCTACAGTGGACGTCATCAAAGGAGCAGAATCAGCCATCAGGAACAACAGGATGACTGAGTCTGAAGCAGGGGATCTTCGACTGAAAATCTCAGCAGCCCTCAAGAGCTCCAGACCTCCTCCCTCCAACATCTCTGGAGAAGAAAGAAGAGCTTTGGCAGCCTTGAAGAAGGACGAGAGCATCACCATCCTTCCAGCGGATAAAGTAGATGCACAGTTGTCCTGTGCATCTACCTCCAGTTGTCCAGGAAGAAAATTATAAAGCATCTTCAGAAACTAGAAAAGGAAGAAATAATTGACAAAAAGCTATATTACAAGCTTTACCCGGGAGAGGCTATTCTGTGTGTTTATGGTCTGCCAAAAATACACAAGGAAGGTTTTCCTCTCAGACCCATTGTGAGTGGCATCAACTCCATCACCTATAAGCTGCCGAAACACCTCAAGTTCATCTTATCCCCTTTGGTCAGCAACACAGAACACCATGTGGAAAACACCAAGGATTTTGTGGAGAAGATCAAACACCTGCAGCTGGAAACAGATGAAACCATGGTGTATTACGATGTGACAGCACGGTTTACATCTGTCCCAACCTCAGCAATAGTCACAGCGGTGAGGAAGAGATTGACTGAGGACAGCACTCTAGCTGATAGGACCCAGCTCACTCCTGACCACATTTGCCAACTACTAGAGATCTGTCTTGGCGCCACATATTTCCAGTTCAGGGGCAACTTCTACAGACAGATCCACGGCTGCGCGATGGGCTCTCCAGTTTCACCCATAGTGGCTAACCTCTACATGGAGGAAATGGAGAGGAATGCCTTGGCCTCATACTCAGGTAACAAGATACGTAGATGACACGTGGATCAAAATTAAAGAAAAGGAAGTGGCACCTTTTACAGATCACATCAATGCTGTGGACCCCAGCATTAAATGTACTCGGGAGGAGAAACAACTTGTCTTTTTAGATTGTAAAGTTATCATAGGGGAAAACGGACAACTTCAGACAGAGGTTTACCGGAAGGCAACTTGCACTGACCAGTATTTGATGTTTGACTCAAACCATCCACTCACAAACTAGGGATAATCAGGACGCTCAGACATGGAGCTAAAGAGGTGCCTACCAGTGCAGAAGGAAAGACCAAAGAGGAGCAATATGTCCAGAGAGCCCTCTCAGAATGCAGCTATCCTAACTGGTCTTTCACTAAAGCACAAAGGCCAGGAAGACCCAAAGAACAAGACAGACAGACTACAGAGCCCAGAAGAAAGGGAGTTGCAGTGCCGTATGTAGCCGGGGTCTCAGAGAAACTTCAGAAAATCTTTAGGCAGCACAGGATTCCAGTGTACCACAAACCGGTGAACACACGGAGACAAAAATTAGTTCATCCCAAAGACAAAACTCCGAGCCACAAACGAAGCATTGTGGTTTATTCTATTTGATGCAAAGAAGAAGAAGAATGCAAAGAACATTATATTGGAAAAACAAAACAAGTTTTAGAGAAGAAACTTTATCAACACCGAAGAGAAAGCACAAGTGGCCCTCAGTCCGCGGTGCACCTCCACCTCAAAACCTCCAACCACTCCTTTGAGGACTGGGAGGTCAAAATTTTAGCTAAAGAAGAACGGTGGTTTGAAAGAGGAGTAAAAGAAGCTATTTTTGTCAAGAAAAAAAATCCCTCCATGAACCGGAATGGTGGGCTCAGATTTAATCTTCCGTCACTCTACTCCAATCTCCTTCGGGGAAAGCCGACAGGGCACGGCCAGTCCAAGGAGTCGGTACCTCAGCTAACAAAAGAACAATAGGCAGGTAATTAGCAGTGATCAGCCATGAATAGGACAGATAATGGGCATCATCTATAAATAGGACAGGACTGACCGATACTGGGGTTGAGCAGGTAGTTAGAGACGCTCTACTTCAAAGGTGTTTACCCACAGGTGAGAGTAGCTGTGATTAGAGGGGAGGAGCCGGGCCAACCCAACTCCTCCTGGTGGTCTTTATCTAAACTGCGGGCTGAGCGGGACTTTAGTCCGCTGACGAAGCCTTTTGGATGAGAGGCGAAACGTTCGAGACTTCAGCTACTGAGTTCAGAGGATGACTCAAATACCTTCATTGAAGCTGGACAACTCCTGTACAACTGAGAGCTTACACAGACATTTCAGATTTCTATTACTTAAGTGTTCTGGAGAATGAATGTGCACTGTGAACTGGAGCTTTATTTTAAAACATAAGTTGCAAAATAATGATAATTGCACACTTTCAGAACATTTGCAATTAGTTTGTCTTTTTCCAAAATTGTGCACCCCTAATTTGAGGCTAAAATCAAAGCTGTACAGTGTGACTTTGAGTGGCTGGGTGCGTCTTTGTTCTTCCTATACGGTTATAGCATAAACAGAAATGAGAACAACAGACGTCATTACCAAAGTTTCATATTTAGATTTTTACTGGGATAACCATGCCATTTGCACACACAGTAGGCAGTGAATAATATGCCCACACAATACAGATGCTTCAACTCCTGCTGTTTGGGGAGAAAACTTTTGGTTACAGAAATTCTTCGCTCCCTTCTTTCAACAGTGAACCTTAAGAATGCCACTAAGTTGGTTTCCTCTCATTAGCGCGCCACTACACATGGTGAAGTTGCAAATATTTTGAATGGTTTCTCTCAGCCTGCTGGTGAACTTTTCTGCAACTGTAATTGAGGCCCTGCACATCATTAAAAATATTCACTTTGTCTCATTTCACGAGCTGCAATATATTTGTGTTTTGCTATTATTCAAATTAATCATAAAGGAAGATTTTTATTTCATGCAAGACGGTCTCATTTCAGCTATTTCTCAGTTTGTCTTAGTTGTTAAATAAGTAGGGCAACAACACCAAGGCTGCATGTGTTTATGATTCCAAACATTATACTGTAGATTAGGTTCAAGGCATTAATAAAATATTTTGTATGTTTAATCATTGCAGTCACATTTTTATCTTATTTACTGCTTTCAACAAGTTTCAGTAAGACATCTCTCCACAGTGCAATTAGGCACTTTCTTGTCTCAAAATCATCTGAATGCATTAGGGAGGATGTTTTGGCAGAAGGGTCTGTTTGGGGTCAGTTATATAATGATATTTTGAAAGCACACACACAAATGTTGTCCATTTGAGAAGTGTTTAAAGACTTAAATCTGAAGGGCACCGTCTTTTCCATTTGTGTCCGCAGGTTTTCCATTACTACGCTCCTGTGCTGGAGTTTCTACAGTTGGTGACTTTGTCAGATCTGCCCAACTTTATGATGTCCTCGACCACATTTGAACTGTATCCTTTGAGTCTACTACAGCTGGGATATTTTCAATGCCAGTCAGAAAATTGGTGTTTGATGGTTCTTTTATTAAAACGATAGATGTAGATGTTTGCTGTAACTTGACATGTTTCAACGTCTACTATACTTAGGCGGTCATTTATCAAGAACGAGCTAAATAGCGGTTGCAAGCTGAAAAATATAATACGGTAGTTTGTGGAACTGCTGCAGCTGATAAAAGTAAATACTCAACCCAATAACTGATTAGCGGATTTGGCATTTCACCGAGCGCAAAGCATGCTGGTCCAGGTTAAAGGTCAGGACTACCTAGCTCGTATCCCAAACTGTGTACATGACTGAGTGTGACCCAGATATTGAATATTTTGAGCGTTGAAAATCGATGTTTTAAAAGAATTTTGAAAGAAACGGGGACACAGTGTTACTGGGGAGAGAAAGAAGAACTTGTGGCCATTGCAAAACCAATAAATAAATAAAAAGAACAGTTTGTATTCTCGAAGAAGGCGTGTACGTCACAGTCACTGATTACTATGACAACGGACAGCACCATTTTAGCGTGTTTCCCGTTGCCTGACATCGCAATGGATAAATCAAGAATTACCCTACATTTGGCATGGAAAACAACATGACAAATGGCCGTTATCAGGTATGACATTGTGCAGTCTGACATAGTAACACGTAGCAACCAGTTAAGCGTGGTTTTGGCACAACAGAAAGCAACAGGCCGCAGCAGCGTCACTTGTAACTTCATGTTTTGAGAAGAATTTCCATTTAAACAGCAATAAAAACGAGAGAAATGACAGGATTACCTCCTGAGCTGCAGGGACAGATCAGATCCACATCATGACACCGTTTTCTTTCAGCCACAAGCTAAACTTTTCTAAACACACTGTGCTCTGACAAAGCAAAAGCACTTCACATGTCAAAGATCTTTACACAGTACAAGCACTCACTATGTCACTAATAAATTACCGAAACTTTACCAAAAATGTCTAATACAGAGTGAGCACTCACTCTTCCACAAACAAATCTTTGATTTCCTACCCCGGTGCAGCTGGAGTAAACTTAATAACAACAGTACATGAGCTCAGGCTCTGGATCTGTCGCTAAAGGTAAATAGCCAATGTCTTTCTTGTTGTCACTGCTGTGTTGTGCTTTTCTCTTGGTCTCAAAGCTCTAGTTTCTCATTCAGTCATGGTTGTGTCCTGATATTTAATCGGTGTAGTCTACATATATTGGGAGGGTGGGAGGGTTTGTCGGGCGAGAATGTTTTAATGTCTTTTTAATAGGGCCGGGACTCGATTAAAAAAAATTAATCTAATTAATTAGAGGCTTTGTAATTAATTAATCGAAATTAATCGCATATAAATATTTGACCTGAGAACAGTGAGAAGTAAGTTTTTTCATAAGGATTTTTAGTATACCATTGAATAATGACTGAATACATAAGCTTAAGCAACAAAATATTGTTTATTTTTGTTCAACCAAGTCCAACAGACCAGTGCAATATTGCCATTAATTGTGCGTCTGCAGGAAAAAAGGAAACTGAAGTGTGGAAAGCAAAGTGTGATTAATTTCGATTAATATTTTTAATCGCACTAAACCTCATGTAATTAATTAATCGCAATTAATCAAAAAAAGTCCCGGCCCTACTTTTTAAATGTCAAGCACTTTGTGATGCACCTGTGTATGAAAAGCGCTCTATAAATAAAGATTGATTGATTGATTGATAGCATTACTAGTTAGCTATATGTCAAATTTAATCCATTCGTCACGAAGTTCTGGATCTTTTCTTTTAGTTGGAAATTTGATGAGTGCGTATGGTGGCTCGCATAAAATGCTGTGAGGTTCCTTTATTGCACTCGTGAATAGGCCAAAAGTCTTCCATACACTGATTAAGCCCATGAGGACAGTTGCACTGCAATGGAGAATGAATGCGAACCTGGCATATCGCCGTAAAACCACTTTAAGCGCCATAATAGTCACTAAATAGCCGGTTGTTCCACTATCATGGTATAGTTTTAATGGGCTTTGTTGGCACCGTGGGTAGTTTTGGACTTTGACCGGAACATTACCACGCATGCGTACTGATAATGCTGATTTGGCTTATTCTAAAAGGAATAGGCCGCCATTTTTCCGTACTGAGATATGTTCTTACCTTAGCTTAGACAAGTTGATGCGTAACTGTCTGGTCTTTGTGCATGCACTCAGTCACGGAAAAAGATGTTGTTAGCATTTAGCCCCCCCTCCTCTCCTCTATGGGGCTAAACGGGGTGAAGTTAGAAGCGACCAAGCTCTTCCACGTTTTCCCTATTTAAATATGGTTATGCGAGCGTTTACACGACCCAAGTATAGTTACACAAAATCAAACATGTCGATTTTCTGGATAAAAAGGGGTACTATATTGTAAGGCGTAATAACACCTTAGGAGCACTTTGACGTCCGCACAGTTCACTTTACTGCGCGGACCCCTGTTTGAGTCCATAGAGGAGAGAAGGAGAGGCTAAATACTAACACCATCTTTGGTCTATTTGCGTGACTAAGCGCACGCTTAAAGACCAGACAGGTACGCATCAACTCGTCTAAGCTCAGGTAAGAACATATCTCAGTATACAAAAACGGTGGCCTATTACTTTAAAATAACTATTATATTGTATTCTTAAAAGAACTATTAAATACTGTTCTATTGAAAACAAAGTGAAATTTGCAGATAGAAAATCAGTTTTGAGTTTTGTTCCTTTAGTTATCTTACAGAGGATTGTGCGGGAAATCAATAAAAGATCAACTGTTTTTGGAGCAGCTACGATCACTGCGTGGAAAGGTATTTACACACACACTGTTAATGATATGTCATATTTTTAGGTCCTATAACATCTGCCGTCAATTAAATATCTTGTTTCCATGGGGCCCTATTATGTGTTGAACCTGCTAATCCTGTAGTTACACAAACAGGCTCTTATACCTGCAATCCTTATGTTTATTCATCCATTTTTATTGTGTACTCAACTCTGACATATTGATCTCGTGATATCATGCTTATAAACGTAATACATTTTATTTGTTTAGCGCTTTTCCGACACTTCACAGAGGTACAATGATAAACAGCAAACTAACTTTTTCTTGTACATAAGCGAATAGTGTATGTTGTTTATATGAGGTGAAGTGAAGTCATGGCCACATTATAAAGCAGAAAATTGTTTAATATTGATTGTGAATACCTGCACCGTGGACATTTTATAATATCGTCAGACATTGAATTGTGAACTAAATATTATTCTATATAGTTAGTATAGTTTATCTTGGTATGAGTTATCTAGTGTTTATCTTCTGTTGTGTTTATGCTCAGGTTGGCGCCTTGTTCAGCCTCTCTTGTACAGTCACCCCGATTGTTCAGCCAGCTGCTAACCAGCTCAGCTCTCAGCGCTGGAGAGAGTTTCTAGCCACAGGACCGAAGTCATTATTTGGTAAGCTGTTTTTTCTCTTATTCATTAACAGATTAAAATAAATGATCATATGGCATCATCAGAGGAAGCTCATACCGTTCTGCTCTGGGAAATAAATGGCTTGACTTCATCAATATACTGGGGATAATAAAACCTGCTGCTGTAGAAGCATACTCGGAAGTGTGACTAAATAAATTTTAAAACACCAGAGGAAATCAAATAAAAGGCACTATTTAATTCTACTCCAAGGATGTGGCACTGTGGAGGCTGCATAAGTTTAGTCTGTTAGGATTGTGTTGGACGCCTCATTAGATGATAGTATGATAAGTCATGTACGGGACAGAGAGGTCTGGTTAAATAATAGCTGCTTCAAAGTTGTTTGTCGGTACTTTACTTTTAATAGTTTGTGTCCATTCTGAATATTAATGTGGCCAGAATATTAGATGTTAAAATGAAGATGTTTCTCTGTAGTTACTGGGGCTACTTAAATGAAACTAGCCCTAACTAGGGGTGGGCAATATCATTATCGCGATATAATTTTTCGATATCGTAATTTTTTACATCGTTGTGGACACGATATAATTTATGTTACACTCAGCTCCATCAGAGCAGCATAAACACTGACTGTAGAACACGGGGACAGGTGCTTAATTCTTCTTCTTCAGGAGCTTATTGTCTTCTGTGTGTAAAAATTAACTACCAGTAATTTAATCTACTATCATAATGGGGTGCACATTGATTGCAAGCTGCCAGTAGATCACCCACGCAAAATGAGTGGATTGTGGAGTCCTGTCTCTTCTTGCTTGCATCTAGGGCTGGTTTGAACGGCAATATATTTTGGGAGCATTCCTTCAGGAGACAGGTAGACTGGTGGATCTCCGGACCTTGCTGACTTTGAAAGTAGCTTGCGAGCCGAGTGGTGCCTCAGTCCCTGTACTATACTATTATAGGAGTAGAAAAGTGGTGGCGTTTTCCATTTACAAAGATGTTTTTGTTGTCACTAACAACAAAATGAAGGTAACGCGTATGTGGGTTTCTGCCTGAGGGAAACTATGACCTGTAATTCTGTTACTCACAAACAGCCTGTTTTTGTCTAGTTCCTGAGACAGAGGTCAAAGGCGAGAGCTGCCACTACTTCCTGCTGGTCCAGGGGACAGACACCTCAGTGGGGTCTGCACAGTCCGAATGTTAAACTCTGATAATCAACTGAATGGCGCCGCTGCCATGGCAACAGTCACTGCGCTGCTCAGGGAGCCATCTGTACCTGCAACAGGTATTTATCATTATGTTTCTGTGGCATTTGTCTCTTGACATTTCTGTAAGTCTGACAGTAGGAAGAGAGTGCAAGATGAAACATGGAGTATTTATGATTTAGAGAACGGTTTCATGTTTAATACAGAGCCCACTGAGAACTGTCACGCTTTTACATTGTTGCTTTTAAGGGAAAATTGTAGTATTTGATTAGTCAAATTACATGTTTTTGTTGGCTGAATGTGTTATTATTTAATACATGGTTATTTGAAGACAATAACAATGTGGTTTGTGAGTTGAGTGATGTTTTTATGCAACATTGCTCAGCATCTAATCCCTGGTTAGTTAAAAGAATGCAAAACAGAAAATTAATTAATGAGTTTGTTTCCAGAGCTAAAAGTACCCTCTTTCCAAATACGTAGAATGCAGTCGTAATTTTCTTTTTACTTCTTGACCAGGAGAAGCTGTAAGCAAAATGGTTCGCCTCCTGCCTTGTCTCCAAGGAGACGCTATGCTTAAGAGAGAGAGAAAAGTGGCCCAGGTGCAGACTGTTGCTCTTAAAGAATATCTCAGTAAGTATTTATTAAAGGGTTAACTTTGTAATGAAAAGAAAATGTATACAATAATGTTGAGTGAGACCAGTAAACCTCCACTGACAGTTGAGATAATTGAATGATGTGAGACACAAATATTAAGTAGGTCTTTAGAAATGTGTCTACTCTTAATTTAAGGATTTTTTAAGAAGAGCTCTGTGATAGCTTATGTAATTCCCTGCTGTACTTGAGGCTCTTAGCATTTGCATAGATGCCTTCAGACTTGATGGAAAATAATTTAGCAACAGTAGACTATGGCCCCTTTAGCAACTCAAGATAGGAGAGTGGTGCAGTGGAGTCTGGTTTTAATGAAAGGTTTTTCAGATTAAGCACTTTTTAAGAGCAAGTCTGG
The DNA here is from genome assembly GCA_007210695.1 of Neogobius melanostomus. NCBI lineage: Eukaryota > Metazoa > Chordata > Actinopteri > Gobiiformes > Gobiidae > Neogobius > Neogobius melanostomus. Next base: position 6,719,102 of record VHKM01000058.1, read on the forward strand.
ACCAAAACATGACTAAGCTGGATGTACATCAACCTGGCTCCGTACGACCACAGAGAAACACTACACTGAAGTACTTTTCACTTCATTAAAGTCTTGCTCTGTTGCCGCCTGTGCCTGTGCTCTCTGTCCAGAGCGGAGAGAGGACCGGTCTGAGTCAACGGTGGTGCCCATCACTGAGCTGAAGGCCCTTCTGAATTTGTCCAGGGAGCAGTGTCTGAAAGTGATTGACTCCTCGCTGCCCTCCATCTCGTCTGCTCTGACAGGTGACCGGGGCAGAGCTGCGGCTGCACTGAGCTCAGGTAGAGTCGCACTGTGTCAAAGACGAACCACTCCAAAGTTGTGGCTTAAAGTATTCTACAAGTGGCTGTTTATATAAAATGTGTCGCACTTCACTTTACAGTTCACCAATAACATAGTAATGGGGTGAACAGCGTGGAAGGAGGGATAGTATGTTTCCTGGTGTTTATGATATATTAATGATAAGTGTGTGTCCCTGTTTCCTTGTCTTATGACCATGAAATTACCATGATTACAATGTTATTACACTTTTAGGTGCCTTGCTGTAAAGTAGTACTGTTATTCCATTTTTAATACACTTTTAATTTGATAATATCATAGACAAGTTTTTTTTTGATATTCACATTTACTCCACTGATTTATTTAGCATAAAACACATTCTGTGACTTGCTGCACTAAATCTGTCTCATAAAAGATACAGTTGCCTCAAGGCCTGTGCTAAATCACTACCGTAAAACTGGAGGTGGTGTTAAAAAAGCTCCTTTAGGCCAAGTGGTTTTCATGTCGTAATTATACATTTTCTTTTCTGAGGTGAAGAAACTCGTGGCTTAATCCTGTATATCCAACCGAGTAGTACACACCTGTTGTACGTGCATAGACACACTCGGGTATTGTTAAGCTCCACCTCACTGCAGTAAACAGCTTTAGCAATCCATCAGGACTGTCTGCCTACATGTCCTAAAGGTGTGAGTGACAGTGGTGTGGGCTGTCAGACCAGGGCACCGTTCATACAGCATATGCTCACCTCCCGGGGCCATTTCTGTACAGTGAAAGCTCTCGTGTCATCAGCAAGGCTTCTGTATCTTCTTTTATCGCATTTATTGTGTCTTTGATGCGATATAATTTAATCCCTCTGCCAAAACACCAGAAAAGAAGTTGCTGATTTCATCTTTTCAAGGCCCTGACTGCCAAGAGCACAGCGTGGTGACCCGGTTTAACTGATAGTGTGTATAACTCGCGCAATCCATCATGTCGAACAGGTAACAAGAAATACACGGATATTAAGGGGGTTTGTGTTGGCTGGCACCGGCGTCTGGAAGCCAGAGGTTCTGTGCTCTAAGATATTCTGTGAAAGGCTTCTTTATAAAGTCATGACGATGCGAATACAGCAGTGATTCACGAAACGGGGATCACGAGTCTTTACGTAAGTGTTTTATACTGTGTCTTGCAGTTGTGGAAAGTAACAAAGTAAAAAGTACTAAAAATCCTCTGGTAAAAAATCTCGGCCCAGTCATTAAAGTGACTATATGGAGTTTAAAAATGTTAAACTTCAGTATTTTCCTCCCCCTACATGTTCCAGAAATGTCCTAATGTGTATATCAATGATATTGATCTTGCAAAATTTCAAGTAAATAAAATTAAATTTAGGGGGTCCACCTCATAGGTGTTTGAATGGCCAGATTTGACATAAAATATTGTGTTTTTATTGTATATTCTACAATTGTCTCAAATGGCGCTTTTTGGGTAATTTCGTGGATATTTCATCGTCTGGGTGGACCCCCTAGATGTCATCACAGGTCCTTCAAATTAGTTCAATTCAATTACAAGTTACTTTTTTTTTATTATTGTAACAAATTGTAATAAATTGGGTACAAGGTGAAATTTTGAGTTTAGTTTTTTTATGAGGCAAATGATGCACCCTAGTGTAGAATGAGCCCAGACCTATTCACCACAACTGCCTCTAAGCTCCTCTACCTGTCACTCTGTCACTCTACTCACTCTGTCACTCAAAAAGGTGTTAATTCGGGTCCGAATTGCTGTCATGCAGACTTAATATAGAAGCTGCAGTTACGTGTTAGACCTGAGGTGGCAGTAGTGAGTATAAAAATAACCAACTTGCATCTAGTCCCTTTTAAAATGTCAAAATCTTCTAAATCAAAATGATAACTTCCCGTTATATGCATTGGAAAGAGCTCAGTCAGAGCTTTAAAATGAGCGCTCCCACAATTTCCCTCGGCCTCAGGGGAGCAGAGAAACATTGCGGTGAAAATTGGTCACAAGTTTGTACCTGTTTTATGTATTTTTGTGGTAGACTTTTGTGTTTAATTTCGGAACAATAAGAGATAAAGACTTACCGTTTTTTGTTTTGGAATCGACTGATTTTTGTCTTTCAAACAAGCTTCCTTCAAAGTACCTATTGAACATGAATATAGAGCGCCCCCTGCTGTCACAGTTCAACACTGACACATTTAGAAGCATCTTACACAGGATTATAGAACAGACATTCCATATAAGTAGCGCATCTGTATCGGCCAATCAGAATCCCCAATAATCAGTATCGGCCTTAGAAAAAACATTATCGGCCTGTTACTGTAGATTTATTTCTATATATTTCTATTATTGAAACCTTTATTATATCAATACATTTTTAGCTATAGGCTATTTAAGAGCTGAAAATAAAAACCCATCAAATTGGCCTATATATCGGACATTATCGGACATCGCTACATTTTAAAGTAGTTATCAGTGAATTTGTACCTAGAGTAAAAGTATTTTGAAGTTTGGTGTCATTCTCACAGTGACCTCTTTGTATGTCAGTCGTTTAGCTCGCTCAGAGGATCAGGAAGTGAAACTACTGGATATATTTTGTTTCAGCCTGTGTTTAAATCATTCATTCATTCATTCATTCACTGACTTCACTCATGACTTCACTTACACACCACCTGCTCTATGCTTGAGTTAGTGTGTGATCATGGACATGATATAAAAGAGGGAACAATTTTGTTATGGTAATTTTCAGATTTTCAAACCAACTCCGCTCAGCAGACAGATTGGCCTGAAAGAAGTGTTCTCCACAACGTAGAGAACTTGCAGAGGAGAAGACAGAAAAAGAGGTAAGTCATTTGTTATGGCAGTTCATTTGCTGTTAATTGTATTTTATTTGTATTTTATTTGAGCTTTCAGATGCACAAAAATAACCATTGACTGTGTTTCAGATTTGGCCTATTGGGTCCCAGCTCGAGCGACAGCCTGCTGGGTCCTAAAGACGGTCAGAAGAACTCTGTAGCTTTACTGGACGCCAAGGAGCTGCTGAGGCATTTCACCGCTGACGGCACGCCAACCGGAGAGCTCCAACCACTGGTTCTGAACAGGGGGTAGGAGTCACAGAGAAGAGAGACACTGATCTATACTCTGACATTAAACAAATGGCCCCATACCGTCTGCATAAAAACATCTGTATTTATTAGTTTTCTCACTTGCCTCTAGATGATGATAATGAGTCTGTAATGAGTATTTGATTATGATCATTTGTCTTCTTAGCTGAGAAAAAAAACAAAACATGTTCAGTTAAAGAAATGTTTCCGTACAGGATTCATTCATCCATTAGTCATAGTCAACGTTCAGACTGCAGACCAAATCGCATTTTTTTTGTGACAATTTTTTCATATGCAACTCGGCTCATTTCCATGCTGTAAGCCCTAAATCACATCCAATCTTTCACAGTGTGACTTCAGTCTGGCCAGGTCGCATTCTTCTGACCTTTACGTCCTGTCAGTGTGATTCTGTGATAAAGTAGACAGGACCTGGAAGGAAAACAACAAAAACACATTCTCCACATTTGAAATTCACTATCGCACTTCTTGACTCCACAGACGCCACTGTCACTGCCCCACAAAGGCCAAAGCCAAAGAAACCAGGTTCATTGTTTTCCCTTAAAACTATGGCTTTGCACACTGACGTTAACATTGTCAGATACGCGCTGCTTTGTTTCAATCCATTTATACTTGTACAAACACCGTGCACTGTGTTCTCTTCTGCGGATACGGGTCACTTTGGGGCCACATTTGTTCACACAGGAGCCCTGATGTGAGTCGCATATAGCTGGAAATGTGAACGACCTTACCAAAAAAAACTGAATTTAGCATTATCTGCTGTCTGAACATAGCCACAGTTTTCATAACAAAACAAACTATTTAGTCCTTGACCTACAGTCTTTCTTTTCCTATTGTCTCATTTTCCTTGTCCTCATTTCTCTGTCTGCATCAGAAGTAATGTATTCCAGCTCTCACCAGACCTGTCTCCTGGCAAAGTCAGCCAGATGCCCTTCAGCAAAGCCTCCGCCACTCATTATCACGGCATAGAGTATGTTTGTTTACATGTAGAGAGATTTAAGCTGCACATCCACAGGCTTTATTTAACACTGTTTATCTGAAGGTTCTGTTTGGACCATCAGCACTCCTTGGACAAAGACCAGTCATTTGTGCGTCTGCAGTCGCGGCTGATACGCTTTGAGACCCAAACCACCTGCAGCAAAGAGCCTGGTGCCCTTCCCTTTGCCCTGAGCCCCGCCCCCTCCCCCTCTGTATGTCAGAACCAGGAAGTGTGCATGATGGCGAGACTCTGCAAAACGCTGATGTGGCGCGACTTAAACGCAGGTCGTGGGACACGGAGATTGTCGGAGGCTATCCGCGCAAAAGGTATGAATTAGTTTAACACAACACACGTGGTTACTGTATTTTCAAAGCAATAATGCTTATTTTTTTGTTTTTTCTGAATGTTGAAAGGCTGGTAAAGTCAGAGAGCAGCGATTCGCTCTGTTCCCAGAGCAGTGGCAGCAGCGGGACACACCCCTCCGTCAGGTCACTCAGAAGACAGACCGCTCGAACTCAGTCCACCTCTTCAACTCTAACCACCTCTGCTCCAAGAGGCTCCACCTCAGGTTAAAAGCCTTCATTAAAACCGGTTGCCTGGTATTTTTAGCGGTTCACTGAGGTTAATGCTATGACAAATCTTCCCCAGACACTGCGACTCCAACCGATAAACCATCTCAGCAGAAAAACCATCCTGCTCAAACAGAAGATAAAGCATCAAAAGAGTCACGTTCCCAGAAACATAACAGAGTGAGTGTCTGAAGAAATAATAACTAGTGTCCAGCACATTTTTACTTTCCGTTCTTTAATTAATGATGGCACATGAAAATACATATTTGAAGAGCCTTTTTGGAGAAATAAGTGTCTTAGTCAGACAGCACTGTCAACAAGTAACAGCCTTTTGTGCTACAGCTGCACAACTTTGGAAAAATATCAAAACTAGGGCTGGGCGATAATGACAAAAATATTTAGTGGGGCTTTCTTGATAATGCTAATGAAGCTGTATTTTTGCAAAGCCATCAGGAATATGCAAGAATGTCCTGGCAAACACCTTAATGATCGCTGTGTCATTCGATAAGAGCTACAAAAGAAGCTGAAAAAAAAAACACTTTTTAGAGAGAGAGATTAATTTTTATTTTTTCATTTATGTTGGCTGTTTTTGTGACTTTTTGTTAATTTCTTGACATTAAAATGTTCTCTATTTGCATATCTTACACGCAACAATTTCAATATTTTCTTGTAGACCGTATTGTCCCCAAATTTAAATAATAATAATGCATTGGTTTTATATAGCGCTTTTCTGGACACTTTGCATTACTCATTCACTCCATACTCAGTGGGTGTAGCTGCTATTGTAGCCACTGACGGTAGACAGACGGAAGCGAGGCAACCAGTCTGCGCCATCGGCCCCTCTGACCATCCATCACCAACCACTCACACTACATTCTGGCCTATTGTACATGTTTTTAGTGGTATGGGAAAATGGAGTACCCGAAGGAAACCTACACAGGCACGGGGAGAACATGCCAACTCCACACAGAAAGGCCTCCTCCGCCCGGGGATCAAACCTGAATCTTCTAGCTGTGAATCACGAGCACTAACCGCTGTGCTACCGTGCCGCACAAAGATTTTTTTTTTTCTGTCCCTCATTGTAATTGCGGCTTCCGACAGCTTCAGTTTACAGTGCAAACACCAAGCACTGCAAGGAGTTTGACAGTAGACTGAAATATAAGTATAAAATTAAAAATGAACAGATCTTTTAGGACAACGCTTACAACATTTTATACAACAATGTGCTAATAAAGTACTTCAACTATAATCCATCATACAGTATGTGGCATTACCTCTTGTTCCCTATTTCTTCACACACAGCTCATACATGTAACATATTTCCACACCCTCATGAGTTCCTTTGCCCAATCTCTGCATTTTCGACCTTGACTTGCTCTGTTTTGAGATTACCTTCCAAACAAGCTTATCATTCAAACAGCAGAGGACAGAACAGTTTTCCTTTTTCACAAATACTGATTGCAGTTTTTTCAGGACAGAGATTAAAAGCTGCCGCTCCTCATGAGAACATGCTTTTGCTCACAGTGATTTATAACTGTCCTCACAGCCGTTATGGGGACACAATTAGAGGCATGTATTTATGTAGGACTGAGTTTTTTTGTTTTTTTCCCCCGTCCACACCTCCAGTGTGTTTGAAGTCTCGCCCTGTGCTATGTGCAAGGACGTTTCCAGAAGTCAAGACATTTTGCAACTATCTAAAATTAGTTTCTCTGAACCGGGATAGCATTGGGTAGATTGGGAATAAGCTGAGCCGGATGTTTGATTTCACGATTGTGCTGTGACAAATGTGTGTGTGTTTGTGTGTTCTCAGATGCTGCAGGAAGTGGTGGCTAAAACACTCAAGCACCATGGGATCAGCTCTGAACATAAGTGCTTTGAGGCCTGCAGCAAAAGACTGTTTGATATCTCCAAATTCTATCTCAAGGTTAGTTTTGCACTGCCCACACAGCCTCAGTGACGCGCATTTGTTGGCATTGCCTCTTATACACCGAACAGACTGAAGCATTGATCATGTTTTGTTGAAATATACTGAATCCTTGCAGCAAATCGGTTGCTTATGTCTTGTGAAGGCAAACTACAAAACTATCGCACAGACTCAAACTCTCAAAAGGTACGGTAGTCATCTCTGATTGGTTACTGGAGTTGAAGACAAAGTTAGTCTTTTATTCTTTCGCACTAATCCGAAAACTCATGTTAAAGCTGATCATTCTTAACCTCGTACCCCCACCTGAATCGAGCACATTTTGTCCGGTTTGGCATCACCCAAATCTAAAAGCTTCAATAACGACGAAAATACACCCAAAAACAGTGACAAAAAAGGAGCGACAAAGACATGATTGAAAAGTGATGAAAAGGCAAAAAAAGAGCCTCAAAGAAGCAACAAAAAACATGTCGGAAAAGCAACAATAACACAGTTAAAAAAGCAACAAAAACACGACTAAAGAGAAGACGAAGAAGAAGACGGCAACAAAAAATGACGACAACACGACAAACTACAAAAAACAGAAGAAAAAAAACAAAACACAACAAAAATGTGGCGACAGCGCAACAAAAAAGTCACGATCAGTTTTGTAGGTCTTAGCTTTCAAATGAGGCGTTACTCTGGTTATATAGGGTGTAAGCTCCAGTCGAGAAGCTTTTAGATTTGGGTATATAGTAGCTCAACTGGAGAAAATGTGCTCAGTTCAGGTGGGGGCTAAGAGGTTAAAATGTACTTGCCCCTTGTGTTTTCATTTCATTGGTAGCACGTGTCTGTTTAAGCTTTTGTTTTCCCAGGGATGTTTCAAAAGTGGCAAACGTTTAAAAAAATAAATTGAAAAAATAAACAAACTTTAATCAAAACGTGATTAAATCTAGTCTCAATCATCTGTGTGGTGCTTTTCTGACAGACGTGGCGTCAAATGCTGCTCATTGTTTGGAAAGAAATGTGTTTTGGGAGTGGAAAGAATTACTTTGTGTTTTAAGCTGTGGTGTATTGTGACATGCCTATTTAATAAACCATATTAGTAATGTTTTTGATATTTTAAATAAAATTGATTGAAACAACAGATGACTAATTCCCTACCTGTTTTTAATTAGGTTTTCTTTCACTTTCACTTCAAATTCTCAGGATCTCAAAACATCTCGAGGGCTGCACGAGGAGATGAAAAAGGCGGCCTGCAGCAACGTCAAACAAGTAAAACCACTCGTCACATGACTGCACCACTCGGTTCAGTCCGGCTCCTCGTTAACCCACTTTCCTTGCATTTCAGGTCATCGATTGGGTGCTGGAGAAATATTCAAAGAAGTGACGATCTGTTTCAAGTTAATAATTTATTTGTATGTTCTGGCATTTTTTAATTGACTTGTTTTACTACATCTAAGATCATTTAAATTAAAGTCTTTTGTGTGTTTTATATGTTATCGCCATTATGAAGCTGGTCATGTTTATTGAGCTTTATAAACATGATCCAGAGCTGTGTACATATCTATTTTGTATATAAAACACATTATATTTTTACATTTTGTGTGTTTGATCTAATATTTGTCACATTATAAAGGGGTTGTTAGCTCACATTGTTGGCTCACATCCTAGAACTATAGTATATCTCTTAATGTGTGCAGACCGCTGCTGTTCTTGTTAGTTAACCACATAAAAGAAAACCACGTTCAATTCTCATTCTGTAGAAGTGATTGTGGCGAGTATTTCCATTTCCTTTACCATAAACATTACCGTTCTGTGCCTCGCCGTATGAGACAAACGTGTTATGTGCACAATAAAAATGTATGTAATTTATTGCTCTATGCACAGTTACAAAAACCTTTTACATAATGTGAAAGTTAATGTTAGAGCTGGGCGATATGGCAAAAAAAAAATCACGATTATTTGCTTCATATTGAAAGATATCGATTTTCAATTAGATGAATTTTTTAATTGTAAAAACAAATGCATTTAGAACATGAGACAAGACAAACCTTTTATATAAACCTTAGATCAAGCAAACAATACATAATTTTCCCCCCAGTATCATCTATGATACAAAAATCTTCCATTGTTCTCATTTTAACTCCAAACTATGTGCTTTTACTGTTTAAGACCCAAGATGATTATTGAAATTGACAGATGTTGAGATTTCGATTACATTTCCATTGCCTTAGTTATTGTTAACATTAGTTTGGCTTTAGTTTCCCAGCAGATTAAGAAAGCAGATTGAGCCCCACACTGAGTTTCCAAGCTGTGGTGGGAACTGTAAGTGAAAGCTCAATGACTTAACTGTGGAGGTTTTGCGCTTTCAAATAAGATATGGCATGTTCGCATACACTGAGATTAAGTAGCTAATCTCACTGTATAAAATGACCTCGCATATTGGTATTGTGTCGTTAATCTCGGGACATATAGTGCTTGTGTATGCACAGTTTTATGCAGCTCATGGCCAAATAAACTTGAATATTGATAAAGTCAGTCCTAGTAATTCTGTAGTCAAAAAGTGTCTGCCAAAATGCAAAATGACACCCCTCTGCTGTGTCATAATTTTACCATTGTCTCTCTTAAGAGCCTTTGCTTGCTTACTTGCTTTGTATACCTTTTATTCTGAGCATTTTTTTTTCTTACCATTGTTTCTTCTAAAACTTTAAATGATCTAAAACATTCACCAAGGACACCACTGAAGAAACTTAACAGCCTCATCTGGTTGCACAGAAATCTCAATTTATGAGAACACTGTTTTTTTCCCTATCTCCCCAGGAACAGGTGTAAAAAGTTAATTTCATTCCTCAGATCTGGGCTGTCTATTAGGGAGCCAATTTTCACAATATGGTCATTCTTGGATCATCGCCATTCAGTAAAGCCATCTGTTGATAATGGGTTTAATTGCCTGAAGTTTGTCAAGCGTGAAACTAGCAATAATTTTTTGTGCAGCTTTTAATAGAGCCGCCGCAACAATAGATAACTAGCAATAAAAATGCACTTAGTGTGGAAATAAAAAGCGATTTCTATTACAAACTACTCTATTGATTTAAGCAGGATTTGTACTGTGTGGATTGTAGCAGCACCAATTCAATGAGTTCCTGAAATAAGAGGATTTGAGCTAGAAGAGAAGGATTAATTAATCACTAGGTCTGATGCACCCACTGAGCAAATAGGTGTGTGCCAGAGCTGCTGCAGAACATCCTGGCATTGATTCTTCTTGTCATGAGCACCAGCGTAGAAAGTATTTGAAAAGATAGTCCTGTCTTATCGAGTTTGGATGTGAAAAATGTACAAATAGAGACATGTTTTCCATCTGTATCAGGAGCAGCCTGCAGTTCAAGTCAGTTGTAACAGCACCAGTTCAACCACTTAGTACCAGATAAGTGTCATATGATCCTATCAGTCTGTATCAGTTCTTTTTCTATTTTTTTTTTAATGGTTAATGGACTTAACTTATAGAGATTTTTCCCCAAAGCGCTTTACATCATGAAACCACTCACCCATTCACCTCTCTTTCATATAGGCCTACCAAGGTACACAGCCGTTTTAAATCTTCAATTTGCCCATTGTTCACATTGTTGTTCATTGTTCATCAAGACACTAAACACACACAGAAACACATAATGTTATGAATTTCTTTGTTTTGTTGTTTTTCTTTTACTACAACGGTTTTGAGACTAATGGGGTCAGTTGTAACAGTATGTAACAGTCCCCAGCCTCCCCTATGCAGCTTCTTCATACAAGTATAATTCATTACACCAGTTTATGTTTTAATGTTTCTTTTGTTGATGGTTTTCACTGCTGCATTTGACTTGGCGTAATAAGTTTGACTCTAATTCAGATGGGATGCAGTTCAGGCCTGGTGTACCCCCAATTAAGTCTGGTTTAGTCCAACTTCAGACTCCTCAACCTACTGTTTTTTGTCCAGGCAAGTCTGTGGTTCTTGTCAACGCTGTGGCTGTCAGACTGTGTTGTTCTTTACACTAATTAACAGCCCTCTATGTAACTTACAAAGTGTATCAAGCTGAACCAGTGTGTCCAGCATGGCACATCCTATAAGTTGGGCTCCACTGCATAATGAGGACAAGTTTTTAGATGCAAGCCAGTGGCACTTAACGACATGGAGGATTTCACAAGCGGAGACACAGTGCTCGGAGGCAGTTCAGCACTTGTGGGGACTTGTCAACACTGAGGAATGCAACAAACAAAGTCTGCGCATACAAAAGCACTCACCCCGAGCCCCCAACAAGCGCAGATAAACAACTAGAAACCAATTTGCATGTCACACACAGAGAGACCGGGCCCTAACTCTCACAATCATGTTTTATGGCTGATTGCGGATCGATTTGGCTCGTGTCCAGAGCGGTCTTCATCAATATGGGCACCCGTGTGTTTGCCCAGACTGAGAAACAAGACCACTGGTGTGAGGGCAAGTTGTTACAAGAAAACAATACAGTAGCTCATTTATGCCTTTGTGCGGAAGGGACGGCAGGCTGGCACACTGCACTGCCCGGTCCCGCCAAGCGTGTCCGTGTACGAGCCAGAACTGGAATTTGACCCGGATAAAACCAGGATATATTTCCAACCATGTTTCATTCAATTTGTTCTGTACAGAGATTTAGCATAAACTCGCAAAAGACGAGAGTTATAAGTGTGTGGTGGTGGGTCTAAACGGCTTTACTCAAACGTGTCTGCCAGCTCATTACTCCGGAGCTAACAAGGGGAGTAAACAACGTCAAGAGACTCCCAGTTGGATTCGGCTCCGCTCACAACAATCATTCCTCAGCGATTTGCCTGTAGTGGCACAAATCCAGTTAGAAAAGATTCACGACGTATATTTATGCGATCATTTAGGCGATTTATTACTCCTTGGCTGCACATGACAGTGAGGTTGGAGGCTGTCCTAACCCCTGCAACTATGGGCCTCAAGCAGGGTCCAGTTGATTGCGGGGTAATTAAATGCAATTAACTGTGAAGTCATTAACTGGGTGAAAGTGGTTCAGAAACCTTTTTTTTTCAAGAAATTACCAAAAAGAAAATGTCCAAATGTTTTCCCTGATCATGATTTGATAGTGATTGACTGTTCACAAAGCTGGCATATTATTCTTATGGTTGAACGTTTTTTTCTACAGGCCAGCATCACAAACATGTTTTTGAATTACCTCTTTTGTACACCTTTACTGCATTGGACCATATAGTTCATATCTGCTGGAGGAGATGACTTTGAACTTTGTGTCATTTTTTGTTTTATGTGAATTGACTCTGTACATACCTTCAAATCATAACAACGCCGCCCAAGAAGTGACTTCCTGTTTCGATCCAGCACGCCAAAATAAAAGCACACAGCTCGTCTCATTGATTAGTTCAGCAGGTACTTGCAACATTAAAGACTATAATTAAATACACACATTTTAATTGTTTTGTCTGTTAATAGTTAGGCAGAAAGAAAGTTGAACTAATAAACTGCTGAACTAATGAATAAGATGGTGCTTTTATTTTGGTGTGCTGGTTCGAAACAGGAGGACACTTCTTGGGCAGCGTTGTTATGATTTGAAGTTATGCAGTCAATTGGCCCAAGAATTACAATACGATGAGAAATCTGCATTTTGGCTGTTACCATAGTAACATAGTAATTTTTACCTGCCCTCCACCTCAATTTTAAACTATAGGCTCTTCATAATGTTGTGATGTCACATGAACGCAACCTATTAGCCTGCCAATCTGTGCATTGGCCCCTCTGACCACCAACCACTCACACACTACATTCACACAGGCCGTGGGTGAAGTGTCTTGCCCAAGGATCTGTCGATTATTGGACGACCCTCTATCATATCAGGGGCGTACTGCACTTTGGTCAACTGTGTGTTTTTTAAATGCATTATAAATAGAGCGGGCTGTCTTGTGACCAGAGGTTTGAATCCTGCAGGTGCCATCGTGTCCTTGGGCAAGACCCACCTTGCCTCCGGCCTCTAACACTGGTGTATGAGTATGCGTGTGAATGGGCGAGTGGTTCCATGATGTAAAGTGCTTTGAGTGCCTAATGAAGGTAGAGAAGCCATTGTCACCTCCATACATTTTGGCGTTTGTTTATTGACCATTTATTAGTAATTATTAAAACTGAACAAAACACTTATGGACAGGAGCCCCATGTGACTTACAAACAGGCTTTCTGACTTCCTCCCATTATTTTCATAGAAGGGATAAGCAGTGTTTCACACAAATAAATAATACTGATGGACAGTGTGCCCGCACCCCACCCCCACCCAATCTTGTTCACTTGTAACTTGTGAAAAAAATCACACAATCAAACACACTCTCTCTTGTCACCTTTTAATTACTTGATTCGAGTGAAGAGATTTAGTTAAAAAATAAGCTTTACATCTCTTAGTGACAGTACAGTAGCTGCAAAAGGCATCGTGCAGAGCTAATCCCCCATTTCTCCAACACTTCACTTTACGCGAGGTTCTCGGTAAGTCTAGACTCTTCTCTCTTTATAACATGTGAATCACAGTGATGAGGCTGTAAATAAACTCAATAAATAAGAAACTAAATACTAAAGTCAATCTGTTCATCGGGACAAAAAACTACTTTCAAACACTGTCTGCTGATTAAAAAAGAAATCCATGCATCATCCATATTTAAATACATGTTTAACTAATGATTTTAGTAGAACCATTTTGGACGATTAACATATTAAATCAATGTGGTAATACTATATTAAATCCAACCTGCATGTCAGAAGTAAATTAACTTTAGTATTATCTCACATAATCCAGATTGTTTGTTGCAAAGTCACAAGAACAACTCAACTGTTGTAAAAGCCAAAGCTTAAAAAGGGGGTATTATGCTTTTTCCTGTATTGCTTAACCCCCACCTGAACCAAGCACATTTTCTCCAGTTTGGCTTTACCCAAATCTAAAACCTTCTTGAAAAAAAGCGTGAAAGCCGCGACAAAAACGAGAACAAAACAAGGATGAAAACGCAACAAAAATCCACAAAAGAGCAACAAAAGCGTAAAAAAAAATGAACCAAAAAACAATGAAAGTGCAGCAAAAAACACATGTTCTCCAGTTTGGCTTTACCCAAATCTAAAAGCTTGAAAATAGCAAAAATAGCAACAAAAACGCGGATGAAAATGCAACAAAAACGGACAAAAACATAACACAAAAGTTACAATAACTTTTGTGAGTCTTAGCTTTCAAATGAGGCGTTACACTGTTGCTCTCCAGTTGAGAAGGTTTTAGATTTGGAACTGAAGAAAATGCACTCGGTTAAAGTAGGGGGTTAGAGGTTAATAATGTCAATGTCACCGCGCTGCTAAGAATTGCCATTGGTGAACACCAAAGATTACTGAAAGATGTGCGAGTGGCTCCAAACAGTAATGCAACATGGTGGGAAAAAAGTACCTAAAAAGTCGATTTTGCATAATGCCCCCTTTAAAGAAACAACACACATGCTCCTAGTGATCAGCCGGACACTGACAATCATGTTGGGTTTTCAAATAAAGCATGTATTGTGGAAGTGGACCAAACAAAGCTGGTGATTTTTTTTAAGATGATTTCTCATATTGAAAGTTGATTGAAAGTAGTGGAAATACCAGTCTGTTACTTCACATAGAATATCATAGTGTTACACAGTGTTTAAATAAAATAAAATAAAAATCTGTTAGAAGCGATTCATGTTAATAAATTATGTATATTCTGCATTCAAAAGTAAAATCTCAGTGCTACACATTGCCAACAGTAATGCCCAGTCTACAAATCACTCGCTCTGGTCTTCTCTCCTGTAGCGTCCCGCTGTGTTTTCTCTTATGATTCTCCAGCCACAGTCCATCTCTCACAGCCCTTCAAACGTCCATTCTTAGTCGTAATGTCGAGCCAGGATTGCTTTCTTCGGCGCTCCTTAAGCCCAAAATATGATCCAGTGGTGGGAGTACATTCACTGATCCTCTGGCCTCAGACTGAAATTATCCGAGGTGCTGAGCTGCATATCTTCCAGGGGGTCAGGCCACTAAACCCAGACGGGAGATTTTGGCCGAGAGAAAGGAGTGGAGAATGAAGACGATCGGCTTTGGACAGGAGTGAAGGTCCAACTGCTGCGAGAGACAAAAAAGAAAACTAAATTTTTCAGAAACTGGATGAGACAGAAAAATGTATCGTGTGACAGGGAGCCGGTATGATTAAAAGATCTGAGGGTACATTCAAACAAGAAGGATGACGGAGAGAACAAAGAGGCTCTGTAAAGTTCATGAAATCTTAAAATGTACTGGAAGCTAAGTCTAAAGCCAGTGTTTCCCCATGAGATTGAGAATGGGGCCTAGCTGGAGATAATAGTGACATGTTCAAACAGTGCAGCTTTATAATGAAAGGGCAAAGAACGTCATCCCAACTGCGATCATTTGTGAAGATGAGCAGGCTTGATTGCTAAATGGATATAATGGATTTTTGTAATATAATGTGACTTTATCCAACATTAGGGCTGCAGAATATATCACAAAATTACCATTATTGCACTATTAGGTGCTCTGGTAAAGGGTCTGGACAGAGTTTAAAAATTATGTGTTTCTACCTCTACTAGCTCCAGCAATGTCCTAATGTCTAGAATGAGCCTGGACCTATTCACCATAACTGCTGCTAAAATCCTGCACTGTCACTCAAAAAGTTGTTACTTCGGGCCAAAATACCGTCATGTGCGAGTTTAATATAGAACTTGTTGAAGGTGGGAAGTCAGACAAACAAAGGAGTTCACAAGGATCTATTTTGACACCTGTTCTTTTTACATTTTTTATAAACAACCTGGGTATTCATCTAGACAATGTTAAATCTCATCTTTATGCAGATGATACCATCATCTATTCAATTGCTTCTTCCATCACTCATGCAGTAAAGGAGTTCCAGACCGCTTTCCATCAGCTTCAGCTTTCTCTCCACCAGATTAAGTTGGTCCTTAATGCTAAAAAAAATTATGTTATTTAGTAGAGCTCGCTCCCAATGCATGATGCGTTCAAACATCAGAAGGGGGTAGCAATTGAAAAAGTATCTTGTTATAAATATCTGGGCTTGTGGATTGATGATAAACTGTCCTTTACATCTCATATCGAATACCTGCTGAAAAAGCTGAAAGCTCTGCTGGGCTTTTATTACAGAAATAAACCCTGTCTAAACCAGGAGACAGAAGCACTGGCTAATCTTCATCTAAAAGGCCCTACTGGGTAAACGTCCCTCGTACCTGTGTCGTCTTCTGTCTCCTGCCTGCAGTGCGTACAACTCCACTCCTCTAAGCGACTTTTTCTCTCTGTTCCGAGGATCCACACTGAACTGAGCAGAACAGCTTTTTCTATGCTGCTCCCGGGTCATGGAATGATATTAAAAACTCTCTCCGGCTTCATTAACACATTCCCAAGAGCTCCTTTATATCGGCACTGTCTGAGAGCCTAACCCAGGAGTGTACATGTTATTCTCTAATTTGTTTTTATTGTGCTTTAATTGTTACTTGTTTTATGTCACCGGTGCCCCTTGGCCAGGTCTCCCTCGGAAAAGAGATTTATCTCGAGGGACTTCCTGGTTAAATAAAGGCAAAAAATAAAAAATAAAATAAAAACTGCAGTAACGCGTAAGACCTGAGGGGCAGTAGCAAGTATAAAAAGGACAACTTCCATCTAGTCCCTTTAATCTCTTAACCGCAACATATTTTCTCCAGTTCAATTTACATAAATTTAAAAGCTTAATGTAAATGAGGATGAAAACACAAATGTTAGCTCAGTTTTGTGGGCCTTAGCTTTCAAATGAGGTGTAACACTGGCCTATGGCTATAAGCTCCAGTCGACAAGCTTGTAGATTAGGGTAAAACTGAACTGGAGACAATGTGTGAGATTAATATACCAAAATCACTGAGACTTTCACTTTTTGTTTTGTTAGTTGCTACAGTAACACAGGCTGAAACTAAAACATGATGGCTTCAAATTGTGTTTTAAGTTCTGTTTTAGTCATGATTTCTAAGCCTTGTTTGGTTCTGATGAAGTGTTATTTTTTACGACTTGTTTTGACACAATTTGATGAAAAAACAAATTGCTTACAACGTTTGATTAAATGTATTTGAAAGGACTGTGTTGAAATGTTTTAGTAAAATATCACATTATTATTGTTATAATATTACAGTTGTTAAATCTCATTCAAAGCAGCCCTTGACAACATTACGTGCTCTGCATGTTCACAACAGATTGATCCACTCCTGTCATTATAGCGACCAGTGTTATGAATTTCAAACTCAATTCTGACAAGGTGCAATTGTTAACAGAATACCAATTAGCTTCTTATTTGACAATTTAGTCATATTATTTCTACTAAAGATACCTGTAAAACTATTCATAAAATGTTGCATTTAGAAAAGAAAGCACAGTATTGATACTGTTGCAAAGACTTTTAGTTTAGTTACTGGTTTCTGTGTCAGTATCTGGGCATCTCGATTTTTACAACTATTACTACAGCTATTACTACAACTTCTGCTGTTACTACTTTTGGGGCTTCATTTCTGTCCGAGATACACATCCACTGCAACCAAGCCACTGCTTTACTGTGCAGATCGTAGCACGTGATGATATCTCTCACAGGTGCAGGAAACTCAAAAAATTCTCTTATTGGACACAACTGCTCTCGGAGACACAGCAATGTTTTAAACATACAAATGCTTTATCCCTTATCCTTTGTTTTTTCAGGTGAAGAGAATAAATTAATGGATGCGCTTTGAGTTGCCCTGTGTATGAAATGCGCGGTATAAATAAACATGCCTTGCGTTGCCTAATGAGAAACATCAATGTCAAAGTTCATGTATTTAAAAACGCTTTGCTGTCAATGAAAAGTTTTCAGACAAAATTTAATCTATACCTTCTGACTTTATAATTTAACCAGAAATGTCCCACTTATATTTCAGAATAGCTTTTTAGTGTAGTCTTGGCCACAGAAACCTTGTGTATCTATTCTATACCTTACAGTTGCTACTATGTTGTGCCTGTGCATAATTGCTCAACCTAATAGTTGATGAATGATTTGGCAAAACCCATTTGTTGTTATAATAATTTGATTCTGTGTGGGAAGATAAGCTGTCAGTGGCTGTCTCGTACAAAATTAGGCAAATACACTTCCTGCCAACTAACGTCAGTCCCGACAGTGTGGAGAAAAATACCCAGCTGATTGCATTAAAAAACACACAATTAATGAGCCATCAGCTGCTTCTTAAACGCTCTGGGAATTTTATGAAGCTATTTACAACTGAGCTGGGAATCTGAGTGGCTGCAAAGTGCACCAAAATCTGTTCAGCTAGGTGGCCAACTTTTTTCAATACACAATACACTCTGTGTGGCTGTTTTATTGACTGCCATGCACCAAGTCAATTATATAATCATCTCAACATGCCAAACATTTTGCAACAAAGAAATCTGGACTTGGAAAAGTGTTTTATTATTACTATTTGCACACAATTAAGTAGACCTAAAGCTATACTTTAGAATGATTGATGAGATGTAAAAGTACAAACGGGGCTTTAAAAAAAAAACTATATCCATTTAATTTAAAAACAAAATGTTAAAAAGCAACTTGTAATGCAAAAAACCCAAGCTTCCTTTGTAGAATTTGTAAATGATACTTGTTTGTTTTTTGTGGTTTTATTGTCCCCGTAGGAAAATGTGTCCTCTGCATTAGACCCATCCTTCAACCAGTGCCTCAGGGAGAACTATCAGGAGCAACTGCAGTTCAGTGCCCCAGTGCAAGTTCTCTTCGTATCTGGGTGGGATTCCTTTGAGTGTTTGTTTTCCAATCCAAAACATGCACAACAGGCAAATCCACCAGCTACAAGAACTGGAGATGGGTGCTGCACTGCTCGCCCTCTGCTTTTGGCATGACGCTTAGAGACACTGGTTGAACTATGGGTTAAATATTATACAGTAGACTGCAAAAGTACACAGCAGCTACTTCACAATACTATTTGACTTGTAACATTTGATTAAAGTACCTGGTTAACATATCTACTTATACAGTGCACTATAGCTGGATGTGTTAATAATAAAGGTCAGTCTTGTGTATACATTGTCACGTGTCAGCTGCTGTATGCCATTAACAGATTAAAACTCTCCAACAAAGTAACAAGTCAGTTTTTGCACCACATAAGCCTCACTCCACACCAAAAGCTCTCAGCAGCTACAACAACATGAAGTGAAATGCCTTTATTTAAGGGCTGTTTTCTGATGAAGTGCTGTAATTTACTTTGCTGCACCGCTCTCTGCCAGGCTCTTTTAGTTGATATTTTTTGCTTCATTTCCCCATTGGCCCCTCCAAACCTCCGGAGAGCAGCTATGAACTTGTTCTATTTGCTGAGAGAGTAGTGCAAGACCACACCAAAGCTTACCACAGTGTGACATGGTGTTTTCTCCCTTGGTGTTCGCATAAAATAAGCCTTTAATCATGGTGGTTTCATAGAGGCATTGTGTGTTTGGATGTAATTGCATACAGGGCCAGTCTTTGAAGGAGCTAAAGTAACTAACAAAGGTATTCATTGAAGAATTTCCAGATTGCAGAAGAATTGCTAGAGGGATTAATAGTAGTAGTGGTACTTTGTAATCAATGGCAATAGCAGCAGCTTTACTTTAGTGACTCGACTTATTGGTCAGTCGTTTTGATAGTTCTGCCACATTACTCATGATAGTGATAGAGTGACATATAGTGACAATAATAGGGTTCAATTTCTTACAAGGTTTGGAGGAACATATTCTGTTTTCTCTTCATTTTTTTCTGTAAATTATTTGGGAAATATGTGGATTTTTGTGTCATTTTAGTTGCTACCAAAGGTATGCTGTTTGGCCTTTGATGTGGAGAATGTGGCTGAATCCAAAACAAATTTACATCAGGGGGAGGATACAACAAATAGGCTACTTGAAAATATATACCGTATTTTCCGGACTATAAGTCGCACTTTTTTCCTACTTTGGCTGGGGGTGCGACTTATACTCAGGTGCGACTTATATCAAAATATACAATTTCACACGTTTGTTATTTTCACACTGACAACCGCTAGAGGGCGCTTTAGGCTTATGTACCAGTATCTGCTACTCCTGTACCACTGAAGATTTAAAAGAAACAGCAATCGAGCAGCAGTAAGAAAGTTTGGAGTGAGAAACTTGTGAGGGACTGGCAAAAAGCGGCGGTTACTCTTACTGCAATGAAGAAAACAAAAAAAGCTAATAGTGGGCTAAAAGCTAGATGGCCACAGCTAGAGGAACAAGTTCGCAAATGAGATATTGAACAACGTGATGCCGGGAGAGGCTGGCAAACGGTGCAGTTACGCCTCCGGGCACAGGTTGCCAAGGCTGGTGCAATGGTACAGTAAGAGTATTCCCCTGACTGTTTTGGTCTGTTCCATCACACAAGCTCAATAATGTTCCAGTAACTATTTAACTAATAACTAATTTAAATATTAAGCATGAGAGCTAAGCTAATGTGTGTGGTTTTAGCGTCGGCGTTATTGTATAAGTTGAAGTAGTAATAGGCTGTGTGACA
Source organism: Neogobius melanostomus (assembly GCA_007210695.1). Lineage (NCBI taxonomy): Eukaryota > Metazoa > Chordata > Actinopteri > Gobiiformes > Gobiidae > Neogobius > Neogobius melanostomus. Next base: position 6,739,555 of record VHKM01000058.1, read on the forward strand.
TCGTAACATTATAAAAAGCCCATAGTCGGCTGTAATATTGAGGTGGGGAACAGACCAGCTTTCACAGGTAGAGTTTGCCTCCACGTGAAGCATAAACTGGCATAAAATTCTAAGTCTTCTCTGTCATCAAGAATTAAGTAAGGTAAAAACTGTTTGCCATTGTCGTATTAAAAAATCAAATTCCTAGTATAAATGAAAGGTTCAATATATGTGGATTTTTTTGTTCTGTTTTGGCGAGTTTTCAGAAAAACTATGAACTCGCCTCTTGAGTTATGTAGCCTCTCCATCTGAAATCATGATTGAATGCATTGTGTATTCTTCTATTGTGCTTTATTCTAGGGTTTTGTCATGCACATCACTTTGAGTTGCAGTAGCAGTACATTTTTTAAATTATGTCGGTACTTCTCTATCTCCACAAACACATTTTCTACGGCATGAATACGAATGAAATGTAGCTCTTTCTCTAGTCTTGAAAAATCATGTGTCGACGAAAGAATGTCACGGCTCCTCTACATTACCAATTATCTGACTGTGTGTTCAAGCGAAAAGTGTAGTCTGTTTTATAATTCATTTCTAATCGGCAGGCCGAATAATACGGAGGCCATAAAATACTTTCACTCTTAGATCACTCACAATCTCGCCCTCCTTGCTGCCAAAGTCGAGGAAAAGCATCCGTATCCCGTCGTCCGAAGACATCTTGAGTCTTTCGAAAGGGTAGGACAGTAGCACGCGGGGCTTTACGGGAGTAGGGGCCAATTGGATCTCATCACTGTCATCATCAAGCAGCTTTGGATCAGTCACGACGGAGAAGCCCCTTTCATAATGGATGACCAGCCTGCACTCCTGGCCCTGGAAGAGACAGCCTGCAACAAAACATGCCAATTTTAATGTCAGTGTATTGTAATTATAATCAACAACAAGGCCTATATATGCATGCAAATGACATGTTGCTTTTTCTAATAACGGTAAATAATGGCCTTGAAACCCAACAAACACTAATAATCTTATTCAACATTGGTCATTTCATCCAATCAAGCCACTGGCCCCTGCTCTTGGGTGGGTTGTAATTAGAAACTAAGTGAACGTTTTGTGTGAAGATAGTGTGAGAAACAGGATAAAGGATATGAGCAAGTTTATCATGGGTCATATGGTTCCGAAAGTAAAACTCCCATTCCTTTCCCCCATAGACGTTTAGAAAAACTATAATATCAACAGCTCAAATGCACAAGAGGCTAATCAGTTATGCGGTAACGACATTGCCTGACCCCCCCCAAAAAGGGGCCTTCTGGATCTAGCTAACTGTTCTGATCTGAGGTTGTAGTTGTGGTTAGGTCTAGGTTCAGCAATGTGCCCAAAAAATGAGATCAACCTCCTGAATGACCAGGTTATTCGACTGATGATTTCTTCCCTGAAGGCCCGGGCTCCAAGATGATAATGCCAGGATTCATCGGGCTCCCTTTGTGAAAGAGTGGGTGAGATGGAGGGTCCAGATCTTAACTCCACTGAGAATCTTTGGGATGTGCACGCTCTCTCATCATCAATACAAAATCTCTACAAGATTGCACAAGCTTATTGAAACAAAGTCACAGCGAATGCGTGCTGAAATCAAAGCTACAAGTGGTCCAACAAAAATATTTGCGCGAGTGACTTTTTTTTCCTGGCAAATCTGGCAGTGATTTTCCAACAGTCATTTTTACTTCCAGAACCAGAGTGGGTGTTGTTGAGCTCTATTGTAACGGCTAAAAGACTAAGTCAGGGCATTTCCAAAACTGCAGATCTTGTATTGTTTTCTGGTCTGCAGTGGTCAGTAGGCTATGTATCAAAAGTTGTCAGTACTGTAGTGGTGAGAAACCTGAGGCATAGAAATGGGTAATTTTTGGTCCAGCTAATGATTCCAACTGTAGCGTATGAGGGATTGGTTCTGGTAGGAGGCATTATTCATAAACAGTCCTCACTGCTTTTTGTATGCAAGACAAGGCTGCATACTATATTAGCAAAATGGCAATCATCAATAATAGGCAATTGGTCATGTTGTTTACAAAAGTTAGCATGACGACAACACGGTTACTTTGAACTAGTCTCCCTCAATCAATAAAAGAGCAATCATTCATAGTTATACTGTACAACAGGCATTAATAAAACCAGTTTAATTCTCAATAATAAAAATGAAATGGTCCCATCTGTTCTCGGTGTCCTTGCATCACTCTGTGGTTGTTTTAGTAGCTCAGTTATTTATCAATCTTCAGTCTCATTTGTGCCCCCTGTCTACATACATTAGAGTTTACCTCAGATGAGAAACAGACTTGACTCTAAAGGAGGGCTGCCACATGCCGCAAAACACTTTGTAATTTATCTATAGCACTTTTCTCCTGCACTTTTTTATGACAAACCTGTCTAATCTCCACGGTATAATGAAGCCTGATTTTCAAAGCTTTGACAGCAGAGATACCCCCTCCCGTCTCCCTTTCTGCAGACTTAAGAGCTCGGTTTTAAAACATTTACAGATTAAACTTGTCTGATCTGATCTCCCGCGCTGAGCGCCTAAGAGTATGTAGTTATCTTGTCATTGTTTTCCTATGGTTTGAGCTTGACGTCGGCATCCTACCAGTGTATAATTTTTAGTTTTTTATCTTGCATGGAAATTACAGCATTTGTCTATCTCCACATTACTTTTTATCAACTTCTGTCCGAAATCATCCATATCTTTTCATGGTCTGTCAATCAAATTCAAGTTATTAAACTCTTCATGTGTTAAAGTTAATTGCACAGTCAAAAAGATGCTTAGACAAAAATGGTAGTTTCACTGGCAGAGAAAGCTCTGAATGTTTGAAAACTCTCACGTGGACACACAGTATTGAAGCAGTAGTGGAGGGACAGCTATTTATAATTGGATTGTAATAGTGAGAGCCTTTACATCAGGGTCTCGAACTCATTTGGACTGGGGCCACAAATGCAAACCCAGTGTTGGTCAGGGGCCGCAACAGACTAAGCCTTTTTTATTAAGTCAATTATGATTAGCAACTTTTTATTGTTAGCTGTAATATACCTTAAATAGACTGTACATTAACTATCTGCACATTTTTAAGCTTACAGAGGTTTCCAATCGGCCAAACATTTGCTGAGCTTCTAAATTAGAAATTAATACAGACTTAGACAATTAGTGTTTTTGTAATTAATCTCATTTTGGTTCAGGTAAATTGGTTCAGGGCATCAGTGAATGCTCTTTCAGGAGTCAGGTCCAGTGTCTGTCTGTTAGCCTATTTAGAAAGAAATGCAAAATGTACAAATGTCATTTTAATTTAGTGTAGAAAGGCCCAACCAGGGAGTGGAGCTGATAATGAGCACTAGCAATAAGCTTCACCTCATGTAAATAATGTGGAGTCCGTGGCCTCAGGCCTTTTTGTGACCTACAGTTAGATAATGGATGGGGCTTATAGTTTTTACCATCAATGTTGCTGTAATTATTTGCAGTATTTTTATACATTTCCATATTCTCTATTTTTAATGTAACTATGGATCATGTGTTCGCACGTGTCCTTAAGATTAAATTAATTGATATGATGTGCTTCTTGTGTGAGGACAATGTTGCTCTGAGAGAGAGATGGAGAAAAAAGGCTCCTCACTTTACTGTTGTGATAGCCTGGTTTTTACCATACACTCGTACTCATTTCGTTTCGTACATGTAGGGAAATTATAATTGACCGGAGTTTACGGATGGCTAAGGCCAGGCTACTGTTGTGACGCTTTTAAACACTAATTACGATGTGTTCGCTTTGCAAAGTCATAAAGGTAACGATGGTAAAGGTGCTTTTTGTCATGCTGCAGTGCTGTAACTTTTCCAGCTCATGTTTAGCTGAACAACTAAAGTTTCTCCCTCACGTTCTGACCTGTTTCAGAAGCTCCTCTCTCAGTCCGCTGCTGTTAGTCCGTTTCTGTGTTGAAAACAGTTGATAAATCATCTGCAAAAGCGCCGCATCTCTCTTCCCTGTCTGATGTGGTCATTCTCGCGTCTGCAGCGGCATTGGCGCTACCGCGCGGTGCCTCATGGGAAATGTAGTTCTAACGTGTTTAATGCAATTTACCGGCGGGCCGCATGTAATATAAATAAGGAATCATCTCGCGGGCCGCAAAAAATTATCTCACGGGCCGCATTTGGCCCCCGGGCCGCATGTCTGAGACTCCTGCTTTACATCTTCTGCAACTTTAGTGTTTTTGGTACCAGTGAGTATTATCTAGATTTCACAATAAAACAGAACCCTTCGTGCTCTCTCTATAAACAATGGTAAAATGAATATCATGTTGCGTTCTTGCTTGTATCTTGACCAATTATGCATTGATTTCTACATTTGAGACCTTCAAATGTCTTCTTCTGAAACATTGAAGAGGAACCAAGAGCCCCTACACCTGCAGCACAGTGGAGGCATCACAAGAGGAAACAAGGAAGGGACAAACAAGGAAGTATCCGGGCAAGACTCACAGCTAAGCCACACATGCCTTCTATTGTTCTGGCTAATGGACGTTCTCTGGAGAATAAAACAGTTTAACTGCTAAGCTCTTCCCAGAAGATGGTAAAAGACTGTTATGGAGTGGAGGGAGCGGAGGGAGCTGCACAGGAGGAAAATGAAGGAGGAGGAGCTGACCAGTGCAGGACACCATGCTCTGAAACAGGGACAAACCCTGGAGGCGGTGCACCTTTTCAGAGGATCAGAGGAGACTGAAGGCAGCCAGCCAGGTTTCCTCAGAGTTGGCCCACAGTGGTCGCATGCTCAGTCACAGCGGCTCAGGACTAACACCTGAACACTATTCCATTGCATGTTAAAATAAAGCACTTACTTACAGCTTTTTTTTTTTTATCTGTGTCAATGGAAATGAGCCTGGTACAAAAGCCTTTTAACTAGCAATAGAAGCTGTTTTGTGCACTAGTGAAATCCTACACTGTCTGCCCTGGTCCACCTGAGAGCCGTGGACCCTGTCGGTTTGAGACTCTCCCTCCACACACAGGGGCTTTCCAGGGCAGCCACAAAGCCCCCATTTTTTCAGCCAAATGACGCTGATTGGAGAAGACAAGACGGAGGTAGGAATGTGATAGGACGTACAGATGAGTGAAGTTAATAAGAGTAGACATTTTATAACATAGCTGCAGAGGCCAAATGCCTAAGGGTCACTGCAGGATAAAAACTTCTAAATATTCCCTCCGATATTTACAACTTCTAAACGACATTAGCTGCTCTCTAAAGGTTGTGCCGTGCTGTGTGTGACTTCGGGGAGTCGCAGTAGGTCAATAGGTTCAGTTCTGCACAGCTGCTGCGGCTAAGTGCTACTCTCATGCACTGTCATTAAGCTGTTTACCTGTTTCTTAGAGCATTTGACCTCAAAATCAATCTTACACTTTCTGCCAGACTAATGAGGTGTCTATTGCCGTGCAAACAAGAGAACCTCAAATGTTCCAACATCATTAATAAAGAAGAGTAGTGTGTCAAAGACTTCATTTAAGGAAGCATTTTTCAACAGAACAGATGCTACACAGAGATGATTGTTATTGGGCATAATTTAAAATGGTGTATTCATCTTAACATGACTGATACAAGTGATTTAATAATAGTGTCATCTTAGGCAGATATGTGCGTGCACCAGATGTGGCCTGGACATGTGAAAGAATCAGTGCTAGCAATATAAAGTGACGGCCATGCCAAGTGCTGTTAAGAATGTGATTTTGGACTAGAATGAATTGCAAAGCTCTTTAAAACTTCTGTGAGAATGGCCCGGTGCCCAGAATGTGATTGAGAGTTCAGCTATCTGAGCAGCAGCACATCTTCATCATGAGGCCCGACAGTGAATGAGCAGTGAAACCATCCCGGACATTTATCAGCCAGATACTCAGATCAAACACAGACAAGGTCAACGGCATGACAGCAGAGTGAGTCAATCCTCTTTCACTTTGTGTGCGTAATTACTCTGGATGGGAGCTTTGGAACTGTTTTAAAGCTAAAGTGGTGACCAACTTTGTGAAAGTGATTAAAAGTAACAGGAGCTCAGGTGGTTCAACCCCAGCTCCGAATAGTGCATGCGTTTGTTGTTGTGTCCTTGCGTACGACACTTCACCCACCTTATCAGTGTGGTATGTATAAGTAATTGGTGGTTGTTCATTGGTGGTCGCTCATTCGACACCAGAGATGTGTGTGAGAAATAAAAGTAGACTCTTTGGGTAACGGACAGAACACGGCTGTCAGTCTGCTCCAACTTACCACTTCTTATCACTGACACACCACATTCATGAGGTGTGGCAGGAAACAAACCCTTTGGATCTATGGCACAAATGCTCAAACCCCTGAGCCACTATACAATTTTAACCCCCACCTGAACCGAGCACATTTTCTCCAGTTTTGCTTTACCCAAATCTAAAACCCTCTTGAAAAGAGTTAGCCTGATAAACCACACCCACTTTTTTCTGCGCGAAAGAAGGTTGGTCTGGACATACACGGTAAACAAGTTGCTGATTGGCGGCTAAGACCGAACCAATCACGACCGTCACAGAGAATTGACAAGGTTACGTCACTCGCTGCACCACTATGTTGTTAGTGCAATTAACATTAACATTAGCCCAAACTAATCATGGATGAAGCAGTCAAAGATGTTGCCTCCGTGTGCTCGAGAGTTTATATTCAGTTCATTTTTGTGAGTTGGACTACAGCTGTTGTCACGTCCGCTAATTGCTAATTGGTCAATCTGTGGGCATTAGGCCCGCCCGTTCAAACTGCTCCAATTGCTCCGTGACCAGACTAAACTTCCCTGCGTGGAATGGACAGGGGAAAGTATGGCAGAGCCAGGCAAGAAATCAAAATAGGGACAAAAATGAGACGAAAACAAGGATGAAAATGCAACAAAAGAGTGACAAAAAGGAGATGAGAAAGTCACAAAAATGTGTGAGGAAACGCAACAAAAAAGACCAAAAAAAGAGCAACAGAAAAGTGACAAAAAAGCCACAAAAGAGCAACAAAACGCAATAAAAAAAAGAGGGAAAACAACGTCAAAGTGACGAAAACACGAGGAAAAAGATCTATTTAGTTTTTCTTTCTTAGCTTTCAAATGAGGCTGTGACCTTATGGATTTGGGTAAAGCTGAACTGGAGAAAATGCTCTCGGTTAAGGCGGGGGTTAAGAGGTTAAAGTATGAGTGTATGAAAAACACCATATAAGACTAATACACAATCACAATTTAGGTAATGTATGTTGAGTGTTTGAATATAGCCTGCCAGTTACCACTAGTTGGATCATAGGTTATATCTAAATGTCTAATACACACCCCTAAACGCCACAAACTGTCATGTATTCATTGCCCTTATGCACAGTGAATGATTACCCATGTTCTATGTTCCTATGTCACATCCTGTCCCAATTTACAATAAGAAAGTAAAGCAAACACCACAATCTCAAACCAGCTATGTGTAAACCATGTTCTAACCTGTCAAATACACTTTCGGGGGTCATTTAATCCATCGTTCGCCTATGTGCAAATCGAGTAGCAGAGGAATTTGCACATTTGTTACACACGCAACATTTTCTCATTTACATATCCAATTTGGGGGCTTAAAAACGGTAATACCTTTAATCTCAAATGGTAAATTAGGTGCAACATTCCAACAAATAACCGTATGCTTTTTTCCAGCTTGCACTTGCCATTTAGCTCCTGTCTTGATAAATAACCCTTTAATGAAGATAAAGTATAAGCATGAAAACGCTCCGTATTCTCTATAGGCTGAAAACAGATACATATTTTGAGTACTGCCATTTCTCTATCTTTCGACAGTCATAATTATTTTGTCATTACCTGCCAAGCAGCGTGACATGTCCAATGCTATTATAGGCCCCACCTTAGTGTTCCAGAATAATTGAACTCTCCAGCACAGACTGAAGCCCTGCTGTTCTCGTTAAAGTGTAACATTGTCACCTAAAGTCCACACATCTATGATTTTAAGGGGCTTTCTTTCTGCTGACACAAGTTTCAGCACTAGCCCTTCACATTTCTGGATTCAAAAAGGCAAAACCTAATTTGGCATGGTGGTGTTCTAGTCGGTAGCATGCAGGGGCCCAGGGGAGATACGACTTCCCAGGATGCTGTGGGCCTTAGGAGGGAGGCGGCAAAGAAGGATTGGAGTACGACAGCGCGTGTGCATGTAATTCCCAGGGCAACCAATGCCCATTGCCAAACAGCAGACTGAAGCAAGATAAAGAGTAGCATTCCTTTCCAAAAATAGCAAGTGCTTTGTCCATGGCTTCTATATGGCTGTCACATTATATCACACGCATTATTCCAGCGTGGAGCATGTGTATCTTTGCTTTTATCCGCTGGATTTCGGTTTCATTTCCAGCTTACATGACCTGAGGCAATACTTACTCCCGCAGCCCACTAAATCTTGCAGCATATGTTTTGCAAGGACAGGCCTGAGCGTGCATGAGAAAAACATCTCACAGGAGAGACCAGACAAGCTCAATCGACTACATGTCTATACAGTCTTACGAAGGAGTGAATAGATTCAATACTCCAATTCATTCCAATGTTTTTAATGTGCAGCACAATGAATATGTAACATGTCATGCTTTTGGATTAAAAATAAATCTGAATGAAAACAAACCTCAGCTTAAACAACATAAACGCTGTCTACTGCAGCACCATTTAACGCTGTTATTGCCACAGCACTGACTGTAGACCTGTCAGTTCAAAAGCACCATGCCAGTAGTTGAGATTGACTGTAATTTATAGATTTAATCAAGATTCTATAAAAAAAAAAAAGATTAATTGCACCGCCCAAAGTGATTTCTCTACATGACCTGACTGTTCAAAATAATCCCAATATTCACATTTGCTGCATTTACAAAGTGACGTGTGCAGAACTCACTGGTAGAGACTTCTTTGATCATCTCGGCAGACGAGTGGCAGCCATTGACGATGTGCCTGGTCCACAAAGACAGGTCTTTGGTGGTCTCAGCTCTGAACAGGTGGGTCTCAATGCCAAGCCGTGTCCCGGTCCGAGTGGCGAAGTACAGCTCTGTGCCTGAATGAGGGGACCCCCGGTCAGGACCAGACTGCACCAGACTGTGGCAAATCACATTCAGTTCCATTATTACTTGTAATTATTGTTTTGATAAGCCTGAAGGTCTAACAACTGCACAGCTTAGAGCCCAGTGTGAAGACTAACACATGATGAGTATTTGTCTTGTCATTTTTACACAAAAGCACTTCTTCTATGTATACAATTCCACTAGACAATGGTGAAAGCTGGAACACCTTGAGAGAACAAAACATTTCTATTATAAGGAGAGTGTTGGATTAGACAAGCACAATTTCACACATATATCCAGCTGAGAAAGTGTGTTGCTCAAGGACTCTTAAGTATAGTCCCTTTTCACAATATTCACATTTTCTGAAATTTTGATTTTGCAAGCTGTGAGCCAAAATCATCATTAAAACAAACAAAGGCTTGACATATGTAACTTTGATAAAACCCCCCCAGTGACCGCTGCACTACCTCATGAGTTCTTTCTAGACAGGACAATTGTGGGGAAATGTCTATTTATCGTTTGGAGGCAGGATATTCTGCAGTTTGTTAATAAATTATGCTATTTAGATAATTGCAGCCTTTCTCTGTTTTGCATTTAAATGGAAAACAATAAACAATTAGATTATTTGTGTTCTTGTTGCCCAGTATCTTCTTCAGGTGAATCCAATGCTCATAATCAGACAAAGTTTATTGTTATTATTAACACTGTACTGTCTAGATATATTCAGAAAATATGTTGAAAACCAAACCCACACAGCTGTGCGAGGATAAACCACAGAGTGAATACAAAGCAGGAGTATAGTATTCTTTGTGAGTATATGAGACCTACCGTGTGGCCAGTAGAGGGTATGTGTGTGTGGGGCTCTGCCAAGCGTCCCGCCCCCGTGGGAGACTGTCAAACAACAGCAGGTCTTTCTCAGTGAGGACCACCAGCACCGGCTTCCAGCTTTGCTTCTCGCTCTCTGTCTGCAACACAAGCACACATAATGAGATAGGACATGGCGTCTGTGCACAAACTGGGTTTATTCACAAAGAAAGGTTGAGTAAAAGGTTGAACATCATGCACAGCAATTGGAACAACATTAGATAATTTATTCCATTAGTATCTTTTGTAAAGAAACATACTTTAGAGTTGAAATGGACATTATTTTTAACCTTTACACACAATTCAGTTGGAGCACTTAATGCACTCAGGAATAAAAAATAATGTTGGTCAGTAAAATTCAATGTTTTTTGAGGGCACTTGAACAACGACTTCAATGCCTCAAGGTCAGAGGCAAATCTGAACTGATCAAATCATTCTCAAATCTTTATTTTAAAATAATTTATTAATGAATCTATCAAACTCATTAATCTCTCCCTTTTTCTAAAGCAGAGGTTCCCTAAGTGGGGGTCAGGACCCCTTCAGGGGCTGTGGGAGAATGAGCTGAGGGCTGTAAGATTCTTAACTTGTTTGTTAACTATTCTTTATTGTACTTTATCTTTACTGTACTTCTGATTGATTAACAGTATAAATAAACTGGTAATAAACCAGATTTTAATTGTTTTGTTCCTGAAATTATTAAACATTTCCACAAATATTTTACAGAAGGGGGCCCTGAGTTCTTAGTCTGGAGATTTTAGGGGTCGCAGCATTAAAAGTTTGGGAACCTCAACTCTGAAGTAATAATATACTTTACGTTATTTGATCATAGACACATTTTGTTTGGCATTATTGTCTTTAGACTTTAAGTTCACTGACGTTTTTTTCCAAAATAAATGTTGCAAGAACAAACGCAGCCTTACTGGTCTATCAATTACATTTTTGTTTTTGTTTTTAAACAGAGCCGTTTTGGTGTAAATAAAAACTTCAAAGCAGCACAGCTTAGGTGAAATTACCCAAAACTTGGAACCGCAGTTTAAGTACTGTGATTGCTTGTCACCAATGCCTCTATTTTAAACACTCACTGTTAATCTTTGGACCTCCTGCACACAGCCACCAAGTTTTATTTTACAATGCTCTTTAACTCCGCTCATTAAAAGAGCTTATCTGCTGCATAGCTCTGGAATCCTAAGCTGCTCTTTGAAGTTCTGCCTCAACCAATGGCATCGCGCGACTTAGCGGTTCACGGGTCAACTTTTTAACATAATAACAATATGTGGCTAAGTAACAGTACTGTAAGGTGTGTGGGAAGGATCAATTATTGTCAAATTCACTAAAAAGATATGTGTGTTGATGCAGGTGTGCGCCCGAGACTGCGCTAATGCTCTACTGTGAATTATTATTGAAGATAGGATAATAAATGAAATTATGCATACCACCAGAGCGCACAAGCTGGACCAAAGCATACCAGACATTTCCATTTTATAATTGTAGGAATGGGACAGATTAAACGGGCACTTTTAATGGTTCCAAATGAATGACAAAAAGTAACAGGTGCGGCCATCAAAATCTGGCAGTCACAGGCAGACCAATAAAAACGTGACAAATGCAACGTGGGCGTCCGTCACTCTTTGAAACAGCTCATTGTATACTTTCACAACGCATGCATTTCACACTTGCGTCCACGCGTTAGCACCAAACTCCTACCTTTGCCGCCAGCCAGCCCAGGTGTCGGATCTCCTTGCTGCCAGCGATGCCGGTCCTGCCGTGGTTCTGGATGACCTCTGTCAGTGCGCGCTGCCGTGGGACAGTGTGAGATTGGACCATGTTCAGAGCACACACAGAGAGGATGGAGAGCGGAGTCACTACATGCACAGAAGGACAAGCTCATTTCCCTCAGCTGCAAACATCTAAATTATTAAATACCAAAGGGGTAACTAAGTTTATGCCAGCGCAAATTAATTTGTCGAATGAGTCATGCCTCCTTAATAAATGTCGCAATGACCCGAATACAGAATGGTGTGCCCACTTTCGGTGGACTCCAGTGGGATGACATTCTGACAACCTGCGGCTTCTCTGTGCAACAGTACATTTTAGTTGTGGTCTACAAGGATTATTTACAGAAATTAAAGGCTACAATAGTAGTAATTTAAAGATGCCTGACACATAATCATATTCTTGTACGTGAAAGTTGTTGCCCCCTTACTTCACATACATACATCCACCCCCATTCACTACACTATCTACATGTGCGTAATTGACAGGGTAAAAGCGTTACCTTACACCCACTCCCCTGTATTTTCCCCAAAGCACACACCGATAATAATGATGTGACAGGTTGGTTCTTCCCAAGGATGGTCAGATTCAGTAACGAGAAATTTCAAGAAAGGTCTGGCTTTACAGTCACGATTCTACTTTTTTTCAATTTACGTTTAACACTGACATTCAGGCTGTAGGCTCTCCAGTCAGTTAGCCTTTAGATTTGGGTATGCACAGTTGGAGAAAATAATCCTAAAGGGCAGTTAACAGGTTAAAAATACATTTTAAGCTAGGGCCCGACCGATATGGATTTTTGGGGTCTGATACCAACACTGATATGAAGGGGGTTGGCATGGCGGATAGCCGATATCATAAGTCATTTAATTTGATGTTTGTTTGTTTTTTAATCACTCAAATAACCTATAGCTAAACATTTACTGATATAGTAAAGGTTTCAATAATAGAAATATATAGAAACATATCTAATAGAGGTCGACCAATAATGTTCTTTTCTAATGCCTATGCCGATTATTGGAGATTTTGATTGGCCGATACCGATATGCACTGCTGATATTTTTGGAAAATGTCTGGTCTATAATCCTGTGTATGATGCTTCTAAACGTGGCGCTGTATATAAAGCGCCTACTAAACATGAAGTACCTTCATGTTTAGTAGGTACTTTAGAGGGAGCTTGTTTGAAAGACAAAAATCTGTAGATTCCCAAACAAAAAAGTCTATCTTGTATGGTTGAGAAATTATAAACAAAAGTCTGCAACATAAAATAGGTGTACAAACTTGTGACTGATATTCAGCACAACCTGAAAGTTTTTATCACTTTCTGAGATCAGCATTTGTATTGGCTGTTAGCCAATGTTGTAAAAGACCTTATATCGGTCGAGCCCTAGTGAGAAACATTGCCTCAACATAACCGGAAATGGTTTTATTGAGTACTTAGTGGAGTGTTATGTTCAAAATATAGCTGAAATACTCTCAAAGTCAAACCTTTTACTGAAAAATATCATTTAGCTTTTCTTTTTAAAGTAATATTGAAATTCTACTCAGTTTCACCTTTTTTCTAAGGTAATTCCAAGTACCTTGTGCCAAGTGCTCAAGTACCTCTTGTTGGGAAACACTGCACTCCACTATAAGAGCGAAGAAGGCCTCTGAAAATAGACGCGGAACATCCTCAACTCAATCAACTCAGTCCAGTCGCCGGTGTTCCACCGTGGCATAACTTGTTAAACTTCACCCATAAAGTTTAATAATAAATTAATAGATGAAATATAAGCATTATCATCTTTTTCTTAGTCTTTTCCCGTGCCCTGTTGTGCTAACTCAAACAGTAACGGAGTAACAGAAATGAGTAAGTAAGCTGAGAGAAGCACCTGGGCCAGTGCGGTGGTGACAGAGTGCATGGCGGCGAACCAGGCCAGGGCAGATGGCTGGTCCGGGCAGCGCAGCACTACAGTGTGCCTGGTGTCAGGGGAGTGCAGCTCCAGCTGTCTGCAGAAACAGATAAGAAGTTTAACCTGCATTAACCTCCCATTTCACACGCTGTTCTCTAACCTTTACACTTTTCAACCTTTGGAGAATAACTTGATTTCAAATTGTGCGGCTGGCGTTATCATCACAACCTCAATTTCACTGTGGACATGTTAGATCCCAAATGTTTTCTGCAGATGCTTGTTTATCCCATCCACTTGGAAATGGGCACTCAGTCAAAACAATCTAATGAGTTGCATTGAATTTTAACTTTATTCCAGTCAATTCAAGACTCAACAGGCGCACGTCCCTCTGGGCCATGTGACACAATACAGTCTCCACCAAATTTCCATAACTAATCTCGTGGCCCACACAAGAAATGCCTCGGCCGGGTGACTTTTGGATTGTGTGCCCTGTATATGAATTTTAAAAAGATACTTAATGCAACTTTTCACAGCGCATAATCAAGTACGTCCCGGGTTCAGCGCTGTAGTTGACACATCTGCATAAGTTAAGTGTCACTTAAAAGTATCTGCTGAACAAGGAGACACTTTGACATGCTCATTGGCTTTAACTTAGAGCAACAAGACTGTGGGGGAAAGGAGGATATTTAATAGATTTGACTTAGATTTAAAGCAGATCATAACTGTGTACTTTTAATAAAAGCACAATTAACTGTAACAATGAGGTATAACAATTTTTAACAAGTAATAGACAAATATTGTAGTAAAATTAGTGGTAGAATTGGTATTTGCACTTTGTATGGTAAACTTTTTTTATCTAATCAAATTATGATTTTGCTTAAATACTTTGTTTGTAATTGAGTAAAGTTTTAAAATTAAAGTATTTAAGTAAGTAAGTGCTTTATTTGTCATTGTACAACCGTACAGCAAAATAGTGTTCAGGTGTTAGTCCTGAGCCGCTGAGACTGAGCTGTCCCGCCATTGTGGGCCAACTGACCCGCATGTTTTTGGAGGTCGGGGAACCATAATAGCCTTCAGTCTTCTCTGATCCTCTGAAATGGTGCAGCGCCTCCTGAGTTTGTCCCCGTTTCAGAGCATGGTGTCCTGCACTTGTCAGCACCTCCTTCCTCTTCCTCCTGTGCAGCTCCCTCCGCTCCACAACAGTCTTTCACCATCTTCTCTGAAGATCTAAGCAGTTATATTCTCCAGTGAACGTCCATTCGCCAGAACAATAGAAGGCATGTGTGGCCTAGCTGTGAGTCTAGCCCGGATACCTCCTCATTTGTCCCTTTTTTCCTGTTGCACCTCCTGTGTACATACAGTTAATCAAAGAATCAAATAAACAAAGGTGAACTGTCAAAAAAGCTTGTCTTGCAGACCCCCCTCCTCTCCTCCCTCTCTCGACAGGGAAAAGCCCTGCTGTAGCTGATGACTCTGCGGTGAGAGCGAGCCCGTCCACTGCAGGTGTTCTCTAAAACACACTGAAGAGACGTCTCTATTAATAGTCTGAACTGAAGTCTGTAAAATGTGTAAGCTGATTAGGGACAGGCACCAACGCATAAACAGAGAAAGAGGTGACGGAAGTTTAATGGGCTGTTGTTTGGTGGGGATTAGGATTCTGTTCATAACTGTCACCTTCGACAATACCGTGCCCACGCTAAAAAAAAGTACTTTAAAAGGCAATGCAAGTATTAACACTGTACTTGTACTTCTTCCAACTCTAGACCTACAAAAACTGTGTTACTGTTGTTGTAAAACACACATTATACGCATTATACAAGTCTACCCTTTTATAATACAGCGTTGAAGTGGCCTGGTCCCTGCGGTAAACGGGGTCACAGGATCATAATGATGATGATTCAAACTGTCCAAGGCCCTTGAAGAGCGTCCAAAGAGCTCTGTGAATCCCAAAACCTTTACACAGTCAAGACTTTTAGTTCATTAGAGTGCTTGAACTGTTCTTCGTTATTGAAACTTTTATGAATTAAATATTTCCAACCCAAGGCTACTGAGTTACGCAATTATGTTCTTTAATGGTTGAGCAGTAAATTATATTTCATAGCTCAAAGGCTTTAGCTTGACGTCTTTTTATTTATTAACCTTGAATCAATTACCAACAGCACTCTGCTTTGAATAAATTAAATGCAGGTGAAAAATGCAGTGATATCCTTCAATGAACATCCTTTTCTATTTATATTTGTGTAACTATTTCAGGTTTTATAACGAGGAATGAGAAATCTCCCAGTGACTAAATTATTAATTTTGGTGTGGATCCAAATGCTTTAAGTGATATTTCAATGACATAATATCATACATTTGTGAGTCAGTTGGTGGATTAGTAATGATCATTTACCCCTGAACTATATACATGTTGGTAGTTCTGGACTGGAGACCGTTTATCTATTTCAAATGGTCCTAGTCTTTTGCTCTACACCTGTGGCAATTTTTTCTACTGCCACATCACAGGCTGTACTATACTTCAAGCACATATGGCTGAGGCAAATGTAACCTTTTGTGGACTTGTCAAGGTTAAAGAGAAGAGGCAGAAGACGTCAAACTGAGAGGAGTCCTGCTGTTTGTGCCACTAGTCACCTGCTCCCTCTGCACTCGACACACGCACACAGTGCTAACGATGGTATTGTAGCCCCTACATGTTCAGCATTTCGCCCAGTTTAGCAAAAAGGTTGTCACGGATTCTTTGTATCTTTGTGATTTTGTAATATTTATGCTGATTATTGTTGAATTGGTTTAAAAAATTGGGGTTTGAGAGTTTAAGTCATTACAGGCTGAGGAAAATTTGAATCTCTTTTTAAAAAAAAGAGCTTTTTCTCGGCTTTAGAAACAAAACAATGATATAAACAAAACAATTAATGTTATTTTTTATGCAATTTTATGATTGATTTTATGATGATTGATTTTTAGATGTCCGAACAATCGACGCAACAGGCAATAGTAACTCAACTCAAATTAAAAAATTACTGTAATAAAATGTATTTGTCTTTGTTACATTTATTGTATATTACTTTGTATTTTTGGACAAAAAGATATAATCAGTTCTGATGCCTGGAGAGTCTGGAGAGTTTCTACTTTTACCATGTTAAGGTTAGTGTGTATGTATTTCAATCAGTATTAATCATAATATAAACATAATCAGCAATAATTGCCATCCTACTGACAATACCTAAAGTGAAACAGCATTGTAAAGAGCTCAGTGTGGATAGCCTGGCAGAGCTAACCTGACTTCCTCCATGTATTTCCACATGCATCTAATACATGGAGGTAGATGGGGGTACATGGCTTGCGAAAAATAACCAATTTGTCTTAATTTTACCATCCTGTCCTTGTTTATGTTCTGCTTTTTGAATTTTAAAAGTAACAAAATGTGATTACATAAAATTATTTAACTGGTGATAAAACATAGACGGCGTGTTTTTTTCACTAAAACTGTGCAGTCGAACCAACAATACGAGTAATTTAGTTTCACGTAATGCCATGTATTCTTGGGTCTATTTTTAGTATAATTACTTGCTTGCTCATTTTTGTTCATCCAGAGCAAAAACACCAGCTCCTTTCTTATCACTTATCATTTCTCACCACTGTAGCCACACATCTGCCTCTCCTGTCTGGAGCAGCTCTAAACCTGCTTTAAGCTACATCTGCTGGAAAATAAGGAGGAATACTCAGTGGAGTGCGCCCCATCACTGCTGTTGGATGAGAACAAAAGATAAGAAAACGAAAGAAAACTCGAAGACACTATTCTTTTCAGGCACTGTATTTTCCAAGTAAATATTTATCAAACCACACACAGGAGAAAACAAACGGTCATAGAGTTCTGTCAAAGGCGAAAGAACTATTTTGCAAGTAAAATACTACGACTTTACAAACAGGCTTTTTATAAGAGACTATGTGCAGGTGTTAGTGTAGTGGTTTCAGGCGGCTCCACATTAACACTATTTTGTCTTGATTGTAGGGGTTTTTAATCCTGACGCTAACAATTAGCCAAATGCTCTCCCTGCTCTTCACCCCCTTTCACCCTATGCTGTTCTGCTGGATAACACCTACGCCAAATAAAAAATTATTATTATTCAAGAATCAGAACTACACCGTTTTTTCCATTGTCAGTGAAGGTAAATGGTCACATTTTATATAGCGCCTTTCTACCTGCTTTAGGCACTCAAAGCGCTTTACATCAAGGAACCAGTCACCCATTCACACTCTCATTCATACATCAGTGTACGCAGACACTGGAGGCAAGGTGGGTGAAGTGTCTTGCCCAAGGACACAACGACAGTGGGCACCTGCGGGATTCGAACCGCCGACCCTTTGGTCACAAGACGACCCGCTCTACTCTCTGCACCACCGTCGCCCCGAAGAAGAAAAAAAACGTACAAAGAAAACAAACAAACAAACCAACCTCAATGTAAACAAATAATTGTTTTGGCTAGTCTCATAAAGTAAAGTTTTCCTTTTTATATAAAAATAAAAAGCCTGATCAAAATTAGAATGTACAAAATATGTTAAGGTATATTCACAAAGTAGGATTTATTTATTTTTGGTGCATTTTGTGCAACATAAAACGTAAAATAGTCCAAAAATAATAATAATAATGAATCCATAGGGCATGGAATATGATAAAATAAGATAAAACATAAACAGGATTAAGTAAAATTATACCTGTCTAATATGCAGTGATGAAAATAATACATCATCATTTTGTGTGCACACATGAAAACACCAACAAATGAGACCATTTTAGAATGGGGGAGAGGAAGGGTACATCCCTGTTATATCCTCATATCCACCAGATCTAACCACCATCGCCAGAGAGAATGATTAATGCATCAAACGGTAAAGCATCACATCACTGATTTTCAGTGTTGGGGGTATCGTATTACAAAAGTAATGAGTTACAAAAATATATAACTTTTTTTAGTAACTAAGGAATATAACATATTACTTAAAATATGGGAATATATTAGTTATTACATTTCAAGTAACTTCAGTTACCAAGTGCATTTAAATGTATGAACAAAAAAAAAGCCAAAAACTCCCCCAAATAAAATGCAGCATGCCAACACTGGTGGACACTGGGGTATAAGATCTGCAGTTGTGTGTAGCTAATGTTCTCAAAACAAAACACGAGAGAATGGGGAAAGCGAAGGAAAAGAAAATCTCTGAATGTTTTGCTCAGTGGCATTATTACTATTTTCAGTTTAGATTTTGCCAAAATTAACTCAAAAGTAACTCAAAGTAGTGTATCTCAGCTATATTTTTGAAACAGTAATATGTAATACAAACATATTACATTTTTAAAGCTGTAATCACTAATATAGAATACAGTATATTACAATTTTAGACTAACTTGCCCAACACTGCTGATTCTCAATGGTTAATAGCACATTTTGATATTAATTCTGCCTGGTTATAGAGTTACTGAGACAGTAAATGTACAACCATCTCAAATGGTTAATTCCTAAACAGGATGAAGAATTGCTTGGTGGACAGATTGCGGGTGATTTTTTTCACAGAAATGTTTCCACTGTTACAGCTTGACTTTGATGCTTTGAAGTGTAGTTGGGTTTCACAGTATCTGGCTCAGTATCACATTAACGCAATGGGGGAAAAAGAATGGGAGGCAGGCCAATGATATCACAGGCTCGAGGTGTGTGTCTGCCTCATTTTAAAGGGATTAGACAGAGTTTAAAAATTGTAAAATTATGTATTTTCCACCCCCTACATGCTACAGCAATGTGTAGAATGAGCCCGGATCTATTCACCACAACTGCCGCTAAAAGCCTGCACTGTCACTCAAAAAGTTGTTAATACACAAGCTTAATATAGAAACTGCAGTTACACGTAAGGCCTGAGTCAACTCAGCACGTGAGTGAGGAAACTCACAACAAAGGTCACACTCTAGATCTAGTTATTACAAAAGGTGTTAATTAACATATATTAATATATCAAATGTGAATGCTGTTGAGCTTGCTTTATCTGATCATTTTTGTGTCTTCTTTGACCTGTCTGTTGCACCTAAATCAGTGGTTGGGCCTGGAGTTATTCAAAGAAGACACATAAATGATACAACAACAACACAGTTTATGGAAATGATCAGATTTGAAAATCCCCCATGTTCTAATGTTGATAATATGTTGGACTCTTATACATGAAGCGTCTTAAATGTTTTGGATACTATTGCTCCTGTCAAGGTTAAAATGGTTAACAATAGACAAAAGGGACCTTGGAGAAATGAAGATTCGGTTAGGGCACAGAAAAGGGAGTGCCGAAAAGCCGAAAGGAAATGGCGCAAGTCAAAGCTCCAGGTTCATTTGAGATATACAAAGAAGTGCTTTGTGAGTTCAACCAGATTTTGCGTGGAGAAAGGGAGAAGTACTTCTCTAAAATCATCGCAAACTGCAGAAACAATTCTCGTGTTCTGTTTTCCACAGTAAACAGATTAACCTCCAGTTTCACTGCCCTTAGAACTAATCTTTACATCTAAATGCAATGAGTTTGCAATATTTTTCTATGACAAAGTCCAAGGCATTAAAAATGCAATAATTTCCACAACACAAATAGCAACCCTGCCACCAGATAAACACCTTGAGCTGACACATTTCACTCCTGTTACTGACAAAACAATCGAAGAGGTTATCTCCTGTTTGAGTTCATGTACATGCTGCCTTGATGAATTACCCACTAGATTTCTCAAGTCTGTGCTGATCAGCTTGTTACCACAACTTGTTCAGTTAGTCAACATCTCACTGTATTTCCAAAGGCCTTGAAAACCGCGGGCATTAAACCTCTTCTAAAGAAGAGCAGCCTTGATGCCAAGGTACTGAACAACTACCGGCCCATATCAAACCTACCATTCTTATAAAAAGTCCTAGAGAAAGTAATATATCAACATCTCACTTACTTTCTCCTATCTAACAATGTGTTACTTTCCAGTCAGGATTTAGGCCCCACCACAGCACTGAGACAGCTCTGATCAAGGTGACAAATGATATCCGTATGAACACCAACGCAGGTAAGGTCTCAGTTTTAGTTCTGCTGGACCTGAGCGCTGCCTTTGACACAGTGGACCACGGGATCTTACTTCACAGGTTAGAAAACTGGGTGGGAATCTCTGGTACTGCTCTAAACTGGTTCAAGTCCTATCTCGAGGACACAACATACTTTGTCGAAATTGGGAACTGTGTCTCAGACAAAATTGCCATGACCTGTGGGGTCCCCTAGGGGTCAATCTTGGGACCCCTCTTATTCTTGTACATGCTTCCATTGGGTCAGCTAATAAACAGCAACAATGTGTCGTACCACAACTACGCAGATGACACTCAGGTCTAAGACACTCGAACAGATCAATTTGTGGATGCAAAACAACTTTCTACAACTAAACTCAGACAAAACTGAAATCATTGTTTTTGGCCCACAGGCACAAAGTGACCTCAAGTCACCTTGAGTCTCTCTCTCTAAAACCAAAAAATCAGGTTTGAAATCTAGGAGTAATCATGGACTCAGACCTGAACTTAAACAGCCACATCAAAGCTGTCCCGTTCTGTAGCGCTGGGGAACCACATGGTGATGGAGGAGGTGAGGATGGACTCGATGATGGCCATGTTGAACTGCACCGGCATCTTGGTTGGCAGCTTAGTTTCCTCAGCTGCCACAGGAAGAACATCCTCTGCTGGGCCTTCTTAATGGGGAGGTGATGGTTGGCTCCCATTTGAGGTTCTGGGTGATGGTGGTGCCCAGGAAACGGAAGGAGTCCATGATGGAGATGGGGGTGGGAGAGTCTGTCAGGGCGAGGGGGGACGGTGGGGCTGTGTCTTTCCTGAAGTCCACGATCATCTCCACTGTCTTCTGGGCGTTCAGCTCCAGGTTGTTGTGCTGCACCAGGACGCCAGCCGGTCCACCTCTGTCCTGTAGGCAGACTCATCACGTCCGAGATACCCGATGAGGTGGTGTCATCCGCAAACTTGATCAGTTTAACGGACTGGTGACTGGAGGTGCAGCAGTTTGTGTACAGGGAGAAGAGCCAGGGAGAAAGTACACAGCCCTGAGGAGTTCCAGTGTTTGTAGTCCGAGTGTCCGAGACTATCTTCCCCAGCCGCACGTGCTGACTCCGGTCCGTCAGGAAGTCAGTGATCCACCTGCAGAGAGAGCCGGGCACGCTGAGCTGGTAGAGCTTGTCTCGTAGCAGTCCAGGGAGGATGGTGTTGAAGGTAGAGCTGAAGTCCATGAACAGGATCCTGGCGTAGGTTCCTAGGGAGTCCAGATGCTCCAGGATGAAGTGGAGGGCCAGATTGATTGCGTCATCCACAGACCTGTTGGCTCTGTAGGCGAACTGCAGCGGTTCCGGGAGGGGGCGGTGATGTCCTTGAGGTGTGGCAGGACCAAACGCTCAAAAGACTTCATGACTACAGACGTCAGTGCCACCGGCCTGTAGTCATTAAGTCCTGTGATCCGTTTTTTGGGGGGACAGGAACGATGGTGGATCAACTGAAAGTATTTTATCTGCACTCTTGCCTTTTACTGTAATTGATTAATTTTTATGTTGATGCTTTATTCTGGTAATTTTATGCAACTGTGAAGCACTTTGAATTGCTTTGTGTATGAATTGTGCTCTACAAATAAACTTGCCTTGCCTTGAGGTGGCAGTAGCAAGTATAAAAATGTCAACTTCCATCTAGTTCCTTTAATGCAATAAATCTAATAAATTATATCTTGTCCATTGCTGTAAGAAATTTTTAGTTGACGTTAAGTTTTTCATACAGTGAAAAATCTAATATGTAATCTTTATTAGACCTAGCGTTTTTTTTACTAAAGTATGGTTAATCTTATATAATTACTTTACAGAGTATGTAATATTTTGACAACTGAAAACGTATTATTACTCATAAAATGTCAGAAATTTGGAAAACCAACAAATGACAAGTCTGGAATACAGTACAAACATTATTTCGAGTTTATCACGTCTAAAGCAAAGAATAATGTGGTCCATTGTCGGTTCTGTGCGCGAAACAAAAAAACAAAAAGTTCTCACTTGTGAAAAACTAAGTGGGGCAGACCTAAACACCCCTGGCTTGAACCTTTTTTAAAACAAAAGCAACTAGTAACAGTAGTCAGATTACTTTTGAAATAAAGCAGCCAAACAAGTAACTAGATTACTTCTAGAAGGAGTAATCAGTAATCTGTAATTGAATTACTTTTATGGAGTAATCCCAACAACACTGATTATAAACTCATAATCTGAAAGTCTGCCACTACTTTGAACTAAAATTACCTGAAAAACGACAAAAACAAGATGGAGGAAATACAAAATACGAAATTGTTAATCTTGAAATTGGGTCACTACATGAGGAAGTCATTGCTCTACGAGGCTCTCTACATCTGTGATTTCGGGTTGGGGGCATTTTCACATTACAAGCCAATTAACTGGAGGACACCTCGTAATAGTGCACCCCCTGCTGAGTGGAAATGGTCCACTTCAAAAGTCTGTCTTTCAGCAAAATTCAAAATGAACTCAAGTGCGAGGAAACACAGAGATGTAATCCCCTCCAAGAAACACAAGACAGCTGTGGAGCCAGTGGAGAGCGAACGATTGTGCTCAAGTTCAGCTACCGGGTCAATGCTCAATGGTGGGCATGAAGATAATATTTAACAAAACAGTCATTTGAAAATCATGAGTTAGGAGGCTATCTGAGTGTAAAACAGCTAATTCAAAGACAGACGTGCGCTGCAAATTGTTTCCATCCCATACTGACCCTTCTTCCCTCGCACCTCATCAAAACCCTCTTCTCAAAAGAAGGGGCGAGTTGTTCTACAGAGCAGGAGAGAAGGCGGGAGGTCAGCTTGATGGTTTCGCAGGGCTGCAAGAGGTGGTTAGTCGGAAATGGAGAAGCAATGTACAAAACCAAATAATGAATGAGTCAAAACACCACTCCATGTATGTTTTTGAGTTGGAACAGTATTGTAACATGTCAGTTTTTTTATATTCTCTTTGACATATCAAGGGGGGTCATTTATCAGGCCAAGGCTAAATAGTGAGTGCAAGCTGGAAAATAGGATACAGGTATTTGTGGGCATGTTGCACCGAATTTACCTTTTTGAAATTGTGCATGTTACTTTATTCGGACCCCAAATCTGACATGCAAATGAGAGAATTCTGCATGAGTTGAAAATGTGTAAAAGACAAGACTATTGATCCCCTTCTGCACATCACCAAATGCTTGATAAATGAAGTTTTCATATATGTAAGTGATTGTTTGTGACTGAGAAACTTATAATAATGAAAATGACACAAGGACATAATCTGAAGTCATAATTTAGACCATGCCAAGCCAATATTCAAAAATGTTAAAAGATACAATAGTGAGCTGGTCTTTCAGAGTCTTTTTAGAAAACAGTGCACACAGACTGCTATTCCCCTGCTTTAAATTGTACACACATGATGTCAGACATGACAAAGATCTTTTGGGAAAAGCTCAAACGGCCGTGGTCAGAGATAGAGTGCAGCTCTGCATTTGGAGTTTAATCACGGCTTAATTTGTACGCTGTCAAAATCACAAATGGTCATCATAAATTTACATCAAAGCTAAAACTAAATTGGTAAATGATAGAGAATACTCGGTCAGTGTAACCTCTGATTCAGATTATTATAGATGCATTAAGAAAATCATCCTCACTAGGTTCATAGGACACCAACATGCAAACTCCACAGAGAAAGACTAAACCAAAATCAATCAATTATTCATTTGTTTATCTGGTCGGGACAGTGCATGTCAACGAACACACACAGGACTCATGCATGTAAACACACCACACTGGATTGTAGCCATGGGCTAATGTCCAACTGTTGTCCCCACTCACACTCCCCATTCTTACTCAACCTGGCCTATTGTACATGTTTTACTTGTGCAGCAGTGAGTTGTGGACTTTCCTCACCTGTTGTCAGGGTCTGGCGTGGTCATTGCTCTTGTAACGTAGCACATCTTGAGAGGGATGCACCTCCTGTCTCCATGGGGGGACAGGAGAGGGGGGCTGGGGGGTTCTGAGAAGGACGAAGGGCTGCTAGGGCTGAGGCGGGGCGACTCAGGGGCGGCGTCTCCCACCCAATCTCTGACACTGGAGAGCCCTTCTTCACATACGGGGTGGCCTCTCGCATATACTTCACTGGACAAAGAGGGAGAGAAATATACGAGATATGTCGTCAGAAACATTGTGAATATCATGATATTTTGCTTTTGTTTATACCGATCAGCATCAAAGCAAATATTAACAATAGTGGTGCACACCAGCCCTGAATTCTTGAACCTTGTTTTCTTTTGCTGCAATGAGTTTTGATGAGTTACCAATCACAATATGCTCATATGATTCTCCTGTCCTGGCACTATGGACTGTAAAAGTAATGGAGCACTGCTGCCTCCCTCAATGAGATTTGACGTATTAATGTATTGCAATACAGGTTTTTGAATGCAATACACATACACAGCAAAACTGTATTGCAACACATTGCAAAATTATATATTGTCCCAGCCTTTAATGTGTGACTGTTTTGTGTTCTACTTTCAGATTTAAATATTCCATGTTTTATTTTGTAAAAGGTCATTTACGTTTGGAAAATTGTTTTCCTATAGTACAGATTATTATTAAAAAGTGAATTAATTTATTAAGTGCATTGAGTTACCTTGTGTATGAAATTTGCGGTATAAATAATTTTAAAACATAAATGTTGCTATTTGATGCATTGGACCAGAGTTAGCCAGAGGCGAATTCACATCTGCAGTCCCCTGGCAGGGTAACAGACTAAAGAGCTTCTAGCTGCCTGTGATATCAATTCATTCTGTCAACCTCATCACAATTACCACATTTTGGTCAACAGCACCGGAACTCTGCTAATGGTGGCTCAAAACTGTCCCTAAAACATCTTCCATCTTGAACTAATATCAGTTAGACATTAACACAGTCATCCAATGATCTATTCATTTAATTAATTTGCCTTTACAAAAATGTCATGCAGATATTTCATGCCGAAATGAATAGCTGGTAATGTGAAGAGAAACTGAGAAGTATCAAAATGTTCCCTGTCAACCTTATGAAATCTTTTGCTGCAATTTCATGAAATCTTCACACCTTGGTACACACCAAAGAGATCCTGGCTGAGGCCCCTTAATAACACTTCTGATGGTAAAAAGAGTGAAAATCGTATACTTTAAACTTGTAGAAGAAGAAAATCTATTTTTTTGCACATTGTGGAGAAAGAAAGGTGAATGCCAGGCTGATTCTTGTTTTAGAAAGCCTTGTCCTGAGTGTTAAATTGGCGTATCCCTGTATGAGTTGGCTATAATTGACATATAGCTGGTGGCATTTTGTATCCACTATGTGAACGGCTCTTAGGAAGGTAGGCACTATATGGACCCCAGCAGACAGCATAACAAGCCTTTACCGGCAATCTGACAGCACAGCCCCAGCTCACACAGGAGACGAAATGTCCTTAATAGACTGAAACTGCAATGGGTTTCACAGAGTCTCCCTGCACTAGATGATCAGATTAAAGGCTAAGAAATGTCTGATCAATTTGTTAAACAGCAGGCACAACATAAGCCCAATGAAATGAAAATACATACAGAGAAGATACATTTTTTGGCATTGGCGACTTGACAGAAATCGTGTTTTGGACGTATATAGGATTTATTTAGATGGTAAAAAAGATGCGTGAAATGCCCACATGCTGCAGCGGAAGGATGAAGCCGTGGACAGACAAAAGAATATTGTGAATCAGTGATGTGTGTTTGTGAAAAGATGAGAAATCCTCAGAGGGATGGTTTTCTGGCTAGTTTTTGTTGGACCGTCAGCGATGTGAAGTCTTTTATTTACGGCTTTTTGTCCAAATTGGAAAAACAAGGATCTCACAGTGAGGACAGGAAGGATGAAAGACTTCAATTTTCACTATAACAAACCACATTGCTTATATGTTGTGCTTTTTGTCAATATTTCTGTAATGCTTGTGTGCAGGCTCACTGTGTTACTTTTCGTTTTGATGTCTTTTTTCGCCCTAATCGGAGTGTGGTAAAACCGGATACGGTACATTTTGGAAAATTAAATATGTATATTTTCGAGGTAATGGATATAACTGGGGTGGTAAAATAGTAGCAGCAGTTGAAATAGATTGTGCATTTGCCACAATAAAGAACATTCCAGATTACACTGTATCACAACAAAACTATTGCTTTTTGCAGTTTTTTATAATGTATTTAAACCTGACATTTGGCAACCTGTGGTCAAAGCAAATAGCTAAATTAGGCAAAGTGCCGAGTCCATGTGGTCCTGGGCAACTGAAGAAAACGTTTTCCCAGGATGCAGTAATGCACATTAAAGGTCCTATATCATGCAAAATTGACTTTTTTGAGCTTTTAACCATGTTGTTACTCTATTTCCTTATCAAAAACACCCCCAGAGTGTTTTATGGCTTCAGATTCAGATTCATTTTATTGGCCATTTGCAGTTTAAACAACCACATTGGAAAAAAAAAAAAAATGTGCAAAGAGCTCAAAGTGCAAACACATAAAAAGACACAATAAAAGACACAATATCAAAACAGAACAAACAAACAATGCCACATTAAAAGCTTAAGGGTAAAATACTGTACAATAAAAGTCCATAAAAATAAATAGAAGTGCCTTGTTTAAGGTGCCTTGTGTAAAGCAGCTTGAGGAAAGAAACTGTTAGATGGCGATCAGTAGAACATATGACAGAGCGATACCTTCTCCTGAGGAAGCATCTCAAAAAGGCCTTAGCAGGGTGGCCTGAGCATCATGGCGAATTGTAAAGCTCGATTCAAAAGTCGAGCTTTATATGTGGCCTCCAGGAGCGGCAAAGAGCAGCCAATGGTCCTGCTGCCTGAGCAAACTACTCTGTTCAAAGCCTTCTTCTCTTTCAGAGTGAGATTACCAAACCACACGGTAATACAACTAGGACACTCTCAATTACACAATAATAAAAGTTCAAAAGAATCCTAGTATTTTGAGTAAACTCTTGAAGTAAACTCATTCACGCAGTTCTCTGCAATCCTCCTGAATCCTGCTCTCTGAGCAGCTGCTCCGCCCTCTCCTGGTAAACGACTGACTTGTTCCGTTGTGTCGCCAGAGCGGAACGGAAGTGCTAGACGTTTGTAATGTAATGCCTTACGGCCTGATTCAAATTTTTAAAACAACTTTTTCATTATTTCTGTCGTAAGAAAGAAAAAAAAATTAGAAAAAGAAAAGGAAGTGCCTGACACGTCCGCGCTGGCCCTGCAGGGAAAACAAACGCACCCTCTGAGCGTCTGAACAGATGTCATGTTTGCACCGAAAGTTGTGAAGAAGGAGCTCTTTCTAACCTAGTCTGGACCAATGGCCGCTGGCTGCTCTGCTTTGTGACCGCAAACACTGGAGGCCGCCATTGCTCTTCCATTGCTGTAGTACCTCCATTGGCCGCTAGGCCCCATTGAAAACCATTGGACTTTAGACACGTTAAAAGCAACTTAATGCCTGGTTTCAATTTTTCAACACTTAATATGGCTACATATTCCTCCTGAGATAACGCTGGTTAGTCAAAAAAATAGAAACCAGGCTGGTTTCGAAATATATTTTTTTAATCTCCTACTTAACGGAGGTCGGACTGTTGGCATTGGAGCTGCGCGAGCTACACGTCACGCAAGGGCCGAGTTTACAGTGAGATCCCGCCCTTTTGCCCTTATTAGGAACATGCTTCGTCAGAGCTGGGGAGGAGGAGTCTGTAAATCCGCCATGATTTCCCCCTCGAAAGTGGTCATTATGGTAAACGGGGAGGAGTGAGGAGGAGCTGTCTATTCTTTTTAACAGTCTATGGTCTGGACACCTGTTCTTTTTTCTTACCTAACGATAATGTCACGGAGAAAAGTGCGTTTGGCTGTGAGGACAGGACTTTATTCAACCTTCCTAAAGAAGAGGCCACTCGCCAGAAGTTGGAATTTCTCTCCGGGATTCAGCGACTATCAGCCAAAATAGTGTTTGTCAGTGACTGTCACTGATAGATGTTTGGTGAACCTTGGCCAGAATCAAAGTGGATTAACTTTTATAACTAACGCAAGTCCCATAATGGAAACACAAGAGCGGTGAGTAAATCAAAACACGTGTTAGCGTGTGTGTTAGCCATTTATGACGCTGTAACTGCATCATGAAGTAACTTCACTTATTTATATTTTTCTACTACGGTACTGAATCCAAGCGTTTTGTCTTCCGGGTTGGAAAATACCCCAGAAAATACTTACAACTTACAACTTATCACAAAAATTAGTACGCCATAGTGGTAATGGTACAATATTTCATATAACTGCCTATACTTTACTTTGGAATGGCTAAAATAGCATGATACAGATCCTTTAATGCTCACTCAACTGGGGATAACAACTGGAAAAAAAAGAATCCTGAGTGTTTATTGATCCTTTAATGTGAGCTTTTCAGTTAAACATTGCCACTTTCTTGAGTGTACTGTGAGCTGTCATTGTCCTCGGAGTACCATCATTGTGAGAAAATCCCAGACAATAAAGTTGCATTATACGAAAACAAAAACACCTGATTTAGAAGAGCTTTATTTGTATAGCGCCTTTTACAGACATGGTCACAAAGCGCTTTACATAAAACTTAAGTGCATATTCACCTTTAGTGACCCAGCGGCTGTGTGGATAGCATGGCGCCTCTTTCCATCACAGTGGTCTCTGATGTTCCACGATCAATAGCTTTAGAGTTTTTGGTCGGTTTTCACTGCTGACAGATCTTCTCACCTGAAAACCTACAAAACTGAATTGATCCTGGAGCGCTGTAGAGGCCACTGTAATCAAAAGTAAAGGCGCCATGATGACCGCGCAAACAGGTTACAAAATGGTCAATTACGCACAAATATCAAGGTTTTTTGTTGTTTTTTTGCACAAAACGTTCCTGCGATAGTGGAGCTGTTGGTAGAGCGGGTCGTCTCATGATCGGAAGGTCAGGGGTTCGAATCCAAGATACACACTGTCATTGTGTCCTTGGGCCAGACACCTCACGCACCTTGCCTCCCGTGTCTCCGTACAATGGTGTATGAATGAGAGTGAATGGGTGACCGGTTCTTTGCTGTAAAGCGCTTTGGGCCTAATGAAGGTAAAAAAGCGCCATAAAAGTTAAGTCCATTTACCATTTTTACCATTTAATGCTGGCAAACAGAACATGTACGTGATATTCTATTACAGTGGTTCCCAACCTTCTTTGTCCCACAACACACTTGAGTTATTCATTTACACTCCGAGTACCCCCCAACTCAAGGATCCTGCAAATATCTTTATAAAGACTAAAACTAAATTCAGATTATTTAGAGCACAGTTGTGTGTTGTGTTCAAAATCAAGCTAAACTGCGCTGAAATTCAACACATTTACTGAAAAATGTAATTCAGATTCGGATTCAGAAAACTTTATTTATCCCAGTAGGCCAATTAAGTTTGCAGCCACCGCTTTTAAAATAGAACATATAAAAAAACATACAACGAACATTATAGTTATCATTATAGTTATCTGTCAGTGCTCATAGTTGGCAACAATAACACCAAGGGACACGACCTAAATAATGTGCATGACGCAACAGAGAACAGTAGTACAATAATCCACATCGTGTTATCAATCGATCATCAATTCCTGCTTTCTCCTGAGTTTAGGAGGTCAATGGCCGTAAGAATAAATGAGTTTGAATATTTAAAATGAACTTTGCTTTGAAAGTAGTATTGAATACTACTCAGTTTCACCTTTTATATATCTGAAACAAGTCCAAGTACCCCCTGCTAAGTGCGTCCCCGTACCCCTGTTTGGGAAACACTGTTCTATCAAACCAACGTTTAGCATTCGAGATGCTGACACCAAGTTTTAATGGTGCCCAGTTAAATGTTAATCAGTGATCGGTTTTATTTAGTTCATTCATTAGGTTAATTGTTTTGTGTGGCTTTAAGTAATAACATTATATTTGATGGTCAATGGTAAATTATTGATTTAAGTCTGTAATGACCTACGGCACTTTCTAAATTGCATGCCCTGTATAGATAATAAGCCTATTAAGTTGTACAATCTGACTTATTAAGATAAGGAGATTGTTGCAGATTGTAAACATGTGTACAATTAGCTTTCTACCCACCAACTGTATAGGTAAGTCCTCAGGCTATTAACTACACAAAGGCAGCTGTCAGGCCAATAAACGTGGATACATTTTTTCCAGCTCACAGTATAACAGGGGTACGTGGTTGCCCAGAAACGGTGATGTGAGTCTTTCCAGCGGAGGGGAAAATAAACGGGTGGAGCCCCAGTCATTATTGCAGTGGAAGTGCGTAAATGAGCGTTCCCTTGGGTTATGTTTCTGTTCCACTAGAGCACCACTAACTCCAGCTAAACTCCCCCCAATTACGCCAACAGTGTGATATGGGCTCAAAGAGAATCAACACCATTCACTGGAGCTTTGATTTGAAAGAGGACTACATGCACGCATTATACAGTTATATAAGGCAGAGCAAATAATGCAAGCCTAGGTTCTCCTCTTCCATATGGCACATTAGTTTTGTTTTACATTGCATTCAGTTTTGGCTGGATAAAACATAATCTCTCTAACACGCTTACAAAAACAAAAGTCCCTTGCAGTTTTACCAAATCATTGTTTGCAGTTATTTGCATATTTATTTGACAAAACTGCTATAAGCCACGTACTGAAGCAGCTCGCAGGAACCTTTATCCAGACTTTATACAAGCATTATTTTTGTCTCGTCCATGCAGTTAGTTATACTGTTGTCTCTGTGGATAAGAAACTATTTTCAAAGTTACTGTTAATGTAATTAGGCGCAGCTAGACAGAATTAAAGTCTATTTCACACTTAATAATGCAAATAGAAAGCAAGCCCGAAAAGGCCAAGAAATAAATTGTGTTGCAAACTAACAACTTGGGACATTTCTGTGAATTGCTTTATCAACCTGTGACATTTTTATTATGCACTAAAGACTAGGGAAACCTTATCATCTAAAGCGCTTGGCATTACAACCGAAACATCTATAATCACAATACACTTCTGTGAAATAAAACTGGGAAATCATCATTATAAATGTATGTATAGCACATTGTTGGAAATATTTCTATACACCAGAAAGAGACAGACAACTGAAAGACTCGCTTTTAGTGAGTAGATACGCCGGTGTTATTGCCGATGTCCTCGTGCTATCACCAAAGACCAACTATTCTTTTATCCTCTTCAAAACCTGCTCTGATTCAGGATATGACACTCAGAAGCCTTTGATTTCAGAAATGGGGACTATCTTTGAGTTTGGTCAAGGACGTGGACAAAATAGCTCAGGACTGTTGTAACGCCTGAGCAATGCTTTAATAGCTATGTGTTTGGCTAAAAAACAAATATCGTTAGCTACATAGCATAATTGCCTAAGTCATTTTGTATTGTTACAATGGCAATAAGAGAAAAACAATCCTAAAAAATGTCTTTTTACATGTATTCCAAAAACAGTGGAAAAATGAGTTAGGCAATTATGCTATGTGGCTAACGATATGTGGTTACCTTTTTCAAAGAATTACTTGAGAACAAAAGGCTTAACTCATGATATTCCTGAAGCAAGTATTATCATAATTAGAAGAAGTGTTTTTGCAGTATGTGTAGCATGTCGTAAAGCCGGTAGCACAAGTCATAGTGGATTACAGCAGTGGTAGTAAATAATCATGTAGTAGTACATGTACTCACAAATGACAAAACATACAAGACACACAAGAAGAAAACGATGTGTTTATATGTACTGTCTGTGTATATGTATATATACACGTACCATCATTACCATATAAATATGGTAATGATGGTACTATATGGGGCAGTATCAGATGGCAGTGATAACCTAGTATTATTGGATGCTTAAGAATATATAGTACAATGTATAAGACAGCATTCTTGTAAACTTTGATTCTATACATCAGAAGACTATGTAAACTGATTTCCAACGTTTGATTATGGTTATGAATCTACAGTATGTCTTAAACTATCTATTCAGTGGGTAGAATTGTCAGTGAAGGACATCAGGTGCTCTTCAGGATCCAAAACGTAAGTATAGGCAAAAAAGAGAGAACAAAAAATCCGAGGCACTCCGATCCCTAGTAAAAGTCCTTTAAGTGGACATGCCGATGCGTTTCGGTCGCATTCGACCTTCTTCAGGGCATACCCTGAATACCCTGTTCTCTCTTTTTGCCTATATGCGTTGATTATGTTATGTATCTATATCTTAATTGTACCATAATGAGTTGGTTTCATAGAACAAAGCGGAATGTAAACAAATGGCAATTGTAAAGTTTGTAATTAAGTTGGATGGGGAAGACATAAATAAGCATTGTTTGCTTCCGCCTACTCCCTTATTGTGTTTATTTCTTCTTCGTCTAATAACTTGGAATTTGAAATTGCTCAAATAAACTAAACTAAACTAAAAACTAAACCTAATAGAGCAATAGGGTATATAATTTTATTTCACTCCAGCACAAGTAAAACAGGGGCGTGTCCTGACCATCTTCACTGGAGTGGCCAAGTTATGCATCCCAGCATAGCTTTAGTTAGTTATGCCGGGATAACACCAGGGCTCACGCAACTCTTTGCACTTACAGTTGAACAGTTACCGTAGATATCATCATTCTTTGTCAATTTCTGCGTGAAATACTGCATCAGCCCCTCTATGTGGGATAGCCCTTACACACCCGTGAAATAACAATGTAGTAATCTTTTACAAGAGTAGAATACACACCGATATTTCATCACTGCCCTGAAAGCACACATTACCAAACATCCTTTTCATTCCCTTCCTCACTCTTAGAAAGGCAGTTCATGTTAATATTCCGAAGTCCTTGGTATTTATATTACACACTGAAATGGGAATTGTTGAAAAGAAAATTACCAGTGGAATAAAAATGTACTATGTGGTTGAAGGGGAAAGAGGGCTTAACAGAGGCAGGGGTTGGAAGTAGATCAAACCAAGACTGAGGCAAAGAAAGAGACAAAAGCATCCAGTGATTTCAGAGTGGAGGTTCTCGCTATAGAGGGCAGAGAGCATGTGCTCAGACACCACAGCAGCACAAAGGCCCACACAAAACTAACATCCAGGTATCCTTTTGTACACATTGGACCAGGATCTCGTTCAACACTTTTCCAGTGGTGACTAAATGTTTTACTTCTGTCAGCAACTCGATCTAACAATGTGCAGAGAGAAAAGAGGAATCTGTGCTCATTTAAGCAATCGGGGTTGCACGTAACAAGACTGAAATGAGAACTGGGACTGTACAATAGGGAGGTGAAAATGAGATGTTTAACTAGGCGTATGTGAGGTTGAGGAAATAGAGGCAAATGAAAACACAAACCAGATGTTATTAGCAAACTTATTGTCTGCTAATAACCACAATTGTTGTATAGCACTTTCCGTTTTTATATTCCCCTGTCAGAGAATAATGGGGAACAATTTAGATCCTTTTGTAAACTACACTATAGACTTGATTGAAGTCCTCCGAGACTCAACACAGTCCTGGTTTAATAGAATATGTGGACTATTGATGAATTAATCGCAAGCTAATTGAATGGATGCAATTATTAAATCACAACATTTCACAATATAACTTCACCATGGGGTATTATACATAAAACCTGCCCTGTATTTTAAAGGAATAGGCCACCGTTTTTCCATACTGAGACATGTTCTTACCTGAGCTTAGATGAGTTGATGCGTACCTGTCTGGTCTTTGTGCGTGCGCTCAGTCACACAAAATGTATGTCATGTCTAAATTGATGTCATGTCAATTTTCTAAGCTGATAAAAAGGGGTACAACATTGTAAGGCGTAATAACACCTTAAGAGCACATCGACATCCGCGCAGTAATATCTTCACTTTACTGCTTTTTTGCGTGACTGAGCGCACGCACAAAGACCAGACAGGTATGCATCAATTCGTCTAAGCTCAGGTAAGAACATTAGTATGAAAAAACTGTGGCCTATTCCAGTGGTTCCCAACCTTTTATCCTTGAAGCCCCCCCTGCGCGTGCTGTAGTCGGGCCGGGCCCCCCCAGTCCAAAACTGTGGCCATGAAAACACGAAAATAATTGCTAATAAGTATTTATTTCAAACAAGTAAACTGAAATTGGAGTGTTTAATGTATCTAGTCCTTACTCAGTCATATTTAATGATTTTAGACCATTTATTTTGCTCAAATACTATCATTTATGACCTGACCCTCTGACTGGGCCTACTTACCTAGGCGTGCACTCTAGCCTACTTTGAAACACGACCTTCAACTCATAGTGCACAATATCTATGCAAATAAATTATATGCAAATAAGTAAGTCAAACAATGTTCAGGATGTTCACACACACACACACACACACACACACACACACACACACACACACACAACTGGCCCGTCAGCGATACCAACCAGACCCCTTTTTTTCCCTTTAGATAAATCCAACAGGAACAACAGCTCCGTACCTGCTTCTGTTTTGACAGCATAAGCATCCACAAACAGATTGGGATGAACAACGCTGAAGTATTTTATTTTCACCGCAACAAAGGTAATGTTTACAAGCTCATCATTATCGGAATCATTCTACAAACAGCGGCCGACAGGATGATAGCTTCTCTAATGACAAAATCACTCAGCTGGTATCTGTGCATCTCTCACAGTGTGGCGTCTAGACGTTACGACAGATGATGCAGAATGGAGTGGGCCTAGCAGAGCAGACGTCGGCCTATGTGTGTCAAACAGTGACAGGTAAGGCTTGTTAGAGGGGCACACGCGGGAATACTCCGGTCACTGACTCACTTCCTGTCTGACCTATGGGGCAGATGTTGTCATTTCATTCTTTTCTTTCGACAACTTTTACTACAGCTTCAACTTAACAAGATGTGTGGCTCTGCAAGATATTTGCTACACTGGTGGGCCACTATCTGCCCCATGCTTGGATAAATAGAGAGGGTTACGTCAAAAAGGGAATTCAGCTCTGGGCTAAGCAGTTTATCAAATTTAATGTGTGGAATGAGTTGGACCAAGAGCTAAAAGACTGTAAAACCTTAATTCAATTAAAAATTATTTTGAAGAAATCAATTATAAAAAAATACATTGAGAATGGATGCTAAGGATGCAAACTTAAGATGATAGATTTTTTTCTTTCTTCTTTGTGACGATCTAAAAACCAAAAAATGGTATAACTGCTTGCATAAGACATTGGCAGCTTTTACTGCTTATGTTTTGTAAATACACTGGGATAGGCGCAATAAGCTTTAGCTTCTGCCTATTCCATTTCAGACTTTATGTTTATTTAAGTCGTCATCTGTTGAATGTCTGAATAAAAATAATCTGAATCTGAATCTGAAAATCGAGATCAGTCACTAGTGTGTATTTTTGTTTCATATTTTTGTTTTATTTTTTATTATATGCATTATGCCGTTCTAACCCATCATAAAAATTGTTATAAGCTACAGATATATAAGAAAACTTGTTTATGTTTTTATTTTTCACTTTTCCTTATACTCTTTGCATTGGCATTCTTCAGATTATATAAGGAATGCAAGAATGTGTCAATAGCATGGACTAACAATATAAAACATTCACTTTCACTCTGCTTCATGTCTCAAGGACACATGGAGTTGTTAAAAGAAAAGAAGTATAAATCTTGCAGTGCACAGTAATATTGGTTTAGTTCTCATGTAGGTGATGGAAAGATTCATGCGTC
Source organism: Neogobius melanostomus (assembly GCA_007210695.1). Lineage (NCBI taxonomy): Eukaryota > Metazoa > Chordata > Actinopteri > Gobiiformes > Gobiidae > Neogobius > Neogobius melanostomus. The sequence goes on from VHKM01000058.1 coordinate 6,775,961, forward strand.
GTCAGAGGCTCAATCAACAGTTACCATGCTGTTTTATTATAAGCCATGAAAAAGGCATTGATTACAATAGTTTCAAGTGCACCATGTCCGTGTAATCACTGCAAGTCTGCAACCAATTGGACAATGTGGAGTAGAGGCAATACTAAACACACTCCACAAGGAAACACATTTATTTTGTTCTAAGCATTTATTTTAGTCAAGTTGTTGTTGATTCATAATTAGCCTATAAGCATTAAGCTGGTTGCTACGAGACATGTGACACACGGCAATGTGTCCCCAAAGGGAAATGTACTCTTGACTTTTTTACTTCACTTCACTATAAAGGAAAAAAAATGAAAAAAATGAACTGAACTATAATGGCAAAACTAGGAACATGGAACTGACCTATGCATCAGTGGAAGTAAGGAAGTGATTCGTAATTACAAATGAAAAAGAGCATGTATTTTACAGAAGAGAACTGTGGCAAGATGGCGGGGCTGTGTTTTTTCAGTCAAATAAGCGAAAATATGGCTGTACCCAATTAATTAAAAGTTTTCTATTAAAATTGCTAATTGAAATTGCCCCAAAACATTCTCTTTGACCATATCAGTATCAGACAAATGTTGTGCAGCAGTGAATGAAGTCTCTGTCCCAATAAGATACAATTATGCTAATACATGTCACAGAACTACAGTTGTCCATGTGTCCTGCCCTCAAGAAGAGCAATCAATCAACACCATGTAATGCTTCTCTAGTTACCAGAATTTTATCTTGTGCTTTGGTTTGTGATACTGTATGTAAATGAACCTTCTCATTTACCCTCAAGTTTACCCTCAGAATTAACACTGACTCAGCTTTCCCTTGTTTTGGTCCGTATCTCCCTCCCTGTTAGGACTTCTGCTAAATAGACTTCACATTAATTCCAAATGTATATGACTTTACCACTGCAACTATTATATCTGAATATGTTTTCATCATCTGATATACCTCTCCAATAGTAGTGCTACGTGAGAAAATGTGAAAGCAAGAGAGATGTCATGTCAACTCATATCAATAATAATATGAAAATACATATCACACATACATATCACACATCTCCTGCCATTATTGTCGTTACTATTAATCTGCCACTGCCGTTATTGCTGTCTCTGCTTCACTCGCAGGATTATAGTATCATCAAGCCTTCCATATATACTGTTTTACATTGCATTGATCAAATTATACATAATTCTGTACTGTTCTGTAGGTCATTAAGCTTTAATATGCAATACCATTTTGATTCCATCATCACTGTGCCGTATTATATTAAATATCCCAAGTGAACTTCATCACTGCAGCCTCAAATACTACATCAATCTTATGAACACCCTCACACCTTCACACATACACCTCACACTTCACACAAAGTGTACTTGTTGTCGCTTGTACTTTCCTTTTTTGCAGTTGTTTTTGTACATTTTGTTTGTATTTGTTTCGTTTTGTTGTATGTAATAACGAAGAAAAAAGCAGAAGCGGTAACATCTTTCTGCAGTTGAAAAGGGACAGTATGCTGTACTGCTAAAGTGGCTACTCTTTAATGTTTGCCAACTTCAGTGGAAATAAACTATGGCTGGACGAATATGGAAGAGTATTCCCTTGTGATGCTATGTTGTTGTGTCTTTGTGGCCATAACACTATAACCACATACTGTATGATTTGACCACTGCTTCTAATACTGCCCAATGCACAATCTATAAGCAGCTTTTGACTCACCAGCAATAAGAGCTACAGTAGGCCATGTCTCATCTTTTAAATTGCAAAATCACCACAGAGGGTGAGTGTCTTACCCTATAAAACAATAGTATGCACTTCAGGCTGGATTTGAAGTGGTGACCCCATGGTTCAAGGGCTCACACTCACCAATAAAGAATCTTTTCACTGTAGTCTGCATTGTTCAATAAAAAAAAATACACTCTGTCTGGTATCTGCTAAACGGTTATCTGAGTGACCTTGTTGAAAGACAAACAGGCAACATAGTGTCAGCATGCAGTTTGATAAGTTTGTCCCGAACTTTACTGTACTTTTACAAGGACAACAGGTCACTACATTCCAAAGCAAGGAGATAAGTAGGATAAGTGTGTGAAAATACTGCACAGCCATATCTAGTCATCCATTTACAGCATCACATGTTCATCCACGAATCACAGAGAAACAATTACCCAAAGTCTTCTTGCTGAGTCAATTCATTTTTCTTCTTTTGCTCAATGTGGTGCATGGTGTGGGTGACAGTGAATACAGTGATCTCGTGAAAAAGGCTCTTTTCGTGTTAACTGGCCAATTATTGCAGGTGATTTGAACCATAGCCTATGTGTTGATGACAAACTATTCTACTACATAAGATTTTGAAGGGGAAAGCTGTCTTTGTGTTCCCCCCCTCCTCTACATACCTTCCAATGTAACTTCTTTCCCGGCTCGTTTGAGCGTCTGTACAGCTTCATCGTGCGTCGCGTCCCTCAGGTTCACGCCATTCACGGACAGGATCGCGTCTCCCACGTACAGCGCCTGGGTCTGGTCCGCCGCGAGACCTTTGAATATCTTACTAATAAGTATAGGCATCTTGTTCTCCTTGCCCCCCTTGATGCTGATCCCCAGACCCCCAATCTCCTGCTTGGTCACCTTAACAGAGCGCTTCCTGTTGGCGATGGCCTCGGGCACTCTCTCGGGCAGGTCAGTGAAAACCGAGCGCACGCTTTGGGGCGCATTGTTGGAATTTGCATTATTGTTATCCAGGTATAACCCATGATTGACGCCGTTAGAGTTCAAGCTGTCGCTCTCCTCGCAACTGAGCGTGAGTGTTTCCTCGTTCAGGTTCACAAAAACTCTATGCCACTGTTCGCGCACCAAAACTTCTAGAACACCACATTTTGGCACCGCACAAGTTCCAGTCCCCATTATAAGCGCCATCTTTGCAGCATTTCTCGCATAATACAAAATCACACGTGAATGAATTCCTTGCTGATTCCTCCTCCCACGTAGGCACGCCACACGGACTTTGCCCTTACGTGAAGTTTTCTGCGAGAGATGTCAGATGTCCCGCTACTACTCCAGCTCACTTTCCGCTCCGCCCGCTGTAGACAGATACTATCCAATGGGTGGAGTTATAGCCTTGAGGTCCGATCATCCCAATGAACCTGTGTTCGAAAAATCAATTACACCGTGGCGACAGAAACTCATTGCAAAAAAGGGTGAACAAATAAAGGTCCAAAAAATGCGCTTTGGACGAAATTATGTGAATTCGAAATAGTATGCCAAGTGGAGTATCCCAAATGTCTTCTAGTGTTTCCACATATTCCCAGACGAGCTGAGACCACAAATAACAAGCTCAAGTTTCCTGCCGGTGCCCAGTAATGATGCCACTGAAAGCGTAGTGCCGCGTGGTCGCTGTAGTTGCCCGTGTTCCGATGCGCACGCACAGGAATGCGCCTGTGCCGGTTTATGCCTCAAAGCAAAAGAGAGCGAGCAGGCGTTTTGTAGGAGAGCCACGGCACGGAAAGACCCCTTAAGTGTGTTTTTTTTCTTCACTCTATCCCTGTCATTATTATTCCAAAGAACACTTCCATACCGATATGATCCTGCGTATTTCGAGTGAACTCCGGGCCACGAGGCAAAGGATAGGCAGCTAGCCCTGATCACAGCATGTTTGTGGACTCAAAGACAAAAGATAAAGTATTCGCAGTGGCGTCTGCATTTTTTGACTGTTTAAATTACAAGGCATCAAGAGTCGTGGGTCCCATGTGGGTACAGTGATTGTAACCGACTCTCTCTACGCCACTTGCAACGTACTACTGACACCTGGTGGTAGGTTATGGCACTGAACGCCTGGTCCCAAACAATAAAGAGAAAAACACAATGTTTGTTTTAATTATATTCCCCTTAAAGTCAATATTTGCACATTCTCTAATGTGTCTTCAGTCTCTCTTCAGCCTGTGACATTGAGGAAAACATAGGCTATTGATCTTTATGCTTTAAAATAGGCAACCATTAGATGTAGCTAGAATGGAAAGTATTGCTTTATCTATTTATGATCATCAGAAGTACAGATATTTTTAGTTTAGGAGTAGATGTAGGGAATGTGTTTCATTTCTCACTTTCATATGTAAATGAGAAATCAGACGGACCGATGTTCTTTGTTGTGATAATGACCTTGATGAATAAACGGGTGCACAGAAAAATGCAGGTTATGGTTGGTAGGTGATAGAGGAATCAAATTAATAACATTTTTATGATCCGCAACATAATCTAATTGGCATCATATAGAAGTTAAAATGTATTCTTTAAAGCACAGGCAATTTGAACCTACAATGCCAACTTTTTTTTGCCAATGAGGGTAGTATGCATTTTAGTTACTGGTCAAGAAGGCCTACGTGATGAGATATCAGCATATTGTCAAGACAAAACAGAGTAAAATACGTTCATATTGTTTGGTTTGGTTTAGTCTATGTCTCATATTAGATTATGACTAAGGCTAGATATGTTTCATGGTATAGTGACACACTAACTTAGCCAGAACTCCACTGATGGAAAAATGTATGCCTTTTGACAGTCAGAGCGAACACACTTGTCCACCTCATACTAAATTGGGAGTCTTAAATCAATGATATTACATCAGATTGACATGCAGCCACAATGTCGACAGGAAGCAGTGGCTACAACAAAATACTTTCATGTAGTGTGAAAAAAAAAAAAACTTTATTTAAACAGTTACTAAGATTTTTTTGTTGAATCCTTGAGGGCAGACTGCATGAACTTAATACGCTTTTATGGTCTTCGTGTATTTACAAACACACCAAATCTTGGTGGATCTTCTTGTCACATCTGTTTCTTGGTATGGCAATTGCTACAGCATGAGGAAGGAGAATGTGAATGACGTGTATGATGGAGGAGGGGCATTGCATGATCATTTACACAGAAATGAAAGTACTTGTGTAGAGTTGGTGCAGAAAACAGCTCAACACAACAGAGACTGCAACGGTAAACTTCAATTTGTTGCTTTGTTCATAATGTGTTTGTTTTATATTTAGGTACACTATGTTTCTTAATAGTTATATTTTTCAGTACATGTTCACTGGGAGTGTTTATAGTTGTAGCACCAATTAATTTATTAAAGTGTGGTTGTAAAAAGACACTTCTTGTGTCACCATACACTGTAAATGTTTGTAGGCTGTTAGTCTTCCATGAACTATAAATTGTAGTGGAGATTTTTATTCATATCGTCGACTGGACTAGTTTGGTTGACAAATTGTTTCAAATTGTTTCTCGCCCTTGCTGGAGTTTAAATAGACTTCAACTGAAAACACTCAGTCCAGTAACAAAAATATAGATTTTAAATGAAAGGTTAAGTGTTATGTTTGTTTCACAGATATGGCCACAGCCAGCAATTTCTTATGTGAGGAACAGTATGAGTGTCCCATTTGTACCGAGTTTTTCAAAAATCCAGTTTCTCTTCCATGTGGACACAACTTCTGTGATGCCTGTATCCAGCAGCTCAGGAGTTACAATAAGCAGCACCAATGCCCCCTCTGCAAACAAGAGATCGACACGTCCCTCAAACTCTGTGTTAACACTTTGTTCAGGGATATTGTGGACAGCTACAAACAAGATCATGTTTCTGGAGACAGTGAAAAGCCAATCAGTCCTGAGGATGTGCTGTGTGACTGCTGCCTTCACACTAGGCGCAGGGCGGCCAAAACCTGTCTGGTGTGTTTGACGTCGTACTGTAAGGCACACCTGGAACCTCATCTCAAAGTGGCCACTTTAAAGACACACAAACTCACTGACGCCGTGCCAAAACTGGAGGAAAGAACCTGCACCAAACACAACAGGATTTTAGAAGAGAGCAGCAGCAGTGACAAGAAGCCTGTCTGTGTGTTATGTGCCTTTGAGATTCAGGACCAATCAGACAAAAAGTGTAACGACCCAAAAACTCAGACAGAGAAACAATATGAAGATAAACTTTATATTAAGGTAAAAAATTCAAAGATAAAAAAGAAAAAAAAACGCAACTATTTAGAACCAAAGACAAAGATGGCAGAAGAAGAGACTGAGGGTTTAGAAAATGAGACTGAAGGCATGGAAAACATTCATATTTGGCACAACAACAATCTTTACTCTTTTTCACCCCTCCCTCTGCATTGTGGCTTCTCCTCTGGCAGAGTCTACTATGATGTTCCCATTATGATAAACAGTACCTGGAACTGGGAGTAGTCAATGACAAACTACGTGGAAATAGAGTCTTCAGTACAAACACATATGGTAGATGGGTCATAAGCTATAATCGTCATGTAGAATGTTCAGCAGGATGTCCCATCCACAAAATCCAATTTCCTGACCGAATTTTGGTGTGTGTCGATTATAAGCAAGGTCTCATGTTCTTGGTTCATCCTTTTGATAGGATGGTTTTGTTCTGTCTCAAAAACTGTAGGTTTAAAGGGAAACTCTTTCTGTTCATTCATCATTCTCATACAAGAGAATCAGCTAAATGGACACGGGACAATGTATTACTATTATTCATGCTATTCTTATGTTTATTTTATTTTATATCAGTCCCTCATTAAAGAAGCATTCACTGCTGCTTGCTTACCTGTCATGTTACAACATCCATCCGCCGGTGCTCTGCCAAAATTTTAAGATTTTGGTTCATATACTGTGCATTGGTGTGACAATAGAGTAAACTAAACATTTAGTTTAGCAACTTTGATTTAATTATAGAGGGTGTGTGTGGCCAATTGTTAGTCTAGCTGACCCTCTCACCACAAGCGGTTGACCCTCTCCCTCAGGCAGGTTACAGTCCATCCATCCAGATCCAGACCAGAAAGTACCGCCACATGAACAGCCCCAAGCCTCCAGCGTGGTTAAAATATGACACCCTTACTCAAGGATAAAGACGAGAATGAGGGCTTAAAAATGTTTATGGCCTATTTGGCACAACAACAACTTGGAGCTTACACTTTTCACTCCTCCCTCACACAGCTGGCAGAGTCTATTATGACATTCCCATTAAGAGTGATTGTACCTGGGACTTGGGAGTTGTCAGTGAGAGAATGAGTAGAAAAGAGGTTATCAGTACAAACGGGAAGGTGGATTTTGAGATTGAATAATCTTATAAAATGTCCAGAAGGGTGTGTCTTCAACAACATTAAGATTCCTGAGTGTTTATGAGCAAGTTCTCATGTTAGTATGCCAGTCTTTTAATGGGACTACAGTGTATTAGCCTGGTTTTACCATACCCTCATACTCATTTCGTGTAGGGAAAAGATAATTGACCGGAGTTTACGGATGGCTAAGGCCAGGCTAACAGTGTATGAGTACCTGCAGGTTTAGAGGGAAACTCTCTCTGTTTTTTCGTTCTTTTCCTAGAGGTTCTTCTGTGAACCTCTGTGACAGATGTCAGAATGAAGTAGAACCAGTTCCTTGTGCAATGGAAGCGTTTCTTGTTTTTCTAACTGGACTGTTTTGATACGAGTATTATTGTTTCCTGAGATACTTTGACATTCTTCTATTATCCTAATCTCATCCATGTCTTCCATGATCAGTTATTGAAAATGGACCACAAATAAACAAACAAATAAGTTGTATAAAATATTGTACATTTTATGTAAACAAGACTGTGTTTAATCCTTTTTTTATTAACTGCAATAAACTGGATATAATATTTTTCTTCACTCTATCACTGTCATTATTTTTCCAAAGAACATTTCCATACCGATGATTCTGCGCATTTCGAGTGAATTTCGGGCCACGAGGCAAATGATATGCAGCCAGCAGAGGTGAGTACTCAATTTCCGTACTTAAGTAAAAGTACAGATACTCGGGTAAAAAATTGCAACTAGTTTACTTAAGTAAAAGTACAAAAGTACTTCATCAAGCACCCCCTGAGATTGCCAAAGCACCCCCAAAGATTTTTGCCACTAAATCAAAGGAGCACTAGTTATCTCTAGAAACATCCCTCGGACGTTTAACATGAAAAGGAGTGAGTAGGACAGGTTTAATTCCAACCAAAGGACGGGGCATTGTCCGAGTCCCAGTGTGATGTTAATGCGGCCGTGCGAGAGCGCACGCTCGGCGACAGCAGGAGTCGGGCTGAGTCTGACTCCAGGGTCATTATTACGGTCGTTCACTAAAGTTGATCAATGAGCTGAATTTAGACTGTTGTTATAAAGTCAGAAACTGCTCCTGTGGCTCTGAAGAAAAAAAGTTGACTTAAGTCATGAGCGCGTTGCCTTTCTCTCAAGTCGTGGGCATCCGTCTGATAATCAGCTCAACTTTAAAGGTCCTATATCATGCAAAATCGACTTTTTGGAGTTTTAAACCATGTTGTTATGCCATTTCCTTCTCAAAAACACCCCAGAGCGGTTTTGGCTTCATTCACGCAGTTCTAAGTAATCCTCCTGATCCTGCTCTCTGAGCAGCTGTTCCGCCTCTCCTGGTAACGACTGAGCTGTTCAGTTGTGTCGTCACAAGGAACGAAGTGCTCTACGTCTATAATGTAATGCCTTACGGCCTGAATTTAATTTATAAAACAGCTTTTTTTGTTGTTGTTGTTGTTGTAAGAGAGCAATAAAAAATAAAAAAAAGGAAAAAATAAAAACTCTCCGTCTCCGACCGTCTGTGCTGTCCCGGGACAGTAAGCAAGTGCTCCCGCTCTCTTTCTAACCTACTCTGGACACCACCTGTTCATTTTGCTTTTTTTTTCTTACCGAACGATAATGTCACGAATGCGCATTTGGCATGGTTTGGCTACAAGAGGACTATTCAACCTTCCTAAAGAAGAGTGCACTCGCCAGACGTTGGACTTTCTTTCCGGGATTAAGCTAGCTACTATATCAACCAACCTGATGGATGCTTGGTGAACTTTGGCCAGAATCAAAGTGGATTAACTTTTATAACCAACATGAGGGCCATAACGTAAACACCCGACGATGGGGAGGCCATGCTGAGCGGTGAGTCAATCAAAACGCGTGTTAGCGTGTGTGTTAGCCATTTATGAAACTGTGTTGCACAACTCCTTATAACTGCATTATGTGAAGTAACTTCACTTTTGCAGCGATATTATATTATAATACTGCAAATGTGGAATGAGCGGAGAGAGGGCGGAGTTAACTGAATCGAAGCGTCTTGTCTTCCGGAAGGAAAAATACCCCAAAAATACTTATATTCTCTCAAAATGAGTACTCCATAGTGATAGAGGTACAATATATCATATAAATGCCTATACTTTACTTGGAATGGCTAGCAGGATACAGAACCTTAATATTAACTGTGTAACAGCGTTCGAGGTAGAAGCGGCTCTAGGATGCAGAGCGTGAGGGGAGATTACGACGTGAGAGCAGAGCCACACATTCACGAGGACCTGCTCCTCTGGCCTCAAATCCTCCCGGGGTCGACATAAAACAGTCTCACGGAGGCTCCTCAGTGCCGCTGGAGTTAAAGGCAGGTCCAGAGCGTCATCCTCCACACAGCACCTTTACCGCTCACAACGCCTTTGCAGCCCAAACCCTGCTGTTTCGTTCGCTCGGATGCAGTTATGAACAGAAAATTACGCATTTGCGAGTGCACGCGCGTTTTATAATGTGTGTTATGTTGTCTAAGCGCCCCAAAAATGTCATGTTTTGTGAGCACCCTCAAGAAAGACCTCAGCACCCCCTAAGCACCCCTGGGACAAATGTCTGGCGCCGCCGGTGCTCTGACAGCAGCGCGTTTACTTCAGCAGCTTCCCCCGGTGTGCGGAGATGCCGTCTGTTTCTAAACCGAAACCAAAAAGACAAAAAACAAATCTGCGCTCTGGCACGCGCGCTGACGAGACGGGTGCGCGCGGCAGCCTCGGGGGAAAGAAAAAGAAAAAAACAGCGCGTGATTCTAAAGAAAAGTAACGAGCCCGTTTTGAAAATGTAAGGAGTAGAAAGTACAGATACTTGCGTTTCAAAAGTAAGGAGTAAAAGTAAAAAGTCGTCAGGAAAATAAATACTCATGTAAAGTACAGATACCTGAAAAATGTACTTAAGTACCCACCTCTGGCAGCCATGTTTGTGACCTCAAAGACAAGAGTTGGTATTCGCAGTGGCGTCTGCATTTTTTGACAGTTTGACAAGCGAATAGTCTTGGGTCTTGGATATTATATTAGATCCATGCTTGGGTCCCACGTGACAGTAATTGTAGCTTACTCTTCATGCCACTTGCAACGTACTAATGACACCTAGTGGTAGGTTATGGCATTGAAAGCCTGGTCCCAAATAATAAAGAGAAAAAACTTAATATATAAATAATATATTCCTTTTAAAGTCAACATTTGCACATTCTCTAATGAGTCTTCGGTCTGAACTTGCCTGTGACATTGAGGAAACATACGCTATTCATCTTAATGCTTTATAATAGGGTTTTCCATAGGATTATTGTTTCTATTTTTGATCATCAGAAGTATAAATCTTTTTAGTTTAGTGCAGGAATGTGTTTTTACTCGTTTAGTTAGTTTAGTTTACCTTTTTATAAATGCAATAAATGGATGTTCAAATCAGTTATCATTTTTACACATTCATTTATTTTGTCCCATGTGGCTCTCAAGATGTGAGCACCACACTCTGATAAGCTTATAACTTTCCACTGAAGTTATTTTTGGAAGCAGTAACTATTCCCCAGGGAATAAAATGGTTTATTAAGTGACCTCCTATAGGGCCCTTCAGTCTGAGGGCAGAGGTTCAGTTGTGAATGGAAAAATCTGTGATGTGAGCAATGTCGTGGCACTTTTTTGCACACTGGCCACTGGCTGGAAAAGCCTAGCAATGTCTTTTTAACTACACACCAAACCAGACATGTACAGTGCCTCTCAAAAGTACTAATACACCTTGAACTTTTGCACATTTTGTCATGTGTACAACCCTAAATGTAAAGATTTACTGAAAGTTCACACACAAGTAACAGACAACTGTGAAGTGAAAGCAAAATGATACATGATTCTGTTATTTTTCAAAAAAAATAGAAAAGTGAAAAGTGGGGTGTGCATAAGTATTAATACAGCATGACTTAATACTTTGTGGAACCCCCTTTTGCTGCAATAACAGCAGCAAGTCTTCTGGGGTATGACTCTACAAGGTTTGCACATCTAGAGACTGACATTTTAGTCCATTCCACTTTACAAAACAACTCAAGCTCTGTCAAATTAGAAGGAGAGCGTTTGTGAACAGCAGTTTTCAGGTCTTTCTACAGATTTTCAATAGGATTTAGGTCAGGACTTTGACTGGGCCATTCTAACACATTAATATGTTTGTTTTTAAACCATTCCATTGTAGATTTAGCTTTGTGTTTAGGGTCATTGTCCTGCTGGAAGGTGAATCTCTGCCCCAGCCTCAATTCTCTTGCTGACTCCAGCAGGTTTTCCTCCAAAATGTCTCTGTATTTGGCTCCATCCATCTTCTCAACTATTCTTACAATCTTCTCAGTCCCCGCTGAGGAAAAGCAGCCCCATAGCATGATGCTCCCCCCACCATATTTGACACTGGGGATGGGGCACTCAGGACGATGAGCAGTGTTAGGTTTGTGCCATACGTGACGTTTTGCATTTGGGCCAAAAAGTTCAATTGGTAGCTGTGTCCTCCATATGACTTCTAGCAAACTTTAACAGGATTTGTTATGGCCTCCTTTCAATAATGGCTTTCTTCTTGCCACTCGTCCAGAAGGCCAGATTTATGTAGAGCACGACTTATAGTTGTCCCATGTACAGATTCCCCCAGCTCAGCGGCAGTACGTCGCAGCTCCTCCAGAGTTATCTTGAGGCACTTGGTTGCATTTCTGACCAGTGCTCTCCTTGTTCGGTCTGTTAGTTTAGGTGGACGCCCGTGTCTTGGTAAGTTCGCAGTGGTGCTATACTCTTTCCATTTCCGAATGATGGATTGAACAGTGCTCCGTGAGATGTTCAAATCTTGGGAAATCTTTGTATAACTTAACGCTGCTTTAAACTTCTCCACAACTTTATCCCTGACCTCTCTGGTATGCTCCTTGGCCTTCATGATGTTGCTTAGTGACCAATACACTCTGACCATAGCTCTGAGGCCCTCACAGAACAGCTGGAATTATACTGAGAGTAGATTACGCACAGGTGGCCTCTATTTAATGGTTAGGGCAAAGTGTGAACATTCTGCAGTCATTAGGAATGTTATAAAGGCAATTTAATGCACTCAGAAAAATGCTGTATGAATACATGCACGCCCCACTTTTCACTTTTCAATTTTTTGTAAAATAACAGAATCATGTATCATTTTGCTTTCACCTCACAGTTGTCTGTTACTTGTGTGTGAACTTTCAGTAAAAAATTCAAAATAACATCTTTATGTTTACCCCTCCTGGAACCGCCACCTTAACGTGGTGGAGGGGTTTGAGTACTCGAATGATCCTAGGAGCTAAGTTGTCGGGGGCTTCGTGCCCCTGGTAGGGTCTCCCATGGCAAACAGGTCCTAGGTGACGGGTCAGACAAAGAGCGGTTCAGAAGCCCCTTATGAGAGACCAACAGGCCCGGTTAGAACCATGAGGCCGTCCTTCTGTGGACCCACCATCTGCAGGAGGAGCCATAGGGGCTGGTGCAATGTGATTTGGGCAGCTCCAACAGCTGCCCCCACAACCCGGCAACGGAAAAGTGGTAGAAGATGGATGGATCTTTATGTTTAGGGTTGTAAACATGACAAAATGTGCAAAAGTTCAAGGTGTATTAGTACTTTCACAAGGCACTGTATATATTGTTAAATCCAAAAGGCCAAAGTGGCTAGTGAGAGTTAAATAGGTACAAGCTAATTTAGACATATAACAGTGCATGGATTTCTGGCTGTTTTTTACTGTCAAACAGTTGCTTAAAGAGAAAAAACAAGAGAAATGCGCCAACACATTTTTTATTAATTTAATCTGTGTTCCCCTATGTCAAACTGGGTAATTTTGAATAGATTCACAAAAAAGTAAATCCACAACATTAGAGCATCCTTACAACATAAAACATTTGGGGTGCAATTTTTAATTAACAGTTTTACAAAAGATGTGCACGAATTGGAATATTTACATCATTGCTCTTTACATTTCAATTTTACATTGTGCATGTTAATGCACACTCCAGAAAACTATACAGCAAGTATTTACAAAACCTTTGTCACTTCTAAAGCATGCCTAAAGTACTTTACATTCTCAGACATGTAATTAACACACCAATATGACGTGTTTAACACAGGGAGTACAGTTACAAACACATGTTAGAAATGACACCACATCACAACAAAAACCCACTTTCATGATCCAAGCCCTGTGTCTGACCAGGTCAGACAACACAGACCAGGTATGTCAAAAATGTCTCTCTTAGCTGGAAAATTTCCAACATGATCCTTTGGTTCAGAGAGCGTTCTCCTTAGTCTTTTGTTTATTCCAAAGCTAGAATTCCCACTTCCTACATCTCTTTTGCAGTTCATTAGTGAAGTGCTGTGATTTGGTTTAGTTAGTGATATTTTTTGTCAAAAGTATGTTACACAGATCTATGCTGCCAAAAGAAACAAATGTGGTTGATACAAAATACATTTCAATTGAAGATTATGAACTTGTGACGGACTGATTATCTGAAAACCATCTCACTGGCCTGTAAAAAACCAGCATACGTTCTAAAATAAAGTCAAATGTACAGTCGACTGTCTAACTATAGAACAAGTGTGTTCCACTCTGCATTGTCTCTGGGGCAGTGGTTGTGGCAGACACAAGTCAGGATGACCATGACTGGCCTCCTGCTGGTTTTACCATTGGCACACTGGAAGTCCAATAAGGCGGTCCTGGTCCTATGGGGCGTGCAGCAACGGCCGTCAGTGCAGGTTCCACAGTAGCGGGGCTTAAAGGACTGCACACTAGAGCAGTTCTTATAGGACAGTGGAGGGGAGTGTCACTGCGCACCATCCTCTGGCACTTACTGCCCCTCTAAAAGACAGAAAGTGGGATTATAGCACATGTGTGGAGGTTACTCCTGTTTAGACAGGTCTGAATTAGAATCTTACATTACCTTTGGTGTTAGAGGTACCACTGCTGTATGAGACTCATTCTCACATGGCCGGACCATGCACAGGCGGCTCTGCCTCACCATCTCACACTTTCTGTTTTGTTGGTTACTCGAGTGGACAGACCCACCCCACAGGTTCGAGAGCAGGCTCCCCACTCTGTGCTCTGTTCAATGCAGTTCAGACTTGGATCCCAGCCGTCAAATCTCACAGTTTCCTCCTGACGGTAAGCTGTAAAACAATAAGCTCATGTATTACATTACAAAGATCACATGTATTCAGTTACGTAGATACATTTCTTTTCCATAACTTTGTTCCTCTCCCTTCAGTAAAGAAGTCAGAGGAGTGTACCTAACCTCAACGCTTAGTGTCCCACACTTTGGTGATATATTTGTCCAAGAGGCTTTTTCTCTTACCAGCCATGGCGAAGCCTCCCAGAGCACTGGCTTCAGATGGGGGCTGGCACACCCACTTCTCACAGCACTCTCCTGGGATGTGTACCCGTCTGGGCATGGGGCAGTCTGGTCCAGGCAGCATCACATCCACATTACACTGTGGCACACAGCCAATCTGACCATCCCGACAAATGCACTGGTATTTACAGCTGGGGAAGAAGATCTGACCATTCTGATACACTACCCCATCTAGAAGGCACACCTGTCCCCCGTGAGCTGCAGAGAAAGGCAGTGGTCAACAAGACAACTCCAATAAGAAATGTACTGCACATGCAGGTTCTCACCACTGCAGATGCCTGTCTTTTTGTCAGCTGTGTAGTCACAGTGAAGACCTTTGTGTGTGTCACAGGGGTGGAGGTCAGAGCATAGCTGTCCTTTCTGCCGCGCACACACCAGGCAGCATGCGCAGTCGTCCAAAATCAGCTGCACCCCAGCGGCACACATGGGAGGCTCCTTAGGGCACTGGCATGTTCGTGGGCACACCTGGGACCATGCCACAGCGCACATCTGAATGGAAGAATAGAAGAACTCTTTGTACTTAAGGAACAGTAAAACTTTGTGTAATGAGTTAATATCATTCCTTTGAGGATATATTTCATTATATTTGATCACACTGTTTGGATTTTCATTGCTAATTTAAATGCATATAGTAAGTTCTTCAAAATATTATGAAATACCACATTTTTAGATATAATTTTAAAGTAAATGTTCTCTCTAGAATTTGAAACTAGATAATAAAAGCAGTACATTGTGTGTACATACCTGCGCCCAAAATAAAATGAAAAATACAGCTTGTCCCGACATCTCCGTCAAAAACAAATACAAAATTATTTTGTAACTGAAAAAAGTTACGTTACGCACTTTCTTTAGTTCAGAGTTGGCCCTCTTCGTCTTGTCTGTGTTAGACTGAAGCAGCAGGTTGAGTCTCTGTCAGTGTGGCTGAAGGTCCGGACCACCCTGCCTTATATAAAGGAGTGGTCTGTGGGGCGCTATGACGACAAAGGGAAGGAATGCAGGGAAGGCACACAAAAGTTGAAAGAGTGATTTTGTGGATTTGGATTTTGGATAAAGATGGAACTTAACACAAAGTGATAAATCTGTGTTTTCTTTAACTATATCATTGAAATGTGGGCAGTATGTTGTAGTAATGTTAGGCATATGTAATGATTATATGATTCACTGTATTTTGAGTGGCTTTTTCACAGGGATTACTGCAGAAGTCAAACCCGGTAATGGTCAGTTGTTTTTGAGGCGTTTGTTGTGACACACGATCTTTCTTAATCCAAAACTTTGATGATGGTATCTTTTAAAAAGATTCAAATCAACATATGGCGTAAAGTCAGAAGAGGTGCACTGTATTTAACAAATGCCCATTCAGCAGTTATTTTATCCGATTTGGCTGCGGTTCATAAACCTCAGGACAGACTGGGTGCTGACCTGTGACCTGTCTTCCCCCATTCCCTCCCTTAAAGGTCACAAAGAAAAATTTTAAATCCCCTGGGTGAAATCACTGCTTCCTGAGTAGCTACAAAGTGGAAAATGTGAATCATCAGAACCTGAAACCTCCATGGAGACTGACAGCAATCACAACGTGTGGTGAGAAACAAGATTTAGGGGAGAGTAGTACAGTACGGTAGTAGAGCGGTTAGCACTCGTGCTTCACAGCTAGAAGGTTCCGGGTTCGATTCCCACCTGGACGGGACCTTTCTGTGTGGAGTTTGCATGTTCTCCCCGTGTCTGGGTAGGGTTCCTCCGGTTTCCCCTCCCACTAAAAACATGTACAATAGGCCAGGATGATAGTTTGAGAGTGCGCATGGGGGACCATGGATGGAAATTAGCCAAAGGCTATACTCTGGTGTGGCTTGTTTACATGCATGAGACCCATGTATGTTCATTAACATGCACTGTCCTGACCAAATAAACCAATATATATATATAGAAAGGCCCCTCCAGGTGGAAATCGAACCCGGGACCTTCTAGCTGTGAAGCACGAGTCGAGCGCTATCCGCTGCACCACCGTTGCGCCCAGATTGTCAGTCTGTCTCATAACACCAAACTTCACGCACTGATCTGTAGGTATGTACCACATGTTGAAATCTTACCGACCATTCAATGTGTTTGGAGCAATGGCTTATTTTTAGGTGGTCTGTTTCAAGTGTGCTATTTGCAGGTGCAGTGCAAGGCTAGAGAAAGAGGACACTATAAAACTGAGCAATTACTACAACAACACATTATCAAAAATTTGTTTTGATTTTGTAGAGCTAGAAATCTGATGTTGCTCTGTCACATGGTAATGCTGGCTAAGATCAGTATTTATCATTTTAACTCTGAAAACATAACTGAACCAATAATACATTGTTTGACAACATCTTAGATACACATTTTAGACGTGATGCCTACATGATTCTATGGTACCCGACTACTTCTACTACAAACTGGATGCGGTGTTATTGCTAGATGCTCTGTTTAAAATCTTAAGGGTGTTCGTCCTGGGAGACTTTTCAGTGGCACTTTAAACTGTGGTTTGACACGGTCTTTTCCAAACAAAAGAAGGGAGTCTTGGTACAAACAGTGAATCAACAGTGGGATCGTCACCCTGGTACCAGATGATGTGGGTTATGTGAAGTGGTTTGGGCTACACATCAGAATTACCTTTGGGAGATTCATACAAACATAATGGCACACATTGTACCCTGAGGTCAACAGTGTGTAGGGGACAGGAAGTAAACAGGTCAGCCTTTGTATGGTCTGCTATTGAAGACAAGAGATATTCATTACTTGGCCAGGGTCTCCAACCTGTTGTAGTTACTTTAATCAAACAAAATGGGAACAATGAATGTAATGGAAACACTTGCAACTATGCGACTTAAGTCCAGCTCACCCTGCACTGGAGAGTTAGAAGCCAAGGTAATATTTCAACATAATTAAACAACATTTCTGTTTATGCTTTATACTACATTTTCCAACATGTTTGCATATTGTGTTCCACATGTTTAGAACAAAAGAAAAATGCATTTTAATGTGATAGATTTAGCTTGGGGAACAACTTGGCGAGGGCTGGAGAGCTGGTACGTACTGTTCAGAGACCCCTGTATTAGACTATACAGATGGTGCCTAAAATCGCAACATTTAACAAATCAATTAGAAAAAAAAACCCTGACAATGAACAACTTTCTTGGGATAACATCTCTTTCTATTGGAAGATATAAGCCAGAACATTTTACACTGGCTTTTTGAGAAAAACACCAAGGGCCCGATCTTCCGAATGGCGCAAGAACAGCGTTGCTTTGCTGGTGGCCTGAGGGCGTCGCTTAGGGGGGAAAAGGGATGAGGGGTGTGCTACAAGCAGCGCGGGCTTCAACGAGCACTTACTGCTTTCACTTCGCTCCATCTCCTCTTACAATAACATCGCGCACAGCCTCGAGCATGTTATTAAGATTTTAAGATTGCACAGAGCACCAACCATCTGCGCAAACGTCTAGTCTACAATCTGCATTTAGAAACGCAAGATCGGGCCCCAAATGTGTTTTGTGTATTGGTCAAGGAAATATATTCAGAAATGTAATTAATCCAACATAGTGTAACACAACCTGAGCTCTTTTGGCGCTATAGGTTTCATTGCCATCTTATAATAACCATTGTCATGCTTTACACTTTGAAAGTTGAAAGTGGCCTGGTTGTTTCTTTTAACCATCCTGGATATGTATACTTCCCACTTTTATTTTAATTTCCACACTGAGCAGCGGTCAGTCATCAGCTTGAACGTCTTGTGCGGTCACCACAAATCTCTCAGTGCAGATTTATTTGCTGTATGCCATCGTACATGAGCTGCAACACTAAAGCCTTGGGTGGCACTGGAACAGTTTTGCGCACCATGGCAGCACAAGTCCAGGGACCATACACATTTTGGACTCTACTAAAGGTTGGCAAAGTGAAGTCACGGCCCATATACCTGAACAGGACGGGATCATCAGGCGCTCCACATGCCC
Organism: Neogobius melanostomus; assembly: GCA_007210695.1. NCBI lineage: Eukaryota > Metazoa > Chordata > Actinopteri > Gobiiformes > Gobiidae > Neogobius > Neogobius melanostomus. The sequence continues at coordinate 6,794,429 of VHKM01000058.1, forward strand.
CCCAGTTACGGAGAGTAGCTGCAGACAGGGTGTGTTTGAACCGTACCGGCCTGACATATGGCAACCACTTGGAAGAAGAACCTATAGAAAAACACAGCACTGATTTATGACTTTATTTTTAGCCTTAAGAGTTTTGACCACACAGGCTAAAATTGGACAAACAAATCAAATTCAGGTACAAACACATTATATAACTTTTCAAACAGCCCACCTCAGTGTTTCGAAAATACGTGCAGGGACCTCTAGGGGTACGCACACACTAGATATACAGTACTGTAGAGCTCAGGCTTAGACAATTTGCTGAATGTCTCTTCATTCCCTTTCACACTGAGCTGACCTGTCAAATAAAGCCCCATGGATCAAGTGTGCCACAATAGCTGCACCGGTAAAAAGTGTGTATAAACAAAATGTGATTTGTGAATTAATCATTGTATTGTTTTTTTATTGCAGCATTTGTAAAACACATTGTTAGTGCTTCTCCCATTTTTTCTGCCTGTTTGTTGTTTAGGTACTTGGTCTGTTTAATGAAGATTCACAGATATCTGTAAAGTTGTGACGTAAGAGAACACCATGGCTACACTCCTGGCTTTATCTGCTTATAGTAACCGTTTAAACACATCTTCCTTTGTGTCATGTTTATATATTGTACTTTAAAGGGTAGGATGACGTACTTAGCATTAATAATAGGCACAACTGAATTAAAGTGAGAATTGTTAAAATAATGTGAAACCAAAAATTCACAAAAGATCTGTGAAACCTTGAAAATCCAATGTGTGGTAAATCTAATAACCTAAAACCAAACGGGGCAGGCTATACTGAGCCTAAATATATAGTACCAAAATTAAATGTTTATTATTTAGTGAAAGACAATTGCTACTGCAGTATAAAATTTATGCCAGTAGCGCACCTAAAAATAAGGGCAACAATAAAGAAACTAAAAAGCTTTGACTGCTGACATTTTTCAAATCTTTAAGCAACACTACATCATATTCAATAACAAAATGGTAAATTGCTCTGTTTCAAAGTCTGATTAGGCCCAAGTAATTCATAATAGGGTTAACAACACATTCAATCACAAGTGTCAGGTTAAAGTCAGAGGTTAAGATTATGGGTAGGGAAAGCAGACCTGTCAGAGCTTTCAGTGGAGACGAAAGACAGCTTTATGTACTCGGGACATACAGTAAGTCTCTCAAATCAGCAGCCTCAATGTGTTACTGTAGTACCCCAGGTCCGATGTTTCTCCCCACATACATGGTAATAAGGGAGATAGGTTGGCTATGCAACCCTTGGCCCACATAAAGCTGCGTCACATGTTTAATGCCTCCTATACTGTAGGCCAATACCATTCACGCCTGACCTTTGAATGTAAAGGTCTCTGAGGTGTTCAGATGAAGCCGTGGAAACAGTGACTCTGCCCGGTGACTACAGCAGCATATAGCATTGACTTTTTTTGCAAGGCGATAGACAACTTCACCTAGGAGAATAGACAGACATGTAGCTTTTAAAAGGGCACACAGGGCACTTTAAGGGTTACAATTTACAACATTTTATTGTTTGTTGTTTACCCTGTCAGCACCTGAATGCCATCGCCATAAAACAAGAAGACTATAGAGGAGACCAGAGGGTCAGTAGGTCTGAATGCATGACCCTGGCTGCTTTGGGATAGCTTGACTTAAGTTTATTGAATCATTTCTTTAAGGAAACTACAATTGTGTGAGTAATAGATTCATTTAGTTCAAGTTTTTGTAGTTTTAAACTTTGTTTGCTCTATCCATAAAATTGCATAAACAGTGAATTATAGAGAAAAAAAATGTCATAGACCATCAGTCATATGCAGACACGTATGCATGTGCCTGCTGGAGGCGCACGGACATGTCGGCGAACTGTTAAAGTCTCACTTGTCCAAAATGTGTATTATTGGGCAGGCACTAAATAACCAGACGCCAATATTCATTATGCTGGTTAAGGCAAGAGTCAGATTAAACAAAAAACATGAAAATACTGAATAAAAGGCCATGTTTGGTGAAATTATTATATTATTAACAATAATAAGTGACCAGACCGTACCTTTAATGCAAATGACGCATTGCCACAGCGAAGCTAATTTTGACCAAAAAACAGTAGGTTTACTTACTACATGAATTCCCCAGGTAAATATTCAAAAATTAATAGCCAGCTTCTTCATTTCTTCCTCCGCAAATCATAGGCTGCTGAAAGGGTTGACTAACCATATAACGGTAATGTTACCAATCATCCGCTAGAGGGCATCATTTCATACTATTCTTCAGGCGACCTTTGATGTAATTTTCACCAAGTAGCTTTTTTTGTTTTTTTAACAGAACACAGGCGGGTAGAGAAGCCACACATATTTACTCAATTAAGTCTTACTTTGAAGCAAAAGTAAAAATAAATACTCAAGTAAAACTTTAAAAAGTAATAATAATAATGCATCGGTTTTATATAGCACTTTTCTGGACACTCAAAGACGCTACATTGCACTATTCATTCATTCCATACTTGGTGGTGGTAAGCCACAGCTGCCCTGGGGTAGATTGACGAAGCGAGGCAACCAGTCTGCGCATTGGCCCCTCCGACCTCCACCAACCACTCACTCACTCACACCATTCAAGTCAGATTTATGTTTCAGTTGTGGCCTAAATTATGAGAAACAGTGTATTTATATAGAAAAATATTCTTCTTAATAATGTGAATAATGGCCCGGATAAAGCGAAGAAAATGGATATGGATGGCATGACAAACATATTTTAGGTCGACATGAAGCTTTTGTAACTTCATTTTATAATTCTATGGACAGTCCTTTTTCACAAACCACTGCATGTTAAATTTACTGGAGGAGGACAACACATATTTCAACTTCAAATTTCATGTCACTACTGGTAAAAAAAAACAAAAAACAGTTACAAGTCCTGATGATGCAGACAAGACGATCATTTGTTTCTAGTTCAAAGCAACATGATTCAAATGATCAGAATCGGCAAAAAATAGGCTTCAAGCTCAAAACATGAAGAAAATGAATGAAAAGGTTTTTTAAATTGTTACAACTAATTGTTTAGAATATGGGCAATTAAATGTGTGATATTTATGTTTGGTACACAACATGTTACTGTATAACAGTAAGCTGCAGACAAGGAGAATGAAGCAGAGCTTTCATCTTCAATAGGAGCAGGATATCTTGTTTGTTTTGTGGCAGCTGCTGTGGCCACACGCACTTATACCTACGGTCAATAAGGCCTTCACTCCACACTGTATCTCCCTGTTTGAGCACACACAGGGCTAAACAGTGTCAAGTCTCTTTTATTGTACATTTATCTTGTGTTGAGTGCATAGGAGGCAGTAACACGTCAAATGGTGCAGGGATGAAACCGCACATTGTGGTCTGAGTGGTGGACGGAAGCTTTTAGGTCCAAACCATTAGCTGCTTATATGACCAGAGGGGTTGCACTAAAATGAGCTGTTTTGTCTTTATCTTGAGTCTACTCCACAAACAAAGGCACAGTCTCTCAGCATGTTGTACAGTCATACTGTGGTTCATTTGTGCATACACGTCTTAATTAAAAAACAATGACATTTAAAAGTCTGTTATAATAAAGGTAGACTACACAAAAACAAATATTGAAATTGTTATTTGTCTCATTACCTCAAAACATTTAGTTAAAGAGCAGAATCTTAAAGTTAGCTTTTCATCATCCTTGAGTTCTGTTCTCACCTAAATCGTCACAAAACAAAAACACAAAGCAGTTGCAAATTGCACTTAATCTTCCATATATTGATTAAACCTCATGTTATTTTCAGTGGGTGTGGGTTTGTGTGTTTGTGTGTTGTGAGGATTGGGAGTGCTGTTTGGGAAGTGCTTTATAAAGTTTACTTTTCAATGAAAACCCATGCGTGGCTAATTTAATTTTGTTGCTACATTTAACAATCTTATACAGATCAAACAGACTTTATCTTAACATTTTTTATCTTTTCCACATGCACAACATAATTTTTGATGATTATGTATCATATTTAATCCTGGATTGATTAATAAATAGGACCATCGTCGCTATAATCATAAAGGTCCTAAGACTTCTCTCGTACCAGAGCAGGCACTAAAGCTTCAGCTTCACTCCGAGACACAAGGACAGCTCGTTTTTCTGAATCTTTCCATCTTTGTTGACATCACAGTGACGCAGCAGGACGGCCCGCAGCTTGTCCAGCTCAGGACCAGTCAAATTAGGCTGAAAAAGGATAATGGAAATATTTAGCTTGCAAACACAGACACATGGCCTATTCACAAACATACACTCAAATTCATTCATTAAGGTGGTCTAAGTAGGGGGCTGTATATACTTTGCATTCAAGATGACTTTCTGAGAGGTTAAAGGATGTTTTTTTTTCCTCCCATTTATATCAGCAAAATAAATACATCAACATTAACTAAAGCCTCTTCCACTGCACTCATTGGGTCATGTTGACTTAAGCATGACCCAACCCACAACCTCCTTGCTAACTCCTCTGCCACCATAAATTCTCATCTACTCTCTAGCCTAATGGACAGATATAATATTGTGTTTGAAATGCTTCTTACCCTGACTAGTCCCATCATGTCTTTGACAAAGCCATCCACTTCTGGACCTTCCAGCGCTCCTGTTTTACTCTGCATAAACAAATAATGATAATATTAATACACTGCCTGACCCAAAAAAGAAAATAGGTCACACGCTCTAATATTTCGTTGGACTTTAGCTTTGAGTACAGCTGTGGCATTGTTTCGATAAGCTTCTGCCATGTCAACAGATTTATATCCACTGAGTTTTGCAACAATCTTTCACTAAGATCTTGTACTGATGATGGGAGTGTGTGACCACTGTGCAAAGCCTTCTCCAGCACATCCCAAAGATTCTCAATGGGGTTAAGATCTGGACTCTGTGGTGGCCAACCCATGTGTGAAAAGGATGTCTCACGCTCCCTGAACCCTTGGAATCTTTGAGCCTGATGAGTCTGAGCATTGGCATCTTGGAATATGCCCTGGTCATTCAGGATGTTCAGGTAGTCCCAGATCATAACAGTTAGTTACATCCAGATGGCGACTTTGTTTAAGTCAGGCAGTGTAATAACAAATAGTTTGAAAACAGTGAAAAGGGAACACACTGGGGTACTAGAATGAGTGTGTGGGGAATGCTTATGACACAGTTAACTTACAGCCCTCGAGAGTGAGCTGACATCATAATGAGCTGTTAATGCGATTCGATTTAATAAGGGAGGTAACACAGCTAATAGGCCTAAATGGATGTAATGAGTGCGTTTATGTTCATCGCCTCGAAGCGCACACTGTTTCGGGAACAAATACCAAGTCGAATACAACAGATTGATGATTAGTGCTTACAACATCATAATGCTCAAATATCTTCTCAAAATCTCTCTTCCTTTCGTCTTTACTGCCTGCCTGCAACGACACGTCAAAGATTTATAAACATTAAGGTGACGGTTTCATTCGAAAGTTTATAAAAATGTACAGGAACAAACTTACATCCATCCTGAATTGCAGCAGGAAATTATCTTCCAAAGCCAAGATCCTAAATAAAAGTGAAATGACACATACGGTATAAAGGCACCATCATCATCTGTGGCACATCACAAGCATACATAATATTTACCTCGCCAAGTCATTTAAATCCAAACGTCCATCCTTATTCTTGTCAAAAATTTTCATCTAAAAAGACAAAAAGCTATACAGTAAATACAAGTTGTGTGTTCTATAGGGTTTAGGATTTTATTTCTATTATTCATAGAAGTTGGTTATACACATTTTCATATGACACAATTTTTGCTAAAACATAGTGAACAATGATTTTGCTAAACATTGTACCCAGCTTTCTTTAATTTGGCCATTTTTGTGATGTTTATAGTTTCACTTCCTTATCGGACACTGACAGGAAGTGAAATAGATGAAGGACAACAATTTTAAACTGTTGCCGTGCCGACCATTTTATGTCAATGGGAAATGAGTCAAACTGCGATGGAACTTTACCTTTATCTATGTCACTTCCTGTCAGCAGCTTAAAAAAATAAAATAAAATTCACTTTTCTGCCCAACATTTCTTCATCAAAATTAAGTCATATTATCAAAAGCATTGAAACCTGTCATGTGCACTTTAACTGTCAGTAACGGCGCAATAACAGTGTGTAAAGCGCCATCCTTACCATTGCATCTGTGTACTCATCCATTTTATCAGACGGCACTTCCTTGTGTTGCTGCTGGAACAGGTCTTTCAGGAATGCCTGAGCGAAAGTAAGAAATTAAATATCTAAATAACATTTATTATTATACTATTACAGGTGCATATTTATGTTAAAGCTCTTACTTGTAGCTCCTGAGCAGAGATGTATCCACTGCAGTCAACATCGTACTTCCTCCAAATCTAAAATGCATATAAAGTTTGATGGGAAACCTTATCTGAGGCATAATTTCAATTGAATACAACAAGTGGATTCAAGGATCCTACGCAGTTCTGAGCTTAGAAGTAACACAACAAAAGACACTTCCTTGTTTTTGATGAACAGTTGCATTGCAGGAAGGCAGATATGAATGTCTCAAATGCAAATAACCCTCTGAATCATAGGCCTAAATCTTCAAATACCGTGCTTATTCAACTGGATATACTTTTATTATATTGTCTATTATTGAATATATTGACATTATTATGACCTTCATGAAGTCAACACTGTTGTCCAGAGTCGCCTCTCTTCTGAAAATTAACAGGAAGTTCTCATCTTCAGGCAGAATCATATTGGCCAGCTATAAAGAAGAACAGCAGGAGAAGTAATTGTAATACTAAATACTAAAATGTATGTACAACAATGGCAGCATACTTTCTTGTGAGTATCTCTTTAAACAGCCAGCCTCACCCCCCATTAGTAAAATTTAACTTAATCTCATTTAAACACAAGACCATACTGCAGCCACTTACTACAGTTCACATAGAACAGACATGAGTTACAGCACCGCAGTGCACCGCAGTGCACCACAAAAGATGCCAACTTTATGACAGAGGACATTTAGGAAGAGAAGATAACTTGAACAGAACATGTTATTTACAGAATTGATTAACGTCAATGTGATGTGTCTGTGTATCGTGTGTATAGACTGTATATTCACATCCACTTTGAGATAAGATGCGGAGTGTGACATCACACAGGCTTTAGTGGTTTGTCGTGCCATTTCCTGCCATCTCGAAACATGCGTGCTGTTTGGTTTTGCAACTGAAGCACCACCAGTCCTGTACAGCAGTTTGAGAAATACTGCATCGTGCAGCTTATTACGGAGCCCGCCAGGGACATGACGAGAATTTTTTTTATTGCGTTATTTCGCAATACTTTGCGAAATAACGCAATAGTTTTGTGATAAAACGCAAAAGTTTTGCGAAATAACGCAATAATTATTGCGAAATAATGCAATAGTTTTGCGAAATAACGCAATCATATTTGGGTAGAGAACGAGGCCGCTTACAGCGTCTATGGCGTATAGACTCTACGCTATCATCCTCCACAATGGAGCATGGATGGGGGAAATTAATTGATCTTTGGCCTCGTTCTCTACCCAAATATGATTGTGTTATTTCGCAATAATTATTGCGTTATATCGCAAAACTTTTGCGTTATTTTGCAAAGTATTGCGAAATAACGCAATAAAAAAATTCTCATCATGTCGCTTATAATTGTATTTGCTCAAGTTGAGTGTAAAGTACATGCTTTAAGGGCATGGCTGTGTGTGTCCTTTCAGACGATTGCTGATGAATACAGATAAATAAAAAATGAGCAGGATAAAGATGAAACACAGAGGAGGCTATAAACTGTTAAGTGCTATTTGAACAGATCTTAACAGAGCAAAACTGAGGTTTAGAAGTTGGACAGTAAGCTTTTATTTAATCAGTTATGCATTGAGTTGCATTGTGTACGAAATGCGCGGTATAAATAAAGTTGCCTTGCCTTGCCTTGCCTAAACAAACAGGCAGCATTGCACACCCATGCAAATTATGAAAATATTTGACGTATTAATCTATAATTTAATTCCTGTACATGTGGAGATTATCTGTAACTATTATTTTATAGTTTGCATATATTACATTACTATCCTGTGTCTATTTTGCCTTTTCACTTGTGCTTTTAAGAGTTTTATTGCGCACCTGCTACTGTGACCGTAATGTCCCAAGTGTATCATGATATATAAAATGTTGGAGTAAGACCAGATGTTGTTACCTCCTGAATTTGCAGCCGGCCGTCAGCAGTGACATCATAAGCCGACATGAACCGCTGCTTCAGTTGCTGCACTCGCTCCTTGGTCACTTGCTCCTGCGCGCAACAAGAGGATTTATTTTCTGCCACTGAGACTTTTACAAACCCACTGAGGGCAGGAAAAAAGTACTTTCCCATTGTGCAGTTTATGACACCAATTGGCCTTTCATGCATAATGTTAGATAACAATAATTATGAGGTTAATGAGGCAGCATAAAAAAGACAGCAAACAAATGCCAGATATTAGCAAGAAGGAAGTTTTTCATGATGAAACATTTGTATAAAATGTTTAAAAGTAAAAAAACAGAGCAAAAGTCAATTCAGCTGGCATGACATTAATTGAACTGAGTCAGTGTGTCCAAAATAGGTCTCCATGGATACACAGCATGATTTGCCAAGGTCTATTCTTTATCACGCGTTAACTTTAGTCTCTCGTCAACTGGGCAAAACCCACACAAAGCACATTACAGGGCCATTTTGTAAGGCTTTCTGAGTAAATGTTGTCAGTAGTAATCTGGCACGAAGTCTAACATAAAAGCTTATCATGGTAACGAATCAAAAACTCGCTTCCTGTGCATGTTTTATCTCAAACCGAATTGACCAAGAAAGATCTACAGACTGCTTGGTAGTTAAAAATACACTACGACTGAGAATGACGAATTTCAACTGCTGTTGCACTGTAGCTATAGAAACTGATCAGGGACTAACATAGCTGCACGTGATGCACTGGATGCAGAAGACTGGAAGGTGCCACAGTTTTTTATTACCCAAAGACACCTGTTTATTTTCTGCAGCTTGAATTATTTACACCTCGTCTTATATGCACATATTAATAGGGTATTAGAAACAGAATAGGTCATAATATTGAGCTGTAATAAAACATCAATTTTAATGTTTGTTAAGTTATGTGACATTTCAGAATCGGTCAAAAAAAATTGTGACGTCGCATTCGGCCCACAGGAGCGCGCCATTGTGGAGGTTGAGTGATTATTAAGGTTTGTAGTACGAAAATGATGCAGTTCTTGCGTGAAAAGTTGCTGTAGCAATTCAGACAAAAAAATACACCAAAACATACGTTTCTATAGGTTTCCTAGGTGGAAAAGATGCCCTGGAGGGCAGGTTGAGCAAATTAGCAGGACATCAATCAGCCGTGGGGCTCAATGAATTTTTTCTCCCCCAAACCAATCAACACAAGGATTGACAGGTGTCATGTGACACGTAGCCGAAATGGCGCCAGCGTACTCGTTGGGCACGTGTCTTCATTTGACCGATTTAGCACTGATGCTTATCATGTTTTTGCATCAATCTACAGGTTAGCAAATCTGTTAAAAATTTAAAAAAAAGGTGTCATTATAGTTTGTAATTATCAATTGTCAGCAAAATCTGAGAGAAAATTCAGTTCTCAAAGATGAATAAAAGGAAAACAGTCATGCGTAAACACAACCTGTTAGAAATAAAGCTGACAAAGTGATCAGAAGTGCACTGTGTTCGCTTATTGCGCCATTAGAAAACCAGAGAGCAGAGACACTTTACTAATAGTATTTCTCCAAGTGAAATGTTCAACCGCAGGGGCCAGTGAAGATGCATCCTTACCATTAGCGAACACATCTGTATGTCAATGTGTAACCATGAAGAGGTTTTGTCTCCCATTGCTCGGGCGGGCTCCAAGCTCATCAGTTACACAGGCTAACATCATCACTGTCTCCACCCAAAAGCAGCAGAGATACAGCGCTGCCTCGATATATATATATATACATATATATATACATATATATATATATACATATACATACATATATATACATTTGTTTCATTATATATATATATATATACATATATACATATACATAATATAATATATATATAATATATACATATATAATACATATATATATATATACATATATATATACATATATATATAATACATATATATACATAATATATACATACATATATATATATATATAATACATACATATATATATACATATATATATAATATATATATATATATATATATATATATATAATGAAACATCATCGACATCGACTCACTGATCCATACCACCCGGATATACAGTGCAGACATTGGGATGTCATTCGGACTAGAGAAGTGTGGCCGGATGGTGACTAAGAGAGGGAAGGTAGTCCACACAGAAGGGGTCTCACTCCCAGAAGGAACAATAGCAGACATTGAGGACAGTTACAAGTACCTCGGAATCCCACAAGCAAATGGCAACCTCGAAGAGGTGACAAGGAAAGCGGCTACGGCCAAATACCTCCAACGAGTAAGGCAGGTCCTAAGAAGCCAGCTCAATGGCAAGAACAAGTCCCGGGCAATAAACAGCTACGCCCTGCCAGTAATCAGATACCCTGCAGGAATAATAAGCTGGCCAAAGGATGAGATACAGACCACAGATGTTAAGACACGGAAGCTCCTAACCATGCATGGAGGGTTCCACCCCAAATCCAGCACCCTGAGACTGTACACTAGCCGTAAGGAAGGAGGCCGAGGACTAGTGAGCGTGAGAGCCACTATCCAGGATGAAACATCCAAGATCCATAAGTACATCAAGGACAAGGCTCCAACAGATGACGTGCTCAGTGAATGTCTCAGACAATGGGAACAGAAGATGAGGTGCTGGAGGTCCCGTCATGGGAGGACAAGCCCCTACACGGGATGTACCACCGAAACATAACTGAAGTGGCGGATATCAAGAAATCCTACCAATGGCTGGACAGAGCTGGCCTGAAGGACAGCACAGAGGCACTCATCATGGCTGCACAGGAGCAGGCCTTGAGCACCAGAGCAATAGAGGCCCAGATCTATCACACCAGACAAGACCCCAGGTGTAGACTGTGCAAAGAGGCCAATGAGACAATCCAGCACATAACTGCAGGGTGTAAGATGCTGGCAGAGAAAGCTTACATGGATCGCCATAACCAAGTGGCTGGCATAGTGTACAGGAACATCTGTGCAGAGTATGGGCTGGAAACCCCAAGGTCAAAGTGGGAAACACCTCCAAAGGTGGTAGAGAATGACCGAGCCAAGATCCTGTGGGACTTCCAGATACAGACGGACAGAATGGTAATGGCGAACCAACCGGACATTGTAGTGGTGGACAAAGAGCAGAGGAAAGCCGTGGTGGTTGACATAGCAATACCAAGCGACTTCAACATCAGGAAAAAGGAACACGAGAAACTAGAGAAATACCAGGGGCTCAGAGAAGAGCTAGAGAAGGCCTGGAGAGTGAAGGCATCAGTGGTGCCTGTGGTCGTTGGGGCACTCGGGGCAGTGACCCCCAAACTGGAGGAGTGGCTCCAGCAGATCCCAGGAAATACATCAGACATCTCGGTCCAGAAAAGTGCAGTTCTAGGAACAGCAAAGATACTGCGCAGAACCCTCAAGCTCCCAGGCCTCTGGTAGAGGACCCGAGCTTGGAGGAAAAAGAAACCGCCCGCGGAGGGTGAGGAAGAGTTTTTTTTAAATATATATATATATATACATATATATATATATACATATATATATACACATATATATATACACACATATATATATATATATATATATATATATATTTATTTATATATATATATATATATATATATTATAATGAAACAAATGTTTTGCAGGATTAAAGTTATAAAAGGAATCATGAATTTACCTGTGGAGCCAGTTTCTTCATCATGTGACTGAAAAAGTCATCAAGTTCTTTGCCTTCAATGTAGCCATTATCTAATGAAAGCACAAAACATGATACAGCAGCACATCTCACAAAACGGCTTTAAACTTAAAACTCAATATGCAAACTATTTCTAATGTCATGACAGATATCCTCACCATCAGCATCAAAGTGTTGCCAGATTTCCAGAAAACCAGCTGCATCCAGGCCATCAAAACCAGTGTCCATTTTGCGCAGTGTATGGAGTATTTGAACTGATGCAGAGTGACAGTACAGTCTGAGTCTGCGAGGAGCGCGTTCTCTTCGGAGTGACTTCGTACAAACCACGCCTCCGATGAAAAAAAACAGTCAATGTCATACCGACCCGTATCGACAGTACAATTTGCCCTCTAGTGGTTACAGTACGTCATTGATGCTCATTGACGATGGATGAATGAATGAATGCACAAGCAAGTTCAAAGCTTGTAAAAGCAATTTAATCAATAAGATTTGAAGAATGTGAACAGCAGAGTGACTTAGTGGCACGTTAGTCTAAGACAAAGTAAAACTCATCAAGACTCATCATGAGCAACAAAAACATTTTTCCGCTAAAAGGAAAAAAAACGTACATTATTTACTTGAAATCAAATCAGAAATACATTTATTACATTTTCCAACAAAACAAACAAATAATATAAAATTTTATACACGATGTACACATCATGGAGAAAACAATGATGGACCTACTGTCTCCTTTTATAAATGTTTAAATAACATAACAAATCCATGAAGTTTGGTACATGATACCAATCAGACAAGTACATGGGGTTATGTATATGGCATGTCCACATAGCAGACACGTCCATACACAGACTTAACAGGAGAAGCACATAAAGTATATACAAACAGTACAACTCACAGTCATGCAGTCACACACAGGAGGATGCAATGCTACTGAGCTCTTCACTTGCTCCACCTTAAAACACTGACCAACAGCGAAGAAGGTGCTCTTTTCTGAATAAAGCCAAAACAATAACATAATAACTTAAAGTCTGGAATGCAGAAAACCAGATTCAATGTACATAAGAGGAACTGCTGACTTAATCTTAACATGGGGAAATGTCACAGGTATTTTTGATGTTATGAATTTGCTTGAAGATACTTATATTTGAGTGGAAGATATTGATATCACAGAATAAAGTAAAGGATTATCTGCACAAACTAGTTAAACCAAACACAGAACTTAACGAAAACATTGGGCTGAAGTCATTGCTAAATGTGCAGCACCAAGACTTTTTCTCCCAAAGAACAGTTCTTTTTGCTATAATCGCTACTACTGATACTGATACTGAGAGCAGATTGCGACAGCGTGTAGAAGTCACCATTACAAGAGGAAAATACATTAGTCAGTGAAATCTGTGTTGACATTTAGCTCAAGAAAATAGAGAAAAGGTAACATTTTCTTTATTAAGAAAAAAAAACATCCCTGAAGTCTTGAGGAGGAAAAGTTAAAGTATAGTTCAAAGCTGGAGTTCCCTCAGTGTTCTGCTTCTAAACAAAAATCAAACCCAATAAATTTTCACTGCAAGCTACAATACCGCTAGCTACGGTCTGCTTTTACGTAAAAACTAGCAAAACCTGGTCTTTCCGTAGCGGTACATTACTGTTGCAATCTACTTGGGTTGAATTTGGCTAGAGATTGATAAAAGTGTCACTGTTCTTGCAGTAATACAGATGCTCACAGTGATAATGTTAGTAACAGTGCTAAGCCTTGATTGGTTTGAAATTACTTTACAGTACATTGTACAAAGCAGACACATCATAAGATTCCTCCAGCTCCTTGACAGGGAAACAGTCAGTCTTGTAGGTTTGTTTCAGGTATTCAGCTATACGTACAAAAGAAATAATAACCTTTTACTGCACTTTGTGGATAGTGGGCTGAGATGCTCAGCAAAAGCCTGTGTTTTCCTGTAACAACTATGAATTGCATATTGGTAGGTATCTAAATAACCAAAGTCTAGAGAAAATTAAGAAAATACAATTCCTATACCCCAAAACAGTGTCACACGAGTTGACATATTATTGATTTTACAGTGACAAATTGTTATAGGGTTTGAGTGCGTTAGTAGGTTTGAGATACAGTACTGTGACATCAGTGAGGTTGATCCCTGGGAAGAAAGCCATTGGAATTGATATTTTGACAAGTAAAAGAATGTGGTGTGATAGTCAATGAAACGTTATGCCTTGCTGGTTCATAAACCTCTCCCAAAAATGTATCTCTCGTGCTGAATATTTCTTCCAATAAATTTCTTCCCCAAGACTAAGATTTGTCCACAGTATTCCAAGGGAAGCTCTGAGGGTAGTTTGTACCATTTGGTTCACTAGGTAATGGTCAATCATCATCAAATGCAATCCTCCACCTATACTCAAACATTACCTTATTTGTATGGCCTGAAATATGTGACCCCGGTAAAGGTGAAAAGACAATTTAATTAGTGATGTTTGCTGGAAGAACATCCGAGGCTCAACAGGAAAAGTCCGACAGTTAAGTCAAAATAATTTCATTGTCCGCCTTCTCTCCAGAGTCCGTTTTCTTTGAGCCTTTGTCCTTGGCATTGGCAGAGAGCTCCTTGGTTTTGAGAGGGTGATCCTCGGAGTTAGTCTGGCAGGGGCGTTGAACAGTCTCTGCTCCTGTTTATACAAGAGAGGAGAAACAAAACAAGCAGTGTGAAGTTCATTCACTCATGCTTTTGTCATTATGTTGTTTTTTTCCGACTAAAACAAAAAGATAGAAAAATAGAAACAAAATTTAACGCAATTTATGATGACTAAAACTCAATGACTATATCCCATGAAAAGGAAGAAGTCTGGGCCTTGACCATTTGCTGAAAGGTCCATGAAGTCAAGCAATACTAACAACACTATTTCATGTGACACTTATGCATAGTCTGTATGTAAAAAAAAGTTGCATAAACTTTTACCACCTAAATCTAGAGAGAGAAATAAATGACATGAATAATGGTAGAAAAGATAATGGAATGCTTAATTAGAAGAGAATTTGTGTATGCTCAGAAGAAGCAAAATAGAAATCTTGAACCAACCTTCTTGAGAGCCTCTATTGGTCTGTCCATCTTTGTCCTTTTCAGAAAGCGCTTTTTTCAGTGTTGGTCGGTTTGACACTTTAGGAGATGCACTGCTGGGGGAATCTGGGAGCTCATCTAAAACCAACAAAATAAAGATCATCATTTTGTCACGGTCATTGCAAGCAAGAAAAAAATACTTAAACTTAATCAGACATAGGCAACAGCATAACAAACATGACGATAATAATAGCATTTCAGCTAATAATAACACTGTATGTACTGTTTTGAGTCTTAAGTGGACTTCTTTATAATTTTCTAGAATTTATACCTATACTCTTGCTGGTGCTCGGGGTCCGTGGTTTCTGTGGGATGGTGGGTCGTGCAGCCAGAACAGGCTTAGCCCCCGCTGGGACCTGCGGTTTGGGGTTAACCGGTCCACCAGGGGGCACTGACGAGGAGGCAGCCCGCACACGAGGAGCGTCTCAGGCTTGTTTTCGGTGTGAGAAAGGGTCTTCTCTGAGGATGCAGTGGAGAAGTCAGGTTTGCTCAGGGGATTGCTGGGAGATCTGTTTTCAGGAGTTGGGGGCTTCGGCTTCGCTGTAAACAAATAGGAGATTATGTTGTTAATTTCAAAACTCAATCTAAACCAGACGCGACTTAAGGTTCAAATTAAAATGTTCTACCTGCTGTATTGCTTTCAGGTCTGTCAGCGCTGGAAGACTGTGGAGGGAACAAACATAAGGTTGGACCTCTTAATGAAAATATCAAACCATATGTCAACTACACAATGTATACAATATTATTATGTCATAAAATGAATCAGGTATAAAATTTCTATATGAGAACCACCTGACCAAGGTTATTCATTCAAATTCTTAAACTGTAATCGCAAATGCACCCAAAGAAAGAGGGCGCAGTCCCTTACAACAAAGTAAAACTCTTGTAGTATTTGACAGTGCTAATCATGTCAAATACCACCACAAATCTATATAAATCATTATTACAAATCCTTAAAAACTAAGCTTTGTAGGCTACTTTTATATTATAAGTCACTATTGTTGTCCTATCCGGTATGTTTCCCACTGTGTGTTTTACAGCAGTATTTTGTTGACAGGTGAATATATCTGGCTCTGCTCTTCTTCTCCCTGAATCAAAACTCATTGAACAACCCAGACTTGCTTTGACAAATAGAAATAAATTCCTCCTCATTTATATTGTTGTAGTTTCAAATCACATAATGCTCACAACAAACCATCAATTATACTTATTGGTGAAGATTTGTATAATATTGCGAGAACGTGTGTAATAAATTCATACTGGCCAGTGGGTATTAGTTATAGTGCACACAAATTGTTTAAACTCATGCTTTAAATTGAAAGAAACTCTTCTAAAGATAATAGTGGATTATTTTTAACCTTGTGTACTCTCCTCTCGTGTTTAGCCTTCATCTCAGCCAGGAGCCCACTGCCCATCATCTGCATCCCAGGATGCCTCTTTCCTCCCTGGGGACTGCCCCGCCCATCTGACCCCTCCCATGGCTCATCCATGGAGTCTGGGGTCCTCAAGTCTTCTGATCGGTCTGAGCTGCTGCTGTAGTCTGCGGGCTGAGAGCGACTGGAGGTGTCCCTGACAAACAAACAGGTGATTGACTTAAACTTCTTTAAGTAAAAATAAAACTTTCATACATTTTTATGAAGGAAAGTTAAACAAATAAAAGTAGACCTAGAATTACAGAGCAAATAAAATGTTGTTCTCTTTAATAATTACATGAAATACAATCTTGTGAAAATTTACCGGGACTTTGGCTCATGTGCTGGGCTCTTTAGCGCCACCTTTGGTGAGGAGGGCTCCTCTGGGATACTGGAGGAAGATGTGGTGGTGGACACAGCAGGAGAGTGGTTCCTCTCTGACTTCTCTGATTTGTCCGATTTGTCCGGTTTGTCTTTAGAAGAGCGCTTGATAAGGTTGAGAAAACCTCCTTTCTTCTTCTTCTCTCCGTCGTGAGATTCCTTTGAGGAACGTCTACAGCAGAGCAGTTTGTGAGATCATCAACAGTAACTAAGTGCCCTAAGAGGAATTGTAACACGGACGTTATTGCTTACTTGTCCAATTTGGTGACCTTTTTGGAGAAGAACTCATCCACGCCTTCATCCACCCGTCCCATGAGTCCATTCTGTTCTCCGTCCTGGGATGCCGCATTGTTGAACGCCTGCAATTCACAATTTTTACCATGTCACATAAACCGTTTCATTCTGAAACAGCACCGTCATGGCTTTTCTCCACTGTGAACATACCGGTATTTTGCTGGAGTTGTTTTTTTGTTCCTGCGTGGCCGGAGTTTGGTGAAGTGCTGTAGTTTCTTCTCCTCCTCTGAAGGCAGGTTCACCATTCCCCTGAAGTCCTCTGCTCCTGTTTGCTCAGGACAGGCGCAGGTGTGGTCTGAGATATGGCTGTGTCTTCTACATGAACAGGGACATCTTCCAGGGCTTTGTCTAGGTCAAACTCCATCTCTGCAACAAGGAAAATCATAGAAAGACATAAATGTGGATGCTGGTATTGGGTATTGTTACACCTGTAATATCGTTATTACCTAAATTAAAAATACATCAATAACAAA
The DNA here is from genome assembly GCA_007210695.1 of Neogobius melanostomus. Taxonomy (NCBI): domain Eukaryota; kingdom Metazoa; phylum Chordata; class Actinopteri; order Gobiiformes; family Gobiidae; genus Neogobius; species Neogobius melanostomus. Next base: position 6,812,092 of record VHKM01000058.1, read on the forward strand.
CATTACAGTGAGTGGATTTGCATCTCCTCACATCTGACTCGTAACTTAGCTGGGAACTGGATGGTGCCGGTTTTATGACGACCTGACTGAGGGTGCATTTAAGTTTCAATGGGGTGCAAATAGAGATCTTCATCATTGAAATACACTGTGGTGCAACGAAAACTTAGGGAGCTAACATTTTAAAACAAAGTTACAAAGCACCCTTTTGTACCCCTAGCTAATCATTCAGTGCATGATAGGTCTCGCGGACAGGTTTGTGTATGTTTTAGGTTTTAGTGCAATTTATTCAACTGCAGAAACTATTAAACCGATCCAAGAAGACTTACCAAAGGCACGTGACACAGGCCGAAGCATTCGACTATGGATGCTCTTCCTCTTGGATTTAGGAGTCATCTAAACAAAAATGTAATAACCATTAATTTATATAGTCCAAGAAAATAAACAAAGAATTTATGTTTACAGACAGGTGACACCCTATTTGTCATTAAATGGTACTGCAGTCATGAGAGCCACCCACGTCAAAAGCAGTGATATGTGGCCACATGGCAACACTCATCATACTATACTTGTGCTTTGTACAATGCATTTTTTATTTGGGTCAGATTCAGAGAGCGTGTTGTTGTACAGCACACAGTATAGTAAATTAGCAGAAACACTGAGGAAAGCAGTGGATTTAAAGGGAATTTGCGGCAGCGCAGAATTACTTACACTGGTGCAGCAAAGAGTCTCCAAGGAGCAAGTAGAAAGTAAGTATAAAAGAAAAGTAAAGTAAAATAAAACATAACATAACAGGCATGGTCATACAGGAGAGAAGCAGTCTGCATTTTCACATTAAAACAAAGAGCAAATTATCAAAAATGTAAGAAACCTTTGCTACGTTGCCTGTTTTCCACCAAGTTACACTGAATCTATATTTTATTGTTAAATTAATTTTTCTCATGACTAGTTGTAAAGAACGTACCATGCATGTCTCGAGATCATCCAGTCTTTCTCCCTCCAAAATCTCAGTGGAGGCTCGTTTGGGAATTTTCTCTTCTGGGACGTCGAGATCCACGGACTCCTGCTGCACCAACGGTCGACCCCGTCGCACCAGATGGTCTGCCTGGGAAAAAATATAATACGTATGATAACAACGTCATAAATGAAGTTATCAATTGCACTGATAATTGTCTTACCAGTGTATGCTGGGACGTGGAAAGAGCTTCTAAAATTTCATCCACAATACGATCAGACAAGAATGACGCTAGACTCAACTTCACTTCACTAGAACAAAAAACATTATAGTCAGGTTCACTATGTAATTTTGCTGGATTTTGGTGGAGCGTATGAAAACAATACATTTTTAGTCTTAATTTAGTTTAGTTTATTAGAGCAGTAAACATTCTGCTCAAAAGGACTGGGCTGAAGCAAGAGCTTACTGTATAAGCGCCCACCCCCAAAATCAATACAACATTTACGATATAGCATTTACATAAAGACATTACATGACAGAACTATAATAATAACTTTATGCTATTGCAATTACATTATCAATCATACAATTAGCAGCATCATATTTTGATTTTCATCAATGTCAAAGGAGAACCAGTTACACTTCATAGCGGCTTTTTTAACACAGACCAAATTACAAAGCATTGTTTGAAATGTTCATATAGAAAATAGAAACGAAGCACAACGACAACCACGATCTCGTTTCATGTACGATGTTTAGTACAAAGCAAGTAACAAAAGGCAACCCTTAATATAATATATTTCATATATAATTTATTAAATAACCCATCGGAAAAGCAATGACTCCATTTGCTCCGATACGTAAAAAAAACAAAAAAAAACAGAGGCTGCGATAATAGCGATAACATCTATATGGGGGGTAAAACCAAAATTTGGTGTGCCAATCAAAAAGGTCAATGAAACCCTTGTCATAATGTTTCATGGAGTTACCATAGCGATAACCAGAACTTCTCATTTACTCTAATGGAAAAAAATTGTATAATTGCACAATTTTACCAAATGACAAGGGCAAATGGAAACATTGTTTTTCTCATTGCTTATACCATAAGGTTTCCAAAAATATATAGGTTTTGAAAATCCCACAACAGTGGAACTCTAAACATAGTGAACCGGACCATTATAATTATCTTAAAGGTTACAGTGAATCTCACTTTACCGTACACTATACACTCTTCTCACCTGATTTTGTTGATAATGTCGATACCCGACTGCTCCAGAAGTGTTTTAGTGACAAAACTCTTAGGTACAAGCATTTTGGACGAACTAGCTTTCAACAACTCTGCACGGAGGTTACTCTTTTTCATTACATGTGGACACATACGCTCGGCTGCGTCCACCATACACTCCAGCAGGGTCTGTATAAAACACAGAATATTTGTGTAAGAAGATCAACAATAGAACAAACTTGATGCATTTTCAGTTGCTGCATTTTTGCACCTGAAGCTGTTGGTCCATAACTATAGTGACTTCTCCAGCCATAGACTCTAGTTTCTCCTGAATGGGCCCCATGGAGGAGCTGTTGACCTCCTCTCGGGATGATAAGCCCAGGTGGTACAGGTTGGGGAGCAGCTGCAAAGACAGACACAATAAAACATTAATGGCAAGAAAAAACGGCTTGGTAAATGCTCAGTCAGTTGTTCATAATAATACAATTATAATTTTCTTACAGTCTTTGAATTTCTTGCATCCTTGATCAGGTTTTCTGCAGATTTCACATCCTCTACTATTGCATCTGCTTCAGAGTTTCTTAGAGAGTTCAAGTGGTCTTGTACTTTTACACATATTCTGTCGATCACCTGGATTAATAAAAAACAAAAACATGGTCACTCATCTGGGCCATACAGTAGATAGCACACATTTTCTACCAAACCTGTTGTGTGGTTGTGGTCACAATGCCCTGCTGAAGTCGGTAGGCTTGTTCTTGTAAATATTTCCTGGTTTCATGGTTTCGGTACAGGTAATTTTCAATCTATGGAGAAGCAAACCAAATTAACAGACTCTTCTTTTGGCAATTTCCTAGCACACAAAGTCCATGACACATCATGAGTGAGCCTCTGCGACCACACCTTGAGTAAAGCATCCTCTGTCTTTTCTGGATTAGCCTTCAAAGCCTGAGAGCCGTCGATGATTGGGATAGGCATGAATCGAATAGTGAAGTTTCTGAAGATTAAAGCAAGGATATCATTTAATGCCTTACCCTTTCAACCCTTCTAATAATCTACATCACACAGGTTTAATCATACTTCATAGATTAAAAGGCAGCGATTGGTGATGTGTATGTATGAGAGTATTGTGTCTTGGGCTGTGGAACTCTGCTCTCAGATCCGTGTTACAAAAGGTTAGCGACGCTATAATAGAGGTCTCCAGACATTACAAATATTTATATGCAGGCTGTGAATGAGCAGAGTGTTGTTTGCATCCCGTGTATATTACATGTCACAACCTGTTCAAATATCATTCTGCAATAGAGTGGGGAAACGCTGAAGAATAAAAATGAAACTGAAGGTTGAGTGACAACAGCAAAATCAGATTCAGGAGCAAGTCGTGGAAAATAGAAACGGTCTATTCAGTAATGCAATATAAATACTTAGTGGAGGAATATGCTTTCGGCTGGGTATGATAAACTGAAGATGAGAAGGGTGAGTGTACAGATGAGCCCTGTGAATCTATTCAGGTTGACGCCTGTGTCATTTCCCCCATACCGCTCTCTGACAGATGGATATCGTCAAAAACAATATCAGTCCGACTGTTTGTGCCCTCTTGCTCTTTGTCAGCGATTCTTTTCATCTTCGTTTCCCTTTGTTGTTGTAGACTCTTTGTCACTTGTTTGGCCTCCCGGGTCCTTCACTCATCTGCTGCTTCCCTTTAATATTGAAGCATGAGCCTTGAGATTTCCGGGTGCTCAGCATAAAGTGTTGTGCATATGTTACAGCAACTAACCATACAACTTGTATGCAAGGGCTTTCATCCTGAAGAAGTGGGGTGTCAAAAACGTGTGTTTAAGCAAAATAAAAAGAGCATTTACTTTTCTAAAGCAGCTGCTACGTCCTGCAGACCCTGAGGACTGGTGTTGTTCCTGTCCCAGATCACAGCCCTGTGCAGAAAAAGCCCCGTTAATCATAATTTGGATGTTGATACTAAACATTCATTTTCTCAATAGTGGCTCTACCCGATTCTAAAGCTGCTTGAGACAAAAAGCGTCAAAATAGCAACAAAGACTAGATGAAAAGTTAAAAAAGTAGCAAAAATGAGATGAAAAATAATGTGGAAAAAAACTATCAGTTTTGTAGGTCTTCGCTTTCACATGAGGCGTTACACTGGCCTAAAGCTTTTAGATTTGGGTAAAGCCAAACTGGAAAAAATTAGCTCTGTTAAAGCTGATACAGCATGACGTAATGATGCATAAACTCCACAGAAATTATCACCTGAGTTTAGAGTTGATTTGCAGTGCCTTTGCCAACATTTTGGCTCCCATGTCGCCCATAGCATTCCCGCTGATGTCCAGCTTGGTGAGAGAGGTGTTGCTGCCCAGTGCGTTCAGGACAATGGTCAAGTCACTTTTGAGCCTGGAGTCTGCTAGAGACAGAGAGGTGAGGGACTGGGGGTGGGACAAAAGAGTCTCAATTAGAAACATCTGTAAGAATATATGGACTTATTTCTTGAAGATGGCAACGCTCATTATATATTGTGTGTATTGCCAGTCTATTCACTTTAGTGTTCTCATCAGCTTCTGGAAAAGCTTTGTGGTAATGCTAAATTGCTGCTTCTCTTTGATATTTAAGCGCTAAATATGCCTAGTTACATTAAAAAAAGATTGCTTCATAGCCCCTATCCAGAATCTATAAGGGATCCATAAACTTTCCCTCTTCACTTTCATTGTGCCACAGCATCTGCACAGCCTGATAACCAGCTCACACACTGATAAAAGGACACGCATCAAGAGACCAATCTGGAACGGACAGGTTCAATAGTATCATCAATGTAGCCATTCTAATCCTATGCGGGGAGAAGAGGGACATGCACCTGGGGTCCAATGTGTCACAGCTCCCCAAATAAAGATATTGATAAAATGCTTTACTATAAAAGGACTGCAGGGAAAGAGATAACAGACACCTTGAGATCAGGCTATCCTTAAATGAACCCAATAAGGATGCCAGTGTAATAAAAAAAACAAAGAAAGAAGAAAAGCAAGTGAACATTTTTTCAGGCTTTTTGAAAATCCTTCTGTAAACCTGGATTTCCCTGGCACAGGAAAAAACTTAAAAGAACGTCAAGAAGTAGGGATGTCATAGGAAAAAGTCAACTTAGCATGATGCTTTATCTTTTACTGGGTTATTAAATTGGTTGATTCATTTCATTGTTAAAAAACTACCTGACCCAATAGGGAAACATTGCCAACAAAAGAAGAAGCGGCAAGACATCCTGATGGGTAAATCTTTGCCCAAAGTGACACACTGGAGCGAGACAATACTTATTTGTACTCACCGACTCCTCCTCCTGGATCATGTGCACCAGACTATCCAGCACCGGAGCCAGGTTTCTGAAAAGGGACATTAGTTTGTTACAGCATAATATTTCTACAACTGCATATAAATAGTAGATATACATACTTTGATTTGATGTTGTTGAAGTTCTTTCCCAAAGACAAGTGCCTGATGGAGCGGTTCTTGGCCAACCAGACCAGAAGAGTGGACAGGTCTGAGTCTAGGCCTAAGCAGCACAGGAGATTAGGAACATGTGACTAAGAAAGGTTAAATTGTTGTAAAAAGTGCATGATTATTGGGATTTTTTTTACCATTATCGGAAATATCCAGGCTGGAGATGTTTGGGATTTCTGCAATGCAACTTTCAAGGATCTGAGAGCCTCCAGACCGCAACTACAGGGATAACAAGAAAATAAGCAAAATTTAATGACTCGTTTAGAATCCATGTAAGAGAACACATACAAAGACTATGTAATTTATTGATTGACACAAAAAACAACAACAGCATGAACTAAACTAGGCTATCTATGTGCAGTTTGTGGTAGAATGATGATGGAATTTGGGTATAAAGTAAAATTATAAAAAAAAGAGCTGGCAAAAAAACAACAACAACAACGGATGATTAAGCATCTGCCAGACGAAGACACAAAAGGATGTTCATTACTTAGAGTAAAGGTCTTAGTACTTACACAATGGCCAAGCTTACAGAGGCATTGTGGGTAGAGAACAGTATGTCAGGGCCAAGACCGCAATTACGTATTTTAAACACAGATGCTTAATGATCATACACAAAGATGCAGTTACCAGGGTACTAACGTCTGTATGAAACCACAGGGAGCACACCAATCGTATTGTGAAGCTGACAACCCAACTGGAGCAGTTTTTTTGGGTTGCCTCCACGAAATGGTTCATTAACTCTGAGAAGGATTCAATGGGAAATCTGGGGCTGGATTTCCTGTCTAATTTGTATTCATGTGTTATCTTTAGCAGTCCCATTGAATGCACAACAAGCTGTCGTTTTGAGTGTTAGCGCGGGGCGGAGATGGCGATGCCGTGTGCTTGTGCTGCATGTGGGTGAGCAGTGATGAAACAATTAAAGACAGGGCTGCGAACCACGTTCTCTACTCTTCACTCCACCTCTGTCTTGTCCTGCCAACTACTCTCATTAATAAACAGGCTTTTAGCAGTGTCAGTGGTCAAATGGGTTTGGGGAACAGCCCAAAAGCTAATTGTATTACATTAGAGTATTACATTTTCTTCCCAGAAAACACTCATAAATATATCTTACCTCACAGCAGCTGAGGTCGAGTGACACATCTGTAACATTGGGATTACTAGCCAGGCCCAAAAGCAGAGCTCTGAAATATGCAAGGGGACAAAAATGCTCAGAAACTTCATAAATGCTAATTATTTGGAGTCCATTCATTATTGGCAACATATGAATGAGCCGTCTCTCACTTGAGGGCTTCTGGAGGCAGCTTGGTTCCTGACACATTGACAGAACTGAGAGAAATGGCACTGCTGAAGAAGTGCTTGAACGACGGAGGCACCTCTTTGCCTTTCCTGAAAGAGAGACAAGAAACTGTGATCTTATACATGATAAAAAAAAGAGGGCATTCAACAAATCCTGTATTCAACCTGTTTAACCTCTTAACCCCCACCTGAACTGAGCACATTGAATCCAGTTTGGCTTTACCCAAATCTAAAAGCTTCTAGAATAAAGTGTCAAAATAGCGACAAAAAAGAGGATGAAAATACAACAAAAAGGTGACCAAAAAAGCCACAAAAGAGTGACAAAAATGCAACAAAAACGAAACACAATAAAAAAAAAGCAACAAAAACATGACTACAAATTACTAAAAAGTGACGAAAATATGATAAAGCATCAAAAAGCAAGAAAAAAAACAATGATTAAAAAAGATAAAAAAAATACAACAAAAATAACTAAGAAAATAAGACAAAAAAGAAACAAAAACACAACAAAAATGTGACAAAAACATGGCGACAAAAGTTATGATCAGTTTTGTAAGTCTTAGCTTTCAAATGAGTTTAAGTAGAAAGGCAAGGCAAATTGGATAGAACAAGAATTTTTTCACCGATCAGGTAGCATAATTATGCATTATAATCTTTCACCAGCAGGGGGCAGACTATTGACTGTAACGGTGACCAGACATTTATGTTGAACTTGTGTTCAAACCAACAAGCCATTTCAGGATTTATCTAAACAACTTCTGTCTCTGTTGTCAGGAATGTTGAGGGGTTTGTTTTGAATGAAAATGAGGCTTGAAGAGCGGACGATGTTTGAGTACAGGACTATTTTACAAACACATTTAAAAACACTAAAACAGGTGCTGCAGGTGCTACTAATTTTCATCATGATAAATACATTCTGGCAGTAGCTGAAGGAGGCCAGGTGTGTACAGGCTAGAGAGAGATTTATTCTGCTTGCATGTATATATTTAATCCCTAAACCCCCACCTTAATCAAGCACATTTTCTCCAATTTTACCCAAATATTAAAGCTTTGACCTGAGAGCTTACAGCCTGCAGGCCACTGTAATGGCTGATTTGAAAGCTAAGACCTTCAAAACTCGTCTACTATAAGCTTTTTCCTTGTTTTTGTTATCACGTTATAGCTGCATTTGTTGCTTTTTTGTCAAATCTTTACCACGTTTTTGGCATGTTTTTGTCACGTTTTCATAGCTTTTTTTGGTCACATTTTTACCAAACTTTGGTCATATTTTTGTCACATTTTCATTGCTTTTTTTGCAGCGTTTTGGTGCCATTTCGTTTTTTTGTATGTGTAATGTAACTGTGATCAATCCACAAAAATGTGACCAAAACACGCAAAAACGAAAACGTGACAATCATACCGAGAAAGAAACTTAATTAATTTTGTAGGTCTTAGCTTTCAGATGAAGTGTTACTCTGGCCTGTAGGCTGTACGCTCCAGTCCATAAGCTTTTAGATTTGGGTAAAGTCGAACAGGAGAAAATGCGCTGGGTTAAAGCGGGGGTTAAGAAGTTAAGAAGTGTTGCAATACCTGTGAGGGAAGACACTCTTTGACACGTTGAGAACTGAGAGATGTTGGGCTGATCCTCGCAGCAGAGCAGAGCAGACCTGGCAACGCACCCGCACAGACATATTAATAAGAGACCAGCAGAATCACAAACACAAACCCGCGCTAGTGCGAGTGAATATGATTTAAAGGCTAATCAATATCTTCAGTGACGGCCTGGCAACTGGCTACATCTCAGAGCAATCAATGCATGGATATGGCTCACAGGACCCACATCAATAGATCACATACAGTATTCAGGCCACAGCTGACAGGAACATGAGGCTTATAATAATGGAATTACTTCTGTTACAACACATACTGTATGATATTAACCTATGCTTTTTTCCCCTCAAAGTCAAGTAAAATGCATGGTAATTCTATGCTTACAAAAAGATGTTGGAGGGTTGCTGACTGGACTGTTACGTTTGATTTGAGAGCAACAATCACAGTATCCTTTCAGTCTTACCTGATCCAAGGCGCAGTCAGTGTTGGATAAATCAAGGGTTGACAAGCTGTTTGGTTGAGCCAGGAAATGGTAGAAATGCTGAAAACAAAAACACAACTTTGAAATGTACTTCATAATGACATTTATTTTGTGACTACACAGAGATTAGCATTATATCGACATGCTCAGTGCTTAATAGAAATATCGGTATACCCCGAAACTCAGAATGAGCACATTTTCTCTAAGCTTCAAAAGCTTCTTGAACAAAGTATCAGAATGGCGACAAAAACAAGAGATGAAAACGCAACAAAAAGTGACCAAAAGAAGCAGCAAAAGTGTGACACAAACGGGCCAGAAAGGCAACAATAACACAATGGAAAAGTGACAAAAAATACAACTAAAGCATAATGAAAAAGCGACAAAAATGTCACAAACAGCATGAAAAAAAGTGACAAAAACATGACGAAAATGCATAAAAAAGAAATGAAAAAAGCGATGTAAAAGCAATAATAAATGACAAAAACAAACAAAATTGAAAACATGACAAAAATGCTTAAAAATTTTGACATAAAAGTTAAGATTAGCTTTGAAGGTCTCAGCTTTCAAATGAGGCGTTACACCGACGTAAGCTCCAGTCGAGAACCTTTTAGATTTGGGTAAAGCCAAGAAAAACAAAATTTGCTTGGTTAAGGCGTAAGAGGTTAAAGGTCATGTCAGCCTTTTTTCAGGTTTTGGGGACGACCTGATGAAGCCAATCACCCTCAACCTGCTACACTCACCTTTTTTGTTGCCACTTTTATTACATTAACTTTATCCACTTTCCACATAATGTATCCACCCATGTGTAAAAGATTGGTGATATTGACTACACCATACAAAATGCCTGGTCTGTTATTGCAGCCTTTCTATGGGACAACCCTCTATATTCCATGCTGTCAAAAGTCAATAATGTCCTACTGTGCAGCATGTCCAGAGATTAGTAATGACCCACAAGGACTTGCCCCACATAAACGCTGCCATGTGCAGTTCTGATCAATGTAGTACCATTACTGCAAACCATCACACTTTTCTCTTACCTGCATGTCGTCTCCGCGGAGGATGTTCCCTGAGAGGTCCAGATGGAGCAGGCTGCCGGGGATGAACGGGTTGGCACCGAGGGACTGGCAAAGGCTGTTCACCCCTGAAAACACAAACAAAAAGCAGGTAGTGTCGGCGCCATCGCTGCCCTCCAATCTCCAGCCCATGTTTTGACAGCATATTGAAGGAAATAGCAGAGGAAATGAAGAGTGGCTGAATGTGTCCCAGGTCACCGTGAGAATGCGTTTAAATGAAAGTGTAATTCTAAACCTCTGCTTGGGTCACCATATGAGGGGATGTTTTCTATCATGCCTTGCAAAAAACGGAACGCAAGACAAAGACACAACTAAAAAATTAGAGAAAAGAGTGACAAAAACGTGATGAAAACGCAACAAAAAAGAGACAAAAACTTGACAAAAATGCTTCAAAAAAGTAACAAAAAAGCAATGAAAAAGTGACAAAAACGCGGAAAAAAAAGCAACAAAAAACACACCCAAACATGACATACTGTAAATGCAGCGACAATATTACAAAAGTTACAATAAGTTTTGTAGGTCTTAGCTTTCAAATGGCACATATAAGCTTTATTGTGTCAGCCTCCTCCACAATTGTATAGCTATGAATTTTGAACAAAAAAAGAAGACTGTGAGCTCCAGTCACTTTTAGAGTTGAGTAATGCTGAACTGGAGAAAAGGCGGGTGGTAAGAGGTTAACAATTTCAAACAGGTTTTGTTCACCCCCTCTCATGGTTATAGTTAAATAGGTAGAGCCACAGCTGCCCTGGTCTAGACTGACAGAAGTGAGGCTGACAATCTGCATCATTTTAATAACAAGAAGGGGCTTTTCGTGCAAACACAACAGCTCCAATGACAAATCCTGATGCTGTTAGCCATAACCATTAATATAATTTATACATCTGTTGAAATTGCCAACGAAGATATACTGTATCTATGATTTCAGAATCAGAATGGATTTTATTGCCATTTCATTCAATACTGAAAATCTATTCAAATCAGTTAATATAGTCAGAGGGGCACAATAAAACAATCATAAATCTTTGTCCTGGCTTCTTCCAAATTGGCTTTGTATTTATAGACGTTAGGAATGCTGGAAGTATGGGTTGAGAAGGAATGCGAGTTAGGAAGCATGCGTTCAACTGGTCATTCACATGCCAATCACATGTACCTCTTCCACAGCTCTTATTTGGCATGACTTCACTTAGACATGTGAGGAAACGCTTGACTAAAAATACCAAATGAAGAAGCGCTATAACGTTAAAAATGAGTAGCCTTATAATGAAATGAGAACCGTAAACCAAGTTACAGTATGTGCTTGTTTTAGAAGAGAACATTAAGCAGGAATAACTGACCAGACACATTTACATAAGAAGCCTTTGGACGATGGCCTTAATACAGTGCATCTGCTGTGAACTGTTTGAGCATGGATTATAGATTGACATTTAATGTGTGATCTCATTTCAGAGAGCCGTTTATGGATTGACTGCGTGATGCGCATGTTTACTATGGGGCCCGAAAGACAAGTAAAACTTCACTTAGTCTAGAAACTGTTCCTACTACACATGCGGTTTCTTAATTTTTGCATCAATTCAGTACAGATGTAAGACAGTATTTCTTACCTTTGGGTGATAGTGAAGTCTTAGAAAAGTTTAAATGTTTTAGTCCCATATGAAGTTTGGCAAACTGAGCACCTAGAGATGACACACCTGCAACAAAAAGCGATGAACACAGATCATTATTAGGAGACAGTTCTATTTACTGAATGTGAGTGAGCACGCACAGAGCATCTTTAATTCATGTTATGGATGTCTAGGTATAAAATATTTACCTTTGTGTGCTTGCTGAACGATGAAAGAGCAAGTCAGTGATTGATCGTTCCACCACTTTTATTATTACTTACTTACTTATTAAACAGGTGAGCAATATAACTGCCTACAGGATATAATCTAACTTGGTGCTAGAAAGCCATGACGCCATCAAGAAGAGTAAACAAAAATAGTTTGAGATAATATTATTGGTCAAAATCGCCCACCCCTTCACACAAGCTTTCACGTGGGTAGCTAAGTGAAGCGATGCAATCTTGAGTAACATGGCCCGGAGTAGCACCGCGGCACAGATAAAAACATTGCAGCAGATGAGAGTATACATCATACCTCTATCCTCCAGAGGGTTGTTGGCAAGATTAATGGTAGTGAGTCCTGAGCTGGGGTTGCTCACCAGGGCAGCAGCGAGCTTTTGGGCAAAATCTCTGTGGATTGAGAGAAATACGAAGTGTTAGGCTGCTGCATAAAACATTTCTGTTTCTCTCCCATGGAAGCGAATTATATCATACTGCAATCATGGCCCGTTAGGCTGAGATTAAACGGCTCTACATTGCCACAAATATCAGTTTACGAGTGTGCAGTGATTTGCAATTGTATGTAGTAAAATCACTTTTGAATGCAGACTTTCTTTTATCCAGCACTTGGGGCAAATACAAAGAGTAGACTTATCGGCAAAATTCTTGCCCACAATACCCCTCTAAAATTGTGAACTTACGTTTTCAGCCCTGCATTGTCCAGAACCAACTCTTCCAGGCGACTTGATCTTGTTACCACCCTTAGAATCTCTTCACACACATCTGCAGACTTTGAAGTGCAGAAAACACATGTCAATAATGCAGAAAGTTCAAATAGTTCGCAAAGTTTGTGAAACAAAAACAAAACAGTTTGCAGTTTAATGGTCTCATATTCCCCCATCACTGATCCGTAGCAGTTCATTACCTTTATCAGGAGCTTAAAAATATTCTAATTAACGGAATTAGCTGCGAGGCAAAATATTTAACAGGAACCGCAGAAGCCTAGGCGGAAACATCCAAGGTCAAGAGCGAACACAGCGGTATACTTTTAGGTTAAATGAGTCCCGCAAGTGTTCTGGTAAGAACAGTGAAAATAACCCCGGGAGCCAGTTCATTTATGCTAATTAAAGCGGAGCTGCAGGAAGAAAAGAAGGAAGTGGTGAATGTGCGACAAGCCAAGAAGACTATGGATAGCAGAGGCACCAGAGGAGAAGTAAAAGAAGCACTGACTTTTGGGCACAATTAAACATTAAACAGTTTGGAAGTCCTTCCTCAAGTGTTCACTGACCCAGTTTACAGTTCTAGACGGTGAGTGTGCAGTATGGGAGCCCGCTATTACAAAATGTATGATGTCAGTGGCTAAATTTAGTTGGATGTTGAATTGGCAGGTTTATTCTGATACAAAACATAAAGTTGCATAGTTTTGAAGGCTTTGATATAATAGTATACATACATTTACCACATAATATGCAGCATTTCTTTGCAATAATAACAGCCCCTTAGCAACTGGCATAACTCTACTGGACCTCTGTACCACAGTTATTCTTGGAAAATGACATTTCGGCTATAGGGGAACCTTCCTCACAAGCAATAACATACTAGCACAGCAGTGACAGTGCAACAAAAGACAGGCAACATTGTCCACATTGTCCTTCACTGTTATCTCTGACGGAAGGGGGAGGGAGGGGGAGGGCTGTAGTGGAGAACAGGACAGAGAGAGTGTTGTTCTTGTGTTTACAGAAGTGGAATATGTCGGTCGGGGCAGTGAGCTGGGACCGATAATGTCCATGGGGGAGATTTAAAGTTAAGTCAGGGTTGAAATTGAGAAGTAAAACAGACAGAGATTGATGTCTGATGAGAACCTGGCCATCTGAACCCACTTTCTCAGAATAGATAGTGTGGAAGCCATGCTAGTGCGATGTTGCCAAATGGGAAATTTAAGAGTGATTGTGGATAATATGTAGACACAAAAGGGACAGCTGTCATTTCAACTTGGAGAGATAAAAAGAGGTCAGTTTTAAGAGCTATATTGCAAGGTGCTCATTATGTATTCTGTAGGAGCCAGTTCAGATCCCAGGCTGAAGACTTTGGCAAAGACAGACATTCATTATGAGATGTCTTCCCCCGTAGCTTGGACACTGTTGGTAGAGGATAGGGCCAGAGGCAAAGCAGAAGAGAATGAGTGCCAAGGCAGTGATGGGGTGGAGGGAGGGTGCAGTACAATCTGATGGGACAGGTGAGGGGTAGTTTAGTTGGAGAAGCCTGCAAATGATTGGCTGCGGTGGAGGCATGGCTGTTATGATGTGCTGGCGATATATGACAGATGGTAATGCTGCAGATATTTGTTGTTGTAAATTTAAGATTAAGCTTCCTATAAAAGAAACTCAAAGGCCGGCTTTAAGAATGCAGAAGGCGGTTATGAACACAGAGTTGTTAACTTATAGACTAAATTGGTAGAGAAAAGCAGACGCCTAAGTCGAAGAACCGAGACGGGTTGGTGCGTGATGGTGCCAAATGATTCACCAAGCAGTTCCGTCTTATGTTGGTGAATCGTTTCTTAGTTAAGACAGCTGCTTCTTCAACAAATGGAAACAAATCAACAAACAAAAGAGGAAAAAGAAGTAAAAAATAAATCACTTGATCGCTCTTCTGTAGGGTTGGGTACCGTATACTGGTACTTTAACAATACTTTGTTTTCGATACCGATACCTGAACGATACTTATACTAAATTATTTGTCATATAGACCCATAAAACAGATTAATAATGTTAATTTCTTCCTTTTCTTTCCATTTAATTTATTTTGCATTTGTATCATTATTTGACATGAAACAACCAAGAAACTTCCTTTAATTACAAAGGGCGTCAAATTTTTTTTTTTTTCCCAACAACTTATTCTTATTTCCCCCCGATTTTAAACACATTTTTCCACCTTTTTACACCAAATGTTTCATATTTTTCCCCTCAATTTTCCCCAAATGTCAATTTTTCCCCCATTTTTTATTTTTATATATTTTTCCAATTTTGGCCAACATTTAACTTTTTTTTCTTCTTCACATTTTCCCCTAACCCCCCCCCCCCCCCCCCAAATTGTTTTCCTTTTCCCCCGTTTATTTCCAAAATTTTCCCCCATTTTCTATTTTAATTTTTTTTCAAATTTTGGCCAACATTTTACCTTCTTTTCTTTTTTCTTTTTACATTTTCCCCAAAATGTTTTCCTATTTTTCATTTATTTCCATATTTTTTCCCAATTTTGGCCCAAATTTTCCCCATTTTTTACACTTGCTTTTCAACATTTTTTACACTTTTTTCTCCCAATTTCTCCCCTTATTTAAATTTTTCACTTTTTTCTTCTTTTGAATTTTCAAAACCAACAGCATCAAACTTGAATAAAAGATTTATATTCCTTTACGGTACCTGCTTCGATACTTTTATTTTTTCGACATCAGTAGTACCTAAACCATTTTCTTTTATACCATACTGGTATCGTTAAACAGTACCCAGCCCTACTCTTGTGTTTTAATATTTGTTGTACGGGCCACAATAACTAATACTGGTACCACTGCCAATACAGCGTGACTGGCAGCATACATGCCTGCTTATTTGGGCAGTTCGGAAAGCCACGCTGTGCTTTCATGGCCTTGATGTTGCTCTATAGACTGTGTCAGCTTCTTTCACTGAGAATAAAGAGCAATCGGGACATCCTCTTATCGTCACGGTCCACTGCTCATCTGCTCCTCCTCCGTCATTTCTTCCCGGGCGTCGCGATTAGAGCCACACAAACAGGCTGATTAAACTGAAGACGGGCAGAATAATCATTGCTCTTGAAATGTGTGTGAGATTCTTTTATCATCTACTTCATCGCTCCGAGACAGTCCTTATCTCTGAATGGAGAGGTTTACTTTACTTTAATCTTAGCCGCGGGTGCCTTCAGTGATCTAAGCACAACTTCCCTTGTTTTGCATTTTCTCAACTGTAAAGTGTTGCACGAATGAGTTCCCATAAGGGAAACTTGATACTCAACCATAGCCTTATCCTGGTGTAGTACTTCCTATGTGTAAAATATAACCAAAATGGACCCCCAAGCTAACAAGACAGCTGCCCCTCAGTTGAACTGCGTGTGTCAATAGTTTGGCTGGAACATCAGGCAGCTTACATCTGGTGGTGGAAAGTTAAGTCTCTTTTCCACAGCCGGAAAATGTCAAGCCATCTTTCTTTCTTTTCCCAGTTTTCCTCCTTAAATACGATCTTTCCAGACACGTTCGGGATTGTTTTTTACTTAGAGACAGCTTTGTCCACTGACCTGTGTTCACTGCCATGATCTTTCCTTGTTGTAACATGTATTTTCGGTAACAAATTATAGCCGTCCTGCTTGCCAAGATTGCCAAGTCCTGCTTTGACAGTGGCTTAAATCTAACAATAGGAACGATACAATTACTGTTTTAGAAGCTTGACAGAAATATATAAAAACACTATTCAAGGTTATGATTGATCAAATATCACTTTATCTCATCATGTGTAAAAAGACACCGTTACAATATCCAGATCTAAAGTGTCCGTCCGTTACCCAAAAGCTGGATAATTGTTTGCGCCAGTGAAGTCCGATGTGGTAATTGGGGCGACTGGGCAAAGCCTTGAGACGGAGTGGGTAATGGAGAGCTGCAGGGGGGCACCGGCCTGAAACACTGAGCCTCTTTGTCTGCTGTGGATTAGCAATCTTATCACACAAGAACATTGCTCTGATCCCCCGTCAACACACAGCGTGGGCACAATGGAGACACAGGAAGATTTGGTTTGCATACACAGATATACAGTTCATGATGTCACGCACACTAGAGTTGCAAAAGTGGGACGGATGGCTTTACTGTAATATTGCACTCAGATGGTTGTTGCAGTAAAGACATGCGGAGAAGGATCTTTTTGACATGATTATCAAGGTTTGATATCAATACAAGCCAATAGCTAAATACAGGTAGATTTCACCCTTTTTATTGGCTGCTAATAATTAATCCACTTGTGAACTTGGCCGGTTGGATTTTTGCTCAACCTTTCTATACTTTAAAGACTTTGGAAGAAGGCTGATCCCCTCAGCCGTCACGCTTCTTAACAGCAGGCCCGGCTGAGTGTTCTCTCTTATCTACTGTACTCTATGTCCTATTGTCGAACATGCACCGTGTACGTGAAGAAGAATTTCCCCTCATGGACAATAAAGATGGACTTGGTTTTCGACTGTCCATAGTTATGGCATAAAAGCTGAGACAAAAAAGCATAAACCAAATAAACACTATTGTGTTAGATTTTATAGACACCTACCCAGACATAGAGCCACATTCAACACAACTTTTTTAACAAACTATACACCCAAACAAAATATTATCTTACGTAACTTTAGCAAGTAAAAACCCTAATTGCTTTGGAAACTTGGAAAAAGACCAGCCATAATGAAGAAAAGTTTATGTGAGGCTTTGAAAAATGCTGACCCAGACCAAGGCCAAAAGCATGTGTATATTATTATCAAGTGAATTTGATATTCACACTATTGACATGTAGGATCAAGTTAAATATTGTGTAATAAGTGAAAGACTGACCAGTTTACAGTCCTTGGTGGAGAGCTTTGTAAACCACTGGTTGAATTCCAACACTGCGATTATGGCCACCAGGTCCCTAAGGAATAGCAAAAGAAATCAGGTTCTGATCAGTACTTTACCTCTATTGCAAAAAGCAATGTTTTAGCTCATTTCAGTTTTAAAAACATATGAGAAACAAATGAGAAATATTATAGGGTCTTGAAATACACATTTAGAAAGTGGGGGCCTTGCCTGTTTCCAAATGGTTGAAATCCTGCAGATTAAGTTCTCTCGAATCTTGTGTTAAATAAATGGTGTCGACATCCTGAAGGAAAACACTGGTTATATGCCTGATACAGTTAATTGGACATCAAATTTAAGTATTTCAAGTATATTGTACGATACTGACCCACTGCACCTCTTCCCTGTACGGCAGCCCGAGCCAATCACAAACACATTTGTACATCAGAGAGAAGCCACCTTTAAAGAAGCAAAATCATGGTTACAAAACACCCCCATAGAAGCAAGGAAGCAAAATATCATTCAGCTTAAACATAGATAACATCTTAAATGAGATAAAATATGACAAAGTCTCAAGAAAGCCTTTGTGTGAATCTGAATTAAGTAGTTTGTTCCTACCACATGGCCCAGGTTCTCCAGGCTTGTAGTTCTCCCACTGCGTTTGTAAAGAGGTCAGTCGGTCTGGAGGCTCCATGCTCAGCTTCTTCATGACTTCCTATTAAAACAGCAAATGAAAAGCTCTATGGTTTAGTCAGTACTCTAGTGTTCATGTTTTTTTCAATAAATGAATAGGGGCTACTTTGAGGAGTGATTAAAATTATTTGAAGTCTAAACTCACGGTGGAGGAAGACCTGGACATATCCTCTGCATACAGTTCCCAATGTGAGCCACCACCTCATTGACCTCTTCTGTGGACAACAGCTTCAACGAGAAGAACCCGCGCTCGTACTCTATTGACAGCTAAAAGACAGATGCACTGATGATTAGTAGAGCTCAAACCACATTAAGAAGTACATTGCTCCTACCACCACCACTACTACCACTCCCTATTACAAGTACAACCACCTACTATTGACTCAGAAATATTTGCCCTCTTCATTTGACCCTCTCTTTAAACAGTGCCTGAAGGCCACCTCGTCCGGAGCAGTGGGTGACAGCAATGCAGCATCTCCCGATCTCCAGACAGGATCTTGATTAGAGTACCTAGCTGAAGGACAACTGTGCATGTTTGGGCTTGATGCGTGAAACCATCGTGAAACCCACTCACACACGGGAAGAATACGCAAATCAAACCTGGGGCTGTGACGCTGCAGATCGTTCTTCCAGGTTGGATTTCCCCCTAAGCCTCATTATTACTACACCCACTAAACAACCATCTTTATGTTTGCAAGTAAGACTGTCGCAGTACAGCCTGGTTCAGGAGCGTCCCAAAACTTTACTTGAAATAAATGTGCGGATGTAGTGACATTTGCTACTGAAAGGCTACTTATGCAAATACTGACGTGACGTGTGCCGTTTCCATAGGTTAACATTATCATAATCCCAGCTGCTATTTATTAAGGATTCAGAACTATCCATCATGATAAGTAATGGACTGAGAACTGGAGAAGAGGTTCAGCTGCTGGTTAGAGGGGGATTATCATATTTAATAGGTACATTATGGTCATTGACAGGGGGCTCTGGTGCCTTCCAGAAATAAATTAAAGCTTAAAAAGGATAAGGGGACAAAGAATCACTGTCAACTTTTTAAGTTTAAGAGTTTCTTTCAGTGTTATCTACTGGAATAGGAATTCAATTCAACATATATTGTATGTTTCTTCCTGCAACTTCTTATACTCAAAACATGCACAACTCCAGCTTGTTATTCTTGACCATGAAGTTCTGCCTCTGACATGTTTTGCCATTTTGCATTGATGAATGGGTCAAATACAGATGGAAAATCCCCATTCATTTGTACTTCGACCCGAGCCTCAAATATCTTTATAGCGTAGTTTGGTTTATTAGAGGCAAATTCTGCATAGTGCTCAAAAGAATCAAGGTAAAAAATGTCACATAATTCTAAGCTGTAGATTGTCTGTCTTTTGCTCCATTTCTATTTGTAATGTGTTACTTTGTTACCTGTGTAGGCTTATTACAAGCAACCCCCTGGATCTCCAGATAGTTGAAGGAGTGCTCCACCTGAAAAAAAAAAAGAAATGTTATGGCTGGTGTCAGCATCCCATGACTAAAGCTTTTCAAGTCAATGGTCTCATGCCGTGACTAACAGAGGAATGTCTGGTACATAATTAATAGGAGAGAATATAGTCACTTTCTTTACTTTAGGAGTGTGTCTGGGCTTCAGTGCAGACTCCACCATTTCATGTCATGTCAAGCAATAAGTTATAGGAATTATTCAAATTAACTGAAGGCTTTAGGTGCTTCATACAGTAACCTCAATAGTAGTAATGATGGGAAAATCATTATTTCCTTTTAGGTCCATCCTTATACCCTCATTGTTTACATATGAACTACAATGTAATATACTGCACATGATATGTTTTCTTAAAGTGAACACAAGAAGAATCACCAGCACCACGCTTTCTAATTCTGTATGGAGGGGATATTTCAGGACAAAGCGCACCAAGACAAAGCAGCTGCTTCTTTTCCATGCCTAAAAAGGAAAGAGGAGCTTTTCACAGAGAGGCGGAGAGACTGGTGTGTGCTCCCTCTCCACTGTACATCCACCACCGTCTCACTGCACTCTGAGACAGAGCGCCCCGGGGCAGGCCAGGGAGCAGAGCCAGGCCGGTCCAGGTGGGAGCTCCAGCAGCCTCAGACATCAGAGCAGAGACGTCTACTGTCTACACTGTGCACTTAGTATGTGTGCTCTATAGTGCGCTTACTCACTAGGTCTTTGTTTGAGAGTCAACTGTATTGACTGCAGTGATTTCCTTCAATGTTCTTATTGTGCCTCAGCTTGTTTTACAGCTTTAAAAGTAAGGATTTGTTACACATTTGGGCAACAAGTATGTTTGCCCACTAACCGTTTTATCGGTTCTTTTTCCCTTCCTATTTCTCCCTACTCAGCTCTGCTTAGCTTAAATGTATTATCACCAATGATAGAGCTAAAACACCATTATAATCACGCTGTATTGGACATGAAGACAACAAGCATACAGTCGCTGTTTAATTGTGTCTACCATAGCCAACTTCTCACATAGTCAGGGCAATTTGAGTATCGCACTCTAGACAGAGATGTCGATCAATCTGGACAGCTGCCAATGAGCAGGTGTCACACAAAGATGAGAGGATCTCCAAATATTGCACTTATCCGTATCATAGCAGTCTGCTACTGTGACCTAATTTGACCCACTTCTTAAGATAAACTATTCTTTCAAATGAATAAAGACCAAACTGCACAAGTCTGAAAGAGATATGGCCAAGAGAGTTGAAACTAAATCAACAGAGATGAATGAAGGTGTGTTTTGGTTTGCACTGGCAGGTTGTAGGCCCTGCAGCTTCTCAAACAGAGTCAGGCATCAATTGAAGAACAAACCCACGGAGATGTGTGTGTGCAAAGGGCTAGAGGGGGATTCTGATGCTTCTGAGAACACAGAAACAAACACAACATGTAGTAAGGTTTACTACTGCAGAAAAGACTTCAATCCACAATGTCCCTAAAACAACAATATCCCAACCACAATTTCCAGCTGTGGTTTGTTGACTAAAAGACATACATTATTAAACAAAGGACAATGTTAAATCTATGTATGCTCAGTGAGTCACAACACTAACAAATTTGTTGTTGCATTGGATTTTGAGCTACATACCATAAAAATACAAATATCAAATTAGTTTTGGGTGCATAATTTGCAGGTCAACCTCTAAATTCATATAGTAATGTTGGGAGGTGAATTATTAGTATAAGTTCAGTTGACGCAATGGAGAAACCTTTAAATCTGCCAAGTTCCAGAAGACGAAATACACTGGGAAAAGTATATAGACGGGTATTCAAACAAATCTTTTACAACTGGAAGGTTCCATGAACTAATAAAACTTTGAATCAAGCTGTCGAGCAGCAGAGACAGGTCAACAGGGAGCAGCAGAGGACTGATATACAAGGTCACAAGGGGCTTCTTCCAAACAACACTTAAATACAGCAACTAAAACAACTCGATCAATACACAGAAAAAGTACGACTTAAAAATGAAGGAGCACTCTCTGCGACTCCAATAAATTACCTTTAAGCTGCTGATCAATCACCTAAACCTTCCCTAGAGGATCATTATCGACTCTGGAAATATAGCTGTTTGAAAGGAACACCATAAAAAGATAATATGCAAGAGGAAAATAAACATGATTGACTTATATATATATATATATAATATATATATATATATATAATATAAAATGTTGATATTTTGCTATTTTTCATATATTCTAAAGTACATCACATTTAGTAGACATTAATTGACTCCAATGTTCTCTCATTAATAAGGAAATGTCATTCAGGCAAAGAATTTAGATTAACAGAATGTAGTACAGAGCTGTATAATAAAACCATTTTGAAATGATAATGCAATAATAAACCTTGTGTCTTTGTGTGTGCTTGTATGCTGCCTGCATGTATGGTGAAATAGTAATAATGGTTTACTTTACACTTGTATTGTGCTTGACATTGGTGGTGGAAGCTATTAATGAAACTGACGGAAGTGCGACTGTGCTATCGGCGCCTCAGACCACAACCAATCACTCACACTCTACATCCATACACACAGACGGTGGGTGAAGTGTTTTGCCCGTGGACACGGTCAGCACTTGCAGGAGCAGAGATTCCAACCGCTGACCTTTCAGTCTTGAGACCGATCACTCCACCATCGGAGCCACTGTTGCACAAACATTACGTTTGTTAAGACCATGATTTTATCCGCTTTCTTTTCACTTTATGCAACAGTGAAGCACTTTGAAATGCCTTGTGTAGGAATTGTGCTCTATAAAAGCTCTTTCACTATAACCAAGTTAGAATCTAATCATGGAATCAGACCTGAATTTTAACAGTCATATTAAGTCTATTACATCAGCGGCGTATTACCATCTAAAGACATTGCTATAATAAGAAACAGTGTCGAAACCAGACCTGGAGAGATTAATCCATGCGTTTGCTCCAGTCGGTTAGACTATTGTAACTGCTTCCTCACTGGCCTCTCTAAACGAGCTGTTAACAGCTGCAGTATATTCAAAATGCTGCTGCTCGAGTCTTGAACCAGGAAATACGACCATATTAGTCCAGTGCTCTGGTCTCTACACTGGCTTGTTGTCGCTCACAGAATTGACTAAAATAGCTCTGCTGTGTAAAAGTCTCTTCATGGCACCAAAGTATATGCAGCTGACATGTCACAGCCTTATGAACCACCTCGGGCCTTGAGAGCCTCAGGGAGGGGTCTTTTGGTGGTTTCCAGAGTCACCACTAAAACACGGTGAGGCTGCGGTTTAGTTTCATGCAGCAAAGGTCTGAAACAGTCTCTGAGGACGTTAGACAGGCCTCAACTCTGACTAGGTTTAAGTCCAGACTGAAATCATGCCTAGTGCTAATCTGAAAAATTGCCATTGAAATAAAAACTTGTGAACATAATGTACCGTTAGAAACTGGAGTTTTTTTGCACTGATGGTGGTATATTTAACAACAGATGTTCAATGCTTCGCAATGTGCAAAAGAATTCCCATCTGTGACACATTATGTGACCAGCTCTTGGAGGAATTAAACGCTATGGACCGAGTATGCAACTTTGCTTGAAACAAACCTGATGATATTTTTAAACACAGTCTTTTGCCACCACAGACAGTGATGCTTAAACTGGCACAAAACAGGTCTACAAATGATGGGAGGCTTACCTTTGCGGGAATACGAGCCGTCAAGAGGTACACTCGGTGAGATGCCAGAGCCTGTAAGAGAGATCAGAGAGAATAATAAGTATGTGGCAGTAAGTACACACTACAGTAAATATACACCAGCCACAAGCAAAAGAACAAGGAAATGACAAAGCTCACCGGAGGACTCAGGTTGACTCACTTGAGATGTGGCAATGAATGTACAACTACAAGAAAACCCCTAAAAACACAGGAAACTACTAGAAGGTATAAAAGGTATGTGTTTTAATAGCAGAGGGGGAAAATTCAAAAGCAAAAAGATGACATAGTTGACTGCTTCTGTTGCATTTTGGAGAGTTAAAAGTCAAGCACGAATGAGTGAACAAGGGTACTGCCAAACTTGAAATTCCAAAGTGGACAAGCACTACCTCTAGAAAGGTCACTTGGCTTTGGTTGAAGACAAAGCTAATACAGGAAGAGATGAAAGACGTAACACAATGTAATTTTGTACATGAATAGAAGCAAAATTGCAGAATCTTTCATCAAAGGAAAAAAGCAACATTATTACCTAAATATTCAAACTTACAACATTAACTTGTTTGTCATGGATGTCAAATGACCACTAAACCACACAAAGTCTAATAGACCAGCATGTAAAGCAGATTTCTGCAGTGTAGGTGCCATAAATAAAAGAGGCAGAATCTGGCAGCCCTGAAAGACCACAGTGCAGTGCATGTGAGAGGCTTGATGTGATAGACACAGACAGGCTGCGCTGAGTGACCAAACATAACCTCCACAGAGCACCAGCCAGACTTGCATACAAATCGGCACGCTTGAGCCGGAGAAGAAATGACCAGTTATTCCATATACTGTACATAAATGAAGCAGGAATTTCTATTTGTTTTATCATTGTGTTATTTAAAGTGGGCAGTCCTTAAACCCCCCGCATCCAAAACCCTGCCCCTCCACTCTGGTTCTGTTCTGTCCTGCTGCCTCCTCCCTCTGTCCCTCTCTCCCCGTCTGCCCTCTTTGAGTTCAGGCCCACGGCTGTACTTTGAGCCAGAGTTTCACATGACCACCATATTGCCCCAGTTTGTTTGGGGACAACCAGATGGCAGGACGGGTAGATCATGGCTAAGAGAACTCACCGGACATCTGCTCCTGGTGTCTCTGAATTAGACACATTTAGATAGAGATTAGTGATACATTTGTAAGCGCTGTTGAGTGCTATTTATCTGTTGCATTTGGTATAAGAGCATCTATCACATCAGAGCATTCAATTTAAAAACAAATCTTACAAAATCTCAGAACGAGGTAGCAAAGAGCATCTGTCTCCGAGGTTGTAGTGAGTTACATATTGATCTGGTATATAATTTCTTGAGATACGAGTCCCTATGTATGCGAACTTGATTTAGATTATAACAAAGAGTGCAAGAACTGTATTCAAAATGGGGGGGGGGGGGGAATATACAGTGTAACATAACTTTCCAGAGCCGTCGGAAGACATTTTAGTTATGGCGTGCTGAGGGACAAAATTTACTTCAAAAACGCTTTTTCTGTGCATATTTCCCATTTAATAATATTGCCTGCAGTTCGCAAAGTATCCACTAGGGGGTGCTGCAGCGCCCTCAGCACCTTGGATTCCCACTGCCTTGTAACCATCACTTCTATTTGACCAGCCATGCAACTTCCAGTTCATTAGTGATTATAAACTGTGCTGTGTAAAAATAATAACAAATGTAGGGGGTATTTTTTTAAGACTCAATAGGGAGTGAAAGCTGGAAAAATGGCACAGAACATCCTGAAACATCCTGATACACACGTGTGTATTACAGTATTAGGGTGTAAATGAGAGAGTGCTGCCTGACTAAAAAAGTGCACAAATTAGTCTGCGGCAGATCCATTTTTGCATGTGCTATTGGTTTGGCACATGAGCAAACGCTTCTTGCAGTCTGATTAAGTTCATCAAGTTGAGATCGAATCCCGGACAGAGCGGGGCCTTACGGCTTACGGTGGAGTTTAGGTTTTCCATCTTCCAACCTCCAAAACATGTAGGTCAGACAGGCCCAAAGTGGCACTGAGCATAGCCTATGCGGCTCAAGACTTAACCTCTCCATCTGAACAGTCATTTCATTGTCAATCGTCAATATTTATCTTGCAGCCATAATATTTAACTCCCACTAATAAACAGCACCATCTTTAGCAATTTCTAAGACAGAATAGTGTGCAGGTAAAAAAAAAAACATTTTTTATTACTGTTTTACCTGGATTGGATTAGCCTCTTACCCAACCTTAATCGAGTGCATTTTTTCCAGTTCATTATTACCTTAATCTAAAAGCTTCTCAACAGGAGAGTACCAATGTAAGCCATTGAATGCTAAGACCGACAAAATGATGTAACGTTGTTGTCACATTCTCGCCGCGTTTTTGTCACATTCTTGAAGCGTTTGTTACTTTTTCATTGCTTTTTTTTGTCATGTTTTCGTCACGTTTTTTGTGGCTTTTCATTGCTTTTATCCATCGCTTTTTTGTCGTGTTTTTGCGATGAGCCATTCCCAACAGCAATATCTTAACTTTCATTTGCCAAACCCTCTCTTTCTTTGCCCCCCTTCTGATCTCCCCGCATGAGCAGCCGTTCAGACAGGCAGTGGTTACCATGGCGACGGCCGGCCCATGCTGCACACGCTGCATTAACTGATAGACGCTCAGTCGGTCACACATAAAAGTGCCAATAACTATTTCACCCCTAAACACGGATCACCTTGTTTGAGTTTTGCTCCCGCGCTGTGAGTTACTGGACACTGTTTTGTCTGCAGTCATTGAGTCAGAGAGAAAATCTATTTCCAGAAAAGAAGGCTTTCTTCATCCATCTCGAGGCGCATTCACACTCCACAGGACCCGTCACTCACAATATAGCTACTGCTGTTAGCTTAGGAAAATCAGGTCTGAAAACATGAAAATAGATGTCTTAAACAAATACATGCCTTAAAAGGTTCAAGCAAAGCAATTCCAGAATACAATTTTGAAAGAGAATAGTATTTTTTTTTGCCATTTTCTGTAATGACATTCAAGATGCATTAATTATATACCAAATCCAAGCTAGCCAACTATAATCACATGCTAAGCTGTTGGTGAAATGTAGTGCTACAGCTGAGAGATATATGATGATATAGAGTTTGTTATGTTTTGCCAACTTAAAAAGCACAGACTTCGCCTTTTGGGGACTTAATAAAGCGCTGAATTTCCGTGTATAAACTGAATGACTCACATGCTCGCTGTCAACAAAGGCCAGTGGAATAAAGGTATTTTTAGGCACAGAGCAAATGTTTATAAAACAGGAAAGAATAACACAGGGCATGCACACTGAGAAAACCTCTGTTGCTGTGTAGTAAAAGATCAATTCGTTAGTGGACCACGTTAAAGCGGAAGGGGAAGAGCAATGACTTAATAGATTGTAAGTGCTGTTTTGCTGATAAGGAGCCGCGGTTAAATCCAATCACAGGGCAGGTTCATAATGAAGGCAAAGTGTTCAGGAGCCATTTCATCTCTGTCCACCGCAGTGTGACAGAGATGATCCTATCTATGTTCCATGTGCAATCGATCAATGGCCGTGGGATCAGCATCAATCCCGTTTTCAATTCTCATATTTTTTTTATTTTCTTAACATGTGATCCGCATTTACAGAGAATGAAAATCTGCCGCTTGCACAATGATGCAATTACAGAAACCTAGCAACTCTTTTCCAATAAATGTGCCACATGAATTGTACATTGCTGACAACATGAATTTCTCCTGCCTACATTTATGGGTGGTGCAAGAGGGAGGCAATAGGTCCCAGACTGCAGCTCAATAGACCGATATGGAACTGTGCCATACGCTTTGTTAAGCAAAAGAAAAAGAAAAATCCTTTAAAAATTTGCATCTACAATTGGACTTTAAGACAGTTTTTCCTGTCCTAAACGGCTATGGAGAACACTAATACTTAATTGGGCATATCCACTGAATTAAAATGACGATAATAAAACAAAGCACATGCATTTACAAAACATATATAATTAATAAGTTCAAGATATTTCTTGTAAACTACAACTCTTAAGGTGAATATCTAAAGCAAGGCAATATATTGATTTTGCACAGCCAGTACAAGCTGCTGACAAGGCAGCTGGGGTCTCCACTGCAGCTTCCAAATACACAGGAATCTCTGCACAATGTGTTCACAAAGTGAAGCGCAACATATGCTACATACAACCATAAGCCAGTACCAGCAGCTGAAGGTAATAATGTAGCTAATCTCATTGAGCACAAAATTAAATACTAGTTTCAGGTTAGATTTTCAGGGAAGATGAAGAGGTAAAGATCCAATTAGGGCAGCAGGAAATTTATTCATTGTATGCCCCCTTCACGTTGTGCCAGGAGCCAAAGCCAGCACTAAAAAGAGACATCAATTTTCTTTTATCACTGCCATGCCCGTCATTATGGTTTCACTGCTGAGGAGAGGAGCGTGGAGGGGAACAAAGGCGGCCGACGGTGGCACTTCCTGAACGCCTTTGATTGGTCGCAGTAATCAGACCACAGCTGCAGCCGGAGTTAGTGGTGGCATGGAGGAAAATGGTCTTCCTCATGGCATCACACTATTTAGCCCCTTGTTTCTGTAAAAAAGAGTATTATGAGCGAGAGGATGTTTTAATCACGTTGACTTTTGATAGGGCACTGTTCTTTTGTCTCGCACTGGTGGAGATGGTGCTCAGAGCAGGACTCGATGTTGCTTGGCCAATTTCAGAAAATATGTAAACATGAATGAATACAATAAACTGCATTTCTTACACTTGATTTAAGTGGTTGCACATTTATAGTTTGGCACAGGTCTTGCTGCTATTATTGCTACCACACCATGTCTAAAACACTTGAACACAAACCAAGGCTCAGCACATCCGAGGTTGGCTGTGGATTCAAAGGTTGCCGGGATTAAACGCTACAGATTACTCCGCGTAATACTGGATACAGATCTGGGCTTTTACGAGCTGGATGCTGTCAGGGTGATGGAGGGGAGGTCCCAGAGGAGACCGTCGTCCCGCTGCAGGTCGTCCTCAGACCCCCGTGTGCGCTTCACTCACAGATAAGGCAGACGCGGGTTTGATTCATCAGCATGCCAGGCAGACACAATAATGCAGAGGCGTGCAGTGTAGCGATGCCAAGTAGCCAGGATTTTTGGAATGAAAATAATCAATACAGAAGGGCAGAACAAACAAGGAGGAATTATGAAGTGAGGCTTGTTTATGGGCGGAATAACAAAGTACAGTAAGGAGGGTGGGAGATATGCTTTTTCTCTGTGCGAAATAAAATGAATGTACAAAAGCATTATTGAAGAGTCCAACAGAAGGTTGTAGTTTAATTTCCCTGAGAAATTAGTAGGCAAGATTATTGTTATTCTATTAATAAATCAACATAATCACAATATTATTTTCACAAGAATTGTAAAGCTAAAAACTGCCATTCTATCGGCATAGGTTTGTGTATTTTTTTCTGGCTTCTAGATTGAATTGCACTTTTTACAGTAAGCACACAGGTACTGAAGAAGGCACACTGGGAAGAAAGGAATGACAGAGACAAAGGCAGAGCAGCAGATGGGAGGGGAGTGGGGCACTTTGGTCTGTGTTGGCATTACCCACGGCTTGTACTGCCAGTGTCAATGATAGAAATGAAGTTATTCTAGCAGAGATCACAAGCGTTGGTGGGGCTCCTGATGCAGAGGTCATTCTAGGATAACTATTACACATCAAATCAAAAAGGATGAAAGGAGATTTTAGATCCAAGTTAAATGGATTTTTAAACAGACTGTGTTGCATAAGTAAATGAGAATGCCTAATACAATTAGAAAGCTTGTACAACATATTTTAAACAGTTTCGGACGTAGATTGGATTTGTGGGAGTCTATCCTTAATTCTCAAACTCAAATGAAGTTGCGATAAGCACTCAGATGAGAAACAGATGCACTTGACTGAACACATGAGAGCCCACTACAAAGTGACCAGGGTGGAGACGGGGCAGGCATTTCCTCTGCACCAGTGGCCACTACTTTAAGGGACTTGAAACCAGTCGACTACACTCTGTAAGACACAGCTCATCTCAACAACGCAAACTTCTGTGCATGGTCGTATTATTGAAGTGAAGACAAACTTTATGTCCATGTCGGGATAAAGCTCATCGACTTGAGTTACAGACTATAGGCCAGTGTAACGCCTCATTTGAAAACTAAGACCAGCAAAACTCATGTAAGCTTCTTCCTCGTTATGATCACGTCACGTTATTGTCATTTTTGGTTGTTTTTTTCATCACGTGCTTTTATGACATGTTTTGGTCACATTTTTGTTGTGGCTTGATCACAATTACATTAAAACACACAAAAAACACAAAAAAGCATTGAAAACATGACAAAACGTGGCAAAATTGCACCAAAAAGCATTGAAAATGTGACAAAAACGAGGATGAAGCTTAGATGAGTTTTGTAGGTCTTAGCTTTCAAATGAGGCGTTAAACTGGCCTATAGGCTGTAAACTCTCCAGTCAAGGAGCTTTTAGATTTGGGTAAAACTGGCGAAAATGTGGTCAGTTCAAGCCGAGGTTAAGCCATTTAAAAAAAAAAAAATTTTGGTTTAATGGTGGAAACGGAGCAAACCCATCCAGCCACGAGAGAATAGAGTTCGGGAAATTCCACAGTTACCAAGGAGATCCGCCATCTTTGCAGCTGTTAGCATACCATTGACTAACATTAGCTAAAAACAGTATAAAAAGTGGGAAAAAAGCCGTGAACAACTCGTTGCTGCTGAGTTACTGCTGGTAAATACATCTAACACACTGTGATGCCAAGTGTTTAATGTGAACAATAACTCCAGTATTTTACTTTTAAAATCTCCATTAGTTTACAATTGCTGCTAATCCCATAATGCTTAGCGATATGACATCACATTCCCAAACACTATATGCAAACTCTGCTCACAGAGGTTCACAAATCAAACCCAGGACCTTCTCGGTGTGATACAAAAACACAAACCGCTCAGCCACAATGTCTCCTATGACTAACCAACACTTTACAAAATAAATAAAAAAAATCACATGTGGGTTGTACACTTTATTAGGTTGTACTTGGACACCTACAAGTTTTATGATTTAAAATGCAATTGTTCAACAAGCAATTAAGCTCCTGATGTCTGATCCCAGGTGTACCCCATGTGCAGTACAATAGCCTCTCGGGTCTGAAGATAATTTGAATAGGCTACGGTACAATAAAATAAATAATGGTGGACATTTTAATTTGTAATGTGCGCAACTGCATTTCAAGCACACAATAAAAACGATATTAATGACATAAATCTAAAGTACGGCACTTGCATATGGTCATTATAGAAAAACTGTGCCACACCATAAAGTGCCGTAAGAAGAAGAGCAGCCATGCAGCAAGAACATGGGACAGTGCTGCCCTGAAGTCACAGTGGTCATTTCGCTGCCGAGTTGCTGCTTGCGTGCCAGCGACTGTCACTCACTGAATCAGACGGCAACACTCATAGGCTTGTCTTTCAAGTGTAAGGTTCAAATCACATTAAGATTTACGGTTTGTCAGTTATCACAGATGCCAGACCAGTTTTGTTCCAGCGGTTTACAAATATCAATAATGGATGTGTCTGTGAATCCCCAAACCCACCAACGCAGTGACCGCACAGCGCACCAAGCAGGCAATGCCATTATGAAACCATTCCCGGTAAGGTGAAACCACAATGATACGAGGTCTGAACAGTAGAGTACATGTTGAGGGTTCAAGTGATATTTAAAAACTCAGCCCAGTCAAGCATCGAGGCTGGTCAATTCTATTACAGAGACAATGAGTGACAATGACCCTGACCTACGGGGCGATGAAGATGAATGACAGTGGGCGGGCTAGGAGCTGACACTAAGAAATGTCTCTCAGGGGAGGTTCGATTCAGAGCTGGGGGAGAATTTTCAGCGAAATGATTGGGTGATATGCTGAAAATTCGTGACATGAGGTTGAAAACTGAATTATTTTGAGGTCATTCTATATATAATCAGCAACGGCAGGGTCAAGTGAGCCTCTTCTGCTCAAACAAGGACCAAAAATACACATAGATAAGATTATGAATATATATCAAAATTTCCATAAAGAATAGGAAAGGATTTTACAAAATTACACTAAATGAAAATGTCTCAGAAGATTATGACATCATTAATAACACTACAACAAATGAATTACACTTTGTTATACCATTCATGGGCGATAGAAGGCGGACTACTCAGTAATGTGCGTAGCTTTTAATATGCAAAGTCACGCCAGGACAGTTTATCTAAGGACCCATTGAGCCTGGGAATTAACTAAAAGGAAAGATTATATAATATACTTGAGTTTTGACGTGCGAGAAAACACATGGCATTTTTATCTGTACTGTGGGTATTGTTTCGCACAAATCACACCATCCTAAAGGGGAAAAAGAAGTCAACTACAGCTGTAGAAGTCAACTACAGCTGTAGAAGTCAGCTGTCCAAAGCATACAGTACGTACAGTGTGTCTAAGGTCTCATGTTTTTCATAGCAGCCAGCACGAGAGTAACCCCCACCCATAGGAACAGTTTCACTTAAGTTGGGGTGGTACTTTTAAAGAGCATCGCAACCGCCAGCCTCAACATCTATACTAAAATGAGTAGCTTCATTTTTTTAAAATGTTTTTATATATTGTTTTAATGTGAAGGACAGAAAATATTTTAGCATTATTACAGTGAACCACCATAAAGTACAAGCAAAATAATGCAAGTAAAAGATAGAAAGATATAGATTTACAAAACCTTATATAAAATTGGTTGAGAGCTCTCTGAAAGCCACGCAGGCAGCATGAGATAATGATATAATAGAGATAATAATTTCCAATTAACAATTCTCCTTGCTCCTTTACCATCAATCCATTTCTGCGCTGTGGAGTGTTTGATGGGTGAATGTTATTTGCGTTGTCTTCTTCAAAGCAGGAGAAGACTGTCTCTATCGAGCGTCAGTGCTTCAGAGACGCCTGAGGCGCTGCAGAGATCCAGTCAAAGAGCGTTTGTTGGGAAAAAGGTTTAGCGCATGTGACAGGAAAATAAAGAGGCCTATACGTCTGCTTGCCTTCACACTTCTGACTGATCCAATATCTAAAGTGAATCTTTCCATTTCCATTTGTGGAAACAGCAACACAGTATAAGAACCAATAAAGTACAGAAGATAAAGCATAACAAGTATATATCAACAAAATAAAAAAATGTGATGGTTTTAAACTGGATTTTCATACAAAGGGCAAAGCTTGATACTCAATACTAATTTCAGTACCAAAATCCACTTTTCAAAATAACATTTGGTTCATTGAGGATTAGGATGAACTCTTGACTCATACCAACTCCATTGTAATATTCTGTATAAAACACTATAATGCAAGTCAAAACTCATTGAAGGTTTTATGCTATAATGGGGTTTTGTCCAACTTCTGACAGTACTGATACCTGCTCAGTTGAGTATCTAGTTTAGATACAAGATTTAGTATTGATTAGTATCGGGGTATTGATTTTTTGGACAACATGGGTGTAAAACTTAAGCTTTAGCAGTAACAGCCTTGCAAGGGGATCAACTTCTTTATGTCTTCAAAGAGTACACACATTTGTTTTGAGATTGTAAAAAGAGTATAGGAGTATAAATTAGAAATATCTGAGATAAAAGTTGATAATGAAAGGTACTGTAGGTAAATGCACAACTTTAAATAACTTAACTGTTACATTTTAGATCTTGCATCTTAATGTAAAAGCTATTTTCTAACCTTTGACATTGCCTACTGCTCCATGAAATGTTGTTTTTCTTACAGCTCCTTCCATCATAATTGGTTTTCTCCGGCGCGAACAGTGGTTTATTTGTTTGCTGCGGCCAAGTGCAGCATTGATACAAACTCCCGGCGTCATTCTGTGTGTCTGCATGAAATACCAGAAACAAGCACTCCACTGGAATTCCTCACTTCCCTGCGCTGACTCCCACTGCTCTGCATTGTTCTGCCATCGGTTTGTGATACACACTGGCTCTCTGTGTGCCCAGTCTCCACAATGTTGCAAAGTATTTTCATATTCCGAGGACAAACATACAGCACAGATTCTGACTCTTTTAGTCAAAGCAGCTTTGTATTGGCACAAATCCAGTCACAGGGTTCACAAGACATTGTATTATTTGGACAGTCTCAAGACAAGATAAATTAGGGTTGCAAAAAAAGACCTTCCAGTGTGAATGAAGTAATATGAGTTTCTCATAACAAGGAAAATATTGGCTGTAGCTAAAACTGCTAAAACTATCGGGAGTTGACAATACAACCTGATAATTGAAGACCTTGAACTTCCCCTGATTTAATAACTTTCACAACGGTCTGACTTTATTTAAATGGATATTGAAGACTCTGGACTGAGCTGTTGCGGTTTTTGAGATTTTGGAGAGAATAGTCTGATAATAGTCACCCATCCCCAGTCCATTTTCCTGATTCTAATTTCAACACCTAGGACAAATGTTGTACGTCTCATCTAAACACCAGTGATAGTTTGACCACTTCACCTGGTCACATCACAAAGAAGTGCATTTAAATGTGCAAGCAAGCCGTCTTTAGGAAACTACACTATGCTCAAATACTTAAGCCATAAGTTAGTGCCCAGCACAACATAATTCTTACTGCCATGAACATCCAATGAACAAAGATGGCTCATACTTTTCTTCTCATCATTGCCGCAAATGTCTCCATTATAACAAAGCATTTTCCTGTTGACAGACAAGCCATGGGCTCAAGAAAACATCTCTAAAGCTTCTGAAGATGTGTTACCTATAGTAAAATCAACTGGAAAAAGCTCTCACGTCCTCATCACAACTTTCTGATTTCACTATAAAACTTTATGGACCTTGGCCAGACACTAATTTACAAGCCGTTTTGCACAAACAAGTTTCCTTTGCCAAAGCAGAATGTGTGATTTTAATGGTTCGCCAGGTTTAATTATTTAACAGCTGTACCACATGCTATGGTAAACATTTATTGATCTGCTGTGGTGCTTTCAGCTGTCCAATAAGCAAAATAACTGTTAAAACCTGTCACATTTATAAGTTACAGTAGTTTTGGGGCCGCACAAAGTCCTAAATGTTCAACTTCCTCATGTTGCTAGAATTAGAAGAAATCAAACCACGAAGACTTGTGACTTGTGACAAATCCCTCACAAATAGCTGACTTGGTGCTTAATGGCATGAACATGTAACATTTTGTACATTGGATTAACAAAGCTTTAAAAGGCAATGAGATCTGAATTAGCAAATGTTATGGCATGCACTACAGATTTATGTGGTAATAAAGAGCAGAGATTCAACACGAGTCAGAATTTCAAAGGCAACAGGTTATTGAAGGTAAAAGGTTTAAACCTTTGAAGTGGTAATATGGAGATCAGATTGGGATGAAAGCAGAAAAGTGAATAGTTCTCTGTAATCACTGAAGTCTGGATGTGCAGCGCTACACTCACCAGGACGCGGTTCTCGGTCTTGTCTCCTTTGATCTCCAGCTTGACTCTCCTCCTCAGTGACAGCTTCACCTTCCTCCCAACAGCATCCCTCACACTGTCTGCTCAAACACACACACACACACACACAAACACAAAAAATGAATTAAAAATCAGGAAACATGGCAGAGTAGTGTTCTGAATCAAGACTCGGTTTTGTGAAAACATAGGTCAAAATAACAATCTTTTTTAAAAGACTAAAGCGGTCACAAACTGTACAGCGCTAGAACCATTCACCTTCCATATTCACAGACAAGAGGTGTGCACAGTATGGTGCAGGAGTCTTGCCCAAGGACACAAAGAGTTCCTCTAAAATATGGGTCACTTGCCCCCTGCACATTTACGGACCTCCTAATTGACCATCACAAGACAATGAACATTTTGCCAACAAGTTATGTTGGCAAATCATATTTCAACTTTATTCATGAATAGATTTACAAAACAGAATGTAATAAATCATATTATTTCAAACCACTGTTATGTAGGCGTAACTAGCTCATAAACAGAGGTGATTTATGGACATATGCTAAGTTAGAGATGCTGTTCAGATTGATTATTGACGCCCACAGAAACCCTCCAGACTCCGCAGGCTTAGGGCTCAGAAGTGGGTCAGCCGCCTCTCCGCGCAGCAGCTGAGTCTGTCTGCGCGCACATGTGTCTGTAAACAGGAGCAGGCAGTGTTTCTGAAAGCACACATAACTGCCAACAAACCTCATAATCTCAGTAGGCCAAATGCTGCTTGTGTTTTCAATCGGATGTATAACGTTTCTCCTTGATACGAGATTCCAGCTAGAAATTGAACAACATCCATAAATTAATGTGCATATACTGTGCTATAACTTTTGAATTACAGCGAGATAAAATGGCTTCCACATTTTTATCACAAATATACATTTCTAAACATATTGTTGACCACAAATCCTTCCTGTAACCAAAACAGATAATATTTCATTGTTTTTTCATGCCTAATACTGGTCATTTTACATGTTCTGAACATCAGTTGTGATCATCTATGGTTTGATTTCTTTACGTGCTTTGTTACCAACAACTGGGGAAAACGTCATGTCAGTAACAATATTAGAAATGTATTTAAAATAGTGATGCACCAGCAATTTATTCTGGTCTCATAGGGAGGGAAAATACTCCGCATACAGATTGTTTTTTATAGAATTCAGCCCAGACCCAACTGCTGATTAGGTGGTATGACGCAAGTGGTACTTCTACTGGCGGTGAACCATGTGGCATGTGTTGTGGGTCTCAGAAGAGGTTACATTTCAGCTGGCACATACGCAGGGCGGGGTAATAGAGTCTTATAGCCTCGTAAAACTCAAACAAACTACGAAACTTTACAAGGCAATAAAGCCACTGTTTACTGACACAAATAATAAAGATTACAAAATGTACACAACTTGTTTCCTGTTGTATCAATGTCCATCCAATACGATTAGTCAACAAGAAATATTCATATCATTGTAACTTGATGTTGTGGTAGGTTCCAGCAATAGGCGTAATTTTGCTTAGTGACAAATGTCCCTTTAAAGAAATAAAAAAAAATAGAACACTAGAGATTCTTTTTAGCTTTCGATACCATTACCGATACTGGGGGTTTGAGTATCTGCCGATATCCAATATTAACGTATCGGTTAATATTGGAGAGAGACTTTCTTAAAAGTGGCTTTCCCTGAGTAAAAAAGTGAATGGTCCTCTTCTCTCTGGTGTCAGATCAATAAAGTCTTATCTTTTCTTGCAAACGAGATGTTATCAATTTATTAATAAACTGTAATGAAAAACATTAAACAAGAGATGGACTTCTCTTAATATCCTCGGGTATGTATGACAAACTATTTAGGTTACATATAAACAACTCATGTAAATTGATCTGATCATTAGAACTTGTGCATTAAAAATATGATAGGCTATATTTCATTAAAAGCATTTTATAAACTAAAATACATTTTGCTGAAGACGGCCTAGTTGCCGAAACGTTGTAAATAAACACTTTTTTCTTGCACTTTTTTTGCAAGATTTACAGTGTGCGGGAGATTACATTTTTCACATAAATTAAAATACATTTGGCCACTCCAGCAGTGGTTATTTTATTTTATTAGGTGATCAAATCATAGTTTTCTGTCCCAGATTAGTTGACATTAGCATTAGCATGCTGCCGCTAGCATTAGCATACCGTTGCTAGTCACGGTATTTTGCGTGGCAATCAAGAATACATTTGCGGAGGTTAAAACTAACTCAGCGACTGGTTCTTAGCTTTAAAATGACATACAGCATCAGTTAGATTTTGGTGAAAGTTGTGTTTTCAAGGTAGCGAGAGCTAAAGCTGGTTCAGTATCGGATATTTGTAGCCGATACCCGATATCATATTTTTTCCAGTATCTGCTCCGATATCCGATACCAGTATCCGATCTGTGCATTGTTGTCTTTTTTTGTTGCTTTCTGTAGCTTTTTTTTGGTCCTATTTTCATCACTTTTCCATCTCATTTTTGACACTTTTTTGTTGCATTTTCTTCATCATCATGGTGCGTTTGTGTCGCTTTTTTTATTGTGTTATTGTTGCTTTTCCAGCACATTTTTGTTGATCTTTTGCCACTTTTTTGCCTTTAGATATGGGTAATGCCAAACTGGAGAAAATGTGCTCAGTTCATGTGAGGGTTAAGAGGTTAAATAATGCTTAACAGATTTCAAATCTCCAACCCAAATAGTTACGCTCACATGTCAGAGGTGGGAGTATGACTCGCCACATCATATTAAGCCAGTTGATAACAGTAGAAAACAGCGTACACAGCTAGACAGTTCATCTTGGCTTCTTTATATTGTCAAGTCATCGCGTCTACAAAAAGTGGCTGTAATAAAAAAGAAACATGACTCGATCGAAATTCACATTTACATAGAGCATTCCTACTTCAAGAGGTCACTAAAGCAGCAGTGCACAGAAACACTGGAAGCAACCTGGAATAAATGTCTTGCTCAAGGACACAATGACAGAGGAGGTAGAGCGGTGTGGGTTGGGTCATGGGGAGGATTAGGGCTCTCAAGTGTTTTAGAGAGACCAGGCTAAACTGAGTCCTGGTGACAGAGAGTGATGTCACTTACTGCTTAAGGGCGCTTGATGGTTGTCAAATAGTTTCCAGGATTAATAGTAAAAATAAAAAGACGAAGTAGGTTATATTAACCCTTGACTAAATGCCATGTATTTTTTGGCTGGATGTTAAAACATCTAAAATGGCCGACTGGGACAAATTTTGTGGGAAGGGTTGGGCCACACAGAAGACATTAATGTCCCAAGCATTTCATCCTTGACACCTACGTACATATTTACGTGAAGTCCCCAACTCTGAAAAGTCACTGAAGAAGTGGTGGCTGGTCTGTTTCTGTTATTGTGGATCTTCTTTGGTTTTGTGTGCAAACCCAGACAAGGAAGACCTTATTAGAATTTATTAATGCAGACACCGTTTTTCCTCATGACAGATACCCCTTTATCTGTAGGAGATACTGACAGGTCTGCAGCATCTATTATGTTCCCTGTTGATCTTGTTTTTTTGTAAAACAAGAAATTAAAAAGGTTTTCTATGTGAACGTTAACTTTTACCAAATAAACAATCAGAATGATATAAGACGTCATCCTGTCATAGATAAATGTGAGTGTCTGCCATTCAGAATAGTTTGACCCAACCCTCCCGGGGGTCAGTCCATAGGGAGGGTTGGGTCAATTCATCGCAATAATAAAAAAAAAAATTCTACTCGTTGTCCTGCATACTCAGTATCTGGACAACATATTGAAAGCCTTAGAAGTAAAGTTAAGAAATGCCTTATGTGACCAAATCCACCCCGCTCTCCAACTACCAACTGAGCTACTCATGGATGGACTATTGTGCTTTCTGTTGCTCAAAAATACTGCACTTTTACTGTATACTTCAATGTCATGACTTGTAAATAGAGAAGGATAAGGGAGGTCAGGAGTAACAGCTTGTTCAACATTGCACTGAGGTGCCAAACCAACAACTATTTTACCA
The DNA here is from genome assembly GCA_007210695.1 of Neogobius melanostomus. Taxonomy (NCBI): domain Eukaryota; kingdom Metazoa; phylum Chordata; class Actinopteri; order Gobiiformes; family Gobiidae; genus Neogobius; species Neogobius melanostomus. Next base: position 6,851,078 of record VHKM01000058.1, read on the forward strand.
AACAGAGAGTCTCAGTGAGAGCCACAGAGTCCTAAAAACATTTTGAGAGTTAATACTCTATAGACTTGAGATGTGACAGAAATGTGGCTGCACTGTGGAAATGTCTCTGAAAGTTGTGTACACCTGGGAATGACTTGTCTCATGCTGTTATGTAAACTATTTAGATTTTCTCCTAATAGACGTCAGATCACGCAACAGTGACTCAAGAGTTTATGTGGCGGGGGTCCAAAGTAAGGATGAGTAAGGGTTGTAAATACTTCATTAGAACAGAAACATGTCAGAAAATAGACAAAAAGAAAGGGCCATACACAAATCTAGTCTATTGCATCAAAGAATACCCAAAGTAACAACATTGCCCCTCACAGGCAACAATAATTTATGAATGAGGTTCATTTCAGACATGTGTGCACTATTCAAACCTACCACAGAGGACAGTCATTGTCGCAAGGGAGACACATGGTTTCAAATTGCATGCTTTGGCTTACCCACGAGCTCTTTAGGGACTTCTGACACTTCCTCAGCCATCTCCACACGGTAAATCCAAAACTGCAAATGGGTTTAGAGAGCACACTGAGCAGCCTCAACGGTGTCAGGTAGGTCCTCTCTGTTACATGCTCCGCTCCTTCAGCGGTGTCCTGACAGGGAGTCCTCGTGAGTGTGCGCGCATCGCCACTTCTTTGTTTCTGCAATTGTACGCGCAGAGAGAAAATGAGGAAAAACCTCTATTTTTTCTTAAAATCATCTTGAATCACTGAGCACAAGCGACATGAAAAGACCACAGCTCGCGCTCATCCTCCCTGGTCGTGGCTCTCCCGTAAATCTGTGGCTAATCCAATGCCAGCCAATAGTTGTGAGCGGAGCCCCTCCCTATGCGCTGATGCGACAGCCGGAGAGCAGGCGATACAGAGCGGCGTGGCGTGGCAGCGGGAGGCGGAGTACAGCTTTGACCGAGAAGAATGGGACGCAGTGTGTTTGATAGACTGTCAGTGACCTCTAGTGGACAACAGCCGACCATGCACAGAAGCAAGGAGTATTCTTTAACCGTAAAATACTTTACAGGTTACGCCACGACTAGCCTGCTACAAGTTGCCTACTACTTATTTTAGTTTTGGCCTATTTATTTATTTATTAATCAATTCATTCATTTGAGATCCAAGCCCAGAATATCACAGGATACTCTGGGCTTGTTGCCTAGCGGTTGACTCCTGCCGGATGTTGTTTGCCAGAGGATAGAACTACTACTTACTACTACTACTACTACTACTACTACTACTACTACTACTACTACTACTACTACTACTACTACTACTACTACTACTACTACTACTACTACTACTACTACTACTACTACTACTACTACTACTACTAATAATAATAATAATAGATGTATTAGAAAATGAAGAAGCCCACTTTGTCATCAACAACAACTACAGCAACCTGGAAAGAGCTTAACTCACAACAATTCAAGATTATAGTTTTCTATTCAGGCCATACAACACAACTGCATGAAACCTGCAACCTTGATTAACTCTTCTTGAAGTTGAGTGTTTCTGACTGAAATATATGTTTGAATTTCAGTTCTTATTTACATTTTTAAGTCACACAACTTTACATTAATTGTGGCCTTATAGCAAGAATACTTTTTCCAAATTCAGAAGTTTGCATACACTAAGATTACTATACCTTTAAACAATTTGGGAAAGCCCAGATGATGATGTCATGACCTTGGAAGCACAAGTCTGGTTCATCCTTGGTTGCAATTTCAAGACACTTGAAGGTGCCAGGTTCATTGGTTCAAACAATGATGGAAATGACCAGCCATCATACAGATCAGAAAGAAGGCGGGATCTGTGTCCCAGAGATGAAGGTGCTGTGGTTCGAAATGTGAATATCAACCCAAGAATAAATGCAGTAGACCTGGTGAAGATGCTGAACCTGGTAAGAGTTTGTCATTATCCAGAGTGAAACAAGTACTGTACTGACATGGTCTGAGAGGGTACTCTGCCAGGAAGAAGCCCTTACTCCAAAAGAAACATCAAAACCAGATTGGAGTTTGCAAATAAAAAAAAGGATAAAGACTTGTTTGGGGACATATCCTGTGGTCTGACAAAAAAAAAATGTTGGCCATAATGACCATCATAGCATTTGGAGGAAAAAGAGGGAATCTTGCAAGCCTGAGAGCACCATCCCAACTGTGAAATACAGGGGTGGCAGCATCATCCTGTGGAGTTGTTTTGCTGCAGGAGGGACTGGTGCACTTCACAAAACCTCAACATTATGAAGAAAGAACACTATGTGGAAATGTCAGAGCAATATCTCAAGACATCAGCCAGGAAGTTAAAGCTTGGGCGCAGATGGATCTTCCAAATGGACAATGACCCAAAGCAAACTGCCAAACTGGTTACAAAGTGGCTTAAGGATAACAAAGTCAATGTTTTGAAGTGGCCATTACAAAGTCCTGATCTCAATCCAGTTAAAAATGTATGGGCAGAGCTGAAAAGGCATGTGCATGTAAGGTTGCCTACACATTTGACTCAACAGTTTAAAGGCAATGCTACCAAATATTAATGAAATGTATGTAAACTTTTGGCTTTGTAAAAAGTAATAAACCATGTAGAAAATTCTATCTTTCATTCTTCTGGCATGTAGCAAATAGAAATATGTTTTACATTTCTAATTTACCTAAAGTAAAAGTTTAAGTAAAAGTGAATTCTGGTTAAATGTCAGACAGTGTGTCTTTTTACATAGTGTATGTAAACATCTGGTTCCCACTGTAGATATTCGTTAAGACTAGATAATTTCTATAAAATGCATAAATAATGCATATAATAATCACACTTAATGTCAGCAATGTTAATTTATAACATCTTGCCTAAAACCATAAGCTTCTACTGTACTCTTGTGAACATCTGCTAAAAACACCGTAAAAGACTCCCCCAAACAAGTTTCATGACCTGTTTTCCACAGAGTGTAAACCTCATTAACTTTTGAGACAAATTATGTCAAGTTTTTTTAATATATTGTTCAAAAAGTACAAAACTTAAAAAAGACTGTCTCACAGAATATGTACATCAAAATATTTACAAGACACATTTCATCATATAAATGTGATACAAACTATATAACAAATATTCTTCATAATTTTGCAGCATTTGGAATCCAGTTTTCAAACAACACGCCCTTTATATATAAACCTATTTAAATACAGAACAATTGCACTTCTTTGTACATTCAAGAAGCTGGAGAATAAAAAAATAGAAAGGCTTTACTTACAGTCCAAAACAAATCAACAAACAAAAGCAAATGACAACAGAACATTAAAGTATTTCATTATGAAACCAAATCATCTTTTTCTCCGAGTGAGAAAGCATTTATAATACAGCTGCTGCAAATAAATCATGTTATTTACATTTTAAATAGAATAAATCTTTCACAGAATCCGGTTAAAATTTCTCCTGTTTTTCTACACATCTGAAATTGATGTTTTATTACAAATTTGAACATTACTTTACTGTAGGTGTAAAATACCAAAAGAGGAGTAATGTGTTTTAAATAACAAATGTCCTTTGAATTTACATCTGCTTTAAATTTATATTTAAAAAATTTGCAAACTCACATATCAGTTCATTATTCATTCAAAGGTTTGTGGTTTTTGAAGCAGGATTCGTCCTGGAGCATGTTGACGAACATCTTCTTGTAGATCTTGTGAGCTGAGGTGTTTCCTATAATCTGCCTGATTTTCTTGAGGCCTTTGAGCAGATGCCGTGGCGCCCCCTGGCTGCGCAGTACTCTGAGGCTGCGACTCAGCCCTTTGGCCAGGTCCAGCTCAGAGTTGAGAGTCTTCCAGAGGTGGAGCAGCTGCAGCAGGAACTGTCGAGGAGTGCAGGTCTGGACCACAGCCAGGATAGCCTCCTGGGGGACCCTGGCCCCAGGGAGACTGTCCCGTATCTGCAGTAGGTCATGCAGGGTCATGTTCTTCAGTCCACTGCAGCGCAAGAACTTCCTCTCACAAAGGTTGACACCTGACAACACAGCACTAGTGTCAACCAGGCCAATCTAATTCATACCTTACACTGTATTTGCTGAGTGTACCTTGAATGACACTGAGTTTGCTCTGGTCTTTGTTCTGCTCCCTCCACAGCCGCAGCAGCTGCAGGACCTGCTGCTGAGGAGAGCAGGACTTCTTCAGATGCTCTACGCTCTTATGGTCCACTCTGCGCCCAGGTAGGTGCTCCAAGATCCTTTCTAGGGGGACAGAAGAAAGCTGCAGAGAGGACAGCGACTCGAAGGCTGCTTCTTCACAAAGTGTCACATCTGTGGAGAAAAAAAAAACGGTTATAATTCTTAATATTACTAAGGCTTTATAAATAGGGAGTTTTTGCCTCAAAGTCACTTTGTAAGTGCATTATTCATTCAGTATGTGTTCTCTCTGAATGATGGAAAACTACGACAGACTAGTTTGAACACTTGTTTAAACACAGTACACTGTACACACTAGCCAAAGGTGCTTATCTGGCACTATAGAGCAACTGTGCAATGAAATATGTCCTGTGCATTAGATCCAGCCTTTGATGCCTCTCAAGCAACCGGTATGGAGCAGTGGCAGTGTCCAGGCACATATCTCCAGATGTCAAACAGGCTAATAGTCAGAATCACTGCTGAAGGATTCACCTATTACAAGTTTTTGGTTGATGAGGGGAAAAAATCAGAAAGGCCCCCAAACTCCAGGAACTGAACCGGGATCTTCTTGCTGTGAGGCAAGAGCGCTAACCACTCAGCCACCGTGCCACTACAGAAACAGTATACAGTAACAGCAACAGTATATACAAGGAGCTCTACGATTGATCTACTGGCTCAACAGACCCCCCAAATCTCCTTGCAGTCAAGCAGTCATCAGGAGAATTTCTTCCATTTGAAATAATAGTACTTGGATCAGAAAGAGCAGTTGTGACATACGGGGTTCACAACTACTTAGGAGTGAACTATAGTGGCCATGTACAGTATTTCAGACTAGGGGTCTTTGCTGTAAATGTAAGATACATGTTGCTGTAAATGTTGCTGCTCAGACATCAAGAATCCAGCATCATTGTTGAGGTTGTACTTTCAGATAAATTGTCATCATCTGCCACTGTCAGGGAGTGAGTAACAAAGGCTCTGCAGCTTGCTCTGTGTTTAAATTGATTGACTCAGTTTCCTCTGTTATTGTAGATGGAGGATGTGACAGTTTAGTCACTAATTGATTCACCATGGCTTATTATGAGAGGGGTACACACACATCCCACAAAAGCATTTACTTTTTCTCACAGTTTGGTTTTCTGACGTGCAAAAATGTTGGAAAAGGAAGGAATCTGGACAACAAATCTAACCAAGGAAATCCCCTGCCCGGAGGAATGAAAACGACCACGTCTAAAATAATTTCAGTTTTTACTGTGTTTACTGTGGGACTTTATACCAAGAAATGATTGCTCAAAGTGTGAATGTGAGCACTGTTATGTGGCAGCATTAGAGACAGGACAGACATGCGGTAAAGTGAACTCACCAGTGTGGCACAGAGAGTGGTGGTGATAACAGTCCAGTGTCTTGTCCGGACCACAGACGCTGTCTATAGAAGACGTCCCCCATTGACGAGTCTTCAGTCCAAGGCTGGAGCAGTTTCTGTGAGGTCTGCACAGCTCTGTGGATGAGTGTGAGGCAGAGAAGTGTCCTGCGGAACAACGCTCACACACTGTGTCACTCAGTGCGGTACCTGCAAAAGAGCACAGATACATAATGATCCTTTTAGTGGCTCATGCCATAAACTTACATCAATAATCTGGTCACAGCCAAGACTATTTCCAGTCGTGGTCATATTTCACTTTTAATGTAATAGGTAAGTGCAACAAAAAACACTGATAAATAGTGGTGCTGTATTTTCCCATTTCGGATCACATCATTTTATTGTCCAAAATGGTCACATAAAATAGTGTGCGTGGCCAGTGTTAGATCAGCAAAGCCTTAAGGGCAGCAACAAGATGCACTGATCACAACATGACTTAATTGTCAAACTGTTTGAGTTAGATCTATGATGTATATTAAAATGTAGAAAATCAATTAAGTGCAGTAATATCTTATTAGTTGTATCTGCAGTTCTGATGGGTCGCTACATAAACTTGTGTAAAGTGAGAAACATAAATCTGTCTCTGGAAACTGAACAGATTTTTCAAACATTCTGTGGTTGTGAATCCTGACCACAGCTCATGGATTACATAATGAACAGGACTTGGATTCAGGAGGGAATGCCCCTCACGTCTGCATCACGTCTACAGCAGGACACTTGGTTTATGTGAGATGATACTGTAGATCAGAGGAATGTATGGAAACGCTTTCTGTAGCGTCAGCTCTGTGGGGTTCATTGTGGTCTGGCTTGTGGAAAATACTGCCTCATCATTTGGTCTGAAGACAAGGAGGTCAGGGAAGTGCCATGATGCAAGATGTAAGAGAAAAGGTTTCAATTTTTAATATTGTTAAGTTACGTCGTTGTATCGGTATGTTTGTATTTTTGTTTATTTATGTATGGTTGTATCTTTTTATTTGCTACATTTAGGATACTTGTTGGATACTTTTTACAAACCAAAACATTATTTCTGTATCATTCGTCTATACATGAATACAGTACGCAGAATACGCAATGCAACAAACTTTATTTCCCACCGGATGAATAATTTGCATGATTTGTGCTCAAAGCAACAACAACAAAAAAAACTTGGATGTTTAAAGTTATATTATGTGTATCCTGTAAATCCCTGTTGCTTCTCACCAGTAAGATTATGTTTTTTTGTGTGAATTGTGTTACATTAAGTGATTCAATATTTGTTTTTACCTAAAGCTGTTGCGCCAAATCCTGGGGACACATGGTATGTGCGATACAGAACTCCACCTCTAGATGGAACCCTGGCGCGCACTCACACAGCTGGTCGTGTGTGCTGTTGCACTGTTGCTTCACAAGCTGCCTCTCCTTACACACCTGTGTCCAGCAAAAAAAAACACTGCCATTACAATGTACAGTTAAGCTCTCAAATGTGTTTTACTTGTGATGTATTTGTATTACGTTATTACAAAAAAATAATAACAAGGTCTATCAATAGGCTACATCCTTTGTCAGTGTTAAGTTTATACATTTTGAGAACTATGCTGTTTAGTATAAAACAAAGCTTTAGATACAGAATGCAGACACAAGATGCTTACAGCTGTGCAGTGTTGGCACTTTTCTCCCCAGTGCCAGTTTTTGGTGAAGTGCCGGTCCGGACAAGGCTGGCATTCGGTTTGAGTGTGTGCTGTACAGTGATGCTTTACTGAGGTGCCTGGAGGACACTGGTCACACAGCAAGGCCTCAGAGGTCACCGGGTCCCAGTGCTGGTATTTGGGTCTGTCCTGCTGCTGGAATGCCCAGGACAGAGACGCCGTGAAGAGCTGTAACAAGAGGAAGGTTCAACTCAGGCTGACAGCATCTTTAGTAAAAGCAATCACACACTTGGCTCATGTTGAGAGCATGGTTGGATGGTTTTTGGAATGAACTGTTACAGGAGAAGAGTAAAGAGAGACCGTCCATTTCACTGAAGATCCTAGTGGACCAACAAAATGCTTTTTCTTTGTTTTGTTCTTATATGCATTTAACACAGACCTATCTATCTATCTATCTATCTATCTATCTATCTATCTTATATATAATATATATCTTTATAGTGTATTGTATTATATATATAAGTAAATGGCTGAATGACTCTAGCACTGTATGAGTGACTGCTTTTGAACTGCCTTTGAACAGGAGCACACCGCACCCTTATGCCTTATTCCAAAAAGCAGCCCAGTATGGCTGATGTGAAGAGTGGGTGGCCTTTACAGATGATCTGAGACGGACGTATGTAGCTATTGCCTCAAAAACAAGCACATGTATCATCATCGAGCAGAAACCCCAAATGCAACTCCAAACCTAAAGTGTAGCTATCAGTTGCAGGGCATGTTTGACATGAGGCCATGCAGCTGTCCTGGGCCACATGTGGGCCAGATGTGTGACACAACAGGCCATGCAACCTTCAGCCTTGGCTTGACGGACTTCCCCATCAGCCCAGAGGCATGTGCGCTGCTTGGACAAACTAACAATAGTCTGTCCATGGCTTGTGTGCGCAACTTGTGGTTAGTGTTTTCACCAGATTGTTGAGCGTCTTTCTCTGAATGAATTGATATGGTTATATTAACCAAACATAGTTGATGTGCATGAGGCAGAGCAGGAATGTGCCACAGTGCCGGAGTGCATTTTTGCCTTGAATTCAGATCCAGTTACGGCCTCCCTTAGTGTTAGTGTGTACATCCTGCGGCCAGCTCTGCTGCCCGCTGTTCATAAAGAAAACTGTTGGAGGTTACTGGGCATTCCCCATCGCCACCACAATACAAAACACTTCTCTGTATGGCATAGTTTATTCACTGAACACCATTGTCTGCATTCATCTCTGTACCTTCTGCAGCCACATCAAAGCCCTGTCTATACAAATGATACAATGTATGTATGAAAAGGAATCAAGGATAAGGGCTGTTCAGCCTTGGGAAATGAATCATCTGTCACCAAATGCATCATTAAGAAATATATTGATTTTTCTTTTCATTTGGCTGTGCAAAGAGAGGCTTTTTAAAAGAAATGTCTCCTTTGGACATTTCTTTTGCTTGATGGTTGTAACAGTCATTTAATGTATTGACACAATGTCATACATTAGACAAAATTAAGTAGTAGTTTAGCTACACTCTATTTTCAGTAATCACAGCCATTGAATTAGATAAAATAGATGCCTGGTTTTCACCACGACAGAAACCTTGAAGCTTCAAACAGCTTGGCCAGAGCAGCGGTTTTTCCAGCAAAACCTATCGACCTTTGGTCTAACATTTGGTAAAAGTCTTTGATCCAGAGAAGCAGAGCCGCTCTGTGTGTTTGTTTGTAACATGGGTGGCCTCAGCAGAAATCATGCCGGTAATCATAGTACCGCTCTTTAAATGAAGAAGTATATACACACTATTAAGCCCTCAGACCACATCCAATCAATTTAAAAGAGAAGAGGGTCATCTACATTTTACTACAGTGTCTTCTAACTTCAAAAAGTGTTGGACACACAGTAATTTAAGCAAAATGCAAATATTATTAATATTTATGAATTTAGTCATTAAATCCTGTAGTGAGAAAGGCATGTGTCTGGAGATTGGGAGTCACAGATTTTTCACACTTGTCCTTGCTATAGAAGCTGCTGCTTAACCGCCTTTTGGCTGCCCACAGCAAACCCCAATTACACAGTAACCAGTGACCACTGACATAACTACACTCAGCGAGCGTCATCAAGAGTGCAACATGTGTGGTGGAATGGAAGCTTATTTGTATGTTATTCACATGACACAAGTGACCCGAAGCACCTTACATAGTCGTGTCAATAATTACATCAGCAAAACAAAAAGAGAGAGTGATAATCGGGCTTCAAATTGTATTACTCATGTTCTAGAAAAACTATGAGAAGCACGAGTAATTTAGCATGATACAGTATTTAGACAAGCACAAAATGAGCCCTGATAGCGAACCTGAATAAGGCATCTCAGCTTGGTCAATGTAAGCAGTTATATGCTTTGCAGAATGTGTCTACAACTGAAGAGATCTGTGTAAAGCCATTTAAATCCAGGCATTGTTCAGTGCCTTTGCAAGTTAGAAGAGTTAAGAAAAGTTGCCCTGAGTCAGTTATAAATCAACGACTAAATAGGGCCAATAACCCCCGTTAGTGCAGTTATCCAGAGGCACATGGCTTCAGTTAACAGTGGAGCGCAGGTGGTCTTCAGGGGATTCCAGCTCCTGCGTGTTGGTGTGTGCACATGTGTGTGTGTCTAATGTCACTCCATAGCACATGTCACACAAATACACTGTGATTGACCTCTACCACATTTAACCACAACTAAGATCTTCATGAGACAAATAGCTAAAATATGTAAACATTTATTTGATTCAAAATGATCAGTTTAATTTATATAAACTGAACAAATATGGTTAATGTCATATGAAACTGATCAGAGGGAATTGAAGTGTCACAATTTGAATTTGAAATTTTTGAGTATGATAAATTCTACTGAACTGTTTCCACTGATTTCCACTGTTACACCTTGCGCACATGCAAGACATGCAAGACTGATTAAAACAGTCTCATAAACATACGCCTCACAAAGCGCTGTTATCAGGGCCACTGTTGGTTCAAAAGAGGAAGTCAGCCCTAACTTCTACAGGTAAAGCTAAACGTTTGGACTTGTTTGTTGATCCTCACACGCCTCTCTTTGTCTGACGGCTGTTCAGACTTCCTCACTTCACCTGCTGAGTACTGGTCTTTAGGCAAAACACACAGGGCAGTGACAGAGGAGTTTGGGGAAGTCGTTGTGGCGCAAACCCGAGGCTGAATGATGCCATTGACACAGAGAACAGAAGTACGTTAGTACTAAACATAAACAAGATAGATGTTGTCTATTGATAGCTTTTCAAATTTGCCTTCCTATTTTGACAAGACAATAAAATCAAGTCTTGAATTCAATCACTGTCCAGGACGTGAGCCTAAGGACTCCGGGAATAACCACATGTGTGAAGCATGCAGGTGAAACGGAAAAGTTCACATGTCCGCGGACTCAGGGACAAAGCATATTCTTATCTAGTCTGGGTTGATATTTGTATAAGCTCATGTTTTGAAATGTCCCTTAATAAAAGTGAAAAGTACATGATGGGTTTTGTTTGTAAGGATGGTGCTCCTTTGCTAGAACTTCACATTTGACATACTCACAGAGATTAGAGCAAGACTAGTATGAACAGTAAAACATGATATAAAAGGGAAGTCGGTAAATGAGTCAAATTATATTGTGGAGCATAAAGACAATCAAGCTTTAACTTAACAAACTTCAGAAAGCACAAATGACATATCGCTATTATGCTTTGTGATCTGCTGCCGGATATAAACCAATGTATGCAAAACCTGCACAACACAACACAGCAGGCAAATGCAGAGACAGCAGAGCTACCCATATAAAGACAGTAATGGAAAGTTAAAGAACAAGAGGAAAGGTCAGAGATAAATTCAACCCACTGGCTCCATGCCATACTCAAATCTTGGATCCTGGAGAGAATAAACAAATAAGAAACAAATAATTACAACGACCCTAAAGCCATTATATATCCTCACCCACCACTGGCAGTCTCAGGTATAGATAGATAGATAGATAGATATAGATAGATAGATAGATAGATAGATAGATAGATAGATAGATAGATAGATAGATAGATAGATAGATAGATAGATAGATAGATAGATAGATAGATAGATAGATAGATATTTTTTTTTTTGAGGAAATTGTGGGATAACCAGATTATAATGTCGTTATGGAAATCAGAAAGGGCTGAAAGGGGAGAGTGATTGTGGGCTTGGAGGAAAGGTAGAGGAGAAATCTGGGTGTCATCCGCCTATCAGTGGATGATACCCAGCTGATGACCCAGTTGATGTTGTACTTTCTGAATATATTTAATTCATCTTTGTGTTGCTTTTAAACAAACAGACTAATCCCCAATATAAAAGCAAATCAAGTAAGTTTCACAATAACAACGTCACAGTGACATGGGCACCGTGCACGTGTGTTCGTAACCATCTTCAGTCGTGTCCCCAACGCTGTACCGAGCCAAATAAAAACAAAGCACATTTAAATAAGCCCACGTGGCGCTGAAAACGCGAGAGAACACGTACGTTTAAAAAAATATATATATACATATATATATATTATTATTATGACTACAAACTCCGACACATACAGAATGCGCATATAGACAACCATGAATGGTGTATTCTTAAAAATGAAAGTTCTGTGACTTACCACTATGACTTTCATGGTTGGGTTGGATGTGTAAGTCCGAGCGCTCATCTCCACTGCGTAAAAGTCAACTGAGATAGAGTCTCCATCACGGATACGCTCTTATACACTGGACGAGGGGAGAACAGAGCAGGGAGGGCTTTCGCACACCCACAGCTTTGCCTGATTTCATCACGACTAAAAATAAACCTCCGCATCCCAGCCAGCTGCATCTGGGTAACGCAGATTAGTTGCGAACTTGCTTGTTGACGGTGGGACTCGCTTAGACACAAAGGAGGGGACAAAGATTTTTAACAGAAGCTTTTTAACAGCATCATTTGCAAGAGTGGCGCAACTTTTATTCAGCGTAATAGGCTGTGAACAATGTCCAGGAAGGGACGTTTTAAAACCTGGAAAATGTGTAGCTTGGGTCAAGAAACAATGTCGAAACACAGATATTTGAGAACAGATTCATAATATCAAGCTATCAAATGTGTTAGTTTGAAGCAGGAGCTATTGAATAATTTAGGAATTTGGTGGGACAGATGTGAGAAAGTAATTTATGAGATGAAGGAGGCCTATAACAACCATTGTATCTATAGGACACTTCCTCCCTCCTAATTCCCGCCTTTTTCTTTGGCTCTGGTGTGTAGTCTGTAAATGTGTCTATCATACAAAGGGCAGGTGTTTGTAAAGCTGCCAAAGGGCAACTGGCTATGATGTTCAAGGCAAAATCTAACTGTAAGATCACACTTTGCAATAAGCCCTGAAGTGCTATACAATAGAAGTCACATATACTTTTAATGTATACGAACTATTTGCTTATCCCACTTGAAGATCTCTTTGTGGGTTATTGACTGTCGAGTGATACGTTCTGAAATCCAGTTAGTTTCTTCTCCACCTTCTTCGTCAATGTAACCACAGACAGTACCAGATGTACCCAAAATGTGCCTAAGCATGGATAATATACTAGAAATCCTGGTGCATCATATTGTGGAGATTCTAAAAATTCCAGCTCGAGGCCCCAAGCAATAGCCTGGTTTGGAAATACTCCTTGTCGTCATAGAAAACACAACAACTTTCTCCTTTTCCTGTCATTGTCTTGTGCTATGGAGTAAATATGGAGTGCAAACGTAGAGGCTGAACGTCACAGTGAGCTCCAGAAATATCACAATGGAGAAGCCACAATGACATGTCTCCCTGGAAGAACTAAACACATGATGTGGACTACTGATGTCACAGAACAATACGGCTTTCCTTCTCGTTCTTTTTGACCGAGACTTGTGACCTTTATCAACAACGTCACAAATTAAAACATCCATTCAAAAGCATTGGCAGTAAAATGTGTTTTTCCATGATCAGCATCAATCTCAAACCCTATTACAGACACCAGGTCCAGATTTACTTCTTACCTGAACCGAAAAAAAACACTAAAAAAGTGACAAAAATGAGATGTAAAAGTGAGGAAAACGAGTCTAAAAAGCAACACTTCCAAAATGTGAGTAAAACGTGGCAAAAGAGCGACAAAAATGTGCTGGAAAAGCAACAATAACACAACAACAAAGAGATAAAAACACAAGACTAAAGAGTGATGAAAAAGTGAGCAAAACACGACAAAAAACTACGAACAGAAACGCTTAAAGGTAACACTTTATTTTACACTACCCTTGATACATTGTACCTAACAAAATTTAGTACAATTATGTGCTCTGTAACAATGTGTAATAACTTGTGCCTATGGGTTAGATACACAATGGAATAATATGTATTTGAAGTTTGTAGGTACATAATAAGTAATAAGACATAACTCTAACCCTGACCGTAAGCCCTAACCATAAGAGTCTCGTGTCCTATTACATTATGTACATACAAAGTACTAATACAAGTTATTCCATTGTGTATCTAACCCATAGGTACAAGTTATTACAGATTGTTACAGAGAATATTACATTGTACTAAATTTAGTGTAAAATAAAGTGATACCCGCTTAAAAAATGCGACAAAAAAGTGGAGACAACGCGACAATTAAGTTACGATCTGTTTTGTAGGTCTTAGCTTTCAAATGAAGCGTTACACTGGCCTATAGGTTGTAAACTCTAAAGGCAGGAAGCTTTTAGATTTGGGTAAAGCCGAACTGGAGAAAGGGCGCTCGGTTCAGGTGGGGGTTAAAAAAATACAACACACAATGATTTGATGTTATTGTAAAAAATCATAACCAATCAGTATAGTCGTCACTAGGGCTGTCACGATAATTACTATATCGACTTATCGTTCAATAAACGACAGATAAACAATACATTTTGGGCTCATATCTATCATCTGTACATTTATTTGCATTTTTACCCCATTTCTCATGTAATACTTTATTTTTAACCGATGTAAGTTGTGTCTCATTGTATTTCATGTTCATTGTGGGTTTATTTTAAGAGTAAGTACTTTTCCAACAGAGCCTCACTGTCATTATTAAGCTTTAGAGTTAGTCTCTGTGACATTATAAGGTTCAATAATACTGTTTATCGCAATAGTTTCCTGCTTCAATATATCGAACTTTAGATTCTGTTATTGTGACAGACCTAGATGTCATCAGGACAGCATTTTAATCCAAAAATTTGCCTTCCATTAAGACCAAAGCCCCATTTAAAACGTTACGACTTACTAATGCCTTGAGTCAAGTTGTCTTCAATGAAGGTACTTGAGTCATCTTCTGTACTCGGTAGTTGAAGTCTCCACAGAAGATGACTCAAGTACCTTCATTGAAGATAGACAACTCCTGTACGACTGAGAACTTACACAGACATCTTGAGTCAAGTTGCTCATCACATCTCAGATAGTTATTAAGAACCATTGACATTGGGAATAAGAGTTAACATGATCATGAATATTCACATACCTGTATATGCACAGTATATTCTATAATATACTGTTTTTCAGGTCGCATATCCTTTGGTCATTGAGGCTAACAGCGTTACAGGCTTGGTCCCTAATTGAAGAAGAAAGCTGGTTTAGGTCACTTCTGCTGCGGCTCGAATGTTGTTAGAGCAAAACGTTTTTACTCACGGGCTATAGTTTGTTTCTCTATGTGTCAATGAAGAATGGTGACCTTAGCAGTACGGACTTCCTTCAGCCACACACTGTATTTTAATGTGGTGTTTACAGACTTCTAGAGCCATGTTGCCTGGTTGAAGTTCTTGACCTTCTCATATTCGGCCTGTGACTTTCTGCGGTCCACCTCAGAGTTCTGTTTCAGTATTTTTTAGATCTCTCACACCACTTCAGCCTCTTAGATAGAAATCATACTAGACATGTATTTATTTTAACTATAAACCTCAGGAAAAAGAGGAGAAAAACAAACATACCATGTAAATATAGTATAGTTCTCACTTATCTGAGTGTTGGACAGCTTCAAAAGATAATGTCTAATGAGGATAACTATTGACTATAGGGGTAGTATATACACTCCATAGATTGTTAGTCGAAGCTCGAGTCGAGAGCTTTCTGCCTTTTTAAAGCAGTTCAGAGTGTGATTCTTGCATGTTATGGCCAAAGTAAATGAATGTCAGACTCATTGTCTCATGACAATGAGTTACTTCATAACCTTAATCTACTTTTCACCCAATGCAGTTCTTTAACTTTGCTCCCTGTTCCAGACCCTCTTCTATTCTAAAATAGAAGTCCAGCAGAGACAGGTGATGTGGGACCGAGGGCCCAATGACCGGCCTTGGACCTTTCACTGTTGTTTCATACTACAGCCTCTTTCTTTTCATAAAAGCACCTTGCAGAGCACTTTTACGTTTGCTTGCAGGCCCTCTTCTATTGATACAGTGCTGAAAGAGAAGCCCAAGCAGAGACAGGCTGATCTGGGGCAGAGGGCTCAGCCGCCGACCTTGTGCCCAGCGTTGGATGTGCTGCCAGTCAAAGCATGAGTCACTGTGACCTTGGGAGAAGAAATAACACGGAGGGATCCCTGCACTTCCACAGTAGCTGATGTGGTTGCCTTGTTTTCCCTGCTGAGGTTTCTCTCAGTGATTTAGGGGAAACTCTCCTGCGCTTATGAAACGCCTGGTGTTGGGAGTGACGCATATAATCTGCCTCTCTCAGAGCTCTCCATGTGAATGAACAAGTCAGTTGATAGGAATAGTACAAGGTTATTTTTGATCACAACTTCCATTTTTGTACTGTGCTGCCATTGAAAGGGCAGTGCTTTAATGACATCCTCACATACCATAACTTACTGAGAGGCAAAGTTCGCAGAGTGAGGAAGTTTATTTTTAGGAATATTTCATTTTCACCAATGACCAAACACCTGTAATGAAATAAGTGCTTGCATTTATTTATTATTGTGTGAAACTGCGGCTTCATTCAAATCCTCGACATGTTGCATAAACAATACCGCCAGTATGGTTGTTCGTGATAGTAGTCCTGGTTAATTTGGGTAAATTGGTTCTCTCCTGATTAGAAGACAAATACTGTGGATCAGAGTGTGTGTGTTCCTCAAACAAACAAAGGAGTGTTTTGAATAGAAAACGTAATCCCTCCTCTCACAGCCGTGATGCCCTGGTGAACTAGACCAGAGTTTTGATTAAAGTCCTGCTCAGGTGCTATATTTACTGTAGGAGCAGGTGCACCACAGAGCGGCCATTATTTTTCCTATTTGTTGTTTGGTTGCATTGTTCTGTGTTAGAAAGAGACTGGAGCTGTTTAATAAGGTTTAATTATAAAGGGAAAAGTGACAGCTGTGCTAAAATCAACATACAAGAAGCCAGTTTTTCTGTTTGTATAATCTACTGAATACATTTCTGAATGTATGTTTGCCCTGTATAATTACTGTATAAAATGAGCAATAGGGTCCAGACTCTGTGGTCTCCATCGATATGGTATCACTGTAAAACAGTATTCAAAAAGTCCTTTGTACCACTGACCTCACCCCTCCACAGTGTATCTAAAGCAAAACTGAACACACGTAAAAAATAAAGTTAATACATAATGACAGAAATTACTGTTGTTAATACAAAAGTGACCTCTAAAAAATTATTAAATTAAGCGTTTTATTCAACTTCAACTATAAACATTGCTTTTGAATACCAGAATGTCAGCTTGTCAGTCAGGCTTCCAAATGTGTAGTACACTTTTTTTCCATCACCGTCTGGAGTATTTTCCACTGGGTTAATCTTCTGCTGCCTCTGGTTACTGAGGTTACCTTGGAAAAGATGACAAACACAGGCGAGCCTCTGAAACAGCAGTGTTTTCCTGCTTCTCTACAGGATGCCACTGGCAGCAGGCTGCAGGCCTTCCCAGCACCGGCCACTTACCTCTGTCCAGTGTGTCGTAGATTACTACTGTCTCTGTAAAGTTACATTTTTGTTGTAGGCAATGTGCCAACAACAATAAGGTATTATCATATGTCTTATAGATTTCGTTAATTTTAATTCTTACACCTTTGTATTCTTTATTTAAGGACATCATTTGTTTTTATACCAAAACATGACATCAGTTTGATGCTAGGAATCCTGGAAGAAAACAATTATTCATTGGCAAGCCCCAATATTAATTGGAAAATGAGGTGGCACATTTCACAACAGTTTAGTGTCAACAGAAACTAAACAATAAGCGCACAGTTCATTGACTGACTCACACAAATAAAAACGTAATGGCGTTAAGTCATTCAGTTTGCCTTACGAGAAAGGAGATTATCAGTTGCAAAAAGTGATCAAATATAGAAACATTAGAAACATAAAGGTGCAAACTCTTCCATAAACAGTGAATTACATCTATTATTTTGTCTTTGTTATGTAGATTAGTGGCTAATGCAGATTTCACAGCTGAGAATACAGGGACTCAAAGACATACAGAGCACAATTTGAGAGAGGTAAGTCCACTGATGGGTTGACTGCCAGTAAAGGGGCTATATTTGTCTGAGCAGGGGTCTGACTGACTGGAAACGATATAAAGCAAACCAATGAATCTTAAAGAAATGGAAACTGAAAAATTACTGAACAAGAATATGACTGTTGTTAATCTGATGCACAGATCTAGACCTTAAGATGATGCAATGAATAGCCATTGTTGGAGAGAAGAGAAACATAAATATGGATGCATTCCTTTGCGTCCTCGCCACACTGTGCTCTGTTTGCTTTACGGAGGTGGTGAGGACTTATGCCCGGTCCACCAACTTTTTCTTGAAGGTTTCCCTGACTGACCGCAGCAGTGGTCTTCTGATGGTCACACTGTGGCTGTTCAGTCTAGGAGCATGCAGACCACATAAAAGAAAGGAGGCCAAATAGAAAAAGTACATACTGTAGGAAGTAGCGCTATATTAAAGAAGATAGACCAAAGAAGACTAGAATAGCAGATGTTTCTGCCTATATGTCTGTTAACTCCGGGTTTGGCGAATACAACATTTAATACAAACATGTACAGAAGAAATAAAGACCCTGTACCCAATTTTTTATATTTTTAATCAAAACGTGACGAAAAAGGAAACACCTTTTTGTCACTATTTTAGTTGACCACACACAACATCAAATACTGTAAGAACCTTTATGAGTTTTAGATTCTCTGCTTGTGTTTATTTTTCATTCTCTTCTCCAGAAATTACACTCACTGATCAGTACAGTTACTGATCAAATGCCATACTTTTTTGTTTTTAAATCAAGTCTTAGTTTTTTTTAGAAGAAATCATGCCCTCTCTTTCATGTTATCCTCTTTTGCAACCCGTCTCGTTAAGCCATGGATGGGAAAATACACATATGCACAATCTAATACGACTGCTGTTTGCATTCATTTTGCCGTCATCTGGTTTTGGCAGGATGCAACTACATTTTACGGAGGCCATAAGTGCTGCACAGACAGAACTGAGACGCGACGATTTATTCTGTGGATGGTAGATTAAGCCATTGAGTGGAGGCACATATCTTGTTATGAACAGTTACATTTGATCATAGCTCCTGTGTAAGTGCCTGTCTGGGAAGCCATAATCAGCAACGCACCGGTGATGCCTCTAAAAACAGTTTAGTGATCCAGGTCTGGTCGGAAACTATTTATTTCCACATTACAAACGGCAGAGGGGAACTTATGTGAGTGTTCCCCAGTGGAATCGCACTAAAGTGGCTGGTAGCGGTGCTGGGAAGTGCGGTGCAGCTCGGGCCAGGAACACCGACTGGTCATGGACGTGTGTGTGGGCTCAGCGATGGGTGGTAGAGAGAGAGTTAGGCAAACATTGAGGTCTGCTGCTGTAATGATGCTAGACATTTTCACTCTTGGAATCACCTTTATTAGCAGGTTCACTTTAGATTTAGGTCAGACTGAGGACCGTGAGAAAACCTACGCAGTGCTATATGATTTAATGAATTGTGAATGTTGGTTAAGATTTGAGTTACAAATTGCCAAACTTGATTAGCTGCAATAAAGTGTTAAACAACACTGTCTTGAAAAATGTTATTTACATAGAACATCTTTCTTCAATTTTGAGACCCATTTATAAATGTTTCTATAACTAATAGTGAAATTGATTAGTGATTATATATGCGTAGTTGAAATAATCTGGTAATAATACACACACACAACCTTTGTGCAATATTTCTCATAAAAATAAAAATAAATGATATAACAGAAGCATTGCTACCACAGGTGAGACTGTGCGTGTGGGAATGTAGTGGTTGAGTGGCTGGTGGTGGTCGGAGAGGCCAACGGCGTAGATCAGCCTCACTTCCATCAGTCTATCCAAGGACAGCTGTGGCTGCAATGGCAGTGTAACGTCACCGAGTATGGAATTAACTAATAATACAAATTAAGGCGTCTTTGACTGTCTAAAAAATAAACTGATGACTTATCATCATTACAGAAGTCGCTTGTAACAAAAGGGAGTGTTCAATGTGCAACACTAAAATGTCACAATGCAACAACCTCTTTAAGAAAGAGCTGTTACAGCGAGGTGTGGTTCCTGGAACATGTAAAAGCAAAAAGTGATCGATGGTAATGATTCAGTGACACACAGTTATGTCAGTTCTTTGGATCTATGTGTGAACTAAACCCGGATATTCCTGGAGGATGACTGGACCTGATGGTTGGATGATTCATGAATTTCACTGTGGCTTAACATTTCACACAGTGATGTTACCCAGTCCATATTATCCCTGTACTTCCCAGATCTCACTGTAGCACTGTCCCAAACTTGCTATGGTCAACTATCTGACTTATAAAAGTGTGTAACACTTTTGTTACTTCAAGTTCTGCTGCATAGCAAAGTATACATTATTTATATGACAATGTGATGATTTAAAATATACAATTTTCTATTCCACAGCTCTATCTAATGGCAGACAGACTCAACCAATCAGTGAGGTATGAACTTATAAGAAGTAGATAACTAAAGAAAAGGCTACTAAAGGTTACAAATTGTGGTCACATGAAAAAATTGTAAGTTCTGAGAAAATATGTATATTTTATCCTTTACAGGACTGGGTGTCTTTCCAGGCTTTGCTTATATAAAAGACAGTTGGTTTTGTTGTTTGTTTGCATTTTCCTCTGAAAAAACCACAAACACTCACAAGTATACAAAATTCAATCACACAAGTTTTACGAAGCCCAAATGAATCTACTTGAATCATAGAGCCTTGTCACTAAAAGGAAATTGCACACAAATATCTAACTTGAGGTCCTGTCTGCTCAAAGAATAAAGTGACGTAAGACACTGAGCCTATTATAAATGATATATCTTCCTCAGTGAGGGGATTCCCGGATCTTGCAGCGTGCGCCCATCACAACCTGCCACACGACAAACAGCCTGTGAGCGCACTCTGCCCCGTGCATTAGCCACATGCAGCGCGCCTCTGAAGGCAACTTCAGAGAGGGCCGTGTGGTCGCTCGCGGCTAACCAGTGACCATATTATGAGCCGAGCGCCTAAGACTCGCTCTAAAACCTTGTGAAGCTTCAAAGAGAGCTGAGGTTTGAGGACAGTACCGCTCTGTCATACTCCCATTCAGAGGGCGGACTATTGTGGTCCCCCACTGGCACTCGGGCCAAAAGGGGACTATAGTTTATCAATGAACATCTGTGCGTTTGGAAGCAGGTTCAAATGGTCAACAATGGACTTTTACTGTTATGTTTGTGGTGGTTCTTTGTTTTGAACACTGGAGTGTACTGGAAGTGAAAAACTTAAGTAACAGTTGGCAAGATATAAAACAGATTTTACCATTTAATCTGAAAATAAGAATATTCACTTTTAAGGTCAAGTTGTTGTTTTCATATTGGAACAGTAAATAGACTGAACTTTGAATTACTTTCTGTTCTTCAAACTTGCCTTGTCTCCCAGGGTTGATTCTCAGAAATGAAGCTAAAGTGTCAATTCAACCAGGAAGACCTACTGTACCTGCAGCAATAAATTAATTATTGCTAAACTAATCTCAGCTTCACCTTGGCAATCATCCAACCTGCCGCAGTTTCAGCCAATCATCGCCTAGGATGACTACCTCGGCCATTTCCCATCTGTGCTGCGACCCTCGTCCACCCCTCCTGTCCTCACCTCTACCCTGCTCATGGTCCACTGCCCACCTCATACTTCATCCTCTACCACCACCAGTGTCCTGACTCCGAGGAAAGGCTACTCCTACATTCACTCATCATGCCCATGTATTTCACACAGTTAATTCCCTGTCTTCGACTGACGTCTGAGCGTCAAACATGATTCATGTCCAATAAAACTTTTGTCTTTTCACATTTGAATTACATACTGTCTTTTTATAGAGTCTTTGGTTGGTTACTGTACTCTTCAGGAAGAAACAGAGAACTTCAACTCTCAAGGTTTGTTGAGTTTCTACTAAATGTGTCAAGCTCAATAAAAGTTAAAAGCTAATGAATCACTAACATACAACTCAACCTGGATAGACTCAGAAACAAAAGCAGCAATTAGACAGATTTATTTATTAAATATTTTGCCGGCAGTAGACATTGATATATACGTATTATAGTTAGTATGGGATGGGTAGGTTAGAGTTAGGGATGTCTTCCCCCTGAGCCTTGACACTGGCGGTGATATGGGAGACTGGCGAAGGGTGTAGCAGAATGAAGCCATGGACAGAAGAGGCGGCTCCTGCAGGTGCAGACTGTCGTTGTGTCCTTAGGCAAGACACTTCACCCGATGCCTATGTGTGAGTGGTTGGTGGTGGTCGGAGGGAGCGTTGGCGCAGATGTGAGCAGCCACACTTCTGTCAGTCTACCCCAGGGTAAACTGTGGCTACAAATGTAGCTTACCACCATCAGGATGGAGTGAAGGAACCCCCTCCCTTTCATGGGTGAAGCGCTTTGGGTGTGACTTGTGTCATATGAAAAGTGCTATACAAATAAGATTCCCTTCCCCTTCCCTCTGCGCTGACAGGCTGAGGTTGAGGTGTAAAAGTTCAATCTTGCCTAGGACGCCAAATTGGATAGGGTCGGCCCTGCCTATCAACTTACTGTAATACACCTTAGGTGTTACAACACACCATCTAAGGTTTAAGAAACTCAATCCCATGTGTTATTTGGACAAACCATTTTTGAGAATACTACCTGTTATAGTATAGCAGAAAAGACACATTTTCATTTTGCATTAATTAACTGTCAGAAGATGATACTTGTTCCAGTTAACCACATCCTGTAATATTTAGTGAAATTGGTAGCTTTTCTATGAGCTCACCCATGTATATTTCATATGGTAGCAAAGATTTTGGAAAAGTTAGTCAACTGGGCGAGGTTATTTTGAGTCACATTAAAGAAGCTTGTCATTGTATAAAATGTATGATGTCCTGTATAAACATTTACTTTTGCAACTATTTAATTTATGCTGAGCAAAGTATTATATCTTCTCAGATCTAAAAATATTTAAGGATACAAATTTTTACAATTTAGCTCTTTATTTATATTCTTAAGTTGTGATCATTTGCCTTTCTTTTTGTGGTATGAGTTTGGTTTGTGACTGGTGTGTCATATTAAAGGTCACTACTCTCTAGAAAGATCTGAAAATCCCTGAAACATGCTGAAATCTTTTGCGTTCCTTCATGTCGGGCCAGTGCCCCTCCCTGGTTTTTTTTTCAAGCCATTTTCCTTCTGACCACCGCTGCCCTTTATTTAATTTAATCCTCTCTCATTTTAGTTTGGACAGTAATAATCATACAATCATCCAGTTAGAGATGTTTTTGTTGTCAATATAGTTTCTGGTAAGAGGCGCACATATCCAGGAACACATGTGATACTCCCAAATGTCTGTCAATGACGTGCGTAATCTCAGGGATCGCTTGTACAGTATGTTTCAGGCATGTGGACACTCTCATTTGTTCTAGTTTGACTTTGAATTGGGTAAAATTTGACATTATCATTTTATTGTTTTCATTGGAACTAACAATATATGAAAAAAGTGGTCGCTTTTTGACTGTACAAGTCGGAATACTGTCAGGTTATAGTCAGTCTGCGTTGGGATACATGAACAATGATTATTTCAGTATTACCAACCCAATATTGCAGTGTTGTGCTCCTGTCAGTCATTCTATTATTGTTCCACTGTCTGCACATAGCTCAAACATTTGGGTATCCTTTTCCTCTTAGTGTATTTGTGCATGCAGCACTTAGCTACGACAATGTGATTTTTGGAGGGAGCCGCAAGAATTTCTGAGATTCCTACAAGCGGCTTGAGGATTAGATGTCAAGAGCAACAACTGGACTGATTGAAACAAGGCTAATTTGGGAGAATGGCCATCGTCGAGCGTGTATGTTTGACCTGTAGTGCATGTCCTCCCTCAGCTACTGGCCAGGTCACTTGCGAAAGAGACACTGCCTTAAACCTCTTTTGCTTTTGGCTTTCCCCTGTCTTTTTGTGGGGCATATTAAAGTGTCTATGGTCGTTTTGTGGTCACACACTGTTCCAATTTCCTCATTTTTATGCCTCTCTCATCGGAAGCCTCCAAATTTGTCTCAGGGTTTTTTCAGGGTCCTCAAAAGCACAATGTAAATAAAATGTATTAGCATATAAAGTTGCTGCTTGAATTCTGCCACTTCATTGTTACAGTCGGTATTGATTTTACATGTCCTCCCCCTCTGCAAACATGTGGGAACAGACCTTATTCTGTATTGCATGCTTTGATTAAATATGTGATGAGGGATGAAGTAAATGTTTGTAAAATTACTTTTGATTGAATAAAGTAGTTTACTCAATAAAATATTCAGGGTTGGAACACTATCAAATCAGCCCGACCACCGCTCTGAACAGTTTCCGTAATCTCAGTTAATGGCCTCAAATTACCGTTGTCAAGGCCAAAAAAATTTCAACATTATTTCATATAATTTTGATATTATTTATTATAGTCATATGGTCACGATTACACTCTACATTGTCTTGTGCATAATATCTGTCCGCCCTATAACAATGTTTGCATATTCTATCATGATGCTTTAGTTCTTTTTACTTTGTTTACTAAGAATCATCATTTCCAGTCTTTATAACAGAAACCAGGGCAACATTTTCACATTTACAAGGCAGTGCAGTTCCGGGAATATTTTTATTAGACGTTCAATGATGGATGACCTCCTTCGTCCTATTGGTTCATGAACTAGGTCTTTTAAAAACTATAGAGTCGGCCTTTCATAGTTTTTGCAAAGTGAAAATCCTACCACACCCAGGAATAAATCCACTGTGGCCGAATATACAAAAACAGGAAACAGAGTCGTAATGTTATATGAAGCTTTACATGTCAGACAAGAAAACCCGAGCAGATTTATACAACTAGTGGATTTTTCAAAGTCTATGAAGTGACAGGCGGTTGTGCTTCAGTCTGTGAGTTTTGTGCATATTTGCAGTGCGTTTGGCTGTGACAAGGGAGTTTCCAGCTTCTCCAGACCCTTATGAATAGGTCACTGTGTGCCCGTGTGCAGCCTATGTCCGCAGGGTCAACGGTAACATTTGCACAAATGCGCTTTCTCATCAATGCAAAATATTGTGCTTGCGCTGATTGGTCAGCTTCTCTATTGCACAAATTTAGACACAGGCTCCACATTAAGCGACCATATGCACAATTTTGGTCGCACTTTATTTTACACTACCTTGATACACTGTACCAAACTTATACAAACCAAATTTAGTAAATTGTAATTTGCTTTGTAACAATCTGTAATAACTTGTTGTTGTACATACACAATGGAATAATGTGTATTAATATTTTGCAGGTACATAATGAAATAAGGCATAAGACCCTTAGGGTTAGGGTTTAAGATTAGGGTTAGAGTTATGTCTTATTACTGTATGTACCACTAAACTACAAATACAAATGATTCTATTGTGTATGTAACACATAGATACAAGTTACACATTGTTACATAGCACATTACATTGTATTAAATTTGGCAGGTACAATGTATCAAAGGTAGTGTAAAATAAAGTGTTTCCAAAATGTATTTATTTTTGTTATTGAGGGACCGGCAAAGACCGGCAAAGATTTCAGATACTATGATAGGGTTTGACGCAAGTGTAAATGGTTTGGCCTGTTCCCCCAGTCCATAACACTGGTCAACAAATTACAAAGTACTGATTCATGTTCATATTGTTGGCAATCTACATCTTGCCCAGGGACTTCAGTTGAAAATTAGCTTTGGAGCTAAAACTGGCACATTTACAGTGATGTTAATTAATGTGCATTGTCCCTATTCAAATAAATTAATAAAATAAAAATAAATAAAATAAATGTATACAAGAGGTATCCGGCAGATCAACCTGCGCCATTTGGTGTTTTACTGCGTGTAGAGACAGAAAAATGCCAGTATTCAAATTATCATGAAAAAACATATCTAAGTGCGCGCTCAGATATTAGCGCAGAATTACTTTTACCTTGTCTTTATACACTTTTTTTCAAGGTACAACCAACAAATACCACTGCAAAAAAGTGTGGAGAAGACGTTTACTAAGCTTGATTACAGGGCCAATGAAACAAGCAGCATTTTTATTTCACCTGCCAGATATTTTTTGGACAAATCAGAACCAAAATCCATTTGCTGACTCACTCGCGCCAACAGGGCACCCAGACACGCGACTATGACTAAATATCAATAGACATCCAAGCTACTGTGGCCACTTGGATTAACTGGCTAAGACAGGCTCAAACTAGTAAACCTCAAGCAAATATGATGCATTAAGCCTAAATGTTACCATGGCAACATGTGTCCCAGAAGGTGCCATGGTCCCGAATGAGCACCATATTTCTGAGAGGCGAACTGTGACCAACAACCAGAAGCTACACACGAATAATAATATATTCCAGGAGTGAAGCCACATGCTGGTTAATTTAGTGGAGCTTAATGTTGTCAGGGCGTGACTACTTTCAATTTGGAAACAAAAACATATATTGCACTGCTGAAGTCTGTAGCTGTAATTATTACTTCATAAAAGTCCCATATGAAAATTGTTTGAGCTTTTAAACATGTTTCAATGTTGGTCTCTCATGAAAAACATTTCTGGAGTTGTGTTTTGTGCCATTCATGCATGTTTGAGAATTCTTACATAACAGTTCATCATTTAAGTTAGAAAGCTGGCAATGGTTCCTGTCTCAATGAATTCTGATACTGAAAATTGATATACTTTAAAAAAAAAAAATAGACCTCAGCAGAAGCCAAACAGTAGCAGATACATTTTCATTGTGTGTCGTAGTTTGTGGTACTGGTCTTTTCTACTAGTGTAGGATCATCTCAGCTGCATCTTAAGTAACCTTTCTCGTCTGCTGAAACTACGTAATGTTTTCTTCCTGAAGTCGCCGTGTCCCAGACAGCTCAGTGTTATGCTGCCAGCGGCGGGTCTGCTCCTCTCATCAGAGCACAGTCTCCCTCTGTCCTCTGCTTCACTTCACCACTGTTTATTTCTCTATCAGGACAATGACAGATCAGTCCAGGACAGGCACTGAGACAAAGACAGAGCAGCCAAAGAAAAGGAGGAGATGCATGAAACTCGATACAGATCCTCTAACACTAACTTGTCACCATCTTTCACCAGAGAATCATTCAACTATTTATTATTTTTCTGTCTCTTATGAACTTTTACTGCTTGCATATTGTTTTGAAACTACATTTAAATTCTATATTTTATTCTTGTAATCTTTGAATTCAAGTCTTTAAGTCAATAATGTATGTGTGATCTCTGAACTCAAAATACCTCATAATCGTGGTGACTACAACCATTTAGCTTTTAAACAATACTTTTGCCCCATTTGCACCCACAACTTAATATGATTTCAACACTGTGAGTTCCCTCCAACAGACAAAGAGGTCGTAAAGAGCCAAATATATTGTAAATGTAATATCAACATTGGTAAAGTATCAGGCCTGTGTGAGTGCGGATTTCAGATGGTGAGCTCTTTCATCGCAGCGTGTTACAATGATTTATGCTCGACAATCACCCCACCGCATGTTGTGGTCAGCAGAACTCATGATGTTTCTCAGTGAAATATCACATCTGTGTGTAAATGAGGACATGCAAGAGTATAAAAGTGTAAATTCCTGCAAGTTATTTATAGTTTGGTCAATATTCCATGACAAAAAAAGGTTGTTTTAGTCATAATAAAAACACTTTTGTTCTTTGGTTTCATCCATAAATAGCAGCCAAAGGCTTGATTTATTCACAGTCTTCGGAGAATACATTTCAGAAGGGCAGTATCTCCACAGACAGAGGTATAATTTCCTCCACTTAAATGTCAATCTTTCCTCCTGTATCCTTCCTGCTGTTCACTTCCCATCATCTGCAGTATCGTGTTCAACCCTGTTCTCGAGAGAGCGGAATCGCTCCATCTCTAAGTGACGCACTGTCGACACTCTACTTTTAACCTTACTTTAAACTTTTAAACTCTACTTTTAACCTTACTTTAAACTTTTAAACTCTACTGTGTCACATGTTGACATTTTGCTTGCATTTAGAAGAACACACCTAGAAATATGATGAAAATGATGATCTTTAATTAGTTACGGTAAGTATTGCGAGGTTCGCTCATTCTGAACAGGTGAAACTGGTTTGGTTTCAACCTTTAACATGACAGTTGAAATCAGGAAGTGCTCCTGCTTTCTAGAATCGATGCACCAGTGTATATTGAAATATGCTTCACAATAGAGTGTCTTCTTGCGTCATGTCGCTGCTATCTTCTGCACTTTAGCGACGCTCTTGCCTGCTGACAATAGGCTCCTAATTAAAGCGTTCAAAGGAAAAAGAAAAAGACAAAACTCTTAAGAACACATTGATACAAACAAAGTATAATGTGAGCTCTAGAGAAATGGGTCTCTAAAGAGGTCTTTCAAGCTTATTTTGACAAGTCAGGGGTTGAGAGTGGAAATTTTAACCCGTGGCATCAAGTGGAAACAAGGATGAGCACATAATTATCCAAACCGTCTCATCCTCTGAGCACGCCCTGCAGCAGCTATGGATGACTTTAACAGAACCCTTAAAAGCTCATCAACCGCCTTTTGACCGTTCAATGGGAAAATGTGTGTAATTAAAACAACTTCGGAACAACTTTTGGAAAGAGATAAATAAATGGGACTGCAACTAAACTAACTTTGGCCCGCAGAGGAAGTGTGGTTCCAGTGTCTGAATGTGAAGATGAATTTCTATGCAGTTAGTGTGAGATTTTCCATGGCACCGCTTCAGTGTCAAACTGCAGCTGTTTCTACTTGGGCCTGTCTCACATAACACTTAAGTGGGTGAGAATGTTGAGCGTTTCTCACTTTGGGCAGGAGCTTTAGATTGTCATTAAGCTTCTGTAATGACATTTCAGGCCATTTGCAAAGAAAACAGTGGAAAGGTGGCTTTGATATGGAAGAGATTGAAACTGGAGTTTTGGGAACGTTACTAAACTGTCTTCGCTTGGTGGTTTTAAATATCCTTTTTATGCAATAATAAGACCTAAAGCTTAGCACCTACTTTCAAAATCACAATAAAACCTTAAATTTGGGAGCAGAACTGCACTC
Organism: Neogobius melanostomus; assembly: GCA_007210695.1. NCBI lineage: Eukaryota > Metazoa > Chordata > Actinopteri > Gobiiformes > Gobiidae > Neogobius > Neogobius melanostomus. Next base: position 6,879,921 of record VHKM01000058.1, read on the forward strand.
ACACACGTCCTTTCCAGTCTCAACGTTATGAATACCATCTGCCCTTCCCACTACTCACTACTTTGTTCCTTTAATCCTTCAGACATTTGGGTGATGACAATCCCAAGTACTCATCCACTCCTCTGAAGCCCCATAACGGCTAACATCTCTCTGTTTGTCCACAATCGATGTGTTTGCTTTATTTATATTCATATTTCCATCTCTTTTGAGGTTGTGGTAATTGTGTTTTGTGAAATGTGTAGTCTCCTATAGACAAGTGTTGCAAATTAGCAGTTTTGCTATAACACTAAAAAACAATGTATCTGGTTTGTCCAATGCAGTTGTTATGTCCATATCAAATAAACAAATAATAACAATAATAATAATTGCAAGTGAAATTGGCTCGTAGCACTAAGTGGCTATGCTAGTTCCGCTATCCCTGAAGTTGTGAGCGCCAGAACTTCCTGTCCTAAATCACTTCCTATTAAGATTATCTTAGAACTGTTCGAATCATACATAACTCCTAAATATTCTGTGGTAGCTCGTGAGTTTCTGGTAACAACTAGAAGATTTAAATACTTCAGGACCATCTGTTTCTATAGAGGACAGTTTGTCTTGAAGCTAAAGGCTAACCATGTTGATATAACAAAAAAATTAAATAAATGTAAAACTATGGACAAGACAATTGTTGTCATGCAGATAAGTTTATATTTTCAGCACATTGTCACATTTTATAATTATTCATATTAACGTGAGCCTTTAGTTACAAGACAAATGTTGATTGACAGTGGCAAAGTTAGTAGAGCGGGTCGTCTCATGATTGGTAGGTTGGGGGTTTGAATCCCGCCTCCTGAATGTGCACACTGTCGTTGTGTCCTTGTGCAAGACATCACCCACCTTGCCCCCAGTGTCTGCGTACATTGGTGTATGAATGAGAGTGTGAATGGGTGAGTGGTTCCTTATTGTAAAGCGCTTTGAGTGCCTAATGTAGATGGCAAAGCGCTACATAAGTTGAGACCTTACCATTTACAAACACAGATGCCTCCTCCGCTGAAGTATTTTGTACATCAAGTCGCACCATAATAAGAACTACTCAACTCGCGTCCCACAGATCCGATAATGAACGCTAATGGAAAGAATCAGGACACGAAGGACCTGCTCACAACTTCAGGGCAGCAACGGGTAGCTCTAAAAGCAGGCGGATATGTTGTGGCGTTAGTATCAACGTTTTTACTGATCCTAACTATCATAATTGAGTTTCTTATCAGAAAGAATGTGCCCTCCCTCACCCGCAGCTGCTCTGATTTATGGGGCGACTATGGAAGCTCAGCAGGTCTCACTCTGTTGTCAGTATGAGCCCATATTTCACACCGCACATCGTGATGTCGGGCCACACATCTCGATACGCTCTAGCGCCGTTGTGAGAGACATGCTCGGCCACAGACAGGAAGTCCCTGGTAGTGCCTCTCTGACTATTAGAAAACAGACATGGCCCAGCTCATGCCTAAAGCAACACCAGTGGCTTGAACCGCAGTCTTCGAAAAACTGCAAGCCATCAGTAGTCATTTCATAAGTCATACACCACAAATTAAATCTTCCCATGTCTGTGATTTATGCTGTGAAGAAAACATCATAAAAATAAAGGTCTCAGTAAATGTCCGAGAACATTTTTTATGTCAGCGTGAGGCGCGTCTTGTAAAGTCTAAACTTGCATCTGTTTCTCTGGCCGGGGAATTTCAAAAATAGTTAAGTAAAATATAACGATGTTTTCAATGTGGCTGCAGTAAAATTGAGTCGCGCAGTCAGCTCTATTACGTAACACTCATACAACTGAAGTTTTCATTAAGTTTCATTTAATTTGGTTTCCAGAGGCTTTCGGAGTTTTTATCACCGCTTTCAAACCAAATTGTACATTATTTCATTTTAAAAACACATAGATAAATTGTCTTTGCGAAAGCGGTCACCCTCCTGAGGCCCAGGGTGAGACAAACAGGCCTCGCTGCCAGCACACTGAGGTGGAAGAGCGGGAAGCCTTTAAACACTAACCACGTCAACAATATGTTCACAGATCCAAGGGGAATTCTCCAAAACACTCATTTGTCCCACTGTGATATGAACGCACCATTGAGAGTTTTCCATTATGTTTCTGTCAAGGTATTTAGATTTGACCCATTCCTCCACATAATGAGTGCATAATGAATACTACAAACTTAGTCACCGTCACAAAAGGCAGTTGGTAACACAGTGGTATGAAATTGAATGGACTTAGACATCTGGCTGCTCCCGCAAATTTCTTTCGGGTTAAGAAAGAAATGTCTGGATTACTGGTTGGCGAGATTTTGCATTGTTCTCTAAAATGCAAAATCATGCTTAAGTCGAAGATATAGAAACAATGGACAGGGACACAATGAAGAAGTGTGCAACCACCCAGTTTCTGGTTATAACATGACCCACGTCTGAGCCACTGTCCCGCCATACCTCTCACAAAGTCAAGCTAATGTGCTGTAGCCTTCTGCGCATATTTCCAGACTGTAAGGTGAAGCTCAGAAGCTGAATTTCAGCCTCTGTCAATCACCGCGAACAGGAAGAGTTTTTAATATTGAAGAGAACCACACGTCTGGACGAGGTGCGCTGTAAAAACACAGGGACATCCAAAAGTGTGAGGTGGAGTCGTGAGAAACGTTCAGGGCTGAGGTGATTTTCAACACCCATCTGACTCATATTATTTAATATCAGCAGCCACTTGCACACAGCCATTTGTGGTCTGCAGTAATCCAGCGTTTCAACGAGAGTGAGATACTACCTCTTGCTCAAGTTAACTTCATTCAGAATAGTGTCCTAAATCCACTATAGGAGGGGTCTAATCTTGATATCTGATTAAAAGATTTTGGTGCATGCTGTGCCTAGTGTCTCCATGTGGTTATGGTCGTAGACAGAGTTGCTACACTTTGAGTATATTAATCCTATAAACAGATTCTGTTACTCAAATTCTTAACCCAGCACGTGAGTTCACTAACCTCTGAGTTTGTTGGGTGTGCAGTGACAAGGATAAGACATATCCTAGATATATAGAAGTATCAAAGTAATTGATTGTGTGGGACCTGCAGGACGCATAGATTAGTTTAGTTTATTTGAGCAGCAAAAAAAACACACAAAAATAACAGACAACAAATACTTTAACGGGAAAAGGAGTGAATTTGCACATTCAAAACGAGAAGGTTGAAGTTCACAGAACTTATGTAAAACCTACCCCTGCCTTATCAAACATGAAGCTGCAGTTTGTGACATACATTTGCACTTTACAAAAAATGTTTACAGTAAACTCTTGATAGTCTAGCATCTATTGGGTGAAAGGAATACAAAAACATTTATAAAGTATTTTCTCCGTCCTTTGGTAGGTCCAAAATACCACCTATTTTATCGTTCATGATCGTACAAATGAAAAAAAGATTACACTTAGGTTGACAGTTCAATGTATTGCACCAGTATTTCACACTGCCACCAAGTACTACGTTCTGTTGTAAAATGCCACACGGGCTATAGTGCCTCAATGAGTATTGATGATTTCATTTATTATTATACAGTATATATATATTATTTTGTATCCAAAGACACACAGTGTAACAACTATATATAATAACGTATGTGGTAATTTAGCAAGAGCAGTGCTAGTGAGTGCAAGCAGAAGAATAAAATATACTATTTTGTGGGTGTTCTGCGCCTGATCTTATATTGGCTGCTCCACTTTTGCACGTGCTACTCGTTTTACGTGAGTAAACGCTTAGTCAATGACCCCCATGTTGCCAGCCATACAAAATACCGTATGCTCCTAATGAGATAGACCAGAACATTTTATTTCTGCTGTAGGTAATCAAAGAATGGAGGACCTAAGCTATTTTAATTTCATATTCAGCCTTTAGTCAATATTTGGGGTATTTTTTTCAAAGTCTGTAATAAAATAAATGCTTGTATTTTATTCTATTTATTTGGTGAAATGTTATGCTGTGTGGCTTTAATTTTGTATCATTTGTGATTTGTCATAAGAACAGTACGACTCAGCACTTCACAAAACTGCACACTACCATTTCCTCCCAACATAAATGATTTGCCTTATTTTAAATTAGGTTGGCTGGATTAATGGAATAACGCTTGCGGTTTATTCTGTATTACTGAACACTACCCAGGTATTTACCGACTTAAACTGTCTGTACCTTCCAAATCTGCGTCTCACGTGAAGTATGAAAATGCTTTATTCGTCATACCCCTCCCATTAATTTGAATAACCTGCTGTCAATCAGATACTGTTTTGTTGTCATGCCATCTGTATTTCTGTCCAAACTTTCCAGGGGACTTTCAAGATGCAAATTGTATGACCTGCCCTTGCACCAAAATGCAAGTCACAGCACGAACATTCAGATGTTGTTAATGTATGAATTGTATCAACATTTGCAATGTAAGTATGTAGCCTCAACTTTTAAATTGTTTTATGTTTTATAATTGTTGTTGGCATTATACTGTACACCTTGCCCAGGGTCAGACACAGCAGTTGCAAGTTTATGGTTTGTTTACGTGGTTGATATGGAGCCACAAATAGCAAATTATGAAATGTATGTTTTAGTAATTTGTTGTGAGCATTTGTTTTTCTCGTTGTTGTACTTGCTCTACTTCTAATTTGTTTTGGAGGTTATTATTTCAATATGTGATTACAGTGACATGACACAAATGCATGGTCAACAACTGTTGCATGCAATACGCCACAAATACTGCACTGTGTTACTTTTTCTCTTGACGTTTGCAGGTTGCATAATGGCAGAAAGCTTCATGTGTTATACAGTTGTGTGTTACTGTACATAGCAGTGTGTTTACAGTAAAAACATTAGTTAAGCACAAAATCTTCATAATAGATTTATTTCGATGCATGGAAGCAATGCCCATGGTTTTCTAAATCAAAACATGAAGAGAAATGTATAATTTCTTCAAGTACTTTGTAGAACATTTTAAAAAATGAACATTGGGCTGTTCAAAAAATAGCAGTGTCTGCATTTGTCTTTACAAGCTCAATATGTACTACATAAAAAAGAAATTCCCCATAGGATTTAGCTTTCCTGTGAATCAATAAACTAATATTTAGTTGTATGACCACAGATTTATATTAAAGAACATGCATTAATGCAGGGTAGTTGTATCGTCGGATCCAGAGTTTATAGAACTGCTTATCAGTGTTGCATAGAGTCAACCAACTTCTGGCACCTATCAGCAGGTATTCCAGCCCAAGATGCTTTGACAACATTCCACAATTCCTTGGTTTTGTTTCAGAAACTGCATTTATGATGTCACCCCACAAGTTTCCTATGGGATTAAGGTCTGGGAATTTGGCAGCCACTCCATAAAATTAATTTTCTTGGTCTGGAACAAAGATTTAGCTTGCTTACTGGCAGGGGCGGACTGGGACAATAATTCAGCCCGGGCATTTTTTGGTTCGGACCAGCCCACCCATAGCGGGGGGGGCGCTGATTTGCCGCTGATCATGCGTGCGGCACATGTACCACTGATGCGCCTGTGATGGGCCATTGGATGATTCCATTCCAGAAAGCACGGGGCACAGGCTGCGCAGAAAATAAGAAAATAAAACAAAATTTTTTGTAATAGTGGGACTTTGCGGGGCTTCTTGCAAGTAGATTAGCTTCACACAGGCCTCTTCTAACTGTCACAGTACTCACAGGTAACTTCAGACTGTCTTTGATCATCCTGGAGCTGATCATTGGCTGAGCCTTTGGAGTTCTGGCTATTGTTCGATCCGTTCGAATGGTAGTCTTCCATTTTTCTTCTGCGTCTCTGTGTTTTTGCTTTCCATTTTAATGCGTTGGAGATCATTTTAGCAGTTTTAACCCTCCAATCAACCTTTTAACAAAAGAACACAGTACTTCTGAACAATGTCTTGAGCGGACTTCAAAGTGAAATGCATAACATGTGCAGACTTCCTAAAATAAGGGCCACCTGATTCAAACCTGTTTTTCCACAGAATGATTGACCTCAGCAATTGAACTCCCCACTGCTATTATTTTGAACACACCCCTTTCAATTGAATATTCAACTACACAGAAGTAAGAGCATGCATACCATGAATGCTGGGTCTGTCTGTGTTTCTCAGAATGAGACAGGAAAATTGACAGATAGATTAGAAAAAAGAGAACATTCAAAAAGAGCTTAATCAAAACCGGACAAGACAATTGTTTTCATTTATTTGCATCGACCTTTAATTGTTTTTTATTAACCTCTCAACCCCCACCTGAACCGAGCACATTTACTCCAGTTTGGCTTTTCCCAAATCTAAAAGCTTCTTGAAAAAAACGTCAAAATAGTGACGAAAACGAGGATGAAAAAACAACAACAAAATGCCGGAAAGCAACAATAACATCATAAAAAAGCGACAAAAAACAACAAAAGTGATGAAAAAGCAACAACAAAAGTGCAACAAATACACAACAACAAAAGTTACAAAAACGTGACAAAAACATGTAAAAAGAAGCATGAAAACAAAACGAAAACGCTTCAAAAATGTGAGAAAAACACGGCAGCTTTCAAATGAAGTGTTACACTGGCCTATAGGCATTTAGATTTGGGTAAAGCTGAATTGGAGTAAATGCGCTGGGATTTACATGGGGGTAAGAGGTTAAGTGACACTGCGGCTGTGAGTGTAAGGCAGCCCTCCATCTCCTCACCCTCACATTCTTACATTCCATGTTCCTGTTGTCAATTGGAGCAACAGTTGAGGTGGATAAATCTTAAACAAAAGGCGTCTGCATGCTCCACCATCAAATGCAAAGCACATTTGACAATGCTCTTTAAACAAGACTTGAACAACACTGAGACCAATCAGACAGTGTTTGACTGTTGCCATGGTTATTTGTATGCACCAAGCCCATAGTAAATAAACAGTGCAGTCTGTCAGAGGATGTTAGGCAAATGTTTTATGCACAGAGCTTATATCTGACTAGTTTGTCTTCGACACATGTGTGGGCAGTTAACACCCATGGGCTTTAGTAAATGAGTTTGAGTGCCACACAGGAATATGGCTGCTGTGTCGTGTGTGGTTACCGCTGTGGAGTCTGCATTCAGGAGTGTGAATCACGCTTGTAATTACAAAGCACTATTTAAACCACATGTAAACAATTAGCCTTCAGGGCAGCAGACGTGTGCATGTTCACAGCGCATAGGAGGAATGTTGCGCTTCTCTAGACCTTAGCCAAAAAGTGTGCCAGAGAATAATGCTGGCACACTTTTGGAAATAAAAATTTAAAACTTGAAGGTATTCGATCACAGAAATAGTAATGGACGACAGCATTCAAAAGAAGCAGGTGTAAAACATAGTTCAGATTCTGCAAAGGTTTGATGAAATTAAGGAGTCTGACGGTGACCTTAACCATATTTTTGTTTGGACGAAATACTTTCTTCTGCAGATCAATCAATCTTTGAAGAAGCCTGAAAGAAAGTAAGATTTGCGTCCTGTTGCTGTAAATTCAGACTTCGTAACTGGATTCAACAAAAACAAGATCAAAGATTGATTAATAGCTCTAGTTTATCACAACATAAAGCCCAAAAGTATAAGTATTAACACAGGTTTAATTATGAACAAAAATATGTTTCCACATCATTTCTGGGTGTTCTGAAATATGTTTCGTGCGTAAATACCAATAGCATAAATCAAAGCCAAGCACAATAAAGTCTGCAGCACATCTCTCTGCTCAGTCTGGCCCACTATCACTGCCAGCAGTCAACTCTTTCCTTCAGGGAACTGCTCAGGCCTGATGAAGAGGAGTCTGTTTTTCCAATTAATGATTTCTCCTTAGAAACATTAGCCTCTAGTTGAACTTCAAAGAATGTAGCATGCTAGTGCCTGATTAGCTGTCAAACCCAAAGATAACCCAGAATGCATTGCACAGGGAGAGCCAAGTCCCATGGTCCGACCACACAGTTTCCTCCATGTCCCTGTTGTCTTAATGCGTTTTCTGGTGTGATTGCGGCTCATTCTTTCCCCTGATCCTTCCTGCTCTGTCTGTCTCTCGTCTGCTCTGAGCCACCCATCCTCTTCCTCACAAAGCCCATAAAGCTCGGCATTTTCCATCGAGAAATGACAAACCGCAAGATTCAATTGTACAAACTGTACAAATCTGGAGAATAAAAGCAAAGTATAAGCAAGTCTGCGTGTCCTTTCTGACGTTGTATAATTTAACGTAAACATGCCCTGATTGGATTAAAATAATGATATTTTCCCAATAAGCCGAGCACATGAATGTTTACATATGTGTGTGAATATAAGAAAGATTGGGATGCTCCTGGACCTGACATTTGTGCATCCTTTGTTATTGTTATTTGTTGATGTGTCTCCATTTATTGCTAATTAATTGCTCTGGGTTTTTAGAGGTGGGACTATGAGCTTCCTACAGAGAGACTGCAGTTCAACTCAACCGTGAATCCTCAATGTTCTGCATCATAATCAATAATTAAATAAACAGACTCAATGTTGAATTTCATTTGGCTTCTGTTTGTGACCCTTTAACCCTTAACCACACATGAAGAAGGCCGTATACGCATGGCCAAGCTGTGCTGCAAAAAACGTGCCTTGCGACTCTTTATACTTTTCCACAGGGCATGCAACTTTTATTCTAAATATGTACACCTGTGACATTCTATGCATGTTGTATGAAACTATGGCAGAACAAATAAACGCTAAAGAATAAGATGCACAGATGCGTTCAAACACTGTACATGTTATTGTATTTAGTTGTGTGCTGCTAATGATTTCGTTATCATGCTTAAAGGGGAGGCGTGCAGAGGAATGCCGTATGTGAAGTGCTATTTGACATTTGACAAGTCTCTGATAAGTCTTTTATAAACAAGCTCTCTGTGTTTGCTCATTAGTGGCACTCTTTTTACTGGCCCAACAGCGCTGCAGTTTAGAGGTTGCTTTCTGGGACATTCTTCTTCTATATATCAAAACACTGCAACTTTAAGGATAATGGCAACAAAACCATCCAACGGACTGTTGGCATTTTCCATTATACTTTTGGTGAGCCGTTATCCCTCTGCGTCTCTCGAAGTGTGCTCCAACTCCCTCATACCCGGAGCGAAAGGTAAAGCTTACTCTGTACATTCCTTGTCCGACTTTGTGTACTGTATGGCTGAATGGAAAATTCAGGGGTAGACCTAGGCTATGTAATTTGTTTTGGAGTTTACAACGCTAATCATGACAATTGAGTGAATGCAATGTCCTGTTGTTTACTAGCCTTGAGTCAGCTCCTTCATGGACCTTGCAGGGAAAGCCTCCTCACAGCGTGCCTTCTGTTTTATGACATCCAGTAGCTTGTTTCCCCGCTGATTCAGACAGACAGACCTTATAAAGTACATAATAAAATAAGCATTACTGAAAACCATGACATGGAGTTTTGGCTTCCAAATAATTCAGAGGCTGTCCTTGGGGAGTTGACATCATTCTCAAACCGTGGAGATCTGCAAAATGGAAAAGAACCGTTGTTCCAAAGCCCCAGAATTGGTCAAAATGAGAAGAATTTGTTTCTTTCAATTTGAAGATAAATGGCACAGACAAGAATTAGTTTTTGCATAAGGGGTTACTGTGAACACCTGGGTCAAGAAGCGCATCTGAATAAGAGGTTGGCTGTGTTAAAATGGATTGAGGAATATTGTTTTTGGCACTGTTTTGGTCAAGCTTTGGAGGAGCAGTCACTAAAAAGCAGAAATAGTTCTCAACATAATGTAATATTTTGCCAGTTGAATTTCCCACTCCATGTCATGTAGAAAAGGGAAAAATTCCCATTATGGCAGTGTGTGTTTAGACAGCTGCCACTAAACTGTGAGATTATTTGTACAAGACTCATCCAAGATACTGTAGACCACAGGACCGGCTCGGATTGTGTGTACAGGTCTGCAGATTGGAGTGGGCGTCCTATGTGTATTTTACTATGAATTAAAATAGCAAGCTGGCGTCATTTCGTTTCCACACAAATACTTCTTGACTGGCTGAAACTTGGGAGTAATCAAGGTAGTTTCCTAAGAAAATGTTATTCATGTTCGAACCGTATATTTATTTTTCCTGGAATCTCATTTTTTGTGTTGTGCAAAATTTGTAGGCAGTTGCAACAGTGATAAAGAAAGCGATGTTTGGCAAAGTTCATAAGAGGACACATTATACAGATCCAAACGCCGGTGGTTCGATTCCAGCTGCATACTGCCATTTTGCACTTGGGCAAAATGCGGAGTCCACCAGGGTCAATCTTAGGACCCCTCTTATTCAACTTGTACATGCTTCCATTGGGTCAGCTAATAAACAGCAATAATGTGTCTTACCACAACTACGCAGATGACACTCAGATCTATGTGTCACTGACGGCAGGTGAACATGGGCCTGTACAGTAGAAAAACTCTGTCACTGCATCGAACAGATCAGTTTGTGGATGCAAAACAACTTTCTCCAACTAAACTCAGACAAAACTGAAATCATTGCTTTTGGCCCACAGACACAAAGAGAAAGTGTTATCAGTCACCTTGAGTCTCTCTCTCAAAAATAAAAAAATCAGATTAGAATTCTAGGCGTGATCATGGACTCAGACCTGAACTTAAACAGCCACATCAAAGCAATAACATCAGCAGCTTTTTACCATCTCAGAAACATTGCTAAGATCAGAGGAATAGTGTCAAAACGAAACTTGGAGAGACTTATCCGTGCGTTTGTCTCCATCAGGTTAGACTATTGTAACGGCTTTCTCACTCGCCTTTCTAAACGAGTTGTTATTCAGCTGCAGTACATCCAGAACGCCGCTGCTCGAGTCCTGATAAGGACCAGAAAATATGACCACATTAGTCCAGTGCTCCGGTCTCTGCACTGGCTTCCTGTCACTCAGAGAATAGAATTTAAAACAGCTCTGCTTGTTATACTGTAAGTCTTTTCATGGTTTAGCGCCAAAGTACATCTCTGACATGTTAGAGCCGTATGAACCATCTCGGGCCCTGAGAACTTCAGGGAGGGGTCTCCTGGTGGTTCCCAGAGTCAGGACTAAGTTACGTTATACTTAAACACGGTGAGGCTGCGTTTCAGTTTCATGCAGCTAAACTCTGGAACAGTCTACATGAGGATGTGAGACAGGCCTCAACTCTGACAATGTTCAAATCCAGGCTGAAAACAGTTCTTTTTACCCGTGCATTTACTTTCAGTTGTCTGAAAGTATTTTATCTGCACTCTTGCCTTTTACTGTAATTGATTCTTTTTTTTATGTTGATGTTTTATTGATTGTATCTGCTTTCTTGTAATTTTATGCAACTGTGAAGCACTTTGAATTGCCTTGTGTATGAATTGCGCTCTACAAATAAACTTGCCTTGATTATCTTTATTGTCCCCAGTGGTCTCAATACAATGGTCTCACAACAAGCACATGAACAGATCTAATATTTAGTTAGTCACGGCCAGTACATCACAATAAGGCGATACAATTCATCCCAGTTAAGACGACCTCTTCAAGCACTCTTTGCACTGTCGTTTGTTTGAAAGCGACACAGAGTAGCCTATAGGGAGAAATGAGAGCTTGTATCTGTAGCTCTTGAAACTGTGTGCTCTGTCTGCCTGATGGGAGACCTTCCCAATGTATGAATGTGGTTTGTGAGTCAGTAATAATCCATTGGCGCATCAGGGGCATGTTGCAGTTTACAGTGATCTGAACATTTTAGACAAAGCTACTTACATAAGAAAATTCCTCATTGTGAATTATTTATTTATCTATTCACTCTGCTATTCATGTTTGTCTCAGCCTGCGCAGTACTTGACACCGTTTATGTGTGTTTTCAGCTGCAGTAAAATGTGATTACAGAAATGTCTAAACACGCCAAAGGGAAGAAAAATAAGCAATAAGCAGCACTAATCAATTCTCTAAATACCTCTCTGGACAAATCAGGAAGGGGTTATTACACGACTGTTTCAAAGTACGGCTCTAAATAAGATGTAATGTCCTCCTGGCAAGAACAACTCAAGACATAATTGTGATCCTAACAGACTCTCAAGAGCTTTTGGTTGCCAGAGAAGAAGGAAAAACCACACACTTCACTCAACACCTATTTTGTACTTCCAATTTTATTAATACCTTTTTTACATAAATCATTATCATTATTTGGTTGCTATGGGGAAAAAAACTGTATACTTTGTCTGCATTCTCGCATTCTTCTCCCTAAATGAGTAAACATGTTTTTTTTTTTTTTTTTTCCAGGGGACCAAGGTCACATGGGAGATGAAGGAGAGGAAGGAATCTTAGGCAAAGCTGGGCCGCCCGGACGTCCAGGTACAAACAGTACTTTTGTGTCCAAGCTTTTATGGCTTTTATTATTATTATTTTCTGGGAAAGTCTCAATACTGTTACCAATACAATATTCCAAATAAGTGAACATAACAAACAGTGTATACAGATACTCACTGTATAACATTAGAAGCTGTGGATAAAGAAAATAAAAAATCTCTGGCATTTTATACCAGAAAAGTATCCAGTGTCTCATGTGCGCCCCGGTATTTCTGTTGGAAATTGAGCAGAGCATCTTTCCTTCCGATTGTTGTCTGGTTTGGACCGAAAACGTGGATCTAAAGCCCAGCCTTGAAGTATCTCTGGAGGAAGCAAATGAGATGTGTTAATAGGCTGCGTCCTGCTCACCACATGTGTCTCAGATGTGTTCAGTTTGTATTCTACTGGTTTAGAGTGGACCTGCATTTATTTATTCATCAGGGACGATGCGATCTAGATAGTTTCAATACAGGTTTGCAGCTGATGCGAGGCATAACGAGCTTCTGGCAAATGTTAATTCGCAGCTCATGTCCCTGGTTGGGCCTTTCTACACAATTTACAATAATAACTGAAGAAAAGAGCAATTTCAACGTTATGTTAATGTGTTAAATAGTACTTAATAATATAGAAGTAATAATAAATAAGTGTTCATTTGCAACAGCAGATATCTCCGTTTTTAATTGTTTCCAGAATCGTTTTAGATATTTGTTAGTCTACAGATTGCACTTGTGAAGCTAAAGAGATCAAATTTGATTAAGTGACTTTATATCTTCATGGCTTTGAAACAGATCTGGTAATGAAAAACTCTGCAAAGTTCAAAGAAATTTACAAGCTTACATTGAGTTTTTTCAATGGCACTAAATGCATTCTTCATTTGTGTACTAAATATATTGTATGTCTTGAGTAAACATTTTAAGATCAGCATCACTTTATTGATTCGATATTCTTTTTGTTACAAAGAATACAGTATCTCAACAAAGAAAGAATGAAAACTTTGAGTAGGAATGAAAAACGTGATTGCAATTTAAAAGATGTAATAAATATCCAATCAGAAACTTATCCCACTAAACCTCACCCCCATAACATAACATACACCCTCTCAGATATAGTGTAAGTATACAGCACAGTGAGGTCGGTTGCACAAAGTGTAGTCCTTTCAGTACACAATCACGATTACTACTTTTACCGCAGGTCCATCGACTGCTCAACTTTGGCCGTGTAGCCCCTCGGCTCTTTTTACATTTTAGATACACACACACATATGAACACACTTGACCGACAGTGTTAAAGACAAAGACCAGAACACTTTAGTCTCTAACCATAATCGTAGAAAAATAACATGAAAATATACAATACATGATCTCCCATCAACTTTTCAACTTCAGCCTGTGCAACACTATAGCGCTGCTCATTTTGGTTTGCAAGCTCTCATGCGTCTCACATCCCAACATCAAAATCAAGGGTATTTTATGTGAAACTTTTTTTCTTATTTTAGGGTTATTATGATCAGAAGCAAAAACTATAGTGAGTGACTGTGAACCCAACTTACACAAAGGAATGATGCAAACTGAGTGCACGTCCACAACAGAAGACCTTTCATTCTTGCATTAACACGTCTTTGCAGCAGCCTAACAGTCACGTTCATAAAAAAAAAGGGGGGAAAAAAGCTCAAACAAAGGCTATTTGAAGGCAAAATGTAAACACCATCACAGGATTTTCAAACAGTGGGAGAATCCAGACGTTAGACCAGTTGGAGAAGCCTGTCATTATTATTATGAGGGGAAGGACTGTTATCTAGAGTCAAGATGCCGTTTAACTGAAGCTCTCCAACAAAAACACTACACAGATATGAGCCACTGCTTTTTTTTTTTACAGGTTTGTGAACTGATTTGTTTAACTCAATTTGAAACATATATTTTCAGGAACATAATTTTCCATCAAGTCCATCATTCAACTGGGAAGAAAGTCACTTATTAAGTTCTTTTTCACAGGTAATGCCGGAGATGCAGGCATTAAAGGAGACATGGGGGACATTGGAAAGATGGGACCTATGGGAGACAAAGGTAAAGTGTGTCCTCTGATGAAATTTCCGAATTAGTAATCATATATTGTTCAGTTACATGTTGAAGTAAAACTCGTATGTACTAAAACATGTAAACAAAACCACAAACTGTTTTATTATTAAAAGAAATGACTTGACTGACACCCAAAGCCAACAAATTAAAACACATTCACGAGGGTATAAATTGTCCTGCATCGCAATTCTATAATGGACTATGGATATAAATAATACACATTTGAACACAACACTTGTATAATATTCTAGACCTGTGCAACTGAGGAGTTTAAGTTACATTGCAACACCATCTAGTGGAGATAGATTGCAATTACTTCCCTTGAGCAGAGCAACCAAGCAGCAAAGAAGGAACACCCATCCATCCATCCATCCATTTTCTTCCACTTGTCCGTTGCCGGGTCGTGGGGGCAGCTGCCGGAGCTGCCCAAATCACATTGCACCAGCCCCCATTGCTCCTTCTGCAGGTGGTGGGTCCACGGAAGGACAAGAAGGAACACCGTGACTGCCAATTGGTGTATTCTTTATTGTTGTGCCCAGGTGAGATGGGTGATCCAGGCACTAATGGCCCTGATGGACAGAAAGGAAAACCAGGTGGAAATATTAGTCCCTTTTAGATATGTTCAATTGAATTCATTGGTTGATTGATTAACTTATATATTAATAGGCTCTACCTGTGACTGTGGCCGATACAGGAGGCTTACTGGACCTTTAGACATCACTTTGGGCAAGCTGAGGGACGCTGTCAAATTTGTAAAACATGGTATGAGCTACTAATGCATCGATACAACAATAAAGCGCTGATTATCTTATCTTGTGCAGTACTTTTAGGCCTGAGAGAGACAGAGGAGAGGTACTATTTTCTTGTGAAAGAGGCCAAGATATTCCAGGAGGCTTTAGTGAACTGCAGGCTCAGAGGGGGGATCCTGGCCATGCCCAAAACCCTCAACATCAACCAAATCCTGGCAGAGTACATCAGCCAGGCCGGTCTCACCAGGGTGTATATCGGAGTGATGGCTGACCCAGACACAGTAAGTGATTTATGTTCAGTTAACCTGGATTGGATCATTACTCACATTTAACCTATTTTTCACTCTAACTATGTCAACAGAATGGGAGCAGCAGTTACATGTTCTCAGACTCCAGCCCTCTGCAGGTGTTTTTAGGTTGGACTGAGGAGGACAGTGTCAGTTCTAACTCGAGCTGTGTGGAGCTGCTCAACTCAGGGACATGGGTTCACACCGAATGCAATAATTCCATGTTTTTTATCTGTGAGTTTCCCAAAAGCAGGAGAAGAGGAGGAGTCACACCAATGCTTTTATCATGATGTAAAATGTACTTTACTAAAGAATATGTGAATCTGACTATTACTGTGTAATGATGTAATGATGCAAATTGTGATTGTAAAATTGCTCAAATAAACTAAACTAAATTATTTATTTGTCACTATTTTGTCGTTTGAATGAGACATATTAAATCATATCTTATATTATTTTAGAGGGAAAAAATTAAGTTGGTATTCCTATAATCCAATCTGTGCTGGTGCCAGGTCCAACTGACTGAAGGAGAGCTTCATGGAATAGAAGCTTATTTGTATAGGGCTTTTCACAATAAGTCACCCAAAGCGCTTCACACAGTAGGGGATCATTCATCCTGGCCTATTTAACATGTTTTTGGTGGTAGGGGAAACCGTAAAATCTCATCTTCCCTCCCTCTGCTATGCCATTGTGCAAACATGTATTTCATATTGCTCTGTGTTAAACTGTGGGCTTGAGAGTGACAACATTTCATTCACTGAATGTGTTTTACATAGAATCAACAATTAAAAAAAATAAACTGAACAAAAGTGAGAGAAGATTGGCTTTTAAACTAATTTGTAATTTCATCCCACAACATACAAGTGTGAAACATAGTGTTACGATTCACAGGCAGAAATGAAAATGAAAAATGAAATTTAATGGAAAAATCCAAGAACTTGCCAAAATCACAAAACCCAGAATAAACTTACAAGCTGGCAGGTGCAGAGATAGCCACAAGGCTCAGGGCTACAACACCCAGGCAAACAGAAAACATACACACGATTCAAACACACGCAACGAACATCAATGCTCAGACAAAGACACAGGGAGGGCAAGGCAAAGCAAAATGACACAGACACAGACTAAGACTATCAAAATAAACACAGGACAGAAACACACAAAACCAAAACAGGGGGAGACCAGACAAAAACCCAATCCAACTAAAAATAGCCCAAACCATGACACATAGGCTGGATAGCATGTTGAAAGTACATCCTTCTGCTGATTTTGCACCCACAAAGCACCTTGTGTATTAATGCCAAATGTTTGATCACCTCAAAAACAGACATATTCAAGGTTTCACATCCCCTATCTGTAAAGACAGATAGGGGCAGAGCAAAAGTTAGACCTCATATATGAAAGTTGTCAGGAGCATGCCAATGTTAAAGAGGACACATTGGACATAGATGACAAAATTAACAACTGTGGACAAAACCAAAAATCAGGTAAGAATAGATATTTAATGATTATGAGTAAAGCTAAATGACATTAAGCTCGTTCTTAGGAAAAAGATCTGGAGCAGCTCTGGGTCTTGGACTGCTGTGTTTCATTTTACTGGCTGTGATCTTAGCACTTGTTGCTCACAGTAAGTGCAGGAATAATATTGTGGAATATGCTGCATGTGGTTTGTCTTTCTTGGTCAACCCCTTGTCTTGTGAATCTTGTCTTTTTTCTGTTATGGGTTGTCAGTTCCCTGCCAGGGACTGCAGATGTAAATTAGCCTCAGGCTAACTCTGGTACAATGCATCAAATGGCAACATTTATGTTATAATTGTACATGGTCCCTTTTAAATAAATAAACTATAAAAAAAAAAAATAGCTGACAATAAAAAAAATATTTTTTACTTGTGTTATGGTAGATCACAGTGCTCCTACTGTAGGTGGTCGGTCCACAGAAGGACGGCCTCATGGTTCTAACAGGGCCTGTTGGTCTCTCATAAGGGGCTTCTGAACCGCTCTTTGTCTGACCCGTCACCTAGGACCTGTTTGCCATGGGAGACCCTACCAGGGGCACGAAGCCCCCGACAACAGAGCTCCCAGGATCCTTCAGGCGTTTAAACCCCTCCACCACGTTAAGGTGGCGGTTCAAGGAGGGTAACAACATTTCATTCACTGAATGTGTTTTACACAGAATCAACAATTAAAAAAAATAAACTGAACGAAAGTGAGAGAAGATTTGCTTTTTAACTCATTTGTAATTTCATCCCGCAACATGTAAGTGTGAAACCTAGGCTGGATAGCATGTTGAAAGTACAACCTTCTGCTGATTTTGCATTAATACAAAGCACCTCGTGCTTTGTCTTAATGCCACATGTTGTATCACCTCAAAAACAGACATTTCTTGGAAAAATAAACCAGGACATATTCAAGCTTTCACATCCCTTTATTCTTCAGTGTAAGCACATTTTTATCTGTAAAGACAGTTCCTTTTTATGGGCAGAGCCATTTAGACTTCATATCTGAAAGATGTTGGGGGCATATGTCAGTGTTAAAGAGGACAAATTGGAATTTCTTGAGAAAATGAACGACTGTGGACAAAACCCCAAAACGGGTAAGAATAGATATTTAATGATTATGAGTAAAGCTAAATGACATTAAGCTCATTCTTAGGGAAAAGATCCTTGGCAGCTCTGGGTCTTGGACTGCTGTGTTTCATTCTACTGGCTGTGATCTTAGCACTTGTAGCTCACAGTAAGTGCAAGAATGATATTGTGGAATACGATGCAAAATAGCTGACAATAAAATAATGATTTCTATTTTTTTCCTTATGGTAGATCACAGTGCAATCGGTTCTTGGAGCCAAAACCTAAAGAAACTAAAGGAAAATGAAAATCTGACATCTATAGTGATGCAGCTGCAGGCGAGGTTCGACAATTTAACAGACACAAAAAAAGAAAGCGGGAAAACTGGTGAGTAATCAAATCAAATGTGAAAAACAAGCTTTTTCTGGGAAATAAAGTATTAGCCTCTATAGAAAACTGTGAAACAATAACAGACAGGTATTTTGACATTCTTTCCTTTCCTAACCCTCAAATGACTGAGCTGATAATATTCCCATAGGTCTCTGCCCAGTGAGATGGATAGAGGTGAACAGAGAATGCCTCTACATCAGTCCAAGAGGAGTGTCCAAGAGCTGGTCAAGCAGTAAGAAAGACTGTGAGGACCGCGGAGGGCGTTTGGTCACCGTAAAAACCAGACTTAAACTTCAGGCCCTAAGTCTGTTCTTCACCCACATCTGGATTGGATTGTCGGACAACGGCACAGAGGATGTATGGAGGTGGGAGGACGGAACAAACCTTGACACTGAGTTGAATTTTTGGATGAAAGATGAACCCAATAATCATAATGACGATGAAGATTGTGCCCAATTAAGTGTAGAGAATGGAGCAGTAGGTTTCAATGACAATAATTGTGGTACATCCTTTTCATACATCTGTGAAGCTTCAGGATGAAAATTAAAAGACTGGTTTCTGTAGGGATCAGGAAAAATCCAATCTTTTTGAGGGGAGGAGATAATTTTGTATGTAAACTAAAGAACAAAAAACATAAAAATAATCAACAGTAATTTTTCTTTCTTTCAAATTATTATTATGTTTGGTATGCAGCGATCAGTGCAGGTGTGGTCCGGAAAGGAGCATATTGACAATGATATAAGCACCTTGTTACACTCTTTGATTTATGATTCTTATAAAGGTCTTCAATAAAAGGAATGTGTGTACTGTGTTCAATAAGCCATAAAGCTTATCTCTTGCCTCATTCTTTCTTCAAATGATTTCCAATTCACTACTGATTGTTTAACATGTCCTAACATCAGACCCAGGTTTGCTTAAAGAAGTTTAACAATACCACATTATCCTTTACTTTTTTCCTAATATTTCCAGCTGAACACAGTGAACCCTTCTCACTGTGCTCTGAGTTAGAGGTCATACAAACATTGGAGCCCATGGTCGAAATAACAGCTAAACATTAACTAAGGCACTCATTCCACTGGAAAATCTTTACAGGGGCAATGAAGCAATTACATAGGATTTGTTTTTGTTTCTTATTGAATAATGTAACCACTTAGAATAAAGTTGCCATTCTTTTCATTATGATTATGATGGTTATGAAAAATACATAGGCGTTATTACAACTAAGTCAAATGGATAATTGTGTAGGCTATGTGTTAGTGTGAAAACGATAGATAATAATTTGTGCATTGCTATTTCAAATACACAGCCACAGTCCCCTTCTTAATCTGGGCTATGCAGGCTGGAAAATAACCGTGCACTCCTCGTTCCTCTTACTTTATAAATGTGTAATGAAATCGTACCATTGTCCGCGCGCAGTCCTTGGCGCGACGGAAGGTCTTTGAAAGCAGCACACGGTGAAGGGAGTGGCCGTGCACCTGTCCGACCAGTTTTGGGGACATATGACTCCGCAGGAATTTTCCCGGCTCCTCTCGGCTCATTGTTTAGCTCAGTTTTCGGTGGGGACAGAGGAGGAGAGAGCTAGGCAGCGGAGAGGGGCACAACCACGAGCTGCAGACACGGAGAGATGTCGGAGCAAACCACGGACCCCGCGGCTGCCGCTGCTTCCACCGCCGCCGCCACTTCGTTCCCGGGCGCCACTATTTCTTTGCCTTTAGGACTCGAAGTTCTCAGGACGTACTCCGGAGCACTGATATCTTTGGAAATAGTAAGTAGGCAACTCGTGGCCACGTTTTTTCTTCTTCTTCCATATTCCCACAAACAATCTGTCCCATGGCCAGTCTAATATGTTACTCAATACTCACGTTTCCAAGTCAAGGGCCCGTTTACGCACTCAGTCAAGTCTTTCTTTCTCGGTTGAGTTTGTTCACTGCAAACGCATTACAAACTCCGCGTCTCGGTTGCCAGGTTGCATTTCCTTAGTTCCTCAGTTTGACAACGCCATGAAAAACATGTCCTCAAGGCTAGGTTTCCGGGACCATGTTCAATAACATTGTAGTAGATCTGGTATTTGCGGTTTGGTAGGACTATTGCATTGTGAGTAATATTCTACACACCACAAGGTGACCTCTAACCACAGCTCAATTTATGTACACACGAGTTTAAGTTCACGCTTAGGAGGACACATTTTCATTGTGACTTTTGATTTTCTATTAAAAATGCAATGTGAAGCCTAGGTGGCATTTTGTGCTATTAAGAAGTTTTACAATATTGCCAATATGATTCTAATATCTAGCAGTGATAACACTTTTAGCCTAGACAACAAACATTTTTTGCAGTGTGATTGTGTGATATTCTTCACACTTTATTTGACCTTTTACATCCTGCTGTAAAAGCTTTATTAGGACATAATGTGTTAATTGAAAAGAAGAAATGCACCAATGTAGAAGTCTTGAAGAATCTCTGTTAAAGTGTTGTTCTACCTTTCAGTCTTCGAACCAATTTTGCTTTGTTTGTGTTTGCAGTTATTTGGGGCTCTGGTATGGATCCTGGTGGCCTCCTCCAATGTGCCGGTGCCTCTGCTGCAGGGCTGGGTCATGTTTGTGTCAGTCACTACCTTCTTCCTGTCCTCTGCCTACCTCACTCTGTTCATCACGGGCCTGGCTGACCGCATCAACATCGACTGGAACGTCATAGTAAGAGTCAAATCATATTTCTCTTCGCCATACTTGTTTTCGAATCCTAAATAAAATTGCCTCCACAAATAATCCACTCTGACATTTGCATTCTCAACATACAGTCTATAATACAGGAGTGTTGTGAAAGATTCTCTCAAAATGCAGGCCACTGTGCCAAAAAGTCGACAATAGCACTAGGGGTGTATTCATAGGAGTAAAAAAGACAATTGTACAAGAAAATGCTTTTTAATTATAAAAATAAAATAAAAAAACACACATCAAAAACAAGTTTAGACAGACAAGTTATTTTTTAACTATAACCTTCTAGATGGGTGCTTGCCTCGGTCTCCTTTCTCTCCTGCTGCAGAGTGGCGTCGTTAGACATGTGTTGTTTTGTTGTTGTTAGTGGAACAAAGAGTGACGTAGAACATGAGCTCACGCCGAAGCTTAACAAAAGGGCTGTCTGTTGTCCCCTTTGAGCCATAATACAAACTCCTCTTAAATGCTTTGACACACCCTCTTTCTACTATTAATGCTTCCCTCAATCTATTTAGACTGTATTATTTCTATTTTAAAATACTGGTTCCATAGTCGTATGAACTTGCCTTAGTCAGTCAGAAACACATTTCGATCAGGTGTTTGAGGTGTCCTGGGGAGTTACTTAACATGGAGAAAAATGCTGTTTTGCTGTGCTATAGATTCATCACTTTTTAAATTATGACAGCGTTTCATAACTTAATGAGAGGTCTTAATTGCAGACCTCAATATCTGATTAATGAAAATGATGCACAATGATAATCAGTCATGAAACCTATAAGATTTGTAGTATATTTGTTTCCATATGATTTTGTGCTCTTATGTAAATATTAGTGGAATTTAAGTGGAAAAAATATATTTATCTACCAGGGAGTTAGAATTCCTTTTGTGCTGGCTACTCAAAGTTGTGGAAATAATGAACAATCAACACATTTCTTTTAAAATATGATTTTTCTCTGTGAAATCATGAGCTTTCTGTTCTTCTCCACAGGATGTGCTATACCATTTTGTAGCAGTGCTCTTCTACTTTGCTGCTTTTGTGTTGGAGGCAGCAACCACAGCAGCATATGGAGGCCCTCCGTTCAAACCCATAGTCAACGGCTCCCAGACACTGATCTGCTTTCCCTCATCTGAAGGCAACATTTTCACTATCCTGTATGGTCGTCAGTATAGCATCAATGTGGCAGCTACGGTAAGTCATACGTTACTTTATTATATATATATATTTTTTAAATTAGACTTTTTTGAAAAATTCAAATATTAAGAGTTTTAATAGTCCGATTAGGTTCATTAGGTCTTCAAATAATTATGTAGCTATTTTCCTATAGACAGACCTTAATGTTAGTTTTTTCGTACCTGACGGTTTCGGCTACAACTGTGGCCTTCCTCAGAGGTTGACAGAGGTGACAACCTCTGTCAACCTCTGCACAGCCTCTGCACAGTGCAGGCGAATCAGCAATGTACTCCATTGTACTAACCATTGCACGACATACTTGCACATGAGTTGTTGTAACTCAATAGCTTCTTTGCAAAACTGGCCTTTAACCAGTTACCTGCCGTCCACCACTTGATTTTGTTTTACTCACACTGACACAAGGTCTTAGCCTTTAAATGAGGCACTGCACTGGACTATAGGCTGATCAGTCTGGTCACCCCGCCCCGCTGGATGTATCCGCAAAATCAAACCGTTCACGTGCAATCAGATTCGTTTATTTGCCGTGACGTGTTGTTAGCGAGCAACGTCACTCACGAGACGCGGAAGTCCCCTCAATAACAATCTACGAACGACGCACGAAAGAGAGAAAGCGTCTCTCCAATCAGCGGTAAATGACTCCAAACACATCGACAGTAGGTGAGTTTCGTGATTCATAATCCTGCGCAAATATTAACTCAAAACCGCTAATAACGCCGCATCAACAGCAGATTGGTTTACTCCGCTTCCTGTTTGCTTTCGTATCTACCGCTGTGGGAAATGGATTTGACGCAGCGGTGACCAGACTCACTCGCTGGTACAGCGGTGAGTCTGGATTTTTCCAGGCTAGCTTTACACTGCCTATAGACTGTAAGCTCCAGTCAAGAAGCTTTTAGATTTAGGTCATGCCGAACTGAAGAAAATTTGCCTGGTTAAAGGGACTGGATGCAAGTTGGTCGTTTTTATACTCACTACTGTCTTATGCGTAACACCTTTTTGAGTGACAGTGCAGGATTTTAGAGGCAGTTGTGGTGAATAGGAAAATACATAATATTAACATTTTAAAACTCCATATAGTCCCTTTAAGGCGGGGGTCAACAGACTGAAGCTTTTTATTCATTGTATATAAGATACCTCTTGCTTTATTGCACCTTTTCCTGTCCATTTTACAGTCCCTTCTTGAGAGCTGATGTAACAAGTGAATTTCTCCATTGTGAGATCATTAAAGTACTATCGGATCTTATGGCAAAATGCTTTTTAACTTTTCAGTTTACAAGTTTTAGATAAATCTTCAATTTAAAATGGTGTGTTTTATGTCCATGTATTAGCACATAGCTGATTATTAGCCTGCATCCTGCCTTTAATCTCTTAATATCAAGTAAATGCATTATATGAATGTGATTTTTACTCCCGGCACCCACCAAATGACCGGGACTGTAGAGCTCTATGCAGCGGAATGACGTCATAAAGTACAAACTGAAAATGCAAAAAAGCAAAATTTGCATAAACAAAGTGATGTAAATGTCCTGTATTGTTCATTTTGTTATCACTTTGGATTGTATTGTGTAATAGTGTCGCTTCTATAGAAAAGTAATAATCATCACTCATTT
Organism: Neogobius melanostomus; assembly: GCA_007210695.1. NCBI lineage: Eukaryota > Metazoa > Chordata > Actinopteri > Gobiiformes > Gobiidae > Neogobius > Neogobius melanostomus. Next base: position 6,903,816 of record VHKM01000058.1, read on the forward strand.
TGACTGTTTTATCTTTCAGATATTTGCTTTCATTGTGACACTTTGTTATGGCTGCAGTTTGATGATGGGCTTCAAGAGATGGAGAATGTAACACCCAATCTAACTCAAAACAAGTTTATCCATTTTAACTTTCTAAAATGTTGCATATTTTAGCCCTCGATATGTTAACAACCTTTTCAGTCAATAATAATGAATCACCTTCTTCATTTCCACAAACACGTGCCTCTGTGTTAGGATATTCTGGTGCTACGTCACTTCTTTTCCTGTAATAACATGTTATTTTATTGTGGCCATTATTTAAAATCGTGTAGTATTTTAGCTTTAATGATTGTGCACTGTTTGTTGTTCAGTATTTTTTTCAAATTCATCTGCAATTTCTGATCAAAAGATATCAGGAGGACTGTGTCTAACAATATAATAGATGATTGTAATAGTCTAATTCCAGATAGGCCAGTAAATTCTTTGTTCAAGTATTGTGTTGTCTGTAACAAAGCCAAAACAAGACATAACTGCATTGTGCTTACTTGTGTGTCTCTTAGTACAGTATTTCACTTATTTTTTGTCATTATCTAAGTGCCGTTCATAAACATAATATACATTTTAAGATAAAGATGAATACAACTTTTCACTGATGTGTAATGTTTCTTTTGGTCCACTGTGGGTCGCACTTTACATTTCAAGACACAGCCAACTCCAAATCAGCCATGTGTTAGGGTGGAGAGGGATTTTGTTTAATTTAGTCAGGTGGGTTTGTTTGTTTGGGAGTTTACATAGCAGGGGTTTCTCTTTTCTTTAGGTTATGATTATGCTTTTTATTGGAGGATTTTAATGTGGGTTTTAAAAGCTAATGTTAATGGCACCACCTGCATATCCAGTTTGTAGGCCGGTATATAAGGCGCCAGATACCATCAGTCATGGTTCTGCTGCTGGAGAGGCCACGTCATGGTTTTCCTCTGATGCACCTTTTTGCACTTTGCACTTTTGTTGTATGTTTTGCACAAGAAAAATAAAATGGGGAGGGGGGGGGGGGTTACCCACGGCCATCCACTCGCGCCGCCCTCCCTCATACCTTCATTTTGAATTTGGTTTGTCCAGTTTTTATACAGGGTATAATGCAAAATAATTTATTTTTATTTTTTGTGATTTATTTGATGTTTTGTTCTTATAGCCACTAGGTGTCACTCGTGTCAATACTGTATCATAGATCTTTTTAGTAAGATGTTCATGTGGTTGATAGCCTATTATATTAGGCTATAACTATGGTTGTTACATGGTTTCCAGTTTTGAACCCTAACAACAGAAAACCTTTGGAAATGATGAGCAGGTTACATGGTACCTTGGTTATATTTTACCAGCCTACACCCTAAATGTTCACATTTAAAATAATAGAAATTGGGTGAGAATTAGCCTACAACACTGTCAGAGCCTCTAACAACAGTGTATTAGGTCTACCTTCTCTTCTCTGACAATTTTGCATAAAGTTGAAAATGAGAGAGGTCACACTTTCAGGACCGGATGCTCCGCGAGCTCCCTTCAAAATAAACGTTTGTGATTAAATGAAGTTTGATTAAAATGTTTACTGATACTTCAACGTATGATCAACAAAGCAATATTTTATTGGCTAGTCTACAGGTACTGCACACGTGAATCCAAGCGGCCAGGGAAAGACTGATTTCGCGCTTTAAAAGTATCAATGTTTGAAAATATAAACAAGCCAAGAACACGTTGATTTTTAGAAAGACAACCATAAAACAATACGTGGGTTGTCGCCATGTCTCAGTCACTGACGAGCACATATTTACTGACACCGGAAGTGCCCACGCTGCACTGCCCTGCGCAGCTTGACTCCTCTCCTGCCTTTACGTTTTCTCAGTGTTTGGGAGCCAGTGTGTGACTCCAGCGTCGGCGTTTACCTCAGTCACTTGACAAACTCGGAACTACCTTTTACTCTTTGATTTCACTGGATCATTCCCCCCCCCCCTTATTTGCACCGGACTCGGTTCAGTGGCCAGCGATGGGTTTTAGCGGGCCCCTGGGGAAGGGAGAGGGGCATTTAAATTCCTCTCTCCGTCTTTATCGCTTCTTTTCTTAGTAGTAAATGGCGCTACTCTAAAAAGCGAGATTTTGCATCGTATAGTGACTTAGCCGCGTGTGCCTTTTTTACTATACTCGTTCTCACACGCTCGTCACCCCTCTTTTTTCTTGAGATCTCAGTTTGGTATTGTTGCTCGGGGATCGGAGGTGGCGATCTGAGGCGAAGGGCTGACCGCTGGAGTTGGTCCTGAAAATGGAGGTTGTGATAGAGAAGGAATGCAGCGCGCTTGGAGGGCTCTTCCAGACTCTTATCGCAGACATGAAAGTAAGTAAAAAACAACAACAACAAAAAACACGCAGAAACAACTACGCTTTCGTTAACTTCTAAGATTGTTTTGCAAGTTCATCCTCTCCTCTTGCTTGTTATTACCCAACTTGTTGACTTTTCAACTTTGCAAAACAGCCCCCTCTCCGGGAAGCGAGACGGGTTGTTGTCGAGCTCTTAAGTTTACCTGCTTCTCAGTCTTGCACGCTAATCTCTGTTGTCACTCTTGTCAAATTAATTGTGCATGCTCGTAATTGAATGCAATGTTATATTTATTACCCTATCTTGTTTGTGAACAGCTGCTATCACTCTTAAACTTAATTTCCATTGGCAGTCATGTTTGTATGTATACAAACTCTTCCATATCATTCATAGACCTATTATTTAAAAACAAGGTTGTATTACTTTTTATATTACATTTCTGCCCTACTTTGAAGTTAAAACTGTGACCACCATGAGAACAAAATAGGGCAATCGGCAATTATGAAAGTAGGGCGTTTTATTTTGATCTTCAATTTGACATAGTTCAGATGATGGCACTGTTAGGCGATTTCCCAGCTGTTGTAGCGCCTGAAGGAATGCTGAGAATGTCGCTGTCAGGGTAGAAATGTGCCCACAGGGTTTAGGGGGTCTGACACGTGTAGGTCAAATGGCGGGGCGTAATATCTATCTTAAGTTTGTTATGAATGCTGCTCACACACTGCTATTTCCAACACTTCATCTGTGGAGGGTTAGTGTACACATCCTACATGATCCATGCATGAGAAATGAATAGTATAAATCGAAAAATGTTACTGCACAGTAGCCACGTTCTGTTCAACATGCTAGAAATCTGTGAGTGGAGTTTGTTGTTTGGTGCCATGTCCAACAGCACAACTAGACATTCCTCAAGACTGTGATGGTAGTAACACAGTAGTGACAAACATTTGGTTGTAACATATCCAGGTCCCACTATGCCACCCGAATGCGCTTTCAGACTCTTGGAGGTGCATTTCTATTTGTGCACTTGTTTATTTAAGATGATAAGTGTTTATTATTTTAATGAGGACAGATTGGACTGCTTTCTTATACATGTGCAGACTTTGGAAACTCCTATGTTTATAAAATGTGCTGAAGTGGTTTAAAGTAGAATTGATACAAGTATTTCAACATAATGGAATAACTATGACTCCCCGGATGCTGCACTGCAGTCCCACAGCAGACAGGTTGTCATAGAGGCATTGAAGGATGAGTCAACCCTTTACAGCAGGGGTGTCCAAACTTTTTCATGGGGGGCTGCATATTGAAGTGTATACGGGGTGAGGGGCCACAGACAGGTGGTCAGTGACGCGAAAGTTTTGATTTGGTGTTTATAGCAGAGCTTTAAATTGTGCCCCACACCTTTATTTATGCTTAAAACCTTAATGCCAGCTCTGTCCATAGACCGTTAAAAGAATAGACAACTCCTCCTCACTCCTCCCCGTTTACCATAATGACCACGTTCGAGGGGAAATCATGGCGGATTTACAGACTCCTCCTCCCCTGCTCTGACGAAGCATGTTCCTAAAAAGGGCATAAGGGCGGGATCTTCACTGTAGACTCGGCCCTTGTGTGACGTGTAGCTTGCGCAGCTCCAATGCTAACAGTCCGACTCTCGTTAAGTACGAGATTTCTAGAATTTATCCTACGATAATCACCCCGGTGCCTCTGATTGTGTCTAACCCAGCGTAATCACAGGAGGAATATCTAGCTGTAGTCAGTTCCAAAAAATTAGGCACCGGGCATTAAAGTTGTTTTAACGTGTCTAATGTGCAATGGATTCCAATGGGGGCCTAGTGGCTATATGGCGGTACTACAGCAATGGTGTCCTCCAGTGTTGTTGTCGCAAAGCAGAGCAGCCAGCGGCCATTGGCTCTGTCTCACAATAGAATGTTAGTTGTTAGGTTAGAATCGTGTAGAATTATTAAACTTGAAACAAAAAGGACCATCTCTAGTGATGTGTGGCTCTGGTGATTTGGTCTGAGGGCTGCATTTGGCCCCCGGGCCGCACTTTGGACACCCCTGCTCTACAGGAACAATGTAGTAACCTTAAACTTAACCAGATGAAAGCAGTTCCTTAGACGTTCTTGCAATGGCCCGATGGTTGTGTTAGGTGTGCACACCAAACTACATCGTGTGTACAACTGTTGTTATAACAAACATGGGAAATGAAGAGTCTAGACTGCGTTAATCACTATTTAGCCTCGGAGGCAAGGTGAGGCCCCCTTAACCCTGATGTTGTTGATCTTGTAAACACTTATGTAACTGTGTGAATTGTAAAATCTGTGCAGATGGGTGACATGTGCTTTTTCACCTCACAGAGCAGTTGCCCGATTTGGGAAGACTTCATCACCAAGGCCGGCAAACTCCAGTCTCAAATCAGGTGAGAATCTTTTTACCATGCTAAACCAATAAATAAATGAGTTTAGTTATGTGCAGTACTAAGCTGTTTCCTGTCGTCGCGATAAAACACGGTATGAAATGAGTACTACTATTTAGATGCTTTGTAATGATGTCCAAAGATTACCACCCCAAGACGTCAGGACAAAATGGTCACTCTTACACAATATGTCTATGAAGTCATGACCTTTTAATGTGAATATAGAGACACATGTCACAAACCTAACCATCAATGAGACTGCACACAATAGGTAATAACAATTCACAGCAGATGTAATTGCTTTTCTTTCTTTTAAAGTTCCATTGAAGTCTGATTTAATTTGTCTCTGTAAACGCTGTAAACTCAGCACACTCCCTGCCAAATGTTGTCGATCACAATGGATACCCAATGTCCTCTCCAAGTTGGCTTTAAGTGGCCACGTGTCGGGATGCAAACATCTTATGACAGCGGAAATAAAGACGTATTGTTCCACTAGCACTGTAAGGGCGGGCGTCCTGCAGCTCAAAATTATTCTTTGATTAACAATACATGGCAGTTCCTTTACCACTTAAGTGTCCACGTGTCATGCTACAAACCCTTCGTGACAGTCATATAAAGGCCATGAGCATAAACAATACTGTCTACAGGAGGTCCAAATCTTCATTTCCTCCACACTAAACCTGATTAAAGGCACTGTGTTATTCAAGAGCTTCATCATTCAAGGTCAAGTATGTGACCCCTGGCATGCCACATCTTCGGGGGAGAAATTGTAGACCTGCTGCTAATGACCATCGCCAAATTTGCCAAGTATCTAGTCAATAAAATGACTTAAAGCAGTCTGCAGAACTCCTTCTTCCTGTTCATAGCTCTTCTCAGTATACAGAAATATATAATACGTTTGTTAAATCATTACATTTTACATAAGAAAACTACATTACACTACATTACACTACAATATAGCAATTTTGTTCATTATCAGTTTTAAGTTCTGTAAAAATTAAAGCAATATATCAATGCATGGTTGTTTTCATGTGAGAAATCTCGGTCATTCATTACACAACTTGGAAACCAGGGGTGGTAACTGCAGTATGGCTTTGGAGTGCATTTATAGCTCACAGTGGTTGTGGCATACTTAGCATACACATGGTATTGATGTTGCTATTGCTGGAGTGCTAAAATAAGTTTCCTATGTTGGCTTGTTCATGGTGACCTACAAATAAAGTATTTCGCTCTAAAGCCAGCGTCCAGTCTCTCCTTCTGCGGACCAAGCCCCACATCCCTGTAATCTCCTCTCGGTTCAGGGGCACATTTTAGGGAGTATACACCCACCGTCCCTCCCTGGTCTGGATAAGTGACCAGCCAGTGTATGTATGTGTGTTTAATGACGTCCCGAGGCAAAGTACTCTGTAATTTGGTCCCACTGCTTCCATTCGCACAAAGCAGCAAGGAAATCAACCAATTAAGTGTCAGGCTTGTTCTGTCATTTATTTTTTTCTCTAAATATGGTGCTCTTTCTGGCCCATGTCGGCTTTTAGTGGCTATTTGACAGACTCACATGTGCTCACAAGTTCAGCTTTGAAGAAGGAGGGCAGGGACATTGACGGATTTCTAATCACAGAGCCCCTTAAAACTTGTCAGTGTTTGGTGTGTTTGGTGGGTTGTGGCTAATGCAGCTGTGCTAAAGCAAGACTTACATTCTGTGCTCCAAATCTCAACCACAAAAGAGAAAATATTTAGCCTTCCTTATCAATAGGTTCAAAAGGTTCACCCATTTAAGTCGTCATTTGTATTAACTAAGAGCAAGACATCAAAACTTACTATCAATCACTGTACTGTCAATTATAATCTATTTAGAGGTGTTAAAACAGCGTACTTAACATGTAACACAATGATATTTTTAATGTTTTGATTTACAACCTTCCAGTAACCGCTGCTAAGAATACATTTAGAAACTGTAGTGTCTATAACGTAATGGTCCATGGGGAGGCTATTGTCTTCAATGGGGCAATGTGGGTCAGAATAAGTGAAACAGCACACTACACCAGGACCAAAATCATTTAAAAACTAACAAGGTGTTAAACTTAATTTTCATAATAGGTGTATATTTTGTAAGCTTGTGGCTATCACACAATATTCCAACGTGTCATTTTTTCATTTTCATTTTTAATTAGCATAGTGTTGGTTTGGTGCCTTTACTGGCCTTTAAATAGAAAGGAATTTGTATGCTGCGTGTATATTTCTTTTTCCACTTGCAGGACACACCCCTGATATTTTGGTCAACTCAGCAACAACACACTACTCATTAACTGATGTTATATATCTTATTTGAGCAATTAGTAAGTGCATAGAGTTGGGCATACTATGAACTTAAAGTGCATATGACAGGTTTTAATGCTTTAACATATGACTTATTTTAGATGGATAGTTATTGTTGTTAGTAATAATTATCATTTATTTCAGTGAAGCGGCAATTTTAATGAAGAAATGTTGGGCAGAAAAGTTATTTTTATTTGATTTTTTAAGCTGCTGACAGGAAGTGACATAGATAAAGGTAAAGTTCCATAACAGTTTGACTCATTTCCCATTGACTCAACATGGTCGGCACGGTAACAATTTAAAATTGTTGTCCTTCATCTATGTCACTTCCTGTCGGTGTCCAATAAGGAAGTGAAACTATAAACATCACCTAAATGGCCAAACTAAAGAAAGCTGGGTACAATCTTTACCCAAATCTTTAATATAATTTGTTAACTATGTTTGAGCAAATATTGTGTCTAATGTGTCATATGCACTTTGCACAAGTTGGATTGTCTATATTTTTATCAAGAGATTTTTCTAATCTACTGGCCTTAGATATCTGCAAGTTCATAAAAAACTGACAACTGTTACCATAAGCATTAGTTAAAATAAACAGGGTTAGCCCATTGTACACCATGACTTTTCCATTCATGAATCATGTTGAGAACACACGCAGTGAAGTGATAAACACTCTCCCTGGCTTTCTCCACTGGTCCAGTCTACTCACCTAAAAGGATCATGACTAATACTATGTACTGTGAACACAACGGATTTATTTTTTAGAATAGCTGGACAATTGTTAGCTTTCTTCCAAAGTTTGCCCAGTCGACCAACCAGAGGTGTTTGTGGAATTTCACAAGTTTGGTAATGGAAGATCCCCACTCGTTTCCAACAAGCGCACACTTTACGTCAGAGCCATTGTCTTCTAAGGACCTTCCTGGAGTTGTGGTTTTATTGAGTCTGAAATGAGACTGCCAGTTTGCCCGTGACCTAATCAGCTGACCCGCCAGTGAAGTGAACTGTAGCCTTTTCCAGCTAATTAATAAGAGTTTGGTCAGACAGCCAGACAGGCAGTAATTCGAAACACCACCAAGAGACACCCCCGGCATGATGACTTAAACAGAGGGGAAAACACCAAGACCTTTTTTTATTAAGTGACTGGTTTTAACCTTTTCACCCCACGGGTGTGCTTTATTCTGACAAAGTATATAGTGAATAAAGCTGAGGACACACTCTCAGAGTTTTTTGCCCGATGGCCATTCCGATTTACCTCTCCCCAGGTTTGTGAGGTGTGGCCTGATAAACCCTTATTGTGAATGATTCTTTGCTGTGGCGTTCTGAGTGTGTGTGTGGTGTCCGTGCATTAGAAGTATTTGTCGAGTTGCAGTGTCCGAAATCTCAAATCATACTTTGGACTGTCTGTCACTAGAGATTTGAGTGACGCTACTGTGGCAACGGTCAATCAGGTCACTCACCGCCAACTCCGCTCAAATCTACTTCGCCCCCAGCCCACAGTGTGGAACCTCTCACCTGTCTAGTATCTGACATTATGTTCAATCACATGACTCTTTTAGGGGTCTCACGCGTCCAGCAAATCTTTACTTTTCTTTCTTTTGTTGAAAAACCTGTTAAGAATCTAGTCTGTGAACTTTGTTTCACGTCTGAAAATTGCAACAACAACAACAAAAATTCTCACTTGTGTGCATGTCGATCGAGGATTGGCGCAGTTGGTAGAGGGGCTCATCTCGTGATTGGAAAGTCGTGGGTTGGAATACCAGCTCCCTCAAATGCACACTGTCGTTGTGTCCTTCAGCAAGACACTTCACCCTACTTGCCTCCAGTGTCTGTTTACATTGGCTAATGAATGAGAGTGTGAATGGTCGACTGGTTCCTTACTGTAAAGTGCTTTGGGCCTGATAAAGGTAGAAAAGCGCTATATAAGTTGAGTCCATTTACCAAAATCTTTCCATAGCCAGATCCAAACATAGACGTTACTCGAAATTTTGCTTCCTTGCTGATAATAGACAAACTCTCAAACCATGTGTAACAGGATCCAAAGCATGTAACAAGTGATTGTCTCCATTGTGATATCAATAAAGTGATTTTCAGTATGTGCCCAGTTGTTCTTGTGCCTCTGTTTGAGAACCGCTGGGTTGACCCTCTTGACTTGCTTTCATTTTACGTTGGCATATCCCTCCTCGACGGGCTGTAGTGTGCTGAGCTGGACAGATTCCAACAGTCTCAGAGTAATCACACATAGTACATTCCTCGCTCTGCAGGGCACGCCGGGGCTTTAACTTACACACATGCAAATTTACTCTGGCACATTTCATTTTTACATTTCAGCTTTACACCAGGCTTCACTCCTCAGTAAACTTGTACGCATTTTCAGAACTTGACTCTTCTGTGTCTGGGCCGTTGCATGATTTCCGTTTCCCACAGTATTTAATTGCATATACTAAAATTACTTTACATTTCAACATATATTTTGGTGCATTTTTCATTCTTTTTTTGGTCTTCCCTTTTCTCCAGGGCGACTGTGGTTGCGGTGGCTGCCTTCCTGGATGCCTTTCAGAAAGTGGCTGACTTGGCCACTAACTCGCGAGGTAAGAATATGCACGAAGAGGTGTTTCATCTAAATTCATGCCCTGGTCAAGCTTTTAAATGAAGCGTAATGGGAAATATCCGCCATGTTTCACAGCATAATATGTTGGCATCGAGCATTTTACATTTCTCAATGACACAAGCCCGATCTCTATTTGCTGGTTTATCGATGCCAAACAATCATGACCTCTGTGAAAGGGTCCTCTCGAGATTTCCATAGTGACATGTGCCTCGGAAAGTTCAGTCTTTATCACCTCGGTGCTAAAACCTACAGCCTGTTTGCTTTATCGTCTTGGTAGTAAATCTGCCCGAATGGTGCTTGAAGTTGGACCACTGCCTTTGTCTATGGTCTTTAACCTATTTCGCCTCCCTTCCCCCCACTTCTCTAACCCTTCCTTCACCACATCTGGGTTTTGAGGTTGGTGTGAGTACGGAGAGAGAAAGAGTAAGAGCCCATCCTTCTTCAGCCTCGACACCTCCAACCACCGCACCGAACTATTAATAGGAGCCGAGATAGAGCATTTATCTGTGCATTCGCAGTAGGGAGTGAAGACAAGGCAGTCATCAGTCACTTCCTCGATCTGTTTGTGAAGTCTTTTCCTAACTTTGTGTTGGTGTATTACTGAGAATTACAAATAGCCACCATGGAAAAGAGTCGCCAAAAGGTTCTGCGTCATCGCCCATCTGCTCTGCTTTCACCTCTCTGTGACATTTTGAATCGCGCTTGAGGAGATTCATGTTGCATCCCATTCATTCAGATCAGTTTACTTAGGCGACGGTGTTTACATACCCACCTTTCGGATGCTAAAATGTGTTTGGGTTTTTCAAAGTTTTTCAGTGTCCTTTTATTCCCCAAAGTTTACGCTGAAAGCCTTACTATGCGCCATAAGTTGGCATAGGTTTTTAGTTGTATATGCCCTTGATAAAACAATACATTTATCGAGATCTGGGACAGGCTTGTGCACATTGACATACTTCGATTATCCCGTCTTTGTTGTGTTTTTGTTGTGAAGTGTGTTTTCAACTTGTGAGTGCAATACTAAAAGGGAAATTTGCAAAAAGTCTGTGTGCACATTGGTTTGGGGAGATTTAAGTGTTCAATACTATCTAAGGGCCTTCAGATGATGTCAGTGCCAAAAAATTCCACCATAAATTGTGAGTTGGTCACATTCTTCCACGACATTCTATCGCAGCACCAAAATACGAACTACTTGGCCTCAGGAGTATAATTTTACACATGATGATTTGTCATTAAAGCAGGACTAAATGTTCAAGACCTTTGTTATGTGTACGTAACAGACGCAAAGTGCCTGGGGTCATACTTTTTCTACTTAGGGAACATCTCAACTTACTGTATTGTCCAATATCATTACAAAGCATGTGAGCTGTCTTTGTGGATGTGTGCGGCGTGGCAGCTTTGATGTGGACATGGATAAAGTCTGTGTTAGATGTGTTTTTCAATTGTACTCTGGCCATTATTGATTTTATCCCTTTTTCCTTTGCTTTTGTAACTACGTATTTTACACAACTTCAGGCGATAGGAAATGTATTTACGATGGAGGAAAAACAAAAACAGCTTACGAAACATAAATGAAGCCGCACATTTATGACAAGGGACTAAAGGGCATCTTCCTCATTACTTGTGAGACGAAAGCTTTCGGCTGTCTTTGTGTCAGCCTATAATGGGTTTGCTTTCAGATATTGCCGTGATTGTTGCCCATAAATTGGAAAGGGCTACACTGTGAACTCGGCACACTTTGATATTTCTTATCAGACTTATGGATGCGGATTGATGTGGGTTTTCAAAGCAGCATGACTTTCAGTTTGTGTTCGTAACTCAAGTGAGCGCAACTGTGTGTGCGACTAACCTGTATAGGTAAAGAATACAACTCCTACCATCTCACATGTCAAGGTAGAGCAATCTACAGCTGGATCTCAATGTGCTGTGGTTTGTGTTAAAAGGGAAAGATTTGCTTTCTTACAAGCCAGGAGAACAAAAACAAGCATGTAAAAACCTGTTGAACCAAAACAGATTGTGTTTTTGTTTTGCAGCTTCCCACACCGCCCAGGCCTTGTACGCACAGATACGTGCATTTTCTCGTTCACAAAAGACATTTGACAAAACATTTTTCCTCAGTGGTTTAAATACCCATACAGACATAGCTCCAAGACAAACAATACAGTGCCTTTCACCTTTCATGCCTTTGTAAAAGTAGTAATCTTTGGGAACCCCGCAAACCGCAACTATTAGCACAAGTGTTTGACTTTAATTGGTGCATCTGTATTTGAGTATGCTGCTGACGTGTGGCGCTACCTCTTCGCGGTATTCCATTCATCAAGCCAGTGCAATATTGACATTTCCTTTTAGTCAGCCACTCTGAAACAGCTGACTTCATACAAGTGGCACACCGGGATGACATCATCATGGAGTGGACTCACTAAATTGAGCGTGGCACCATTTAAAACAGATGCAGAATGAAACCTACGCGTTGACTTTGAGCACACTGCCATAGCCTTGTTACTTGTGGGATCTCAGCTGCCAAGACCCTGCCTATACGAGTCATTTGAATGTTGATACGTATTTATAAGCATATGAGTAAGCTGAGGGTATATTAATCCCAGTGGGCCTGTCAGCCTACCCAAATCGGAGTTGGGTTTGAACTTGTCTTCTGCGACACCTGCCGCAAAGCTAACGTGCAGTAGCTTGTTGCTGCTACTTGGGAAGTCAAAAAAAAAAACGCTTCACGCCTCTAATGTGTTTTCAAAGGTGATAATTACAGTAGTTGGAAAGAGCAGCCACTCATCTAGTATTTTCGGTGGTGAATTGCTAGTTGAGTGTTAAGTCTGTATAACAAACAGCTCATTTCTCCCTCTTTTTCAGGTTATGGCATGAGTGTGATCAAATGCTTTCCTTTGTAGTGGAAAGGCTGACACGTCACTCATCCTTATGCAGTTGAAATATCATTAGCGCCCGTGCACACGTCTAAATACTTCCCGTCTGGCTTCAACAATGTCCTCTATTGTTAACATTGTTGTTGTAAATTGTAGTTATCCAGTCACCCTTTTCTGAACTTGTGTCTCGTGCTTGACTTTTCCAGGTGTACAGTATTAGTTCAGACTGCCTCCGAAACGCAGGAGAACCTTGAGTGCTTTCTTTCTGCCTTTTGTCCAGCTCCAGCCCATTGTCCAGACTCGCTCCCATGTCTCATTAACTTCCCTGCTGTCCCTCCTTATGGAATACTTTAGTTCCACTGAGGCCCAGGAGCCTACAATGGGACCTGAAAATAACTTCATTCCAGAGTGCTGTTGTCTGGGAAATAATTGCGCCCCTTTAAAACCCTAAATGTATGAGAGTTTGTTTTATGCAAGGAAGGGCATCACATTTTCAGGGTGTAATCCTAAAACCAGTAGAGATTTTAAAATGCACACGCTAAGAAGGAAGATCGAGGGTTTGACTTTCGGACCAGTGAAACATTTCTGGTTGTCACATAAGTCAGTTTTCTTATGTTATAGTTTGTTAGACGTATTTACCAGATCTTATATGGCAGTTCACAGTTGTTATGTTGCTGTTTTGTTTATTTTTTTTAACATTGTTCGAACCAATGTTACACTATAGACGCTGTTGTTGCAAATTCTGGCCACACTTGATCCCGAACACTCCAGCAGAGTGTAAACCATAGACAGATTGTATTGTTGGTTGTATTTTTAAGAGCAAGTGTCTCCGTTAGATTTACTTTTTAACTATTTCCAGGCATCTGCTAATGCACTTGGTGCCACTGCTAATGCGGGGCAAAGCTGCAGCCAACTGTTTAGTGTTATCTCTGCCTGTCGATTTTAGTGGCGTGGAAAAATTATTCAGTGGTGAACTTTGAAGCTAGGGAATAATGAAGGAACAAATGCAGAGGGATTCTTAGCCCAGTTTACCTGTTTATTTGAGACTAAAGGGGTTAGACGAGCCTCTTTGAAGTTTGGAGACACATGTCATTCTTAAAGATAGTTGCACCAAAGAGTTTTAAACCCAGAGCTTCTGTGTAAGTGTGTCTAAGTACAGGCATGCATGGGAAAGGCATGGACATGGCTTCCATTTCGAAGATTTTTCTGTTCTTGTTCATCTTCACCAAAGCCAGTAATGTCGCACAAACATTTTTAATTTAATTCACAGCAAAGATGTAATCCCGATAAAATTATTATTGGTAGGATTAGGTTGCGTTAAATTACAGTTTGCTCTTTGTGCTGCCACAGCACGTCTTGATTCTCGGTTTTGCACCAACATGTCATACATTTCAGTTCTGCAGAGTGTATCTTAACCTTCTCACTGTGCTTTCAGTATTCTCTATTCCTGCCACATTTAGACCCCACACCACTCAAAAAAAGAAACTTTCCTCTGAGCCCGTCTGTTGCACTAAACTGACCCACTGTCTCCAAACTCTGTCTAAAAAGCCTTCTGTGCTACTTTTTTCACTCCTAGGCCAGGCGTTACATTTCCTTCCCCGTGTCCATAGCCGGTAGACCCAGATTTGTGTCCGTGCTTCAATCCTCTCTCTGTTCTCCTCTGATTGCCCTGAACCAATCGTGAATAACCCTCACAGATGAATGGAACCGCCTATTACACCGGTTAATGGGTCAAACACACTCACGCATACAGCGACTCACACCAACCACCGTAATGTGCGACCCATTGGATTGGATTATCCGTGTCAATTAGGGCCAACTTTTAGTGAAACATCAGAGCTGTTCCTTGGTGTAGACAGAAAACTCACTCGTTAACTAGATCTAAACCAGGACTGTACCAGGTCTATTAAAGAGGGGGTATTATGCTTTTTTCAATCACATAGCACCAGTCTATAGCATACTACAATGATGACGTAACCTTCTGTTGGTCTGTATATGCAGTAAATTAAAATAACTGCCTTGAATAAAATTGCTCTCTCAAAATGGCTGTACTGAACGTCTTGAAATAGGCCTCTGTCTCTTTAAGAAGCTTTCCGACACGCCCCCTTCAGCACACTGCTGTGGCATCTAAACAACACTACTGTGAGGGGAGGGGCTCTGCTGAGCTGAGGAGCAGTGGTTGGTGGCTTGGCTGGTGACAAAAGGTCCAGAGGCGTCTCCAGGAGGTGGGGGCGTTCCTAGGAGGACTGAGGCATAGCTACATCTAAAATGGCTGCCGTCTAAGTTTTTACTGATTACTCAAAATATGTGAATGAGCCAAGGCAACACTCCAGGCATGTGTTTAATGAGGGAATGACATAATAACATGATATAAAGCTTGAAAAAGTCGATTTTACATAATACCCCCCCTTTAAAGCAGCGTTTCTCAAACTCGGTGTCAAACCCTCACAGCGGTCGCCAGATGATTTCAGAGAGTCACCAGATTTAACTGTGAGGTATATTTTCTCTGTAGTTTCAATGGTAAAGGTGGTCACAAACACCAGCAGTTGTTATACTGGGGGTCGAGACTAGAAAAGGTTGATAATCACTGTAATAAAGGACTTAACCAGGTTTAAAATAGGACCACGAGTAGTTCTAAACAAAACCAAAACATAAATAAAAGTGTCCCTAAATTAAACAGAGACTTGAACAGCTGCAGAAACACTTTACATTCTCGTTGACTTATTATGCGCGAATTTCATTTTAATTATTATTACATACGGTATGTTTGTGGGTCATAAGCATTTAGGAAGTTGTCCATTGTAGCTCGTCAAAGTAGGCCACAAAGACAGTCTTGCAAAGGGTGCCCACAAAGCTGGATACAGCACTGGAACAGTAACAGAGAATTTCCATCGGCAGATTCAGCCAATGCCAGCTGCTTTAATGAACATCTGCTTATCGTTATTAGAAATTCAGATTGGCTTGAGAGAGTGATTTGTGCGTTCGGAGCCAAGTGGAAAAGACATGAGATCCACTTTGAGAGCGTGGTTTTCGCGCTGCAGTCGGCTAAACACTTTACAGCATGTTGTCACGGTGCACCTGACTGCTAGCGTGCGTAAAGTACAAGGTTGTGTTTGCACTCTGTTTTTGTTTAAACAGAAACCCTGTTGGACCAGTATGAGTCAGACAGTCATCTGTCATCATGCGTAATTTGTCCATGCCTTAAGTGTTTAAAAATGAGGTTAAAGCAGTTTAGAGTGCTGCCCACAAGGTCTTCACTGGGGCCCAACTTTGACAAGGAAAAGATAGTTTGGCCTTGTGATTTTGCAGATAAACTTGGCAGCCATAACACTGTTGATAGTGTGGTTGGAAATGTCAAAATGTTGTCAACTGGTGAGATAAACTGTAGCTTAAGCTGGACCAAACATTAAGGAGGCAAAAGGGTTTCCTGTTTTACACGATCAAGCTTTTGTTAATTCCTCTTGGTGTTCAACCTCACAAAGTCCATACATTTCAAATAGGTGCACTTAGTAATAGTGGACCTCTCAGCACAAAACATTACTTGAACCTCATGCTAATTCTGTCTCACATCAAAATATGTTTAATGCTTAAGTCCAAGCCAGACATAACCCCCAGGAGCACAGTAGACAATATTAAAATGTATGGTTTCCTGGGTCCCATCATCCTGCACATATTTCTTCAATGACACAAACATTCAGAGGACCGTAACCATTGGGCTGTTTTTGTACCATGTAGAAATTGCACAAAGCGGCAAGAAACTGACATCGGTAGCAGCAATTTGGCAGTCGATCTGTCTGCAGCAGAGACACGTCTGACAGAAACCTGATAGTAATTGGTCTTTCCAGCACCAGCCATGACTTCATTTCCCTCAGTCAGAACAAACCGCTTTGCCAAATTCATTATAGACCCCGAACGCAGTGCCATACAGGGCCTGGGTTTCTTTAGTTCCTCTCTGGCTGTTCTGTGTGTGGACGATGCATTCAAGGCCAGGTGCACAGCTGGTCCATGACAGCCACGCTCTCTGAGTGTGTTGTTTGTCCTCAGGAACTTTGTGCTCACTTGAACTCCTTTCAAGGACAGAAGGGGAGCTGAGTGGTTGACCTGATAATAAAATGCAACAACTACAAATTACCATAGGACACACTGTTAGACTAACAGTGGACACATGCACAGCAGGAAGCCATCAACTCTTCTGAGAGGTGCCTAAGCCCGAAGGTGATCTGGGATTTTAGACTCATACACTTGTTTACCTCAGCAACAATTGGTCATGTATTGAAACATTCACAGTGCAGCCTAATACAGGAATATCAAGCTGACATCCTATCTGGCTTGTCTCCTCAACAATATTTTGTCAGAAAACGGTTCTACCAACTGTCGAGATCGGACAAGTGGTACATTATATCCACTCTCCTTGCCGACTGAGTTGAGTGTGTCGCTCTGTCGTCCCATAGACACTTCATAAACTGTGAATGAATGCTGCGGTTGTTGCAGCGTTGCAGCCCTGCCTGTGTGGGTGGAGGATGTGGGTGCCGCTGGGGTGCAAGAGAATGCCCCATCACTAACTCTTTGACGGGATCGGGGGGTCTCTTGCGCACACACACTCGAACGTACACGCGAAAGCCTCAAGCACACGGTAGACGCAATCTGGCGGTCATTATTGCAAACAAGGCCGCGTTGTGTTGCGCTCACAAACAGTTCACTCTCTGGTTCACATTATCACCAGTATCTCACAGACAAGAGGCCTCTGAGTATTTCTGTGCAGCCGAAAGGAAAGGTCAGTCGCGCATTCAGGGGCCAAAACAAAATGTAATATGTGGCCTATTTAGTCCAAGTGAGGGTAGCTCTAACTGCATTGGCCCCTAATTTGTCATCAATCAAATTCTTTCTTATCTTATAACATTATTACGAAGAACTTGCTGATCTTAGCAAAATCCAATTAAAAGTCAAAGTTGATAGAAAACCAACTATTTAGTCCTGAGAAATTGGTTTAGCAATTTCACTAGAACATCTGCACCAAATTAACAGCAGTAAACAAATTACACATTAGGGCTGAACGATATTGAAGTAACTTGCGGATACGGCTCTGCAACATCGCGATAACGATATTATTGCAATATTTTACTAAACCAATTCAACACGATATAGTCCATTCTAATTAACCTCTTAACCCCCACCTTAACCGAGCACACTTTCTCCAGTTCCGCTTTCCCCAAATCTAAAAGTTTACAGCCTGTAGGCCTCATTTGAAAGCTAAGACCTACAAAACTCAACTAAACAAATCTTTTTCATTGCGTTCTTTGTTGCAATTTCCATCCTCATTTCCTCTCATTTTGGACGCTTTTCTCAAGAAGCTTTTAGATTTGGGTAAAACCAAACGGAGAAAATGTGCTTGGTTAAGGCGGGGGTAAGGGGTTTTAAACGCAAATCGTAAATCACTAGTTTTGTAGCAAAATGAGTCAAAAGACAAGAAACACTACATCGGGAACAAAACAAGACTAAAATTGAACTAAATTAGGAAATATTTAACTGAAACTTGAACTAGAACTTTTACACATTCATAGTTCTGTTCATTGTTTTGGCTGAGTTTGTAAAAGAAAGTGTGGATCTCAGTCAGATGAAGACTTAAGTGATGGTGCGATATATTGTGGCTTCTCACGATACATATATTGCATCACCTAATATCCTGATATGATATTTTTTGCGATATATTGTGCAGCCCTAATTTACATGTATATATCAATACTTCTGTAGATATCAGCTTTCTAATTCAGTTTGGCATGTTAGGCCACAGTGACGTGTTTCTGGTGATTTCTGTAATTGTTGCTTACTATTGTAGTATCAAAGCTTGTAATTATTGCCTTCATATTTAATTCACGCATGAGACATCCGTAATTATAATGATTCATACGGACAGCGTTACTCAATCGTGCTCCTCTGTGAGGTTCCCAAGGAGTGCTGCAGCAGCGCCTTGTTTTGCTGCGCTCGTATGAACCTTTGCCCATTGCGCGTCATCATTAATCATTTACTACGGGACATGACTGTCTGCATGTTTTGCCTGTCATCTTGTCGTACGGTCCTTTTCGTATATGCACAAAGGGTAAAAACAACAGTTCAAGCGAATGAAAATGATGGCAACGCTAAATCAGTTGACGGATTTGTAAGCTGGTGTCGTTTATTAGACAAGATATATATGTTTTCATCTGTATAAACAATCTGTGTCAGGGCAGTAGGGAAAACTAGACAAATTGGGGCATGAGAACCAAGAAAAGAGCAAGAATGGACCCAAGGGCTATCGCTTAACTTAGGCGCCCTATAAGAACCATGTATTTCTGTCTTCGATTCACTGTCATTCTACACATTCATCAAATCTGAATCTTTCTAAGTTCTTCTTGGCTGAAACGTTTTCGACATGAGTCACAAATCTCCTGTACTGTTGTAACTACTTGTTTTTGGGCAGCTGTGGGAAGTTAACGGGCCTTCAGTAGGTCTTTTAAAGGGATAAGTGTCGGTTTCCCTTTATGCCTGTTTATTTACACACTGTTTACAGACCTGCACTGCCACCATTCACTGCGGCGTGCCTAGTTGTGCCTACTTCACAACTAAAAGCGATCAAACCGTTAACTCAATGCAACAATAATTTACAAGAAAACTGCTTTTCCACCCACATTTTCCCATGGAATGCATTCTCTTTGAACGCTTATTTTTGTCTCGACTTTGACCGCACTTTGAACTGTCCAAGTGCTTACTGCCTGGATAAACACGGGCACCATGTTAAAGTCATGAAACAAGACACAAACCGACAACACCAGGAGGAAGGGCGGGGTTTAGACCATGTACCAAAACACACACAATAAACACATTTATTTGCTTCAATGATACAGTAATGTACAACTTCAAAGAAAAGTCAATTGTACAGAAGGACAACAAAGATCTCATGATACATGCGCATCTAAATTCAGCCCCCGCAGTCACAGTATAGCAGCAAAGGAAGGCTACAGTTAGCATACATTAGCATTTGAAATCCACCAGCAAACAGAGGATCTGTCGAGGGACCACACACAGTCGTCCCGTTTATCTGCATTTGAAATCTGAGATCTGTGTTGCAAAGTGAAATTTTCTTGGGAACGAGGCAGACTCAACATTTCCCAAACCATATTGTTTTCATCTTTAAATCCTCCGGTTTGAAGATTCCTATCAGACTACAGTACGGCTGCAGCACTGATCGCGTTCAAAGAGAAATTGCACTTTGGTGGTTGCTGCATTATTTAAGCAGTAATATACTTTGCAAACAGTAAACTATCTTGTCTCCATGGAGTCTTATTCTGTATAAATGCTGCTAGACCTGTAGCAGGGTTTCCGTGGGGCATCAAAAAGCATTAAAAGTCATCTAGCCAGCATTAAATGTAAATTTATTGTGAAATAATCATAATGTGTTTTTTCTGCACAGGTTCGTTAAAAATACAAAAAAATGCATTGGATGGTGCTAAATGCATTCAGCTGCAGTTTTGGTTAAAACTGTGCAGTTTTTGATGAAATTTCGCAAATGTAAAAGAATAACAGGTTTTCTGCCTTTGTGGCATTAAAATAATAGTATTTGGACATTAAAATGGCATTAAAAGCATTAAATTTGACCTGCTGCTGATCATTTAATCTCTTAAGTACACTTTTTACAGTTTACCCAAATCTTACCTTTTGTCACATTGTCGCTGCATTTTTATCCCTTTGAAGCATTTTTGTCATGTTTTCATCTCTTTTCATCTCTTTCTGTTGTTTTTGTGTCGTGTTTTTATTGAGTTTTTGTTGCTTTTTCATCGCTTTTTTTCATTCCTTTTTGACGCTTTTTTTGTCTTATTTATGTCCGTTTTTCATCACATTTTTTGTTGCATTTACGTCACTTTTTCTGGCTTTTATGTTGCTTTTTCCATCCTCGTTTTCGTAGCTATTTTGACGCTTTTTCAAGAAGCTTTTTTCAAGAAGCTTTTTTCAAGAAGCTTTTTTCAAGAAGCTTTTGGATTTAAGGGGTTAAGAGGTTTTTAACCATGTCCAGTTTGAACCTTTACAAAGATGTTCAGAAAGCATCTGATTGGTCTATTTTAACAGTTCACGTTTCAGTCCTCTCTCAAATGTCTCTGTCTGCAGTAATTGACAATGAAAGTAAAAGAAAACAGAAAGTGGCCCTAGAGCTTTTGCAGGGCGGGAGACAATGCTTCAGTCAATTACTTTTAATAGTTTGTTTACACTCCGTTCTCAGCACCATCTCTTTAAAATGCTCTCGACCATGTCACAGTATTGAACTCATCCACTCTTTGCATTCCCCTGGTTAACTGGACCATAGTGCTGCATCTACAATAACGCACAGCTGAGATGACGTTTACTATTAATCACGCTCTGGTCTTGTCTCCGCATGCTTTACAATGGGAGCCTAAAGCAGAGTTCTAGGCAGCAATACTAAACGTGCATTCATCAGTATTCAGCCAGAGCACCCCATGGCACACTGACACACTTACTCACAGCCTCAGCTTTTCAGGAGAAAGTGTTACCCTTTTTTGTGTGTAGAGAATAACATTCATTCGCCGTCTCAGTTTTAGTGTGACAATTTATTTTATACCTGACATGACAGGAGCTGTAAAGGATGAGGTGGATAGAAGGCTGACAATAGACGGCTCGCTTTGGGGAGAAAGAGTGGAAAATCTGTTTGACAAGCAGAGAAAACGCAGCAAAGATGGGAGCAGAAAGGAGAACTAAATTGAATCACATGAGTAGATACAGACCTGCGACCGAGGGTAATGCTGGGGTTGAGCGTTGGTATTCAGGCCATATTTCCCTGCACTGCCGAGACACAACACAGGGACACAAATGGAGAAACACCACAGGTTAGCCTTTACGTTTCACCTGTTTCTTAGTGTTTTTCTTTTTTTGTCCTGCTCAGCATTAAAGAACTAAGTAAATTAATAAATCCTTTTCGTAGTCCCTCTGGGGGTAATACAAGTGTTGATGGGATGATTGGGGGGGTCATCCCATTCCCTGCCTCCGGGTCGGCGCCGCAATACACACTAATAGAATCACGAAGAAGAAGGTAACAGGCTAACGGCCAAAGCTAACTGTGGGCTAATGCCACTTTAGCAGTGTTTACAGCCAAGTTTAAGTGAAAAAATGATCTCCATTAGTGCTGGGCGATATGACGATACATATCGTGGGACGATAGAAAAGTGCCTATCGTGCCATTTCTCTTCTATCGTTTCTATCGTTTCTAACCTAATTTAATCAATTATTAAAGCAAATATTTCATTAAATAGGCCACAGAATGTATTGGTGTTGTCTTGTCACTATACATCGTCTAAGTTTATATTAAGTGATTATAAACAAGAATAAAAAGAACTTTTTCGCAAAGAACTCTGCCTTGCCTTTGCGACACCACCCTGCTTTACGATATCTCTGTCCGCCGCCACACCTGCTGTAGCAACGGCGACATCTAATGGACGTACACGCGGGCTCTCTCTCCCTGTTAAACACGCGTGGTTTCACTCTGCTTTACGTACGCAACTAAACAGCTTTTAGTGATGGATCTTTTTAGCGCGTGGATCTGGATTAAACACACGAGAGAGAAGAGAGGAGAGGCGTGGTGCAGGAGGTAAGAGACGGATCGGGCAGCGCGTAGAGCAGCTAAAGACGTACAATACAAACTGCTCGCCCACTGTTTCTTAAACATTACATTAAAGTTGAGAAAATGGCGATAATAAGCTCCAATTTACATTTGTTTTAGTGTAATATGAGCGTTGATATTGAGGAGCAGATGATGCTCTGAGTAAGTCGTTCTCTACGCACGAGTTTACACATTTCTGTTGTTAAATTCGTGTTGACTCTGGTCAGATCATGTTTAGCCCATTTATCCTGCAGTCTCACATTTTTCCTGACATTGACAATATATGCTATATAAATTATCCATAGCAAAACCACTGCTTCAAAATAAAGTTGAAAAAAGTAAGCAATGATATTTTTGTCAAACTTTTCAAAGAATAACTGAAAACTGACTTTATTGTGGTATATCGTGATATGTATCGTTATCGTGATATAAAATAATCCATATCGTGATATAAGTTTTTTCCATATCGCCCAGCACTAATCTCCATTGTATTTACTATTGTGTCATTGAGTTGTGGCACAATGTACAATATCGCTCTCACCCTTTGTCTTTTCTGTCAGCGTAGTATTTACTCTCACGGACAATTAATCTAAATAAAAAACGCAACATGCTACGACACCTGCAGTGGCGTTTATGGCTTCTAGGGGCATAAGTTACTTAGTTCTGCTTTAATAAACAAAGTAAAACAAACATTTCTATTAAGATAACAGTTTCATCCAGTCAGGGATTTTTAATGGATAAAGTAAATCTTAACCTCCACCTTAACTGAGTGCATTTTTTTCTGTTCGGCTTTACCCAAATCTAAAACCTTCTCCATGGAGCTTGCAGCATATAGGTCAGTGTAACGCCTCACTTGAAAGCATTTTTTGTTGCTTTTCCGGCCCTTTTTCCCCCCGCTTTTTTTGTCACTTTGTAGTTGCGTTTTCATCCTCGTTTTCGTCGCTTTTTTCAAGACGCTTTAAGATTTGTGTGATGCCAAACTGGGGAAAATGTGCTAAATTCAGGTGAAGGTTAAGAGGTTAAACTTTTATTTGATAGGATAGTAGTAAATATGCCACACCCCATAATGTATAGCGCACAGTTCACTGCCCACTCGGACCTAGAATCAGCCCTGTTGCTCAAGAGAGTGCCTCCCCATGAACTAATTTCACTATAGTTTGACTACATTTGCACAATGGACTTGCTCTGCCTCTCCTCTCGCCTTATCTCCTCCTCGGTTTCAATAACCGTCGAGAGGCAGATAGTGTTGCTTTTATAGAGACATCTTTTACAGTCAAGGCTACTGTATTTCTAAACCTTGCACTGTACATTTTTACTCTCCCCTGAGTCCTCTCCCCTGTGCGTCTCTGTGACAGCTGTAGCCAGACCATGAGTGTCTGGAGTCAGTGCGGGGCGGGCCCTTCCTGCAGCAGGTGCATGTGTGTTTGTTCGCCCCACACGTTTGCATTTGTTTGGCCTTGAGGCTGAATGGACCAGACTTGCTGACTGTGGAGCGTGTAAAGCAGCCATGACGACTTTCTGTCAGCAGCTCCTGATGGATGAAGACGAAAGTCCACTTCTCATTACCAGCGATTGACCTTGAAGAACATGTGAACCCTTGTCGCTCGATTCTTGTAGATCCAATTGTATTGATTGATCATCTATCATCAAAATACAGTCTTATAATTCCTCTCTACAATACACTTGCCTTTCTGTGTGCTTTCTTCTCTTTGTGCTGACTTGCTGTGAGTTATATTGGGCAGGCAGACTCAAAGGGTAGACAAATAAATCAATGAATGAAATGCCAGCCTGAAACAGTACGCTGTGGGTGGCTCCATCTGGGCACACCAAATGCTCAGCTCGGACAGCGTCTCTGAGTACATGATGCAGGCTGAGCAAAGCGGGTTTTTCTTCCTTTAACTAATTTAACTACAAGATTAATCGCAGTCAAATCAGAATTGCAATTTTAACAGTCTCAAAAGGAGCAAAAGGCTGCCTGATATTATTTAGGAAGTAAGTTCTCATAAAACAACAAAACATCCTATCTGTGTGCGGGCTCAAAACCTGCTAACCCTGTTGTTAAAGCCAAAAAGTCAAAGTTACCGTTAGTGTCAATCTCCCCACTTCTAATTGGATTGGAATACTAAGCAGAAAAATTACAATTACAGTCTTCCAGGCCTAATCCAAACAATATTTTCAATTTTTGCTCTCCTTTTTAATTGGGTAATGTATCACAGCAAGATAGCATAGTTTTATATCTTATTCAGAAGATAGACTAAAAAGCAGCAGGTGTTTTTGATTGAGGGCCATGGAGCGGCCTTTAAGTTGGGCCAGCTCGGTGTGGCGGACTGTGCCTTCTACTTTCTCTGGCTCTCTCTAATTAGGCTGCGAACAGCCTCTGCCCTGTCCAGCTGGAGCTTTATGTGTGTGTGTGTATCCAGCTGTACGGACTCTAGTCTCTTATCACTCTAACCACTGGCCCATAGTTAATGACAACCATCTGGTGCCCATACAGAGCCGGGTTTAGCTACCAAGCTTCTCAGATTCACAAGGAATTCTTTGGGCAAATCCCTCGTTCCACTCCCACCCGTCTCCGAATTATAGTCAAGTTATGTCTTTCAGATGTGCCTGGAATAATACGGCTTTGGATTACTTTTTACTTACTATTCTCAACATTGGTTTGGGAGAAAAGTCAGCCGGTATCTCTGTGTTAGTAAATTTGATATGTAATCTCTTGCTACGAAACCTCATTTTGAGATAGAAGAGGTCACAGACACCGCCGTGCAAAGTAGTTCAGAGATTATATGGCTGCTTCATTGTAAATGTGAGCCATATCGCGTTGCTAGTATCGTGTATGCAGCCTACTGTGTTGATCCCTTATTGACGGCTTCCTGTTACATTGAATACTGAATACACTCACACTTTTAGCGTTAGAAAAGTCCTGGACTGAACAAGAGACAGATGGAGACGTTTTGTGTTTTGTTCCATGGAGAAAAAATGAGACTATCTTCTTTATTTAAGTGCCTGTAAGATCTGCAAATCATTTCCCTTCCAATCTGCAGTCTCTACTCATTTATTGCCGCAGGTGTTTCTCCTATCACTCACGCCTTTCTTCAATACTAAGTCCTGATTAAGAATGTTAATAGGTACGCAGCAGCACACCAGATATTTTAAGGACAGTGTCTTGAAGGGTTTAAGCGTGTCAGCCCTGTGTGACATTCCTGTGGCAGTCTGGGATAGTGTTAAAGTCAGAGACAGCCTCAGGAACCTGACTTGGAGAGGCCATGCTGTTTCTGCCTTCTCCTCTGACCCCTGTTCACACACACAGCCAAAAGTGTCACCTCTGTTGCCAAACGTCCCCGCAGTCCGTTCCCACAGAAAACGTACCCATTGGGGACAAAAGATATTCGTTCTGAGACTGTGGAAGCACTTGTTTACTTTACAACTTTAAACCATTATATCATCCTTATAAGGAATTGGTGATCAGCTGTATTTGCTGTAAAGATGGATAGACTCCATGGTTTAGTCCTGATGGAGTTCTGATTCAGCCTAATTTAGTTTTGTTCTGGTTTAATCCTTGTATTGTCCTAGTTTATACCTACCTACATTTACCTATTTGATCCTTACCTATCACGCTCCATTTAAAGAGAGAAGGCTGCTTTGAAAACCACATTTTGACACGTGGTTCCGGGTGTGAAGAAGAGTTTGTGAAGCGTTGATGATTGCCTAATATCGTTACACGCTGACACACGTGTAACACATTTGAGTCACTCGAAGTTGTAAACAGGCTCCGGTGCGTGACTGCATGTTTGTCATCTCGACTCGTTCGAAGTGTTGCAGACATAACTATAAGCCTCGTCGCAGCCCCTCCGTCACTGAGACGGTTTCTATTGACAACCAGCTATGCCACTACGCAGACATAAAGCAGTGGACAGCGCGGCAGACAACTGGAGCTGCCAAAGAAGCTATTTCCATCCAGAGGTCACATGGTGCTAGACCACTCTTAGCAGTCACTTCATCTTCTATGCGGCCAAGAACCCAAATAATAATCAAACTCTAGAAATACGAGGTTCGTGTCCTAGAAAAAACTTGTAGCATTTCATTTCAATCACAACACAAATTTCGTCATGCGTTCGAGCTGCGATGCTATATTTTTGGCAATTACTGAGGATAGTACCTGAATTAATGCAGTATTTTGTAGCCACAAAAATGAAAGCACTAGAAATACGAAGTGTCTGTCCTGGAATAAACTTGTCTATCATCAATCTGGTTACCGTTCGCTATTCAAATACATTAAGCATTCATTCGCTATACGTTATTTTCCCTTGAGGCAGCTTTGATTTAGTCACAGGGTAATAAAGTTTGACTGTAATCTCACTCTTTTACGCCTCCACCTGTGGATATAGCTTGCAGCACACTCCTCATCTTGTGTCATTCGACCTCATATCAAATCCAGAAGTGGAAGTAGTGGGTGTGGTGCGTCCCACTGAACGATGTGCTGAAACCCAATTCCTCCCCTGACATCGCTAGCCAGGGTCAAGGCTCGTGCCAGCGTTCGAATCCTGTCGGGTCATTTTTAATTTTCTCGCAGACCGCGTGGCCTTTCCTGCGGCACCAGCTCATGCCCCACCTTTAACAAACAGACAGGGAGCTGTGGAAAGATAAAAATAGCTGGATATAGGGTTGACTAAACAAGCTGACGCATGAATGAAGGAGCTTTATGGCGTAGTGTTACAAAAAGGGCCCTTTGGTTAACTAGTAGTCACGCCCATTGCGAAAACAAGCACTCGTAGTATTAGACACATGGGTGATTGAGACAGTGTTTATGGCTACTGAGGGACGCCTAATAAATCCTGTACTATATCATTCTAAAATACACAATAAGGAAGATTTTAGCGACACTTTATTGGGAAATTTGTCCACTGCATTTTTACAAAAAATAAATACTGTTTGTGTTCATTGTAAGTAGCCCTTTATATGATTATGAGATTGTGTAACATTGTTAGTGCTACGTTTAAATGGTGTGTTTTAGTAACTACGGGTCACTTTTTATGCGCTAAGCAACAGCCCGGCTTTTAGTACGATTTGTTGTCGACCTCATTTTGTGGGTTTGGGAGTGACTGACAGCTCTGTGTGCAAGTCTCCGCATGAAGCAAAGACTTTGCTGACAGCAGAATGGCGGGCCCTGTTAGGAAGGATCACTGCAACCCAACCCAATATGAAACGAGCTGGTTCTTAACTCTCCTCTCGGGCACATATCAGACGCACACAGCTGTACAGAGACTCACAGACGCAGCGGTCCCACACAGGGCTGCCAGACAATAGTCGCGTCAATCAGTGTCGTGGCCCTGTTAGCTGTGCTGCTCCAGGCCATTAGTAGACAGTCGGTTTGCTACTCACTCCAGGAAATATACTCAAGCTTCAGGCTCCCCATCGACATCTTTTTGACTATTTGACAATCGCCATCTCACAGAGGTTTTGCTGTCGGGAAGTGAAAAAGAACTACGATGTTTCTTGATAATTTCACTTACTGTTTGAACCAAATGATTCTACCTGTACATGGGTTAAGGCGGCCAGTGCTGGGTTATTGGCACTCTCATAATTCATAAGAATATGGTGCATGAGGTAGACATTTCAAAACAACATCAACTCAACCTCTTAACCCCCGCCTTAACCGAGTACATTTTCTCCAGTTCATTTGGGTAAAGAAGAAGCGTACAGGCCAGTGTAACGGCCAATGGCTGCTTGCAGCAGAGTTTCATGATGACGATGCTTGGTGTCGCCATTGTCCTCCATATACGGGTGGCAAAACAAGCTAGTTTTCCATTAGGAAGCATTGCACTTTAGACACGTTAAAAACAACTGTAGAGCCTGGTTCATAATTTTCCTAAACGTTCTATAGCTAGTATTCCTCCTGTGATAACGCGAGGTTAGTTACATTAAAGAAACCAGGCTGGTTTTCGTAAGAAACATTGTAGAAATCTCTTATACTAATGAGGGCTGGACTTTGATTGACAGACCGTTAGCATTAGAGCTAACGGCGGTAGAAAGAGTCTGTAAATCTGCCATGATTTCCCCTCGAACATAGTTATTATGGCAAATGGGGAGGAGTGAGGAGGAGCCGTCTATTAATTCTACAGTCTATGGTAACGCCTCATTTGAAAGCTAAGACCTACGAAACCCATCTAAATGAATCTTTTTCCTTGTGCTGTCTTTTTTTTTTTTTTTTTTTTTCATCGTTTTATTGTTGGGTTTTCATCACATATTTGCCACCTTTTCATCGTTTTTTTTGGTCACTTTTTGTTGCTCTTTTGTTGATTTTTCGTCCTTATTTTCGTCTCATTTTTGTCGCTATGTTAAT
Organism: Neogobius melanostomus; assembly: GCA_007210695.1. Taxonomy (NCBI): domain Eukaryota; kingdom Metazoa; phylum Chordata; class Actinopteri; order Gobiiformes; family Gobiidae; genus Neogobius; species Neogobius melanostomus. The sequence goes on from VHKM01000058.1 coordinate 6,932,350, forward strand.
GCTATTTTCACAAAGCTCTTAGATTTGGGTAAAGCCAAACTGGAGAAAATATGCTCTGTTCAGGAGGGGGTTAAGAGGTTAAACAAGAAAATAATTATTCCCACTCCATTTTATCCCGTCAAAGTCCAAACTCCGCTCTAAATCTAAATAACAGGCTGTTACTACTAAAAACATAGTATACTGAATGCATTTTCTATAATCCTCCTAATCTTGGTGTTTTGTTCTTTTTTGAAGGTGGAACCAGAGACATTGGATCTGCCCTGACCAGGATGTGCATGAGACATCGCAGCATAGAGGCCAAACTGAAGCATTTCTCAATGTAAGAAAAACGTTGCTTTATGTGATATAATGCTTCCCATATGTTGTGGTGGGATTTTTCTGAACTTGTTAAATCCCCCTTTTAGATAAACATTTAGAGAGATTGTGGTTTATTATTTCCTGCATTTCTTCAGTGTTTATAATCTATAATCCTTATGACCCCGCCCCCGAAGAGAGCAGGCCTATATAATGTATGGGGAGTTGTGGTTTCTGGATATTTTGCAAGCGCCTGGTGAAAACGCCCCTTGTATCAGAATTCAGAAAAAGAGACGATGTGTCTGGAGCTGTGAGCATCTGCAGCGTGTCAATGTAGTCCCACACACCCTGGTCAGACAACGGGCTCTCTAATTTCGGGTGGCATTTCAGGAGAGATTCCACTTGGATCTCCATAGCAGGGTCCGGACACAGGGAGGCCGTGGTCACCACCCACTGGCACAGACGCACACTTGTCTAAGAAATGTCTGCAAGACGGAGAGGCCTAATTTTAGTTTCATACGCTAATCCTGCAGCTGCCCAGCTCCGAGCCTCCTACACAGCTCACAAACCTGTGAGACAGACACTGCAGGGTAATGATTGACAGACAGGACTGCAAGACTCCTATCCCCTCCTGTGACATGCTGTTAGACACTCACTCTCGCTGTTAATAATTGACACATTAGCTTAGTCTGGTCAGACAGAAAGAAAGAAAACACTGACATTTACTATTAGCATCTGCCTGTTTTGAGCTGATATATAACAGAGAATAAATTTAATTGAGATGGAATAGCAAATACATAAAAAAACAAATATTTCACCAACACATCTCAGACAGGTTGGTTAAGAAAACTAAAAATTTTGTTTTTACCATAGAAATATAAACGAGAAGCGGCGTTCGATCCTAACGTATGTGGACAGTCAGAAAGTAGGCTAGTCCGGGAGACTTTTCAGAGTCATTGTATTTTCCCTATAACCATTAGCCAGCAAACATCGCAAATTATGAGCGATCCAGATGTTTTCAGCTGCTGTCAACCCATCGATCCCCACATTTAGGTGAGGTCAAAGCCTAGTCAGAAATCATTAAGGAATGTACTGACCTTTTGAGATTTTACTTAAGATACAAATTAGCATCTAAAAGTGTCTCTGGGCCAAATGCTAATTCAAATTAGTTAAGTTTTGCTTTTTGTGGGGTCGGATACACATCCAGTGGCCATGAAACGTCATTTCATAATATGTTAATAATAAAGAAATTATATAAATGCCATAAAAAGGAAAAAACACACCTCCCCATTTGTTACTATGGACGCCGGGCTCCCCTATTCATTTGTATGGGGATAGAACATTCAGTTTAAATCTTGTCCGGGAGCCGTTAACTAACAAATGTGCACATTTATAGGAACAGGCTCAGATAGCTAAAGGCATTTCTTTGATTTCTATGGTTTTACGATGAAATGCCCGACTGGACATCTTGCAAAGAACTCATTTTGGGAGCAATTTGTGGCTCACTTAAAGGACTGAGCATAATCCTAAGGCCCCATAACAGCACTGTATGAATAATAGTATGAATGAGCATATCGTTCTACAGAGTCTGCTTTACTTTGCTAATCATGAATGATGTCTTGGCTGTAAGGGTCTTCATGGAGGGTCTGGTCGGCCCTTTGCAAGAACAGATGGAGGAGTGGAAACGAGGAGTAAACTCTTTGGACAAGGACCATGCAAAAGGTAAAAAACTAAATCACAGACTTTATGAGCCTTAAGTTTTTGTAATGAATGGTGTAAGCACCCAATTGTTATATTTCCTATCTAGAATATAAGAAAGCCCGCCAAGAAATAAAGAAGAAGAACTCAGACACTCTCAAATTGCAGAAGAAAGCAAAGAAAGGTAAACACATGACTTGCTGTTGTGTTAAACAGTGGGGCTGCTTCACAGCAGAGTACAGGGGAAGCACACTGGATATACGGGTATATTTATTTTACAGCCGCTAGGCCTTAGCGATCAGCCTTCTGTTTAAACATTACCTTACATGGAAAACACAACTCCGCAACTGTTCTCTATAAACATATTCGTCTACCTGTAAAAATACTATGTGGAAACAAAGCAACTGGAAAATAAGGACTAGGGTTAGGTTAGAGGCTTGTATAGTAAAGAAAGTTTGTCAAAAGTGTCCATCAAAGTGACAGACGAATGTTTTTCCTCCCCTTGTCCCCATGTGGTTTCCATCTTTTCCCTTCAGCTGAGACTTGGGGTAAGTTTTAGTCCAAGTTTCTGCCCACACTAAATTTACTCAAATGTATCATCTAATGTAGTGTTGATGTAGAGTTGTTAGTGGCATGTGTAGTTTCTCTCATAGTTTTATTTTATTTTTATAGTTTACCCTTTTTATGATTCTGGATTCATATTTTTATGAATCTACTGTCTACTTTGTGCCTGCCTTTCTTATTACAACTGATCCTTGTCATTTATACTGAATCCGTTATGTCTTCAGTCAGTTCTATGCACACCTGCCACAGCAATAGAGTAAAAGTTTACACCAGTGCATTAAAAAAGTGGAACCTTACTGACTTGTTTCTGTCAGACATAAAACTGTGCAGTACAGCATAAGTTCACCTTAAAACGCGCTCCTTTGAAGGTTTGCCCGTGTCTTTCTTGGACATTTTCAGCATTCAAAGAGTGAGTGATGATGATAATGCGATGAGAGCATCGTGTACAATCCTTTGAAGATTGTAGTTCGTGATTAAACTTTACAAGAACCTTTAATTGCTGAACTAGACTAGACCCCACGGACACTGAATGCGTTGTTCTTTGCAGACCCACATAATTGCTGCCTTTGCTATTATATGGACGGTGTTTTTCCAACCCGGGCCTGAGTCTAAGACACAGCCTGCGACGGCACCTAATGAAATCATGTGTCATGTGAAATCTGGAGATGTTAATCTCATTTGTGCGAGCTAGTACATGTGCAGGTTGAGCTAACACAACACCCGCTCTATTCTGCTTGATTCAGACACTTAAAGGGGGGGTATTATGTAAAATCGACTTTTTCAAGCTTTATATCATGTTATTATGTCATTCCCTCATTAAACACATGCCTGGAGTGTTGCCTTGGCTCATTCACATATTTTTGAGTAATCAGTAAAAACTTAGACGGCAGCCATTTTAGGTGTAGCTATGCCTCAGTCCTCCTAGGAACGCCCCCACCTCCTGGAGACACCTCTGGACCTTTTGTCACCAGCCAAGCCACCAACCACTGCTCCTCAGCTCAGCAGAGCCCCCTCCCCGCACAGTGTTGTTGTTTAAATGCCACAGCAGTGTGCTATTTCAAGACGTTCAGTACAGCCATTTTGAGAGAGCAATTTTATTCAAGGCAGTTATTTTAATTTACTGCATATACAGACTAACAGAAGGTTACGTCATCATTGTAGTATGCTATAGACTAGTGCTATGTGATTGAAAAAAGCATAATACCCCCTCTTTAAAGTGAAGCACAAGAACTAACTAGATATCAACATGAGCACTTAAAAGTTAGAAGACTCAGACTGTTTTCTCACAAATGATCAAGCCAGTCTGATTTGTTTTGAACTTTTTGAACCAGACCAAAACATTGGGAGGGGGTTTCACAGAGAGTATAAAGTTTCTTAATAATGTAACAAATGGTCTTCGTCGATTCAAAATACGCTCAGTGAAAATGTATATATTTTCCAGTTTTAACTTTCCAGACTGGAAACCTCTGCAGGAGTAATACTCAATCATAGCCTCTGTATTGAAGGGCTTCCATAAACCCAGGCAGAACCTCCCTCATTGTTCTTCATATGGAAATAAAATTTGTTTTGTCAACAATAACAAAATGCTCTTAATATCTTTGTCCTAAATCTATTACAGTTAATCCTTTAATTAGCTCAATTCTTTTGAGTGGAATTTATTATATGTTTACTTGGAGGGACCTAATCTCCGGCTCATGCGTGAAAGACTAATCAAAAAATGCATGAAGACCGAACTTTTCCTTCAAACATCGGAAGTATAATTTTACCAAATCTGTTTAAATGATTCCAATGAGTCAGATGTAATCACTGTCAACCTATTAGATTTCGGCGGATGCTTTGTGGCAGGACGATTTCCTCTTATTTATTTTTTTCCATTTGCTATTTGCAGATTGGAATCAGGCTTCCCGGTCATTTACAGTGTGTTGTGGTCTGCGTGACTGACAGAAAAGCAGAAGCTCAACATTGTATCACACTGCCCTCCCGATAACGCCGGCATTTTCCCATGTTTTTTGACTATTGATTTGTACAACAAGCGTTTCAAATGTCACACGAAGACAATAGCCGATCATTTATTCCCAGACACACAGGGACCGCAGTTTTCCCTTGTGGCTTTGGTTTATCAAAATGAGCCCGGCCTGTATGACTTAAGCCTAAAGTACAGTGAGTAGATAATGTGTGCTGTACAATCCTCTGGGCAGTCGCCAGCCTTCCTGCCTCCATCAAGAGGCTTTGATTTGACTTCAGGGTCGCCTCTCGGCACATACTTGACTATACACTCACAGTCTTTGCTCTTAACCCTGCTTAAGAACACTTGGAACTACAGTGTTTATCAAAGAGTCAACAGTGGGTGCACTTCTGGGTTATCCCACGCAAGAGTAAAGGTTTTCCAAGATATTATTTAGCTATTTGTGGATAATTACCTTTAAAGCTTACACGTGTTCAAATAGAACTGAAAGTAGGTCATTTGTTTTTTGTATAAATTCCCCCCAAATTCCCCCATCTTTAGATATTACGTTTGTCAGAATGCCGGATTGACTCTGTCTTCTTTTGTCAAGGTCGAGGAGATATTCAGCCGCAATTGGACAGTGCTATGCAGGATGTCAATGATAAATACATTCTTCTGGAGGAGACCGAAAAGCAGGCGCTGAGGAAGGCCTTGATCGAAGAGAGACAGAGGTTTTGCTATTTTGTCGCCCTGCTCCAGCCTGTGTGGTGAGTAAACAGTTGTCAGAGAAACTAATATGAATTTCGTAACCAAAAACAACGCCGTAAATAAGTTGAGTCACCCTCCATTGAAATGTGTCATCAATCGAACGCAATACAGTGACTGAGTTCTCTGTTGCGCCATGTTGACAAACTTGATTGATACACAAGAGAAATTACTTCACTGTTGCTCAAGTGTGCAGTATAGAGATAACACACCCAAAATATACAAAGAGTTACAAGGTGGGGCAAGGATAACACAACAGTAGTAAGTGATAATAACTGTAAATGTGCGTGTGTTGCTTTCAGGACGAGGAGATTTCTATGTTGGGGGAGGTCACGCACCTCCAGGCCATTTCTGATGACCTCAAAGCCTTGACCTCTGATCCTCATAAACTCCCGGCCGCCAGTGAGCAGGTGAAAATACACGTCAACACACAATATTGGAACGGACCCAATACTTTAATGCAATTTCCGTTCACAAACGAGTTCTTTCTTTGTGCCTCAGGTGATTCTTGATATGAAGGGCTCCGACTTCTGTTGGTCCTATCAAACCCCTCCGTCGTCCCCGAGCTCCACGGTGTCCCGAAAGTCCAGCATGTGCAGGTAGGACCCTTCACAGTCCCATGTGACTAATGGCAACATTTGAAGGGAACAGAGAACCCTTGTCAGCCACATACACCTAGTTATTCCGCTTCTATTTGATTACACCAAAACTGAGCGGTGAGAATATGTGCACAATCCGTGGTTTGTTTTGGAGAGAAAACTCGATTTAAAAGGCATAAAGAGAAGTGGCAGTGGTATTTGCCTGTTGTTCATTAGAGGCTACCCCCTAGTGGTGAGCTGTAAACTTACCAGGGAAAAGAAAAAGTTCCACCTGTAGCATTGGGTCTGTGTTCCTTCCTGTCGGTGTTCCTGTGCTTTATGGCAATTTGAGTGTGGGCTTCTGGATAATTATACTGTTGCCCTTAAATTTCTGGGAACTATTATGGTCTAAAATTAATTTGCATCTTTCATTATGCAGCTACAGTCATTTAACATGCTTTGGTGTTCCCTTTTATTATTTGGACTCCTTCATATTGCTTTGCTTTATAATAGAGTGTGAATTAAGCAGTGGTGTGGCTATTTGATGAAAGGTCCAAATGACTTCTCACTGCAGAATCATTCAAGTCTGTTTCTGTTATCGTAATTCAGTAGCATCATTGTTATTATGATGATAGGGCTGGGTATCGTTTCACAGTTTTTTTTTATTGCTAATGGTTTTGCTCAAAGATGTTTTAATTAAACATCTTTTTCTGTTAATAATGAGTGCAGCATAGGCACAGATGAAGTGGTACCCAGGTCTAATGATTTTGCTTTAGTCACAGCCTGCTGCATCTTGGTTTGCCGTGTTAATTGTTTCCTCCCTGTCTCCTCCTCACTCTCCCCAAATCCATATTTGTTCTAATACTTCGACTTTCCCCTCTGTGCTTCACGTCCTGGGTGCACTTGCTCTTCTTTCCTTTGCCTGTCACTTCTTGCCTCTACTCCATGCCTCTTCACAGTAGTCTGAACAGCGTTAACAGTAGTGACTCCAGAGGATCCACAGGCTCCCACTCTCACTCTCCTTCCTCCTCTTCTTCCTCCTCTTCCTCACACCACCTCTTCCACCTCCATCAACCACGGCACCGGTACCGCAGCTCCACTCTGCCCCAGCCGACCCTGCGCGCCTCTCCAGCATCTCCTCCCACGACTCGGGCTTCATGTCCTCCTCACACGACCAGTACATGTCGTCCAAGTCCTCCTCGCCCATGCCTGCAGAAACAAAGGTAAGAAGAAACCCACGCTCACTTACGCTCCGCTGTAATGTTGACCACAGGAAAGTATCTGACTCTGAAACCACACAGTATGATTTACAGGCCAGTACAGTCAGACGGAGAAAACCCCAAATGAGAAATCCACGTAACAGCTCACATCTCTTTTCTCACACAGCTCTTCAGCCACTATCTGGCAGTGGGGAGCACATGTCATCATGGAAGTCATTTGACTTGTATTATTATAGTATAAACACACAGGAAATGAGTCTGCTTCTCCTTTAGCCCAAGGGAAAGTCAGATGAACCTCATCCTACTATTAAAGAGCAGACCGCTGTGACAGACGGCTGCTGAGTAAACATGCACGGTCTCAAAAGTACTTAGACATATTCACATTACACGCATCAAAGACAAATTCAACTTACTTTGTCATCAGTTACGTTTTACGGTCACTTGTATCATCAGGTCGTCCCATGTCAACAATATCGGGCCTTTTGAAAAGCCTGTAAGATCATTTTCAGAGATAATTATGAGATGGTCCTGGAAGACTGTGTGAGGTTTGCGGTTGAGACTATGTGGAGTTTACTGGTGTGAGGCTGCCAGGAACAGAGCTCCCCTGTCCAGAACACACTGGTATCATTAGCCTCCAGCTTTTATGATGTAGCGAAGGTGGTTTGGCAAGACCCAGTGTGACCCACACATAGCTTCACCCTTCTCAGGGCCTCCCACTTGTAGCTACAGCAGTGTGTCTGATCAAAACATTGATGTGGCTTCTCAGAGCTCACTTCAAAGCTTCTTTCTTCCACTCTATTTCCGCTAACACCAGCCTATTGCTTTTCCTTAATGTGGATCCATTAACTACTGCATGTGTCAAGCAAGAAGACAATTTCCCAGTAGGCATGGATTAAGTGTCATTATATAAACAACATAATCATGCCTCCATTTGCTAGCAGCACTTCGTAAATGCAAAATGACAGGCCTCGTATTTAGCTTGACTTGCTTTGGCGGTTAAAATTCCTCCCACGCATGCCAAAGGGATGAGTAGCTATGTCTGCGCTTTTCTTCAACAAACACTTTAATATAACACCGCTGCTGGTTCTTTCGCAATTAGTGGTGGTACAACTCCCTGTCCGCCTCCTATACAATATGTGCTTGATATTCACTTGGCCGTGGTCCTTTTTAACTGCTGAGACCGTTGGAAAAGTGGTCTCTGCGTACTAACAAACTGCTCCTCTGTCTACCTGGTGACACGCGCCCCCCCCCCCTCCCTCTTCTTCTCAGCCCTCTCCGCTGCAGCCCTGTCCCAGCTCCAGCTCCTCTGAGATGTCAGAGACTGGGCAGCTTCACAGTGACTACCCCTGTGCTCTGAACTCTGCTCCCACTCAGCACACTGACCAGGTGACAAACACTACTCTCTGACTCATCTGCTACTACGCCGTGTAACCTAACAAGTCTAACGGTGGGATTGTGCATCTGGGTCATATAACACTGATGAAAAATGACCACCTACAACTGTAACAAAAAAAATAATAATAAAAAATTCCTCAGTGAAAACACAGAATACGAAGGTAGTTTTATCTTTATGAATATGGAACTCTACTTCTTCCTTTGTCGCAAATATATTATTACAACGTAAAAATTGCATCTTTTTTCTCCACTCAATAAAGTCTTATCTTCTTTCAACTTTTCTTTGTAAAAATGGCCACTGCACTGTTAAAAATGTACGATAAAACTGTAAAATTGTATACTGTTGGTGCAAGATCTTTTGGTGTTTTTTTTAGGAATAGCTGTAAACAAGTCAATTAATCTGGTTTACCATTTATCATCTCATCCTATTTTGCTCAGTGTTTGCTTTAAAGCAGTACTAAGTAACTTGTTTACATCAATAAATCCTTTTCGTAGTCCCTCTGGGGGGTAATACAAGTGTTAATGGCATGATTGGGGGGGTCTTTCATTTCATTCTTTCAGAAAACCACCCTTGCAACTTTCCCTGGTCTAACCCGGAGGTGCAATACACACTAATGGAGTAACAAAGAAGAAGCTAATGGGCAAAGCTAACCAGCCACTTAAACAGTATTTACAGCCAAGTTTGAGTTTAAAAAAAATCTAAATTTTGTAACTGGATGTATAATATCCCTCTCTCCCTTAGTCTTTCTGTGAGCGTAGTATTTACTCTCACGGACAAATAATGAGTAAAAAAATGAATAAACATGCTACGACACCTGCAGTGGCACTTATGGCCTCTAGGAGCATGAGTTACTTAGTTCTGCTTTAATTTTTTCCATATCATTTTGTTTATTTCTGTTGTCATTTTATTTCATTATGTTGTTGTATTTTTCTGTTTCTGTTTCGCTACCCTCCGCATACCCAGCTGTCCAATGGGTATGACCACTGCAGCCCAGCGAGCTCTCCATACCTGCACAGTAACGGATCGGGCACTGCCTTTCCGTTTTACCCTCCATCCTCCCCCACCACCACCTCATCCCCCTCTCGCTCATGGTCCCGTCCCCCATCCGCCCTGCTCCCAGACTTCACTCAATACTGCACTCTGGGCTCCCCCATGATTCCGTCGTCCCGAGTCCCCACCTGGAAGGTTTGTCCATGGAGTGTCTATGATTCGATTTCATTTCTATGTCTAAATTACAAATCCATAGAAAATATTGCACATGTGGAGGCTTTTTATATTTCTATATAACCTTGATGAGTTTAAATACTGTCTCGAAAACAACTTTTATTAAGTCACATTTACAGGTACACTTTCACTTCGAGCATCAAGTCACTGAACACACTGAAGACCATCTGCAAACATTCAAACTCAAAAAGTAATTAATTTCCCTTCAGTGTGTTGAAATATTATCCAAATTGTGATTAATATTAGTCATATAGTTACTCGACTGTTCTCAAAGCATAAATACAGTATCTAGATGCTGTTTTAATTCGTAAAAGCGTTGGAGACTGCTGTGTTAAGAACAACTGGTGGTAAGTAATTCCTTGTATCTTCTAGGACTGGGCAAAACCAGGGCCTTATGATCAGCCGATGGTCAATACCCTGAGGAGGAAGAAAGACAAGGACGGTCCATCAGTTGTAGACTCCAATGGTACCCACAGTGTGAGCAGTGAGAATGGCTCATCATCAACCCTCATGTCAACAACTTCTTCTGCTCCGGCTGTGCCACAAACCCCAAACCACTGCAGCTCCATAGAGGAGACCAACCAGACACTGGCCTCATCACTCAAGGTCAGCCATCACAAGTGCTAGTCATTAATACACATCTAACTGCTGTTGTAAATGTTGTTTTATATTAAACTGTGTCTCATTTATCTCAAATAAGTTGCTACTATTAAACTGTACTTGGTTTGAAAATAACATTATAGTCTGTCCTAGATTCTGAATGTGTTCCATGTTTTCTGTACATGTGTAGTCTGGTGATTTTGTGCCACATGAGGAGCTGGCCATGGCCTTATCTCGAGGCCTAGAGCTGGACACTCAAAGATCTAGTCGAGACTCGATCCAGTGCTCGAGCGGCTACAGCACTCAGACCAACACCCCATGCTGCTCTGAGGACACCATACCTTCACAGGGTATCAGCATTTTACAATCTGCTACAATTTACAGATTTGTTTTATTCCCGCCAAAGCCTAGTAATGTCCGCTTTTTTAGTTTCAGATTATGACTATTTCTCAATGGCTGGTGACCAAGAGGCTGAGCAGGCTGACTATGACAAATCATCTACTATCCCGAGGAACAGTGACATTGGCCAGTCTTACAAGCGCATGTTCCAGACCAAGCGGCCTGCCTCGACAGCTGGTCTGCCCAGCAACCAGCCTCCTTATCTCGGTCAGGGGGCTATCCTGCAGGAGGGTATCCGCCTACGCCCATGCACTCTGGCCATTATCAGTCAAACCTAAATGGGACTTATCCCTCCATACCTCCAGGTGATAATCACTGACATCATTAACAATGATAAGCACAAATATTTAAATCATTACATTATTGTATGACTGTTTGTTTGTTTTCACAGCTTCTTCAAATCAGGCCTATTACACTGGTTCTAGTGCCCATAATGGCACATACTCTTCTGGCCAGGGTCCAGTTATCGTCACCCCAGGAGTTGCCACAATCCGTCGAACTCCATCATCAAAACCATCCACGCGGAGATCTGCTTCTGGGGCAGGTACAGGCCCTATTCCCATTCGCACGCCTGTGGTCCCAGTGAAAATCCCCACAGTGCCTGACATGACAGCAACTGTCAATGGGACCAGAAGTCCAGAGGAAATGGAGAGAGGACGGAGAGACGAGAACCCTGAGTACCCCATGTATACCGGAGAGGAAGCTACACCTCTGCAGATGGAGTCTTGGAGAGGCCAGGCATCCACCAATCCTCCTGCAACAGCTATGGCCAACCAACAGTACATGCAGAACCAGCTAGCACCAGAGGAGGGAGCTGGACAGCTGACTGGAGAGCCAGGAGAAAACGAGGGCAACATGCTTGTTGCTATTCGCAAAGGGGTCAAACTCAAGAGGACACTAACAAACGACCGCTCAGCCCCTCGCATCGCCTAATTTCAGCAATCAGAAATATGACCTGTTTCATAAGTGAACGCTCTTTTCAGTCAGTGCTGTGATGAACCAGGTAAAGGCTTTCAATGTGTTTGAGTTTAGCGTCTGTAAATATTCAAACGTGTATTTGCCTGTAGAGGTATTTAGAAGTATTTTTCACAACAAAAACACAACAACATACATTTCAAAGTCACCCGTATAGAAAATGTGAGCAATAATATAAACACATTATTCCATAGGCCTCTATTATAGCAGAGTCACACGTTTTTTTTTTCTAAGAGTAAATATTTTATGTTTGTCTTCTACTCACATTTTTACAGTTTGAATCATTTCGGTCCTCCCACAATTCCTCCAAAAATAGGGAGTGTATGTACACAACACATGTTAACTATCACTGCTGAAAGAGTACAATGTGACATGGGACAAATGAACAGTTTGACCCCTGCAATGACTGAGGACAAGTCACAAGAAGACAAGTTCTAATAAGTGTTGCAGCCAGGAATAATAGATGCGGTAGATGCCTTGGACTGTTGACAGCTCATCAAACTGAACTGATGTTTTTTGGGACGGATGCTTGAATGGCCGTGAAAAAGCCGTGTTTAAAGTCAGTCGTCATTGTTGAAGGTCATCCCAAGCATTGATGTAAATGCACCAGTGCTGCTCTCTGATGCACTGAATTTCAACAAAAATGAGACCGTGTGCCTAAGTTTCACACCACTGACACTTTTTGTTTATGTAATTACAGTTTAGTATAGTTGTTAATAATTTTTGCATGTATCTGTTTTATGTATGGGTGTCCTGTTTGTAGAGTGCCATTTCACTTATTTCTCAAAGTGCTACAATTATCTTGTCCATCCAACACTACTTTCAGTTTGCATTCTACACCCTTAGCTTACTTAAAATTAAAATATACATATGTAACATAGCTTATGTCTGCCATTGTACATGAGAACACAGCTTATGTTTAGTTCATGTGTAGATTTGTAAAGAAATAAGCTGTATTTTGTTTGTTATACATTTTTATCAACACATGTAGCATGGATTTTTGAATTTTTTGTTATTTTTTCCTTTCTCCAGAAAGCACTCAGCTCCTGTTTATTCAAGAAGCTGAGTGGAGAGTTGGTACACTAAAGCAAGGCAATCATGTATTGTATATATCAATACAAGTAAACACAAGTATCTGTATCAAAGTTGTGACACAGTTCCACATCGGTCGCCGTTATGAAAATGAGCCGCTAGTATTTGAGTTGAATTGCATTTCAGTTAAAGCACTGTGAGAGTGTGGCTATGTGGAGGTATATGAAATGTAAATATTGTTAAGCTGAACACGTCCAGAAACTCACGTTTTTGTTTTAATTTATTTTCTTCATAGTATTTTAATTGATTTGCCTTCATCAGCCTTTATTTTTATACTTTCTCAGTCAATGCACAAGGCTTATCTTTATACCATGCATGGACTTTTGATGTGATCTGTTCAGACAGTGACAGTGGCTATTCTGCAACAGTTCAATGAGCTTCTTAATTTCTTATGTTTTAAAAGTGGCACAAATACTTGCCTTTCTGATACAAGTACATTTAATTTAGCTATAGTTGTCTATAGATAGTATAAAGCCAGAAACTTTTTCTATACTAAAATTTGAAATATGATTCTATGTAAATTTATCACGTGCTTCAGAGGTTATTTTAGAGAATGTGACACTAATAAGGACATGTTCTTGTTCAGCTTTTACTGTTGGTCTAAAAAAATTATAAAGTTGTATGGGCAGTATATTTACACTTAAAGTAAAGTTATATATTATATAAAAGTTGCCAATGTCCACTAAATGTCACTTATGAATATGACTATAGTTTGTGAGGGTTTGAGGAAGTCTGTTCTCTAGTTTAGCTCAGTTTCCGTGCCCTCAGCGGAGAGTTGACCTCTCTTGTTGGTCCCTGTTCAATTTAAAAAAAAAGTATGAAATGTTATTTTTGTGTAATGACAGCCTTAGCAATAAAATGTTGAAATGTGTTCTATTTGCTTAATTCTACTCAAATGTTTCTTCTCCAGACACATTCATTTCAATTACTACGGTGAAGCCAGCAGGTGTCACTGTTGTCCAGATTTGTGTAGTGTTTTTTTTTTTGCACTTATCTTTCCACCGGTTCTACAAATAAAATAGTCTCATGGCCCTTTAAACATTACATAATTTCTAAGTTTAGAAAAACATTTGTCTTTTTAGAAATATTTGCTCAAACAACACTGACTCACACATGGTCTCATATTTTCCTCGGGTGTGGAACAGCTTGCTCAAATCTCCCACGAACATAATAACCTGTGAGACATGGGGCGTGGACTCACCAAAGGCACATTTTTCTACTCGAATATTTGTTTATATTTTATTCTCTTGTCGTGGCCTGTGCTACATTAAATGTGATCAAAATAAATGGTCTTGAACAGGCTGTGATAGAGGTTTGTGCTGTGTTATTATTCATTGCAGAGTGTAGAGTGCTCTGATGGTCCTTTACGCTCTGGTCCTGTGCGTACGTCTTGGTGCCGTCAGTGTTACGCATGGAGCGGAGCTGTCCTGTGATTGGGGAATATTTCCAGTGCTTTCGGTTCCCTCCCATCCGCCTGACAGTCACAGCAGCCTCCTGTCATCCAGAGGTTACGCCAGCCGGGAGTACGGCCGCAACTATGTGATTTGGGCTCGAATAATAGCGCTTGTTTGGGAGTTTGACCGTGCAGCTTTGCTGTGAGATTAACCGGTCGAAAGCGGAGACCTATGCTCGGGATCGGCGGCTTTTTTCCTGCGAAGGCTTGTTGTGGGAGCTGCTGGACGGGACAGCGGACCATCGACTGAGGTGCGTCCGATAGCACTAGTACAGGTTTGTTTGCTATCCTCTGTCATTGTGTACTGTCACTTCAATTGAGTGAAACAACACTAAAGCTTCACGCATAGTGGTACTTAATGCGTTATAACGATCTGCTGTGCGACTAGCAGCCGCAGCTTTGCATCTTTGTGGGGCAGCTTGTCATGTGTTTAGCTTAGTGTTGACCCGGGTCACTTTCACCTCTGTTCTCCTCCAGCTTCCATCCTCGACTCTCATCCGGACATGCTTCCCAGCCTGAGTAGAGCCCTGCGGCCCGCCCTCTCCCTGAGAGCCCGGACTGGACTGATCTCAGCCGGACTCAGCAGTCACCCCGCTCGCGGTGCATCCCCGCTGCCCGTGCCCAAGCTCATACAGCGGTGTAACCTGGGCACGCACCCCCTAAATGAGCCCACGGCGCCCCTCGACTCACCCCAGGAAGCCAAGGAGTTTATTTATAGTCTGCATCCGACAGAGCGGAGCTGTCTGCTCAGAGAACTGCACAAGTTCGAGTCAATAGCTATAGCTCAAGGTTAGTAGCATACCTACACCACAAAATGTCACCTGACACTGCCCATGAAGAGCAATAAAATGTGTTACTGACAACATTACCCTGTTGTGGAGGCCTGGAGTAATATACAGTACGTATCATACTTTGAAACTGATAGAAAATCGGACTTTCTGAACCTCTGACCTTAAATGTATTGACCTGAGCATAGTTGGAAAAGGGACAATGGTCTATAAAATCTGTATTTGTCAGATGAAGGGCTTATTGATTCCACAGTTACTAGTTCATGGTGAGATATATGGATATGGATGTTTCATGGAGGACACAGATAAATCAAACAAGTAGTTGGGTCACATAAAGCAATCATCACATGGGTTTAAGATGGTCTCTTGCTAAGGGTTAGTTGGGCACACCAGAAATCGGGTTGTTACCCCATTATGTGTTTTATCCAGGGTGAGAAACACACACAAACTATTTCAGACATTAGAGAGAGAGAAGTGGCCTGATCAATACAAAGGCAGAGTAGGACAAATGGAAGAAATGAGTGATGGTGGCACTGAGACTTTACAGCACAGCAGTCACAGGCAAAGTCTTCCCAGGAGTGTGGAGCAAACGGTGTCATAACTGTGACATGTGTCATAACTATGAGATACAGCTTTGCACCTAACCACAGTGACTAGACTGCAGTCTGGAAGATGCTTGCCCCAACACTTTGGCATCTATTTTGTGAGGTTTTTGCCTTAGAAATAGAATAGCTTGTCAACAAAGATAATACAGTATATTGTATGTTTTACAATGTCTTGCAATAATTCATTTTCAGCTTTAATGTTTCTAGAATCTGTGCTATTGAGCTGCAGTTTATGACATGCTCATTAAAGGACGCTACAAGGCAGTGCAAAAAATGTTACGCATGGCTGCACAGTGCATAGAGTACACCGTGCTCTTTGTAAATGAACATCACAAAGCCATATCTGCTTTAGCGCGTCTAAAAATGCACAATGTAATATGTAGAAGCTTAAAACTACTACAGGCCTATAATGGCATAATGCACATCATTTTTACAGCTGCTATGTTATATTGTGCTGACTAAGCCTGAGATCCAAATAGCTGTTTTATGAACACATTATCAGTCATTGTGAATAATGCCCTTTTATATTTAATAACTACTCAAACTATTGATCTGTTTGTTCTTTCCTGTCTCTAATTAGGCATTTTTAAAGACAATTTATGAATCCCCTTAGATGTCATATTGATTAATTCCTTTTTTTTTTTTAAGACATTTGTTGCCACTTCCATTAAGACATCAATTTGAAATACCCTCATCTGACTAAATTGATCAGCTGTATAGGTTAGGTGGACAGCGAAATCAATCTATTTCTCCATCTTGCAAACAGAAATCTCCACAGTCGTCATTACTGGATTTGTTAAACTTTCTCCTTTACTCTTGTTTCCATTCACTCTCTGTATTAGACTCATGGCAGGGGAATTGTCTGGGAAGTCTAGTAGACAGAATCAATCTGACCCATAGTTATTTGGCGTTTCAATCAGATCTTTCACGCTCGGCGAACCTAATAGTACATCATTATTTTCCGGACACTGGGTGATGATTGCGTCCTTACAGCATGCCCCACACAGTCAGGCGGTGCATGTTTTCCACATAAACAGCAAGAATATAAAGGTGCTAGGTATTATAAATATACTAGCAGTAACTAAAATAGGGTTAAACCGGCAGTGCTTTAAACGGTACTAAACTAGAACTATGAACCATGTAGTAAGAAGAACTAAACAGGGCTAAACCAGAACTAAACCTTTACTGAACCAGGACTAAACCACGGATGAAACCAGGAAAACATTCAATTCAATCAGCTTTGTCAATTCTACTACACATCAAGCACAGGCAGTGAATCAAAATTGTGTTTCTCTAATTTTATTCATGCAACAATACATAGATTAACAGAGCAATATCAAATACATATGTACACAAGAGGGAGGGACAGCCTCGTGGATCAGTCAGTGGGACCGGTCGAGACTCTGCTGTCTTCTCCCTGAGGCAGGACTGAAGAGACTGCGAGATGGAAGTGGTATTTTATTCTGAGATTACCCTGTCCGCTCTCCTCCAGGAAAGACAGTGGAACAGGCTCTGTCCAGATCAAAAACACAACAGTCTTACTCAGTCCACGGAGGAAAGCGTCGTCCGACTTGACCAGAAAACTGTATCTTCTTTTTGAATCAATCTAACGTTTTTAGTTGGTTGTTAAACCGTAAACTATAGAAGATTCGTATTTCTGCTTGTTCCATTGGCGAGTGCTTTTCCCAAACTGTATGGAGCAGCAAGTTTCAGCTCCTTCAAGCCGTACAGCAGGGCAGTGTTGAAAGGTAGACTCAGGTCACTTTGACAGCGGGCACAGATAAGTGAGGCCTGTCGGGATACAGTCACTGTCAGCTCTCTTTGATAACAGCCTTCAGGGATCCTCTTACCTGTTGCTGGATACGCTGGCTGCACCGTTAGCTGAATCTTGATCGCAGGACCGGTCTGTCACACTGACTTGCTCACTAAGATGGATTTGATCTTTTATCATCATCCATCATAATTCCTCTCAGACACCGCGGGACACCTGGAGCTGGCCTACTTTCCTTAATGTTTATGTGACGCAGTCTGCTGCTGTCACCCTTGGCCTGGCATTTCTCTGCACTCCTCCAGTTGTGCTTCAATGCCTTTTTCTTGTTTGTAAAATGTTGACACGAGTGGCATTTTCCCGCTAAATTAAGTTCGAGCTTGTTGTTCCAATCCTGTGAGCTTCAAATCTTATAATAATGAGAAATGTGTTGTTCCCGGAACGCACACCAAGATTTGCATTGTTACTGTGGGTGAATTATATTAGAGCCGATAGCGTAGCTGACAATCAAATCTGTGAATTGTAGAGCGTGGTATCAAGCTATTATCAAGCAGTTTTCATTTAATACATGTAACTAGAACAAGGAAATGAGAAGCCTTATGTATTCCTTGTCACACGCCCAGCTATATGAACATTCTTGTGTTGGGGTATCACATTTTAAACCAAATCACTATGTTTTTTGGCACCTTGGAGGGGAGTTGCTTTTACAGTGCAGAAACTTCAAAAGAAAAATCCAAGGTTTCCTTATTGTAATAGCTTATTTGTTGTTTAATGCATGTAATTAGAGCAAAGTCTGCTAGATTGGACAACTTCAATTGCAAATGAACTTAATCTTTAAAATTACCAAATGGTTTGCTCCATCCGGGTCTGCTGTAAAACTACAGTGTTGGTGAATGACTCAGTGGCATTACTGTAGTGAGCTGTTCTTCGCACAGGCCTCGGTGCAAAGATAACATGAGGGGAAGAGATGAGATGGGGCCAATTTGCCTCTAAAGAAGGCACTTTGGAGAGGGGTTATTGCAATGAGCGGAGGATGTCGACCTCTCTGACCCACGCTTCTGCAGGCGGCATACACCATTATCGTTCTCACATCTCCCACTACGTTTTCACACATTGTTTTCACGCTCTACTTTTAATGTATTCTGGCTATTTATAACACGGAAAGTGTATGCCTCAACTAGGCACCGAATTAGAATTTTTACTTTAAACCTACAATCTGGAGGCAAAGATAGTTTTAAAGGCTATGAGCGAGGACAAGTAATTAACGGGATTGTATTAATAATCAGCAAATCAATAAATGATCACTAAACACTCCTGTCTTGCACTAGCAAAGATGGAGGCGAGAGTCACTACTTTAGACGCCTTTTTACTTTGAGCCATCTGTTTATCTGAATTATAATTTTTATTTTAGTAGTAAAGGTTAGGATTTGTGAATCAGCTTTAGCAAGTGTCTTGGGAACAGGGAACCAACCCAGTACCTAAGAAAGTGGCACGAGATAATAAGAAATAGAGAAAATAGTATCCTGCACAGAATCACCAAAAGGATCTGAACAGTGGTCTGTAACAAGGATGCATTGTAGAAAAAAAAATCTTAGAATTCTCATCGAAATATGACATAATATAAGATTATTTTGTTTTACATGTAGACAACAACAAACACCTTATGTCTTCATTTTGTCTTACCTGACCTCTGCTTCCCTGACATAGTTGATGGCTTTTACCTAGCCGCAAATCAAGTTGTCAGCCTTCAATCTTGTAAAAACATAGGCCTCACAACAGGCCTTTGCCTCCCAGCTGATGTAGTGTAAGCTTTTCTGATCCACACCACTCAGCTGGAGGTGATTACATGCCCAGTCTGCTGTATTTTTCCTCGTCGCTGTTTGTGCATCTGGTAATTTATGTTTCACTACGCACTGCAGCCATCATGTTCTGACTGTACAAGTGCACTTAGCTGCCAGCTGGGCATCTCTTATTAATAACCAGTCACTGTCTTCCGGCCAAGTGGATTGTTGGCTTTAGTGGTTTATCGCTGGGAAACGTAGCACAGATGAGTTTCATTTGGTGTTACGCCCAACCAGGCTCTTAAGTTCAAGTTGATATCAGTGGCTTGTTTTGTTTTGGTGAGTAATGTTCATCAGAGCTTAAAGATTTGTCTCAGTATTTTGGAAATAATGATTAATATCGGACAGGGGACCTTGTTGATCCTTTGAACCCTGTCTTCTCACCATGGGAAAGTGTAATGCAGGATGGCCCAGGGTAAGGTGGCTGCACAAATCCAGTTGTGTTGGTAGTTTACTGTTCCAACATCTGGTCAAATATCATTCTCCACGCTTCACCCTTTGCCTTGTTGTACAGTCCTGTCCATTAACGCATACAGGCCAAAATCCAAGCCAATCCTAGTCTATAAGCACCTTAATTACTATATCCAGTTCTAGATTCTTTCGTAAGAGATCCATCAATGGACTAAATTGTTTTGCATATCCGAGAGACTTAAATTGAAAAACGAAGACCCACCTATCCCCATTCGTGTTGAAGAGAGAGAAATTCTCCACTGTGTTGAATAGTTTTACTTTTGACACTTTTAAAAGAAATAATTGCGCGCTGAGTCGGTAGTGCCATGGATAAAAACAGCCCTGTATGTGAGGAGGCTATCATCCAGTTGGCAGTAGCACCAATTAAAATTTAGGAGGAAGAAAATATGCTTTTCTCTGCTGCGTATGGTCCATCGCTCATGAGAAGCCCAGACAGATGGAATAAGTTATGAATTAAATTATACCGCCGCGGCCGGAGCCCATCATAAAATTACCTACTGCAGGAAGCGTTTGATATTCATGGTGATAGTCATGTGGAGAACATGTCAATTCAATCATGAGGAATTCAGATTGAAATCATCAGTCTGTTCAAAGACACGGATACATCATGTTAACCTATTCTCACATTTCCCTTCCATTACATTTCCTAAAAAGAGTTGTATTAAAGAGATTATCCAGCTTGAAATCTTGGTCAAATGGAAATAGCTGCTGTGTGGCAATCCCAGAATATTAATTGTATGTACTACATGACAAATTTAAAGCATTTTTGCTATAGTTTTTGTATTAAAGGGATACTTCGGGATTTTTGACATAGGGCCTCATTTCCTAGTTATCCAGAGTGTTGTTGATGTGTTGTGATATTTGAAGAGTCTAGTTGCGCTAGGCTAGAGCAAGGCTGAAGCATTTCTATGGTAAAGTCTAGCCTGCATTAAAAAACAGTCTGGCGCACTCCACAGTGCACCTGAGGTAAATCACTTATAACGCCAGACTAACGATATAAATGTCTGTGTTAATAGAATAATTTTTTTAATATAACTGACCTTGTATCACATGAATTACCGCATTTTGAGGGACTATTTACTCGCAGATCACTCCGCCGCTGCCTTAGCTTACAGCCACGAAGCTGATGCTGCTCAAATATAAGTTATTTTGAATGCAAAATGGTAAAAATTATTCTATCGACACAGACATTTATATTGTTAGTCTGGCGTTATAAGTGATTTACCTCAGGTGCACTGTGGAGTGCGCCAGACTGTTTTTTAATGCAGGCTAGACTTTACCATAGAAATGCTTTAGCCTTGCTCTAGCCTAGCGCAACTAGACTCTTGAAATATAAGAACTGCATGAATTTAAGAAAAAAATATCTCCAGACATCAACAACACTCTGGATAACTAGGAAATGAGGCCCTATGTCAAAAATCCCAAAGTATCCCTTTAACCTCTTAACTCCCATCTGATCTGAACTGAGCACATGTTCTCCAGTTCAGTTTTACCCAAATCTAAAAGCTTCTCGACCGGAGCTTACCGCCTATAGGTCAGTGTAATACCTAATTTGAAAGCTAAGACCTACAAAACTGATCTAAGATTTTTCCCTCGTGTGGTCGTCACTTTTTTGTCATTGTGCTTTTTTGTCACATTTTTGTCGCCTTTTTTGCTGCGTTTTATTAATGCTTTTTTTTTTGCTGCGTTTTTATCCTCACGTTTTTGTTGGTATTTTGGCGTTTTTTTCCCCATAAAGCTTATAAATTTGGGTGATGTCGAACTGGAGAAAATGTGCTCGGTTAAGGCGAAGAGGTTAAGAGGGTAAGGACAAAAATAAACATTAGAAACTATAGTCCATTGTACATCCAACAGAGACGACTTAAGGTGTCTGCAGTGCCATTAATGAGTAGACAAAAAAAAGACAAATTATAATCATTCATCACATTGATTTGATGCTTTGGGGTCGGCTCAATCCGAAGACAATTTGGAGTGACGGTGGCTTAGTGGCAAAGTGTTCGCCCTCTCATATGAAGATTGGCAGCTAGACCCCAGCTCTGGCCAGAGGCAAGGCAAGGGATTCTGGATAATTCACGGCATCAGCAAACCCACAGCAGTCAGCGCATAGTTACTGTAAAACAGTTTCAGACCGTGTTGATTGGTGGTAATGATGCCCGTTGTTGTTTACTTTAGCCAAGGTAAGAACGTGTTATGACAGAGACAGATGTTGAGACACTCCCAAAATGGGACTTTTTCCAGCTCTCCTTTTCCCTCAGTTCAATTCATTATGTCGGTCTCACACCCCATTTAGTCAGGTAGCGTCCACCCCTGGCCCCGAAAACATACAGTGCACGAAATAGAAAAGCCAAATGGAGCATAGAAAAGCCCAACGTTCACTTTTTTTCTCCAGACAGAGAATTTGGTGAGAAAGATGGCAGCTCCACAGCGCAGTTACCCGACGCCTGTTTGTGCCGGGTTAACAGGGAATCTCATTTTGAGCCTGATCAAGAACGAACTGACAAACTCTCAACGGAGCGCAGCCAAATTAACTGCAATTAACTTTACCCAGGCTGCCTCACTGTACCGCTGAGTGCAAATCCTATTGTGTTTTGCGATTAGGTTTTTAAGTCGGCAGCAGTGTCTATCACCATGGGAGTAAATTACATAAAAATAAATATCCTAATAGCATTATAATTAATAAGGGACGTTTATCTACCATCCAAAATGCACCTCAGGGGAAATACAGTGTAGCTTGAGGTGAAAGCCATTGCAAATAGTCGGGAGTTTTGAAAAAGCCAGCATATGATCTCCCTTGTGGCTCGCCATTTCTCAAGGAGTTTGCGGTTTCCGGCTTCCCCCAGCCGTCTAATTGGCGCTATGGGAATAGATTTGTCTCCTCATTTGCTTTTGTGTCAAAGAAAGCTAAAGAAGAAAATACAATACTTTCCATGGAGTAAGTTCAGTTTTTTGTTGAGTCACGCTTCAGTGCTTTGATTTCAGTGGCTTTGGGATTTCCTTTTGCAGGTACACACAAAGTCAGTAGAGTTTATGCAGAATCTCTCAGCAGAGCTCATTATACGCCTCAGTGGGGGGGGGTGTATTTTTAAGTTGACTTTCAGCAGGCCTCTACCAAAACAAAAGAGTAACGCTTTATCTATGCCAAATTATCAATTGTAGAATGGGCTTTGGAAAATTACACTCACACAAGACAATACAAGTTTATTGAGGCAATGAATGTGCTGTGCAATCTAAAAAAAAAAATCTTTGTTTACCTTATTAAGGGAAGGGTAGCCGGTGAATGAAGGCCCTATAGGTAAAAATAACATAAGCACGTATGAATCTGTAATATTTTCTCTCCTCGATGCTGCTTGCCCTAGTTTCTCTGCTCCTCCAATGTCCTGTGTCCCATCTCATAAATCATTCCGGAATAAGAAGGTGTTGATTTATAACTGTGGGTTGACACTGTCGGCTTGTTCTATCGATCTCTCACACCAATGGCCTTTATCGCGTGCAAGCTCCCACGTAACATTTAAATAGGGCACCAGCCATATACATAACATAACATAGGTAGAAACAGATTAGGCTGGTGAAAAAACCACAGAGGCGTGATGGCCCTGTTCTCTGGACATGGGAGGTGTGACTCAACAAATCGATGAAAGCCCCAGGAGGAAACCTGGATGTTTTCTGTTATTCCTCACTGGCTCTAGTCGGGGAACAAATACCTGACACGCAAGTAAAACACTGAACAGTCCGTAGCTCTACTAAAACAACTGCCTTATTTTTCTGTCCAAAACCAGAATTTTCAGAAAATACTGTAATATGCCTTTATTTGTCATCTTTTGTTTGTGAGAAAGAACAGTTTGGCATTCAGACAGCTTGGCATTCAGAGGCAGATATTTGTCTGCACAACTGCTAATCCAAGTGAAAATGTTGTCTTCACAGATTTGCTTTACTGAAAAACGTGGTTCTCACTCTCAACCAATACAGTGGGATTAGTTTGTCCGTGCTTGCAATTTTGGTGTGGGTGTCTGTATCTCTGCAAGCACAACGGGGGCATGGTGACGAAATAAAAAATGTCTAGTGTAGTGTAGTGTAGTGTAGTGTACTGTGCTTGAGTTTATGCTCAGATAACAGGTAGCATGAGGCCAGGCCTGTTTTTCTTTTCTACATGTAATGAACCATGATATTGTGTGTTTAAAATTCTTCATACCTATAACATCATCCACTGCATGTCGTCCATGTGCTATACAGGGTTTTCTCCTATTGCTGAATGAAAGAATATAGATAGTCCGTAGTTAATGATTGTGAGAGTGCATGGCTATACTGTATGTCTGTGAGCCTTGCAACTAGCTATAATCTGCAAGATGTACCCACAGCATTCTTGGATCGCCTTAGATAAAAAAAATTTAAACAATTATTTTAATCATGGCACAACATTAGCTCTAATTCTCTTGTGATTGACATCTTCGATTAACAGCTCTGTGCTTTGTTTATCAGTAAACATCTGTCGAGCGATGAGGGTTTTTTGGTGACTCTGCAGTAATGGGAGTCTAGATAGGAATCAGTGTGAACAAAGCCACCCTTGTATTGAATTAGACATTTGCTTGGCCACTTATCACAACCCATTAAATGTCCTCCCCGCTCCTGTCTGTTACAATTCTACAGAGGCGTCGGACCAGTGGGGTTTAAAAAAAACGAGGTGATCAATATCTGATGTAATAAAAGAGGAGGTTTGGGGCAGTGCATGCTCATGCCAGTTATCATAGCGCTAGAAGAGGGTGTGCACCCGATAATGGCCTTTTCGGTGAGGAGGCGGTTACACTGCAGCACTTTCATTTGCCCCCATTTGTGCGAGTGATGGAAAATGTGAAGACATTTTGTCTGGATTTGTGATTTCATAACCTCACACTCATTTTTAGTGTTCTCTCTGTGAGCCTTTTATAGATTTCTGAAGAACATCCTGTGGTGGATAGCGATTAGTTACATTTACTCGAGTACATTTAAGAAAGTTTTATGACACCCTACTTGCTCTTGAGAGAACCTGAGTAAACAGTTGGGGTTTTTTTTCCCGGTCTTATTACTTGATGCTAAAGACATGACTTTTGTGCTCAGCTGCTCAATATTTAGCAGATTTTTTTTTAAATTATTTTTACTATAAGTAATTATTTGGAGCTCTAGCTTTTACTTCTACATGAGGATCTATTTCAAGTAACAATACTCTTACTTGAGTAAATCTTTTCTCTCCCCACAACTGAAATCAACCTCTTTTTTTATTTCAAGTTTCCTAGAGGCATTTTAACATTCTCATTAGCATCGATTTTCCACTAGATGTCCCTGACACAACTTCATTATGGTTTGAAGCTAAAAGTGTTATTTCCCTAGAGTTATTCCATAGAAGAAGAAAAAAATGGTTTGTATGTTTTTGCAGGCGGTCATCCATTTCACTTTGTTTTTACGTAGCAGTTGTGTTGACAGTGGTGTTTCTCTAATGGGCACAGAACGATCATCAAGATTCCAATTAAAACTCAACAGAGCTCCCAAATGAGCTCCAGTGTGTTTATATTCTGCTGCTATTTATTTTCTGCTCAAGTTGTGTATTATCTCTCTCTTGATGTTTGGTTAGACTGTTTTACATAATGTGAAACTATGTGCATGGCTAATTTGACAGCCAAGTGTTTAAAATGGCTTCTAAAAACAGCAAAAACTGGGCAAACATTTCTCTTGATAGGTTTCCACCCAGAGCAGTCAGTCCTCGCGTTGTCAGCAACATGAGGTCAGGCCGAACAAAGAGGTAGGAAACCGGTAATATGACACCAGGAGAGGAAGGCGAGCTTGGGTGTGACCAGTAGGAACAAAACAGGCATTGGAGGAGCACTGCATTATCCCTGTAGCCCCATGTAATAGGCCCAGGCGTAGTGTCCAAACTCAGGCTGCATAATTCTGGGAAAATATCTAATTGAGATTTTTCTGACTAGATTACGGGTTTCAAAGTTAGGATTCAGTTCACGGTGTCTTTAATATTTGAGAGAACACTTAAATATTAAATGTTAAACTAACACTGGAATCTCGTAGGATCTGTGTGGAGCGGTCTGAACTTGAAAGTTAGTAGGTTTTAGACATAACAAGACCCCATGGAGACGGGGAGAATTATTGTTTCTAGACTAGAGGATATTGTAGCGCCTAATTCACTTCCCCAATACTACAAAAAACGATCACAGAAAAAACATAGCAGAGGTAATTATTCACAGTATTTCCTCTTTTCTTAAATGCCAAGTTATGCACAATAAATACTCCTAATTGCTAGCTGACATTTACTGAAAATAGCTTTAGCCTCTCCTGCGCTCAGACTGGTCTGGTCTCCTGGTTGTAGGAACTCATTGAGAGCGTAGTGCGTCTGCATGTGTCTCCTCTGGGGCCGTTACTCCAACCTGATTTGTCCTGCAAAGAGAAAGGCAATACGACTCACAGTTCACGGAGCCGACTTCATTACCTGAGCCACCGGAATCCAATTTACTGCGCAGGAAGCTACTCCCGCCTAATGTTTTTGTGTCTTCACGTCCTATATATGTGGTCTAGCTGGCCTATTTGCAGTGTAGTTGGTCTCGAAGATGTTTGAAGAGTTAGAAAAGTCATGTTTCAAACTCTGTAATTATAATCCTGCTGTGTCTCCTCTTGGGCAAACGAATTAGCATTTTCTGATGTGACCTGTGACCTCATGCATGATCCACTCGGGGATTGAGGAAATGTGCTGCTTTCACTGCTTTCATCTCTGTAATTTCTGCTTCTATTACCCCCCCCCCCCCTTCTCTCGCTCGATGTCTCGCTGGAGTCTTTGCTCACGCTGTTAGCCTTGGCCTTGTCAAAAGTGCCTACATGCATCTTCAGGGGCACCACAGCGTTGGCGATTGTAGAGGCAGATGTTTAACATTTCTGTTTTGTCATCTCTACAGGGCAAATGGAGATCGCACCACCCACTGCTGCACAGCTAAGATACGGTATGAATCACTTTTCTGTTTTATGTACAGATATTTAAACTTAGCCACAGGTGGATTCTGGCAACGATAATAGTGGTTTTGTCATCTGTAAATGCACTCAATCAACATGCAGGGGTAATGAAATGTCAATATTAAATTACACAGTTGAGTAAGATAATCTGTTTTTTTCATCATGTTTGTTGTTGTCAGTGTGTCCCCTGAGAAAACCAAGTCTAACCAGCTTTAATGAGCATTTTAGTTATGCATAACCATATCTGCATCACAGCGTGACCATCTGGGTTCATTTGCAGCATTACCTGTTGAGGGGCAAATTATTTTCCATGCAAGAGATCATTAACTATTAAAATATAAAAGCATAATTGCCGACACATTGACAGTGGCCTGGCGACAGTGTCTCAGTGGTTAGTGTTAGATTGTGTGTGAGGGGGAGTGATTGGGTGCAGAGTAGAGTAGGGAGACTTCATGAAAAGCATTGAGATTGTTTGCGCAACTGGAAAAATTGTTTAAAAAACAAATTATTCCTATATCATACAGACTCAAAGAAAAGTTTAAGACCAGTAAAAGTGTAAAAAATATTGCATGGTTGGATCTTAACAAGGTTCCAAGTAGAATTTCAATATGCAACAAAAAGAAATGGGCATGAGACAAAAAAGAACATTGCAAAAAAGGCAGCCTGCTCCAGTTTTAAGGATTGTCCAGTGTCTTGACAGACAACGAATCGGATCCTTCGGCTCAGTGCTGGTGAATTTTCCACTTGACTTTGTTCCATAGCCCTCAGGATCTTTTCAGAAATTCAAAATGACTGTTTTACTGCGTCCAGCAGCTCAACAACCCGACCACATTCAAAACCAGAGCGTTTTCTTACGTTTGCAATCAGGACATCATGACAGTGTGAATAAATGGCAGAAAATTACAATAAATCCACATTTGTGCACAGATTTGGCCTTAAACTTTTGTTCAGCTATAAAACATTTCAGTTTAATTGTTGTTTTCAATAAAAGGTTTACATAACATTTTTTGTCTCACTCCTATTTCTTCTTGTTGTATATGTAAGTTCTACAGGTACTTGGAACCTTGATAATGCACTATATTTCGACACACAGCGCAGCGGGTCTGTTTTTCTTTCACAAATACTGCGTTTAAAATGTAGATCTTTACTCCTGTTAGCTTTAATTACTGCAACCATGCAAAATGTGAATTTTTGCCATTTTTCAACTGGTCTTAAACTCGGGTCTGGACTGTATATTATTTATTTATTTATTTATTGGTTTATTTGGTAGGGACAGTGCAAGTTAATGAACAAGCCACACCGGATTGTAGCCTTGGACTAATTTTCATCCGTCGTCCCCCATGCGCACTCTCAAACACACTCTCATACATCCTGACCTTAAATAGTGCCTTTCAGAATACGTTTGTATTATTTAATTATATTTTATTGTGTACACTCTATCACAAAAATAACAATAGACCATTTGCAGTTTAGACTAAGTTGACGTGTAATGTTTGTACACAGAGTTTCAACTGTATCTTGAATAGACAAAAGAAGTCTGATCTACTCTATCTATTCTCTCCATTTATCTGGACATAAAGAATATGCAACTTTAGGCTCAAATACAGAATCGCACATAAAAACACACTCATCATTCACCAGTTCCTCCTTCTGAACAAAACCACAGCCACGTGTAAATGACTGGAGGAAGCATTTGATTTTTGTCTTATGTAATGAGAACACTACCCGGATCAAGCATAAAAAATATCCAGAAACAAATCCCTTCATTTCAAGCACATGGGCACTCACTCGATAATAGCCACTTTATGAATTTCTAAACATTTCTCCAGTATCTTAGCTTCCATCTCATCAGCGATCCCTTTAGACTGAGTCTGTTTGTCAAGTGCCTCTTCCACTCGCTGCCTCTCCCTGCAGTTTCAGCTCTGAAGACCTGAGAGCTGGTGTAGACCTACTTCACACTGCATAAAAAAACAAGTGAATCCCTGGCGTGGCATTGTAGTAAACGCCTATTGTCAAGAGATGCTGCGTCTGCGAAGTTTAAAGCAATGAAAGACGGTGCAGAAGAAAGGACTTTGAAAAAAAAGAACATCCTGCAAAACCAAAGTGCCCCAAACCATCCGTCTGACGGTTTAGTGTGCACTATTTGGAGGATTGTGTGACAAGAATATTCTGCAGTTCTATGTCCTTTTTTTATTTATTTTACTCTTGCTTTTTGCACTGTTTGGTGTTCAGCAAATTTGATTCTGTTAAAAGTATTTGGTATTTAAAAGTAATTAACAAAGGGTTGTACTCTTTTCCAGTTCTTCTCCACAATGCACTCCCTTTTGTTGGATTTGGATTCCTGGACAACTGCATCATGATTGTTGCTGTAAGTCTGAGGTTACCTTTTGCGTTTATTTGTGGTAATTTAGACAAGTTTTAGCTAAAATAAAATAAAAAGTATTGATAATTACGACTTGTATTCTTGCATAAAGCCAGTCCTGAACATTTATGGCCAGTAAACTGTTTTTACTGTTTTGATAGTTGATCTATTACTATTGTAATTATTCTTTGTTTTTCCCAGGGTACACAGATTGAGTTGTCCATCGGAGTGGTCCTAGGCATTTCAACAATGGCCGGTAAGAAAATCAGCAGCTTTATTTTCTTTGATAGCCTTTTTCTCAATTTGCATTTTCAGCCTTGGCCTTTGCAGAAAGTGCAATGCATTGTATCCCTTAATGCTCTACTACCTGAAAAACTCTGTTATCAAACCATGGAATCTCGGTTGTTAAAGTGCATTTGACAGGTTTTAATGCTTTTGAAAATATGACTTATTTAGAAGGATAACATCAGTTGCAAGTTCATCAGTTGCATAATTATCATTTTATTTCAGTGAAGCAGCAATTTTAATGAATAAATGTTGGGCAGAAAAGTTATTTTTATTTGAACTTTTAAGCTGCTGACAGGAAGTGACATAGAAGAAGGTAACATTCCATAGCAGTTTGACTCACTCATTTCCCATGCATCTTTCCACTTTCCAACCCAGTTACGCCATGATCCCGCCCCCACATTGTTCCAACTCTAACCAAATCCCTTTTCCTAACCTTAACTCTAACCCTAAACTTAATCCTAACCCTAACCTTCATTTCTAACCTTAAACATTTGTAAAATGGGAACGGTACGGTGATTAGCGCTCATGCTTCACAGCTACCGTAGAAGATCCGGGTTCGATTCCCACCATGGATGGGGCCTTTCTGTGTGGAGTTTGCATGTTCTCCACGTGTCTGCGTAGGTTTCCTCCGGGTACTCCAGTTTCCCCTACCACTAAAAACATGCAAAATAGGCCAGGATTAATGTGAGTGTGCACTGTCCCGACCAAATAAACCAATAAATAAATAAATAATAACAGATCAGAGGGATTGCTAACATTTGGTTGAAGTCATACTTGACTGAAAGAAAGCAGTACGTACAAATTAATGAACATGTATCAGGACGGAGGAACATTGTATGCGGAGTCCCCCAGGGGTCAATATTAGGACCTAAATTGTTTTTGTTGTACATAAATGATCTGTGTGAAGTCTCAACAAAGTTAAAATGTATATTATTTCCAGACGACACAACAATTCCGGGTTCCGGCAAAGATCTACAACTGCTTGTCTCAGAGGTTACAACAGAATTACACACATTCAAAGAATGGTTTAATAGAAATAAATTATCGCTGAACATATTGAAAACAAAAAGTATTTTATTTGGTAAACGGGATAATGATGTTCAGATTCAAATCAATATTGACAATACTCAAATAGAACCAGTAAAGGAATATACATTTCTGGGTGTGATCTTAAGTCATAAGGTTAGCTGGAGACCACAAATAGATAACATTCGTGGGAAAATAGTGAAAAATGTGTCCATAATGGGCAAGTGTAGATTTTTTCTTGACCACAAGGCTCTCTTCATCCTGTACTGTTCTTTAATCCTACCGTACATAAATTATTGCTCTGAGGTCTGGGGAAATACCTTCAATTGTCATTTACATGTTTTATATAGACTACAAAAGAAGGCTATTAGAATTGTTCACAATGTCGGGTATAGGGACCATACAAATATACTGTTCTTAAAATCTAACACCATGAAACTTGATGACCTTATAAAATATAATACTTTGTTACAGATATACAAAGCAGTAAACAACCAGCTCCCTAGAAGACACGATCTAAGGGGGCACTCATAATCTGAAAGTACAATGTATTCATTCTACCCTAAAAGGTCATTGTATCACCTCATGTGATTTTCTTGTAAAACATGAATGCTTTTCTTTATCAATGATGCTATACGTAAGGTTATTGCGGACAATTGTAATAGTTGAAAGGACATAATTATGATTCACGGATGGGCACACCCACAGGACTGTGTGTGTGCCTATGTATGGAAATGAAACTTGTCATTCATTAATTGCTTGTACGTAAACAGGTACATGCACTCTTCTGTTGCACATGTGCCTGGATAACTCTGAACTGGAAAAGCTGCATTTGGAATGACATCCAATGACAATTCGCGGGGGCGTGGCTTATGGCTTAACTCGGTTGGAAATCGGAATGAGGCATTTCATCATTGACTTAACCTGGTTGGCACGGCAACAGTTTAAAATTGTTTACCTTCCTCTATGTCACTTCCTGTCGGTGTCCAATAAGGAAGTGAAACTATATACATCATAAAAATGGCCAAACTAAAGAAAGCTGGGTACAATCTTGAGCAAAATCTTAAATATAACTGTGTTAGCTGTGTTTTTGCAAAAGTTCAGTCTAATGTGTCATATGCACTGTAAAGGTACATTATGGAACTTTGTATGCGAGTAAACAAACTTGATATTTGTGCGTAATTGACCTTTTTTTGTGACCGATTGGCTGTGTGAGTGGTTAGCATGGCGCCAATACAACGCAATAGCATCAATTGTTTAAATGTTTTCTGGTGAGAGACTCGGTCAGCAGTGAAAACCTACCAGAAACTCTCAAAACAATTGATCCTGGAGCATCATTGAGGCCACTGTGATAGAAAGTAAAGGTGCCAGGCTGGGTCACTAAAAGGTTATACCCACAAATAAAAAGTTTGTGTTTTTCACATAAAAAGTTCCATAACGCACCTTTAAGTAAAGTCTTGCAGCTGTTGCCTAAATGCATTTCTAGCTCTCACACATTCCGCACATCTGATTGTTCCTTTGAGTTAATTAGAAGCCCGTCTCAGCCAGAGTTGGAGAGAAAAGTGCTATATGTCGACACGCACCAGCACACGGGGTCTGTTTTTCTTTCTCAAATGCCGCGTTTACAATATAGATCTTTACTGTACTCCAGCAAGCTTTAATTACTGCAGCTTCTTAGTTACACATCCCCCTGGGAAGCAAAACTATTACTTTAAGATAGTAGTTTTTAGAAGGTAATACTTTTCAGACTGCCAGCTTCACATTCTTCTCCCTGTTCATTAGAGTAATTGCCTGTCAAGGTAATTTAGAAATGTCCTTCCATAGTTGCTTTCCACACTCAACTTTAAAAACATAGAAGATGAAAATGTGTCCAATGCAGTGATATAAAGAAGCTAGCATATAAAATAGCATCGCTCCTATGACAAGAAAAGGGGTAAACACAGAGCAAATTTTGATATGCCTTTGCTCTGAATTACACATATCGAATTGCTACATTTTTGTTCATAGTCTGTCAGTAAACTATGTTGCACTCACATATAGATTTTTCCGTTTATTGATGTACCCTTGAAATGAATTACTTCTAATGGAATAAAACCAAATAAATACTAGACTTTTCTCCGATGTCCTCTCAGCTCTTATCTTTAAGGAACCCTCTATTTTCATTTAATTCCTCGACACTTGTTCATTTGTCTTTTCAACTGGGTTGAGTTTAGCTTGTGCCCATTTTTCGAGGCAGTTATAAACAAAAGCGGTATCAGTTGCAGCTGCCGACGTCAGATTCATTCCTCGACAGACTCCCCAAGGTTTGACAGACAGAGCCCGTTATCTCCCAACGCAGAGCAGAATTTAGGCTTAACAGTGAGCTCTAGGCACTTGCATAATGCTGTATCGATCAGAGAACAACATTAAGTAGATATAAAAGGACACAGTCTTTGAAACACAGGCTCTATACTCACTTCCCTTCTGCAGTTACTCAGTCTTGTTCCTTGTGGGACTTGAGAAACCAGTCGTTATCCAAGAGAGTGCAGGGTGATTTAAAGCCACTGTCAGATATGGATAGTGGTCGACCAGTCACAGGAGCTGCAGGAGGTGAGAGTGTCTCCACTGGCTTAGTCTGAAGTGAAGAAGGGTGTCTTGTTGAACTAATTAGAACATTTAAACAGCGGTAATGACGTGACAAAACTTTGAATTAAACTCAAATGATTTATAAACAGGTAAGTCTGTCCTTAACACACCATCAAAAACACTTTGCACCTACAGCATTGTCCTAAGCTTTAAATTACATTGTTTGGGCGTTGTTTTGGGTTTGGTGAAGGAGAAAAGTCTAGCGATGGAACAATGAAGAAGGTCGTGAAGAGGAGATGAGCGATGACTGGTTGAGGCAGGCAGAGGACGAATGAGTACCAGGCGATGATAGGATGCACAGCTGAGCAGGAGTGGTTAGGCGACATTTAATAAACGGCCTCGGTGTAGCAGCAAAGATTGTCCTCCAGGCTGAGTATTCGCTGTAGCTTCATGAAACAACAAGCAGTGATGCGCCGTGTCAGAACCAGCCATCCTGTCAGCTATAATTTCAGCTACTGAAGCTTGTGTCTTATTTTCTGCCTCATATAAACTACTTTTGATAGTGACTACTACTGCAGACTGGGGGCATCCTTCAAAAAACACAGTTTATCCATCATTATTTCCAAATCATTTCTTCTCCTTTTGCTCATTTTGTCCTTGATCCATCCCATTACCCTTGAGGATATGATTTGGTGCCTAATCTGAGAAACTGTGTTATATATAAACTCCACCTTTATATGGTCGTAATGTTATGCCTTGTCTTGCATATATAGCTTTAAATAAGCTTTTCTCTCTTTTCATTTTACTGGTTATGAAATTCTGAACAAAGGAAAGCTGAAGCTTTTCTCCAGGTGTGCTGAGGTGTGACTGAGGTCCTTACCAGTCTGAGAAGCCCTTTGTGGAAGAGAAATGAGCTTTACAGACTTAACAACCGTTGACCTTCTCTTGTAATTACGTTGGGAAAGTCAGAGCGCCTAATTAAGACTGATGCTTTCTCCATTACATTTGTCACCTCTGTAACTTAGACACTTGAGGTTAGTGACAATGAGGAAAGTACAGTACAGTGCAACCTGCAGAATGAATAATGAGCACAAAAAATAAAGTATTTTTTCAAAAGTATTTAGTTGTTTATCCTTTGTAAACAATTAAATATTCAGTCTGCTCTGGACCTCAACAAACCAAAATGTATGTGGTTACTTGATGTGTTCTAAATATGCAATGTGAACTGAATGTGGATTTAAAACATTAATCTAATGGCAATGCAGTAGTTGTTAGAAAAACTGCAATTAGGTATTTTTTCAAACATTTCCCATGGTTCCTGAGGTCTTATAAAGTCTTAAATTTAAATGGATAATTGTACGGTCTTAAAAAGTCTTAAACTTGCTGAATACTTTCTTTTGTAGTTATCTTAATTTGTAGTTATCTTAATTCTATTTTTGAATTGTATTGGTACATAGAGACACTTATTTTTTCGTGTTTGTGGAGGCTCTTCTTCATCCAGGGAGTATCCATCATAGAAAAGTTAAATCATCAAGTTTAGGACGTTTTGCTACTCGTCACAGAAGCTTCTTAGCTCTTTAGGTCAGAAAAGACTCTATTACCCAAACTGGAGCGGTCTAAATAAGACCCAGGCTCCTCCCAGGAGAAGGGAACCAAAAACTGCCAAAAAGTGAGTAGGATTTTTGGCAGTTTTTGGTGGCAGCTTCTCTGACTAGAAGCGTAGCGTCCTCAACTTTACCAACACCCAGTCGAGTAAATGATTAAACTTTTCTTCAATATTATTTTTTCGTGTTTTTTTGTTTTTTTATCAGCATATTCCATATATGTTTTCCATCAGTAGACTCTCTCCCGCTTGTCAGAAAATGTCAGAGTCTGATGTACTGTCCCATTTTATCCATTAGACAAGATTTCACATACAGTATTTGCATGCTCATTTGTGATGTGGGCCAAGTCAAAAGAAATTTCCCGTCTCAGCACCAGCCAAATTTGCACTGGCATTTGTATTGAGGACTCTCTGTTTATTTCCCTTGACAACACAGCGACAGACGGTCAGACTTTATTTAAACGCCAAAAATCTATGTGTTTGAAATTTTCCATCTCTCTCTGCTCTAAGATGCCACGTTTGTGTTGTTGATTAAACTAGAGGTGATTTTCAGAATGCCACTTTGTCTCTTTGCATTTACTTCTTTTGCTCAGGTATATATTATAAAGGTTGTTTGGAAAATATGCAAACATATGTAATATTGAGTTTATTGTCAATTAATAGAAACCAACAAGACTGCTGAAAAAAATAATCTTTTTTTTTTTTTTACTTTTTGTAGATTACTGTAATTAAACTACTGAGTACAGACGATGACTCAAGTGCCTTCATTGAATATTACTGTAATTAAGTCAATTCTCTTTGCTAACATTATCTAAGCAATTTATTTATTTTTACAATTTTGCCAGAGTCAAATCCATGCCTGTTTTGATGGACAGTAAACGACGATCTTTTCTATCTCTGCACACTTGAACTGTGCAGAGATAGTCCTGCAGGTACGCGGTCCATTTTTAAGATGGATGAATGCATATTATCGGCTGGTCCCTGTGGTGATTTTTGTGAATAATTCAGGCCTTTTTTCAGCCTGGAAGCCACTGCAGTCAAACCATTGTAAAGCGACTGGAGACTGTGGAGCTTTAGTGCAGATGGCTGTGCTGCTGTTCCCCTGAGGTCTGTTGTCGCTTCAGCAGCTGACACAGTGCCCCAACCCCAGAGTCAACGAGAATACAAAGAGTAAAATATACAAGACATAAAAGGTGGCTTAAATGCAATGGTTTAGCGGGAGTCTATAAGGTCCCCACTTCTTATTCTTTTGTGTTGTTGGCATTTTCACAGCATTTTCAGTCATGTTGCTCACATTGTGTAGCCTATGCTCTTTTGCCATTCATTTGGTGTAAAGTAATTTGTGACAGTTGTACATTTGTTGAGATTGATTTCTTATAAGCACATAGTAACTTGTTTCTACATTTATTTTATCAGTTATAACAGTTCAAACTAGGAAAGTTTTTCATGCTGATTAGCTATTATGGTGAATATAGATGAAGTTTTGTGATGATAAATAAGCGGCTGAGCGTGTGTGTATTTGTGCCAAACAGCACCGGTAAAGACCACAGAACACTTGAAATCAGCGGCAGGTCAAATAATCCAGTGTGCAGAGAGATAATCTGATCGATATTTGCATGATAATCGTATAACATTGCCAAAAGAACCATGTGCAGCACAATAATCTGTGTAGGCTCTCAGTCGTACAGGCGCTGTCCATCTTGAACAGCTGTTCACCTCCACCTCAAAGCCACCAACCACTCCTTTGAGGGCAGAGAGGTCAAAACGTTGGTTTGAACGAGGAGCCAAAGAAGCATTTTCTGTAAAGAAGGAGAACCCCTCCACGGACAGGAATGGAGGACTTCAATTTCATTTTATCCCATATCTCGAGGGCTCGAGATTACAAAGACTTAAAGTACAAAGATGTTTACCCACAGGTGAGAATAGCTGTTAATAGAGGGGAGGGACTAAGCCAAGCTGAACTCCTCCCTGTGAAATATATCTGGGCTGCGGGCTGAGCTGAACCTTAGTGCGCTGACGGCGCCTTTTGGATGAGAGGCGAAACATTCGACACTTCAATTACAGAGTACAGAAGATGACTCAAGAACCTCCATTGAACATGTGCAGCACAGCATTTGTTGTGTCACAGTAAAAGTGAAACTGTGCAAACACATGGATATCAGCTGATAGGTTCGTTCATATGTTTAGGTCACTCTTTTGTGACTATAGTGAATTCAGAGTGATCAGAGAGGAAATATTTTATTATTTACTGTTTGAAAACTTTCACACCAATTTGCTTCATTATTACATTTTTTATTATGTAGATAAAATATGTATACATCAGCTGAATGTTTTACAGGTTTTCAATAAAAATGAACTTGCAGACTTTTTGGTTGACAAAGTTGGTTGTCCAATGTGCAGAAATGTTCCAAGATACAATGATGATCTGCTATTTATAGTGTGCTATGAAGGGAGGATGAGAAAACTGCTACAATATTGATTTTACAATATTAATTTAATTGATTTCTTTGGAATAAGGTGGATCTGTGGTGAGAGCTAGAACAGGTCAAAACTCCAGATTATCAATTTCATAAGAGTGAGGTCAACCCTGTTCAGAGATTATGCACATTTAATATGAAAGTTACAACAACTAACATTCTCTTCTTTCATCCTCAATGCAAAAAATGATAATTTATTTAACCCTTTTTTTTAAGCACATTTGCACGTTGCATGCTGATGAATACTAAAGACATCGATCGGTTTTCAGTTGCAATGAGCTCTTTTACTATGAATTGTTCACTTGACAAGTCAGCGTGTTGGTAGAATTATATTATCCGCCCACAGGAGACACATCAGATTTCAGTTTCTGGCTGTCCTCGCCACAGTCCTCATTTTGAAATCATCATTCTGCTCTTCTCCACAGCTGCTGCTCTTGGCAACCTGGTGTCAGACCTGGCGGGACTGGGGTAAGCTCTCACCGACTCAAACAGCCATGTAAACAAAACAGATTAAAAGTGTCAGTGGCCACCAGGAGGTTTTACTTTGCAGAGGCAGAAATACAGTTTTAGGATACAGATAAGGACGTCTCAGAGGGAAGAGCTGGAAAGGTTAAAAACGCATATTAAGAAGGTCTGGGCGTGAGTGGATTGTTATTCAGGACATCAGAAAGCTGGGATGTAATATGCAAATAAAGAGATTAGGAATTCATATATTTTCATTTTGATGATTAAAATTAGATCACATTTTCATCATTCGTTGTCTGTGCTGGATATCCGATTCAAAGCACTTGCAGTACACACTTGCATACAATAAACCTGTAACTATGAAGATTATTATGTTTCTTTTCTAACCTAATTCATGACAGGGAAGCTGAATTACACTTGCATGACATGAAAACCGTATCTGCAGACAGGAGCTTCATTAGTGTGAACCAAAACCCAGAACAGTCTCTTTTATCTTTGCCTTTAGCTTTATTCATTCAAACCAGTAACAAAAACAAAGCATTGCTAAACTGTTATGGAGCTGTCTGCTGCATAATAAACCATAAATACTTGTCTCATTGGCGAAGGTTGGAGTGTGTCTGTCGGATTAATCGCCTAATTGAACACTATTATCCGCAGGGGCCAAAGTCACCCTCCTCCCAGAGCCTAGTTCAAAAATCAGAATGGTGTAATTAGTCGAATATTAGCATATAACGTTTTTTAACTGAGTCTGCTAATAAATGAATTTGCTGCTGGTAAAAGTTAAGGCTTTGACTGTGATGTATGGGTCATTTTGTGCCCTTTTCCCGGCCAGTCTGTGCCAGTCATTTATAATTGGGAATAGAGACCCCTTGTGGCCAGTGTGTCAAGGTGACGCACGATTAGACCAGGCAGGGCATGACATTTTGGATTTTGACAGATGCAAACGGAGTCGGAAGGCTGAACATTCTCGGTGGACAGACACTTTGTGACCTTAAAGGTGCATTATGCAAGTGGATATGAGTGCGTGTTTGACCTTTCAGTGACTCAGCGGCTGTATGGGTTGTAACATTGCGCCTTTACTTTCCCGGTGGCCCTAAGACGCTCCAGGACCAACTGCTTTTAGGGTTTCTGGTAGGTTTTCACTGCTGATTGAACTGTCATGGTAACTCATATGTTCCATCCAGAAACCCTAAAATACAATTGATCCTGGAGCGTCCTAGCAGTGTTCATTTTGACACATTTAACACATTTTAATTTTGTGTGTTTTAGGCTTAGTCTTTTGACGAAAATGTAATTTGATTTTAGTCGAGATTTAGTCAAATAATTCTCTTAAATTTTAGTCTTTTAGTCTTGGATTCAATTTGCATCTAAATTAGGTCCAACTTTGCATTTATAATATTCATTATAATCATATTTAAGCGAGGTCATCTGCTTTAAGGAGCTTCTCCCACATGAACAAAGCTCAGAGCTGTTTCTTTGAAATGAAATGAGGCACTTTCAAAATGTCACTGAAGTTTGGATGATTTTAATCTGTTCTTTTCATTTTTATTTAGTCTTGTTTTAGTCGACAAAAATATATGGACATTATAGTCGTAGTTTTAGTCTCATAACATACTTTTAATTTAGTTTTAGTCAAATTTTAGTCAGCAAAAATATTACTTTGGCTAAAATTATGACTAAATATTTTTGTCGACAAAATTAACACTGCGTCCTAGAGGCCACCGAGAAGGAAAGTAAAGGCGCCAAGCTAACCACCCATACAGCCACTGGGCCACTGCAAGGTCAAATACACTCTGATGTAACCTTTTTTGTTTTATAATGCACCTTTAACTGTAGCTTTTACATGATCATTTATGCTCATTTTGAAGGAAAGTGGCTATAAGTCTATTTTAGAGTTCCCCGGGAGGCAGTGCTCAGATGAGGGTAAGTAATTTGTCGGTGGTAGGGCTGAACCATTTTGGTCAATACCAAATAGTGAATTTTCCAATTATTGCAACTGTTATTAGACATGCATTGTAGTTCAAAATCATGATTGAATGTTTAACAGATAAGACCTCAATATTTAGTTTTATGTAGACTCTACGTTAAAGAGAGAACATTATTCAATATTTACTGTAACCATTTTTATTGATATTGATTTGACTATGATTAATTCTGTAGCCCTGGTGGAATATTTATTTATTTTTGCCTCATGTGGCTGACTCTTCAGAGGCATGTGCACCTCATAAGGCTCGGAGCCTGACCAAGCGAACATGGGCTTCAGGCGTTGCTCAGATGATGATAACCAATTACTTGAACCGCTGACACAGACGTACTTCTCTGAGGTTTTATCACACGCACGCCACCAGAGCTGCTTAGCTAGAATTCAAAGACACATGCTCAACTCTGATATTAAAATCAAACATTATTTACAATCTGATACTTTAATGTATGTAGTACTACAAATTAAGCACGAGATCTAACGTTATAGCGGCACAGCCAGAGTAAACCATCTGTAAATTCACACACCGTCCAAATAGTATTAATCAGAGTGACTTAGCTACTTCAGTCATGTAATTGAATTGATTCTGCTGTCAATGTGACAGCCATTAATATTAAGTCCTCATTGGTCAGTAATGTAGTGATTGTAAATCCTTTCTCCTCTTTCCTCAAAGCCTCTGACCGGGGTTATACATTACTATACTGTGCAGGTCTCTACAGAGGGTATGAACATAGTAGTAGTAGTAGTAGTAGTAATCGTAGTAGTCGTAGTCGTAGTCGTAGTAGTAGTAGTAGTAGTAGTAGTAGTAGTAGTAGTAATTGTAGTAGTCGTAGTCGTAGTAGTAGTAGTAGTAGTAGTAGTAGTCGTAGTAGTCGTAGTAGTAGTAGTAGTAGTAATCGTAGTAGTCGTAGTCGTAGTAGTAGTAGTAGTAGTAGTAGTAGTAGTAGTAGTAGTAGTAATTGTAGTAGTCGTAGTCGTAGTAGTAGTAGTAGTAGTAATCGTAGTAGTCATAGTCGTAGTCGTAGTAGTAGTAGTAGTAGTAATCGTAGTAGTCATAGTCGTAGTCGTAGTAGTAGTAGTAGTAGTAGTAGTAGTAGTAGTAGTAGTAATAGTAGTAGTCGTAGTAGTAGTCGTTGTACGTAGTAGTCGTAGTAGTAG
Organism: Neogobius melanostomus; assembly: GCA_007210695.1. Lineage (NCBI taxonomy): Eukaryota > Metazoa > Chordata > Actinopteri > Gobiiformes > Gobiidae > Neogobius > Neogobius melanostomus. The sequence goes on from VHKM01000058.1 coordinate 6,972,935, forward strand.
TCGTAGTACGTAGTAGTTGTAGTTGTACGTAGTAGTAGTAGTCGTCGTCATAGTAGCAGTGTGCCATCAATCAACCAGTCCAGTATAAATTCCCTCTCCATACAAAATGTAATATAAAGTGTACAGATTATAATCCCACCCCACATGTAGTAAATGAATGTATAGCAATGTAGTAGTAGTAGTAATAGTAAATGGCAATGAATACACACACAATAATTCACACTCATTCTCTGTGGCCCAGGCTGTTTCAGAGCCAGGGCCCTGAGTACTGGAAAGACGCCTCGGCATGAGTGTGTGTCCTGTGCCATACCCCCTTTATATGTGTACGCTGTTCCCACGTGAAAGCTGTCTGAGTGAGAGCCATGTTTTTCCGTCTGATCTTGTGAACTTGATAGATGAGAGTAAACAGTCTGAAGAGCTGATGATTCATTCTTTAAGTGTTTGACGCCCTCATTAGTCTAGGCATCTGCTGGTGTTTTATTTTTTATTCCACGGCAGAGTGCTGTAACAAGCCATTCTGGTTAGGACCTAGAACAATAGATGACACTGAATGTTTAATAAAATGCAAAATTATTTCTCTGACTGGTTTCAATCAAAATCGCTTTCTATCCTAACACCAGACTATTTGGTCTCACTGGTATCTTAACATGTATAAAACCTTGAGGATGTGTAAAAACTATTTGCCATAAAAATATATATATCTTTTTAAATTGATTTACAAAGCCCCATATGGTCAAGTCTGGCAAATGCAATGCACTCTTTTCCTCTCATTTCTCTTTCATCCATTCGGTGGCTGGCGCAGGTGTCTGCTGTATAATCCTGCTGCGTCTGGACCGTGGCATTTCGACAAAGCAGAACACTTCAATTTACATACATTTTCAGTTCCTAAACAAATAGTTTATCCGGAGTTGAGATGTTGTTGTGAATCAGATCTTTTCTAATGTTAGAGTCCTTCTCTCGCTCTTGTCCATGGAGCTGAGATTCTTGCAGTTAATTTCGTCACTTCTGGGTTTTCACTGTTGGAGTATTTATTTTCTGATATTGACCTAGTTTCTTTCTTTTTTTTTCATGCTTCCCATTGCAAGCATGTGAAATGTTGCGAATAGTGTTTGATGGCAGCAGCCTTTTGATGACGCTGAATCAATATTAATGGGCTACAGTGGATTTGAATAGTTGTGATCATTGGTTTCATGCAAATTAGAGAGCAGTGTCAAGCTATCGGGCAGATTGAAATGAAGGATGCACAGACTTGTACTTCTGTTTCCTAAAACCGCTGCTTCAACTTCTCTCTTCCTCTACTGAGCTAAGGCGCATTTGTGAGCGCGTTCAAGTGATTATTAGTGCCACTCACTAAACCAACCGCCTCTTGGTCTAAACAGGGAGCTGCCGGCAATTTCCAAATTACATTTACTGGTGATTCCTTAAACAGTGTGCGATTAGAGTTAGCTATGCTTGATGTTATAATTACAATATAACTCAATGTTTGGATAGTGTTAAAAAGGTAAATGAAGTACAGTTATTATTCAATGAGAGATTCCAGATTTACATTTAGCTCAATCAGAAAATAATCTTGTATTTTGACTTTTCATTCGTTTTTCATTATTACATTTTGAATTACAGATACAGATTTTGTCCATTTTGACGGTGTTCCTACTTTATTCTCCTCTGACGGAGTTGAATGGTACGGCTTCCCCATTCACTGCTGTCAGTAGATGATTGCTCACATTAGAAACAGAGCTGTGGGGTTATCGAGGCCGTCTTTGTTCTGTACTTGGATGAATTGAATTAGAAATGAGTACATTTGTGCATCCCTTGTTTGATGTTTTGAAGATAAAAGTCAAAGGTGCCAGATTTAGGTGGCTTGGATGTGTACCGATGACGGATCGTGAAGGCATTGGTAATTGCGTATTCACATTAGAGGCTGTTAAATTTGGAGTAAGACCAAAGCGGAGGTGTGATGGAAATGGTAAAAGGGAACAGCCAAAAGAGAAACTAATCTAATCCTTTTGCTCACCCAAATAGCATTTTTGGTGCCTGCCTTACATTTTATCTGCGGATGTAAAACACAGATCAAACTAAACTTTTAGCTCCAGATCGGCAAATGATACACGCTGAAGATGAACGGCTTTAAATGGAGTCATTATCGCCCAGTGTGCTGTTGTTTTTGCCATGTTGTCTTATTGAAGCAGTGTGATTTAGTCTAATAACGGTAGTTCTCACTGTGACGAGGTCTAACTCCTGCTGCGCTGTGACAGATGGCTGCAACAAGAAGTGAAAGGAAGAGAGATTCATTAGAAGATTTATTGTTTGTTTCATCATTGCGGACAGAATACTGCAGAGTTTGATGGATCGACACATGATGTGAACAGGAAGAAAGTTATGTCACTTTGTTTGGTTTGGTCATTACAGACCACTGCTGTTCGGGACTGATTCAAATGCTCTTATCATTTTCACTCTCTCCCCTGTCTATTTCTCTCTCGTTCTTTCAGGTTGGCGGGTTACGTGGAGGCCTTGGCGTCCCGGTTGGGGATGCAGATTCCAGACCTGAGCCCCAAACAGGCGGACATGTGGCAGACCAGAGTCAGCTCCCACTCGGTCAGTTACAAAGGACTACACTGACTACACAATCTACATTGTGAAAATGATTCAAATCTACATTGTATGTAGATTTGAATCATTTTCTGGAAACAATAAGCTACATTTGTGTAAAATTACATCAATTAACAAAATAATAACTAATAATAACTTTTGTGGTAAATTTTAGTTGTATATTAATAATGTATGTGTGTTAATTCTTTCTGACAGAGAACACCCTCATGAAGGTCTGTAAAAAGGCCATGGTCAGCCCATTCCTCTCATAGTCGTTAACACAAAGACAGTTTATGTGCTCTTTGTTGCACTCGTTTACTCTGTGAAGAAATGAGAGCGGAGTGTGAAGCCTAATTAGATTTAATTAGCTTTAGTGATTAGGCCGTCAGTAATTTTGCTCTGGGCTGATGGTAAAGGTCATGTTTTGGTCATTTGTTTGGCTTTGCCATTGGCATGTAACAAATGTCTATCACGGGTGTGAAGTTAAGTCAGGAGATTAGGAGATTTGATAAGTGAGAAGATTTCTTTTACTGAGGCCGCTGGTGTGAAATACAGTTACAGGGGACACAACCCACTGTGGTCTTTGGGTTAGTCCCAAGCCCTGATAGAATAAAAACTAAAAAACCTAGGCTTCTATCTTGTGCTATAAAAATGATATTGTGAAACCAGTGCAGCGCTTCCTTTCAAATTGTATTTTATGTTTTCTGTTGTTTCATCTGTGCAGGGTAAAGCTATTGGCGTTGGCATCGGCTGTATCCTCGGCATGTTTCCTCTTTTGTTCTTTAAGGATGACAAAGATGAGAAGAAGGATGGCAAGGCAGAGACTAATGAGAAAACACAGCCTGCCGCAGCCACAGAAAGCAGCAAAAACTGAAGCTATCAATTTTCTGGCGAAAAAGACACTTTACAACCCTCTATAAACTGTGCTGATTGGCCGCATTGGGCAGACTATAGAGAGACAACCCCACGCTGTCACATCAATGAAAAACTAATTTAAAGGTATTCTGAAGTGGATCTTTGTTTTGATTGTAGGATTTTAAGCACAGGGACCTGTCATTAGAACGAAAGCTAAAGACCTTCAACATGGCGGACCGCGGCTGTAAACTAACCTCAGCTTGTTTTTGACTGACACTAAACAATATCTCATTCATTTAAAAAGGCAGCACTCTTTCCCTTTGCTTCATCTGTTCTAAATATAGAACAAGCATGACACGCAAGTTAATTAGGAGGACCATGTCGGAATTAATGTTTGATTGATTTAAAAAATAAACAAATAATAGACAAGTATGTTAAGCATCTTGTGTTGGAGTTAGGTGTTTTTGTCTTTAAAAAAGAAAAAGAAATAATAGGGCTTGTTTATCAGTGTTAAAACAAGTTTCCATTGTGGGTGCAGCTATAAGCCAAGGCACTTGTGCATGAACATGAAAGGTGCAATCTCGGATATTTTATTTCTGAAGCATGTTTATTTTAAGCTAAAAATTGGTCCTCTGTGCTGATCTTATTTTGTTTGTTTGCAACATGATTGGTATTTCTTGTAATATTTACCAAGTACGCACACAATGAGCAGTACTTGCCTCTTATATGTACTGTTATGAAGAAATGTTCTTTGAACAAAATATTCCTCAACCTTTGCAAAAAATAGAATAAATGTAGCTGAACTTGAAGGTTAAAATAAATCCCAGCACAGCTTTAGCTCACGGTATAAAATTGTTCAGCATCAACAGTAACTTTTCAGAATGCAGCTTTTCCAAGGGCATCTTGCACCAAACCTTCAAAAGAAATCTCTATTTCTGTCCAGTTGGACCAGTTTGGGCCTAGCTTTATCTTTAACCTAGGCTCCCATCTGAGAACAGGCTGTTGCTAAGTATGTTGCCAAGTACATGATCCTCATCATCTTGTGTTGATTCTATGCTGCCCTCCGCTGGCTGAAACCTAAAGTGACAGACTCCTCATTCACATCCTCTTTTTGAGCTGCTAAGTCACTCAGTGACCTATTTTTAAACTGTAAATGTATGCAGAAATGTTAATTGAAGACAAGAAACACAAGCAGTCACAGCAGAAGAAAGCATACGCACATTTTTGTTAGACACTCTCTAGAACACAATATTTTTGTAATTCAGCAAATGTTATTTATTAATTGTTACATTACAGCATTACTCAAGTTCTCCATTTGCATATGATTGTGTTTTATGTTTTTGAAACTAGATAATAAGATTAAGATTATGTTTAGATTAAGTCATTAGAGAGACAATGCATTTTTTTATTTGTTTTGATCAAATCATTTGGTGGTTTACCATGGTTTTACCATTTTACCATGCTTTATATTGATATACTATACTATTTTAGCACAATATTTCATGTCCTAGTTGTTATATGTTAAGCTTCTGATGCCAAGTACTCAATAATACCTAACAAAAAAGTACACTTGAGACAAACAAGACTTAACTTTTAACTTGTACAAGATTGTTCTGCTTATTTAATACGTGAACAAATGTCATACACACATAAATATATCAACAGAAGAAAAAGATTTCTTTATTTATATAGTTAGCATTTCAGACTGAATGCCTGATCATTGTGCATGCACTTATACAAATCTTATTGTACATGTTTACTTTGTCATAATAAAATCAAGTCTGCTGCAGAAACATGTCTTTTTTCCACCCGAGGGGAGTATATGTATTAAAGAAAGAATTATTAAGAAAACAAACCATTTACAGAGAATAATCATATTTTTAAACAAGTGGTAATAGTTTCAGGGAAGGCCAGCAATGAACCAAAAGCTGAAATTATTCAGATCAGGGAGTTACAAGGCTCATTGAGTTGCCTTGTGTACGAAATGTGTGGTATAAATAAAGTTGCCTTGCCTACAAACATCCTTTACTAATACAGGTCTTGGTTTTGTTATTAGCATATCATTCTACTATCAGTATTTTACCCTGAACCTTTGAATTAGATCTTTAAAAGTGAGTCATGGGCATTAGTAGCAATACAAGATTTCCTCAATACGTTATCAGTTGTAGATTTAATGTGTTAATTTAGTGCCTTTTGTTATTCAAGCATTTTGGTATTCCTATATATTTTGAGGAATAGCCTATCGTGTCTTGTTTTTTATTGCCCTGTGTGTCCATCACTATATTAGTCCATTTTCTCTCCCGCTGGTATCATTATCTGCCTAGTGAGCAGGATGACAACATAAAGCTATACTCTAAGGTAGAGCACTAGGGGACACAAGGGACAGACTGTGGCCAATTTGAACAAAGAACGAAAACACCTGAGGCAACATGAAATAGTTGAACCAATATTCATTTGCTGTATCTTTCTTACATTCACACACTTTTTAGAGGCAATACAAGGTTTTACTTATGACACAACAAGGTTAATAGCAGCTCAACAGTAACACACAATATGTGCATGGCACCCTGGAATAAATAAACATTTAAAATGATCAGTTTCAGAGGGAATACATTAAGACATTTCCAGAAGGCCTCAAAGCATTTCAGTTTTCATTATCGAACATCACCACTGACACCACACAAACTATTAAAAAGATAATCATTATTAAGACTGATCAAGGCAAAGGGTGAACTGTTAAAGCTAAATATCTTTTAATAACATAAATCTTGAACAGTTCTAGAAATGTACACATTTTAATTAAAAAACCCGGAAGGAACTTATTTTGATAATTTGTAGATAATATTTATCACTTGCATTAAAGTAAGGCAATATCCTGCCTGCTTCAGTCATTTCTACAAGATTGAAGTATTTTACAAATAGTATCTTGGCAGTTCAGCTAACCAGTAGCATGTTTTAGCTCTAAGCTATTTTAAACAGGAAACACCTTCAGTGTAAACATGGCAAAGATAGTAGTCTGTGTTGGATAACAAGTAAATAGCACCGGTCACCTTTAGTTCACAGAATGTTATGGTATTATTAAGGACCTTTAACACATAAATATGTTTAATATGACAAGCTTTTTTTACCAGCACAAGACACAATAGAAAACATCATGGTAACACTGTAGCTATTACACAGCTATAAAACTGTGTAATAGTTCGAGACTTCAAATACTGACTACAGAGGAGGACTCAAGTACCTTCATTGAAGACAGCTATAAAACATTACTGTTATTCAAACAAGCCATTTACAGATGCAGCATACTATTTTAATTAAGCAAATGTGCATTATAAGTAATACTATGTTTGTTTTGAGACAAACATTGAGACAAACAAAAATCTAACAAACATTGATATAAACTATTTGCAAAGGATACAAGGGTCTTTTCTACTCGGGGCGGACAGCCTTTTTTGTGAGACTAAAGTGTGACAGAGCAGATCACATGGGCACGTCTGGCAGAAACCAAACATTTTCTTCAAGCGAGTCACTATTGCTGGAAGAATCCTGTCCACAGACTGTCCCAACAATAAATAACATGTTGTCTTCCAGTTGCAGACAGGCACTTTGACAGAACACTGTGGAAAAGGAGAGCGGTACAACGTAAAAAGCAGAATTTACTTGATTTTGTCGGCTTCATTGTTGTTGCAGTGAACAGGTTGGCACTCGGAAGAGACGGAGGAGGGGCTGTTCGAGGCAGAATGGCCCCTGCGATTGTGCTTCCGATGCAGGACGACAGCTGCCAAAATGCTGAGAATGTGCCCATGAAAGTACATAGACCTAAACAAACAAGTATTTTACTTTATAGAAGAACTGAGTAATAAAATCTAAACAGATGTACGGTAATATTACAGTACCTGTAGTAGATCATTGTAGGCTCAACTGCTAGCAGCAAAAAGGGCATGACTGTGTAGCAGATGGCTAACTGTGTGGCAGCCCAGGTCACAATGTCATAACCCAGTTTTAGGATTTTTGATCCCAGGAAATAATGCCGAAATGACTTCCTTATCTAATAATAAAACAAATGAAGAACACTTTTGTGAAATGCTGTCATTGGTACAGTTATATATATATATATATATATATATATATATATATATACATATATTTTTTTAATTTAAGTGTAATTTTCCATAAAACTGTTCTCTGAAACGTTTAGCTCATTTATTTGGGAAAGTGCTTACAGCTCTAGCAGCGATGGTGAAGGGGATTCCTGTGAGGAACGTGAAGTAGTAGCCTGGGTAGAGGCCATGCCAAAGAGCAGACAGGACAAAAGTCAAAGGCAACCTGTAACGTGGTGCTCGATCATAGCACACCCTGATAAGAAACAGAAAACAGTCAACAATTTAATGTTGTGTTTTTGTTTGATGAGGAGCAACACTCACATTTTGAGCCAAATCCCTGTACGAATATTCCAGTTGTCGATGAAAGTCTTGTAACTCGTTGCTGTCTGCAGACATTGCAAAACAATGAATGTAACAGTTTTTTTCTCCCACTCACACAGTAATTCTCAAAGGTACCTCGATTCCCACGATGTTAAGGTTGCAGAGAAGCTCCCAACTCGGCCTTCCGTTCTCATCCAGCCCGAGAAGCCATAACCTGCTGCATTGTTCACTGCATCCGCTGCCCAGAGAAAGATTCTATTATCAGCAAATACCAATACTTACTTCTATTAAGATGCGTCGGACTAAAGTACTCACCTAGGGTCCAGGCAAAGTAGAATTTTGGCCTAGATGCTTGTACAGAGAAAAATGCATAGGTGAGCTTAGTTAAAAAAGATGCATTGGCCACAAAATCTGGATCCACGTTGTAAGCGACCGGCAAAGATCGAGTCACAATGAGGAAAAATAGCACACAGCCAGTACAGATCAGCAATTTTCGACACACAGCTCTCTAGTGGGGAAAACAAAGATTGTGTTATATTTTGTCTTTAACAAATGAAAGGTCTTTTAGAGTGTATAAAGTTGTACCATGGGTGAAAGCTCTCCTTGCTTCTTATATCCATTATGCCCATTGCGGGTTTGTGAATGTAGCCTGCTGCTGATGTGGCGACCCTCTATGAAGTCGATGTAGTCCTTATAGTCACTGCAGGGTCCCACCAAAACACTCAAGAAGTTCAGATTGTAACTTAGGTAGGAAATAAGAGAAGGTCTTTGCCTGTGGAGGGAAATTATTATGATCAAAACAGGTATAGTTCAACTTAAATATAAACACTGATGGTTATAGTACAGGTGAAACTCGAAAAATGTATATCGTTAAAAAGTGCATTCATTTCTGTTATTCAACTTAAACTGTGAAACTGATATACTGTATATGATAGACTCATTACATGCAAAGTGAGATGTATAGCCTTCATTTGTTATAATTTTGTTTATTATGGCTCATCTTGTAAAAATCCCAAATTAAAAATCTCAAATCAATTAGAATATTTGGACTATTTTGAAAATGGACTGTAAGCCATAATCATCAAAATTATAACATATAAAGGCTTGACATACAGTATGTCACTTTGCATGTAATAAGTCTATATCATATACAGTATTAGTTTCACATTTTAAGTTGAATTACGGAAGTAAATGAACGTGAACGATCCTAATTTTTCAGTTTATTCAATTATAACAGTTACAATTTCAGTTTGATAAGGAGGAAAAAAGTAAAATATGTGGACATGGATTTTCCTGTAAATCAAATGTACAGAAATATATAAAGAGTAACGAGAGTTACTGTAAGTGCATTGTTACATCCCTGATGTGTGAAAAGAGTACTGTGTAAAAGAGACACTTAACCTCTTAACCCCCGCCTGAACCAAGCATATTTTCTCCAGTTTGTCGTTAACCAAATCTAAAAGCTTCTTGGAAAAAAAGTGTCAAAATAGAGACAAAAAACTAGAAGAAAACGAGGATGAAAGGGAAACAAAAACGTGATAAAAAAGTGAGTGACAAAAATGTGACAAAAAAGCCACAAGAGAGCAACAAAAAAGTGACAACAACACGGCAACAACGCAAGGAAAAAAGATTCAGTTAGATCAGTTTTGTTGGTCTTAGCTTTCAAATGAGATGTTACACTGGCCTATAGCTTCCCAGTCAATAAACTTTTAAATTTGGATAAAGCCGGCCGAACTGGAGGAAGTGTACTCGGTTAAGGTGGGAGTAAAGAGATTAAAACATGCGAATGTATTGCACATTATGCAGCACATTTTTATGGCTTAAAACAGATAAAATACCGTACATGTGATGCATGATTCTAGATGGGCAGGCATATGAATATGTGTGCTTTGCTCATAATCATGCACTTTCATGCAAATGAAAACTAATATAAATTGAAAATTCATGCTGCTGAGCATGCTGTTGACACGAAAGAGTAATTCACCATGAGTACATCTCCATGTGTGTCCATCGTGGCTAAAGGAAAATAAAGTTTTTTTTACTGCCAATATTAGGTTTTTACCTTTTTAACTATTTTATTTACCTACTAATAAAAAACAAAGGTCTTTATTTTGATAAAGTCCTTTTATCGTAAGAGTCCTCGTAAGAGCAGAGTCCTGTCTGCCATATTGTGGCATTTGTTACGCAACAAACACAGAGCCTTACTTTATAGCCAGGAGCTTCTGATCCGGATTTAGTTTGTCTGGCTCCTTATACATACCTAAAAAAAGCAAATAAATAAATAAATATAATATTTATATATAATATTTAGTAATTTGCAGCTGAAATTACATTCATTATTTCCATTAGAAATAACGTGCTCTCTTGAATGGAGATGGGACAAAATAACAGGGCAACCATCACTCCTGCTATTCTACCATTCTGGTCTTTCCGGCAGAGTGACAAAACGGAAAATAGTTTAGTCATGCTGTATTGCATATCTTGTGTCCTGTTGAAAGACCAGAATATTGGAAGAGAGATACCTACACAACAGTGATAACAGTCTGTCTATGGTTGAGAGCAATGGGTCTGATATAAATGAGTAAGGTCTAAGTGGGCACAAGGGCTGATATAAAATAATGTTCTTTTGTTTGTTCTTCTACAACTTTTTGTCAGATCTGTCATTTGAGATGATCTTTGCTGAACATTAAGAATTAAATTAAAGACTACCATTTTAGTGACAAGCAGGAAAAGGCTTCTTATTACTTGGGTCAATGACTTACCATCATGGAGCTGAAACGCTAGAATAGTTATCTTTTGGGTAACCATCATCAGCGGCCTGGGCAGAGCAGACAGAGGAGTATTACTAGTGCTAACCAGTGGAAGGAAACTTCCAACTCTTCTGTAGAGTCACAGAGAGCTGCTGTGTCCCAAGAATGTGAGTGCACAAACAGTATCTATCTCTCCCGTCACACACATGCTGGGCCTGCTCTGTGACTGAACTGCATTGTGTGCACTGCATGGCAAAGCTGCAACAGCTCAATGAACGTTGGCACCGATTTCCTGAAACATTATCATGCTGCCAGTCAGTTTGCTTGCTCCCACTGCAGCCTGAGAAGTAGTTTTCCACTTCTCACTAAGCAGCTACTGATTTGGGAGTGGTGTCCTGTGTAATTGTGTGCTTAATGCAGAGGACTTCCCCAATGGAAAACTGATGAGTTGCATAGCTTAGTCATCAACCATGTATTAAAAAAAAAGAAAGAAAAAAAAGAGAATGAATACTATATCTACAATCACTTGATCATGTCAAGTACAGAAACATTTAGAACATGCATATGACATTGTCCTTAATCGCACAGACCCAAATACCATTCTCAAGTTTATCACATTCTCTCAATGACAGTCAGTCAGTGAGAAAACTGTATTTTTCAATAGGACTTAAGGATGTTGCATATTAAACCTTATATACATATTATTCCTGGGAAGAGATACTGCATTCTAGTTTTAAAAGTGTTACAATTGACCCAAAAAGCTTTGTGGTCAAAGAGCAACACGCCCTAATAAACCTATGCAGTGTCAACGGTAAAGAATGTGTCTTTCTATTGACTGTTGTGTTGTTTGCGCAATGATGTGGCGGTAATGACTGAGTAGGCAGGTGTTTACTGCAACCAATGAATGGTCACTGATAAAAAAAAAAACTACAAAACTACAGTGACTATTAATGTGCTCACTAAAAGGTTGGCCTTAGAAGTAAGGAAATCTGGACAGATGAGGTCACTTACCCAGAAAAGTCTGTTGAGAGAACTCCATAGTTAAAAATATAGACTCGGATCACTTGGCACACTGTGAGGTAGCCCATCGCCCAGACCATTGTATATCTGCAAGTCAAATAATCATATTTTCTACAGTGGTTATTGCATAATGCAGATACACTGATCAGGCATAATATACAGGCCACTATCAGGTAAAACAAAACAAAAACTTGACTCTTGTGCATGATGCCTCTTATTGGGTTGTAATACGGTAAGCAGTAACTTGATTAGGGCTGCACAAGATTCAAAAACGGTCTTGAATATTGCGCACACCATATTATTGATATTTTTAAAAACAACATTTCATCAGAAAATTGATCATATTTACAAGAATTTAAATTATTTACTAAATCAAGGCCAAAACAAGGCTAAAATTGAATTAGAGAGTAAATCTGAACTTTTACACATACATTCTTATGTTACAATGTGTTTTTGTTTTAGGCAATGTTTGCAAAAAAAAAAAAGTGTACATTTCAGTCAGATGGAAGTTGAGGTGGGCAAAGAGTAGCCAAAATATTAACCTTTAAGTAAGAGTAACATTACGTTGATATAATTTTACTAACGGACTTGAAGAGTAAGTGAGTAACTGTTTGAGCGAAAAAGTCTGATTTTATTTTCAGTGACGCCATAAATTGTGTGAAACAAAACATATAATCATCAAGAAAATTCCAAGAAAATGGCATGAAAAAAACAGAAAAATGAAATAATTCTAAAGAACAAGGTGCACGAGAATATCTACATCTTTTTATAGATCAAAATGAAGCATTTGCACTTAATTGTTTACTCGCAATGGAAAAAGTAACAATTATTTTTACTCAAGTAGAAGTACAGATACTTCATTATAATTTTACTCAAGTAGAAGTAAAAGGTATGGTAAAACTACTCAAAGAAGTACAATTTCTTCAAAATGTTACTCCAGTACATGTACTTGTAAATGTAGCTGAGTACTACCTGCCTCTGGATGGGAGATCAGATAACTTGTGTTATTGGTGTTTGGTTTGACCAGTCTCTGTCTCTTGACAGACACTCGAGACACTTGGTCAAAAACTTTTTTTTCCATTTGAGAAACATTGCCAAGTTGAGGCCTATTTTATCCAACTCTGATCTAGAATTGGTGATTCATGCTTTTATCTCGTCTCATTTAGATTATTGTAACTCCCTTTTTACTTGTTTTAACAAATGTGCTTTGAATTGTCTTCAAATGGTTCAAAATACTGCAGCGCGGCTTTTAACAGGCTCTAGCAGACGGTCACACATTACCCCCATTTTATCCTCTCTGCACTGGCTTCCCATCAAATTTTGAATTGAATTCAAAATTTAAGTTTTGACTTTTAGAGCGTTGCATGGTCAGGCTCCCAAATACGTGTCCAACCTGCGGTCGCTCCCTTAGGTCCTCGGTCCAGAACCTCCTCACTGTCCCAAGCACCCACTTTAAAACCAGAGGAGACCTGTCCTTTGAAGCTGTTGCTAAACTGTGGAATGACCTTCCTCTGTCGCTACGTGTGACCGACACTGTCGATTCCTTTAAAAAACAGCTGAAGACATGGCTGTTTGGATGAGCTTTTAGTTGAAAAGGCTGTGATTATTTCAATGTACGTTTTTCTGTAACCATAGTTATTTTTGCCCCTGTGAAGCACTTTGTGATTTTATCTGTGAAAGGTGCTATATAAATAAAGTTTCTTCTTCTTCTTCTTCTTCTTCTTCAAGCCTCTACCTACATACCTACGTAGAAATTTCTCGGTGCATCATGTCTAACAAGTTTTTCTGGCACTTCATTCATGGAAACTTCAAGGGGTTATTTCCAGATTTGTAGCACGTGCAGATGATATATTGAAAACAATAACACAAGGTCTTTCAAAGCAAAAACTAAATATTACTGAGCAAGATGTATTCTGGAGGTATAAAAGCAAGGTAAGAAGATTTGAAGATGAAAAATGAAATTTTTCATTCACTCACCTGTGTACATTGTTGATATCAGCTTTCATGATAATCAAATAACTGCCGACTACAACAGTGAGCATGTGTGAGGCGTACCTGAAAAAGTAAACACACACCCGCTTCATAGTTTAGAACATTGTCCTGGAAACTTGTGCACACAGGAAAATGCTGAAGTGGTTGCCTACACTTAACTAAAGAATGCATTCGGTCAGGACAATCCCATGAATTTAAACATGCCTGAATAACGAAGTAAGGCTGATAGATTTAGCATCATATGACACAAGATACGTAAATGGATTGTGTGAGAGCGTTTGTCTCAGCAGGATTTCGTACCATCCAAAGCAGAAAATGAGGATGGCGATTCCGAAGAGCGTGGCCACTGCATGTCTGACCAGAGGGTTGGTGTGGCTAGGACTAAGGTAGAGACGGAACCAGAAGGCAGCTGCCAGTGCAAAAAGCTGACATGCCATAAAGTTCAGCTGTGGATCAAAGAGAGTCAAACAACTATTTACATATCCATACAGAATTATCTCAGTCAATTCAAAATACATGACACACACACACCACAAAACAAAATCAAAGTGAAGTGAATTTTAGAATGTAATGACTTCTACAATGTAGGACTCACATCATATCAGATAGTCCTATATCTGACTATTTTAGTCTGATGTTGTGAGATTATACATTTTTGTTATGATTAGTATGATTACACATATACAATATTTTTTATCAATGATTTGGCAATGTATCATGGATCCGAATCATTGAATTAACCAATTAACCACAATGTTAACTTTGCAAACATCAGAAATAACACAATTGTACTAGGCCCAGGAGATATTAGCAAGGAAGCGTGTTTGAATAGATATAATTTCTGACAGTTTCTTGAGTACCCTTACCTGATCCACAGGGAAACCCAGGTATTCACCCAAAGGCAACAACCACAGTGCGCCCGTGCTTTTGAAAGCTGTTTCCCCCGGCTCCACCATCCTTCACGTTTTTCAATCCTACCAAGTCAATTCACAACTATTTATCTTCTTTTTTGTCTACTTTCTTGAGCTGTCTTGGATAAACATAATGACAGGGAGCGTCCTCGGTCAGTCCAGAGAGTGATCAAGCGAAGCTGGAGACCAATCTCCACCTCTACACACCCTCTGCTCCTACGCTTCCACTTACTGATTTCAAAATAAAAGCTACCATGTGATTAAAATTACAATATTTACGATTTATTTCATGTGTAAGAGTTTACTCCACCGTGCCTTGAGTATTTTGTTACAGACGCGGTAGCTGTTGTTGGGTGTGTGATTGCAATGCACAGTCCCCATGCCTTCTTTTACTGATGGCTTAGTCTTATTTCTGGTGGTGAACTGTCTCTATGCGTGGGACATATGAAGTGTGTGCAACTCTATTTCTTCTACTTCTTAGGAATCATTTGGAGTCTTTCTTTTAATTCGCTCGAAAAATAATTCCAATTACCACCAGGCCAAGATCAAGTCAAAATCTGAACTAACTTTTTTTTTTTAATATATATATTCAAATAACAACAGGCTCTAATGTTATGAATATGACAAGCCATTACCTACTATGTAGTCCTATTATTTATTCTCATCACTTTAATAACTTTGATTATTAAAGTTACACCACTTTGAACCGCTTTGGTTTGATAATAACGCCACCTTACCTCATTGTTGGTGACATCACGCCATCTAGTGGTATGGACATGGTAGATCATGACAAGGCGTGACAGTGTCTCAGGCTGTTTACAAACGCCAATGAACACGTGGTGCTGAAGATACACTACCGTCATTGGTGCAAGTGGAAGTAGTATGGGCGCGGCCTACCCCGTGAAGGACCAATGTGCACTCATATGTAAATTTGGTTTGAAAATTTCCCGGGAAATCCGAGTTTCGCGGGAGGGCTCTTGAGCGCGTAAACCGTATCCCTTCATTCATCAGGCCGTTTCCTGAAGCCATTTCTAGACGGGCGAAACGAGAGTTGCGCTACTTTTTAATCCGCTGCATCTGCCTAAATGCACTTTTATACGAAAAAATACTGTACAATAGTCGATGGATCAGACTTTGAAGTGTACTTTGGTCTGATTATTTTTTTAAACTTCGTCACGGATTAGTAGAAATACGATCTTAAAAGTACAGGGACGAGAGAGGTTACCCCGAATACACAAGATGAGAAGAGGGATCTCCTCGGCTCCGGATAAAGTGATTTTAGCGGGGATTGGGGGTTCTCCTTTGGATAATAATATAATCTTAACAACTCTACCCGATCATTTAAACCCTGGACAATCTAATGCAACGTATATCCAAATAATTACGACTCCACCACCTTGTAACGGTACACAGACATCAAATGTGTGTTTATCCGAGCCTCAGATAAACAACATTTATACAACTCCTCAACAAGCTGCAGCAAACGGATCAGGACATCGACCTACTCTAGGAAGACCCCCGGTAAAATTAATATTAAACGCTTTTGCAGTGCTACTGATAGCTAGAAACTAAGCGAAATGTTAGCCCGCTTGGCTAACAGCTTGTTGTTCGAGCAGCTAACTAGCCGCTTAGCTTCGACCAAACCTTAGCTGAATAACTACCGCTAGCTAAGTTGGACAAATAGGTTTACTCCATGCATTGATAATTACAGCATTAATGTTTGCATACAAATCGGTTTCAAGACAAAAGAAGCACAACACATTCTGTCAATCTCGCAAAGCTAACTTTGTGATGCCTTTGGGTTTCCTTGCAGGCGGATGGAAACATTGGTAAAGAGACGAGTAACATTAGCGCTGGCCTACTGGCTGCTATTTTGTCTTTAATTTGGGGGCTGGGGATTGTTTATTGCCAGCCCCATAAGTTTGCCCATTAATGCATTATTACACAAATAACTGGTGGTTATTCGATCCAACGATGCTTTAACACAACATGAGGTTTACTCATAACTCCAAAGTTCAAAATCGTCTGATTTACTTCAATCGTCTTCGAAGATGCAACCCAGCTGGATTGGAGTTTTTAAACCTACTTAGCTCTTAATGCTAGGGGTAATCAAGAACAGTTCCTCATTTTTGCTTTGCTCATTTCTTTGAAATGCATACAAAACATGTATTTTGTGATGAATAAAGTGTAACCTTCTGCTCTGCAGGCTTTTCAAAGTTAAACTCTAGTGTTGTACATTTCCTCCATACTGCACTTGCGAAGAAGTACTCAAAATCGTCAGACATTTAGGGTGTTGGTTTAATCTTAGCTATTCATCTTTCATGAGCTAAACCAGTCTGTGGATCTGGCTGTAGCCATGGCCAGGCATGGGGTGAGGGGAGCTGCTTGCAGACATAAAATGGCTGACATTTTGACTGTCAAAGGGCATATTATACCTCTTTGAATTCTGTTAGATTTTACAGTAGATGCATTTCTTTGCGTGTTTGTACAGGGTGTACTCGTGCCTCTACATCTGGTATTGTGAAATAAAATTGGGGAGAGTCCTTAGCATTGATCCTTTGAGTTTGATATTTGCATTGCTTTGTAAAACTCATGCTTACCTGGAAATAAAAGAGGCCAATGGTAGCCACACAATGTCTTGTCACTACATTTGGCATTGTTAGCTGCTTAAGAAAATGGATCAATGGGTTGTTTGGGGGGAAAGTAAAAAAAATAGGGGTGTTGGCCCCAAATATATTATTAAGCCTTTGAGAATGAAAAATATGTTGACTAGAAAACGAAAGGTGTCTTGTCTCAAAGCCACCAGTTACTAATTTATATAGCTACTAGTCACTTAGTAGTTACAGCTACTAGGCTTTATTCTTTAGTTATATTCTTCATGTCTCACATGTGACTAAACTGCAGCTTTTTTTCCATCTTCTACAGGCAAAGAGAAGATTGGCTTTAGATGACTCAGACCACCAGTACCAGAGCGAGCCAGTCAGAACACCACGAGGTAGAGGAGCGTCAGCAGCGTCAAATGGCGCAAGCCTAAAGACGCCCCGAAGTAAGTTACTCTTTGGTGTGCAGAATTTGTGTAGTTATTTTGGAGTTGGTGTGTTCGTAATATTTTGAATTATTTGCCTTAACTCATTATTGGTTAGACCTAAATAATAAAAGATGTAACTGCTGTACATCAGTCTTACTTAATGCAGTGGTTTTCAACTGATGAAGCTTGACTTTCACTTACATTGACAATTTATGCTTCACTACAATGAATACTTCCTGAACAAATGAGAGCCTGCACAAATATATGTTTAATATTCTAGCACCAAAGTCACCACCAGAGAAAACACGGTATGACACTTCCCTGGGATTGTTAACAAAGAAGTTTGTTGATCTGTTGGCTCAATCATCTGATGGGGTATTGGACCTAAACATTGCTGCTGAAACATTACAGGTAATGTTCCATAATTATTGCAATTGAATTTTGTAAATTTGACAGACTGAAGAACAAACTGTACTTAATCTGGTAGACAAACTATTTCAGTGGCTTTAAAAGTACTACATCTTGAAGTACTACATCTAAAAATACTGACATTTCTCACATTTAGGTCCAGAAAAGACGACTGTATGACATCACTAATGTATTGGAGGGAATTCATCTCATCAAGAAGAAATCCAAAACAACATTCAGTGGATGTAAGTTTTAGTGCTTCAAGTGAAATAAAGCCATGTTGTTGCATGGTGTGGACTTGGACTTGGAGACATAATATGAAGGATCATGAGTAGCAAGTTTTAGTGAAGTTTTGGATTTGTCATACAGGGGCTGCAGTCTATTGGAGGTAGAAGGAGCGCAGAGTCAAAGACAGAGGCTGACGGCAGAAGTATCTGCTCTAGGAGAAGAAGAACAAAGACTTGAACAACTAATCCAGAGGTGTACTCTGGATATGAGACACATGAGTGAATCGCCAAGTAACCAGAAATATCCTTTTGATATTTTGTGCCCCAAACATTTCAATCACATGGTCGTGGCACAACTGTCTGAATACGGTTTCTACATTATAATGGGTGCATTATTACAATTCTCTAACTGGTAGTGACTTGCACTCATCAATTTATTAATTCATGATATGAATCTTGGAAGTTTTTTACTTTGATGTTTAAATAGAAATTCACTGCCCAGTCAGTTCAAAATTCCTACATCATGTGTTTATTCTTTAACCTTTTGCATCCACGTATTCATATGTAACGTATCAGGACATCAAGCAGCTTGGAAGTCTCAAAGACCAGACAGTCATTGTTGTCAAAGCTCCCACTGATACCAAACTAGAAGTGCCAGATCCCGATGAGGTATGTGCATTAACATGTAATATTATTTGTTTAAATGGAGAGTCAAAAGTGGCCATTGCCTTCAAAACGTTAAAAAGCTGGTTCAGTATTTGCTGGAGATGTGCACATGGGTAAAATAAATTTAAGCTTGGGCCAAGAGTGGGCTATTAATGGGGTAATTCATGGTTTTATTCAAATATTTTAGAAAAACTACTTAAACGGAAATTTGATTTCTCACTCGCTATGCTTAGTTTGGTTCGCAAAAATATACACAGGACCAGCAAAAGAACAATCAACTGGGCTTATATTATCACGTTTTTACATACTGAGATATGCTCTTACCTGAACTTGGATGAGTTGATGCGTACCTATCTGGTCTTTGTGCGTGCGCTCAGTCACGCAAAAAGACCAAAGATGATGATAGCATTTAGCCTCTCTGTGGCCAAACAGGGTGAAGTTAAAATTGACCAAGCTCTTCCACGTGGTCCCTATTTAAATGCAGTTACTTGAGTAGTCACACGATCCAAGTCTAGTTACACAAAATGAAACATGTCAATTTTCTAAGCGGATAAAACGGGGTACTATATTGTAAGGCGTAATAATATCTCAGGAGCACTTTGAAGTCTGCGCAGTAATATCTTCACTTTACTGCCGAACGTCAAAGTGCTCCTGAGGTGTTATTACGTCTTACAATATAGTACCCCTTTTTATCCGCTTAGAGAATTGTTTCATTTGGGTAACTATATGTGGATCGTGTAACTACTTGCGTAACTGCATTTAAATAGGGAAAAGACAACTATTCTAAAGTACACTAAAGCACTTCCACATACTTGGGTTGCAAGATTAATTGCAGTCAAATTGCAATTTTAATGGACGCACGTGTCATGCAAAGGCTTAAGTTTATGTAGGTGTTAAAAGTAGACATTTTCTTGTGTGTAATCCTGCTTCAGGTTACGCCTCTACAAACCTCTTCTGAAACGGAATTTAAAATGTGCACTGAAATCAGAAATCTAATCAGTACCTTTCAGAAAGATGTCTAGGCAGTTTTTTTTAATAAATTCTTCCAAATCAGCAAAATATGTACCTCATACAGTTTGTTTGGTCAGTTGGAGAAGAGCTATAACGTATTACTTGATGATTTGGTTTGTGCTTCTACACCTACTTATTACTTTTTCAGAGTTTATCCATCCATCTGACAAGCACCAAGGGCCCTATTGATGTGCTGCTATGCCCGGATGAGGAGCTTGATCCCAGAAGTCCTGTCAAAAACGGCAAGATGGACATTAATGGGAATTCACCTTTTCTTAAAGTTCTTCAAGGTTAGATATTGTTTAATTTATAAAATATATTGCTTGT
Organism: Neogobius melanostomus; assembly: GCA_007210695.1. Taxonomy (NCBI): domain Eukaryota; kingdom Metazoa; phylum Chordata; class Actinopteri; order Gobiiformes; family Gobiidae; genus Neogobius; species Neogobius melanostomus. The sequence goes on from VHKM01000058.1 coordinate 6,993,143, forward strand.
TTTTTTAGTAATGACAAGACAATCCCTGAGACAATAACCACATAGAAAGATTTGCTTTTTGTTCTCTTTTTAGGCCACCATATTGATTCCATTTCTTTTACTGTTCTTAGAACAACATACAAAAAATACCATTATCCAAAGTTACAGCTTCCCAGATGCATAAATAAAGAATATTTACATATTGGTGAAGTGGCATTGTTGAAAATTTTATATATATAATTTTTGTTTATTTTTTTTATTTTTTTAAATGATGTCCTCCCTGGCTAAGTGTGTGTTAAATGGTCAATAACTATTCGGCATCATCATTGTAGATAAAGTGCCAACCTTCTCCATAATCTTCATTTAATAAAAGACGCACTTAAAACTGGTAGATGAGCTTATTCCCTTTTAAAGAAACTGATTTATTCTCTAAAGATCAAATAGCCATACTTAATATTAATGTTTGTATTTAGTTTGCTGAACACCCCTTTTTTTTTCTTTTTTTTTTTACAGATCCAAACTCTTCAGTGACCTCTTCAAACTCCTCGATGGCCCCACATTCTGTCTCAGCTGTTTCTGTCACAACTCTGTCCCCCATCTCATCGCCGTACACCAGTCTGCTTCAACAGACCGAGGACCAGATCCCCTCTGCTCTGGGACCTTTCCTAAACCTTGGGCCGCCGCTCCTGGACCAGGAGGACTACTTGTTAGGTTTGGGAGATGACCAGGGAATCAGTGACTTGTTTGATGACTTTGATAGGATGCCTCTTGTTCTAGATGATCTCCTGTGTAGCTAGCAGTCGCTAAAACATTTCACTGCAATTGAATGGTGACTGCAGTCTGTGTGTAGTCCCTTGATATTAGAACTTTTAACATTATCACTCGTAACAGAAGAAATGGGGATCTCAGGCTGAGTTTTTATTTCATGATGACTAATATAACAGCAAGAGTCAAGGACTTTTATAAAAATTTATAGAAATCCATGTCCACCTGGCATTGCCATAAGAAAAGCTAATTTTGATCACAATCACAGGTTCAAAGGTAAACAAGCATCCATGAGTGATACATTGAATCTGTTGATGCCAGTTTACAGGGAGAATGATATCGCAATAACATTTTCCTACTGCACTATGAAGACCTTTGCTCCAATATTAAATTCAGGTGTTTGGAAGCACAGCAAAATTCGAATGTATTTTGATCATTTGCCACTATAAAATATAATTGGGTCTTAAAATTTGATTTCTTTATCATAATAAATAGTATGAATTTCAAAGTCTAGTAAATTACTGCTGCGACGTTGACAAAGAATTTGCTATTTGATTGTTGAGACAAGTTTTGTAAATTATTTAAAAGACAAGCGATCTGAGTAGCGCCTTTAGACATTAGACCAATATTTTAAATTTGACACCTGAACACTTGCTGTTATACTGTGCCCATTTTCTTCAGTAGAAGCGGTTATTATTAAATTTGTTCTCATTCTGCCTGTGCTGTGAATTCACTGTGGGATGAAATGTGTATGATGTGCTTGTTCCAACTTAACTTAGTTGATTTTAATACAGGAAACTGTTGACCCATTGAAACATTTGCAGCCATCTTAATCGAATGTGGGAAGTGTCACTGAAATTATGCAAGCTGAGAAATTACCTTTAAGGCCACACCGTGCGTCAACACACACTGGAAGCAGCTCGTCATGCTGCTTCTTTTAGCTTCAGTTAGCGACGCAATGGATTTTCCCAACACTGACTGAAGCTCTAATCCATAACTGCCTCTACTGCCGCTCTTGTCCTTGTGGTCCCTGTGTCTGTCACAGATCAGAAACCGGTCTGTGCTCACAGGTGACATGCATTTTGTGCCATGGTATATTAAGCTGATTGAACTGTGGCATGAGGTTGAGACACAGGTGTGTGAACTCACTTATAAAATAATGAAGGTGAATCTTTGGACAAGCGTTGGCATGTTTGTGTGCTTTGCCCTTAGCTTGTACTAAATAATTCAGTGTTTACCTGCCTGGTAAATCTCTGCCCACTTACTACGAGCATAGTTGAAAACTTTGATGCCTAGAATCTGCCCATGCAGGGTGCAATGCTGCTGATCTAACTTTACCCAAACCTTAATCCCTGCTTTATTTAGTAGGAAATGTGTGAGTTGTTAACAATTAACCTCGCTTAAGGTGTAGCCTGCTTTGTAAAAATGTACAGTTTGCTAATTTTCAATGCATAAGGTACTGTAGGCTGCCTCTAATGACAGTGCTTGGTGTGAAGGTAAGTGACAGATGTGTGTGTGAGTTTTGGAATTGTTCACTCGTGAAATTGAGCTTGGATGTTTTGCATTCTCAAGATAAGTCTTGTATCAATGTTTTTGTATCTTTTAAATTCAAAAATCATAATTTTTGTAATTTAAAAAGTTTATTTTTTAAAACCATTTCACCTTAATATTGCTTGAATTGGTTATCAACAGGTCTTCCAGTGGTCAGTAAGTCTATAGAAATTCATATTCAATGAACGCAGGGTTTCTGACTTGACATGTCAAGTGTGTAAGAAGCTTTTACTTGTGACACTATGTGTTAAAAATCACTCTGAGGCAGTTTGTAAGTTGTTGTTTTTCCCCCCCTGAAGTACTCCACAGAAAGGGTCTGATTTACCAAGCATTTGCACAATGGATTGTGCGAGAAATAGTGCAAAAAGCAAGTGCAGTTTAGATTTTTATATCTCACACAAACGCTAAAAGGCCACAGCGCAAATTCATTGATATCTCAGATTTGCACCACTAATATGAATGTTTCTAATGATAAATCAGATGCAACGCTCAAAAAAAATAAAAAATGGCATGTGCTTATTTTAAGATGTATTTGCAATTTGGCACCTAGCGTAGTAAAGCAGGCCCTTAGTGTAGTGTCAAAGCTGACAGAACCTATACCACTGTTAAATGGAGACTATGACATAAACATATTCAAAGATTTTTACTGTAGACATATTTGTAACTGTTGATGTTTTTTGTATTTATGGAAAAAAAAATAAGATCAGGTTTAGTATTATTCCCGTTGAGCTTATCACAAATGATATTTTGGAAAACCATTTCCTTAAAATGTTTTGACCGACCAGAATCTGGTCTGAATATTTTATCTTGTGTTATGACTAATTTTTGGAGAGATTCTACCTTTCCGAATGTTTATTATGGAATGTTAGTGTTGTTTTTGCAGCACAGATCATTATGCCATAGACTGACGGTCTGAAAATGTAATGAGTTACTGTTGTTGCAAATCCTGTCAAATCTGCAACTCTGGCGTTTTGATTTTTCTGAAAATGATTGTGTTAGATATTTAATTGTGAAATTGATCTGGCATTTTCCCTATATTGGAGCTGTTACCAAATACCATGACATGTACAGTATCTTTTCTGTAACTGTTTATCTGCAATGTCAAGTTGATGGGAAACTAATGTGAATTTGTGACACAGCAGCCTAATAGTTACACAACAGTTAAACACGTCACAGCCAATTTACAAATTGAGTGTATGGGCATGTCGATGTCTTTCAATGTAGGGTAAACTAATTGTGTGGTAACTGAAAATTGTTAAATGTACTTTGATTTATTTGGAGACGTTTTTGTACTTTTGGCTGTTTACATTGGAGTTTTTGAATAAAGACTATACAAATTGTTAAATCATTTATCATTTAAGCAAAAGCTTCAGTTATATTTAGATTTGCTGTGCATCCGGAAAGTTTTCACACCCCAACACTTTTTCCTCATTACCACAGCCTATTCCAAAATTGAATGCAAAACTGAAACAGCACTTTGTTGGGGCACCTTTGGTAGTGATTGCAGCCTAAAAGCTTGACACGCGTGCATTTGGGGTAAGTTTTACCATTTCTCTGTCAGGTTTGATGGTGAGCATCACTGCACAGCCATTTTGGTAAATGGAGTCTACAGTATAGCGCTTTTCTACCTTTATCAACCCCAATGCACTTTACAGTAAAGACCCAGTCACCCATTCATACACCAATTTACGCAAACACTGGAGGCAAGGTAGGTGAAGTGTCTTGCCCAAGGACACAATGACACAATGTGCATTTGCAGGAGCTGGGATTTGAACCCACGACCTTCCGATCACAAGACAACCAGCTCTACCACCGTCAGGTCTTTTAAGAGATGTTCAATCGGATTCAAGTTTGGGCTCTGGCTGGGCCTCTCAAGAACCTTCACATTCACAGACTTGTCCTGAAGAAGTATGTGCCTTTCCAAATCAAGTTCAGAAAATTTCATTTACCACAGGTGAATGAAATTCAAGTTGTAGAAACTTCTCAAGGACGATCAGGGGAAACGAGATGCTCCTCACTCAGCTCACTTTTGATTGTCATAGCAAAAGTGTGAGTACTTGTATACGTCATGTGAATATTTTTATAAATTTGCAAAAATAAATTAAATACAAAAAATTACCTTTTCGTTATGGACTAGTGTGTGCAGATTGACGAGAAAAGAATTTGATCCATTTGGAATAAAGTAACGTCAATGTGGGGAACGCAACCTCCCCCTCTTGTGGTACAGCGGTGTTTTGCAAACTGCATTTCTAGTGTCTGTTCCACATTGTTTTACTGGATACTTTTGTACATCTTGTTGCTTTGTTTTTGTAAGGGTCAGCTGATTTTTACTGCAGAGTCTGAGCTGACCATGAAGTATCCAGCTTTTTTGAAAAGTAAACAAACGGCTTGTTTATGAGCTAAAGACATTTGAGACGTGGGGGTGTTGGAGGCGTCACAAGAGGCGCTACAAGAAACCACGGTGGAGAAGATGGTGAAAGACTTGTGGAGCGGAGGGGGAGGAAGAACATGGAGTGGGTGGAGGAGCTGACCAGTGCAGGACACCACGCTCTGAAACGGGAACAAACCCAGGAGGCGGTGCAGTCTTTCAGAGGAGCACTGAAGACAGCCAGCCAGGGTTTCTCCAGGTGCTCCAGTTTACCCTACTTCCAAAAACATACTGGTCAGGTTGGCCCACAATGGTAGCGGGCTCAGTCGCAGCGGCTTAGGAGGACTAACCCAACAGCTGAATTCAATTTCGTTGTACAACTGTACAACTGTACAATGACAAAACACTTTTTGGGGGGCCCTGACACATGCCACTGACAGTCTCCAGAGCATGGAGGAAATTCTAAGTGACCGACGTGCTGTATCCGTGCATGCTTTGAGGTGTCTGACTAACCAACAGAATTTGGTAACTTGACCTTGTTTGATCCCCTGGTGGCAGGAAAAAAGTCCTGCCACCAGTTACATAAGAATATTTAAGCAGTTCAAAATCCTAGGACACTCCAAAATACCCCCTGTGACATCAAGAAGTATGGCTATTTATTGAAAAAAATCCATCAAAAACACACTAATGTGTTTAATATGGCAATGGTCTCAACTTGTATAGTTTTTCTACCGTTATTAGTTTTTCTCTCATTCACACACCAATGTACACAGGCACCGGATGCAAGTAGGGTGAAGTGTCTTGCCCAAGGACACAACGACAGTGTGCATTTTGTGGTAGCTGGGATTCGAACCCAGGACCTTTCGATCACGAGATGACCCGCTACCAACTGCGCTACCGTCGCTCATAATAATAATGATATGATTATTATATCGTCATATTCATTATTATATAACGATTATTTTATTATTATTTAGCCCTTTAAGCTTTAAATTTAAATTTAAATCCAACAATGTTTTTAAATGTATCTGATATTCAGGTTGGGTTTGAATATATTTTATGCTTCAGAAACCGAACACTAAAACTGTCCTTTTTTGCGCACCGTATTTGCCAGGCGCAAGCATGGCGCTGTTGTGATGTGAGCTGTCGTGTTTTGGTTTTCATTTTGAGAGAGCCCTCTTCAGTTTATTTCACTTGACTGCTCTTTTTAAACCCGGTATACCATACATTTGGTACGAATTTTTACACATTATTTGTTAATCCTTGTTTAGTCGTGATTGTAACACGAGTTGCAGACTGGATAGCCAGAAGAGCTAGCTTTAGCTGTTAGCATGCCTGTCTCTGGTATTAGATCTATATTTCTTCTCTCTACGACGATGATTCTGAGATGACCAAGAATGTTATCAGGCTCGTCGCGGACAGAGTGTTATACGTTATTATACTGAAACAAATGCTTCTGTAGTATCATGAGTATGTGCCGTCTTATGAATTAATGTCTACCCTGACTGAACAGTACACAAACTCTCTCACAGGTGGTACCATGCCTTCAGCCTGTGAGTCCCTTATTGAGGACATTGAGGATATGGTTTCCTCTAATGACCCAACTCCTCAAGAGAGGCAGTCAGCCCGCAAAAGCATCATACCGAGGTTCAGAAAGAAGAGAGAGCAGCAGACCAATGAAGAGATTAATACAGACAGGTTTGTCCCAATTTAACAATCCCTAAAGTACTTTTGGACGCTTTGACGTTAGTATTTTACGTTTTGTAACATAAATACTGTAGATATAAATATGTAAATAAATAATATGTATGTATATAATGCATTTCCCCCCCTTTCATAGAGTGGAATGCTCTAATTAAAATAATGATACAAAATATTAACTTGTGCCCGGCAATACCAAGAAACATTTGTTGTGTAAACTACTTGAGCACTGACATTATGGGAAAAAGATGGTGAAGCACATCATCACATCAGCTGCCTGAACAGGGATACTTCCTTTGTTTACCCTTTCCAGTGTGAGATATCTTTTATCTCGTATGTTTTGTTTTATTTTGATTTAATTCCTTCTTTGTGTTGGTAGGAAAACTTCCTCTTTCACGACATGGCATGTTTTAGAGTCCAGTTAAAATAATTAGTTGTGTTATTGCAATGAATAAAGACTTAATTCATTGTATCTCTCTGAATTAAGCATTCACAGAAGGGGCAGGGGAACAGAGTCTTGAGACATGTTTAAAATTCTGCATTGTGTTTATTATAATGATATTATTTTCTTGTTTTCTTTCCAGTTTAATTCCTGGTACTCAAACGATATGGATGAAAACCTGGGGCTGCAGCCACAACAATTCAGATGGCGAGTACATGGCTGGACAGCTTGCTGCCAGTGGATACAAGATGACTGGTAAATTACACTTATTTTAATATTACATTTTATCCAATATTGCTTGCTTTATCTAGAATGTGCTAAAAAGACTTTTGTTAAATGCAACGGCAGTAGCATTCTCATTCTCTTCTGCTTGAGTCAGACCCAAAAATGGGCTGCAGGAGCACTGTTAATGAGTTGTGCCAAATTGACAAAAATGATCATTATAACAAGGACAAACTGCAAAAGTAATTCTATTAAATTAAATATATATTATTTTTTTAACTTAAGTTGGGAGCGGCTTATAATGGTCATAATGGTTGGAAGTTTGATCTTGAAATTTTAGTGCTGCACTCCTTGTTGGCTTTTGGAGAACGCACATCCAGCAGGCTCCTCTCGCAGTCAACGGTGCTACTGTTGAGAGGGTGATCAGCACCAAGTTGTTACGTGTGCAGATCACAGAGAACCACAATTCTGGACCACAAAGACTAATACTTTTTGAATACATTTTGTGACATATATATAATAAAGTGTAAAAAAACCCAACAGTATAACAACCAGTCCTGGGGTCTCATTTAAAAAGCTTGCTACGCACAAAATGAGGCCACAACTTTGTGTAGCCGGCTCCTCCAGCGCCAAATGTGGTATTTATAGAACACAAACTGAACGTGAAACATTGCACTCCTTCACACAAACTATATAGCTGCCGTACGAGGTACGCACTTTTCAGAAACACTACTGAGAGACGAGGAGAGGGAAGCAGCCAGTTTGAGGAAGTCATGTTTGGTCACTTTTGAAATAATTAATTTGAACTTTATTTTCTTCAGAAATGACAAAGATTAGAATGAAATGAGCATGAGCAACTTACCACGATGTTTGTGCAAAACATACAACTTATTTGTGTACTTTGGTGCGCATAACCGTGCACGCTCGTGAATGCCCGTGCACATATGCGCACTAGCGCTCGCTGGTGCTTTCTAAACGGGAAGCAGGAATAATCCCGCTGTACCAACTGTGCTTTAATTGACTCATCTCTGGACATAAGTCTGACCTACTGCGGTTTCGGTCCAAAACACGGGTCACATGCCCCTCAAACACGATGCCATCTTTATGCACCGCGGCTCCACTGCTCGTTCACTCCTCAGATACCACCTGGACACTGACCTCTCCTCACATGGAGGAGAAGAGCTTGAAATAATTATTCATGCATTTGTGTCCTCACGCCTGGACTACTGTTACAGCCTCTTCACGTGTCTCAACAAAAAGAGCTGGCTCGTCAGTCCAAAACTCGAGCCACGAGACTTTTGACCAGCACCAACAGAAGGGCTCATATGACCCTGTGTTAAAATCTCTTCACTGGCCCCCTGTTCATGTTCAATTTTTAAAATTTGGTGCTAACTTTTCGAGCCCTTACATGGTCAAGCTCCTTCTTACATTGTTGACCTCATCAAGCCCTACAGCTCGACTTGGAGCTTGAGATCATCTGGACCGAACCTATTGATGGTTCCATGTACCTGTTTTAAAACTTGGGAGATTGATTATTCAAAGCTCGCGCTCCCCGACTTTGGAATGAACTCCCACTCGACTTGTGCTCTCTAGACTCCATGGACATCTTTAAAAAGCGCCTAAGAACACATTTGTTTGCAAAAGCATTCTCGTCTAATCGAGTCACCGACTGATTGTCGGCATTTGTTATGTTTTTAAGATGTTTTCCTGTGAAGCACTATTCCTCCCACAATATTAAACTTTGGTTTGTGAAAGAGCTCTTGGATGCTCCACAGCACTACTGGCAAAATATTCAGTGGACTGAACCCAAAGTTGAAAAGTCTGGGAGGAACAACGTCATGTGTGGAGGAAAAATGGAACATCAACATCAAAACCCTATGCTCATTTTGAAGTACGGTGCAGGGAAACTCATGGTGTGGGGCTGTTTTGTTGCCTCAGGGCCTGGACAACGTGCTATCATCAATAGAAAAATTATCATAAGTTTATCAAGATATTTTGCAGAAAAACCTGTGACGTTCACAACAGCATGTGATTAAGTGAGTGCACCCCTGTATTAAACAGCTGGCGGACTCTTCTTTTGCAGCAGTGACTGCTTTTCTGTAGTTGCAGATTAGACGCTCACAACGATCAGGATGAATCTTGGACCATTCCTCTTTACAAAACTGCTAGAGTTCAGTGAGATTCAGGCGGTGTACTTACTTATTCCTCCCTCTTGTGAATGTTTACGTTATGGCCAATACAAATATGATCAAATGTAAATGTTTAGGTGGACCGCATTTAGTGACCAATTTAGGCAGAATTGTAAGAAATTCCACACGGTGTACTCACTTTCTCCTCCCACTGTACTTCTGCTCCACGTGTAATCAGCAAAGGAGAGATTACGGTCAGGTGTGCGTACCGGCGCTACTCAGGGTTTTATAAATCGGAAAAACATTTTTGCGTACAGAATTTTGCATTACTTTCCTACGTCAGAGTCTCGCTTACATTTTTTAAATGAGACCCCGAGCATTACTTTGACCCTAAAAGTGGATTTTGTTGTGTATTTGCAAGAGAACCAGTTGTTTTTAGATAAATGTATTTTGGTAACTTTGGAGCCTAAAGGGTCAATTTGTACAGAGTTCGACACATGGGAGTAAGCAGGGTGAAGAGGAGTAATTTGCCTTTCATAATCTACATAATTTACATTAAAATCGAACTATACTTACAAACCTTGGTTATTGTTGTTGCTATACACATGATGGTCCAAATAGCTGTTTTAGATCAGTGGTTCCCAACCTTTTTTCCTTGAAGCCCCCTGCTTGTTCTGTAGTAGGGCCATATTGGTCAATCTCGATTTTAGATTTTGTTTTTTCATAATAAAAACAAATACATGTAGCTGATTCATGAATTTAGACATATCTTTTATACAAACCTCAGATCAAACAAAAACAAATGCTTTCCTCAAGTATCATTTAACACAAAGAAATCTTCCTTTTTTCTTCCAAACTCCAAAACTAGGTGCAGTTTATATTATAAAGTCCCATGACAATTATTGAGATTGACCAAAGTAGGCATAGCTATTTCAATAACATTTCGATTAATTGCTCAGCCCTAGTAGTAGGGGCTGCAGTAGTTTTGTGCTTTCAGAGCAGTTTAAATATATCCCTACCAGTATATATTCAACCACAAGATGGCACTGTATTCAAATATAAATGGCTAAGAAGTGTTTCTTTGTTTCTTTAATCCAAGTAAACAAACTGTGCAAACTTTTTACTGACTTAACACCTCTGTTCTAGATATTTACACCTGCAAAGTAACATTTTGCATGTGCTATTGGTTTCCTAAGGTTTTTCTCTTGCCTTTTTAAAAGAAATTACTTAATAAGATATAGTAAGTAAAGTATAGTAAACGCTATCCTGGTTTGTAGGTCTGAACCTTTTCATATCACACTTTGTGGTAATTTCAGCTCAAAAACACTAAAATTGTGAAGAAAATAAATTGCCTGTCATGGACAAAATCTCTGAAAATTGGATTCAAGGCAGCAGTGATTATTGTAAATGCTACTATAACAGCGTGAAATGTAGCCGCTATGGCTCAGAGTTTTTCGGCTTGCCGACTGGTCTGTGTTGAATATGTTGAGCCCATTGTGAACGAGGTAGTGCAATAAAGGCTTATTCTTTTGTGATGAATAACTGAGTGACACAGTGTGGACTGACAGAAGCCTTGGCAAACTTTAGTGAATTTAACGTGGCCATTTGCCGGCTTTGTTTTCCGTGGAAAATGTCACACAGTCATCATGAACTCTGTCACCCCTCTGTGACACATTTCCCTCTCAAACATGACATCATTCTGTAGGAGCCGTAGTAACATTTCTCAGTTTCGCCTCTAAGTGGCAGTGTTGGCTCACTGTAGCACGCCCATATCAGGGATGAGGTCATCTCACTGCCTGAAGAACTCATTCACACTTCACAGTTTGTGCCTCCAATATTTTAAAACGTTCTGTGATTTGTGGTGAAGGCAAACTCTTGTACCTTAACTTTTAAGGTGCTACAAAATCCAAGCGAAAATGATGAAGTACAAGGCTTTATTTGATATTACATTTTTTGTAGACTCTGAAATCTAGTTTGGTAAATGTGTGTTTCAGGCAAATAAGCACACGCAAAAAAAAAAAAAGAAATCACAAGAATAATTAATTCTAAGTAGTTTTGTCTTTGTTACACATTTGCTGTTTTTTGGCTATTCCTTTGATGAAAAATAGATGGCACTGTTTACCCACGACATTGCATGAAGCAGAACACATTTAAGCAGCAAAGCAGTGAGCCAAATGGTGACTTCATAGAAAGTGGTGCTTGTGTACACACATGCACAGCCTTCATGGAAAGTCTCACCATGATATTTTGATCGTTTTTGGCTGCTCTCCCTCTCTCCCTGTGCCCCCCTTTCAGCCAGCCCCACACATTGCACTTCGGTTATGATTTTACATACCAGTTAGGCAAAATAATTCCCTTCTCTACTGTGTTAGCCAAATAAGACTCTCACTTCCTGGTGCAAGTGGTCAATCATTTTGAAACGCAGGACATAATGTTAACTCCCGATTTCTTCACATATTGGGTGATCAATATTCTCAATTTCCTGATCTTCTAGAGCAGCATTCTGCCATTTGTATTTTTCACAACCTTATAGTTAGTTGCTTCAGTATGACGATTATGTCACATCACAATGTAGTATGCTCCGTTTGAGTGCGCACCTCACATTTACGGTTTCCATTCATAAAACTTTGGGACTGCCGATTGGCTGCTTATGTCCTACGCCGTATTACACTCCGCACCCTCACGACCAATGAGACCCTCCGGTGCTCCTCCTTTCGCGTACATACCCAGTCAGACGAATGCGGCAGCGAGCGCACATCGCCTCTTCTCTCGCTTCTCGGTCACACATGAGAGAAACTCTGTTCGACACACCTCACATTCTGGCAGCTGTCACTCCATAAGATCACTTTGCTCGCCTGCACCTCTGAGTGATGGCAGAAAGCTTTTGGAGTCCATCTTCTGTCTTGAAATCGTGGGACTGTGCTCACTGCATTGATAGAGTAAATGATTTAAAAAGATAATATGATTCAGTAGTTGGTTCAGTCGGAGAAGAACCGTGTTGTGTGGCAGATGCCAGCAGTAACAACAGAGAGAGACTGAGCTGTTAGTAAATGCTTAAATTATCCATGTGTTGTGACAGACCATAATATTAATGTTCTTTTGCTCTCATAAAATGTGGCGATATAAGCTTAAATTATTATAATTATTTTGCCATTTTGGTAAAAGACTAATGAGAGGCAGGTTTAATTTGAGCAGGCTAAAATATAGACTCTGGATAGGGATGGACAATCAATTGAATAGTAATCATATTATCCATGATATGATGATACTCTGATTGAATTATCGGCTAGCAGCTTTTTAATCATATGGCAGTAACGGCTCATGGTTTGGGGTTCAGCTTTGACTGTTGAGGAGTAAACATAAATGTGTTAAGTTTGTTGAGTGATTCACAAACCTCTGTAGTGAAAGTAATCTGATTTTCTTGCCACGTGCCCAATTCTAACAAGAAACCTATTACGGTTGCTGGCCATTTTAAACTTGCGCCCAACCAGCTGGGTATTGTCTGAGCAGTGAGCTGTTAGACCTTATGGTGGAAAACAAAACCGTTGCAACAAGTTTTTAGGCTTTCCCCTTTGTCGGATTTCCCAGGGGCTCTCATCCCATTCTCTATTCTCTATGGAGCCACGCAGGCCAGTCATCCCCCCGTTATCCCGGGAATACTGGCCGCGTTCTGCGGGGATTGAGAATACATTGCAAGGATATAATGGCAGTATTATGGAGGAGATGTGAGTAATAGGTTATGGCAGGAGCTGGGCTAAAAGCACAGTGTGGTGAGCGACAGAGGAGAGCAGGGATTATGAAACGCTCGGGAAGGAGGCCGCGAAGACTCACCTCTCATTTTCTTCAGCTTTGCACTTTCGATGTAAGCCTTCTGACGGCACGAGCACTCTAATGAAAAATAAAAACGGGGACGATACAAAGGTCATATCTTCCCTGGCACTGACATTGAGGAATTATTTAATATTGTCTCTGGTACTATATCTTATAAAACTGCTGCACAGTTAATTGCAATCTGAATGGTCGTAATTACCATATTTCATATCTTTTTGCAAACAACACAGAAATCCTGTCCCCTCGCCATGGGGTCTGGTAAAACACTGTAGCTTTGGCCTCTACAAACACGAAGGTAGTGTTGTGTTTAGCAATTCATATTTCACTCTTCTCTCAAATGTGTTTTAAAATGAGCACAATGAACTGAATTTGAAACATAAATCGCAACTCTAATCGCTACTGCAATATATGACAGAAAGTCGAGGTGTCTTGTCCAAAATTGCGCAGCTTCTGTACAGTAATGACTTTTGAGAATGTTTACATTTATAGCGTTTGGTTTAGAGAAGTGACTGATGAGATGTTGTTAATTAGGGTCACTGACTAATTGACTTAACACACGACAGTACAAACCATTATGAAGTTAAATTGTCAAAGTTTTCCTGGCATGGGCATTGGTTAAGGTCAGTACCCGCCTTTTTGTATGAATAATTTTAAGGACAAACAGTCAAACGTAGTGTCATCCTCAGTGCCTGTAGCTTAAACAGCCGCAGTGAGACGATTTGACATTTGGCATCTCATTGTCACATTCTTTGTTTCTGAATAATTAGCTTGTCTGAAGCAACTCAAGCCGACTTTGTGGTCTCGTTCACTTCATTTGTCTGCCCTCTTTGCTTTCCTTGTCATTCTGAATCAGCGGGGAAACAAATGCAATTTCTCTAATGGAAGAGAAACGAAGGCTTGAAAGACGTGTAATTAAAGTAACATTTGCACTGCCGGTGTGGGAGGAGAAGTCTTATGGATGGATAGTGATGAGTTTGGCATTCAAGGGCAGAAAAATGTCTTTGCAAGGCCCTCTTTGCTTCTTTCTTTGTCTTTCCGTGTTGTTTGGGATGATGGCCTCTGTTTGAGCTACTCACTGACCACCCGCTGGAACCGAAAGCGGTCATGCCCTGTACTCCTGTGTCTGCACGGTTATATGGGACCACCTGCTGAGCCGAAACGCCTGGCTACCTGGCAGAGAAAAGTATAGATGATGGGAAGTAGAGTCAGAATGTATATGGATTTTTTTCTTTTCATTTTTTAATGCGTGTGTGTTGAACGGTTGTTTGTCGCATAATATAAGATGTACAACTTGAGGGATAGATGCATAATTTTATTGACATTCATTAATCTGAAAAGGAAACATTTTATTGTCCCAGTTCAAATGCGTGTCCGAAGCTTTTTTAAACATGTTGTGTCAATATTGTCAATCACTCTTTATTGATTTCTTTTCTGTCATATTACCATGTCCATTTACTCCAATTTCTATGTATTACTACAATAAATTTGAAATATCTCTAAAGTAGCACTTGTTCCTGCTGCAAAAAAGAGCAATTAGAATGATCAGTAAAAAAGGTTATAGAGATTGTAACTGATTGTAACTGCAGAACTATAAGAAATATGATGCTGTTTTTGTTGAGTTTTGTGACCTGGTGAGGAGTTGGGGAATCTAATTGATTTGATTTTTAAGTTGTTATTAGGAACAGATAATACAATATTAATCTTCCCTCTGTTCCTTTTTGTTCATGTATGGAAGAGTATTGTGTAATGACATGACATGAACAAATAAATAAACTAATAAGGAAATAAGGAAGCAATAGTGATCACATTCACAATGGGAGTATATGCTTTTAATCAATTTATGCTTATGGCAAATATCAACGGCATAGATGAGCGCTGTATTGACACATACGTTTTATTCTTTGTACATTTGACAGTGGATAAGGGAAAAAGTGTGTGAGAGACGCCTGACATTGAGAAAATTACTTTGGTGGGAATCGAATCCGGCAGAGAGTCTGAGGACCCAGTCGCTGCACACGCCTTCGGCAGGACCCACCTAAACTGTCACCTCTCATTTGTCAGCCTCGGATTTCCAACGGGCGCTGGTGGAGGGTGAAGAGTACAGTAAATGTTATGAAAGTGTTGGTTAAAAAGTCACTGCACTCGTGTGTCGGCGATGTAGTTCATGAACTAAAGAAATTCAAATGCATTGACTGTCTGCACCTGCTGTTGTGTTTCTTTAAAGAGCCGAGTGTTTTCACCTGAATTTGCACACGTGCACACACAAACCGGCAGGGCCACACCTCATTGAATATAAACTGCCATCTCCCAGGGCAAACATCAAATATAATCACATTTGTAATGTCAAGGAAATGGTGTGTCAATATTTGCTTGCTCTGTTATTGTTGTGAAATGGGGAACTGACTGGTGTGTCACTGCGGTGTGCATTATGTTTGACAGTTGGTCTTTTTTAGCACCAACGTGTCTCCTTTTCAGGGAAGCTGGAGAATATTCACAATAAACTCACATTAATTAAGCTGGCCTAAGAGATACAATCATTTGAATTTCTAGTTTATGTTCCTGAGTTGAGGCTGGATCAGACTTGTACATTAAAGGCCCCATACCTGATTTATTTATTTATTACAAACTATACTAATACTGACTTAATATGTTAGAAAAGTTAGGAATGAATTTGGACCACAACTAACATATTTGTAATATCCCCATTCTTCACAGGGACAGGTTTATAGGGACATTTCACAACTTGCAGGCTCACATTTCAGGGTCATTGTCACAGAAATGCTGGAAAACTCGCCTGAGAGTTCATGAAATTCATACAAATGCTTCTTAAGTAGATGGACAGTGTTTTCCCCGCAAATGTCTGAGTTTACAATACACTAAAGGATGACAAAACAAAATGTGTTCCACTACTAGAAAACAAATCAAGTATATTGCCTTTAAAGCAGAACTAAGTAACTCATGCCCCTAGAGGCCATAAGCGTCACTGCAGGTGTTGTTGCATGTTGAGTTTTTTAAATTGTTTTAGTTAGTTTTTCAAATTAATTGTCCGTAAGAGTAAATACTACGCTGACAGAAAAGACAAAGGGAGAGAGGGATATTGTACATCTAATTACACAATTACATTATTTTTTTTCACTCAAACTCGGCTAACCCGCTGTTAGCTTTGCCCGTTAGCTTCCTCTTTGTGAATCCATTAGTGTGTATTGCGCCTCCGACCCGGTGCAGGCAAAGTTGCAATTGTGGTTTTCTGGCCAGAGACACCAGGGGGAGATGAAAGACCCTCCAATTATACCATTAACCCTTGTATTACCTACAGAGGGACTACAACAAGGATTTATTTAGGTAAACAAGTTAGTTAGTTCTTCTTTAAGCTATGTTTCTTTACACTGGTTTGGCATTTGATTTGTTCTGGGGTTGCCTTGGTTTTAAAGACGTTTTAGGTTCTGAAATCCCAAAGCCTTTTATTTCGTCTTATCTCAATGGCCAAGTCTGAAGTATAAAGTATGTGAAATAGTTGTATTTTACTTTCAGGTAATTCTCAGTCCTACCTTTTGAAAGACATAATTCTGCAGACGTTCCACTCTGTTACTTTATGTCCTTCATTGAGTTGAGCATGACTTTGCTCTAATAATCCATCTCGTGCTGTGTGAAATATCCTTTTATGCCTAGTCTCATTATCATAATGGTTTTCACTGTTACTTCATGAACCCGAGGCTTCAAATCATCCTATCTCTGTAAGGTGAGGATGTAATGGCAAAAAATCCACCTAAGCCTGGCTTCTCTGCTCTGCCGGTATGTAGCCCATTAAACTACACTCTAAATCACAGGGGCCCGCTGCCAGATGGTTATAATTACTATGTTGTACATTTTCCATGCTGTAGCCAAAGCCAGCTTCATCTCAATTTACGGTACGAGTCAGATTGATTTTTGTTTTTGCAGATGAAATAAAGACTGTGATTTACAAAATGAAGTATATTTTATTAATTATGGAGACCAAAAAACTATTATTATGCATTGTATTTTTTGGCACAAAGGCACAATTGCGAGCCATTTGCTTTCTTTCTATTTTTAGTTTGAAGAAGGACCTGAGTACGGGCCCAGGTGCACCTACTGCGTCTGTACGATCAGATATAAGAAAGACATATTGTTTCCTGCCCAGTGGAAAGAGAGAACTTTTGCCATCCAAATTAGTTGTTTGCCTGTCTCATGACATTTATCATGGCTGTTCTACTTTCAGCTGAGGTTGCTTGCTATTTTTCACTTAGATGTCCCCACTTAATCTTCTAATGCTACTTTTCTTTTGTGCACTATTGTTATTTCAGTGCATGCCTCTGCCCGTTAAATTCACCCATTATCCCAATACTTGGAGCTGTGTAACAAAAGTCATTTGTTTCTGGCTATAGGTGTTGAGCTTTTGTTTTCTGTTGTTTCCTTGGCAAAGGCGGATTTCCTGTTTGGTGTTTTTATGATTAGTTGATACATTTTACTTTGTATATAAAATCATTGCAGCCAAATGAGTCAAATAGCACCGTATCTGTAGGTGTGTGTGCCATCTGTTGCACCTTCTAAAAACTCCTCCATACTTGTTTGTTTACTGTCTTGAGTAGTGTCTAAGTTTTATTTAATTTACATCCTGTTAAAAGTGCCTGCAGTGGCTCAGGTTGCACCCAAAAGAAATGTATTGATCAATCTGAACAATAATTTCTGTTGAATAGATTAACTCTTATTTATGGATTGTTGTTCTCTCTTCATGAGAATTATTACTGAATTGTGGGTCAGTGCCCGCCCTCCAGTACCTATGTGACCACGCTGGGCTTGTTAGCTCAGTCAAGTGCACAGGATACCGGGCCTAAAAGGTCCTCTTTGTTTGGAGCTTTGTTGTGTCTTGTGAACCATTTTAGTGAGTCAGATTGAACCACATTTACACGATCACAGCCAAACAAGGATTAGTCCATGTTAAATGCTCACACCATCGCACTGTAATTTACAGTGGGTCACGAGTCGGAGTGTGTAAAAAGCACCAAGAGCATCATACTGACCCTTCACGTTCTCACCATCCCACTGCTGCAGAGTGTACACAGAGGAAGCTCTGTCTGCCGAGGCCGTTTCATTTGATGGACCAAAGACAACAGACCCTTTTCCAACTTCAATCACTAAATATAAGATGCACATCAAACAAAGGCAACATGCTTTGAAAAGATAAAAGTTATCTATTGTTTGTTTATGTTTATTTGGTAGGGACAGTGCAAGTTAATGAACAAGCCACACCGGATTGTAGCCTTGGGCTAATTTCCATCCGTCGTCCCCCATGCGCACTCTCAAACACACTCTCATTCATCCTGGCCTATTGTACATGTTTTTAGTGGTAGGGGAAACCGGAGTACCCGGAGGAAACCTACGCAGACACGGGGAGAACATGCAAACTCCACACAGAAAGGCCCCGGCCTTGGTGGGAATCGAACCGGGACCTTCTAGCTGTGAAGCACGAGCGCTAACCGCTGTACTACCGTGCCGCCCTACCATGCCGTTTTACAGGCATGGTCCAACAAATTACAGTGAAGTTAAGCTAAGTGCAGGTGTTTAGGCTATTATGATAAAGAAGTTTTAAATATGCCATTATAAAAAATTAGAGGGCTATTTGCAAGTGAGTTTGATGATAATTGTGAATTTTTCTCACTCAATCTATAATTCATTTCATTCATTCATTCATTTATTTATTCATTTCGGCCAGACAATGGCAACAACAAAAAACAAAAAAATACAGCATACAAATAAAACGATCCATTTCCACCCGAAAGGGAGTGGGAAGAAGATAACTTATTAAATCCCACCCCCAATTCCCCATTCAGAGCTCACCACATTCAACTTCACTGTTGCATTGCTCAAGGATTACTTTACAAATAATATATTGTGGCGGCATTACCATAGGTAACAAAATTTGCAAATAACTGTATACAAACAATATAAGGAAAATTAAGAAAAATTAACAATACCAACAATGGTAATGGACAATATACCAATACTGGTAAAAAACAAAATAAACCAACGATGGTAGGGAAACATTGAGCACTTATTAAGACTATGAGACAACAGCAAGTTAAATTAAAGACCCTCTTCGCTATATTTTAACCAAATGCAATGTTTATACAACAATTTGAATCGATGGACAGTTTGGCATTGCTTGTGTTGTAAGTCCAGTTTGTTCCAGAGTTTTACTCCGCATACAGACAAACAGAAACGTTTACGAGTGTTTTGAGCTCTCGGCAATGAAAAATATCCCAAACCTCTCAAGTCATAAGCTCACGCTGGAGTTATAAAAAAACGTTGTAGGTTAGGCGGTAATAATTTGTTGAATGCTTTGTATAAAACTATAGCTGTACTATATTTTACAAGGTCATCAAATTTTAACAACTTTGACTGCATAAACAGATTATGAGTATGGTCTAGAACAGTGGTTCCCAAAGTGGGGGTCGGGACCCCTCAGGGGGTCGCGAGGCCTAGGGTGGGGGTCCCCAGATGATTTCAAGATGAAACAAAAAAGAAAAATGCTACTGTTTTTAGCATATTTTTGAGTGTAAAACAGCCTATAATTAGTGAAATCCATTATTATTCAAAATAAACAGTTTAAATACATATTAACTTGATGTTTTTCTGGCCTAAAGTAGGATAAGAGGCAATAACTTTATGCAATGGGGGTCCCGAGATGTATATGTGTCGATTTTTGGGGTCCCAGCCAAAAAAGTTTGGGAACCCCTGGTCTAGAAAACCAACCTTGTGAATGATCCGCATTGCTCTTTTTTGTAATATGATCAGCGGATTAATTGTGTTCTTGTAAGTATTCCCCCACACTTCAACGCAATACGTAAGGTATGGGAGTACCAAGGTGCAGTATAGAGTACGGAGTGCATTTCCATCAAGGTATAATTTTGCTTTATTTATAATTGAGAGGCTTTTTGAGATTTTTGTTTTAACGTGTCTGACATGGGGTTTCCATGACAATTTACTATCAATAATTACGCCCAAAAATGTAATCTCATTTACGATTTCAACCTGGGTACCATCAATACTTATGGTCTGATCAGACATAGCATTGCGATTACCAAACATCATTATCTTAGTTTTGTTTATATTCAAGGATAATTTATTTGTGTCCATCCACTTTTTTATTGTATTTAGTTCCCCGTCTACCGTCTCTACAAGGTCATTATAATCATCACTACAGTAGAATATATTAGTGTCTGCAAATAGTATGAGTTTCACATCTTTGGACGTATTAAAAATATCATTTATATACACATTAAACAGTTTTGGCCCCGACACTGACCCCTGGGGACACCACAAGCAACATTCATTCTAATTTGTAAAAAAAGAAAAACCTAATTAACAATGGGATTGAGTGAAAGCTAGAAAAATGTATTCAGTCCTGTTGCCAAGTACTGAACAGGCCAAATTAGCAACATATTCTTAGTGAGTACACTACTTTGGGAAATACGCCTTCCCATTGTTGGTCAAAATAAGCACTACTGTATATAATTCTAAACAAAGGGCAACCTCTTGACCTATTTACAGTACAAAACGTTTGCAATGCATAGTTTTTACTTTAGGTTGCACATCTGTATACAGCTGTGTTCGTGGCTACCTGGGGATTGTGGGGGAAATGATTTTATTCCCTTTCTGCTTGTTATTGTTTTTGAGTTTGCGCCGTGTCGGACCCTGCAGCTGAGCCTCATCTCCATCCTCGGTGGGGGGCCGCTCACACCTGTGGGCAGGAGGCAGCTGTAACGTGTAAATAAAGCAACAATAATGCATTCCAATGTGTTTCTGTAATAAAATATTTATACAATTGGAGCAGGCACAATCAAACAGTGCATGGTTTGTTTGCTGTTTTGGGCTTTTTTTTATAAAAGACAGGGTAGTGTTGGATGCTTATTCTATACAAAAACCTCTCATGTTTTTTCATTTCTTGAGACTATTTTTTTTTTACACCACTCCCCGCTGCAGTCCCCCCCCCCCACCCCCTTTTGATCTTCTAGTCCCACTTGGGGTTCGCCATCACCTCTTAGTTTCAATAGACTCATCTCAATGCCTCACTTCTAGGACTGTCCCTCTTCCTAACCTATTCTTTTAATCTCCTCTCTCCTTTTCTAATACAGGCCTGTTGCCACTCTCTGATCCTCACTCTCACCAAATGCTTTTTGGTCCATCTCTCCGCTCATACTTATTTGGAGCGTGCACCTGCTCCCCTGTAACCCTCGTCTTTTGTTGGGGGTGGCTGCGATTGAAATGTGTTATGTATGACCTTTGTGTACACATACACACACACACTCACAGCTCCAGATGATGCCTGTAATGCTCTGGACATGGCCTGAATTCAAAGTTGAACCTATAGAGTCAACTGTTGATGCTGCCGTGCCGCTACATGTCTAGTTTTTGATATTTTTTGGTAGGACCTCAAAATATAAACCACACTCAAAAGTTACTGTGGTCACAAATCCTAAAGGAGGCAATGATTTCACCTCATAATGTGTATTGAAGTACATGGGCAGTTTTTGCTTAAATGCTAAATATGTAAAATATGCTCTGTGAATTGAAAATTGTCAGTAAAATTGTAATAGGATATTTATCTACAATTTTTCAGTCCTACTTTAGTAAGTCTCATTGCTTGAATATTTTTGCCCCATAGCTTGCTTTCACATGCACACATTCCTACTCATAATTGGGTACACTGTGTACTTTTTTGACCTTTTTTGACCTAACTACAGATCAGAGTTCAGCCGTTTTTTTTGTACTGTACAGTTTTTGAAATTGCCTCATGGTCCATAATATGCAAACATTAACCAAACGGCTCTTTTTGTATTGGCTGTGGCAACTTTCCCATGCAAATGTTATGCAAATTCTCAAGAGATTTCCCAAAGCAAGCTTGGAATTTATGGCGGTATGAAAGCTGACTCAGAGTAACACCTGATTTGAGACAGAAAGATTGCATTGGAAAGTTCCCTCTGCTCTAGCCTTCACAGTAACACATCCTGCAGCAGTCAGAGGCTCAGGGCTCAAAATTCATGGAATTCCCGGGTGGGACTCCTCACTGTGCACACAAACAGTTTAACATGTTCTTTTTCTGCTTAACGTAATGTTCCATCCAGAAATGCGCTCAGCTCAAATTGCTGAACATGTGATACTTGAGATTTTTATCAAAACCTGTGCAATGGTGCTTGTTTTGATCATTTTTAGCACGGAACCTGGTGTTTAAAAGATATTTGTCTGCAGTTAATGTCATATAATGAATGAATGTAATATATTTATACTTTCTTGGTCTTTGAAATATGCCTAAAGTGCATATGATGGGTTCAATCCTTTAGTTCAGGGGTGTCTAACTCGTTTGGGTCATGGGCCGAAATTCAGCCCCCACGGCGGGCGTGGGCAGCATATAAGGTAAAGGACTGTGGCCTTATAAATAACAACGGCTTACACTTATTGTGCTCGATGGCGATAAGTTACTTTTGTTCACATGGCTATAATATGCTGTTTATATCCTGATCTCTTATTATGTTAGTGCCCCCTGCTGGACACGTGTGGAATTCTTTTTTTAAATTTAAGCTGCCCCCTAGTGGCTGGAGTGAGCATTCTGGTTATTTCTTTAAAAATCCATAACTCCGCACAGGAATGGGTTAGACATACTTTTTTTTGACATACTCATGCCCTAAAGTAATGCCTTCAGGGAGGAGACTGCGGAATCTACGGGCCAGCTCCAGTCGAATGAAGAACAGTTTCATACACAAGGCCGTCGTGAAGCTGAACTCCCTGCCCTCCCTCCCACCCATCTTCCCCCACCTGGCGGCACGGTAGCGCAGCGGTTAGCGCCTCCGCTTCACAGCTAGAAGGTCCCGGGTTCGATTCCCACCTGGACGGGGTCTTTCTGTGTGGAGTTTGCATGTTCTCCCCGTGTCTGCGTAGGTTTCCTCCGGGCACTCCGGTTTCCCCTACCACTAAAAACATAGGCAATAGGTGAATCCTCCAGCCAGGTGATTCTGACCATCAGCTTGGCTGCACATCATGGAGATGGGTCCCCGGGCGCGGCACTGCCGTCGACCACTGCTCCTTACGGGTTGCCTCAACGGCATCGAAGGATGGGTTAAATGCAGAGGACAAATTTCCCTACGGGGACAATAAAGTATACAAACAAACAAACAAACCCCCTGCTCCACAATCAAGGATGAGAGAAATATAATTTCAAATCACTCACATGGTTTGACAAATAAAAATCTTGAATCTTGAATCTCTACAAAGGGTCACATTAAATCATCTCGCAGGCCGCATCTGGCCCACGAGCCAGATGCGGTGTGCTTTAGTTATGACTTAGTTTGATGGATAATATCTGTGGTAAGTATCAATCATAGTTTTACTATTAAACATAGTCAATTTAATGAAGAAATGTTAGGGAAAAGCTATTATCATTTTTTTTTGTCAGTGACATACAGAATTCTGACTCACTCATTCCTTATTGGCTGGCACAGCAACAGTTAAAAATATCTGCCTATGTCTCTTCCTGCTAGTGTCCAAAAAGGAATGTGAATGTGTGTTAATTATGTTTTCGCAAAAATTGTCTCTAATGTGGAGACATGGGTCTTTATAGCTTGTCCGTCCATGGGAGTGGATCTCTCCTTCTATGGTTCTCCTCAAGGTTTCTCTTTTCTCACCCTGGGTTTTTGAGTTTTTTCTCGCCGTGCTGGAGAGTCTAAAGACAGGGAACACCCATGCCTCTCCTCATCACCTGCTGCTGACATTTAATTGGGCATTATGTTTATGTTTGCCTGGATACTTCACTTGCCTGGACTTTACATTGTCTTATTTACTGTTTTGTTTAATTGCCTTAATGTTTAGTGCAGCCCTGTGAGGCAACTCCTGTTGTGATATTGGGCTATACAAAACCATTGATTGATTGATTGATTAATGTGTCTGATGCACTCAACAGTTACTGATATGCTAAAAAAAATTCTCTTCCCTGTTTCTGCAGATGACGCAGCAGAAGCGGACTTGTGGGTGCTCAACAGTTGTACAGTAAAAAACCCTGCGGAGGATCACTTCCGAAACTCCATCAAGTAAGAACCATTTCCAACAGTTTTAGGCCTGTCCGAGCCTTTTTAGTGACCGAAGAAGCTTGGTCAAACTGTGGTGGGAATGCCTGTTCAAAAATACTCACTGCATGCTGTATTCTCATACGAGTTTGAACTTGCCTTTTCTACAAGAATATATTGTATCAGAGAAATCGACATGGGCCATCATACATCAACACATTTTGAAATGTGAAAAGGTGCGTTTATTGCGAACATCACTAATCTTTGTCTTAAATTTCCGGTTCTCACTGCATAACTTAGACACGCAACGATAAGTTTGAGTATGAGCTTTCCAAACTAAATGCATTTTAGGTGGTGGCTTCAATAGCATGAATTAGTGTGCGTCTTGTGTGATGGAAATTAATTTAAGTCAAAGTGAATTGTCCCGGGTGACTGTGGCTTATGTGGGTAAATATGCCACTAGCACACCGAGCGCACATGAACCCAACTGTGCTTTTGTAAATGAGTTGGAGATAAACAGGGGCTGGGGGCTTCACAGTGGAAGGATGCTTTATTACTTGTGGAGAAGTGGGGCTGCACTTTGCATCCCTGCCATATGTGTGGGACACGCGCGACTACTGGGAGGAGGAACAGGAGATTCAGGGGCTTGTTACACAGACAGTTGGGCCACACCGTTTCCTGTGTGTAAGCAGAAATAGCCTGCGCTTTCCAGCATATTATCGGCAGCCATTAATTCACTGTAGGCTATAGCTGTTGTAGGGGCATCCATCAAAATCCGTGACAATAAAATCTAAAAGTTTCCCGTTTAAATGTGCTATTTTGGTGCCAGAGAAGTTTTAAATGGGTTTTCTATGACACTACTATTTCCGCAGTGCTTTATTGCATGGCGCAGACTTGGGTATAGTCTGTCTTGCTGCCACTAATGGAGCTAGGGCAGCATACCAAAACCTTTTGTGATCGCAATTACACTTTATATACATTTTATGAATGCTTTATTAACACATGTATTAATAAGACTGATAGAGACTTAAGTACTGCTCTTAATAAATGAGTAAAGTCAAAAAGAAAATTAGATTGTGAAGCTCTTTTAAGACTTGGGTAAAGCCTCTCTTGCTCTGCATTGTACTAAACCACTAATAGCACAGTCTCTGAATGCTAAAAAGCGCATTTGCATGGATATTTGGATGTGCATATGCGTGTCTTTGAAATGTCCAAATCCATAGCGTAATTTACTGTCAGAGACCTCTCAAATCAATGAACGCTGAAGGCATTAAAGAAACAGTTGCTCAACAGCATGTAATTAAACTGCACTCTGTTTGTAAGCCGCATATTTGTGTGTGCGCAAGACTTCTTCACTTGGCTGTCTCCAGTAATTTGAATGATCAAGGGAACGTGGGCTTAACGAGAACGCGGTTTGTGCACTGTTTTCTAAATACACCAATTCCCATATTATATTTACATTCATTTCAATATGAATTTAATATTCATGAACTAACCATGAGAAAAAAAGAAAAAAATCATTAATGTTAATTGAAAGGGGACACAGAACCAACAGAATGAACCCTTGGAAGAGGTCCAGGGAGTATTTGTAGGGCGTGTGCTGCACAGTTGTGGCAGATGTGTGCATTTCTATTCTGGCCTCAGGCTGAAGGACGCTGGTGTGGCTTAAAGAGAATAATAAAAAAAGCAGACTTTGTGAAATCTAAACTTTACTTTGGAAGAAAGCACACTTTTATAGATACCAGTACTTGATCAACTATGCTGGCAAGTGAACATTACTTAACGTTACATAACCTACATTGTTCATTGTCTAAAATCATAAAACTCAATGATAATGTTCTGACATTTATTGGAAGACTATTTTATTAGAGTAAAAAACATTTTGTTACTATTCATTTGTGACAGGACATGACAACCTAACTTGCTGTTGCATTGTCTCAGGACCCACCAAGCACCAAAAGAAATATTTTCTTAAAGTGTAGTTTCAGTAGAACTTTAAAGGCCCTGTACCTGATTATTATTATTTTTTTTTTAAGATGAAGGCAAGAAATGTTAGATGTGGTCCAAACTCATTCCGAACATTGCTAACATATTTATATCATCCCATTTCTTCACAGGGACGAGTTTATAAGTGTTAAGCACGTTTCTCAACTTGCCGGGTCACTATTCAGGGCGACTTTCACAGAAATGCTGGAAACCTGGAAGTTAATGAAATTGATACAAATGCTTTATAATTAGATGCACAGTGTTGTTATCAGAAATATCTGGGTTTACAATATATTAGAGGAGGACAAAACTAATTTTGTTTCACGACTAGAAAAAAACAAACCGGTATAGTGCCTTTAAGAGGGATGTGTTAGAGAATTAACAATGGCGTTCGAGAGGATTGATGAAGAATAGGCAACAGTGTGGATGTCTTATACAGGAGAAGTTTATTTACCATCGGTACGGGACCCGGAGACATGAACTCAAGACATTGCGCTAGTCCTACCATTCAAGTCTGTCTATGCTTCCAGAGAAGGGGGATAAATGCACTCTCGAGCGTCATACTGATACGCAAGCAAAAGATTCAGTGGCTGAGAGTGGGCACCTGAGCACCACAGTCAAGGCTATGACAGAGATAGTACAACTGTACAGCTTGACCCAGTATGATAAATAGCGATTTAATGTTATACTCTAACAGGATATTATGCAAAATTGACATTTTAGAATATTTTACTACTTAAAATGTTGTTCTCTCATCAAAAACATACCTGGATCAATGTTTAGAGCTGCTAGCGCATCTTGGAGTAATCTTTGGATCTTCATCAGTGGCTATTCTTGGCATCGCGCCAACAGCTCCCAAATGAGTGACTTCAGCCACATGAGCCGAGCGTGCCTGTGATTTTTTTTAAATGGTCACATTTATATAGCTCCTTTCCACCTGCTTTAGGCTTTCAAAGCGCTTTAAGGAACCACTCACCCATTCGCATGCTCATTCATACACCAGTGTACACAGACACTGCAGGCAAGGTGGGTGAAGTGTCTTGCCCAAGGACACAATGACAGTGTGCAATTGTGGGGTTTGAACTAGGGCTGAAAGATATATCGTTATCGTATCGATATCGTGATATGAACATTCAAGATATTAATATCGAAAAAGCAAGATCTATCGTTATGGTATTGATATCGAGATATGAATAGGGATGGGTACGGTTAAACGGTGCCTACTTGGTACCGATCGAAAAGCTCCGGTCGGGGGAGGTATCAAAAAACTACGATTCTTTCGGTGCCAACTTTCAGTTCTTTTTTTCTCTAGACGTCAGTGACCCGCAGCGAGTCTAAAAGAAGCAACATGAACGTGTGCGCAGACAATGAGCCGCTTCAGCGCAAATGGAGCGAAGCAAAGCTATAACTTGCGCTGCAGCAGGAGGAGGACACAGGAGAGGTTGGGCGCGGAGGCCTCTCCCTTTCTCTCCTGTGTCCGCCTCCCGCTGCAGCAGTGGGATAAATACGGCTCTCCGTCCTGTGAAAGCATTATGGTTGTGACGAAAACTTGTGAGGCTGCAACGCGATGAGCTTTTGGAAGAATTTGCGCGAGCTGAGGGGAAAGGGAGAGAGCAGACACTCAACGGCGCTGGTGACAGAAAGACGCTGGAGCTGCGCGTAACACATTCAGCTGCACGAGGTTGCGCTGGTTCTGTCTGTAACAAAACCAGATGAACTTGAGTCCAAAGGATTTGTAGGGAGACTTTCTATCAGGAGTCAAATTGACAGCAGTCAAATTGACCGCTGCGGCGGTGCTATACGATGCATGTTTTAAATAGCGTTAAAAAAATAAAAATAAAAAAATAGAAATGACAAAACTCAATATGTGGCGCGCGGTGTTGATTCTGTGGCGGTGCGCCACAGAATAGTCTATGTATGGGAAACACTGAATATGGTGGGGGAGCATCATGCTATGGGGCTGCTTTTCCTCAGCGGGGACTGGGAAGATTGTAAGAATAGTTGGGAAGATGGATGGAGCCAAATACAGAGACATTTTGGAGGAAAACCTGCTGGAGTCAGCAAGAGAATTGAGGCTGGGGCGGAGATTCACCTTCCAGCAGGACAGTGACCCTAAACACAAAGCTAAATCTACAATGGAATGGTTTAAAAACAAACATATTAATGTGTTAGAATGGCCCAGTCAAAGTCCTGACCTAAATCCTATTGAAAATCTGTGGAAAAACCTGAAAACTGCTGTTCACAAATGCCCTCCTTCTAATTTGACAGAGCTTGAGTTGTTTTGTAAAGAGGAATGGACTAAAATGTCAGTCTCTAGATGTGCAAACCTTGTATTCATACCCCAGAAGACTTGCTGCTGTTATTGCAGCAAAAGGGGGTTCCACAAAGTATTAATTAATGCTGTATGAATACTTGTGCACGCCCCACTTTTCACTTTTTTTCCCCACTATTTTTTGAAAAATAACAGAATCATGTATCATTTTGCTTTCACTTCACAGTTGTCTGTTACTTGTGTGTGAACTTTCAGTAAAAAAAAAATCTAAATAAAATCTTTATATTTAGGGTTGTAAACATGACAAAATGTGCAAAAGTTCAAGGTATATTAGTACTTTCGCAAGGCACTGTAAACTAATCCTCAATAAAACTGCACTCTTTTGTATTATGATGTTTTTATTTTTCTGAAAAATGCTTGTTTTTCACCTAAACCATAGTTATATCGTGTCGTATCGAGATGTCTGGCATGAATATCGAGATATGAAATTTTGTCCATATTGTTCAGCCCTAATTTGAACCACCAACAAGTCACAAGACTACCCGCTCTACTCTATGCGCCACTGTCGCCCCAAAAGTAAAACTACTGTATTATTATTTTTTGTTCCAGCCATTTTAGATCAATATGGCGTCTTCTAACAAACTAAGTGTCAGATGGTGATAAAGATGTGTTTGACATTATTACCAAATACCTGGAAAAAGGTATTTTGGTTCAACAGTAGTACCTTTTAACGATATCAAGCCAACAAATGATTACATAGAGTATAAGAAGGCTAAACTCACTTATAAAGGAGGCGGTAATGGGGAGATGGAAATGCTCGTCACCATTATGTAGGTCAATAATTAGTGTATAGCGGATTTAACTCATGGCAAACGCAGTTTGTCATCTGCTAAAACTTTAAAAGCGGAATTGATTTTATGCCCCAGGACTTCCAGGTATTCAGTGAAATTGCAGTGACCTTTTGAGTTCTCTGCTGAGGCCCTCGGTTATATTTGTGTGTTGAGCTAGTGCTTCTGTCTAAGTCCTGGATTTTTAGCCGACCGGACACACATTGCTCCCTCAGGCTGCTTTCGGTGCAATCCAGAGATTGGCATTTAATCTGTCACTTCTCCAGGGCATTAGCCTACATTTTAGGGTACAGACCAAATCCTTCCAGATAGACATAAACACACGACTGGAGATGGGGACATGCGTGGGTCATGTATGAGCCCTGTCATGTATCTTGATCTTTCTCTGAAAATGCTGATTTTATTGAATAATGCCTGCTAATCTGCATTCTTGCAAGACATGACATGCGCAATCACATTGCTACTGGGCTTAAGACAGCCACAAAATGGAAAAGTTTATTGCATGTTGACTTTCCATGCTGATATTTTAACCTTTATTAATAGATGTCTGTGTAGGCTCTCAGTCGTACAATGAAGGTTCTTGAGTCAACTTCTGTACACTGTAGTTGAAGCAAAGTTTTAGCTCAGCCCGCAGACTAGATATACATAGACCACTGGGAGGAGTTTAGCTAAGTCCCTCCCCTCTATTAACAGCTACTCTCCCCTCTGTGTAAACACCTTTGTAGTTCTAAGTCTTAATGACCCCACTCACACCTGAGTTTCAGTCTGAACGAACCTGCTCTCAACAGATCACTGTCAATTATCTGCCTATTGATCTGTCCCGGGCTGAGTTTCAGTCTCATTAGCATGACAGTGCCCTCCAGGCCTGGGGCCTCATTTATCAAACTTGCTGCGCACAAAATGAGGCCAGAACTTTGCGTAGCCGCTCCTCGGCGCCAAAGGTGATATTTATAGAAAACAAACTGAATGTGAAACATTGGGCTCCTCCACGCAAACTATATAGCTGCCGCACGAGGTACACACTTTTCAGAAACACTGCTGAGAGACAAGGAGAGGCGAGGAAAGAGGGAGTGGAAGCCAGTTTGAGGAAGTCATGTTTGGTCACTTTTTAAATTATTCATTTGAACTTTATTTTCATCAGAAATTACAAAGATTAGAATGAAATGAGCAACTTATCACAATATTTGTGAAAAACATATGCGACTTGTTGCATACGTGCACGCTCGTACCTGTGCACGTATGCGTACTGGCGCTGAACCCTTTTAAACAGGAAGCAGGAATGAGGTACTGTGCTTTAGTTGACTCATCTCTGGACATAAGTCTGACCAACTGGGTTTAGGTCCAAAGCTCGGGTCACATCCCCATTCAGACACGAGGCCGTCTTTAAGCACCGGCACCGCGGCTCCACTGCCCGCTCCCTCAGACACCACCCAGACACTGACCTCTCCTCACTCACACCACCCAGACAGAACAGCTGCTTTTTCCAACACAGAGCCCAAGCTCACGTACAGCGTGCGCAATGGTTTGGATGAATGAAATGCCCCACAGTTGATCGTGTTTTTATTGGCAAACCCAAACCTCTCTATTGGCAAATACAGCCGACACTTAAGGCTCTTCTTTATGTTCCAAACATGTGTTTTGAAAAGTTGTATTGATGGAACATACAGAAAGATGGCAATACGTGTGATCAGAGAAGTTCACTCTTCATTAAAACTCCTCGAGCCCGTGTCGTCTCTGCACGAGCTGCAGCAGCATCAGCCCCTCCCTCTGTGTCCCTCGCCTTCGGGAAAACCCACTCATTACCGCCTCATATTTAGGGAAATCTCATTCATAAGTCACTTTGCATTGCCATTTATGCTCAAATGGAGGCAGGCTGAGGGCGTGTCATGATGTCCACATCTTTCTGCTCCACATGTAATCAACCTTCCATTTAACCCATTTTTTAAGTTGACTCCAATGCTGTACAAGAAAAGTCCTATTCATTCGGGGAAAGCTGAAAGTGCAGTAAGAGTCTTAATTGTTTTAAGCTCATTTCTCTAATAAGGTAATTCGTAAAACAGGGATCAGAAAGACTTGTGTGATGTAAAGTTAATGGGTAAAGCCAGCTTCTGAGGAAATTGGCCTAATTACCTGCCATGCCGTTAATTCTAGATTAGTTAATATGGATTTATGTGTATTTTCGTAACAAAAATATACCAGCACGTGTGCTGCATGGTCCCAGGTTACGGTGCTGTCGATGCCCCTTCTGAGATCTTCCTTTACAGCAGTCACAAACAACTCCAGGCCTTCATCCTTTTCAGATGTCTGTGCTCTTAAGGCACCCCGCTGTGCTGCAGCCTTTTGACTGATCCCAGATTGTGCGTGAGTTAAGCCAAAGGGACCAAGTTCATATAGGAAAGAAGATAGAAAAGATCACTTTCAACCTGACACTTTTCAAGTTGCCTGGCTGCTACATCTAAATGTTGTATTTTGCAGTGGGACTTTCTGACTTGAAAAAAACAGTCTTATCTGTGATGACCTGATTGTAGTAGAGTAAGTTCAATTTATCTGATGACAAAAGATGCGCACAAATGGTTGATCTATTTTCCCACAAATGTTCTATCTGTACGGTAGCAGCAAACACACTCACAATACATAGATCAAAACTTAAAGAAGCATTTTCTCCATTTACTGACCCCTGTGGCCAGAGATAGTATCATGTGGCCACCGCTATAATATCTCTATCTCTATCTCTACTCATTGATCCACTCAGTCGACTCCACTGCAAAAGCTAATAATTTCTGTGGTGGTCCATTACTGACCTTTTCCAATAAATGTCATCAAAATCTCACAATTACTTTTTGTTATCTTGATGCTGTGCTGTGAATCACACTATGCTAACACCTAACCTTTGTGGCAGCTGTAAAAGTTGTACCTCTGGAAAGTCGATATTGTCTTTTTTTGGGTTCACATATTATATTTGGGATTTCACATTAGTACTTGACAGCTGCTATGATACTCATTATGTTGTTTGTTAAATCTGCAACAACCCCTTGGTCAGGTCTTATTGAGCAGGGCAGAGGGCACCAAGGAGTCCATAGGTCATGCTCTGTTCAGCCTGTGATGAATTACTTGTCTGTTATTGTACGGCAGTGTGGAAGTGAAACCAGAGATTGATAAATCAGATTGGGAGATTCGGGGAGAGGCAATATGTCCTCATCAGTGTCTAAGGGCCACAAATGCCGCTAGAATTTGCTGTAATGATCTGTCTGGATGTTTTATTTCGCTCACACAGGTCGAGCACACTTTAGTTTCCTCAACAGATATAAAAAAAATTGTAGCAACATCAATTGACTACCTTGTTCACAACGTTAGAAATTGATGTCAGGATGTCAGCTGGAAGACAGGGGGCCGAGACGGCTCCGATTTCTTTCCGATTATGAAAGAAATCTTAACAGAAATCCACATAAGTTGGACTGTTGGCTATTCAGTCCACAATCTGGCATGAAGTTCTTTTAAGTAATGAGAAGTGCCTATGTGAATAAAGTATAATGCCACCATTTTAATACTAAATTAAACAATTACTAAGTCTTTGCTGTGGAGAAATATTAACCATAGATCAGTTCTGAACATCTGCATTTTGATAGTTAAGGAAATTGTGCCGTTCTGGTCCATCCATATTAAACTCTTTTCCAATGTTAAAATGTCACGTGAATGCAACCTATTGTGGATGAGGGTATCATTAGAAGTGGCACATTTGCAGAAGTCCGCAGCCCAGGCCATTTCTTTTCCGCTTTAATTGAGCGGAGTTATTTTCAGCGTTCTCATTTTGGGTAGCGGGTATTGTGGAGGTGACGAAGAAGCTATTTGATAGGTTTTCGGGGGCTTGGACTATTTCCAGCCAGTAGTTTTTCTCACAGCAGGTGATGACAGGCTTTCACATGGTCACACAATTACACGTGTCTGGCTATCATTCTCCATCACATACCCACTTTCGCACCCAGACACTCCAGTGACTTCCTTCCTGCTGTTCTTCCTTCATTTTCTGCCTATTTAATGTTTGGGGCCCCTTATTCTTGCACATCCTATGCAGCCATACCTCCATCCCCTGGGTAAAAATGTCAGTAAACTACTTTTGATTGAATGCAGTCATGGTGTACTTTTTCCCCCCAAAGTATGTATTTCTAGTCTTAAATAAATATCTGGTTTATTTTGCATGGTTATACCACAGTCACAGTTCTGCCGTTATCCTGTTTTATGTGATTTAAAACAACTCTTTTCTCTACATATTTAGCCTCTCCATGACCCACAAGACCACTCCTAATTTGCACCATGTTCATGTGCCTTTAAAAATACCCTTCAGCATTTTCACTTTTAGCTGACGTTCATCAAATTAGTGAATATAGAGTGAAGTGGATAAGTGGAGGTTTTGAACTGCGCTGGATTTGGGGCTGGGAGACGTGGCATTTTTCCCCAGTTGTTGGTAAATGTCACTGTCAGATGTAGCTGCTGTGACAGATGGCATATAGCCGCCACTGCACTGACCTTCTGTTCACCTGAACCGGTCCAAAAAGTACACGCACAGTACAGAGCACACACGCGACACCTGCTCCCCCACCCGCTTTGCCTTTGCTTCTTTTACTTTCAACTAAAGCCACACAGGCCCTCTCGCCTCTCTGCAAGAAGTCCCAAGTACAATTCCTGGGCCGGGTGCTCTCCCATGTGCGTCTCCTTGTGTTTTGATGTAATGGATTTCATCCATCACATCAAACACACTAAAAACCTCCAACTAGGTCATTCTGAAGATCTGGAGATGGGTTCAGTCCATTTACTAATCTGTAGTAAAGTAGAAAGTATCCCCTTGCGTAGTATTTAGTGTGAGAACTGAGAAGCCTAAGGACTACTGACTTATTTACAATAAAACAACCAAATATCATATAATAAACTTTCCGTTGACTTGTTATGTGTAATACCGGCTTACCAGTTGTTTAGCCGTGTGCCCTCTGTTTGTCTCAGGGACTGCAGATGGATATGCTCCAAGAGGTTTTTAAGTTTGGTCCAAATCTTTTCATACTATTTGATGAATGCTCCTGTACATAATCACTGTCAAATAAATCAAGTAAACTAAACTAAACATTAGGGATGGGTACCGTTAAATGGTGCCTACTTGGTACCGACCGAAAAGCTCCGGTCGGGGGTGGTATCGAAAAACTAAAATTCTTTCAGTGCCAAATTTCGGTTCTTTTTCTCTCCAGACGTCAACATATGACCCGCAGCGAGTCTAAAAAAGGCAACATGAACGTGTGCGCAGGACTGAGCCAGGACTAAACCAGGACTTACACAGTTTGTAAAACCCAGAGCTAAACTAAACCAGTTATAAACCAGGACTGAATAAGAGACTTGAGTTTATAGGCAAATTGAAAAGCAAAACAGAGCAGTGTCAACAAGAAAGACGTCTTTACCTTTAGCGACAAACCTACGGAGGCTGAGTTTACGTGCTGTTTACAACTTTACAAGCAGCCGCAGCGTGAGGGGAATATCAAATATTGTTTCTGGAAAAGTGAGCGTTCACTCTGTATTAGACATTTTATATGCAGTTTTTGGAAATTATTGGTGGCAGAGTGAGCGCTCACACCATGTAAGGATCTTTGACGTGTGGAGTGCTTTTGCTTCGTCAAAGCGCAGTATGTTTAGCAAATTTTGGCTGAAAGAAACCGTGTCATGATGTGGATCTGGTGTGTCTCTGCAGCTCAGGAGGTAATGATGTCCTCTCTGTCTTTATCGCTGCTTAAGTGGAAATTGTGCCCCAAACACGAAGTTACAGGTGACGCTGCTGCGGCCTGTGTAGCTTCTGTTGTGCTGTTTTAGGACTTTTTCTTGAACGATACTTTTTATACTTTTTATTATTTTAATTGAATTAAAATAAAGTAAAGTAGTGGTATTGAAAAAAAAAAACGAACGGTACCCATCCCTACTAAACATGCAAAGAATTTCTGCAATGTATGTGACATTTGTTGCATGCTTCTATGTGAAATCAATGATCTTTGATGTCTAAAATGTGCACTACTAACTCATGCCCCTAGAGGCTATAAGCGCCGCTGCATGTGTCGTAGCATTTTGCGTTTTTTTACACATTAATTGTGTGTGAGAGTAAAAACTACGCTGACAGAAAAGACAAAAGGAGAGAGGGATATTGTACATCCAATTACACAATGGAGATAAATTTTTTTTACTCAAACATGGCTGTAAATATTGTTTAAGTGGCGCTAGCCCGCAGTTAGCTTTGCCCGTTAGCCTGTTAGCTTCTTCTTCGTAATTCCACTAATGTGTATTGGTGGCTCTGAACCGGAGGAAGGAAAGTTGCAATTGTGGTTTTCAGAGACACCAGGGGGAGATGAAAGACCCCCGAATCATCCCATTAACCCTTGTATTACCCCCAGATAGACTACGAAAAGGATTTATTAAGGTAAACAAGTTAATTAGTTCTTCTTTACAAGTTGTAAATGTAGTTGCATGAAAAACAATCTAATCGCAGTGCTAAACTTGTCAGACAAATTTGGGGTTACTGAAATTGTTCTGGCTGGTTTCAGCTCTCTTCAAATGACAATCGAACACCACTCTAACTGTTCCCATTTTGTCTACTGCCTGGCTCCCTGACACTGTTGTTTTTTGAAGTAAATAAGCGCGCTCATTTCTGTGTAATTCTGTGCAAAAGCCGGAGAGACCGCAGCCTCAGGTGGCAGGTGGGTTTGTGTGGAAGCGGCAGCGTACCACCTGCTGTGTTCCTATCAAGTGTCTTTAGTTACACTCAGTGGGATTTGAGCCTGAACCAACCCTGTGCTGCCGAAATACGAGCTTCCTGGATCTGTTGACCAATAGACAATCACACTGGCAACAACTGTAATACACACACGAATTACACAAAGCATTTTCGGCGAGAGTCAAAAGCTTTTAATGTCGATTTGAACAGGCTGTTTTACTCTGCCTGATTATTTATTAATAAAGGTCAAGCGCACAGAAAAGCGTGTTTATGTTGTGTAGGGAGGCACCTGTAAGCTTTTGGCATTTCCCTACTGAGCTGCGATCTTGTTTTCGAGGCTGACGATCCCAGAGGCTTTTCCAGTTGGTGTTAGCTTGACAAGCACTGACCTGGAAATTTTCAAGCTACTGAGATACATAATACTAGCTGCGAGTTATAAAAGATGACATTCCATCTCTGAATAAGCAAGTTCATTCTCCATTCACCTTCAGGGGTGCTAGTGACGGCGAATTAAAGTTTACTGTAAGACACACACACCGATGAATGTATCCACACTCTTTTGAACCCCCTCTCAAACACATGTGATCCCTTGGTCCTATATGATATGAAGTATATGGACAAGTTTGATATACATTAAGTCATGCAAGATGACAGTAATAACTTCTGACCTTTGCCTGCCTTATGCTTTAACCCTGAGGGGAAATAAGTGACGCGTGCGGGATTTGCAGCTGAAAATGAAGATGGTCAAGTTTGAAAAGAAAGTGAAACGGTTTAAGCTTTTTAATTACATTGTTAACGTTCTATAGGCTGTCATCTAATTTACTCACATCTACTGCATGAATAGCCTAGTGAATGTTGGCATCAAGGCATTAATTTGAGCAGCTTATTTCTATTTTTACCAAAGGAGAAGATGGACGGGTCACTGCCATCTTGCCAGGAAGCAATTTCACCAAACACTATTTGGAGTGACACAAGCCCGAGGCCTACAACTTGGCCATAGATGCGTGTATGTGTAAGAGTGATGGATGCGCGGGAACATACACTTCGAGATGCCAGCTCGTGTGAGGCCTGGGGTCGTGACCCCAGGCAGTCCTTAACCTCCGAGGTGCAGCGAACAAACGGACAGAATTCCAAATGCAGTGGGAGACTACAGCCGAGGGGAGCAGGCCACATGTGGTATATAGGATACATATTTGACTGCACTTTAGCTCTGACTTGTGATTAAATTGTGCTACGTGGATGTCGCTGCAGCGAGGTACCGCGGTGCATCCTATATGTGCCGCACTGACAAATAGTGTTAGGGAGAAAATAAATCAGCTGTCTGGAAATGGAAAGCATTTATAACCAGGAAACAAGACCAAAGTACATTTGTTGCCAGCCTGATGGCATAATATGTAAATGTTATTAATGCTATTCTTTATCTAAATGTGGCGTTTTCCTCGTGTGACTGGTTTCTGCAGTGTATATGTAGAATTGATGGTGCATATTTGTATCAGTAATAGGATATTATACATATTTCTATGTATAAAATGATTTCATACATATAATGCATGAATCTTTATTGAATATCTTTTTATTGTCACAAGTAAAGCAGGGGGATAAATGTGGACGAGCCGTAAGTGTATTCATCTGCAGGATTTAGTATTGTTCTAACAAGGCAAGCATCCTTTTAAAATTTTCTCATTTTGCACAAGCTTTTTGTCTTTCAACAATTCACCCACCTTGCATCGTCACATGTAATGAACCCAGCCTTGAGCCCTCCTTTTAATTGGTGTCAACTCAATGGAGAGTAGTGCATGTTCAGAGAAAAATCCTTTTTTAACATGCCATAAATTAATTTTTACAGAGCAAGTGGTGGCGAAGAGTTCTGCACAGCAATTTAATCAGACAAGCAGCTTTGTGAAAGCTGCATCCTTGGCTTTTAACTGAATTCTTATTTATTCTAAATAAGGCATGTGGTTAAAAGAGGAGGCCTTTAGTGGGGACTGATAAGCCACTGAGGAGCCACTCCAGGCGTGTGTGGAGGGAGACATCAGCAGGGAAATTAACAGCCTGAATAGATGCTTAGACTTTGGTGCTCCATAATGAGACTACTATAGTCCGCCTAGTCTCTTAATGCGCATACTGTATGTGTACTCACATATCTGTTTCGCACGTAAGGTTAAAGGACGACCGCCCACTGGCTTCTGTGGAAAACAAGTCTGTTTATGTTTAATATCTGCAGAGAACAATATCTAATACACCAATAAGGGATCACCAATAATGTTTTATACGCCAATATTCTTTGTGCCAGTTCCCGGCCCAGATAAGGCGTGGATAATGATGGGAACGATGTGTTTAGTCGTGGCTACTGGAGTATATGGAACCATAATGACTAAAAGCTCCCTGGTTAGACATGGGTCTGCATTGCTTGGATACATTGTGCATTGTTAAACCGTCTGTGAAAGTTTTAGAATAGAGCAACAAAAATTGTTGCTACTTTTTTTTTAATACTCATGTCTCACATGTACATTTCTTGTGTATTGCGAGATTGTTTCCTAAAACTCTTTCATTGAATGTGTGTAATTATTTTGTCTTTTAGTGAGCCAGAAATAAAAGCAATAATACCCGAAGATTGTTGATGATTCCAGGTCGTTGAGCCCGTGGCATTTCTCTTTCTGAACCGTTGCTCATAATAATTTATGACCTTGAAACCAATTATGATTGTTTATGCTTGGACTAATTCGGAGTGAACTCATTCAACCACGGACGGCTTTTCACCTCTCTGAAAGGCTCTCCTCTGAACACATGCGAACATCCTGGGCCAAACATATTCGCACATTTTCAGATTGATTCCCATGGAGGTGAAAAGTCTCCCAGTGAGTGGTGCTGGCTCCGCATGATAAATGGCCACTTGTGCCCTTTTAACTTTCGGCTTAAAGTTGCCACACAAGAAAACAACTTTATCTTTAGCCTTTTTCACCAACCCCATTACCTTATTCATCACATATAAGGATCTCTTGTGCCTTAAACATAAACACATACTGTCTTATGAATTTCCCGATAAGCCAAGTCAGCTCATCTAGGTGATCCCAGCCCACTGCTCCATAGCAGCTAGCCTTGCACAAATTTTTTCTTTACATTGGAAATGTGACTCAAGAGACCCGCTTTGAGGTCTAGCCTGTACAATTTTCTGCTTGCACATCTTTAATGCTTTTCGTAAACATTGTGCACTTCTCTGCATTGTGCGTCCCTTTTGTTCAGAATTTGCAAGTTTTTTTTTTTCTTTTCAAACAAACATTCATCCTGTTCATCATTCAAGCGGTAGATATAACTCATTTACAGCGATGCAATATTCATCACACACTGAGCTCTTTTTTACAAGACAGATGTCATCCAGTTCAGGTCGATGGAGGAGGAATGTGCCGCATTTGTTTTAAAAAGGCAGTAATGTGAAAACCTGGAATTTCCTCAGACTTACTTTACAAGGCCCATGTTGATAATTGGACCACATCCTATCTTTGATATACCCTGCGGCTGCGTGAACTAGTCATAAACTAACTGTGTTATAGGTGTATTGATTGGTCAACAGATTGCCTGTATCCTGTAAAACACGGACTCCTACATGAATGCCTTTATTAAGCTTATTTTGTGGGTTCTCTACAACATGCATTTTCTGTTTATTGGACCTAGTGAACTGCCTCAACGAAATGTGTGGCTTTAAATCTTTCTTATTCCTCAATCATT
Organism: Neogobius melanostomus; assembly: GCA_007210695.1. Classification (NCBI taxonomy): domain Eukaryota; kingdom Metazoa; phylum Chordata; class Actinopteri; order Gobiiformes; family Gobiidae; genus Neogobius; species Neogobius melanostomus. Next base: position 7,032,777 of record VHKM01000058.1, read on the forward strand.
TAGGGCCTCTGCTTCGGACATCTGTCTTTTCTTTCATTTCTTTTTCAAAATGCCACCATTGGAGGTGTTCCATCTGAATAAATTCCCCGGTTATTTCCTCTGGTGCGGGTTAGGTTATTGTGGGTCCTATATAATCTACATTCAATATAGCCAAGATGAGATTTGCCAAAGGGGACGACTGGATATTATGTTTGTATCTATTTCTTCTCGATGTTTTCTAAATCATGCTGAGGTTGCAACCGTTCAATAAGTTTGAATGGAGCTGTGCGGTAACTGTTCAGTGGTGAGCTGTCACATTACTTGATAAACTGAGAGCTGCTCCAAAGCAGAGAGTGAAAAGCTGTGATGGGCATGGGGGATCGCTGGTACCTGGAGACTCACTGGGGTTGTATTCTGGATTGTGTTCCCCCCTTTTATCCCAGCTCCGATCTGTTTGACGCTCCGTCGGCTCAATGCCTATTTTTTTATCCGTTTCATAAAGATGTTCTTTTGACAGTTTGCTGTCACTCACTCCTCTCCTTTCTGCAGTAGCTCCTCAGGCCCACAGCCCAATGTACATTACCTCTATTCATTTTGTTTAGCCTGTCTGCAGTTCGATCCCTAGACACTGAGTTCTCCTTTTTATGTATTTGTTGTTTGAGAAAGGTTTTCATAAACTTCTCCACGGTTTATTCACTGCGGAGATACCAGTGTTTTTATTACATTGCAGCTATTTCTGTCAATCAGGTCTGAAGGCTTGTTCTCAGCTGCCATTGTTAGAATACATCATCAAACACCCACAGTACAACGTAGTAAATAACAAATAAAAGACGAAAACAGTTCAGCTCAACTATCTAGCACTAGAGACATCCGTGTACACAATCCTCCTGTAAATGTAAAAGAATCTACAGTATAAAACAGATTTTCTTTAAAGCGAATGTTATTGTTATTCTTTATCTTAATGTGGCGTGTTCTGTGCATGACTGGTTCCTGATGCAGTGTAATGCAAGTACAAATACACACACGTTCTTCAGCGTATTAAACAGTTGAATATATACATGGTGGAAGTACTAAATCAGTACTAAACTACAAACAGCAGTGCCAAATGTACATTATTGAAGTCAGAGTAGAAGCAGTCTCATTTTGGTGTATCCTGGACACACCTCACAGCTTTAACCACGTCTTAATTACTGAAGCTTGATGGGTACTTAACCTTGGCCCTGGGTGCTCCTGCTAATGCTGGGAGGTCAGGAGTATGATTGGCTGGCTCATTGTCAACTCAGCCGGAAACAGCTGCTGGAATGCAGATGTGAATAGCTCGCAGACAAAGAGACGGGGCAAACCCGAAGAAATTAAGCAAATGCTAGACGGCGTTTTATAATTTTACTCCTTGGTTGTAAGTCTATTGGTCATTTTCATACTTTTGGCTGCAAAACTCCTTGTAAAGCTTAAAAAAGGATTATTAGATAGATTCACTACACTTGAAAATGTGTTGACGCATTTACTGTATGGCGATTGTGATTTACTGACATTTTACAGGTTGATTCTATTCATCAAAGTATATTAATAAAACTTGGGTAGTTGTTGCTTTCAGATGCTAAAGATAAAGTATGTAGCAGTTCTTGTTTCATATGCATAGGTCCTGTAAAGAAATGGAATTATTTTTAGATGTGGGGATGGTAACATCGTGAGCCGCACTCGTCTCCACTGTACAAACTAAGAGACAATCGTAGCTACGACCAAAGTTTTATCGTAGCAGTTTCAGGCTTCAGAAGACATGTGTTTAGCTGAGGCAAGCGCCACATGCTAGCGTTGTTTATTTACGCGGACAAGTGCAGAGAAAGTCCTGACAACGCGGATTCAGACCCGCTCATGCCGGCCTGTGTTGCTGTGACACTGCGGTGTGCGCTGACACTGACAGAGATCCTCTGCAGCGAGAGGATGCTCACTCTGCGACTATCCAATCAGGACACAGAACACAATGCGCGTATGGTGTTCATACGCTGTAAAAACAGCATACAAAATTGTACTAAATCTGCGAAACAGCGAGGTCGCAAAAGGTGGACCTCATTATAGCGAGGGACCACTGTATCTGGGGTGGGGACTGGACTTGGATGCCTTCAACTCCTCCTGGAATGGCATTCAAGTCCAGTTTGCTTGTTGAAATAACATGTAGAAGAATGTGGCCATACCGCCTTTGCTATGCCCGATCCTGTCAGACCTTGGAAGCTAAGCAGGGAAGGGCCTGGTCGGTTCTTAGATGGGAGACCGTTTGGTAACACCAGGAAGCCTGGCGAATGTAGTGAGTGAGTTGTTGGTGATGGTCAGAGGGGCCGATGGCACAGACTGGTTGCCTTGCTTCCGTCAGTCTACCCCAGGGCAGCTATGGCTACAATAGTTGCTTACCACCACCAAGTATGGAGTGAATGAATAATGCAGTATAAAGCGTCTTTGAGTGTCCAGAAAAGCGCTATATAAAACCGATGCATCATTATTATTGTTATTATGAAGCCATTCAGATGATCGGCAAAATGTCTTCAAAAATCAATGTTCAGATCATCACTTGTTTGAAAGCTTACACAAATATAGCAGCACATCTACATTTTGAAATATTTCAGCTCTACATCTTCACCATGTTGTGTTTCCAGTCTTTCATGTTTTACTCACTTTAACATCAAATGAATCAACTCGGTAGATTCGATCTGTGAGTTTCCCTTTGTTTAGCGTAGCTTTGTAGCTGCTCAAGTGGTGGACAGAATGCATCAGTATGTACTTCCCAGCATCACAGCATTATCCTTTATTAGTATGACCTCATCGGCTGAAAACTGCGTTTGCTAAGTAGCATATGGCAACCTCTGAGAGTCTAATGAGCTCATCCACTTCCTCCATGCAGCTAGTCGCATAGACATGGAGCGCAACAGCGGGAAAAGTCATCGAGAGGACACTTGGAGAGGCGCACATTGCCCCGCCTGCATCTGCACTTTCTCACTACACAAATGACATGAGAAAATGGTTTGCACTAATGGTTTGCACTAAGATACTGTGTCGTTCACCATTTATATGGATAAATAACAAACATAGTGGTTTAATTAACGGCCTAATCTGATAAACATGGTCAAGTGTCCCCCAAGATAATCAACCAAAACCAATAGATAAATACAAAAAAAAAAAGGACCAGTATGACCAAAAATATATACGAGGTGTAGTAGTCCCTTTTCTTTTTTGTGGAGACAGCGAGGCAGACCCCAGAGAGAGGCACGTGAGTGACATGAAATGCTTAGTTTGCTATCGATCCTAGGTCTCTGTGGTTCATGTGGCAGACACTACCAGATGAGCCACCAAGGCCCCTTTACTAAGTTTTGTTGAGTTTTGAGTCCAGAGCCTTTTGTCTCAACTGAAGTTATATGTTTGTACTCTTTTTCTTTAGTTTTTAATATGTCATATACAGTATATAGACATCATAGTGTATATCATCAAATATGCACTTAATGCTCATGAAAGGTTGCTCTAATCTCTGTAGTCCCTTTCATTCAAGTCGAGTTATGAGAAAGTTAAAAATGAGCCGTATATAGGCCAGCTCCGATGCTTATTTTAATGTCATATAGCATTTAGCAAGGGCCTTCCTCCATTTAGCCTGATCAATTCAGTTGGACATTTAGTCTGCTCTCATTTGACTGATTCGCCGTGTCCAGTGAGCTGTTACAAACCAGTATGTACAGCGCAGCCCTCCCGACCATACATTTACAGCACTTTAGGTCATACATGTATGCATAGGCCCGGACCGTCTTCTATGGGAATCTATGGAAGGCGTGTGGGTCTTTGGGCCCCGTCAGTGGGCACATACGCGTTCTGGATGCTACGGCGAGTCATAACACAGAGTTGACAGGGGGCTGGGGAGATTTAGGGCAAGGTGCCAAGAAAGCCAAGGAACAGGCACGCTTGTACACACACACACACACATACAAGCTCTGCCCCCGATCTCGAGGGACATCTGCTCCGGTCCGGGTCACTGGCGGCGTGTGCGTGGTCGGCCTCAAAAGTATCACCACGGCAACTGCATCGCATAATCCCATCCCATCTCGTCCCGTCCTGGAAGCATGTGCGACGTGATTGGCCCGTTTCCCCCGGGGCGCTCAGACGACTCCGGCTCAGGCGCTGTCTGCTTACTCGCTGTGTCAGCTCAGAGTCTGTAGGCGGGGAGCGGCGCATTAAAGGAGCGTTTGGCGCTTTTTGGCAGGAGACTGTGAATTATGCAGACGCACCCCTACTGTGCTGCTGTGTGTGCCGTAAGCCTACTGTATGCCTGGCGCCTAGGACTGTGGATAAAACACACTCCACTTTTCTCACTTGGCTGATCAGTGATCTAAAGTCAGGGGTGTATGCAGCATTCGGAAAGTTTTAGCCAATGAATTTGTAATACCTTTGTTTTTAGTACACAAATTGAAAAAGTAATGTTTGTGTGCGTGATGCATATGGGAACGTGTAGTGATATATTGTTCATCTTCTTTGCTTCCGAAAATAAGTTGCAACAGATAAGGTTTACTCTAAAGCAAATCATGGACTCGATCCAAGATATGCAAATGTATAAAATGCAGTTTATTTCATCCCTTGTTTTTTATCCAGCCTGTTTTCCTTGCAGTTGTGTTCCAATTGCTGGAGTTTCTAGCTTTCTTAAATCACTTTAATCCCATCTCTGTTTTGCTGAAATACATAAACACTATTGGACATTTAACACACATGACAGTTTGCTCTTCGCCCTCCTCCTCCCATTCTTCCTCTTGTAATTCCATATAACTCCAGCTGTCAGGAGCCTTCATGATTAAAGATTCATGGTCGACTGTGGGCAGCTCTTCCAAAAGCTTTTGTCAGACTAACCAAGTGTCTCAAATCACTGAGGCCTTAAGTGGAGGTGACACAAAGATTCACATAGACCTGTGCACTTAGAGGGGAGTGACACACGCACGCAGTCTGTGCCTCAACATTCCCCGCAGTCAGCTCTGGTTTTAAATCATCTTCAGATTGGGACTGCAGTGTGCTTAACGTGGCTTTAATGTGCTCTGTGTTTGGGCCGTCAAACACTGTGCTCCTCCAATGTTTTGACGGTGGATCTTTGTTTTGCACACACCAAATCTCTCTTAGCCAACAAACTAATTCTCTCTCCTCCTTCTGTTTTTGTAGAAAGGCCCAAGAACAACAAAAGAAGGTGGTGGTGGCAGGCTGTGTACCCCAAGCTCAGCCAAGAATGGACTACCTCAAGGGACTCAGCATCATAGGGGTATGCATTTTTTCTATATTCAGCCATTTCAACTAACGCACGATAATTGGATGTTTTCTGTTGTGTTTTATCGAGGTGTGCCCATTAGCTGATGCTGACTGAAGCCGAGCCTCACACATACACACACGCTCAGTTTGACCTGTCATTCACCTGGCTGCCTGCCTGCTGCATTTGTTCTGTTCTTAGCCTTCCAGCTGTGAGGCCAATCGATACAGCTCCCTCTGAGACTCCAACAAGACCACGAAAATGAACACAGTTTGGTGTGCAAGTTTTAGTGGAGGAGAATCAACCACAGTTGTGCAAAGTATTTCAACAATAAGCCCCAAGATAAGACAGTGGGTCCGAGAGAATAAATAGAAAACATGGGATTGAAAAACTTGATTTTGTACTTGGAATACTAACATTTGGATAAATATTGAAGTATGGTTTTCTTACTCTGATAACAGAATGTTGACGAATTTCTTTTAATTCTCTAAATTCCCTTTGCATCAAACGCTTTTTAGAGGGGGTCATCTTCATGTATAATATTGAAAACTGTATTTGATTTTATCACACAAAAATCAGAAACACTTTATTTTACACTACTCTTGATACATTGTATCTACCAAATTTAGTACAATGTAATGTGCTCTGTAACAATGTGTAATAACTTGTACCAATGTGTTTACATACACAATGGAATAATACGCGTTTGTAGTTTGGAGGTACATAATGTAATAAGACATAAGACCCTAACTCTAACCCTAACCGAAAGCCCTAACCCTAAGGCTCTTATTATGGTACATTATGTACCTTCAAACTACAAATACGCATTATTCCAATGTGTATGTACTACATAGGTACAAGTTATTACATGGCACATTATATTGTACTAAATTTAGTATAGGTACAATGTATCAAGGTAGTGTAAAATCAAATGTGACCCAATAATCATATTAAATCATGTAGTATACTATATTCCATGATGTAGCGGTATGAGGAGTGCTTTGTTTATTCTTTATTTTCCTTTTTACACTACAATATTATAGTACCTGTGTAAACTGTGGTAAATGGTGTTGAGGGTCGTTTGTGATGTTGACTATCCTTCAACGTAAATATTATTATGCTATTTAAGTAAAGATTCCATAGTATTGTGTAATTAGATTCAAATGAAGTAGCATGTATGAGTAATATAATTACATCCACATAAACAGGCGTGTAGATGCAATCGCCTTTGGCTGAGTAGAAACAGCTGGGAAGTTTACCACCGCCAGTGCTTTCATTGTCATGAGTAGATTGGATTATGCATCGAAACAACTCGCACCAGCTCGAACACTGATAGAGCCATGCATGATAAGACACGCACTGTAACAAACACAGGCAGATGCATGCACTGCTGTTGTGCGTCCCTGCTAGTTACAATCAACCAACACAATGACAGTGACAGTTGGTGGTTTATGCAAATGATATGCAAACAACCAGTCATGAATTTGTATAAAGCGATTGTACTAACGGCTAGTTAAGGGCTGTGCTTGAAGAAAGTGGTTCCTGTTGAATCCATTCACGTCAATGACCTGTGTGCCCGCCTTTGTGCGCTTCATCTGTCTGTTGTGTTGTTCTGTCTGAAGTTTTTATAAAATGAATGACAGTGTATTGTGGCAAGGTACACAGGCAGTCACGCAAACTGCAGCGCCCGGCTCTACTCTGAAGGCAACATGTCACATCCTGTATGTGTAGACGCTTGTCTACAGCACTAGAGAGGTAATCAGAAGATTACAGTTCCTGGAAAGAGCCAATGATGCGCAGAAGATGAGATGCACAAACCGTCTCTAAGCAGTATACCATTCTATATGCCTTTGGTCTGCTGGCTCAGTGATTTTATTGGGGTTACAAATGATTCTGGCTTTAGTCGTCATAAACTATACTCTGTGCAGAATTATTAGGCGAGTTTTGAAACAACAGTAACAGTGGTCTTGGTCAATACAAAATAATCAACCTCAAACTTGAATATATTTGCACGTTAAATGTCATGTTTTATGTTTTTCAGGAAAATATCGGTTTGCCCAAGTATTATGTACTATGGTGTGCACAATTGTTATGCAACTCAACGAAAAACAAGAAATCAACCATGTCACATTTGTATTTGTATTTTTTTTAAATCAATTTAGTCAATTTTATCTCTAACTTTACTCAAAACACAACGTATTAACAAATTTACCCACTTTTCTTTTAAATAACACTTTCCCTCCAGGGAATCTGTCAGTTTCAAATTTGTTTTTGATCAACCTCTTTGCCATTTAAGTTAAGCCCAGCAGATCTCACTTGGTTGAGGTCAGCTGTGGAGGGTGCCAGATCATTATCATTTCATCTCTAAGGCCTTGACTAGCCATGCACTGGAGGACTTTGATGTATGAGATAGACAGAGCATTGTCCTGCCCAATACTGATCCAGTCACTGACTCTTACTCCTGGACCATCCAGATCTTTCAAGGGTGTTGCATCCATCTGAGAAGCCTTTTACATGTTGTGATACTAGATCTCTTTTCTTGCCTACTTTGGTTGACAAAAAGAAGCAGCATAATGATTCTTCTCACCCGATATACACTGCAGACCCCCTTTCGGCCGCATCTCCCTCTCTATACACAAGAGCTCATCACTTAAGATACTGAAGTCCAACAGGCTCTCAATTTTTACACAGTTTGGAGTTGGAAAATGTAAAGGGAATTGACATCCTCACAAAACCTCACGTGCTTGATAACCCTGCATTAAGTATAATATGTTGGAGAACTATGACAATATTAAGTTCAAAGTACGTTCAACATAACTCCAATGTACACAACAGGTTTCTTGACCCAGTTTAAAAGTAATACTTCACACAACGTAAAGAGTTTTGTGTCTCTTGTGACTGTATTTGTTCATTTATCCGTTTTAAGCTGTTCCTGTCACTCTGCCTCCAGTTTTAATGTAATTCCTAATATAGATTCTCAGTGACATTTAGGAAATCAGTATCACTTAAGCCTGACGGAGGAAAAAACTTGTCGCCGCCTGTATTCATCTGTATTGGAGTGTATTTACAAGCCCCTCCTGTTTAAATCAGTGTTGCACTTTGTCAATATCTGAGTTTGGTTTGGGTATAGGGACAGCAGCATCAATAAACCTCTCCCATGTGTCTGTGTTCAGGTTCAGCAGATTGATCGAGTGGTGGAAGTCGTAGACGAGGCTGTTAAAGGTATTTTAAAACACACAGAGGCACCCGTACACACAAACAACGCCGTATCGATCACCTCGTGAGTGAATAATTATCCCCAGTATTCGCTGAATGCATAAGTCACATCCAGCAGGCTTCGAGTTTCAAATCCAAAATGTATACACAAGTATGATTAATAAAATATAGATTTTCAATGATGTCAGCGCGCAACAGCAACAAAGATGGCATTTTCTGTTTGAACCATTTTTTGACGAGGTGTATGATTTATTGCCTGGTACAGTTTCCCCTAACTAACAATCAAATCGAGCTCATCCATTATTTTTCTCCAGCTTATTCTAACGTGGGGATGTAGCAATGTGATTCTGTCTAATTCCAACCATATACACCTGCCATTCTCAGCAACAATATTATGTTCTTTTCATTTACTCTTTACAGCCATTGTTTTTAAGCTACTGCTGGAGTGTCCGAAAGCATGGCTGCCATTCAGTGCTTTCGGCTCAGTCACTCACTAGGGCTGTAAGGTTTATCGATATCGAATCACAATCGAGGTTTTGATTAGGCAATAACCCAACCTCTAGAGTCTGAGGTTGTTGTTTTTTCCCCATCTCTGGCGTCTGAGTGATAGATGTTCACCGATCAGAATTGTGGAGCCTCTGATCTCAAGTTCAGCTGCAACAGATAAAAGTTTCCCTAAAGCAGATTCTAAAGTGTTTCGATAGACGGTATGTGATTCCATCCCGGACTTATCCCCAGAGGTATGAATGTCTGAATGTCGGGAAAAGGTGGAAGTCAAACTGTTCCAGAAGAGGGCACTGTGCACATAAAACCAAATATTTTTGAAAGTAGATTGTTTATTGTTCTAATGTGGGGCAATTTGACAGTCAAAAAGTACCATGAATTCCTTCACTCATCATTGTAACAGTTTATGCATTTATCAAATATAAAAATAGTGAATCGAATCGCAATCACAATATTTGTACGAAAAATCGCAATTTGTCTTTTTTGTCAAAATTGTGCAGCCTTATCACTTACTCACATTCAATGTTCATACAGAGAAAGAAAAGGTTGGTAAGGTGTCTCTCACAATGAGGGTTGGGTTTTATTGTTTGCATTATAACAGACACAATATTCCCATTCCCAACGGTTAGAATTTGTCTCTGCCCTGTAAGAGCGATAAGTCACATGCCTCGGGGACAGGAGGAAAACAAACTAAACGCCGGCATAGAGTGAGACGCCAGACTAACTTCCTGGTGACTCTCTTTATGAAAACAGGGGAAGCAACAAATGTAGTGTGACCCTTCAGGACTTACAGTAACGAAAGTCACCAATTCCGTCTGGGCAGTGTTTCTGTGAGTTCTTTGGTCTGAGCTTTCTTCTCGTTTTTATTATGCACAAAACAAAAGCAGCTAAAAGTATAATTTTAACCTTAAATAGCCCAAACCAACCATGACCGTGTGCACCGAAGGGAGCTGGGTTCATACCACCAACATTTCTTTTGGATACTTGGAGGAAAGCTCTAACCACTGAATCACTGCTGGCCAACCATTATACTTGATACTGGATAAATACTTGACTTGAATCCACTAACTGACCACCATGCCCGCTCTCATTCATCCCCTATTCATTCTCATTTTGCCAATGCGTTCCACCTGTGCTTGCATCGTCTTCGAACAGCGTGGGAATGCTGGGCAGAAACCACAGTAACATGTTGAGGGTTGTGTTTTAAGAGCATTTGAGTGTAACCTTTCCTAGGGCTTACCTGCTCTTCTTTATAAGTTGCTGCTAAGTGATTTTCTCTGTCTGAGCGGCTCACTGACTGCGAGACAGGCTCACATGTCTGTGATTAGGTCATCCATTTAAAGCCGGCCAGCACACTTAACAGTTTAATGAAGGTCAAAGAGAGTTTATAGTACGACAGTGTCCAGTCAAGCTGTCACGCACCCCCAGCTGTTCCTTAATAAAGAACAGATTGACCGTAGACTGTGGGTGAGTGTTAGTTTGCTGTGCTGCCTCACTAATGAAGGACAGCTAAACTCGGCCTTGATTTTACTGTGTGCCATTAACCCACGCTTCTCCTGCACACCTATTTACACATTGCCTTTAACCTGCATACTTTTATTTTTTTAACTTTCATCTCTCTGGGTCTTCTCATTTCTCTGTATTGAACAATCTCGATCCCCTTTCAGTCTCAAATACTGTTCCCGCTCGACTTCTTGCCGCTCTAGCCTCTGCGGCCCCTTCGTAGAAACTAATTTCCCCAGTATCATTACAGTTCTTTATGACCTCGTATAAACTGAGAGCTGTTATTTCAGCTCTGAGGCTCGGGCATAAACCTTAAAGCACCGGGATTTGCCTTTTGTAATGGCTACTAAAATACTTACTTCAATGAACTGCTAATAGATGCGGTTCTGAGCTGCACAACAAAAAGGCTTGCGGGTCTGTTTTAGCTTGTTTCTTGAGGTGTGAGTATCTGTGTGTTTGGGATCTGCGTAACCGTGTAAGCAATGTGGCAGTACGGCAACGCTCTATGTAATCGTCCCATTGCACATGAAGCTGGACTTGCTACCTGTTGTAAATGCTACCTGTTTATCCGTGAGTTATCAGAGCAAACGTTATGTTACACTTCCAATCACACATTCATTACAGTAGCGACACCCGTTATCTGTGTTTGTCTCTATGCAACATCTGTCGATCGCTCGGTGTTACTGTTGCTGTAGTAACAACACATTTGCTTTCTCAAATCAGCTTCCAATTATATTTCAAATTCTGCCAGATGTTTGATTTTCTGTGAAGAAAATAAAGTCCCACTCGTAATTTTATAACGCAAGTGCATGCAGGCTTTTATGCGAGTATTAACAAATCGTAATTATTTGGTGGTCATACCGCCTTTGCTATGCCCAATCCCGTCAGATCTTGGAAGCTAAGCAGGGAAGGGCCTGGTTAGTACTTGGATGGGAGACCGTTTGGTGACACCAGGAAGCCTAGCGAATGTAGTGAGCGAGTGAGTGGTAGGTGGTGGTCGGAGGGGCCGATGGCGCAGACTGGTTGCCTCGCTTCCGTCAGTCTACCCCAGGGCAGCTGTGGCTACAACAGTAGCTTACCACCACCAAGTATGGAGTGAATGAATAATGACGACAGTGTAGCGCTTTGAGAAACTTGGTAATACAGGCTTGTAAAGCGCAATACAAGTGTAAGGCATTATTATTATTAGTATTAACAAATCGTAATTATTTTTCGGCCCTTCCAAAGAGTTGATTGTTGCCTGCGACCGAAGACTGAACATTTGACACAAGCTATACCTTTCATGAAGGCATTTTTTTTTTTTTTCGTATTGATCTCCGTTCACTGTGATAATGGCCTGTGTGAAACCGTTTCACCTGGTATTCTTTTATCTGCAGAAACAATATAGATTCAATATGTCAAACATATAATAAAAAAAAAAGGTTAGACATACTAATGTATCTAGTTATCCAAAGATCAGAGGCTGCACAGCGTCAATATAACCTTCTGATCCTTATTTCATAAAGATAAACACAGAGAAGAGGTGTGTGAGAGTTCAAGTAGAAAATACATCTGCCATTAAAACGAACACAACTGGAGACAAGGACATTTCATTTAAAAATGATTAAATTGACTCATTCTCAGTATTATTTTGCTCTCGTCCTTCAGTCATGGGATTCTTGGTGCTAGTTATTTGAGACAGAAGGATTTTTTTGATAAGCACGTACAGTACGTTTACATTCCTTTATATTTAAAAGCAGAATGAGTAAAAAGAGTGAAAGTTCCTTCTAAAGATATACCAATGCACATACTGGTGGAAATGGATTCTTTTTGACTTGACCATGCCAAATATCAATGCTTCATGCATGGCTGGCACTGCGCTGAACGATTGTATTGCAACTCGCCAACTTGCGCACTCGATCAGTGGAATTGATTGGACTGACATTTGGCTGTTGCGTTTTGGCCGTCGTGGCACATCGCCTTCTGCCAAGTGCACTTGAAGAACAAAAAGCGTCCGTGTTACACCCCTGTAGTGGCGGTCGTCCTGTCAGTGCTCTCCCTCCCCCCCCCTCAGGTCCTGCCCGCTGCTTTACAATCAGAGCAGGAGCACAGGCAGACCCCAGCACTTATGAGATATCACACGCAGGTCACCGGGTCATCCTTTTAGCTCCCTGCCTCTTTCATCCAGCCATCCATCTGGTCATCCTATACATCTTTCATTTTTGATGTTTTTTTTATCGCCTGACCATCCATCCATACACCTTCCTATCAAACTTCCCCCACCTTTCTTTACTGTGTTTTAATGGGCTGTTATGACTGAGTAGAGGGATTTATTGTCTGCTTGTGTTTTTAAGGGAAAGAACCGATGAATCCTCAATCCTCACTACCTATAAGTCACCTTACCTTGTATCAAATTTATATTTTACATGCTGATTTTTCATAGCCTGTTTTGTCCATGTAGGAATTTTTTATTTTTTTTATTTTTCCATTTCCGTGCTCATATAGGTTATTGCGAGCAGTCACGCCTCACTGATTGGCTCGGTGTCCTCCTCTGGGGCACCGATCTACCAATTGATAGCCCCACTTCCTGCCCTGAGCCCACCTTCCCAAGAGACCAGTGTAAAGCGGATGAAAACAGGAAGACAATTCCATCCCTCAGCACCCTCATCTCGCACACACCAGCTTTAGAGGTCCACAACCTGCTAAACGGTTAAAGAAAAGCCACAACTGTATTGGATTTCTACAGCTAAGAGTGGCATCTCTGTCAAGATTTAAAATGGAGTACTGCTCAAAAGTCCATGACACGGGCCTGAATCTAAACTCGGATCCAACAAAGATCTTATTGTAGAAATCTAGTCAGCTGATTTTCAAACCATTGTGCCTTGATGCCTTGTTAGGTGTGGCTTGAAAATAGAAATTTCCAGTGTCATGTAACTTTTACACACAATAGTGGCCTGATCAAACAGCCACCAATGCCTAATAATAATAATAATCTTTAGATCCATCCATACTGGATAATTTGAACAGGAAGAAAAAATAGATCCACAATAAAATAAAAACCTTATGTTCCCTGACCAGTTGCTGACCTCTACTGAAAACTTCTAAACATAAAGTGCAAATCAAATAAAAGAAAGAAAAACAAAGTTGACGCTTGAAGTTTAATGGTGTTATTTGAATGCCAAATGCGGCCACATTTGTTTTGTGGTGAAACGGCATATGTAAATGTATTTTACTTGCAAGCACTTAGTTTGTTTTTACACAAATCCTCATCCTTGTTTGCCTCGTAATGCTCCATTGTGACGTGATCTTGTCGGTTGATATTCTAATTGTGTGTGATATTGTTTACAGGGCATTCGGTTCGTCTGCTGGGTCAAAAGAAAGATGGAGGCCGAAGGCTTGGAGGGGCCAGACTGGACCTGCCCAAGATTAGGAAAACCCTCTCATTGAAATCATCTCTATCAACACTGGGTAAGATGAAGTTGTATGTTCAAGTCTGAAATGTATAGCAAAAGCAAATGAATAGAGGTTTTTAATATAAGAACTACAATAAAAACAAACAATAAACAAGTGAAGGATCCAAATAGAAGAGGAAAAAAACAATCCCTCTTGCAGTAATTGTACAATTACTCTTGTCCTCTCTACACTTTCTGACAGATCCAATCCTATCATTTACTGTACAGAAGAAAAAGCTTCCAACCCAATTTCAAATCCCTTTTATTTCTCAAAATATAAGTTCTTTCCCATTGTAAAGTGACGTCTTCCACATCTAAAGACTATTGCTTTATTCTTTGTTGTTGTTGGAAATAAAAGTCGGTTCTTCATCAACCCCCCCTTGGTTAAATAAAAGTCCAATAGATAAATGAATGAATCCCAAAATAGGACTTTTACATGTTTGAATTAGCTTCATGGTTTCACTGAACGCTCCTGAACGTGTTTAAAGTGAATCTTGACTGAACTAATATCTAATTACACACATTTTCAAAGAACTTCACTGTTAAAAATTCCCCCTCAAATATTCAGCTCTTATTTTGCTCTTAATAAATGTGTGCCTATTTCTTTTCCTCACAGTGTTAACCGCAGGTGAAATTTTAATAACCTTTGCCTTTTCCACTAGAGCCGTATTACAACAGTTTTGATGAATCCTATGAAACTGCACATGACTGATGTTTACAGATCCATAATGTGGGGATACACTTTATGGGCTAATTTTATGTTGTTTACAGATGTGTGCGCCTCCACTGACCTGTACTCTCTGTAGGCTAGTTAAAAGGGTTACAGCAGACTAATTTCAGTGCGCCGTAGGCCTCTGATGATAATCCATCAATCATTGTCCCAGGACATCTTTAAGGTCCACAGCATTATTTTCCTGGGACCTAAGTTAAAGTCACAGTGGTTCTTTTGTACCAAGCTATATGCTACAAGATTGAACTAAGAGCTTTTTAGTTAGCTAATAGGCTCATGTTCTAAAGGCATTACATGGCCATTATGTCAGGCCTTGTCTGTTTAATGCACTGCATTTTCAGCATTTAATTGGATTTGCCATTAGTGAACGCTCGGACTTTAGGGTTAAACTGCTGTGTATCTAACAGGCTTGTTCTTGTAACATAGCCGTCTACTATTCTTGCACTTAACATACACTAAATTACAAAATCCAACCACATTACCTGTCATTAATACAAAAATATGTGGTCACAATATCTTCTTTTAGACTTCTCAATCTCTCTTCATTTCACATAAAAGCCTCTTAGCCTACGATACAGGTAGTTTGTAAATCCTAACAATTCACTAAACATGCAGTTGTTCAGCTTAACTTTTACCCCATTTTACCCTAATAATGAACAGATTTGAATGTAATAGCGATTTTTTAAATAATAATAATAATCTCTTGGATTTGTATAGCGCTTTTCAAGATACCCAAAGCGCTTCACAGCTCATTATTCATTCACTCCATACTTGGTGGTGGTAAGCTACTATTGTAGCCACAGCTGCCCTGGGGTAGACTGACGGAAGCGAGGCAACCAGTCTGCGCCATCGGCCCTCCGACCACCACCAACCACTCACTCACTCACTACATTCGCTAGGCTTCCTGGTGTTACCAACCGGTCTCCCATCCAAGTACTAACCAGGCCCTTCCCTGCTTAGCTTCCAAGATCTGACGGGATTGGGCATAGCAAAGGCGGTATGACCACAAATATAGACACACTGAACAATTGAATTATCCCATTTATGTTAAACATGACTGTATAATGTAAAATTAACTTTCAACTATGTTACAATGTTACATCCTCATCATGGTGGCCGAGTGGTTAGTGCTCTCGCCTCACAGAGAGAAGATCCCGGGTTTGCTCTCCGACCGGAAGGGGCCTTTCTGTGTGCAGTTTGCATGTTCTCCCCGTGTCTCCGGGTACCCTGGTTTCCCCATCACTATAAACATGCTGGTCTGGTTGGCCTATAGTGGTGGTGCGCAGAGTCGCAGCTAGGCATGGCTACCAAACCCTGGTATCATAACGGCCCCGGGGCCCACGTGTGCCAGTCCACTCGGACAGATAAGCTCCAGCCTTAACGGTCTTCTTAACGGAGCCACTGCGTTGCTGAAAAGTCTCTCTCCGCTCTCATGGATGCGTTCGCTGCATCGGATCTGTTCATCCCCGCTACCACGCACGAGAGCGCACGGTGTCGGCCCGCGCTCTGCCACTGCCCTGTCTCCCCTCTGCAGCCATGTGCGGCGAGACAGCTGCGTGTGGGAAAGACATGGTGTAAACATTAAAAACCCCCAGAGCTGCTGCCGCTAGCCCACTGTAAAAAGCGAAACGTAACGACTTCGTATTGAATAGACAGACGAGCCACTCGCACTTTTCTTCTTTCACAAATACCCAAACTAAAGAGTTTCAGGTGGAGTCTATTTTTCCACAAACGGCGCACTTGGCTGCGTGCGTGCTCCCACGTGCACGTCAGCACGAGGCGGTGTCGACCATAGACTGACCCACTGGATACAAGCTGAGTGGCAGATAACTGTGGCTCGAGTTCATTATTTTACTGCACCAAGTTTTCATTTGAACTCAGTCCCCAGAGCTACAGTCAAATCTAATCCACAGCCTTGATTTACTCGATAATAATAATAATAATAATAATAATAATAATAATAATAATAATAATAATAATAATAATAATAATAAGAATAATAATAATAATAATAATAATGATGATGATGATAAAAACAATTAAGTATTTTAATTCCATATATTAAGTGTATGCGCAAATAAAATAGATCCAAATGTAGAGGAATAAAAAATAAATATAAGCCAAGGATTAATGTATAGCCTCTAACTTTTTTTTCTTTTATAGTACCGCTAAGAGTACCGTTAAAGTATCGAATCGATAAGGTGTATCGATAAATCCTTAACGATACCCATCCCTAGTCGCAGCGGCTCAGGATGGACTTTCTATTATTCACACATGTTACTGTATTCCTACAGGGTATTTAGTCTGTGATTATGTCCTTGGTCAAAGTCTCCTCCGGGCTCGGTTTAGCATGCTTCATGGGGGCTATCGTTGAACAGTTTCCTGTGTTGCAGCTAAAGGAACTGATTTGCCTCCTCATATCTTGTCTCATCAGTTTTTTCTAGACTATTTTAAGTTGTACCTGAAAAAAAAAAAAATAACAATGTCCCAAAAAGCCTGTAAAAACTCTGGATTTATAGCTGGTTAATGTAAAGTAAATATTTGACCATCGTACATAGCATGTGAGTGAGGATTAGAGGTCTCCTTCAGCAGGGAGTCCCTATCTGATCCAGTTGTTGTTGCAGTGGTTCATTCCGGGCACTGTCTAAATCCTTTTGTTTGTACTGTGTTAATATGAAGCCTTTCGCAGACCGGCGGATTACGCAAATACTTTGACGGGGTGAACTGACTGTTGACAAATCTTCCAATAATGCCGCCTTGTTGCGAATAATCCATGCTTAACGTGGACTTTTTTTTCTAAATTACCACTTGTGCTGTGAATATGGCCGGACTTGTGGTTAATGCTCTCATGTCGGCCTTTTTGTCTGTCAGCTCTTGATTTGGAGAATGGACTCTTTGTGTTGCTTTTACATGGGTGTTCTTCTGACTTGCGATTGACATCATCTGTAGCATTTGGTGACAGAGAACACTGTGGTCACACATCTGTAGCAGTTGTTCCTTAAACTGTCTTTGCGTCAGAACATCCGCGCTATTTGCTCAGGAGAAATTTATATACATTTTCTAAAGGGCAAATTCTATTAGTTATCTTTAGATCGCTATGCACTGCTCCTTTTCACAAATGAACACACAAAGCTGTCCATTGTTTTAATAATCTCATCTACTAATGCTAAACAAAGGATAATGATAATTATGAATATTAACAATAATACTCTCCACACGTGCTGTAATATTTCGTTGGACCGCCTTTAGCTTTGATTACGGCAAGCATTCGCTGTAGCATTGTTGCAATAAGCTTCTGCAATGTCAAAAGATCCAGTATTGCATTAAATTTTCTCTTGTCTGGATGATGGGAGAGTGTGACCACTGCGCAACGCCGTCTTCAGCACATCCCAAAGATTCTCATTGGGGTACGATCTAGACTCTGGTGGTCAATCCATGTGTGAAAATAATATCCATCCATCCATCCATCCATCCTCCTGCAGGTGGTGGGTCCACAGAAAGACGGCCTCATGGTTCTACCGGGCCTGTTGGTCTTTCATAAGGGGCTTCTGAACCGCTCTTTGTCTGACCCGTCAACTAATAAAATAATGTCCTTTTGAATAAAACTGCTGATGTATGACCGTGGCCAGCTCAGTTTTTCTTGGCTTTCCTATGTTCTTCTGAGCGAGACAATTCATGGGAATGTCTAAGCTCTGATCATTTTTATCTATTCCCACAGTTGGACAAAGAAAGAATCAAATGCAGTGTTAAGTTTCTCTCTCTTTTTTTTTAACACACTTAATGGTATTAGGGAAGCACGCTGGTATGTGCTGCCCAAGGCTACACTAATGGCTGCTACTCTTTCTGTCTATATCTATATTTGTATGCGTGTCTTTCCGCAGCAGTAAAATCCCCTTTGTGAGTGCTTTTATTTGTGATAGTGGGGCATCATAAAGCGTGAATTTACGGCCATTGAGTGAAAACGGGTCATTAAGCTTGTGCTTTTGCTACGGTTTCCTTCTGTTTGTGTGAACCATTGCTGTTTTGAGTTGAGGAATTTGAAAAAGAAAAGGAAAAACAACCACAACGTCTTCACATTTATTCAACAGTTGTGGTTTATGATGTCGTCTCATTTGCTCACGTTTCTGTCAATTGATATAATGGTCATTGTTAGTTCCTTATGGTTTGGAGATACCTTCCTGTCTGGGTAGGGTGGTTTAGAAGATAATATTGGAAGTCTTTCTTGCAGTTTGATAGCTTTGTTACACAATAGAAATCTGGTGCTTGATAGCTAGACTAGCGGCAAACGAACAGTATTGTTGTCCAGCAAAATGATTTGGTGTAATTTGAAATTGTAATATTCATAAAGGATGCAATTTAAGTGATATAATGTTAGACTTTGCGTGAATTTAGGCGCCGTTACCTCATTCTTCTCTCAAATGTTAGTGCCCCTAAACAAATGTATGTGCAATGTTGGCTATTTGGATTGTATAAAGAAATTGAAAATATATTAGTAATCTTAGCACTTATCCACTGCTGGACTCCTCAGCTGCACATTTGTCTGTACAGACATCACCGCCCCAACTCCACAAAAGACCATAGGCCAAAGAACTTGGTTCTCTTCCTTCTTAAAATGATTAGGTTGTAAATGGCTTCGTTGGCTTACCAAAACAACTTTAGCGCTGACAGATCCGCAGCACTTGTTATCAATCCATGTCTTCTTCCGCAAACACTGAGCTGCCTGTTGTGCTTTGACCTCTTCTGCGCTTTCGTGACACCTTCAAGATGTTTTCCATTCAGACAATAGATCACATACAAGTTGCATTTAATAAGAAATATGAACGACCTTGAACAACCATGCATTTTGACCTGCAGTCTGATTGTAGCCTAAGAAACTTTAGTGTAGAGAGACTTTGAGGGACATCTTTTGTTAGTTTAAAGGATCTGTTTGCTCCATTCCTTCAGCTCTGTAATTGGGATTGTATTGTATATTACTGTGTGTAGCTGCTTTTTACACCGTAAACTCTGAAAGGAATTGGCATTGGAACATTTCAGGTCTTTCCAGCTTTGGATAATACCGTTTTAAACTGATTGTGCTCCAAGTTGCTGGCCTCAAATATCTACAGAATCTCAAGTTCAGCCTTGGAGCCACTGTAGTAATTTTCGCTTTAGTCCGGCTTCAATTCACACTGCTGTTGTGTGTTTCACCTTCCGACTTGAATAGTAACATATTTGTCCACCTGAAGGAAAGGCAATTTAATCTGCCCATTGAGCTGCAGTGAATACAGACTGATGCCATTGTCCGGCATTGGCTTGGTTTCTTTAAACAAGCTGAATGACATTAATTTTGTGTTTGTATTCTTGGTTGAAATAAGGTTTTATTTTGAGCCTTTTATCTGAGACAAGTCCTTGAGTCTTGCATCCCCATCTCATCATTGTAACTAAACTGCGGGACATGTACAGACTGTGTCAACTGGCCTCTGGAGTCAAAGGCTGCGTGTTTGTGCGCCGTGTTTGTGTTGGTTTTGAATATGTTTGCTTTCAGTCAAAGAGAGGCCTCAGGTCTTTCGGACTTTTGTGTTTCTTGTGCACGCCTGTGACAAATTCTAAATGGACTCGCACTTTTCAGCATTCACAAATACCCAAACTAAAGAGTTTCGGGTGCCACAAATGAAAAGTTGCACCGGGTGTGTGCACGACTTTTATGCTGTTTATTGTTGTTCAGTGATCCCATCTCATGTCATGTTTATTGCAGTCAACATCAGATATAGCTTGAACAAAGAGAAGTCAATGATAGTGCGGATAATGCTCTGACACTAGGCTTTCTGATCACGTCCATATGCACGGCGGATTGGACGATGCATCAATGCACAATATACACACACACACACCGCCTTTTTATTTAAACTCCATCACGCCAACTCCACAAAAGGATTCCTATTGCCTTTTTTCTATGTTATCCTCAACACAAACACAATCATAGAGAGCTACACACCTCTCTGTGCAACAGTGGCCTTCCCGCTGTTTATCAAATCTATGTATGGGTAGTTTTCAGCTCCACTGGTCTGAACATATTATTCCATTCCTCTCTTTCCCACTGCTTAACACACAAAAACATGCCTGTATTACGCACGCGGACACACTCCTAACATGCTCTTCCCCACATGCGCTCACCAGGAGGCTCTGCGTTAGCCACAAATCCAAAAGATTGATGCGTCTTCTTGGTCAAAATAAGATTTTGCCTCATTAAAAGGCATTACACTTCAGATCTCCAGTGTAAGTGAATTAGCCACAGTGTGTCTGTAGCAAACATGTGTCCACAAAGACAAATGGAAGCAAAAAAAATCACAACAGATCTTCGTACACAAATTCTAGCTCAATAAATCAAGTCTTAGTTAGTCTGATCTGGCAGTCAAATCAAATTAAATTCTCTTTATGTATCTGTTATGAACTTAATATGCACACAAAGCACCAGTGTACAAGTACATTCATACGTTAAGATTTAACATGTCAAGTGCCATTATTAATAAATAAAATACAATAGGCCTAAAGTAATGGTCGGAGCTACAGTACAGTGTAGCAATCAGCCGTTTAACAGGCGACTCGAGGTGGGAGGAAGCTGGAGGTGACCCTCTTTGTCGTCAGTGGGAGGGACCTTAACCTGAATTTAACATGGTGTAGTGAAAGTGCAGGGGGATGTGAGTCGTCAGTGGAGATATGGGTGCCTCTTCTTCTGTTAAAGATTGCAGAGCGTTACTGCTGCCCTTGACCTGTAATTTTGCTGCTGATTTCACTGATCCTATCGTAAGTTTTTGCCAAGTGTAGTTTTGATTAATTTAAACCAGATTCATGTTTGAAAATACTACAAAATAATACAACAATACAGTGGGAGGAAAAAGTGAGTATTTCTTACATTTCTGCCTAAATTGGTCATAAAATGTTGTCTGTCAATCACAAGACTGAGTAAACTGTCTGCTTAAACTAATACCACCCAAACAATTACATGTTGTCATATTTTTTTTTGGCCATAACATTCACAGGACAGGGAGGAATAAGTGAGTGATTCAATGCTGGCTGACCATCCTTTGGCAGCAATAATTTCATCCAGAGGTTTCCTGTAGTTGCAAATTAAACGTGCAGGATGAATCTTGGACCATTCCTCTTTAAAAAAAACTGTTGCAGTTCAGTGAGATTCCTCGGATATTTGGTGTGAATGGCTTTCTTGAGGTCATGCCACAGCATCTTAATCAGGTTTAGGTCAGGACTTTGACTGGGCCATTCCAGAACGTGTATTTTATTCATCTGAAACCATTCTGAAGTTGATTTACTTTTGTGCTTTGGGTCATTGTCTTGTTGCACCACCCATCCTCTTTTGAGCTTCAACCGTTGGACAGATGGCCTCAATTTTTTCTGCAAAATATCTTGATAAACTTGTGAATTCATTTTTTCATTTCATTCAATAGCAAGTTGTCCAGGCCCTGAGGCAGCAAAGCAGTCCCAAACCATGATGCTCCTGTACCATACTTCACAGTGGGGATAAGGTTTTGATGATGTTATGCTTTTCCATTTACTCCACACATGACGTTGTGTGTTCTGCCCAAACAATTCAACTTTGGTTTGGTTCGACATAATATTTTGCCAGCAGTGCTGTGGAGCATCCAAGTGCTCTTTCTCAAACTTCAAACATGCAGCAATGTTTTTTTAGACCAATGGCTTCCTCCGTGGCGTTCTCCCATGAACCCTATTCTTGTTCAATATTTTACATATTGTAGATGTATTAACAGAGATGCAGTGTTTCCCACAGATTTCAAGGAGACTGTGGTGGGAGAAGCACCACGTTCAGGGTGCCCTCCCCCGGGAGATTTTTTTTTTTTAAATTTAGATGCGTTTTCCTGCATTCTGGTGCATTTTAAGCAAAAAATAATAAATATTTTTGGCTATTATGCAGCTGTGAAAAGAATAATTTCTGGTTAATTTACATAGGGTACAGCTTTTTTTTAAAATAATGTAATGGTTCAGTTTTCTTTCAAGGGCGCAGGCCCTTGATTTTTCTCTCAGCTCCGCCCCTGCAGCTCTCAGATACAGACTCTGAACCTCAGCCTGATGCTGCAGAGAGAAAACACTGACCAACATGAGCTGCTCTCACCTCCTGTAGGGCAAGAGCAAGAGAGAGGGAGGGGAGAGAACTAAAGTTTAGAACGGAGTCCTGAATTTAATTCCACTGCAAACCAAAAAAATAAAGTACAATAATTATCAAGCAAAGGTCTGGAACATAATTTACCGTAATAATAATATGTGTGCTTTGAAAACAATGCAACAATTCATTATAGTTTTGTTTTTACTCTAAAATTACATTTTGGTTTTCTAAATAACAGAATATATACACAATGTGCCAATGCAGTGCTGTGTTTCTCCTCTTTGCTCAGCTCAACAATGAGCCCTGTTTAGTCCAAGTTTAGTCCTGGTTTAGTTCAGGTTCGGTCCAGGTTTGGTCCTGGTTTAGTCCAGGTTTGGTCCTGCTCGCTGCTCTTTTGTTTTAAACGATCGAAAAACAGCTGTGCTGTTTGCACATATTTAATTAGATGACTAGCGTCTTCTCGGTTTTAAATCTTTAGCGAGCCGTATTTCAATCATTCTGCAGCCGTTTCTAAAAGTTTAAAATGAGCTCAGAGGCTGCAGTTTCTCTTTCTGTTCAGCTGGGTTAGCATAGCGTGAGCGGGAGGGAGAGGAAGCGAGGGTGAGACAGCGCAGATAAAGTTTGGATCCAACTTTCGGGTTTGGACGGGTTGGCACGTGGGTCCGGAACCAGACTGAGGTCCGCCATTTCGTGACCTCTGGTTTAATTCATTATAGTGACAGCTGCATTAGCAGCGCAGCAAAGAGGTTTACTATGAAAATTAGCCATGTGGTCTTTTAGTTTATAAGCGAAAACAAAACTACGCGAAGCTGCCTTCAATTTTTGTAATAATAATAGACTACTTAAACAGTGAGACATTGTTCACTGCTCCTTATTTGTCCTGTTAAACCTGCGCCTCTGCTGCAGATGTTGGTGTTGGGTGAGAGACAGAGAAAGACAGGGGAGATCGAGACTGTGGCGGATGAAAATAGACTATGGCGGATGAAAATAGTCTATGGCGGGCCGCCGCAGACTAATGTATTAGTGGAAACCCTGAGAGATGGTAGCATGTACCAGTGATTTCTGTAAGTCTTTAGTTGAAGTCTAGGGTTATTTTTTACCTCACTGAATATTCTGCACTGTGCTCTTGGAGTCATCTTTACAGGACGGCCACTCCTTGGAAGTGAAGCAACAGTACCAAACTGACCAGACAATTATTCTAACCATGAATCTATGAACATCAAGGGCCCGATCTTGTGTCTCAAAACGCAGACTATAGCGTAACATTTTGCGTTTAGTAGGAGCGCACTTTGTGATCTTGCCACTCCGGACTTAGCACATTTAAGTGGGAAGTACTGGGGTGGAGACACACTTTTTCCTCCAACCAGATGGACTCTGCGGCCGGGGGTGAGGGGTTGTGGGGGAGCGGGGGTGAAGATGTGCATTTGTTTTGTTTCGCGTTCACGCCAAGCGGGACGATTGGCGCCACAGCGGACGGCTATAGCTCTTTCTCTCTCGAGACATGAACATTGTTTAGCTCTCGAGAGGGGTAAATAAAGTTTTTAGTTGACCTCTGAGAGCCTATCCTGCTTAAGGAAGAACACAAGGCAGCGCAATGTAAACGAGGAAATGAATGTCAGCGGTGCTCCCATCAGAGCAGTCACCTCCTCTTGTGACGCCCTCTCACAAGTGGCAAAGGCGCAAAGCACATAGCTCCGCCACTCTGATAATAATTCGCTAGGAGCCTGCGCCCCCCGTGCGCCAGTACAAGATCTGGCCCCAAAACCTTTTAGAGATTGTTCTGTAACCTTTTCCAGCTTTATACAAATCAACAATTCTTGATTGTAGGTCCTCAGACAGCTCTTTTGAGCGAGGCATGGTGCACATCAGACAATGCTTCTCAACAAGAGACACTTCTTAACTAGTGGGTGTTTTTCAATGGCAGGTTGGCTCACACCTGACTCTAAATGTCTGCATACATTTGTCTAACTAACTCTTGGAGGATCCTTAGCCAGGGTGTTCTCACTTATTCCTCTCTGTCCTGTGAATGTTTACATGTTATGGCCAATAGAAATAAGATAACATGAAATTGTTTGGGTGGTGTTAATTTAAGCAGACACTGTTTACTCATTCTTGTGATTTTAATAAAGATCAGACCACATGACATGACCAATTTAGGCAGAAATGTAAGAAATTCCAAAGGGTATACGCACTTTTCCTTCCACTGTAAAATTCACAATACTATCCTAAATTTCCTAAGTAACACAATTTGTCATACTGTAAATATCTCACTGATACGATACAAACATAATACTGCATTGCTCAATACAGAAGTTTGTCATCATAGATCATATTCCGATTTAACTATTTACAATATGAAAAAATTAATCCAAATGCTCAGACTAGTGCAATGCAGCTTTCAATTAAACTTTGAATATTTGTATTTGTATATATTTATTTAAAAGGGACAATGCATTTACAAAAAGTACAATATACTTAAAATGCAGGATAATAGCTAAAGCTAATTTCCATCCTGTGTCCCCAACCGGACCAGGCCCGGCTACACACCACACACTCAGGAAAGCAACAATCCAACTTGTAATAAAATGTTTGCAATATCCATGAGACCCACTATCTTCTGTATTAGAACATCTTATGAAAACATCAAAGTGCATATTTTCAAGTGCAATATATTCAGAATATAAAATAATTAATGGATTGAAATCGACATATGGAATATTGTTAATATATCAGTGTATCATTGTGCCCCTAAATACAAGGTATTGTGCTGTTCCAGTCAGTGATGAAGTGACTACAAGGCAACAACCGCACAACAGCCTTCAAGTTGAGCAAGTGTGACACTTAATTGTTTTGAATTTCGTACATGGTTACATGCTTATATAATTATAACTAACTTCTATTATTACAAATGAGTGACATAAAGCAACACTGTCTCAGGGTCCAGCCAGAGTCAAAACAAGGAGCTGGGAAAACACGCAAGTTCTTATGTAGTTGTGGTTTCCCATGCATAAACAAGCTCATGTGCTTTTATCACTCAGTCAAAACAAGAAGTCACTGTGCTAGATATAGCATTACAAAGCTGACATGAGACAAATCTTCGAAAAGACACAAAGCAGTTCAGCTGGAAACTCAATTGCAGAACTCAAGGGTCAGATACAAAGGCTGGATTGAGAGATCCACAGTGGCCTGGTCCCAGCTGCATTAGGATACACTATACTGCTCTCCTCTGATCATCAACAACCATGCCAGTCATTAAGTGGGTCCCTCTGTCCCCTTTGTTCATTTTTATACACTTTTTTATACACTTTTATTTGTCAACTCCACATTTTCATCCTCCACTTTGACTTGGCAATGACTTTATTTGTACAGTGTAAGGCTTTGCTCATGTTCAATCACTTTCAGCATTGTCTGTTTCAACCATAAGAAGAGTATTAGCGGCAGTTTACAATTTGTTTAAAGTTAAGGTTAAGCTTTGTTTTCTATAATTGCATCTTAAGGTCGGTACACAACAAATCCCCAAGAACACACAAAGTCAATGCACATTGGCTGGCTTCTATGTATGGAGGGCATTTTTCTAATTATAGTCTAGACCCCTAAATGCCTATTATTGAGAAAAGCCTCAAACTCACTCTCAATCTGCGCCTCTTAAGATGTTGAACAAGGGACCTTCTCCAATGGGACCAAACAGCGCAAGCCTATGTCTGGAGCCTTACAAATGTATAGAAAACCTCTGGGCTCTGCTTTCTTTTACATTTCCAAGGCTGCTCTGTACAACTGTCCCTGTTTGAAGCACACACAGCCACACCAGGGACAGAAGAGGCAGCAGCTATTGATATTGATGAACTATACTGTTGTCAGGTACAACTGCTGCCTCTGTGCTTTAATTAACTCTGCTAAACAAAGATGAGACAAAAGTAGGGGAGGAGACTCTGATTCCGGATGGGTTTAGCTGGAAAATCTTTGTCACAACACACTTACAGTATGTGTAAAATACGTAATAACATTTAATGGCTTATTTTCTTTTCCAGGAGCCCACTATATTTTTCACTTTTGCATCTATTATGTTTAATATTTTAAATTTATAGACTGTTTCTAATTTCATTCCCAAAATCCGCTCAATAACTCATAATAATTGACTGTGTCCATCTAAAAATACTTCCACACCTCCCTGCTTCTCACAAATGGTAGTGCCCTGCATCCACGTTAAGTTTGTTTCTGTCAATACAGTAATGCAAACGGCAGGAGAAGCGTGCTGTCGCTTTTCCTTTCACTTTGCCAAAACTACTTCTCCCATCCATGTCCTTCTCCCACGGCCAGGTCATTTAAGTTGAGTCAAACAGATTTTCCCTGTTACCCCTGTGAGTTAACTGAGTTCTCGTGTTCTCTTGTGGGCCATGTTCTCGACAGTCGCCAAATGAAACCCGCGCTTGAAGCGGCTTCATTGATCAGAGACTGATTTGAACTCACTCTTCACTGTGTCTAGTGGAGGACAGTCAGAGCTGGGTCACATTTTGGCGGGATAGAAGTGAGCAAAGCGGCTGTATTTGTTTCAATGTAGAGTTGATGTGCACAGCCTGGGACTTACTTTTTGTTACTATAGTCCTGGGTGTGTGCAAGCTAATTTTGGGGGGCCCTTTTTGTACCGGGACTCTCCAGGCCCCAGCAAGGTCTCCATGTTTCCAAGTCTATACACCTTCACTTGATGAGCTCATCTCAGAGCTTATATTACCTTCACTAAATAGCTGCATTTGCAATTGACCTTTTAAAAAAAAAATGTTAATAGACTTTTCCAAATGGTTTGAATTTGCAGTCGCTCAGTTTCAGAGATGAGTGACCTCGGTTACCTTTAAAAAAAAACTACATTCCATAAGTCCTAAACCTTTTAGGCATATACTTAATTGTTTGTAACAGCAAATAATACTAAAGCTAAATTATTTTAAAGGATCTGTATCATGCTATTTTAGCCATTCCAAAGTAAAGTATAGGCATATATATGATATATTGTACCTCTATCACTACGGAGTACTCATTTTGAGAGAAATATAAGTATTTTTGGGGGGTACTTTCCCTACCCGGAAGACGAGACGCTTCGATTCAGTTAACTCCGCCCCTCTCTCCGCTCATTCCACATTTGCAGTATTATAAATATAAACATTGCTGCAAAAAGTGAAGTTACTTCACATAATTCAGTTATAAGGAGTTGACATGTGCAACGCAGTTTCATAAATGGCTAACACACACGCTAACACACATGCTAACATGCGTTTTGATTAACTCACCGCTCAGTCTGGACTCCCCATGAGATCGCGTTGGTTATAAAAGTTAATCCACTTTGATTCTGGCCAAGGTTCACCAAGCATCCATCAGGTTGGTTGATATAGTAGCTGAATCCCAGAAAGAAATTCCAACTTCTGGCGAGTGCACTCTTCTTTAGGAAGGTTGAATAGTCCTGTTCCTCTCGTAGCGCATCCGTGGCATTATCGTTCGGTAAGAAAAAATAACAGGCGGTGTCCAGAGTATGTTAGAAAGAGCTCAGTCTTCAAAAACAACACTTATGCTCGGATCCATGGCTCCTCCAGCCGTGGGTGCGCTTGATTAGCGTCGCGGGACAGCACAGACGCGTCGGAGAGTTGCTGTTTTTTTAATTTATTATTTTTTTTCTCAAAAAAAAAAAAAAAAAGCTGTTTTATAAATAAAAATCAGGCCGTAAGGCATTACATTACAGACGTAGAGCACTTCCGTTCCTTTGTGACGACACAACTGAACAGCTCAGTCGTTTACCAGGAGAGGGTGGAGCAGCTGCTCAGAGAGCAGGATTCAGGAGGATTACTTAGAACTGCGTGAATGAAGCCAAAAACCGCTCTGGGGGTGTTTTGATAAGGAAATAGCATAACAACATGGCTAAAAACTCAAAAAAGTCGATTTTGCATGATATAGGACCTTTAAAAGAAAATGCATATATATCCTTAAGAAATTCAAAACAGAAGAAAAATGCTTTGTGGTTGGTTTATTCTTTACAGCCACACACTCATCTCTGTCAACAAATTCCAGTGATCCTCTTCACTCTCGACTCGTCCGTGGTTGCTGACTAGTTGTCGTGGCCCATTTCTGGTGATGGACAGGTCGAAACTGCTAATGCGATGTTGTGATACTGGACAAATGCTCGACCGCATACAGTGCTCGTGTGCGCACACACACACGTAGTTGTTGCAGACACCCACGCACACACACCACTCATCCCCTGCACAAAACGGAGCCGGGCCACTGACTGTCTCTTGAGATTAATGTTGGTGTGATCCACTCAGCTGGGCCTGATCACATTAAGATGGATGGACCCCCTGGTGGTGCGTGCGTGTGTGTGGGTGCACACGAGAGGGCCCCATCTGTCCGTGTTTTCTCCACACCGAGCTCCGTGACCTAGCTGCCATCTCTAGTGCCCTCAGCCGGGATAGGCAATACCCTTAGAGGGGAAAGATGGCCCAATAGATGGATAGATGGATGCTGTAAATTCCATTTTCGTATTCAGCTTTTCTTTTCCAGGGTAACATAAAAAATGCCCCAGGCCTTAGGTTGTATTTCAAATTGATAATGAAGATATATATTGGAGCGCTGTGGCCTTCTGAGGGCAGTTACGGAGGAGGAACGGGACTTTCTGTAGAGATGATTTGACATGTTTCTGACTGATAAGAAAACCATCTTAAAGTTGAAGTGAAACTTTGTAACAAAGCACAACAAGTATAAATCCTACATGGTCAAAATTGAAAAATTATGAACCTTAGTAGTAATTTACAAAGTACAAGTGCCTTGTATTGTAGGAGAATTCACTGCCATAGATTAAACGAGATATACAGTATGTTTATTGCTTCCATTCTAATTTGTTGTTTTCATTTTTCTAATAATGTTGTTTTTCTATTTTAATAAAAAAAAAAACTTTACCTGTTACCATTATTAAGAGGTTGGGCAGAAAATGGAGAGAAATAAGCCACACGACTTTATTCTATCTTGTGTTACTGAAATTCACATTTAAACAGTTTACTTTAGTTTATTTGAGCAACAGATGCATACAGGTATAGTTTACATATAATTTACAGAAATTATTCACAACATAAGACGCATTAGTGTTGCTCAAAGGGAGTAGGAAGAAGTTAGTAATAACTTATAAGGCCCCACCCCTCCTTTCAGTAGATTTACACAACTTAAAACTACTGCTCACGGCAAAATCATTATCTAATGTATATTAACTGTGGAGCCATTTATACCATGATATTAGCGTTGGCAGCCTTATCTCAATGATTTATAAGTAACACATCAGTGGCTATATCTACAAAATTAACCAACACCCAAGCAGTTAACTACAAAACATTTCTTCAGATTTACATACCAAGTCTGATTTTCTTCCCCTGTTGTCTCTGCTTGTTTAGCTGTCTGAACGCTTGCACCTACTGTAAGACGAAACACGCCAGAGGAGACCTAGCCAGCTATCCCATAGAAGAACTGGTGGAGAGAGCCAAGCAGTCATTTCAGGGTAAGTACTTTCATTCAGCTTTGTGGCACTCACTACATTTACAAGTGAAGGCTAGTCCGACTAGGCTAAAGATTCCACTCTAATCCCTTTTTCTGAAAGATCCAGTCAAACTACTATCGTCTCAGTTACGTGACAGCCACTGATCCGAATGTCCTTTGGGAGCAGTAGAGGGGCGGTGCAACTTCCAGCCAGCATGGGGCAGGGTGTTGATGACACCATTTCTGGTTGACATTTGACTCATCTTTGTTGTCAGCAAACAGTTAGCCCCGATTAGCTGGCGGTGCGTTCAGAGTGAACTGCTGTTTTGGGGTTTATTGCGATGTCCAACGGATCTTTAACAATGCACCCATGGTCTAACTCCAGCTCAAATTCACCCATAACTCTTAAACATAGGCCAATTAGCACTGTTATGATACTATGCTACGATAGGCTACGGCTCTATGTTGATGAGGAGTGTGGAACAATTCAACAAGCACAACACAATTTTAAAGGCCGCTTTATATGTAGCTGATGGTTTAAGTCAGTAGTTCCCAAAGTGGGGGTCGGGACCCCTCTGGGGGTCGCGAGGCCTTGGGTGGGGGTCCCCAGATGATTTTAAGATGATACAAAAAGAAAAATGCTACTGTTTTAGTACATTTTTGTGTGTGTAAACCAGCCTATAATGAGTGAAATCCATTCAGTTATTCAAATAAACTGTTTAGATACATGTTAACTTGATTATAAAATGTTTTTCTTCCCTAAAGTAGCGTAAGAGGCAATAACTTTATACAAAGGTGGTCCCGAGTTGTTAACGTGTCAATTTTGGGGTCCCAGCCAAAAACGTTTGGGAATCCCTGGTTTAAGTGACAGTATTGGTGCTTATTTCTTGGTATCACATGATCAATCAGAGCTAGCTGTGGCTCTGATAGGAGTCTTCTGTCTCATGGCTCTACACACATGCTCGGCGCTGACCCAGCCACTAAAGTTAGCTCCACTGTCATCTGCCTTGGACTTGCGCTGCTTTGCTGAACAACGAGTCCTATAGAAGTAGCTCACACAATGTTTTTTTGACGTTGTGTTGGTGGTCCTTTCAGCAGCCTGACGGTTTCCAAGGCAGGGACAGCATGCACAGGCCTATCAAATGCGCTTTGATCCAATGATGCTTCTTTAATCTGACTTCAATCGGCCCAGGCGGGTCGCTGATTGGCTCAGGGGAAAGTCGGATCGCACCCCCCTCAATCGAATCTCCCAGGTTTACATATGTCCTGATTCCTGTGTTCTAGTCAGACTAGGCAAGAGATCGAGATCCGACTCTCCCTTCGTTCATGTAACTACAATGACTGTTGCAAATATTGCTACTTTACAATACCTGTAACCTTTTCCTCAAACTGAGTGAGTTGTTGGAACATGTTGTCTTTACATGTCTTTATGACTGTTATGGCGCAGCCATATTCCACTGTTGAAATGATGAGAACGAGCTGACTGTTGTCCTTTTGTATTTTGAATTTGAATGTATTTAATGCATGTTTTATATATTGCTATTGTATGAACCACAGCATGGCAAGTCCAAGACAAATTTCCCTATGGGACTATAAAATTTATCTTATCTTATCTTATCTTATCTTATCTTACCCAGTGCTGTGTCCTGTTCAGGGCAGTGGGTTTAATGGCACATGTTGATGTTTTTGTTCCTTGTAGAGGGTCCATCCAGTTGGCTTTAGATGGATGCCAAATGAACAGCTGTCCTGCCCTGGCATCTGTTCCTTAAGAATAGACTTGCAGCATCCCCTCTGCTCAGCAGGCCATGCCTATGTTAAAGCCTCGGGCGGGTCAGTCAAGGGCAGGCTCATGCATTGATAAAACAAATCCTATCTCAATATTTTCTTTTCTTTTTTTTTTTTTTTTTTTTTTACTTGTTCAGCTTTAGTGTTCTTGTTTATCAGTCTTTGTTTATCAGTCCTTTCAAGACATGTAGTATGCTATTTTTTATTTTTTACCAGTTGTCCTGCTGTTTTATGACTTGTTGAGTGTTTTGATATCACCAGAGGCACTAAAGGATATATGCAAAATAAGGAGTACATAGTTTTGAGTTTTTTCGTACCTGTGTTATATTACTTTCATAACATCTTATTGGGGAGCTATTATTGGCTCTAACAGGTCTAAGTGACCCATACAACTTTCTATTTTTAATTTGTCATTTTCATATTTATTGAGCTAAGTTGTAATAAACAACTATGTCATTGGCAAGGGCATGGCTTACCCAACCACATGCAGAAGTCTTTAAACAGCTGCATCCATAGCACCGCAGTGCCTCAGGGTGGGCAGTCAAGGGCATTTTCACCAGCTGCTGTGTGAGTGGCAGGGAGGGCTCATGATGCACATACCCTTTGAGAAAGGTCACAAAGTCTGGGCCCAGTCGTATGTCCAGAATAAAGATGTTAAATACATCATTTGGACCTTTAAAGTCTTTTACACATCTTTGCTAAGAATGGGTTTCTTTTGTAATAACTTTTTTTAAAGGACCTGTATCATGCTATTTTAGCCATTCCAAAGTAAAGTATAGGCATTTATATGATATATTGTACCTCTATCACTACGGAGTACTCATTTTGAGAGAAATATAAGTATTTTTGGGGGGTATTTTCCCTACCCGAAAGACAAGACGCTTCGATTCAGTTAACTCCGCCCCTCTCTCCGCTCATTCCACCTTTGCAGTATTATAAATATAAATATCGCTGCAAAAAGTGAAGTTACTTCACATAATGCAGTTATAAGGAGTTGACATGTGCAACGCAGTTTCATAAATGGCTAACACACACGCTAACACACCGCTAACACACACGCTAACACACACGCTAACACACACGCTAACACACACGCTAATACACACACACGCTAACACACACGCTAACACGCACGCTAACACGCACGCTAACACGCGTTTTGATTGACTCACCGCTCAGCATGGCCTCTCCATCGGGTTATGGGACATGCGTTGGTTATAAAAGTTAATCCACTTTGATTCTGGCCAAGGCTCACCAAGCATCCATCAGGTTGGTTGATATAGTAGCTGAATCCCAGAAAGAAATTCCAACTTCTGGCGAGTGCACTCTTCTTTAGGAAGGTTGAGTAGACCTGTTCCTCTCGTAGCCAAACACGCATCCGTGACATTATCATTCGGTAAGAAAAAAGAACAGGCGGTGTTCAGAGTAGGTTAGAAAGAGCTCAGTCTTCAAAAACAACACTTCTGCTCGGATCCATGGATCCTCCGGCCGTGGGTGCGCTTGATTAGCCTTGTGGGACAGCACAGACGCGTCGGAGAGTTCCTTTTTTTTTTTTCTTTTTTTTTTTTTTTTCTTTTTTTCTTTATTTCTCTCTTACAACAAAAATAATGAAAAAGCTGTTTTATAAATTAAAACCAGGCCGTAAGGCATTACATTACAGACGTAGAGCACTTCCGTTCCTTTGTGACGACACAACTGAACAGCTCAGTCGTTTACCAGGAGAGGGCGGAAGAGCTGCTCAGAGAGCAGGATTCAGGAGGATTACTTAGAACTGCGTGAATGAAGCCAAAAACCGCTCTGGGGGTGTTTTTGATAAGGAAATAGCATAACAACATGGCTAAAAACTCAAAAAAGTCGATTTTGCATGATATAGAACCTTTAAACTATTTCCAAACTAAAAATATGTACTGAATACAGCAACAAGTTAAGGTGACATGACACAGGAAATCTGAGAGACAGAGACGGTTAGTAGTTGTTTTGAAACAGAGGAAGAGGAACTGGAGGTTACTGCCTCAAACCAGGACAGACGCAAATATCTTTGATAACAGTTGCGGATTGTATTATTGGATAGGTAAGTGTTTCACAGACCAAAACATAAATTACCTTTCAGTTTTTTAACAACCGATATGTTCATTTAATACAGAAATAAATGATTGGACCCATGTTGTTATGTTTTCTAAGTTCATAACCCCAGCACAATGTGAGTGTGGTAGACTTTTTCATAGTGTAATAATTGGGCAGTCACACTCGCTCTCCTCTTCTTTGCTGAGCAAATATAATCAACTGCGATCTAAAGGCACACTGTTTACCCCATTCAGTGTCTTTGTTTTGTTTAGAATTGCATTATGACAATGCAGTGGGCCCTTCTTATCCTAACATCCTCTCTATTAGGCACTGTTTTCTTACTACAACCAAATTGAGCTTCACAAATATGGCCTGAAATTTGATTTACGTTCTGGTGTGTTTTGAATAAAGGTCTATGGGTATTGGGATGTTAATTTTGATTGGCTAGCTCGGCTAAGGGGTTGATTGGTTTATCTCTGGGAATTTTTAGAGGATTTATGGGATTTATTCAAATGTGATTCGAAGTGAATAGTTTGCCTTCTATCGGGAAAAACAGTGAGTGAGTGAGTGTAGGGCTTTTAAAATAATCTGAATTATTCAAATGTATGAATGTGTAATTTTAACATCACAGAGGCTTTAATATATGCAGGTAATGTGGGTTGGAAATGTCAGAGAAAATGACACGTATGTGTGCACTGGGAAAGGATATGATTCTTTGTGAAGTTTTGTGTGGAAAGAAGACTGGTGTTTGCTTGTCAGTGGACTCATTTAAGTCTATTCATTTAATTAAATACAGTCAGAACATTTGTACAAATGTTCACAAAAGCACACTGCAGTATTACTATTGCACAAGCGTCAGTGAAGTGTGTATGGTGACCTTGTCTGGGGAGACGAGGTTTGTACATGACCCAATCTTTTTGTTGTGGTCTTAAACACCCACAGTGGCTGTCACCTTGCCATTTGAACCTCTCAGTAGGGTCTGCAAAAGGCCTTGTCTAAAACAGGGATGTCAGAATCATGTGAAGCATCCCAAGTTCACACAAGACTTGCGGTTACACTGTGTGAGAGATTGCAGCTTTTAGTCTGTATATTATGTTTCTGTTTGGTCATGTATGATATTGACTTGAAGTCCCTTATACTATTTAAATATTTTAAAAGTACAAAATGATATGTATTGACTTCTCCTCACAGCATTTCTTATTATGCTGCTGTACCTGACTTATAACATCACTATCATGCAGACCTTAAGAGAAATGACACTGCTCAGTGTCCTGGCTTCACTTAGATGACATATGACAGATAGCCACTGATAGATGGACAGAGATGTTGGTTAGCTCGTTGGCTAGCCTTAGCTTCTGTGACAGGTGTCATCCTGTGTTTACCTCTTAGAACACATCG
Organism: Neogobius melanostomus; assembly: GCA_007210695.1. Taxonomy (NCBI): domain Eukaryota; kingdom Metazoa; phylum Chordata; class Actinopteri; order Gobiiformes; family Gobiidae; genus Neogobius; species Neogobius melanostomus. The sequence continues at coordinate 7,068,266 of VHKM01000058.1, forward strand.
ACCAACAAGACTGGCAGGTTTTCCTCATAAACATTTTTAGTTTGAAGTCAGTCTTGTGTTTTCGACTCTTCAGGCCTTGTTCTGGGGATGGGAAATTGGGTCATGTTCATTTATATGCATAATGCAGGATGGTAAATTGCACACTTTATAATCATTAAGATAAAATAGATTGAGGCTGGAAACTCATCTATAATTTGTTTCGTATTGATGGTGAGATGGACGAGAATGAAAACAGACACACAATGCAGGCAGGCGGAGAGGCTGAAAATATTGATAGGAGCTCATTGATCACTGTGGAGTCACCACCATCAAAGGCCACACTATTGGAAAGACCATGTAGAAAAGTGCTGAGCATGCAAACACAAACAGAAATTTCCTGTGTGTGGTGGAGCCAGTCAAATTCATTATCCTCCGGGAGAGCTCTCACTGAGATGCTACCATTGATTTCCTCAATCTTCTCTCCACTAAGTAAGGGTCAGACTTTAGTGTCTAATTGTACCATAACAAATAAGTTCATTCTGAAAACACTTCACCGTAGTCAAAATAAGTTTGGAAGACTATTTCAGTGTTCAAGACCAGGCAGCTGCACTCGCCAGAAAAAGGTAGAAATATTCATTTACAGTCATGTGATGCTGGGCTTTAATTAAACATCATGTGACATTTTGACTCATCAGGCACAGGTATAATTAATAGCGTTAATCATGGCTGCATTACTTTCTGCTGTCCCATTTTTAGCTCTCTGCTAGCATGTGCTGGTTCTGTGATTAAGCTCATTACTGTGATGTGGTGAGGCTGAGGTGGCTCTGTGGTGGTGATCATGTTCGTCTGACAGCAAGTACAATTCTGGAAAAAACAAACATAGAAGAATGTTTTCAAAGAATAATTGGGAATTAAATGGAGAATTGAAGCAAGGGTGTTTTGTGGTATTCATGGACCCATCTGGCTGTAATCCCTTATTCTGTGGTCAGGTGGTTCTGACTGCAAAGGAATAGCCTTTATTTGCTGAGTGGATAAGACAGAGCAAAGTTGAGGACGAACTTGTTAAACGTCAGTACACTGACATTCAGTGGATTGAGTTGTTTCGATGTTGTTGCTCTATCTGCCAGTTTAACTTTTTTTTCTCGATGTTTTTGGGTCATTTGTTTTTGTGTAATCCCGATCTCTAATGTCTCTACTATTTCTCTGTGTATAGTCTTTATCTGTACTGCTGCTTTCATTTTTTGGCAAACATGGGTAATTTTTTAACCTCTTAATCCCGACCTGAACCAAGCGCATTTTATACAATTCAGCTTTACCCAAATCTAAAAGCTTGTCGACTAGAGTTCACAGCCTATACTGTAGGCCAGTGTAACGCCTTTTTCCTCTCGTTGTTGCTTTGACCTATTTTTGGTCACTGTGGTGTTGCTTTTTTATGCTTTTTTGTTGTTGTTTTTTGCCTTTTTTTTTGGCGCTCTTTTGTCATGTTTCTGTGGCTCTTTTGTGGCTTTTTCATCACTGTTTGTCACTCTTATGATGCTTTTTTTGCTGCGCTTTCTTCCTTGTTTTTTGTGTTCTGTCGATATTTTGTTGCTTTTTTCAAGAAGCTTTTAGATTTGGGTAAAGCCAAGCTGGAGACAATGTGCTTGGTTCAGGGTGGGGTTAAGAGATTAAAACAAGTGTCTTGCTTTGTAAAACCCACTGTAAGAAAGAACATCTTTTTTACTCAAAATGTTAGTTTGGGATTCGAACCTGATCCCAGCCACCATGTCTAACCTCCAGTCACATGATGTCGGGACAGATACAATAATTGCTTGCTCTTACATTTCTATCCTTTTTTTTTTTTACGTGACTTGTGCCTTCATTTGTAAAAGTTTAGTGTTTTCGGTGTGACCTCTCTTCAGTCTCGATGGGCCGGACACAAAGAGCGGAGTGCGTGTGAGTGCGTTTGTAGGCGCGTGTGTGCCGTCTTGTCCTGTGATTTAGTGCCAAACTGGCTGCCAACTCCAGTGAATAGGGGGCCCCATTTCACACAACGCAGCCATGATATACACACACTCCTTATATGCGCACACACACACACAAACACACAACTTTAGCCAATGCCAGACTGGCCACCAACTGCACACCTGGCACTCTGCTATTATGTCACCCCAGCTTGTGTGTTTTCTATGTGGAGTTGTGCAAGTCCAGCCGACACCATCTGCTCTGCCCTTTGTCAACTTGTGTACACATGACCATTCTTCCCTCTCTCACTTTACTTTTTTCTTTAAATTGTATTTCTTTACATTGGCAATTTGCAGTCTAACAAACGTTTCAAGTAAAGTTTAAATTACATTTTGTTTGTCAAGTTTCTGTAACTCATGATGAAAGTCTTTGAAAGAGATTGTGAGCTGAGAATTGGAAGTCTGTTTTCCCCCGCACAGCCCCTCATTCAACACTCGTATTCACATTCATTACAGAATTTGGCAAAACATTTTCCCTTAGCCCCAAATCCTCCTGCTCTCCCCAACAGATAAACACTGTGTAAATACCACTTCGTTTTTCTCTTGCAAAGCAGCTGCAGCTTGTGGGGGGAGGGGAGCGCAGTCTTCGTTTCGGACAGTAGGTGGCAGTAAGACACTGAGCTTGCAAGTCGGGCCATGTGCTTCCCCTTGTTATTGTCTCCATTGCTATACCACTCAGTACAAGCGGTTTGCTCTCGCTCTCCTCTTTGCCTGCGTCTGTTAAAATGTTTAACTGCTTGAAGTCCTCTGACTCACATTTGGCTTTTAGTTCCTGGTCCCAGAACACCACGGTGTCAGTGTTTTCTCCCCAAACACTGTATTGTTTACATACCAACTTCCCCTTTTGTTTGCGCAAACAAGTGACACTGGAAAAATTATACCCTCCTCTGGCTTTTGCTGTTTGGGTTTTCGTGACTCATGCAGAAAAACAAAAAACAAATAAAGGTTCCTTACTATCCCCAGTCAAGCTTTTACCTCAAGCACTGTTATGTTTACCCTTGCTTGAGTAATTTCTTAAACATTTTTAACATGTGCGATATATAGACAGACAGGGCAAAACAAGCCAAGGCAAGTTTATTTATACAGTGCATTTCACACACAAAGCAACTCCTAGCGCCTTGCAATTCCAAGTTAACAAGATGGTTACTATTGTAAAAAGCATGGCGAGTTAAGTGTCCTACTGATCCATTAAGCCTATACAGAAGCAAATATAATATACATTTGGCCCGTTAGACTTGTAAACTTGCAGAGCTTACTGAAGTTACTTCACTTCTTTTTACCCCTTTAACTGTATAGAGCAGTGGTTGTCATCCTTTTTTAGTCTTAAGTACTAACTCAAGTACTACAGTCCCCTGACAAATGTGGTAGATTTTTTTCTTTTACAAAGTAGGCTAATAAACATCTGTTTCGTATAATGGTGAAAATTATGTATTTTTGTACAAAAACTTCATAAATTGTACTACAAAAAGTTAATATTTGTTGTAGTCATTACACCTGGTATCAGAAACAAGTGAGTTATTTGCAGTGGTGTATTTGGTTTGTTCAGGAACATTCAAAATGAATAGGTTCTACATATCTTTAAACAATATTTTGTAGATCAGTCAATGACTAAAAACTAAAAAGCCAATGTTTGTTCACAAAATTGAACAACTGAAATGCAACACTCGAAACAGACTCACACACACTGTAATTAAGTCAAACATTGATGTTGGGCTCTTTACAAGCCATTACCTGAGGAGTGAGTTTCAAAAGAAGGAGAGACTAATGACAGTTTATGGAGGAGCCTGACTGAGAAGTGCTGAAAGGTGGATCAGAGCATAGCACTCCGAACACTTTCATCAAATTCCAATTACTATGTTTATATATACTGGAGTTCAGTGGGAGCTTAATATAGCAATTACAGTGTTACAGTGCTATGGACATGGCCTTATAATATTGTATCCCCCACTGATATTCTCACAATTATACACGATTCTTGTAACTCAAGTAGTATTGCCCCAATAGAATTTGGTGAAAGCAGATCTAATTGTATGTGCGTGTGTTAGTCCTTGGGCTGAACAATAATCATAGAAGCAATTACTTAATTATTTACAGTGAATATATTTACATCTAATTTGTTTTTGTTTTTGTATGAAATAACATTTGAACAAGCAGTAAACTTCACTATGTAATAATATCAAACCTTCAAAACACTGAATGCGATTGTCCCAATTGTACATCACTTTTTAGATATCTCTTTCTACATAAGATTAACTTGAACCAAGGGCTTGAGAGTAACTTAATTTCTATTCTTTGTTTGTACTTAACTTGTAGAAACAGTGTTGGTGGGAATACTTTAAAATTGTATTTAGTTACAAGCTACTGAATACTTGCATTAAAATGTATTTTGTAGCATATTCCGTTACCTTGTCCAAATAGAGTATTGTATTCTAAAATATTTGGAATACTTTCAGGTTGATTTGTATTTTATTTACTGTGGCGTATGATTAAAAACATGTAGGCTACACTTGTTGGAAAGCCTGTTGTGAACTTATCAACACTAATAAAGAACACAAAAATCACACTTTGCAGATCAGCAGATCACAGCACATCACATGATACACTACTCTAAATACATGTTCTAAATACATGATTTCCGTTTCTCCCCAACACTGTGTAGAAACTGCTATGAATGAATCGAACTTTGATAAATATTCAGTAGAAAGAGATGAAAAATATATGGATTATGGCTAAAAATAGCTTGAGTGGTTTAACTGGACACTTCTTTTTTTGTATTGTCATCACTAGTTTGTGTCTAACTAGAGAGGATTTTATATAATTGTTCAATTGTATTCTCTTACTGTATCTTCTCTATGATATTCCGCTAACTTGAGCCTTGATGACAGCTATAGAAAGAGGTGAAGAGTATTAGCCCTGCCTCATCTCTAAACATTATGCAACTGTCCCACTTTAGCTGTTGTTTTTCTGTTTTCCTGTCTGGATCCATTCCATTGGTCGACTCCCACCTCCCCGCCTCACCGTCACGCCCCTACCCCCCTGGTATTATTGTTTTACCCACTCAACTCACTGCAGCCATTAGAACCTTCTACCACTTTGATCTCTCCTCATTCAAATTCACTTCATCTTTTTCTATTTCAGGACTCTCATTTTTTACCAGGGTCATCACTTTATGGTCTGTATCAAAGTAGCTTTTACTTTCCAAAACGCAGCTCTTTTCCGAGTCGTCATTTGCTTGTGATAGTGTAGACAAATTATATTTACTCAAGCGAGAGTAACATTACTTTTTAATAATTATACTCAAGTAAAAAGTAAGTAAAAGCTGTTTGGTGAAAATGCTAGTAAACATTTGATGTAGTGTTTTCCTCTGACAGACGAAACATAAAATATTGTGGAGTTTTTTTTTAAATATTTCTTATTAGTAGCTCTATAATAATAGTTATAGTACAGATTCTTAATTGTGGGGAAAATGCAAGATTCATTTCTAGAATGTTACAGTGTTGTTAGCTCATCAAAAGTTGTATTTTTGTATCTTTCACGGTGATGATTCTTAGCACCGCGGCGGCAGCTTCCTCCGAGCTCCTCCTCCTTTATCCCCTGCTCCTCCCATGGCCCTAAGTATCCAAGAAATGCTTCTGTTACCTCTTGATCTCTCTCAAAACTCATCCTCTCGTTGCAGAGTACCGACAGGCAAAAACATTCCTGAAACTTCACTACAGCAACACGGGGCAGCTTGTTTTTTTGTTTGTTTTTTTGTGTGTGTCAAAGAGCAAGGGGGGAGGGTGGTGATAAGGGTGAGTATGCTTGGAGAATCATGAAGTTGAAACTACTGGGGATTTTGTGGAAGTAGTTTTCACATCAATATAGCATTTTTTTTCTTTCTTTCTTTATACGTAGAAAATTAGAAAAGGATGACAACATTACATTCTATTTTGTCTATGCATATGCAAACAAGCAGAACAAAACAAAATAAACCGGCAGCTTACGGTCATGACCTTTCTATTTAAAAAAACAGATCCATTTGTTCCCAATAGCATTTTCTAACCAACAAAGTGTAAGATAATGATCAATATGTGTTTGACATCATTACCAAATACCTGCAAAAAGCTGAATACCCCTCTTTAAAACGAGGTATGAACTGTCCTTTTTAAACGTATTCACAGAGGCTTGAGTATCAGAACATCTACTCAACTGCTTGTAACAAGTACTAGAAGGGAAAAAAAACTACAAGTGCAATTTCTTCAAAGATTTACTCTTGTTCTTGAGTCACTGATTACTTCCCACCTCTGCTCATGATGATGGCAATTTGCTTCTTTTGGTCTGTTAGTTCAGTTAATAAAAATATATTAAGGCCTAGTCCCTGCAGCAGATGACACAGACACAGATCGGTCTGCATTCATCACTTATTTGAATTAAAGGGGGAAAATTAAGTGTCTTTTTGTTTTGCCTTGTGGTTATTTACCCCAGCGTTTATTTATTCTGCTTGCAATGTAAATAATCTTTCTTATGATCTGGAGTACAACACACTTGTATTTTAATAATTGGTTGTAATTGATCTCAGTAGGGTGTACTGTAGCTCTGTCGGCGCAGTTTCAGACATATGTGTTGAAGAAAGTGCCTCAAATATGTTTAATAAGTGTTTTCAATATTGTTCAAGTGCCGTGTGTATATTCCACTGTGCGAGTTTGTGTGTGCGTTCGCCGTGCGCCTGTCCCCCGTGGTATACTGTATATTTTGATAGCATCAGGGGGTCTTTTCACACCCCCGGCAGGAAGCACTTCTCACATACTGGAACCCCCGTAGCTGTCCCATGAGCCCCCTGTGCTGGGTGACATGACAGTCCTTTAGGGGGGACACTCAGACGCACATGCCTCCTCCTCACTTTGGCTAAAAGTAATGTATCACAAGAGCCGCAAACTATCAGATATGTCCTCTAGTAAGTGTTGCCTTAATCTCTATTAGACTCTGTACCTCTATGAGCCAGAGGGGGCATGTGGCATTGGTGGTTGTGACACGCTGTCTAATAATGAACCCAAGCCCTCAGATAAACAACCACAAAGACAACCATTTTAATTCCATTATCTACCAAATTAAGAGTTGTTTTACCTCTAATGCTCTTGTCACATTTTTTTTTTCTTTAGCTCATAGTTGGTCAGAGGGACAAAATGTAGTGATTGGTGAAGATAATTTTGCCTTTGCTGATTTGTTGCCACATTTGAAATGGCCTAAGCGGAGGAAGTGCTTTTAATGTTGACAAAACATATAGTAGCTGTCTGACCTCAGCATGTAGCGCTCAAACAAAAAACATTTGACTCCATAATATATGCATCAGAGCAAAAAAATCAACATTGTATTGTCTTATGTTTGATTTATGTTTGATGCGAGTCGGAGGGGTCACACTTCCTAACTACGAGGCCGACATGCCAAGGAATGTATTATGTAAAATGGATTCAGACCACTGCAGGTCACTCGTGGACCTTTTACACACAGTTTCATGATCATAAGTCACTGGCTTCCTCTGTTTGTTTTATCTCAAACTGTACTTTGGTGTGTCAGATGTTGCTAGTTTTGGTGAAAAGCCAGTGAGTGGTTTTATCAGTGGACTAAACTGTCACATGTTAGAGCAGGCTCGTCTCAGACCGCTGCATATGCTTAGCCCACACACATGTTCAGACATGTCTTCAACAAGCCTCGGCACATCTGTCCCTCTCCGCTGTGAGGCTCGCCCACTCTTCACTGTATTTACATCTATTATACATCTATTATATATTTAGATGCAAGTGTTACATCTGCCTTCGAGTAATGTCATATTGCATCTTCCTTACCTTGGGTTCCAGGGTCACTGTTGTTCTTGATCTAATTAGTTTAATATTTACATACAGTTGTGCTCAAAAGTTTATATAACCTGGCAGACTTTTTGATTTTTTTTTTACTATTTTTTAGAGAATATGAATGATAACACAAAAAGTCTTTTTCTCACTCCTGGTTAGTGGTTGTGCGAAGCCATTTATGGTCAAACAATGGAGTTTGCTCTTTTTAAATCATAATGATAAAAGAAACTACCAAAATAACCCTGATCAAAAGTTTACATACCCTGGTGATCTTGGCCTGATAATATGCACACAAGTTGACACAAACGCTACTACTAAACTCTAACTACAAAAGGTAAGCATCCTCACCTGTGACCTGTGTTTGTAATTATTGTGTATGTATAAAAGGTCAGTGAGTTCCTGACAGACCCTTGCATCTTTCACCCAGTGCTGGTTTCTGAGTCATGAGGAAAGCAAAAGAATTGTCAGAGAATCTGCAAGAAAGTTGAACTGTATACTGTATAAAAATTTCAGTAACAACTGGCAGGGAAATTGTGGGTGCAAAGAAATAACAAGAGATAGCTTCAGCTGAAATACAGGACTATACAGGACAGGAAATAAAGAAGTGGTGGAGCTGTTTTGAGGTGCACAATAAGGAGGTACTTGATGAAAAATGGGCTGCATAGCCAAGTCTCCAGAAAGCAAGACAATGCAAGTTTATTTGTAGAACACAATTCATACACAAGGCAAATCAAAGTGCTTCATAGTTGCATACAATTACAAGAAAGCAGATAAAATCAATAAAACATGTATTAATTAAAGTAAAAGGCAAGAGTACAGATAAAATACTTTCAGTTGTCTTTATGCACGGGTAAAACGTACTGTTTTCATCCTGGATTTGAACATTGTCAGAGTTGAGGCCTGTCTCACATCCTCATGAAGACTGTTCCAGATTATAGCTGCATGAAACTGAAACGCAGCCTCGCCGTGTTTATTATTGACTCAGTTATTTGACCATAAATGAATAGACCATAAATAGCTTCACTAACTATGAGTGAAAAATAACTATTTGTGTTATCATTCATATTCTCTGAAAAATGGCCAAAAGAAATCAAAAATTCTCCCAGGGTATGTAAACTTTTGAGCACAACTGTACTTTGCTCTCGGTGACAAACATCAAAGGATTATTGTTGATGCAGCAACAAACTACGGTATGCAGTAAAGGTGATAATGATGATCATGAATCTTAGAAGGTTGTAAGAATTATCTCAATCTACACTGGGTTTTGTAATTTGCAAACTGTTAGCTCTTTACAAAGGTTGGTAAAAGTATTTGAAAAGATGATATGTTCTTATAGCCAGTGTTATTTCATACTAGGGCTGAACGATATGGACAAAATGTAATATCTTGATATTTATGCCAGATATCTCGATATCGATACGATATAACTATGGGTTCAGTGAAAACCAAACATTTTTCAGAAAAATAAAACATCACAATACAAAAAAGTGCAGTTTTATTTATGAAAATCTATATCGTTTATATCTTGCTTTTTCGATCTTAATATCTTGAATGTTCATATCTCAATATCGATATAACTATATATCTTTCAGCCCTATTTCATACCATATTGAGAGAAGACCATACATCTACTATACATGCCATACCGCCTTTGCGATGCCCAATCCCGTCAGACCTTGGAAGCTAAGCAGGGTAGGGCCTGGTTAGTACTTGGATGGGAGACCGTTCAGTAACACCAGGAAGCCTAGCGAATGTAGTGAGTGAGTGAGTGGTTGGTGGTGGTGGCTGATGTGCGCAGACTGGTTGCCTCGCTTATCATCACCGAGTATGGAGTGAATGAATAATGTACCAAATTGTAAAGCGACTTTGAGCGTCTGGAAAAGCGCTATATAAGACTAATGCATTATTATTATTATTATTATTATTATTATTACATGCTATTAGGAAAACTAGCAACCACTTGTGGGAGCTAATTGGGATCCTAATAAAGAACAAAGAACATGCGCTTGGATAAAAAAAGAAGTAAGGGCAATTACAACATCAGTCAGAAAAATTACAATTGAATCCCTCCCCAAAAATGGTTAGTTCAAGGATAAAAACTGTAATTGATTTATATATTTATTTATTGTTCCCCAAGCTTGGGGTTGTTTTGACTGAATATTATCTAGTGTTGTGTTTAGTTGTTCATGCTTATGTGCCATTAGGGTTTTTGTTTATGTTTTCTCTTTTATATTTGCCTTAATTTCTGAATTACTGTACTCCGTGTGGAATTTCCTTGAAGCATAATTTGAGATCCAACACAATCCACAATATTAGCAGTTCATATTCATGAGTGCTGGGGATTTGGTCCATCAATTATACAATCACTTGCATTGAAAATACAGCCTTTTTTAGTTTTATGATTGACAGGGCAGGTTCACTGACGGTATGTGACCAGGTTAGTCAACTGTGATCAAACAGTTACTTTATTATCGTCTTCTTGGGTTGCCAATCATTTTAAAATGATCACATTTCTATTCGCTTTCATGCAAATGAGCGACGTGTGAGTTGTGGTGGGTTACCCTGTTTATGACCTAAATGTTCTTTGTGCTTGTTAAGCCAGTAAACACACTACAGTCATTAGTCACAAGCTTTATCACAGAAAATATCCTATATGTTTACATAAGAATACAAATATTTACATAATAGGATTACATTTGCATACCCGTGGACAGTTTCCCAAATGCATTTGAACACATACTGTATATTAAGTCAATTACTTAATTAAAGCACACACATGCCTCGCCCATAGCCTCACACAAACTGGTGCGGTAACAAACACACAACATGATGCCTGCTGGTGGGTCATGAATATATTAGCATACATACTGACCAGACATGTTATTATTTATCAAATTGGTGCCAAAGAAAGCCTATACTGTAAGTGAGCTATGCAGCCGTACACATACACATAAAATTAGGTCAGCGGTTCAGAGTTAATCCCTATTATGTCAGAATAATATAAAGCTGCTAGTGGAAGCTCACGCATAAGGGTCTTTGAATATTATTTTTATAGGTGTGTCGGGAATGATCTTGAGGTTGTAAATCACTTGGAATCAGTGTAGGTTACTGTCCTTCTCTGAGAAGAGATTTTAACTGTACCATTGTAACAGTAATTTACCTGTGTATGAATGATGACATATTCTGCAATTGCAAATGGAAATGTAGGGAACAGAAAGCTTTTTTTAAATTTAAATTAAAGTAAGATTTTGTTATAAATATTTCCTGAACTGGTTATATCCAAAGATCCTTAAAGTAACATGAACAGTAGGGATGCACCGATCCGATTCTCGTTTTTTGTATATCGTAGCCGATACTAGAAAAATACAGTATCGGGTATCGGCTACAAGTATCCGATACTGAACCGACTACCAGGACAGTACCAGTTTTAGCTTTCACCACTTTGAAAACACAACTTTCACCAACTGAATCCAAGTGAAATATGGGCATGCTGTATGTCATTTTGAAGCCAAGAACCTGGGCAAATGCTGCTTTTAGCAACAGTATGCTAAAGCTAACGGGAGCATGCTATTGCTAGCGGTATCTATCAAAGTTGGCACAGAAACTATGATAGAAATATCTAAAGTAGCCTAACAAGAAATAATAATATATAATCGGCCACTGTGTTTGTATTTTAGTTTATGTAATGCTGTTAAAGAATAACGGATATTTGTAGAGATTTGTAATTCACAAGTTGTAATTATCAGTTTATCACTTTATGCGAGTTGTTTATAATAATATAAATAGCCTGTCCCAAGGGTAGTGTCAAAGATCCTTGTTAAATGTTTTTCCATTAGTTTATTTATAGTTATAATCGGTAATAGATCTGTAACATCATGACAAGAAAAGGTAAGACTTTATTGAACTCACAATGGGGGAAAAAAAGGACCTTTCACTCAGAGAAAGCCACTGTTAAAGTCTCTTGGTATCAGTTAATATCGGATATCGGCAGATACTCTCAAACCCCCAGTATCGGTCCCGGAAGCAAAAAAGCTGTATCGATGCATTTCTAATGAACAGCTCGGGCATCTCTCGCTCTTAAACTGAAGGAGAGAAGACGTTTAGAGAGAGAGAGAGAGATCCTGGCAGGATGTTTTCAGAACTGTATTATTATTTTATATAAAACTATACCCATAATTGTAAGTAGACCTCATACTGTTCTGTATCTTTGCTTGACAAGGTTTTTTCTCTGTGGAATTTTGTGTGACCCCAGTATAAACAAGGGTTTGGAGAAATACATGTGTTGTTTTCTTTGGAAGAACCCTTTTTTTTAAAACTTTTTTGTGTGTGTATTTACTTGGTCTTAACGCAGTGCTTCAAACCTTGGTGATATGTTTTATATTGCTGTTTTCTTTTCTTTTCTTGCACTGGAAGCTTGTTCAGTGTTTTTGATATTTATTTGCACCAATAGTTATATTACAGAAAAGTTACAATTTCCCATTGCATTTTGGGAAGCCTTTTGATTGCGTGCTCAGAGTTCACAAAAAGCATGGCCTGCCCCATGATGAGTAAAGGGGTGATTTTTGGTCCCCACAGATCCCTGTTTCTCTTATATACATCAGGCCGTCTGCTTTGGAAGCTTAAGACGATACTTCCTCTTTGACTGTGCACACATCTATATATACATTCACCCAGAGAAAAGATCAAAGAGTGGATCTAACTTCTCTCCCAATTACTTCCCATACATTCATGTACGCATACATCACAGACGCACACACTGAATCCCTGTGCACACAGCATTTGTAGCCCTTCTGCCAATTACGTTTGATATATCCATACAATATATCTGACCCATATATACTGTAGCATGTTTTTCTTATGAGGAGAACACGCATACACTCACTGTGCCTTTGATGTACGCAGACGGTTTTATCTTGTACACAGTCCTATTCAGAAGGTCATGCCTGTAGTTTGGAAGATGTGAATCTGGGGTAAAGCCCATCACACTGTTGTTGAAACCTGTTCATGCTTCTGCACATGCACACATAAACATACATGTAGAGCGCTTTGGGTTCACGTGCCCAAGAGACTATATTTACCTCCAACTTGTGTCAGGGTTTAATCCAAGACGATGATATTACCTGCCAAGCTTCCTACGCTCTGCGTCAACAGTTGTGGTTCTAAATTAAGCTTCTTAATTACTGTACTTAAACTCTGCGTGGTATTTTGGCATAAGAGTGTGAATGTTAGTGTCATGCATGTAGTCTGTCTATTTACACAGCTCGAGAATAAATACATTAGTGTTGGGATTAACTTTTTGATATTTCTTGGTCTACAAATCTATGGTATCAATTTATACTTTATTAATTAGACGTCTTTATAGGAGTTGACATATCTTGGATTCTTGATTATAAACATTTATCATGTCTCTATCTTTCCTTAGTGATCAGTCGATTTTGCAAGTCGCTGTAATAGACAATGCCCTGGAAGCTCAGCTCATGTTGTGGTGAGTGGGATGCTTTAACGTGGAGGAAGATAGCCGCAGGGCAAGACTGGTCAGAACGGATAGGGACATTGGCTAATGTGATTGAAGGTCAGACAGGCCTTCCAGTCACTGATACACTACACCAAGATGCTCTGTGTGTGCGCTGCTTGTTAGTCAGTTTGTGTAGTGGAGAAAAGCAGGACTTTCTTTTGCCATCGCCACCATACACTCAATGTAGTCTTTAGTAGCTTTTCAATTATTGATAAATATGAAATGTTGTAATGATTTCCTTGAGATTCTAGTTTTACTTAGAAAAACTTTATTATTTTGTTGTCTGAAACGCTTTGGAACAAAATAGATAGCAATAAGACTTATTAGCTATTTGTAGGAAACATAATTTAAATGGTTAATCTTCAATTAAGGTACTTGAGTCATCTTCTGTACTCGGTAGTTGAAATCTTCGAACGTTTCGCCTCTCATCCAAAAGGCTTCATCAGTGGACTAAAGTCCCGCTCAGCCCGCAGCTTAGATAAAGACCACAAGGAGGAGTTGGAGTTGGCCCGGCTCCTCCCCTCTAATCACAGCTACTCTCACCTGTGGGTAAACAACCTTTGAAGTAGAGCGTCTCTAACGACCTGCTCACCCCAGTATCGGTCAGTCCTGTCCTTTTCATAGATGATCACTGCCCATTATCTGTCCTATTCATGGATGATCACTGCTAATTACCTGCCTATTGTTCTTTTGTTGGCTGAGGTACTGTCTCCTTGTACTGGCTGTGCCCTGTCGGCTTTCCCCGAAGGAGATTGGAGTAGAGTGACGGAAGATTAAATCTGAGCCCACCATTCCGGTTCATGGAGGGATTTTCTTTCTTGACAAAAATAGCTTCTTTTACTCCTCTTTCAAACCACCGTTCTTCTTTAGCTAAAATTTTGACCTCCCAGTCCTCAAAGGAGTAGTTGGAGGCTTTGAGGTGGAGGTGCACCGCCGACTGGGGGCCGCTTGTGCTTTCTCTTCGGTGTTGATAAAGTCTCTACTGTAGAAGTTGTTTCGTTTCTCCAATATATAATGTTCTTTGCATTCTTCTTCTTTGCATCAAATAGAATAAACCACATTGCTTTGTTTGTGGCTCGGAGTTTTGTCTTTGGGATGAACTCATTTTTGTCTCCGTGTGTTCACCGGTTTGTGCTACACTGGAATCCTGTGCTGCCTAAAGATTCTCTAAAGTTTCTCTGAGACCCCGGCTACATACGGCACTGCAACTCCCTTTCTTCTGGGCGCTGTAGTCTGTCTGTCTTGTTCTATGGGTCTTCTTGCCCTTTGTGCTTTAGTGAAAGACCAGTTAGGATAGCCGCAGTCTGAGAGGGCTCTCTGGACTAGCCTGGTGAGACCAGAATGATTCCCCTCTGTATTTTTTATCCAGTGGGGGATCAGTCTGGTCACCCCGCCCTCGTTCGCGGCTTCCGCAAAATCAATCCGTTCACGTGCAATCAGATTAGTTTATTTGCCGTGACATGTTGTTAGCGAGCAGCGTCACTCACGGGACGCGGAAGTCCCCTCAATAACAATCTACGAACGACGCACGAAAGAGAGAAAGCGTGTCTCCAATCGGCGGTAAATGACCAAAAACACATCGACAGTAGGTGGGTTTCGTGATTCATAATCCTGCGCAAATATTAACGCAAAACCGCTAATAACGCCGCATCAATGGCAGACGCCCGCCCTTCGCTGATTGGTTTACTCCGCTTCCTGTTTGCTTGCGTATCTACCGCTGTGGGAAATGGATTTGACGCAACAGTGACCAGACTCACTCACTGGTATCTCTGGACATGTTGCTCCTATTTGGTCTTTCCTTCTGCACTGGTAGGCACCTCTTTAGCTCTATGTCTGAGCGTCCTGATGACCCCTAGTTTGTGCTGGAGTGGATGGTTTGAGTCAAACATCGAATACTGGTCAGTATGAGTTGCGTTCCTGTAAACCTCTGTCTGAAGTTGTCCGTTTTCCCCTATGATAACTCTATAATCTAAAAAGGCAAGTTGTTTCTCCTTTGCGTCCTCCCGAGTAAATTTAATGCTGGGGTCCACAGCATTGATGTGATCTGTAAAAGGTGACACTTCCTTCTCTTTAATTTTGATCCACGTGTCATCTACATATCTGAGCCAGTGACTGGGTTGTTACCTGGGTATGAGGCCAAGGCCTTCCTCTCCATTTCCTCCATGTAGAGCTTAGCCACTATGGGTGAAACTGGAGAGCCCCATCGTACAGCCGTGGATCTGTCTGTAGAAGTTGCCCCTGAACTGGTTAACTTAAATGGTTAATGGTTTCTACCTTAATCAGGCCCAAAGTGCTTTACTACAGCAAGTAGGGATATCAAGATTAACCGGTTTTACAATTACCGCTCGGTAGGTTCATCGTAAGAATTGTAGGACATACGGAAAACCGCTGTCGCGTCTCCTGAGCCGTAGCGCGTGTGTATCTGTGGCCAAACGGTGCACACTCACCGGTAAAGCCCGAAGAAACAGCGTCCAGTGTTAAGTCCACCCCAAAACACATGAAGTCAGCGGAAAGCTCGATAATCCCAAGTGCAGAAAGCAAATCTGATCCAAGGAAGAGTCCCAAAGAACCATGTGCAGCTACGTTTGTGTCGTGGTAAAAACAAAAGTGAAACTATGTGAGGCAGCGCATGGATTTGTTCATTTGTTTAGGAACTCTTTAGTAATTATGGTGATTCATGAGACACAGATCTGAGGAATATCTCTTGAAAACATTCACAACAACTTGCTTTGTTTAGAGAGGGCAAATATCAATATTCATTCACCTGTTAATTATTTTAAAATTATTATTTTTTTGCCAGGGTATAGCCTAAGCATAAAGATAAAAGATAACTTGCGCTAAAAGTTCAGTAGGTTTGCAATCAAAACAACCCTTAAAGAAATATAAGAATGTACAGTATATATATTGTATTTTTCTGTAGATCCAGACAGTACTGTAAAGATTTTTAGAAATTCTCTGTATTCCATAATTTCCATAATCGCGAATAATCGTAAAATCGCAATATTTTTCCTCACAATAATCGTGACTCAAAAATTCAGAATTGTGACATCCCTAACAGCAAGGAACCAGTCACCCATTCACACTCTCATTCATACACCAGTGTACGCAGACATTTAACTATCTGAATACATGCTTATTCCTATTGACATAAATTTGACTGTTAGGGTACAGTTACAATTGAAAGGAGTGGCTCTCATGATGTAGTTCCTAGAACAGGTATGATATGATGCATTGCATGTTAAGTTGTTAAATAAACTCATCTGCTTATGACATATGTAACATGTGACTTCTAGATTACATTGTATGGGAATGTATGATCCTATTATAAATAAATCCTTTGCTCGCATGTACATATATTATGCTGTATCATATTGTCCACTTAGAAACACAAAATTCAATGCATTAACCACATAACATCATTCACAGTCAGAGGTGGACACCCTGCCCAACTAAATCAACTGTGATTGAGACAAATATCTGCAAGTGACCCATGCCTAAGTCACATCCCTGTATCCATCCGTGCGCTGTAACTTGTGATATGGGGAATGGGCTGTAATGCTGTTTAATAGGATGATCTGTATGTGCATCTTATCAGTAATCTGTGAGACAGTATAGCCCATGGCAGCCAATCAAAATATACGCCTTGCCAAAGAGATTCTAGATAAGTAGACAGTCCTAAACCCACATGTGCAAGGGTAAGAACAACTAAATGGCTTGACAAAAAACTTTAGGTCATTTCATTATATATATGTGCTCAACCTTTCCAGTTTTCATAATGTTTCAGTGCCATGCCAACAGAAACAAAGCAAAGTGACGATATTTAGATTTTGATGCATGATATACCATTTGTCTGATTGCTGCCGTTTCCTTTGATACACACAGCTGCTGTACAATTCCCAAATCAATCAAGCCACAGTGTTTTTTTATCCTAATGACATCCTTTCGAGCCAGTCCACACTCTGGTATTCCTATCTATTTGGGAATTTATATTGATTCTTAAAGTTATGCAAGCAAGAAATCATCATTGAGTGGGCATAGATGCTTAGTAGTTTGTCTGGGTTTGGATAACGGTTTACACATTAAACCTGCCTTCATCTGAATGCATTGTCTCTTCCTTTTACCTACTGTCCTCTCGTGTTCCAGGAAGCAGCTGCAGAAAGTGTATGGGAGCAGATAAGGGTAGAGAGTAGACGAACGTTTCCTGATAAATGACCATCCTCTGTCGTGGGCCAACAATAACACAATGCGCACACTTAAATCCAAAAGGGACCAGGAGGCGGGCCAACAAGCCACATCACTGAGCAGATTATTGAGTGTCTAGCCTGGGGTCTACACCTGGGGCTTTTCGCAACATTATGAGGTCAGGAAAACATTTAATAATTAAAAACAGGAAATAGGAAAGAGTGCGATTTTAGCTTTGGATTACATTCATGATCATGGAACCATTGCCGTGTTGTTTGGAAAAAATGTCCTGCCAGTCTGTGGCTTTTAACTGTAGAGGCCCTACCAAATGGAACCTCTACAGCACAAAGCTTTGACCTTATCTCATAAAGGTAAAGATAATAGGCCACAGAATTGGAATCGAACTACAGTGCTCTTCAAGATCAGACGTAAATGTGCTGTCCATTGATCCACAAATCCCTTATATCTCTCAATTGTAAAAATCACCTACAAATAATCTTTGTCCCTTTACTGATTACTTATGACCAGAGTTAATGCCCTTGACACAGAATTCTTAAGGTTACCTTACTAACAAAAGAGAAAAGATGAGTAACGTACACCAAAAGTGGTACCAGAGGTGCAGATGTTGAGGATAATCTTAAAAAAAAAGAAAAAAAAATGCAAAAGTGAATTTATTTCAGATTACGTTTCGGCATTGCCTTCTTCAGATCATTTCTTTTTACTTTTTTGAACCACGGTGCATTCCTAACAAAGCAACAAATCATTGCTGGTACTGTATGTAATCAGATATTTTAGCAGAAGCAAAGAAAAAAACTTTGCATAAACATAATGCAGGGTAAAGGTGAAATGAAGCATTAAAGAAATAATTCCAGTTATACTGTCTCAAAAAAATCCCTAGTATTACAATTTTACAAACAATTCATTGCATGAACAAAGGAAACACTCCCACATTTTTGCTACATTTGTATGTGATCATGTGTGATTGATTGATGTTTTCAACTGCGCTTTTAGAAATGGGTGACTTCACGAATCATTAGAGCATCTTAATACCATTGATGATGAGCTTTAGAGACTCTTACTCTGGACAATTACACTGTCATCAGCTTTAATCTCTTCGGCCTAAGCACGGCTTTAATGCCGGCCTTTTTACTTTCCCTCACACATGCAAACACATACACACGCTGTCCAATTAGCCAAACAACATCTCGGCTCCCCCGATGACCACATGCATCTTACTGTCTGTCCGTGCACTGCTAATGATGATGGCACTCGTGTATTTGTATCTGTGTGTGTGTTCTTAATCTAAGGTCCTCTTCAAGTGTGAATTTATTTTGGTGGGTCTGCATGATATGATATGTCTTAACACATAGCTTAAGCAGACAGTCAAGCGTTTCCAGACCTTCAGCCAAATGACAGTTAGATCATTAGGCTCCAGCAGCAGGCAACGCGCTAATTTAGCCTGGAGAAAGTAGATGACTCCTTCTCTGCTGCGTGTGACCTTCACATCTCAGATAGCGGAGTGTTAGATGGCTATATATCTTACTTTGTTGAACTTGAATTCTTCCATTAGTATTTGTGTTGTAGGTCCTGAGTAAAAATTATTTGTGCCTCGAGTAAAAACCTATATTAACATGATGAATATACATGACTTCAGAAGGCAAACTTGCATGTTATTTTGACAATTTTAGTTGGCTCCACAATCTTGGAAGAAGTCATGATTAGTGGCTATTGAAATAACTGCTGTCATTAAAAGCTACCTCTATTTACACAGCGAAGTAGCACGTGAACACTTTGTGAACATGTATAAAGAATAAGTCAAATGTGAGCAAATATTCTGTAATCCCATAAGCTTAAGGAGTGGAATAAAAACTCTCTACGGCATAACAGCATTGCGGGACAATTCATAAACTGACGTTCATCTTTGTGGAGATTTGACAAATTTCAGATTTCTTTTTTGAGAGAAGCATAACTTTGTGACTTGATCTGGATTCCGGATCCAAACAAATATGTTTGATATTTATTTGATAAATGATAATAGAGCTTTAACATACTGAGAACATCACCCAGAAATAGTATCTATGGCATGTTTTGTCTTGAAAAAAGTTGATATTTGTGTGTATTTGAAATTGTAGTGACCCAGCAGCTGTTTGAGTGGTCAGCATGGCGCTTTTACTTACCATCACAGTGCTCTCTAGGACGCCCCAGGATCAATTGTTTGGAAGGTTTTCACTGCTGACGGACCTTCTCCCCAGAACATTTGTGATGAAAATATAATGTTGTATAATGCACCTTTAAGACGAGTGATCCACCTACTGATGATTTTTTACAGAACGCATTGGAAAAAGATCAAGTATCAAACCCTAGCCTGCTGTTTGCTGACACGCTGTACATTTCTGTTCTCTCCAGAGGGCGTGTGTGAGATTTGGCTGACCAGTGAAGACACAGGAGCATACGGCAGAGACATTGGCACTGATCTACCCACTCTGCTCTGGAGACTGGTGGAGGAGATCCCCGAAGGAGCCATGCTGCGACTGGGCATGACCAACCCTCCGTACATACTGGAACACTTAGAGGTACGCCACTGTGCACTTTGATTTGGCCCAAAGCCACCCTTTAATGAAATAATAATAAGACGAGTTTTATTTATTTAATAATTTTTGTCCCTCACGCCTCATGTAGTGGTCTTATAGCATCACTTTGTCGATTTAATAAACTAAATGTTTTTCTGTTTTGCTTTCGAAGCACTTTAGTTGTGGCTCTCTCCATTCATTAGCGCAGTTCATTCTCTTCTTTTCCTAATGAGTCAATTAAAGACCATTGTGTCCTCTTTAGCAGCCCCATTTTATCAGTCATTATTGTCTTCCCTAATGGAACAATGGACATAGTTATCCACTCTGTTTCTCCCTCGACCCTCTCTCTCGCTCGCATTCACTTTTCATTTGGTTAAGGTCTTTGTGCACCACTTCTTTGTAAATGTACATTAACTTCATTACATTTATTAGTAAGGCACCTGCCTACTAATTACCCAACAGCATACAAAGAAATAACAACAATGAAACATTTCCTTAGATACTATTAATTACTGTTCTTCTGCATTTTGGTGACAGAAAAGGTTATGTGGTGGTCTCATGCTAGCTTCAGGCGTGTGGTTTTCTCAAACTGCACATTTGTTTATGGAAATTACAAAACTCTGTAGATGAAATAAATGGTTTTAGGTTTAATGATTTTCATCCTGCCTAATGTGGAAATGGTGTAATATTTTTTTAGTCTACAGTATAAAGAAAAATATTATTCTTTCGATAACAAAAAAAAGTTGTGTTTACTCTGTTTACTTGGCACGTTTGTCCTCAAAACTATGTCATTTATATATATATCCTGATGATGTCTCCTATCTCCTTTTCATCCCCAAGGACAATTGTCATATAAAGTTGAGGGAAAAAAATATTAATTGAAAAACTTAAAGCCAATATGAGGGTAAATCCTGGGGATAACCTAGAAAAGTGAACTTGAAAAAAACACATGGAGCTCAACAGATATACTTTTAAATCAAATAATCAAGATGACAGTTGAATGAAATGAGGGCAGAATGTATCATAATGGGGATAAAGGCCTGGGGATAGATACACGGGGTAAAAATGAGTGAGAAAAGTGCTGTGGGAAGCAGCAGTGGAGGTTGTAATTAAGCAGGGGTTAATGGAGGTGGCTAATTGTCCCCCTCATGTATAGGTAGGCTTTCTGCTTGGCTACATTACAATTAAAAAACCACCCTCCTAATGATAGGGAATAACAATTAACTGATAATTAGAAATATAGCGGAAAGCATGGCCGGCGTGTGCGTTAAGAGAGATTTCATATGCCGCCACCAGCCCCTTTTATTGTTAATGTTGGTGAGGTGAATTAAATTATAAGTTTAGCTTTAATTCCTTAGTCTATTAACCCACATCTTATGAGTGGTTTTATCAGTGTTTAGTGTCTCCAGTGTCCACTCTTCAGTCTGTTTGGTTTTCATTCATTGATAGTGGTTTAGAATAGTTGACCCTCGGTAAATATGGACAGTCTTGATAGTAGCCTTAATACCGTCTCTATGAAGGAATTAGCAATAGCTGCCGATTATCAGAAAATATACAATTGACTGTGCATGGTAGCATTTAACATCCATGGCAAACATCAATTTTTTTCTTTTTGTAGCAATTAGTGTCATATGCAGCTGATAGTCTTGTGGACTGGTTCTAACTGGTGTGTCGGGACCTAAAAGTGGGTTGGCAGATCATTTTCAGTGGGTCGTGGCCATTTGCCAAAAATACCTGCAAATTGTTTCAATAGATAGTGTTATGAGCCGTATCTTGTGCTTGAATCAAGGCAGTCAAAAATACAGCATTTTTAATATAACTAAAACAAGGCCACACAGCAAATTACTTTTCTATGTTGAAATTAATATTTCATATGTGTCGAGGCTTGTTGAGATGCATTGAAGTGGGGTCCCAAAGCGGCAACAGTTGAGCGTCATGGGTTTGGCTTAAATAATACAGATCCGGCTGCACTATTCATTTTAATCCAGTGGTTCCCAAAGTGGGGTCCGGGGCCCCCTGGGGGGCCTCAAGGGCATTACAGGGGGGCCCCCAAAGATGGTCTACATTACAAGTACATTGAAAAATATTCCGTTTGAGAGGGAAAATATATTAATTTGGACAGATGTACCCCTCAAACCCAGTATTTAGCTAGAGTCAATGGTAGATGATGCTTTTTATGTAATTTTAGCTGTAAATAATAAAAAATTCCATTGAATAGAGTAAATGATTATGATTGGGGGGCCCCGAGCAATTTTCGGATCGGTAAGGGGGCCGCGATGTCCCGGACTTTGGGAAAGGCTGTTTTAATCAAACAATGTACTGGTCAAACATCATGCTTTCGTCTTTTTCCTCTGGTGGAAACTTTGTCTTTTTATTAGCATTTGGATTTCTCCCCTTCCCTGACTCTTGTTCCATGTCTTCTCCTGAGTGCTGCTCCTAATGACTGTAATCACGGAAATAAGGCAGGTGTAATGGTGAATCTGGCTAGTCAATCAGTCATCGTGAGCACAAGCCAGATGAGATGCCTGTGTCTGTAATGGCATCGGGAATGGTTGGAGATAAGCCTGAACGTGACCCTTGCACTCCTTCAGCACTTCTGCATCTTGCTTTTCCTTACATATACAGTAGTTACTACAGTATTCTGCCCATGTTTTTTCTCCTGACATGTGCAGACAACCTCTCACCACCATTTGCTGATTGTAGCAGTTAAATGTGCCTCTCCTGTTCCAGATGTCTCGGCGATTTTAGTTGATTGCATTGAGCCATCAGTGGTTGGTAAAATGCCTCCTCTATATTTCCCATTGTTCACTGACATTTTCAATTCCTGCTTTTTGTTTTAGCCCTCTTTGCTCTGCAAGTTTTTCCCCTGCATCTGTCTGTCTGAGCCCATACCTCACGTGTAATTTCATTGTCAAAGTTGTCAAGTGCACAACAGTAGGTCATCCAATCATATAGTGTGCTTTTGTGCACATATACCTGTGTGCTCTTGTGTGTGAAGAATATAGCATGCCCGCGGAGTCAGTAAATGAGGTGTGAAAGTACCCTCCTCATATGTAGCAATCAGTCAGAGCCCCATGAATGAAGGAGCTGTTGTCCATTAAACATCCTGTGAGATCATCGGGGTTTGCTCAGAAATACATCACATGTGTCATTTAAAGTCTCTACAGGATGGACACACCTTATTTCTAAACCTCTATAAACTTTATAAGTGTGCATAAATAAAATGTAAACGGATGAGATTACACACAGAAACAGGGCTGCCACTCTTTTTGTAATATAATAACATATCTAACATCTACTCTCCAATGTTAACATATGTGGACATGATTAAAATGTGTACGAACGATTTTAGTACACATTTTAATCATGTCCACATATTGGAGAGAAGATTGAAGCTGAACTAATACAAGAGTCTCATCATGTCTGGTGCAAGCTTTTTGAGATCTTAAAAAGTATTGTGTGTAATAAGACCCCATGGAGAAACGGGATATTATTCATTTGTTTTCAGAAGATGCTATGGTACCTAAGTAACACCAGGCTTTGTGATTCACTGATTGCGGTGATTGAAATGATCATTTGCAGCCTTACACTAGAACATTATAATGTTGTAGCCAAAGGTTTATTATGTGCATATTGCATTCTATAGAGGCTGTATTTAAGTTTGCACTTTGAGATTGTGATCATTTTAATGAGGGGGGCAGACTTAACAACACAAAATATCTAGCCAACGTCGTTTTGTTGTGGAACCAAATTGCGGCTTTTGCAAATTGTTGTAATTATCCAAATTAGGTTTTCAATTATGCGTTCCAGTGATGTCTTGCTGTAAATGTTGCTTTCTCAAAATTCCCTTTTAAAAAGTACAAGATTTTTTGCTTATTTATTTATTAATAGAATGTTGTTTTGCTCCTAATATGGACTTTATTTATGCATTAAAAGGTCCCTGTTTCAATAATTCAGTTTACTCATTGTGCGGTATAGGACTTTGCAGTGCTACAGACCGGGCGTAATCTCTCTCCCTCAGTGCGATCCATAGATTTCATGTGCTCCATGTGAGGCGCTGAAGGCTGCTCTGTCCTTGGGGAAAATCAAATGCAGCTCCAAAGTGTTTGAAATACCATCGGGAGCTCCGTTTCTCCCTCCCCCCCCCTCCAAATAAAGTTCTCACAAACAGAAATGCAGCACACACAGTCATGATGTATCACCCTGGGACCATTATGTACAATCATTGTATCCATAGACAACCCCTGGGAGAACCCTCTTAATCGTATCCTATATGTGTGTGTGTACATTTTGTTATCATGTGGGAGGCTTTACTATGGCTATCATTGTGATACACTGAGCGTGTAAGTAAAACTCTGCTCCCCATAGGATGAGGTTTTATTTATGGCACTCGGAAGCAGGTAACAGTAATTAGCACGGTTTAATTATTTTGGATTCTTAGCAAATACCTGGCTCTGCAAGTGGGTATTCTGTCAAAGTAACGATTAAGCTTCCTGATAAACGCTTTTACCCTCATAATAGACATAAACGTGTCCGAACAAATGTAAAATACTGTGTTAACAACATTTACTTTGGCACACTGTTCTGTCTTCAGCGTCGTGAGTTCAAGTTCCGAGTCTGACGGTTTGCTCAATGTCTCTCCTCACTCCTCATCCCCTTTCACCCTGGGCTGTCCACTGAAAACTGTCTTGCAACCCGTTTTTTTGTCACAAGGCGTTGAGAATCCCTGCTCTTAACTAATACGGCCTTTTACTATAGTATTATACTCACATTATAATATAGGTTTTACACTCCCTTTAAATGGATTTTCTTTTCTTTTTCCCAGTGTAACTAGAAGATGCTTTAAACCCGACATTTCACTGGTGTTGATAACCACTGCAGACCGATCGATAGGAGCTTGATAAAAAAGCCTATATAGATGATGTATTAAGGCTTTGATTTTAATTCATTATTAATTAGCCGAGTGAATATCCCCGTTGGTGCCAAAAGTTTTCTCACCAAATACCCACAAAATGAAACCCCCAAACTACACAGAGTTCTTGTCTTTGGAAGGGGGGAATCCGCCTCCTTTTATCTGGCTTGACTCTGTTTTTTATGTGTTCTTTTTGTTCCTATCTGATATGAGGGGTACATATCAGATGCTTTGAGCTAAGCCAGTTAGCATAGATCCTCTGTGGTACGTTTGTCTATCTGGGCTGATCAACCCGAGATGAAAGGAGCGCGTCTCGTGTGTTGTGCGAAGACGACCGCGCGGATGCCTGGTGGGAGGAAGGAGAAAGTGGCACAAAGAAGTGGCAAACAACATTGTGTGTAGCTTCAAGCACTCCCAGGACGAATGAGGATAGATGTACACGAGTACGGATGTGCAGTGATTTGCGGTGCCCCTGTTTGACTGGCCTAAGTAAGACGTGGTTACCTCATATACGCAATAAACCAAGCCTGTAGCTTTGCGTTCATAACCTTCTAAAGAGCCTGTGTTTTTTTTTATTAATGTGCTAGACAGAAACCTATGGCCACATTTTCCTTTAACTGTCAAATTTATGAAAATGTTTTGCCCGTAGACAGTTGAAACGAGACAAACTGCGGGGAGAGACATTCAAGAAATTATCAGAGCTGAGAAGCAAACTCACGATGCTGAGGCTGGAATAGATGCCGATATTTTGATCTGGTTTATGTTAATATTTCTAGGTTTTCTGGGACTAACGAAGCAAAAACTGGCATTAGGCTCAGTTATTTGGCATTATTCCATCACACAGGCATCATTGTTCTTTAAAAGGACTATAAACCACAGGATCATCAAATTTGTGGACAAAAAAAAGCTCAACATACACATTTACATTTTTGCTATTTCTTTTGAACACAGTGAATTGCCCATAGTCCTTTAGGCTCCTGCCTGCCATTTGAAATGATGACTTTCAATGTCTAGAACAGCGTGAACGCGACCTATACGTTCTCCCATATAGCATCATTGAGGCTTCAGACTGCTTAAACTGAACGTCAGCCGCAGACAGAGAATGGCCTGAGCTCCACAGGGATCAGTTACCAGAGATTCATATCTGTAGTGTGTGATCATTAGTGGGCGGGAAGGATGCTGTCACATACATCCATGATAAATAGAGCCAGTGAGTGAAAAAAATCCTTTACATTATTTATCTGTTTATCTGTAATTCCCAGCATTCCTTTAAAGGCTACTTGACATTTTGTGCGCAGTCGAGGCTGTTAAACAAGAAATATAAAATGCATGAGGCTTTTCTATACGGCATATCACAAATACCTCCGGCTTCTCCGAAAAACAAAATTTAATGAGGGCTTGTTTTAGTCGTCAAAATATTGTGCCAATTGGTGAGTTGTAAATTTGATCTCATTGCGGTTCTTTCAGTATTTTCCTACATGTACTTTTGGACTGATTTTGAATGATCAGGGGCTCTTTCAAACTTTGCAGATATTTTGGAAAACTAATGAAAAGAAATTAAAAATGCTTTTGAAATTATGACTTATTTAGATAACATCTGTTTTAAGCAATAATTTACTTCAGTGAAGCAGCAATTTAATTAAGAAATGTTGGGCATTTGCATTTTTAAGCTACTGACAGGAAGTGACAAACAGTAGTAGGGATGACGAAAACTAAAAATGTTCTTGACCGACCACCGAGCCTCATTAGCCGGTTGAAACCAGTTAACCACATAGTTTACGCTATTGTAAATAACAGCGATTTCAAGCCGCACCTGCAATTTCGCAACTCACTCTGTCGCATATCTCTGCCGCTCTGCCTCCTGTTCACACGCACACGACCCCGGCGCCCCCCTTCCAGTCACGTCACTTTTTTAAAAATCCCCAGCAGCGGTCCCCAACCACCGGTCCATGACGTGTTTGCCACCAGGTTGAAACTTACATCTGTGTCATTCTTTTTGGTGCAATGGTCCCACACACTACTTTTCTTTCACACTTCATCCTCCTGTCGTCTGCCCCGGCTCTCTAACCTTGAGTGTTTAGCCTGTAGCCTCTTTACTGTTCGCAAACCTCAACCCAAACACTGTGACCTCGCGCCAAATGTTTTTATTGGTTTAATAAGTACAAACAGGCGAGTTATGATGTCTTGTGAGGGAGGGTCTGAGGGATAATTTCTTCACTTCACACACTTACTGTAGTAGTGTTTAGTCCACTGTGTATAATGGCGTAATTTTTTTTTTTTACCGACAACCGAGAGCTTTGATCGGTTAACGTTGACACGGTCAACCACTGGTCAAACGGTCATCGGTTAACATCCCTATACAGTAGAAAGAGGTCAAGTTACATAGCAGTTTGATGCCCTCATTTCCCATTCACATAATATGGTCGGCACGGCAACAGTTTAAAATCGTTTGCCTCTATCTATGTCACTATAGGGAAACTATAAACATCACAAAAATGGTTAAACTCATATGGACTTTAAGTACTTTTATCTTGTTTGTTTTGTCCTAGCTGAAAAAAATTGAATTAAACAAACAAGTTACAAATGTGAATCTATGGTATTAGTTATCAGTTTTTTATTGAATTCATTTCAATGTGATTTCAAATACCTAATGGATGGTTCTCAATAACGAGTAAGGGATATAAAGATGGTCATGTTCAAAGTCCATATAGGTGCATATGAATATTTGAAATGGCATCTTATAAAAGCTGAATAATGAAACTATTTTCAATGTTCCATGTTTTTGTTCCCAACCCACCACTTGGGAATTGTCTCGCACTCCTTATTGAGCGGTTTATTTGAATTACTTGTCTTGTTGTCATTCTTTTGTGTGTTTTATCCTGATAAATAATGTGCTTAATATATTTTATAATAGTATCCCACCTATGAGGCACATTTCTCCAGTTCTGCCAACTGAGGTTTACTTTATTTTTATTGTGACGAACTGATGTATCGCACAGTCACTTACGAACAATAATAACTATAAATCCAATGGTCATAAATGTGTGGCTTTATCCCTTGGTCGTTGCGTTTGTGAAATGATCATCAATAAGCTTGTTTTACGATGCCATGCTTTATATTTTATACTCCGTTTGTTGGCTCGATTTTCCTGTTGTACAAATTTATACCTGTGACTTCATAGTGTAGAAATATAAATTTTAAGGGACTTGCAATAAACTGTCTGGATTAATTACCCACAAAGGGAGTCATAAGAAGGTGTAATTAATACTTGTTCCAGCCGTCCATCAACCATCTATTCATTCGCTTTGAAAACATAAAAATACATAAAAGCATGTTTCGCTGGATAGTTTTCCCCTCTCTTCTCTCTCTCTCACCCACTCGGCGCTCTGATTTCTGTCACCAATCAGCCTCCATTTTCCAACCAAATTAATTCTTGCTAATTTGGAGCTTCCAGTGGTCAACCCCTGTAGCGCTCCATGGTGAGCTTTGTCTCAGTGTGTGCGTGCGTGCCCACAAACGGCCCGTATCTGCATATGAAGTAGGGAGCCTTCCACAATAGATCTTAATTGAGGAGACGGACTGCAATCAGCACATTCTTGTAGGAAATCATTAAATCATTTCTTCCTCCCCTCTCCTTTTCTCTCTGCTACTTGTGGTGATTAGCATAGTAATGATAGCATCCTGATTATGTCCATCAGAAATCTGACATCTGCGGTCTCTCCCGCTCTTTTACCCCCCCAAATAAATTAAAATCATAAAAACTGAACAGGAAAAAAAAAGGAGAGAAAGATCCGCTTAATTAATGGGATGAGTAAAGATGTGGCAGCCTTATAGTCATGAAATAGAAGCGTAATTAGTAAGGGCGTAAGAAAAATATTGATTCTGGGAAAAAGTGAAATATTTCATTGAGTCAATAATTAAAACATGTCCATAAAATGTTTGGATCATGAATTATTTCCCTGTAAATTAGGGCTGCACAATTTTCTGTAACAACATATTGCGACTGTGATTCGGTTGAGTCAGTTCACATCACACTTTAAAAACGTGTACGTAAACGTTAGTAATCTGAGAGAACATTGGAAAAATGACCCTCAAATATTTGTGCAGCCCAGTTATGTAAAGACTTGTTGATTATTTCTAAACTATTATTTTTCTAATTGAAACGCAGACCCCTTGCAAACTAAGTGTTTTATGCACAAGATCCTATGTATATTGTTTTTATCATACTTCTAAATACACAGCCACAGTAGACCTTACTATGCAATGTTTTCATTCATTTTTGCCGTTGAATAATTCTTAGATGATATTTTATTGTTGTATTTGCTTAGTCAATAAATCAATACCAATTTAACGTGAGCTTGTTAGCATCGAGTTATTCGAATAACCCTGACGACAACAAATTCTGGGAAATGCTTGTCGGAAAATTATTTATCAGTGTATAGTAGTCTCTCTGTTTCTCCACTTTGCTGCCAGCAAACTGTGAGAGGCATTCTTCTCCACTCAATGCAAGCACCCGGTTGGCAGATACAGGGTACCGCACCGAGATAATTACTTGTATATGTCTTTTACTTCCCTTTCAGCATTTGGATCTAAAACTTGAGCCTGGACGCTTTGTAGCAAGCTCTTGACTTTGCAGACATAAAGAACCCCGACTGCAACAGCCTTGACTCTTTGTACTAGAAATCCTGGTTGAGATGCGATGAATTCACTTCAGTTGCTTTCTGTAAAGAGTATGAAACAAGAGCGCTGCCGTCTTTCACTGGAGGTGTAAGGTGAACGCAGTGCAGGCAGACAAGAATGTTAATGGAAGCTGCAATTATTTAAGGTTGTCAACTATTATCCTCAGCCTTGTGCTACATCAAACCGTGGCAGTGCAGGGGGAAATCATTAGATGTGATATTGAAGTTCTCAGACTGTCATTTGTATTGTTGGTACATGCTACATGAGACCTTTCGTCCCTTTTTGCCTAGCTCTTCAATTGGAGAATGTTTGCGTGCAGTGATCAGCCAAATGTTTCCCTTGTTGGATGCATAATTCAATGGAAGGGCAGCCTGTAATGTTTTACCTCTACAAACGTCCTCTATTTGCCTATAATTACCTAAATATATTTCCTGTCTTCATGTCTTCTTTCTTATACGTCTCTACAGGAAATGGCCAAGATCCTGAATCACCCGCGTGTGTATGCCTTCCTCCATGTTCCTGTGCAGTCTGCCTCAGACAGTGTTCTGATGGACATGAAGAGAGAGTACTGCATCGACGACTTCCGGAAAGTGGTGGACTTCCTCAAAGAAAGGTAAAATAACATAGTAATTCAACACACTAAAGCTCATGTAGTATTAAAGGTCCTATATCATGCAAAATCGACTTTTTGGAGTTTTTAACCATGTTGTTATGCTATTTCCTTCTCAAAAACACCCCCAGAGTGGTTCTAAGCAATCCTCCTGAATCCTGCTCTCTGAGCAGCTGCTCCGCCCTCTCCTGGAAAACGACTGAGTTGTGACACACTGACGTATTTTACGTCATGGTGTTAAACAGGAATGGCCAGACCTCTGTAATGTAATGCCTTACGGCCTAATTTTAATTTATAAAACAGCTTTTTCATTATTTCTTGTCTTCCGTGTTTGGAAAATATCCCCAGAAAACATATATTTCTCTCAAAAATGAGTACTCCATAGTGATAGAGGTACAATATATCATATAAATGCCTATAGTTTACTTTGGAATGGCTAAAATAGCATGATACAGATCCTTTAAATAAAGAATGATTCAGGAAAACGACGCACCGTACATTTAAAGTTTCGATGTCAGAATCGGAATCGGTTTTAGGTTAGGTTTTATTGCCATTGTTTGAGAACAGGTTCACAAACTAGGAATTTTTCTTGATGCGGACGTGCAACATAAAAGAGAGATAAAAAGATAAAGAGAGATAAAAATTAGATTTAAAAAATTAGATAAAAATAAGCTATAAAACTTTAAACTATAAGCCTTTAGGGGCATGCATAGAGAATATTAAATAAGATACAAAATAAAAAGTAAAATATGGTAAGACGACAGCAATTGACATAGAACAACAGTGGGATTATAGTTACAGATGTGTATGTGTATAAAGTAAGTGATAAAATGATATAAAGTGATAGCAGCAGATCTAAGTGTGGACACACCACACAATGCAACAGAGCAGATTACATCCATGAGTCTGTAACTAAGTTATTGGGTCTTGTTTTTGTTCATGAGTCTGATGGCGGAGGGGAAAAAACTGTTCAAGTGGTGGGAGGTATGGGTCTGGATAGACTGTAGCCTCCTGCCTGAGGGGAGAGGGGTGAATAGTCTATGTCCGGGGTGAGAAGGGTCAGCTGTGATCTGACCCACACGCCTCCGGGTCCTGGAGGTGAACAGGTCCTTGAGAGATGGGAGCTCACAGCCAATCACCTTCTCAGCAGCACGCACAATGTGCTGCAGCCGATGCTTGTCCCGTTCTGTAGCGCCGGGGAACCACATGGTGATGGAGGAGGTGAGGATGGACTCGATGATGGCCGTGTAGAACTGCACCAGCATCCTGGTTGGCAGCTTAAGTTTCCTCAGCTGCCGTTGGAAGAACATCCTCTGCTGGGCCTTTTTGATGAGGGAGCTGATGGTTGGCTCCCATCTGAGGTCCTGGGTTATGGTGGTGCCCAGGAAACGGAAGGAGTCCACGATGGAAATGGGGGTGGGAGAGTCTGTCAGGGCGAGGGGGGACGGTGGGGCTGTGTCTTTCCTAAAGTCCACGATCATCTCCACTGTCTTCTGGGCGTTCAGCTCCAGGTTGTTGTGGCTGCACCAGGACCCCAGCCGGTCCACTTCTCTCCTGTTGGACATTTGTTATTTATAAATAGATGAGACTTATAGAATTCATAATCCAAAGTCAATAGTGTTGTTCTAATAACTATAAGACCATAAGCGTTGTTTATGTAACACGTGGGCTTGTGAAATTCAAATGGCCTGTATAAAGGTCAGGTATTCAATATCTATATGTCCACATACATGTCTTTTGATGTTGCAGATTAAAGGCTTTTTTGACCACAGACTTTTCTGTATGATGAGGAAATTGAAATACTGTTGCAATCAGTATAATTTCATATATTTTAGCTGCTCTAGGTCAACAGCCAAAGCCATAGGCTTAACAATCTAAATCTCTGGAATTTGGGTCACTGGCAAGAAACCCTGTTTACTTCCAGCTTGTGTCTTTTACACAATTGATGTGTTGACAGAAGTTTGATATACATTTTGTACCTATTGAAACTGACCTCTATTTATCACTTCACACTGTGCAACTTTTGACAGAGTTTAACGTTTAGTATTACTTAAGGTGTCTTTATAACTATGGCCTTTCCACATCCTCTCTCCTTTTTTTGTCCAACTGGAGAAAGATGTTCCAGGTGGCTTAAACACATTCAAGCATAACCTGGCCTCATTAGAGAATTTCATCCAGTAGCCTTGTTTACATTACCTGACTGGCTACTCTTGTGTGTCCTTGAATACTGTGCACAATATACATGGTCATTCGATTATAGCCTTTGTTACACAGACCTAGTGAATCCCACACTGGGTGACGGTGGTTGTGTGAAATCAATAGCAGGAGGCTGCACATGCAGTGCACTGACCCTTTGGCTGGAGCAGTAATTGCTGAGGTGCAGTTGAGGGTCTGGGAGAGAGGCCAGGGCTTTTGACAAGCCAAGAACACACCCTCAGTGTCTGTAATTGTGTGTTTGAGCAAGAGAGGGAGCAAGAGTGTACAAAGTACAAAGTAGCAACAGCAGTTCAGGGCTGTAACGCTTTTATATTTCATTTGCAGGTTCTCTGGAAGAAATAACTTTTTCATCAGTTTGACAGGGTTAGTGATGTCATCGTTGACACCAGGTTTTATTTTTATTAAATATTACTAAGCCCATTGTCTACTCAATTGAAGGCCGTCAGTTGAAGTGAACTTGCTATGCATTATGTATCTATGTATTTCTACTTACATAAAAGTAATAAATGTGTAAAAGCTTTCATTCACCTTCAAAAACATCATAATGATGTCTGTGTTAAGCGATCAAAGTGTGTACAGATGAACAAACCTTAGCTATGTCAGTCTGCTCCACAAAAGAGACAGAAGTCGTTCTTCTCACAAGTAGCTTAGTGCCACCAAGACCAATAAGGTCAAAAGATCAAATGCCGCAGGCCCTCTTTATCAGTTAGAAGAAAAGCTACTGCATGTGAAAAGGTATCCTTGCTTCACTGCGTTTCATATAAATTTTAACTTCCTGAAATGTAATTCTGGCATAGCTATTCATAAGTTTACGTTTAGGCTTTGATCTTAAGTAGGTTTACTTGTAATCACAAGCTTTGTGATACGACTATTCAACGTAAAGATAACATCTCCATGAGGAAATGTATGATGATGTTAATTGCACAATATTAGCTTGAAAGATTATTCCATTGTAGCCAAGGAGAGTTCACTACACCCTCTATAGAGCTGAACTCAATTGATTGCAGTTGGATGCAGACTGAGCAGAAATTAGACAAATCCATATTCCCATTATTAAGAGTAGTTATTCCACTTGACAGAAGTAATTATTTAACACAAAAGTATTTTTTCCCAGCTCTTACGACAGCATGTTCAAGCAGTTTGATTCCCCCCCCCTCCCCGTATTGAAACATGCGTCGATTTTGGAGGTCTCTGGAGGATTGAGTGCCCAAATAATGTGTCAGCGGGAGCCTGTCTGCTCTGATCAAATCTAATAGTAAATGAGGACTTCTGTGACCTTTTTGCTCAATGAAATGTGCAGATGTAGCGAAAGAAAATCAATTCCCTGTTTTTTCTTTCTTTTAAAATTGCAGTCATTACTGAACTTGATTGTAAATGCATATGCCATACTGGTACAAGAATTCTGGCACTCTTTTCCTCCTCACTTGAAACCGCCATATTACTCTGGCAATGGCTTAATGCCTAATTTCACCAAGTTGTTGTAATGTGCAATTGTTCCCCGCGGTGCGTAATTCGAACAATCAACTGAGTAGTTATTCCATTAAAATGGTTAATTTGTTTCTGTCTGCCAACATGGGCCATATTTTTCTCATCCTTTTCACTCCACTTCTATCAATTAAATCACATAATGAAGTGCAGTCTTTATGTAATAATGTATAGAGAAAATCCTGTTATGGTGGAATAAGGCTGTTACAGATTGAGCGGACATGGTCACGGGATTCTTCACACTTCTGTCGTACTTTGCCACAATATCTGGGCTTCCCGCTTCCCTGAAGTGCACCGGGAGGATTAAGCGTGGCTGTACGGCTGGGGCAAAAGATGAAATGCTGGAAAAAAAGAATAGCGTGGATTGGGAATAGAGTCTGCCTGAAAGATGAATCTGAATGTCGCGATGTTAGTGAGGTCAGAAAAGGCAGAGTTGGATGTCGGCATGTTGCAAGGCCAGATATGGGATGAATAATGGGATCTGCCCTGTTCTATGGAGTCTTTACCTGTGGTCACTGTGAGAGTTCTGACCTCAAGCACTTGTCCTTATCCAAGGGCAGCCATACTATACATGTAGTACAGGAAATAATATATGTTGTGACATTTTAGAGGAGATTACTATATTCTAAATGTGTATCTTCACTTACTGTACTGGTCTAAATATTGTGTGGTTGTAGAGCCACTGTGCAGGTAAAGTATGCAATCAAAAATATGTGTATTTGATTGTGATGTTAATCTAGAAAGGCACTATAAGTTACCCTATGTCAGCTACATTTCGTTCACTATCAAAGTTGTATGTTGCGCTAAAGCATTCAGTACACACACTTTAACACATACTGTAGACAACAAGTAATAATGCAGGTTTATAGTATGTTGTATATCACTGAAGTATAAATTTAGAAAACCCTTCGACCTGCTGCATTTTGTTGACACATTCTTACAGAGCACACAGCTGTGTTTAGGGTTGAAGATGTGATCCCAGAGGCGTTGGGAAAGGTAAACAGGTGACTAATCCTTGTGATCCATGCTGCTGTGTGTGGAACCATGACACACGACCTCTGGCATGACCTCTGGGAAACCAGAACCCGCCGCAGCAACCGCACTTAACTATTTCCTGTTATGTTCTCTCTGTAATAATATACCACACCACCACTTCTTATGTGCTTAAATGCTGCTAATAAATGCAATGACTTTGACCTTTCCTGCAGTCCTCAAACGCGTTTAGCCCAGAAGAATGCTTTTAATAGCAGTGGGTTTTATTTAATCATATACACACGCGATTAATGGAGCTATATTCAAGAGAAGGTTGCTAATATTGCCTGTTGTGTCAAGCAGTGTGGTTGGTCTAATGCCATGATAGGACTATGTATTAATAATAAGCTTATCTTGTTTGTTTTAAGAAAGGCGACAGTTCCTCTATAAACAATAGGCTCCTAGACAGTTTTTGTTTTGTGCTGCCTCCAAATATTTGAATTAAAGTCTTAGTCATCTGTGTTAGTCATGAGTTTCATCAGAGCAGCAGGGGTTATGGCAGGTCTCATCACCAATTGCGTGACTGCTTTTGCGCCACAGAGACAGGCGCTGGTTAATTTGTTGTTGAAGATATACTTTCATCAGTTTACACACACACACACTCAAAAGGTTTAAGATATCGGGCAGAGCTAATGTTTCACTCAAACAGTGGCAGGTTGGCGGCAGCGGTCTGAACGGCAGCTGAAGAAATGATAAACAGAGCAGACAAGCCAGGTGGAAAGAGAGGGCAGAACAGGCGGGAACACGAGTGAGTGAGAGCGAGAGAGGGTGTGAGCGCGATAACCCTGTGTACTGGCGGGACCTGTGTTTGCCTACGTCTATGGTTTTGGCTGATGATCTGCAAGTTATGAACTGCAGTAGGGGTTATGTGTAATCTGTAGAAATCTGAAATGTAAATGGGCAATTCCATAATTCTCAGTGTAAATTAATAGAGAACCTTAACATGATTAATTTAGTTAATTTGCTTTACAGATGTTTTTGACTTCATGGCATATAGTCTGACCTTTCAGTCACCTTTGACAGCATTTAACCCAGACGTGTTGTGACCCTTAGAACTATTAGTCATTTTATTTGATATGAATGAATGTAGTAAGAACTTTATTGTCATTATACAATTGTACAATATATTCAATATTGTATTTAGCACACACTGCTATTGAAGGAAAATGCCAAATGCAGTAATTGTGATCATTGTGATAAAATAAACCTTAGACCAAAAAGTAATTTACATGTAAAGATAAGATATGTTTCTGTTGTCATTTGCTGAACTACTTGGTGAAGCTAAGTTTGTGAACTGATACTACAGTATGATACTATGCCCCGAACGTCTTCTATCTAATTGAGAATGAGGAGTTGTTGTCACGGCACAGAGCCCCCCCTCGCCGCGATGATGGATGCAGTCCGGTGGCAATACACATTGTTTACGTGTGTTGTTAACGCGGTAGTAGCGGAGGTTCTTGCTATTCCGCACTGTTTTACCGCCTGGAAGTCACTGCTGTGTTAAAAAACTGCTCCAATACCTCACACGATAGACATGGAAAACGTAGGAACAATGGGATACAGTTGTTTAGGTTACAGAAATGGACACAGCATCGAGGAGCGCAAGTCTCTGACCTGTCAAAACATGTTGGAAACGTTTGTGTACATTGAACATCTCGTAACAATGTAGTGTTTACGAAACACGCACTTTATTACTTTGTCATTTTGCTAAATGCAATGTAATTACAACACACTAAAAAGCATGTGAAGAATGTTAGTTTTGCCAGTACAACGCTGTTTTCACCAGCTGGAGGCTGGTAGAGCCAAGTCTTGGACCCAGCCACAGCAGAAAGTCTCATAACTTTCCAAAGACTTGTGGCTTTTAAACTTCTGCATCGTGTAGTAACTTACACCAAATACAAGGTAGTTTACTGTGTCCTTGTATGAATGTCCGCAAGCTTCTCCAAATACCGCTGTTTTGCGCTTGGTATGAGCTTGTTCCTGTAAGGTCCCTTTTCTTTCGCCTTATCTCTTTGCATTGCTTTACTTTCTTCCTTTTCGTTGTCGTATTCGTAGATCCGTCTCTGTCTCGCCGAAAATGTAAATGCACAAAATTTAAAGTGCTCTGGAATATGAGGAATGCGTGAAATTCTGGGTGTGTGTGTGTGCCCCTAATCGGCATCCAACATGGGCGACAGGCTCAGAGCCCCCCCCAAAATCACCCCAACTTGGCACGTGACTCCTCATTCTCAATATCTGGGGAATCCAAAGTTATTGAGTGTAGGAGTGACAGTGTGCCTTCCTGCCTACAGACCTGCTTGTCTCTTAATCAGTCTCGCATTGTGAGTGAGTTCAGTCTAAACACCAGGAAATCAGCAAAGACTGCGTCATTAACTTCTCAACAAGCTTTGAGCACACCTTTTGTGAGTGTTGGCTAACGGCTCTTGGCAGTCCCTGACACGTCCTTGTCTTATTGGCACTTCCTTTGGATTATTTTTCATTTCCTTCCTCTGTCTCTGTCTCTCTCTGTCTCTCACACACACACACACAAACACACAGACACACACAGGAAGTATACACTTAACTATAATTAGTGGAGTTATGAGGGGAAAAACACAAGAAACCTAAGTGCTATGACTCTTACATAAGTGAGCGTCCTTAAAACATGTCAGCGCAACAGTGAAACTCAAAACCCACACTGATCACAAAAGCAGGTGGCAAAACAGGCCAGCCTCAAACACACCCTGCCTGGATCATCCCAAATAAAACCGGCTCTGCCCTTGAAGCGCATATCAATTTAACACGCTTTCATTGGGCTTTATTGTCGGCGTGCCTGTTTTATGTTACTAATTTGTCGTCAGCCCGACTACAAAGTGGTGAGTCAGTATTGTGCTAAGCAACTGATAATACCTGGAACGCAATGTGAGGTTGACTCAGACTTTTCTTTTCTTGTGTCCACATGGTGTATTTACCCCGAGATAACACCGATAACTCTTTAAAGTGTGAGAACATTTTCATTCAGGGTTTTTCAATGGTTACATTTCTCGAATAATCTGTCGTATCAAAAAGGGCAGAAAGATAATCACACTATGAATAGGTGTAATTGGCTATTTACAAATTCAAAATGTTTCTGCAAACAACAAAATATCCAGTCACATTACATCTTTTGCACTATAAAACACCTGCTGTTTCGACCTCTCCAAACATCCTGAAGTACTTCATCTGATTCTTAAATCAGTTTAACACGTTTGTTTTGTTTTTTGCTATTGTTGTGATCTCTCACACGCCACACGAGGTCAGCTGACACAATAGCAGCGCCGTCTGCCTGTCTGACTCACCTCTGTGGCTCCTCTCACATTTCTCCTGTCTTGTGAGTCAGAGTCTTTCAAATCAGTTTCAGCTTATGTTGAGTGAATGTGTCATCTGAGTCGCTCTTATCATCTTTACATTTTATTACAGGGCTTGTTTGTTTCGTACAGCTTCACAACATCCTCTCTCTTCCCGGGAAGCACAAGCACAGCTCAGTTGTTATTTTCAGCGCCCCGGGAAGTTTGCCGCCAAAACCCGAATTTCTGGTTACGTTATCTAATGTTTAGCCCTGTTAATCCGTTGAGCCCTTTGGAATGCATTCTCAGCTCTAAATGTGTTAGAAGGGGGCAATTGTGTAACCAGAGCCCGTAAGACAGTTGGCCAGTTGCAAAAATGGTACATTATCTCGTCTTCCACAAACTGCTTTTATCATTATAGGGACCGTATTCTCCTAAATCTGCTTTTTTTGAGCTCTTCACCATCTTTTACACTTTCAACTGTGGATTTTTCATATTCATGGGTCCACCAAGCGTTCAGTGATTAAGCATATTGAGTCTGTCTCCTTTTCAAAGGTTTAAAATACGTAACTTAATGGGCTGTCATGCATTTTATAATACTGCTTTACTCCCATTTGTGCCAGTAGAAGACGTCCAGTTGGTTGCATGCTCAGACATTAGGGCTTAGTTACCCTTTTCTGTTTTCCATACATCAGTTAAAAAATATAAATGCAATTGCCCAGATGTCCAAAAATTTAAAAAAAGAAAAACTCAGGTTTATTTGATGTTAAGACTTCAGGGCAGATTATCAGAAAAGCTTATTAAAATCGAGAGTCATCTTTATTGCTTTTATATGCCTTTATGTCAGCATGTGGTATTGTGGCCAGTAGGAAATGATGAAGTTGTTATGATGTGTATCTGTGCACTGGAGAAGCCCACATTAAAGGAGCACTAATTGATTTCCTGACAGGTTTTTACTCACTCTGAATCTCACTCTGATGCTTCAGTGACTGTCAGCCTAATGAGTCATAAAATGATAAGTTAGTTATAATAATTAATCAGTTAATTACCTGCCGGACAGAAAACAACTGACTTCAACATTAATTAAAAGTGTTCTGAGCGACACCATCCTTACATTTTTTAAGCTGTAGTTTGTAAGGAGTTATTTTATTTACCCTGGGTGATTTTGTTGAGTTGACTGGCCTTAAGCTAATGCAGCCGTGAACCTCCTATTCAGCTCATGATAAACACTCATTTGACATGAATTTCTTTATGTCAATCTCTCTTACAGAGAGTCTATGAGAGATGGCTGAAGGCCTGCGCTTAAGCAAGTTGAGCGTTCATTTGATTTGGGCACCCCTTTTATGTCTGACATTTATCGGCTGCTTTGATGCGATCCACTTTTGCCCGGGTCAAGCCAGCACCGTGGGCCGTGATGATAAATCACACACTGAATCCATGCCAATGTTAGATTAAATTGAAATAAAGTGCAAAGGGACAGTCCATTTAATGCTGATGGCCAGACAGTCACAAATGTGTGAGCGCTTTAATGTCTTTTCTCCTCACCGCCTTAAATGGGGGAGAGAAGAATGGTGTCTGCGGCCGCTGCTGTGAGAGATACTGCATGCTTCAGTCTGCCAGGCATGGCTGTTTTCATATGATATAAATCAATATCGAGGCCATAATATAGATGTGATGCTTTGTACGGCTGAAATAATTACTGCGGGGGTAATGTTTCTCAGCTTTATAAATTACAGCCTATGAAAAGTTTGAGCCTGCTTGTCAGAGATCTCCGGTTGCTTCACTTTTATTAAGTGAAAGTATCACACTATGTATTAACTGACAAATCAAAAGCTATTGGATGTCAATTACAACTAACGATGGGATTTTCTCTTGATACTTGAGTCAAGCTGTATGTTTGTGAGCAGTGTTTCAACACACAGTTTTAATATATTTCAATTAGAGATGCACCGATCCAGCTTTTTTGCTTCTGATACCGATACTGGGGGCTTGAGTATCTGCCGATATCCGATATTAACCGATACCAACACACTTCCTTAAAAGGGGCTTTCTCTGAGTGACAAAGTAAATGTTCCTCTTTTCTCCATTTTACAATCAATATAGTCTATCTTTGCTTGTTATGATGTTACAGATCAATTATCAATTACATTTATTAATAAACTAATGGAAAACACATTTAACAAGGATTGTTGTATCTTTAGCTAAATGACAAGCTATTAGGTTACATTAATATTAACAACTCACATAAAGTGTGAGTTGCATCATCACAACATTACAACTTTTGCATGAAAAATATTTTATATCAGGTATTCTGTAACAGCATTTTATAAACTAAAATACAAACACTTGGCTTCTTCAGCAGTTACTATTTTATTTTATTAGGCTACTTTAGGTATTTCCATCTTAGTTTCTTACCCAGCCTTGATTAGTTCTCGCTAGCGTTAACATGCTACCGGTAGCTTTAGCATGCCATTGCTACCTGTGGCATTTTGCACGGCGATCAAAAATACAATTGTGGTTAAAGCTAACTCAGCAATTGAATTCTCCAGGTTCCACCCTTCAAAATGACATACAGCATGTCCATATTCACTTAGACTTAGTTGGTGAAAGTTGTGCTTTTGAAGTAGGGAGAGCCAAAACTGGTATTGGTTCATTATCGGATATTTGTAGCCGATACAGAATATCACATTTTTTTCAGTATCGGCTCCGATATCCAATACCAGTATCGAATCGGTGCATCCCTGATTCAAATGGTTAAAATACACTTTATTTTGATTCATGAATTTATACAGTGTTATCATTTTATTACTGAATCATTTCGAACAACAGAAATTCACAAACCTTTCACATTATACTGATGTATTGATTTGCACCCACTCATATCTTTTGGCCCGATTGTGATGTATTGAGGCTGTAAACCCAAATAAATGTGTTGTACTGAACAAATGCTTAAGGCAAACCCAGCTCGATGCCCCAGCCAGACTGTATCCCAGCACCTCCCGCTTGGCTCCTCCGATGTGTGCACACACGTCGGCTAGGTGGATGGATCTGTGGCGTCCGCGTTCTCATTACCCTTCTCCCAGCCTAATGAACTATGTGTGTGGAAATGTGTGTGTTAAATTGAAGCGCAGTTCTGCTCCGCTGCTGTTCGGCCCTGTTTCATTAAATGATAAAGTTTACTGATGACTCCGCCGGGATCATTATTTACTTGGCTTTCCATTCAGCGCGCCACACCCGGGCACAATCTTTACAAATGACCTGCTACATGGAAAGACAGAGGTTATTTTGCACCGCAGGTTAAAAGACAAATGGCTCTGTATTCACTTAGGAGACCGGCAGCATATCCAACATGTTCACATCGCCCATTTAGATTTAGACGTTGTTTACCTATTAGTACAGGATAAAAAGGCGTGATCTAACCATGATGTAACAAGGGGCTTTGTTGCATAGTCTAGACCCGTTTGTTAATTATTTCTATTTTGAAGAATAACACTGTAAATGAAAATAAAAAAACACTGGCACTGAACATTGTTATAGATCTGTTTCTTCTGAGTTCAAAGCGGTTCAAATCCATAGGGGATGGGGTGAAGATGATCTCGACAGTGGTCCTCTCGGCCTCGACGGGGCCTGATTGTGAACGCGGTGGGGCTTTCACAACAGTGTATATACCGTATAAGTATAATGAAATCAACCCGCAATCCACTCCAACTTCCGTCAGTGTGCAGTGCGTAGCCAGGGAGCTGGGCACAGAGAAGGGAATGAGCCGGGAGAGAGACAGGTTGAGAGGCCTTTGTGACAGTTTGACAGCTCCTCTTAAGCCAGCTAAAGCCATCACCTGCCTCATTCTGTCTCTGCTCCAATACTTCATCTGTCACCTCTGTGCAGACACTCACTCCTAGTGCTAACCTCTTTTAAATTCTTTTTGCACTTTATTTGCTGCGGTGGCACAATGCAACAATCCGTTTACTTCTTTCTTTACTTGACTATGGAATGCTTTATGGTCTTTACAATTTACCATTGGAATGTTATTATCCATAACTCGTAGAAATGACTTTCTAAAAATTGCTCACTCTAATTTATATTACAGTAGCTTAAGTGAATGCTCGTCTTATAAGTAGAAGGTTGGCTGTGACTTGTAATAAACTTTAGTGGTGTTTTTTAGCATTCACCTACGTTGTGGTTAAGACAAGTGTGGTCCTCATCAGCAGAAACATGTTAAAAAATAGAGCTCTCATGTAGTTGTTCTTCTGGTCCCACGACTAAACTGAGTAGCGACATGACAGGACCATTATCTCGAGCTGGCACTGCTAAATCAAGCACTGCATCATTACTACCACTTCCAGTTCTTCTTTTACCCTTTTCCCTGTCTTAGTGAAGAGAGCACTTTCTCTCAGATGCTCGAGCATGAGAGTGTCTCTGTATTACACGCACATGAAAGCGCCTCATTTCTACAATGCTGTGAGAAAGTTAAGCACCATTTGTCAAAAGCAACGTTAAACAAATGAGATTGAAAACAACAGTTAAGTGAGACGACAATTGACTGACCTGGATACGGCGTCAATGTTTAATCTGCCTCACTGTCAATTTTACTTTAAATGTATTTGAGGCGCAGTCACGCTATCGACTAGGCTTATGACTTGTGATATGTGTGATGTGTGTATGCACTCCTGAGGTTTTGATCATATCTTCAAAGCAGGTTTAATCTTGTGTAAACCCTCTAAATAAACATGCAGATGGCCCTTCAAACTGCCCCGTTGGAAGCGCTGGGTGTCGGAGCCGGAGCTGATGAGCTAAACGCTTGATGTTTTCATCATATTCACATGATTTGAAGCTCATTTTCCAAGAGATCTATGCCACATGCAAATTAAAATGACTTCAACACTTTGACAAACTAATGATAAAGTACAGAGGCAATTTCACTTCCAGTTCTCTGCACTCCTCTGTATCCTAGTGTATAATGCAGTATGTTTTTGCATGTAATACAATAACATAATTTTCACACTATATGATATGGGTTGCTAATCTTCAAAGTGGTCCCAGCTGCTCTTAACTCCCCCTCTTTCACACTCACATTTGCTTTAGATCCGTCATAGCACATGTTGGTATTTTTATACAAGTGTATAGTTCTATAAGTTAGCAGTGCGCTTTTTGACAACAAGTCTCCCCAAAGCACAGTTTTACCGTCTCTATCTTTCTCCAACAACTCTTAGCTCTGTCTCCACTGACTCCTACGCTGCCGTGCCCCAGTGTGCCACACATTATCATTTCACAGAGCAGACACAGCACACAGTGCCGCACAGATGGGCGGCATTGGCTCTTTCTGACAGATGAATAGGTAAATATTTACCTTCCCAGATTGTCTTTCTTCTCCCCTCATCCTTCCATTCCTCCACC
The DNA here is from genome assembly GCA_007210695.1 of Neogobius melanostomus. Lineage (NCBI taxonomy): Eukaryota > Metazoa > Chordata > Actinopteri > Gobiiformes > Gobiidae > Neogobius > Neogobius melanostomus. The sequence goes on from VHKM01000058.1 coordinate 7,111,978, forward strand.
CATCGCCTACCTCTTTACACTCATGGCTGTCATTTTCAGGGCTCTTCTATCCCAGTGGTCTTGCCTTCATCTTATCGCAGGAGGCGCTCACAGGCATCTGTTGTGCAAACACGCTTGCATACACATGAATATATTTAGAATATATGATTAAGAGGATAGTTTTGTTTGGAAGAAACCTCATTCATTCATAGCAGCAATAGATGGACTGGGCTAAGGCTTTGATAAAGAAAGCATTGATAAGAATTGTCCACAAGACAATGGGCTTGTTTTATGAAGCGACTTCAGTCTTGTGTGGCAGACTGGGACTGACTGTGTGCTTATCTGGACTTTTAATTAACGGACTTTAGTCTCCTATGAACACATTTTCTTGTGTAAATTCTCGCCCAGACCAGTGGCACATTATGGTTAATAGAGGCCCCTATCATCAGCGATGAGCTCCATCAGTCTCTGAGGCACACAAGTGAAATGAAAGAGCACACACCTTTATTTACTGATAGGAAGGATGATATTACAATTCTGGAGGTAAAGCCGCCTGCTTTAAATCATTTGTTTCTAATGGATTTGAAGGTGCCTCCAGACTGATAACTCAGTGAAAGAATTTATTGTCACAACACAAAAGACAATTTTTCATGACTGCCACATGTCACCAAAGCCTTTTTACTCAGGAGGGTTTAACTTGAAGTAACAGTTTTACTTAACTGGTCACCTTACTAGTTCATTTAATTTCACTAATATATAATAATAAAGATAAAATATATGATATTCAGAAATGGCAGGAGTCTTCTCAGCTCTTTTAGCCTAGAATGAACATCTCTCTCTAAGTTTGCGCTGCAGTTGCTCTTTACTCTTTTCCTGCGTTCAAAACTAGTCCCACAGATTTCAGTGTGTAATCAATAGTAATCGTTGTTAACTCTTTCATTGGCCTGACTTGGCAGATAATGTCTCTAGTGATGAATCCTTTTCTGATTTGCTGCATTATCTCTATTTCACACACCAAATACAAGCTTCTTGCTCGGTCAGTATTTTAACTACTTCTCTAATTAAAACTAAATATGAGCATTTAATCTCGATGGGTTTTAAATTTCTATACACTTTATGTCAAACTTTTTATGGATTGTAATAAGAATTTTAGCAATCAAATCTTTTACATTTTTATCAAACACATTTTTTTTTTAAAGTTTGAAATAAGTTTTACTCCATTCTCCAAGTTTAAAACATCCAGTTGAAGTGTAATTGAAAGCAGCACTGAAGCCCAATCTTTTGTCTTGCCTGTCTCTCTGCTCATGCTCTGGGCCCCCGTCTCCTTGTAGCCGTGCTTCTCACACTCTGTTTTTGAAAGGTGCGCTATAACAAGGCACATTGCTGCTGTCTGGTTTTAACAAGCCAAGTATCAGTGTGCTTCTTGTTCATTAGTATCACCCATCACACCTCCATCGCCCTTAGATCTGCAAGAGACCGAGGTGTCAAAATGACTGTGTGCTCATGTGACTGTGCCGCTGCCGTTGTGGCTTTTATTTATTCTCAGTCTTATTCAAAATTCAATCTTCATTCATGCTCCTTATGTGCTACTTTGCCTTGGACTCAAGTGAACTTTTTCTTTAGCAATGGTATATGCTTTCTTTCTAAAATGTAGATAGATACTATAGATACTAGCATAGAATTAATTTATAGATTTACAGACCGCTGCTTCTCCATCACTTTTAACAAGATGGTATTGTACATTTGTGACATCTACAACTAACACTGATTCCAATATGCATTTGAGTGATTACTCTCTTTTCCTAAGGAGCTCAATAGTGCTAACTAACTAACTTTGTATGCTTCCTCACTCCACACTTGAATCTCCTCTTTGGCTCCTGCGGGTTATTCACTTTACTGCTCGGTTCATGTACAAAACATCGCAATCCCTAGGTTTGTTCTGGTCATGCAGTGCATCGTACATCTTTTGGGTTTGCGATTGATAAAACGGGTCATAGTACATTGTGGCAGATTTTTTCTGAAATGATTGCATTCCTAATATACTCTTGGGAGGAAAAAGGAATTTTACTCAACTACAAGAGAAAAAAGTCATACGTCGGTGTGACCATCTGGTTGACTAATTTACTCTAGAGAAGAGCCATAACATCTTTAGACCTCTGCATTAACTACCATTTCATCACAGTCTGGCACATCTACATCCTCCCTCCCATTCCCATTGATCGTGGTAGTAATAGTAGTTAAACCTCACACACTAGTAAACATTGTCTTATGTTGCTTTACTTAATGATTTATTTAAAGAACTTTATCGCTACAGTAATCAGCGTTCATGACTGTTTAGTAATAGGCAATTCACAAGATGGACACTTATAGTCACGGCTAGAGTGAAGCTAGCTCATGTCCAATCACTCACTTGGTTTTGATTTGCAGACTTTTTGTATTTTTGTCCCTTGAGTTGTACTTTTTTGTCCATAGAATAGTTGTCAAGCTGATCGAAGAGGTCAAGGATGCCTTCGCCTGGAGGCCATTGATTAATATTAATGACCAGCCGCCAATGGGAAGTCATCAGGTCAGGGGTTATCACTGGGTTGCAGAGGCAGTAAGTTAATGTAATTACAGATGTATCATGTTGGTAATTGTACAGAGAACGTCTTAGTCGAACTATCAGTTTTTCTTTGTTTTCTGTTTGCTTCTATTTTATTGTACATGCCTCAGCTGTCTCCTGTCTGTGTACAGGTATTGTTTATCTGTAATTCTCCATTCATTTTCTCAGTCTGTTGTTGAGGCAATCCTGGCTTCTCATACAACCTCCTTACTGCACACTTTACATTAAAGGTTATCATGCTGTAGAGCTCTTATCTACTGCATCTTAAGCTTTCATCGGCAGATCTTTATCAAAACATGCATATATAAGGGGGGTTTATCTGGGATATTTGCACAAACAGGCATAGAATCCACTTATAAACATTTATTATGAAGTATGCTCTTACACATTATGTAGGGCAACTGCAGAATGCACACACAAAAGTGACTTAGACCTGCTATTTCATCCTGCCCCTGTCAATACAAACAATATACACCACTGATCAATGCATCTTTTTCTATTCTCTATTGATTTGGAATAATCCTATGAGTGCACTGCTCTATAATCACTAGATAATGATTGGCAGCAGAGCCGGCTAATCAGGTTTTGATTGAAACGAGTCCTTGGGGAAACTTCTTCCTGTTTTATTTGTTTGCTTTGGAAGCCTCCAGAGAAGACTGTCACAATTGAGAAATGTGTATCAATCATAATGTGATGATCATTTGTGTAGGGTTAGTATTATATTCTGATTTTCTCAAAATGGCCTTCTTTACATGTGACTGAAACACATAAATAGGTTGGGTTCACGTTCTACCATGTGAATTTGTTAATCTCACCTCAGAGGTTAGGGCCTGATTACTTCATGAGGGTGGTGCAGTGTCACCGAACAGAAGCTTCTTTGGGTGCACAAACCTGTCATATTAATATTATGGTTTAAAGTCCTTTTATGTGACAGCTGTAAACCTATGTTATTACATCATGTCACCATGTTTAGATATTAAAAAATGCAAATCTTCCTGTAGTGGATTTATGCTGACACAGAACATGTTGAACTTTGTGCCAGTATGTGTTTAATGTCGGTAGGTCCAGTAATTGCCAAATTATCCCCATAAACAAGGTCAAAGCATCTGCGATTTGACTGTTAAAAGGCAAATTAAAATCACTGAATTTGCAGTGGGCTCTGTAATGTTTGTTATGATGTCACGTGAACACCTCTTACTCTCCGTTCCTCCACAGGGTCCCAGGTGTAACTATTGCCACTGACATCATCTGCGGCTTCCCGGGTGAGACAGAAGAGGACTTTCAGGAGACTATGGAGCTGGTGAGGCACTACAAATTCCCCAGCCTCTTCATCAACCAGTTCTACCCTCGACCCGGGACACCTGCCGCTAAAATGGAGCAAGTGCCTGCACATGTGGTAAGGAGTCCTCCCTACTGTGTCTTCATTGTATATTCGTTACCATTTATTACACTAAACATCCTCCCAATACATAGGATAAATACTAAACTACCCAAAAGTAAGTACCGGTAAGTGTTTTTCACAAAGTGCTTCCCAAAAATAACAATAAAAAACAAATGAATTACACAAAGGACAGTCACAAAACATGATGCTCACATTTCCTTCAGAACCATGATGGCAGACCAATTCTTTTGCTCTCAGTCATAACTGTGCTGTCTGTCTGTGGTAAATTTCCACTCTTTGCCGAGTTACTGCTGCTTCTTTATCACAATCATTAAAAAATGTTCAGCATCAGGCTTCAGCATATTAGAGGACTAAATCGAGGGGTATGAATGCTTCCTGAGCGCGACTACATCACTTCGCCGCACTAAATCTGACAGCTCCAGCACCAAGAACATTTGTGTAAACCCTGATCATTTTCAACTGTTGGAGTGTTTTTGCGTTCTCCCGCATCTCAGCACAGAGCTTCACTGCAGATCTAGAGAGTAATCAACTCTCATCTCCCTGGTTTATGTCTTGCTGTTTTCCCCATCTGCAGTCGTCCGGATTGATACCCTGCCATTGCCTCTCTCTGTCTCGTTCATTGCCAAGTGAAACAATTAGAGACTATAATGAAGCTGTAATTGTTGTAAAGCGGCGGCAATGCAGGGAAAGAGACCGACGGAAACACTGAACACTTTGGGCCTCTGTTTTCATGCTTCATCACAGAAGAACATAACATTTTAGTAACACTCATTTGCTCTGTTGTTTTTTATGGTAAAAACCCACAGTACATTGTCCTTGTAGTTGTTTTTAATCTCAAACATAAGGCAGGTTTCCTTCATGCGCTTGACAATCTTTGATCATATTCTTGAGCGTGACCCCCGGTGCTCCACTCCATACTATATTTTCTGTCTCTTTTGGCATTTGCTCTCCATTCCTCTTTACCATCAAAGTGTTGACACATCTCTTTCAAGTGGAGTGTCTTCATAAGTCATTCTCTTTTTCCCTCGTCCCTCTTTCCTTTCTTCATACTCCGAGGAGCCGCTGAGTGTGTCTTCGAGGGATCAATCCCTAGACAGACCACATCGCTGCTTCTCCCCTTATCTTTTCTGCCTTCCTGTTCTTCCTGCTCCATCTGGCTCTTCTGACTTTATTGTCAGCGCGTGTATGTCAGCATGCATCCAGCCTTTATTGCAGTGAAAGCTCTTTGATTGTCAGATGGTGGCATAGAGCAGATTTTCACTGTTTTTTTGCAAAATCAGCACTTCAGATTTTGGAACAGTTTTGTTGTTTTTATCGTTTGGGACGCAGTTGGGGAGCTTGATGGAGGAGAAGTATACGTTTCCAATGAATCAGCAGGATGGTTATGGATTCAAAGGACTCTGTTGTTCTTGTATTACGTGGAGCCTCCTGTCCTCATCCCATCCCATAAGGCCCATGTTTGCTGCCATAGACCTCAGCTACCCTCACCTTCTTGGAAAATGCAACATGCTTAAGAATAGCTTACTTTCAATGCAGTGCAATGTGCGAGAGACGGTACATAGACATCTCCTGTTGACGGATGTAGTTGTGTTTTCATTTTGGTTATACTGGGAAAAAAATGCTAGCTTTGTTTCTTTGTTTTGCCATACACCTGCAATAGTAGATAAAGCTGCACTGCATGTCCCGTCATCAGTCAGTGTGCACCTGTTCACGCACACACACAAACACTCAGGCTCACGCACAGATCGTCTGGTGGCAGCCCGGCGACGTACAGGCCGCGGAGGGTCAGTCATTAATAAAGAGCAGCAGATGGTTTGTCTGCAGCACAAGTGTGTTGAATAACCACAGGAGGGACGGATGGAGGAAGAAGACAACGAGGCGCAGAGCAGGGGCGTGCAGAGATGGATGGAGACACTGAAGTGAGATGTAAAGTAATGTGCAGAGAGCGGGGGGTCAGGTATATACTTCTTATAGTAAACGCAATAGAGCATACTGCCATACAATGGTTTATTCTTTAATGAACGAGGGATCTGGGGAGCGTGGAAACTTGAAATGAATGTTACACTTACAATGATGAGTCTCTTTAAAAGCTTGTTATGTAAGCTTCAAAACAAATCAGAAATCTTCTGGAAATTATACAAATAAGTTGACATTAATTCCCTGAAAACAATATTATTATTGTATTTTGGGAGAAATCTATTAGAAACGACTAGAAAACATGCTTAGACATTCATACAGATAATGTTCATAATATTTTTATCCAAACTGGAATCAACACAAAGGCCCATCTGCCACAAAGTAAACATAGATATTTCCATAGGAGGGTCATTTGAGAGAACACAGGTGTATGATAATATGCGTAGGGCTCACCTTTAGTAATAGGTGAACAGGGAGGATGGATGGGCGAGTGCAGTCAGGAGGAGGAAAAGTAGACCACAGGGATGCACGAACGGGGGACAGAGGGACGCACGCCCGGAATAAAAGGATGTGAATGCTATTAGCTCAGATCTTCATAATCATCCCCAGGTGACTAGAACTTAGCCTTGATAAATGGAGGCGCTGAGCAGAGACTGCGTGGACAGTGTTCGGGCGCATGCGTGTTCTTTGGCCTGTCTGTTAACATGGAGAAAGGCGTTAAAAGTGAGCAGATGTACGAGACTGAACCAGAGGAGAAGTGATCGAAAAGAGAATGACTGTCCAGTGGGAGAGCGTTTTTAATTTCCCCAGGTTGTAATTGGTTAAGAACTCCATTACCCAGGAGGCCCCAGTGCAGCAGCTGTCAGTGCAAAACAGCTGGCCAGCCACTAGTAGCTTTATCTCGTAGCTTCACTATCATTTATCTATGCCTGAACACACACACTCACACGCATGCTTTTTTCCCCTCTGCTGTCTCCAAGCACAGGCCTTTCTCTCTCACATATCAGGGGACATAATAACACTTGACTAAAGGCAGTCTAACAGGTATTAAGGTTGAGTTAATGGTTAAGTTTCTGTCTGGGGCCGGCTTGATTAATGAGGTCCTGGTCCGCTAATAATCCGCTAACGCACCTGCATAGGTTATCAGGCGGCTGTGCTTTGTACTGCTGTGTTAACCAGCAGCTCAGGCAAACACTAATGGGCTTTGGCAGGATGTGAAAAATAAACATTGCTGGACATAAAAAGTAAATTAATTCATTCCACACACTGCAATAAAACAGAAGAATTCTAATAACTTCAACAAATGCTGTAGCAAAGCATACACACTGCTTACTTAAACATTTCCTTCTGTATTATTATGCCAACATTATGAGCTGGCATGATGAGACATGAATCCGTCCCTGATGAAACCCTCTATGCATAAGTCTAATTTACACAAATATAATAAAAATGATTCACCAATATTTACTGAGTGAGTAAAGAAGTCAAAACTTACTTCTGAATAAGCTGTAGGGTATTTTATGCTAATCTAGCCTATATAATATACTGCGCAGTGCGCACACACACAGATAGCCCAGGGTGTGAGCTCTGTTGCACAGACATCTGTCTGTCATTATCAAAGGACAGACATGTTCGAGGGAGCCAGAGGCGAAGGCCACATCCCTGTTACCTTGCCCCACGTCACAAACACACATACTGTAGTGTGTATAGTGTTTAAGATGCTTGCATACACATTTCTTGACTTTCCATTACTCCTCAATGTGTGTGAATAAGTCATGTTTTCTGAAATACAAATGAATATACCCCTGTATGCCGTGCATAGGCCTGTGTGCTGCTTGGGGTAAAAATGTAGGACATTGTTTTTCAAGAAAACAAATACTTTTATGTAAAATAGCCATGGAGGGACAAACATTCTAGTTCTATGATTCAGTAGTCTGTTTTGTGTGTACAAGTATACAACCATGTAATGTCACTTCCCGTTACATGCAGCATCGGTCTCTAGTGGCAACAACAGATGGACGTCATGGTAACAACCATCGTTCATCATCACCTCAGTGACAGGTCCACAGACACACACTCACACACAATGGCTTTGCATTGCTGGTTTGTCACCAGCACAGCCTCGACAGCATGCTAGATTAACTTCTCAGGTTGATGGACCATGTTCACACACACAACCACTCTCCTACTGTAAATGTGTGGACTTTTTAATAAAAGATCTAACCTCAGTTGTAAATACACACCACATGTTGTATATATTACCCTTAACACGGTATATTGTCCAAAATGGAAACAAATAATGAAATTGCAAATACACATGCAATGATCCAAATCTACTTGTACTGCATAGATTTTCAACATTACTAAGACAATGCTAATCCTTTCTCTTGATGTATCCATAATGAAGCTCTACCCTTGTATTGTATAGTTGCTGGTGAATTCATTCAGATGTAGAGCACATGAGAGAGGTAGCGTGTGTTGCTTTGAGCCTATGGTGTTTTGTGAGTCTATGCGAGCTGATGGACTGAGTAAATTCTGCTGGGAGCTCCCAGGGTTTGAAAAATCCTTACCTGCAGTTGCATCTGTCTTACTCTTCCCCATAAACACACTTGAGTGCATACCGAGTGATGGGGTGAATGATGAAAAGTTGGCGAGGGGAGAAGGGATGGTGTTGAGGAGCAATGATGAGAGCCTTGTGCTCAGCCTAGGTGCTTCAGGCAGAGTGAGAGAGAGAGAGATACTGTGAGGGGCTGTGAGGGGAGGGTGAGAGGCACAATGATTGGTATGAGTTTTCCCCCTACGAGAAGAAAACAGAGATCCAGTGAGAAGGTGCACCACTCAGGGATAGGTGGAAAGGCAGAAAAGAGGATTTAGAGATTGTGAAGAGCCCTTTGAGAGTCAGTTAAAAACAAGGATGGAAAAATGGTGGAGGAACAAGGCCAGTGATTATAACAGTGAATAGAAAGAGAACTGTGCGATGAATAAGACATTAACAGTGGCTGATTATGGAAAAGAGAAACAGAGGTGCTGTGACCAAGGAGTAAAGTAAAATAGTGTTCTTTCTATGCAGAGAAAGTCAAGGTGACAGTTGTATGGTTTATTTGGTACCTCATGCTTGTCATGGCCTTTCTTATTCTTTCTCATTCTTCTCTTGCACACAAAATCCAAAGTGCAATTACTCAAGCTTCTCTGTAGCTGAATGGAAACTTCAGCTTAAACCGTTTATACAGATTTGTGCATGCGTCTATTCGCGCTCACCCCTGAGCTCTTCCTGTCTGTCTCCAGGCTTTATTCATATGATGTCTATATAAGATAACTAATAGCTGAACAACTTGTAAGTTGCATGCAGAACTGTTGCCTCAGGACACTTTAAGAAGGTTATTGCTGTACAAAATCCAAAGTCCCTTAAGCAACAGAAGCACGTCTTCTTTCCCTTTAGCCAGCCGTGGCCTAATCAGCGAGCTAATTAGCGTTTTTTTGTAGCTGCATCTGCCTCGTGTAACTGATTGCATTTAACAAGTGGCACATATCAAACAGTCATGTCTCTCCCGCTTGTGCGTCTCATTACATATTAAGGGCATCGGGGGTTATGACCAGAGTTGATCATAAAGATGGATGATAAAGATCCCCATTTCTCTATTAATATCACAAAATAGATCATTTACCAGCATCTGCTATTTCAGTATCTTTGTTTGCTTTGATGTGCATAGTGATTTCTAAAACTGTGTGCTTTATTTGCAGAAAAAACAGAGAACGAAAGAGCTGTCACAACTGTTCCACTCATACAACCCTTACGACCACGAGGTAAGTGCAATTGGTCTCTCTTAGCTACTGTGTCTTATAGGCGCACTCCTTCACACTCTATTTCTTAATGGGAGAAACTCAGGGCCTCATTCACCTTTAGTCCACACGTCTTCCATTGACACACAAGCACTTGTAGGTCACCGGCGCTATATTGTCTTAAAGGCTGAGTGATGAGTTTGTCATCTCCTCAAGATGGACGCCTCTTGTCGGCAATCTAGTGGATGAGGACGGCTCAAGTGTTGCCTCCTGATTGCATTTTGTCTGTGTGTGAGTAAGTGTGGCTTAGATTGGATCCTAAAGTCACTGATAAATCTTCTTAGCCATGTTTGTGTGTGTGTATAGGCCACATTTGTGTGTGCTGTGGCTCATCCATTATGAGGTTAACATCTGACAGAAGATTGAACATGGCTCTCTTCAGGCATGCTTATGATGATGAGACCCTTGTGACAACACTGGATGGCTGTGTGTGACTTCTTCCATAAAGATGTCCTTCTAAGACTTCCAACTCTGACATCTGTCATCGCATTCTTCAGCAGCTATTGAGTTTGCCTTAAGGAGCATCATTTTATTTTCTTGACAGTGTTACGGGGGTAGTCCAGTAGTCGGCTATAACCATAATGGGATATACTTGATGTTTGTTGATTATCCAATAACCTGCCTGATAGTAAATCAAACAGATTCTCAGGTGATATCCATGCCAGCTAGACCAACTACAGCAAATGTGGCCATACCGCCTTTGCTATGCCCGATCCCGTCAGACCTTGGAAGCTAAGCAGGGAAGGGCCTGGTCGGTACTTGGATGGGAGATCGTTTAGTAACACCAGGAAGGCTGGCGAATGTAGTGAGTGAGTGGTTGGTGGTCGGAGGGGCCGATGGCGCAGACTGGCCTTGCTTCCGTCAGTCTACCCCAGGGCAGCTGTGGCTACAATAGTAGCTTTCCACCACCAAGTATGGAGGGAATGAATGGTGCAATGTAAAGCGTCTTTGAGTGTCCAGAAAAGCGCTATTTAAAACCGATACATTATTATTATTATTAAATGTAAAGCCATTTTAAGTTAAAGATCAAGTAAAGACAAGTTTCTTTACTGCATTTCTAATTATTAGATTAAATGTGTTTTACAAAATGAGATCAAATTACAATGAACTTTGTGGGATATTTTGGAACACTTCATCTTTTTCACTTATTCAGAAATTTGAAAGTTGTAGCAGTAGTGATATGTGCTTATAAAAGTGACAGCACCATCATAACTATAATGCTGCCTGTTAGAACACTGTGCATTTTAGTGCTGGTGTTCCTCACAAATGCCACACAGCATAATTTAGCAGAACCTTAGCTAATCTTTGCACAGTTTTTGCCATTAGTGGAGCCTGTGCCTTTAGTGCTATTGTTATATGTTACGCACTAATTAAAAGGATATGAGAGAGATCACGTTCTCTGTGTGGCTGCCACAGATCTCTGCCTCCTACACACAGCGACACACATTTATTCATTCATGCACCAACTGTTCTTTAGTGCACAACAGGAGCTTTAAATTAGCCAAACTTTTGAGGAATGTTTTATTGTTAACATAGTTCAAAGTCATTTGCATGTTCATAATTGAAGCTGAAGTGGCAACATCATTTGAAATCTATAGTCTATACCTTTGGTTGTTAACTGGACCCAAAGTTGGAAGTGAGACAAAAATAACTGTTGAGTTGTGTTGATTGTCAGTCCTATGATTGTGCTTGAATCGACATTCGACACTGACTTTGGATTTTATATATTACAACCACTTATGATCATAGGTTTTAAGGAGGGTCCCAAAGCTGAACCAATTGAGAACCACTGGTCTATACATTTAAATCCAACTCGAAAATGTTTGTTTACAAAAGGATTTAATTTTACAAGGGCAAGGCACTGTCGATATGTGTTGCTCCAGAAATCTAATGTCTCCTGCATCTGCTTTTGGAGCTCAGCCTACATGCTTTCTGCTGTAGGCCTCATTCAGTTTTTCCATAGATAGTGTAGATGTGAAAATAAATCCCTGTGCATTAGCAACCCAGATAGCCGTGAGATATGATTTAATGATAATAAATCTAATGTCAGGCATGCTTCCTCCCTGATCAACCACTGTTCCGCCTGCCCTTGCCCATGTCCACGCACAGCGAGCCGACACCAAGGCAAATCAGCAGGATTAAGCTCCCACATAGCCGTTAGATAGAAATAAATGAAGTCAGATAATGCCCCTCATTTTACATTAACATGCTTTAGGTTGCCTGCCCTTTAGCTCGGTTTATGTAAGGACATTATGTGTTTACTAACAGGCGCGTGTGTGTGCGTGTGTGTGGAGACCACAGAGATTCAAAGAGGAGGGGAAATTGGCGATTCACACCTATTATTTCTATGCATCCTCCTATACGTACAGAAAGGTCATTAATAAAGACTAAGGGAGGTGGGGGTTGTGGGTGGCGAGAGCTTCATTGTTTCATACCCCCTGGCCATGCTCTATTCTAAACAATGTTTTACAAGGACTAATTGCTTTACCTCTTTCTTCTTTTCTTCACTTAATTTTTCCTTCACATTCGTCTTTTTCCTTTCAGTGTATTTAACAACGTTACACCTTTCGGGCTGTTTGTGTGCACAGGGGTGTGTGTTTGTGATGATTAATGCGAAGTATCCTATAGCCAGATGGTGCAGAACAAGGCCCATCCATCAACAATGAAAAGACCATTGGGCAGAAAGCTGGCAGAGCACTTTGTCTGAGGCCAGTGCCCCACACGGACGTACACACCCAGGAACTCACTCAAGCGTGATCCAGACTCCAGTTTTGTTTTCCTATTGTACTTTCAAATGTTTCCTCACTCACAGACTCCTATTCTTTAGGAGCCCCAATTTGCGCAGTCTATTCGACAGCATAGAGAAAGAGTTGAAGAAACGTACATCACTGTGAGAAGTTTGTTGCGACTGCTTTAATGAGTAGACTTTCACTCGCAGAAGAGAGGGAGGCTATACGGGGCAAGAGAGAGATGAACAAGATGGAGTTTGTTTATTGCTTGATTTGAGGATTCTGTACTTTTTGGATATCCATAAGCAGAGATGCACCGATCCAGCTTTTTTGATACCGATACTGATACTGGGTTATCTGCCGATACCCGATATTTACCGATACCACTTTCTTAAGTGGCTTTCCCTGAGTGAAAAATGTAATTGACTCTTTTCTCCATTTTAAGATCAATAGTCATTATTTATTGTCATGATATTACGGATCAATTATCAATTATATCCTTGATAAACCCTTGGATAAACATTTAACAAGGATCACTGGACTTTTCTACTCTAAATATCCTGGGTATATGACAGGCTTTAGGCTACATTAATATTAAAAACTCACATGAAGTGATCCGAACATTACAACTGTTAGATCAGTTATTTTCCAAAACTAAAATACAAACACTTGGCTTCAGCAGTGGTCGATTTTATTTTATTAGGCTACTTTAGATATTTCTTTCATATTTTCTGACACAGCCTTGATTAGTGCTAGCTTTAGCATGCTGATGCACGGCGATCAAAAGAGGTTTGCGGAGGTTAAAGCAGTACTAAGTAACTCTTGCCCCTAGAGGCCATGAGCGCAACTGCAGGTGTCTTAGCACATTATGATTTTTTAACTTATTAAATGTCTTGGAGAGTAAATGCTACGCTGACAGAAAAGGTGAAGGGAGAGAGGGGTGTTGTACATCCAGTTATACAATGGGAATATTTGTTTTCATTCAAACTTGGCTGTAAATACTGTTTAAAGTGGCGCTAGCCCGCAGTTAGCTTTGCCTGTTAGCCTGTTAGCTTCTTCTCCGTGATTCTATTAGTGTGTATTGGCTGCTCCGCCCCGGTGGCAATCAAGTTGCAAGCATGGTTTTCTGGCCAGAGACACCAGGGGGAGATGAAAGACCCCCCAATCATCCCATTAACACTTGTATTACCCACACAGGGACTACGGAAAGGATTGATTAAGGTAAACACGTTACTTAGTACTGCTTTAAAACTAACTAAGTGGTTGAATTCACCTGGTTATTAGCTTTTCAATGATATACAGCATGCCCATGGTGGTAAACGTTGTGTTTTTAAGGCGTTGAGAGCCAAAACTGGTATCGGTTCAGTATCGGATATTGGTAGCCGATACCTGATATCGTATTTTTTTCAGTATCGGCCCCAATATCCGATACCAGTATTGGATCGGTGCATCCCTGTCCACAAGTCCAAAGTGATAAAAATTGGGACTGTTGTCAGAACATGGAAAAAGGAAAGATAAACTAGGTTTCCATTTTTCCATTTTCTGAATGGTAAAAAAATTGGATTGGACTAAATCTGATATACCAAATGGGGTTTCGAATCATTTACCGATTTGCTATTTAGCCACTGTAACTCGATGTCAGATAAGGACAGGGTTTCAGTGTATTTTGGTGTAATTCTGTGATGGCTAGCAGACGATGCCTTTACTGTGAGGAGTATCTCTCCTCACTCTTGCCCTTGCAGGTTGAACTGGTGAAAGCTGCTGTCACGCTTAGAGCCACTGTGTGAGTCCCCATGCGTTCATCTCTTTCTGGCAGAGCTAACAAAGCCCCTCTTCCCCGCCGCCCCGCTCTGCCTCAGTCTCCGAGGAACATTCGCACACATAGATTTCCCCTCGCTGTGTTCTCGGGCCTGAATGACAAGGGTGACAGTTTTCCCCTGCGGCAAGAAAGAGGGGACAAGCTGTCAACATGGCCCATTGCACCTGCCCAGACACCACCACCACCACCAAGAAGGGAGACACACACAGAGAGAGAGAGCGAGCTAGAGGTGGCCCTAACTAGCACACATTAACTACCAAGTGTAGGAAAGGGAATAAAACATTCCTTTCCTTCGGGATTCTACTTTTCCTCATCTGAAGTTCACGTAATTATTTATACTATGAGAGAAAATAAAAGGTTAATTAGTTAACCAAATTCTCTCACTCCCCAACAGATCATATTTTCATATTTAGTGCACGTATCTAAACCGAGTAATTAGTATTCTGCCCACCCTCCACCCCCCGGCCATGTTAATTACTTGTATTTTGTAGAATTAGTTTTTAGGCTGCTGTTGTTTTGCATTAGTGTAAAAAGCTAACCTTCGTCTTTGTCAAGCTTGACATTTGCCTGGCACACTGTTCTCTCTCTTTCCTTGTTAATTAACTGACTATTTAGGGCTGGAGACTCAGGCAGCGGGAAGAATAGAAAGAGTATTTGTTGCTCTATACTCGACTCGCTTCTTTCTTTGCAGTTGCATTGTCTGCACGTTTGCCTAGTTAGCTCTTTTCAGGTTCAATATTAAATGTCTAGAATTGCACTTGCACTTTCCTTTTGAAGACAATACTTTAATTCCTGAAAGAGGACTCCTCCTGTTGTGCTCTGGGCTCTGTGTTGGCTACAATCTCCCAGACTGCAGGCTAGAGTTACACCTCCTGTCTGCCGAAGGAAAGCAAAGATGTGGACTGTGAATGCACTGACACCAATAATTCACCCACAACTTAGAGGAAGATGCGCATTCTCCTTGACTTTTGGCAGTATAGAGTGGTATAGTGTATGTATGCTCTCAATCTGTCAAGGTTACGCAACAAGGGCTTAGCACATGTGCACTTGTTACGAACATTTGCTTTGAAGGATTTCCAAGTTCTTGTGTCCCCTATGCACATATAAGCATGACTATATACAAAGTTAGTCATTGTACGGTAGTACTCTTGGCACACACCATACATAATTATCATATTGCAGAGTAAGGAGCATATTATTGGCTGTGGAGCCCACGTATAAAAATTTAAAAAAGAAAATACTGTTGCAGCGCAATAAACAGAAACATTTTGTGGGAAACGTCTGTCATAAACAAAAAACAAGCTATTTTTTTTTTTTTTTGCTAATGGCATGCTAACATTAATAAATGCAGTTTGAATGCAGAGCTACTCAGAATGGGTCTGGTGATGGGTTCTAGTACATTTGATTATAGGTTTACTTCACTCTGTACCAGATGCCCTTCCTTGGTCAACACTTTTACACATACTGTTGCTTGAGTTTTTTTAATCCAGCCGTGACCTACTGTGTGAATGCCAAGGAAAGTTGCCATACCGATACCAAATCGTTTTTGTAATACTTTACTTCTTTGTGGAATTGAGTCCAAAGTTGACTGGTATAAAAGCCACACAAAAAAAAGTGTCATATTTGTTGTTCACTCAACTTTATTCTACTGCTGACACCACATAGAACTAGGAAATTGAGGTTGGCATAACTTTTTCCCCCCCCAATCAAAGCTCAGTTTGCTTGCTTTGTTAAACCATTTTTTCGTGGCTTTGAAAATGAACTGGCCCAGAATACAGGCTTTCTTCCTCACCTTTCCCGTCTATCTCCCTCAGCACCTCAGCGCTGCCTCCGAGCTGCACAGTGCATGCAGTAATAGCTTGTTGATTGCTTCCATTTGTTGGGTCAAAGGCATCAGGCCCATGTGCTATTCACTCACATGACCAGAGACAGGCAGACACCCACACACTTGTGCGCTCACCGGGCTCAAAAACAGCTCCGGCTCCTTTTAGCGGCATGCTGCGTGAGTGACACCTGAATGGCAATGCGGTGGGAGAGAGAGAGCAGGGAGAAATGAATCAGGGAGCCCATGTTGCTAAATGGTTTCTCGGATAGTAGTGTAAAGGTTTTTATTCAAAAGGCCCTATTCACTCAGGCTCATTTGGAAAGCGACGTGTGTTTTGGATTTGTATGTATGCCAATCGATTGCAGTACAGCTTCTCCGGTGCTTGGTTTGCAGTGAGAAGGCAATACATGCATACGCTCTTATATTCCTCTAAATATGCAGGCTGTTATGTAGTCTTTATCACTCGCAGGTGTTTTAATCATGAAAGAAAATGTCAGGCTAAACAAATATCAACACATCTCAGAGACAACTTATCATGTGGGACCATACCTTGCAATGAAACCAGAGTCAGATTTCTAATACATGTATCGAGACTTCTCAGCCCCAGTAATTGTTTGTCTGTGGCTGATTGCAATAACATAGCCCTGTCATTAGGCATATTAGCAGCCTAAATCAACAAAACCCACTGCAATCTATATGGTAATTCTGCTGGTGCATGGTTGCAGGCTACTGATTCATTGCGTAGACTTTTCCTGCCATTCTTGTAAAATAAACTTTTGAATCTTCGCTAAATCCGATGTCTCCTCCACAGCTCCTAAAGCCACATGAAAAAAAAGTATCACCATTAGATGGATGTGTTACTTTTTATATGGGAAATGAATCTTATCTTACATGTTACACATAAGCCAAGTCTAAGATTAATTGACTGTCTTCCTTGATGCAAACAACACCAATGTCTCTGTAAGCTACTTTAGTTTCTAATTTAACACGGTGTGAGGCTTATCTACGGTAGTAAATTACATGCTAACACCGGTTTAAATCTTGGCTTTTAATTATTGGTGGCTTCACACGTGTTATCACAAGGGGCCATGTGTTTTTGGATTTAGATCAATCTGAACAAATAGATAATTGTCAGTAATTGGTAGCCGACTCCTGAGACCTTGTCCTTAAATTATTAACAAGTTGTTGTGATCCTTAACTTGTGATGCGAGATCAGACAGTTGTGTCACGGGGCGACAACTGGCTAGTTAAATTTATAAGAAGATATGGTCAAATTCACTTAAGACATCTTTTTTTTTTTTTTTTTTTACAGCAGTAGTCTGTGTCCTTGTAAACCAGGGTATCAAGAAGACTGTAGTCAGTCAATATGAGCTATGTGTCTTTGTCCAAATCACTGTCGTCGAGACTTTCTTCTCATTATTAGTGAGTTTGAGAAACTGGGGCACAGCAGGGGAGCAAAATGATACATTTACTGTGACTGCAGGCACTCGCTCTGTTTGTGTGGAAATTAGACTTAATGGGAAAAGTGTAAAAATAGTGACATCACCGCTGTGGTTTATGTGCCTTTCATGTGCTTTCTTTTGAGATAAATTGACAAGTCGTATTCCCAAGATATCTCAGTTTGACATGTTTGAGACACTTTGAGTACTAGTTGAAGCTATTTCAGCGAAAAATGTACAAATTGGCGACAGTATGGTAAAGCGCATATCGGTAGATTCAGAACAAGAACAAAAGTATGATGTATGAAGTATTTATTTCACACGTTGATTACAGCTTGTTGGCACAGTGGATTAGTGAATGAGGTATTTTCGTTTGCCAAAAAAGATTCAATCTAAACAATCCTTTATAATGTAAAGTTCAGTGATGCCTTGCTGTTCTTGCCAGACCATGTTCATTTCTCAAAGTTTACTTTTATTCGTGCCAGTGAAGTAATTCCTGACAGAAGAGTGCAAGCCAACATCATCATTCATTTCTTTATCTAAAAGTCCTCGTATGAATGATGAGAATGAAATGCAAAATTGCTAAAGGGGCAAAAACAAGTGCGGCTCTCACATGGGGCAGGAGAGAAATAAAACAAAAGAGGCACAAAAGATTGAAGTGAATATTTATGGAATCAAGCAGGAACAAACAAACAAAGAGCCTTTTGAACAGCTCTGACACCTATTCACATCTCGGGCCCCTGGTTTAATTTTTCTTCATAATCTTGGGTGCAGACGTCCCTCAATGTGTTGTGTATAGATTAGTGTGTTTGCTTGTTGTGCTGAAGGCCTGTTAATTGGGTGTTTGCAGCTAATAAATAGCTGTAATTAACAGACGTCGTTCGGTGAGCCGCAGACGAAAGAACCTATACACAAGGAGCTCTCGGGGGACGTATTGCATTGCTATGGGCTCACCTGTAAGTAAGGACTGATAAGACGTAGTGGCAGTATGGTATTTACATTAGTGGGAATTAATATAACTTCTGAAAACTGTTTCTGTTTCCATTGGGATTTATCGTGTACAAAACCTGCAATCCCTGTAGTGTAGACCTCTACAAACATCTCTTAAAATACACATGATTATTGTATCATTTTAGCCGTTAATTTTGGTCTTTTTTAGTAGTAGTAGTTTAGATTTTATGCTCCTAAATATGTTCATTTGTCAAATCACAATACTTTCCATATAATTCCAAAATGATATGGTTAAAAGTGTATTTCTGTAGTTCCAGATTCAATACACAGGGAAGTTTATTGATTTGCATCTGTCACTGTGCGTCCGTTAACTACCACTTTCCAGTCTTTGATTCTTTTATTTTGGATGTGTATACGTTCAGACCTGTCGAAGGCAGGTTCGGTGTTTGATGTTCTGCCAGTGAAATACATTGTAAGCTCATTAAACAGGCTGAATAATAGCTGAGGGATTTCCTGACTCGGGGACTTTTATCTCAACATACTCTATGCCTTGAAAGTCAAATGGCACCAAGATCAATGCTTGGGAGGCTCAAACGCTCGAGTCATTTGTCTTTCTTTGTAGCTCTTTCTGACTTAGAGCCACCTGTTTGCGCACAATTACTCTTTTTATTAAACTGCAAAGTACAATAAGAATTATCTGGCAATAAATGCATTCACAAGATATTATGTCCAAAATATGATTTGTATACATTTTAAAACGTTTTATATTTTCCAAGTAAAACCTTCTTATAAAGTCAGTATTTTTGGCAGTTATGAATTGAGTTTGACAGTTCAGTTCAGAGACGGCTCACCTGTTGCTTAATGACTGTAACACAGGCTTGTTGAAGTTTCATTATCCATTAAAATAAAGGAAATAGAAGAACTTCCTGCCCAGCTGCAGTTTTTCTTTGCATATTTCGACAGTACTGACAGATGTGACCAAATTACTTCCTATTGTGTGTAGCTACTGACTCAAATCATTACAATTTAGTCCAGAGGTGAGGTATAATTAATGGAGGTATTTATACTTTATTTCTTGCATACAGTATTTGTAACTTGGTTCTCCTCTTCAAATGAACCAAGTCAGGTTCCTTTATTTCTGAATCTGAATCCACTATGCTGTAAAAATGCTAAGTAACGTCTCCTGTGCATCTTTTTCTTTTTTTTCTTTTTTACAAAATTAATTAATCAAATATTAAAAAGCTGCTCTACAAAACAACGGTCATTTTTTTGATGGGAGAAATGGCAGTATGTTTCCTGATAATTCATAACTCTATGAGCTTGAGCCGCAGGGTTACACCTATCCTAATCAGCATTCTCATTCCTCATTCATTTACATAATTTGCATAAATCTGCCAGCGCAGAATGAAGCAGGCCATGTTCTTATTTTAAATCACAATGACCTGCACCTTAATTCTTTATTTGTCCTTGTCCTCATTACCGGCATGTCTCAATCAATCACAGATCTACTGCAATCTTCAGATCCAACTCCGGGAAATGGATTAGGTCTTGGGGCTATAGACCTAATCACATGATGCTGCAAACCTCATATATTTGACAGATATATGATTTAAACATTTAAAACAGAACCAGAACATTTTCATAACGATCAATCATAATTCATAAGTTCATGATTTTGTTTGTTTGGATTACGTTTAAAGCACTTGTTTTTCCTCCTAAACCTACAAAAGTGAATGCTCAGAAAATAAATGGTAAATGCTCACATTTATATAGCGCTTTTCTACCTGCTTTAGGCACTCAAAGCCCTTTACATCAAAGAACCAGTCACCCATTTACACGTTCATTCATGTACCAGTGTACGCAGACACTGGAGGCAAGGGGGGTGAAGTGTCCTGCCCAAGGACACGACGACAGTGGAAACCTGTGGGATTTGAACCACCGACCCTCCGATCACAAGATGGCCTGTTCTAGTATCTGCGCCACTGTCGCCCCAGTAAAGAATAAAATATACCAAATATACCACTGTTGGTGTCTCATACTGAACAGACATTCAGTGTAAAACGTACTGTATGTTACTTTATTTTGCCATTAAGCATGTATTATTACAAACTGTGCTAAGTCTTGCCAATGAAAGAAGCAAAGAAGAGAAATATACACTGACCTTTGATGGTATTATAAAATCCAAGCAAAATAAAACATGCTGGGTAAATGAAGCGTCTGCTTGCGCCATACCTCTGAAGCGCACGAGCTGCGCCGGGTAATGAAGTGTATGCAGTGCGGTTCAATGGAACGCATAGTGAATTACATTTATTAATTTTATAGAACACTGGGTGCTTAAGGATGAACCGCTAAACCTCCACTTTAGTGGGTCATGTTGTGTGTTTCTTTAGCAATGCAGTGAACTTTGCATGACCTCAGGAGTCTTTGAAATCCCTCTGTACTCTGCTGATTCCCATGACATTTGGCCTCAATTTGTTGGGAGCACATCATTTGCTATTAATGGACACAATGTCTGTAAAGCTCCTTGCATATGTTGGTGTCTCTCCTGTCAAAACACTGCAAACACACACAATATGACTTTTTGTCGCTGGATTTCATGTTTATAACACTTCATCAGAGCTATATAGTGACTGAGATGTGTTACATGGCTGTGCACAGAAGCATTTATAATCTAAATATAACTGAGATTAAATCTACCTGAATGAAGAGTTCCTGTATGGAATGTATATGAATTGCCTCTTCGTGATTAAAGAAAGTCGTGGGGTGAAAACAATACACAAAGTAAATACAAAACAAAACTCCCAAAATGTAGATGGAGGGAGCCAATTGTCATCTTATGTGGAAGTGAAGCGTCAGTGCCTTGAGCATACTCTTTTCCAGGAACTCTCGCATAAACAAATTAAGTCAAACTCTCCCCTGAGCTGTTTGTTCTCTCATATCTGTTCCATGTATGTGCTTTCTTTCAGGCATGTGTTTTATACTCCGCATGGTCTGGCACCACCTCCATGCAACACATCAGTTGATGTGTTGTTAACCACTATGTTTTCAACTGATACGCTTGTGACAGGAAAGTGTGTGTGTGGAAGTATTTAGTGCTTTTTGACTGCTGCGCTCAGAGCAAATGGCTTTCCAAGTCACTGCGGGGCTACAATGTAATCATGCTGCATAGTGTTTGCTCATCAGGACAAAGCATGTAGTGACAACAAGTCCTCCAGCTAAACTTATACTAAGACGTTGCATTAAATCTGTTTAGTCGACAGCAGTATAGGCCATAGCATAAACTCTCCGACCTTCACCTAACCTATGCAGCTTTTTCTACATGCAGTACTGTTTTATATTACGAATTTAATATACTGTATGTAGATGCTCAGCTAGAAACCAAAGGTGAAAAGATAAGGACTGTAGAGAAAATAAATGATATACAGGAGGCTACTTTTTGCAAACAACCATCTAATTTTATAGGGTTTTTTT
Source organism: Neogobius melanostomus (assembly GCA_007210695.1). Taxonomy (NCBI): domain Eukaryota; kingdom Metazoa; phylum Chordata; class Actinopteri; order Gobiiformes; family Gobiidae; genus Neogobius; species Neogobius melanostomus. Next base: position 7,133,952 of record VHKM01000058.1, read on the forward strand.
CTTCTGGATTTTGTTCAACATTATTGCTGACAGAAAATATTAAATGTAATTATTACAGAATTAGAACAAATACCTTACCTTATCATACCCATTAATCTCCTAAGCCTCCATTAGAAACAGTTTGGTTTGAGAAATGTGTTTTTGTTTTTCTGGGTGGATTATTGTAAGGTTCAGGTTTATTCAATATTCAAAATGTTAATATTCTATTTTGACTTGGTATTTCTCTTGACCTATAACACGGACCAGCTCCATAGACATCTGTGCTCTAGGCTGTTCAATTGTACCTAATGTACAGCATGTGCAGAGTTTTTCAATTTTGTTTGTAGGCCTTGGAAAAGTCAAAAGTCATTGCGTAGCTACATTCAAACTTGTGAGAGAATGATGTTGTATGATAGTTGATTTCACAAGTAAATATCACTGCAGACCAGAGTGGTGCATAGACCGCTCCAGGCCCTTACTGTGGACAGCTTGTTTATGTATCTAATGTACCATATATGAATGGATAACCTTGGCTGCCATGTATGGATTGAGTAGTACAGTGTGTGGAGGGCTGGTGGGGTGAGGGTATTAATGCACTCCTGTACAAAGTCATTGAACATGTTCTTGCTTGTCATTTGTTCAGTGGTATTGACACCTAAAGCTGACAGCAAGTGCCCATTAGCCAGTTAGCATATAGAGCTGCCATGTGCCACTGGCTGATACACTGTGTATGGCTGTTTACTTTTCAACGTCAGGCAAGTGTGACCACACAAGTTATCCACTGTTTTAACTAAGAACATGCAGAAAGGCATTTGTTTAGAGCTATTGGATGTAATGGCAGATATACACACAACCCAATGATCAACCAATATAGTATTAATGAGTGTGAGTACAACTGTTTTTAGCTCAATTGTTTGAATGTTATTTTATTTATCCATCAATAAATCACATTAAGTGTAATAGCCATATGCCCCTTGTGGCATTTGACTGCAGCATTAGGTGATAAAACCAAAGGTTTCAAAAAGTGGAAAATAGATTCAGCTTTTGTAGCCCAACTTTGTGTTGGTTTGTCCAGTAACTTCATATAACTTACATCTCTGCAGGCATGAACAGTTGAAGTGTGATCATAAGTCTGCACTATTTCTTTAGGTGATGACACATTCCCACAATGCAAAAGGATGTAAGCTTCATAGAAATCTTGTAAAAGCTAAGACATAACTTAATGTGACTGTTTGATTTTCAGCACACATCTGTCTGAGCGGGGAGCCTTTTAAGTACACCCCTATGACTACCTGCCCCTTTGAGTCAATGTGTGTGCCTGTGCACTTTCAAAGTCACTTCAATCAACACCATCCAAGTGCTGATTCTGGCTCCTTTTATGACTCATTTGCTCACTCATGTTTCATCTTGCTGCAGATACTGTAGGTTGAATTTTCTAATTCAAACCTGAGTATACCTCTAAATAATTGTATGGATGCTATAATGACAAATCAGAATCAGAATGAGTTTTACTACCATTGTCAGTGAAGGTACATTTACAAGCTAGGGATTTTTTCAGTGCAATTGTATAACATCAAAGTAGTAGTGCATAATATAAGGGCATTCGAAATAAGACATGATACAATAGGATAAAAATAGGATAGGATAAAAGATTTAGTAAATTTTGGAAAACTTTGAACATACAAAATAGACAATGTTAAGTATGTTTAGTCTTAAAAGAATGTATGCTGTGTGCAAAAATAGTTCCCTCAATAGTTCCCTCAATAACAATTTACGAACGGCGCACAGAGAGAGAAAGAGCATGTCTCCAATCGACGGTAAATGACCAAAAACACATCGACAGTAGGTGAGTTTCGTGATTCATAATCCTGCGCAAATATTAACCTAAAACCGTTAAAAACACCACATCAACGGCTGACGCCCGCCCTTCGCTGATTGGTTTACTCCGCTTCCTGTTTGCTGTGTATGTACCGCTGTGGGAAATGGGATCGACTCACCCACTGGTACAGTGGTGAGTCTGGTTCCCAGGCTAGTCTTAGATAGTGTCGGTTTCCAATAACCATGTTAAAGGACACTAAATACACAAATGTAATTATATGTTTATATATAATAATTCATATCCATCCATCCATCCATCTTCTTCCACTTGTCCGTTGCCGGGTCATGGGGGCAGCTGTTGGAGCTGCACATATCACATGGCACCAGCCCCTATGGCTCCTCCTGCAGGTGGTGGGTCCACAGAAGGACGGCCTCATGCTATCACGGTTTTCGGTATTATCGTGGTATTTTTTTAATGTGTGTTAATAAGTTCAGAAAGCACTGATAGTCCCACACAAACTGAAATAGTTTCAAAAAAGTGTAACAGTGTTTGTTACATTTAAAAAATACAGACGCCATATCAAAAGTTCAACTTTTCACATCAAAGTAAATGAACTATAACTATGTATTGTTGATCGTTTGGAGGGTATTACATGTACTATTTATAGCGCCAGAACCGTGTTAGAATATTTTCAACTAGATAAACCCTCAAGAATATTGTTCTCAGTTTGTGTCCTTCCAGTGTGCTTTCGCTCTGCAGATTTGGGAAAATGCCATCAGACAGTAATCATTGTTAAATTTATAATAATGCAGCGAGAGTGAATCTATTGCATTGGCGACTTTAATCTGCCCTCTAGGAGCCTGTAACGCATTGTGCCATTTCAATACGGAGGTATCCGCGAGGCGGTGGCGCTGGGGCGACTTGTTGCGTTCTCCCTCAACCCAAAGTCTGCACATCATGCATTTCAGCTATAACGTTAACTTGCCTTGCATTGGCTATAGAGTTGTGGGTGATGGTCACGCAGATGTGTCATGAGGTTCGAAGTGTTGCTGCCTTTCGCAGAAACTTTTTTCCTGCACGTTCGCAAACAGGATAACTGTCTTCTATCAGCTGTCCCTCGGCTTTCTTCAAATGCCCAAAATATGCCCAGACTTCAGACTTGGTCCTGTTTGAAGGCTGATAGATGTCCTGAGCGCTGCCACCTGCTTCGGCCATGATTTCAGCTTTGAGAAAGTTTTGTTTTGGTTGCAAACAACACAGTGCGCATGCGTGGCAACTTCAGCAGATGAGACTGTGGCTGGTGAGGCTCACCGTGCCTACACCACGGGCGCGGTAATCCACCGAGATAATATAGTTTTTCAAACAAGACGGTCATTTTTACCGTCAACATTTTTACCGGGGTTTACCGTTACACCGTTTACCGTGACAACCCTAGCACATACATGTTGCTTTTGTCACCACAAGCCAGATTTTCCCTATAGGGAGAGCACTATATGTGTGTGCTTTATGCCTCCCTTGCTGGATGACCTTTTATACATCCGTATGATGTGGAGTGTCAGCGCTTTCCAACTCTGCTGTCCTGAATATATATGGTGCCAGTAATAGCCCAAGGCTTTACAAAGTTATAGCTGCACTACTTCACACTGCACTCTCTTCTCATGAAACTTATTACATCTTGAGTATCATCTATAATATTTTTGCACACGTGAAATGGTTGAATGGCTTGAATTGAAACAAAGGAAATCGTTCTGCTATGCTGTCATTTGCTTTAGTTCAATACTGTTTTCTCAGAAATGTTTGTAAATGCTCTTAAATGACCTCTAAACACAACCTTAGGCTTCTGTTGCCGTTCCTATGTTACTGTTATACATTTTCACTGTAGATGAAAACCTTTAGTCTTGTGTTTTTCTCTTTTCCAGTTGCCTCTGGTTACTGTCTAATAAAGGCAAAGTGGAAAGGAAGCATTATAATGCACCTGTATGAAGAAAATCTAATTCATAAAGAAAATCAAGCCTTCCTAGTGCTTTTGTTTGCTCTCCTCTGTGTCCTTGGCTCACTCATTGTTTTCTGTCCTTGGGTACCTGAGTGAGGCTGAGGGAGAAAAACAGCCCAGTACTTGACAGTCCATCATTGCACCACTACAGAATGTACCGTCATTGGGCCAGATGAAGAGGACCCATGCATACAAATAGGTGGAAGGGTTAGCCTGTGAAACAAATGGAGATGTTGATTGGCTAAGAGTGAATACAGCACAGGGCACTTCAAAGCAGAGCCAGTGTTTTGTTGGATCACGAGAGGAAAAAATACTCGAGGACTAGGTCATAATTGGACACATAGCCTCGGACGGTGTGTATAATGACAGTTATTAAGGCCTACCTTGACATTGGTTGACATAGTGTAGACTCCGTATACTGTCACAAATACAAAAGAAAGGGGCTTTTAAAGACATCTGAAATAATGTCTTACCCTGCCTTATATAGTATAATTGTGTGCTTCTATTTCACTTTGTGAAGAAATTCTACATGTATTATTGAATGTGATATTATTTGTCAGTCATCTTTTCTATTGGGAATGAAGAGCAGGGATAGACTTGCAGTAAATTCCCTTGGCTGTTTGTGTGTTTGGAATGTATCCAACATAGTTGCTTTATTTGCTGTAAAGTTCTAATTGTGTTTATTTCATGGGCATTTATGTAGAATCTGATTTTTATATTTACTTTGTTGTCTCTTTGTGTCCTTTGCTGTTGAGAATCTCCCATTCCAGTTAGCAAACATGTGTTTTAATCTTGTGGATGCATTTATTTGTATTTGCCCATTTGCTCACGTTGGCAGGACATAGCCAGGACATGCACCATAGGTCACACAGCAGCCTTATCCCACAGAGACACCGGGACGACCTCTCTGCTCCTGGTTTTTCCCCGCTTATCGAAACACATCCATACATTCAGTGGCACTAATAGGACAACTGGAGGGCTTGCCTTGAACAGCAATCAGACGGGCTCACAGATAGGGCTTCTTATGCATGTATGATTTGTTGTGACTTCAGGTGTGGCTGCAAGTGATAATCATAATCATGCGCCTATATTGCCAAGGCATTAACTGTGGCTGCAATCACAGATTAATGTAGAATGTGTAGGAGAGAGAGCTTCCTGCCTCCCTTGGCCTCTTTTGTTACACTAAAAGGACTCCGACACTGCCAAATTACACACACCAAGGCCCCAGGCTCCGCAGGGACATAACGGACAATCAGCCTGACAATCACAGCTGAGGCTAAGATGGATGCTGCTGTTGCATATCGCAGACACATAGTCAGTACAACACCAAAGGGGTTTGGTCTACCCCCCTCCCCAAAATATCCCCATGCACACACACACACACATACACAAAATCATTGGCACTTTTTTAAACGAGCCCCTAAGCCTCAATGCAAACAGACATGTAGAATATTTGCAATTTGTAGTTAGTGAGATATGATATCATTCGAAGCTATTCCAGCTCAAGGTGAAATAATCGGTTGGAACTATTTAGGACATTGCTATACTATTGTCCTGGCCAAAGGCTATTATAATGAGGTGTATGTGTTTTCATGACAGATGACGCTATGAATGATGATCTGATTGAACTAGATGGTGTCTCTCTTGGATCAGTATTTTGTTTGATGCAAAAGCTTTAAGAAGGGTTTTAAATTTCTAGGCAACTGACAAATCCCTTGTGTATTTTAAAGCTCATTATAGAGCTCCCAAACACTTCTAATGTTTCTTATAGGGCATAGTTATACCAATCCTATGAATGTTTTGTGTATGTTTTACAGGCGTGCATATTGTGTTAGTCTTTAGGGTGTGTTTTCTTCCATGTCTCTGTTTTGATGTGATTTGTTGAAGCATCTGAGGCTGTGCACAGCCGTGGGGCACTTCTGACAGCCCGTATGTGTGTGCATGTGTAAGAGAGACGTCTATCTGTCTCCTCTGACAAACTAGGTCTGTCACTGCGGTGGCGGCCCCGGACTGCCTTTGTACAGCTTGGATCAAATTGATGAGGCAATCACATGTGGGACTGTGTGGTCATGTTTGCTTTTGTGACAACATTTTTAGTCTGGGATTGGTTCAAAGGATCGAGTTTGTGCTTTTACAGTAGGGCATGATTGATGTAATTTAAGTTGACCTTTGAGGCCTAATGGGGAACTATACAAAGTATCAGCAGTACACACATCCAGTGGCAAGTGTTTTATTTGTAGAGCACCATTCGTCCACCATTTTTGTTCGCTTTATCAGGTCAATTTGTACACAAAGTATTCAAAGTGCTTTAGAGAACAGGAATATATTAAATATAGGCTTCATTTAAGCATAAAATACTTACATTAATATGCACATTCTAAATTGAATTTTTTAAGCCTGGATTTGAAATTGAGTTGAGGCCTGTCTCACTTCCTCAGGAAGGTCTTTTCCAGATTTTAGCAGCATAAAAACGTTCTCTACTACTTTGGTACTACATAATTTTTACTTTGTTACTGCAGTATGCCATAGAGAGGCTATTGCAGAGACCTGATCACTGGACTAATATCGTTGTATTTCCTGGTTCTTGTCAGGACTTGAGCTGAAGTGTTGGATGTACTGCAGCTGCCTTACAGTTAGTTTAGTGAGGCCAGTGAGACGGCCGTTACAGTAGTCTAATCTCCTGGGGCAAGGGGCATTATGGAATTTTTAATGTAAAAGCAAACTTTTTGTCACTGCGTATTTGACCTTTTAGTGATCCAGCTGCTGTATGAGTAGTTAGCATGGCACCTTACTTTCCATTACAGTGGCCTCTATGATGCTCCAGGATCAATGGTTTTTAGTTTCTGGCAGGTTATCACAGCTGACGGACTCTCACCAGAAAACCTACAAATCCACTGTGATGGAACGTAAAGGCACCATGCTAATTGCTAACTAGCCATACAGCCGCTGGGGCACAAAAATGTAAATCTTGGAATGTTCTTGTCGTCACTTCCTCTGCACAATCTGACTCCTCCTTCTAACACACTGCCCCCCAGTGGCTCCAACAGTAAAGACAATAACAATGGCGCAGTAAAATGGAATGGCCGGTCAGTTATAAACTCCAGTTTCAAATGAACCTTAAAGCACAGATTACATTAACACAGTTTTATATATAATCACTAAAGCCTAGTATGATAAAGATATGTATAGAAATATTTCCACAATAGAAACATCTTTCCTTTTCTTTAAGTACTTGAATCGGTTAGTAATCTGTGTAGGTGTTTGAGTTTTTCGCCATTCTCCTCCATAATTAATCTCAGCCTTCCATAATCCCAGATGACGACATCCATTAAACGACTTTACACTGTGCTGCCTTTTACCACAACCGCAGCCTGAACTCGAGACGTAAAATTGCACTGGTTTGACACATTTCCTTCCAATTTTGTTCCAGTGTAATTAGATTGCGGCTTTGTTTACCCTAGCTGCTTCTCCTCCTGATTCCTCTTGTTAAACTTTTAGCTCTCTTGGAGGAACAGCACCATGAACTTTGAGGGTGTTTCGCGGAGCCCCCGGGGGTGTTGTAGATTTAACGCAGGTGCGCAGTGCTCAGTTCTGGCAGACTTGTTCAGAGCTGGAGCGATCGAGAGGGACCAAGGGAAGAGGGGGGAGTGAGAGAGGGAAGGCTGCAGTTGCCAAGAAAGCATTAGAGCGGTGTGTAGCCTGCAGCCACACATATACAGAGGCAGCAGTCCTGTGTGTATTGCGGAAGGTATATCAGCGTAATTGCTATTAAAGTAGCCTAAAGAGACGCCTGCTGTACTGATGTGTCTGGCTCTCTCCAAGTGTTTGTTAGTGTGTACACATGTTCGCCATGTCCAGAATTAATTATGCTGATGAATGCAGAGCTGTCAATGTCTTTTCGCTTGTATAATAGCCATTTTTTTAATCAACTAACTTCAAAAAATTATCTTGTTTTCTCCATTTGCGAGAAAGTGAGTCTGCCGACTTGTGTCCCTGGAAACCACGGCGGGTCACATATGTTATAAACAGTTAACCAGTGGGGGGAAAAAAGTTGGTTTAGTGTTCCACTTTATGGTTCCCAACCTTTTTTGTCTCGCGTACCCCTTGAGTTTTTCATTTCTACTCAAAGTGCTCCTTACCTTTAAGGTGCAGCCAGTTATTAAGAAAATGATCTGCTAAGTCAAACTCCAGGAGTGAGGTGAGCAGTCTGACCATGTGGTGCACACAGAACAATCTCTCTCTAAATGTGGAGAGGGTGACCAGCACTAACCTCCTGGGTGTGCACATCACATAGAACCTCTCCTGGACCATGCACACTACAGCACTGGTCAAGAAAAGTAAAGAGCGTCTTTACTCCGCAAGTTGAGAAGAGCCAGAGTTCCAGCCTCCATTATGTGCAAGTTCTACAGAGGGACTATAGAGAGCATCCTGATCAGGTCCATCACTGCGTGGCACGGCCCCAGCACTGTGTCCTGCCGCAGGAGCCTCCAGCACATCGTGAGAGCAGCGGAGAAGATCTGCGGAGCCCCTCTCCCCTCCATTAAGGACATGTACTCCACCCGTCTCACCCGCTAAGCCGTCAGAATCACCAGGGACCCTACACACCCATCACACAGTCTCTTCAAGGTAATGCCTTCAGGGAGAGACTCTGGAATCCACGGGCCAGTTCCAGTCAACTGAAGAACAGTCATACACCAGGCTATCAGGAAGCTGAACTCCCTCACTTCCCTGCCCTCCCGGTGCTTCCACCACTTACTCCCCACCCCCTGGCGCCACAACAAGGACGAGATAATGAACTATTTCGATCATTGTGAAATTAATTGACAAAATTAAATCTTCCAATCTCCCAGATGTATTGGTATTTAGCTGTGTATTGTGTTAGAAATAATGCAAAAACACTCACACAAATTCACACCTTTTACTGCAAATTATCACTAAAAAGAAGTTTTCTTTTAAAATGATATTGAAACACTGTTCAGTTTCACCTTCTTTTAGTTTGGACATATTTCCAATATTTCTAAGTACCTTTAGCCAAGTCTTTGCGTACCCCATGGGGTCCCCGTAACCCTGGTTGGGAAACAGTGCTTCATGGTTCTAAAGAAATGTGTTTTTTGCATATCACCCATTGTGTAGTGCTGCTTGAGCAACCTGTCACAGTAAACCCATCTCCAGAGCTTTTCTCTTGGTCAGGAGTACTGTATATACTGAGCTTTGGAAATGGCATATGGTGCATGATTTATGTTGTTGAATTGGGCAAACCAGAGTTTGCTCCGGAAAGCCACTTATACACGAGGCGGATAGACTCAAAGGAGGCAATGATCTCAATCAAAGATACAGATTTAAGTTATTTGGTTAGATGTAAATAGTTTGGCTTGCTTTCTTTGCATACGTTAGCAGAAGCCATTAGCCTCCATAGATTTTCTGTTAAAGCTTTAATAGACTTTAATTACTCTGTAAGTGAAGGTGGCATCTGCTAAGTAAGTTTCATGCTCTGAATTAAAAGGGTTTGGGTTATACATTTAGGATAAATAGAGAACTTCTGAAGGAGTTTAGAAGTGGCAAGGCAAGTTTATTTGTAGAGCACAATTCATACACAATTCAAAGTGCTTCACAGTTGCATAAAATTACAAGAAAACAGATAAAATCAATCAATAAAACATCAACATAAAGTTAATCAATTACAGTAAAAGGCAAGAGTGCAGATAAAATACTTTCAGTTTTCATATGCACAGGTAAAAAGAGCTGTTTTCAGCCTGGATTTGAACATTGTCAGAGTTGAGGCCTGTCTCACATCCTCATGAAGACTGTTCCAGATTTTAGCTGCATGAAACTGAAACGCAGCCTCACCGTGTTTATTATTGACTCTGGGAACCACCAGGAGACCCCTCCCTGAAGTTCTCAGGGCCCGAGATGGTTCATACTTTACGGCTCCAACATGTCAGAGATGTACTTTGGTGCTAAACCATGAAAAGACTTGTACACAAGCAGAGCTGTTTTAAATTCTATTCTCTGAGTGACAGGAAGCCAGTGCAGAGACCGGAGCACTGGACTAATATGGTCGTATTTCCTGGTTCTTGTCAGGACTCGAGCAGCAGCGTTCTGGATGTACTGCAGCTGTCTAACAGTGAGCAAGCAGTTACAGTAGTTTAACCTGCTGGAGACAAAAGCATGGATGAGTCTCTCTAAGTCTGGTTTTGACACTATTCCTCTGATCTTAGCAATGTTTTTTCAGATGATAAAAAGCTGATGATGTTATTGCTTTGATGTGGCTGTTTAAGTTTAAATGCCCGTCAAGAATGTTCTTACACTTTGCAGTATCAAGTATCAAAAATCTCCATCTTACACTTTTGGACAAAACATTCACAGTAAGATTTATTTTAGTTCACTTCATTTTAAAGTCAAGGAATTCAACTCAGACTTTTATTAGTGTAATTGATTTTTTCAATGAAAGGACGCGAGTATTGTTGAATTGGACATAGAGATGAGAATTGCAGGCACTTTTTTGGCGAGTGGTTTGTGAAATTACACATTTTTTGGGATTTGACTGGATAACTGTATGAATTGTTTGTGATGTGACCAAGGGCATTACACTTCCAAATTCAATGTTTACCAGCACTGAAGAAGCAACAGAGCCTCCAGTAGCTCTCCAGCCTTGTTCAAGTGTCTCCCCAAAGGCTTGCACTTGTCCGTTACCGGGTCGTGGGGGCAGCCATCACATTGCACCAGCTCCTATGGCTCCTCCTGCAGGTGGTGGGTCCACAGAAGGACGGCCTCATGGTTCTAACTGGGCCTGTTGGTCTCTCATAAGGGGCTTCTGAACCGCTCTTTGTCTGAGCGTCACCTACGTAGGACCTGTTTGCCATGGGAGACCCTACCAGGGGCACGAAGCCCCCGACAACAGAGCTCCCAGGATCATTCAGGTGCTCAAACCCCTCCACCACGTTAAGGTGGCGGTTCCAGGAGGGGAGGAACACAAGTCATTTTCTTTAATTTTGTTAAACTATCATTGGCTACTAACTTTCCATGTGAACTTCACCAAGTTCCAGTTACACAAATGTCTCAAGTAACTGTTTTGTAAAAGCATGCTCACTTGGTAAAAAAAGGTTTGACACCCCTGAACTGGAGTTTTTTATTTTAGACAATCTGAAATATTTTGTTCTCCCTTGTGCCAGCGTGTGCTTCTTTTCCCTGTGTGCTTTCTTTCTGCGTGCTTTTAGGGGAGTTTTGAACAGGCTAAGCTTAATAAATGAAATAAACCGAGCGTTATCTGTTCTTTTTCTCTGAGCCTCGTTTAGCTCTGTGCAGGTGCCGTCTGCTCTGCCCACTACAGCTGAGGGGGACACAGCTCTGTTTCATAGATGATATTTAAATACAATACCTATTTAAAGGGCGACAGTGGGCAGATGGTAGAGCGGGTCGTCTCATGATCGGAAGGTCGTGGTTCGAATCCGCTCCTGACGTGCACATTGTCGTTGTGTCTGGGCAAGGCACTTCACCCACATTGCCTCAGTGTCTGCCAACACTGGTAGCCCCTAGGAGAGACCACAGGCCGGTTTGAACGTGAGGCGTCCTTCCGTGGACCCACCACCTGCAGAAGGAGCCATGGGGGCTGGTGCATGTGATTTGGCAGCTCGGCGGCTGCCCCACGACCCGGCAACGACAAGTGGAAGAAAATGGATGGATGGATGACCTATTTTAAAGTCTTTTCTTATTTCCCCATAGCCTCCTTGGTTAAAATGGGTGTGAAATGCAATGAAAAATCAAATGTTGAAATAAAAAATATTGTTGATACGAGGAACTTTTTGCAAAGCACAAAGTTCATTTATACCATATTGTACTGAAATCACTGTAAACTCTTATTGCTTAAATAAACATTACTTCAGTAATTACCGTAATTTGCTTCATGTTTCAGTCAATAATGACTCATATCTATCAATAATACTTTTTAGTCGCATCAAGTCAAAAGGCCAGCAAAACCTTCTTTGCAAGTTTTATTGTCTTAATATCAATATGGAGATATTTATTGCCAGTCCTCCCCACCCGCCCATCATAAGGTCATTCAGTTTGCATCTCAGTTTAAAGTACAGCAAAAGGAGGTGGTGATTTTGAGGGTGAGTCAGACAGTCAGCATGCCTCTCCAGGTGTCTGTCTTTGAGCCCCTCTCTCTTCTCCACTCACATGCACTTAGTCCGTCTATAAAAAGCGACAGAAGCAAGAGAGGTGTGAACAACAAAGAGAATGCCCAGAGATATAGGGGAGGCAGGACGACAAAAAAATATGAAGAGAAGAAAGACTTGTCTGCACAAACGGAAACACCTTAAGCAAAATGGCGCAGCCTCGACTTCTGAAGCTATGTAGGGCTTATTGCTTTTGAAAGTACAAGGAATGGTCAGTCAGCAGTGTACTGTACTGTAGTTTTAACTATAAAAATGCTAATGCCGGTGCCTATAGGACCTACTGTCTAGCCCTTATAACACCAACACACATTCGTATTATCCTGCAGCGCTATTTTCCTCTCTGCTGGTTCAGATCCAAACTTTGTTTAGTGATTCATTATATGACTACACCACTACCATGATTCAATGTGGAGCTTTAGGCCAAACGAAGAACAATATATTGACTTCCTTCATTCAGGGAATGGGAAATGCAATGAGCACTGATCCGACCATGTACAGTACTGCCTGAATAAGTAGTGCAGATAGTGTTTTTTATGGAGAACAAAAGGGAAAATAGGCTTCTCAAACACGGTGTCCTTACAGCACATTTCTTCCACTGCACAGACTTTCTTTTTAAGCCCTGTAACCAATTTGATTTGGAAGCCTTGTTGTACCATTTGATTTTCTGATGTCCTGAATAGACTGTTTTCCACAGGCATTTGAATTGCATCCTGTACAACCTTGTAGTTTTTCCTTTTATTCAGTTTACTCTTTTTGTAAGGTCAACCACTGAATAGTGCTCACTATCTTCTATGCAAAGCACTAAAACTCAAGTGGCATGAAACCTTGGAATTATAATTAAATGCGAGCAGTGCTAACATAAAGCATAAGAAAAGCAAAAGTTTGATTGAATAGAGTCCCGATGAATTGGATTATTGTGTATGACCAATGAATGAAAACTTTTTAAAGACACCTTATAGGTACAGTGGGGAAAAAGTATTTGGTCAGTTTCCCATAGACATTCTATTGGATTTTGGCCAAATACTTTTTTTCCCCTCTGTACATAGCAAGGGTAAAAATACACTTGGGAATAAATACTCTTTAAGTGTTGGCAAAAGGTGTAAGCAATCGTCTTTCCTTATTTGTATGGTCTTTGCATATGGATAAGTACATGTATACACTGACAGATGGTCACATATTGGAATCTTTGAGCATACGCAGCATGAAAGGTCTATTGATGTGTCATTTGTTAATAAGCACCGCTGCTTCTGATATTTGTTCATCGAGCCATCAAGGTTTCTAATCTCTCTGATCTTTCTGCAGGTTGGCGTGAGGCAACATGTGCTGGTGACAGAGGAGTCATTTGATGCCCAGTTCCACGTAGCGCACAACAAATACTATGAACAGGTAGGCAGTGCTCATGTACAGTAAGTCATCATAACCATAAACTATATTACATTTAATTAATACAAAAGCTATGACTCAATAAATCTTCAGCTAATTTTGTCGATCAATAAAAATATAAATGATCAGACGGGACTCTAAATAAGCTCCTGAAGAAACAACGCAAATGACTTTGTGGATTTTCAGTCAAAGAGTTCCAGACCAAACAAATTCACTGGTAAAAGGTCACTAAACGCCGTCCAGTAATAATAGGTTTGACAACTTCTTGACTTGATACTGCTAGTTTTTGTCAAAAGACTATGACCAAAAGCTTAATTTATTTCACAATTAACACTGTAGGTAAGATTCACAAGACATGAACTGCTTTACATAATCCGACATCGCCTCTCCTGGGTTAGAATTCCTCCATATTGAATACTTGGCAGCAAACTCCACAACTTAAATATTTGCAGTTCTGGGTATGCTCTTCCTGATGGATGTTTTTGACTCAAGCGCGTGAATAGAATATCAAAATAGTTGTCTCGGATGGCACTCCGCAGATAACATACAATGAAGGAGCTGTAAATTAATCTGCAAGTGATAAATATTTTGAAGCCGATCCAAGTCGTTCCTCATTTTCACACTTAGTGAATCAAATCAGACGCTTTGCTCTGCATGTCACAGGCGCATTCACAGCAGGTGCTAGGGCTTAGCTTGTACTGAATAAAGTAGGTTATCACACAAACCTCTATATATGCACACACATAGCCTGCGGTGGTCTTCAGAGCATTTTGGCGGCTGATAGAAGAAGTACTTTTTGCATTTTTTCCCACTGTAGTAACATTAAGGTCAGCCCTAAAGACATGAACATTCCAACCTACACATAGGCAGCGGCTCGCACACAGCTGTTCACCTACACACCACTGATGGCTTCAAAGACCTGCTCTCAACCTGTGAAAAATTCACTTTAAAACATCTTCAAATAAATCAATTTCCTCCTGCTTTAACCATCATCAGAAACATGTTTGAAGTTATGCTTTTTATTAGCGGGGAGGGCAGGGGATAGTAATAATTTTTCCTCCCTTCTAGTTCCCTCTCCTCCTCCGCTCTCCTCCTCTCAGGACCTCCTTCTGCAGGCTATAAACTTCAGTTACAAGTGCCATCCGGTATATATGCGTATGTGCTGTGAGTGCGCACAGCATGTTGTTAGTGTGCACATGTCCACATATGGCCTACGCTGCTGCACTGGAGAGTTTAGCAGCATGTTTTTATCTTTTTGGATACGCATTTGGCATGTTCCTTGAAACACTTGAAAACATAAATTTTTGACTGTGCTCCTAAATTTCAGAATTAGGAGCACAAGCGCTACCAAGAAAAAAAGAAAAAAGTTAATTTCGAGCCCTGGTCATGTGTTCAGTACTTTCTAGAACCAGCCACGTGCCTGAGGTGTAAATGATATGTTTGGTAGCGTGCAGCATATACAGGAGCACCTCAGAAAAATAGAGCATTACAAAGAAGTGACATCATTTTTAATTGTTTGTTTTAAAAGCTAAATGTTTTTTTGGATTTAGTACTCATACTGAAATGTTATAAGAAGATCAATTCTTAGAGTTATACAAAGTATTTGTTTTAGTTCAATTGTTCCTAAACTGTGGTATATATGCACTCAGGGTTACAGAAGGATTCAGCACATGAAGTGTAGGAAAAATAATTTTGACACTTTAATAGTATGGGAATTATTTGTATAATGATAAAAAACATTAAGTTTGAAAACAGGAATCTTTACTCATTACTCGGGGACCCCTGTTTTAGTTTAATCATGATAATTAATATATTAAGTAGTGCACATAACATATTACAATATGATAGATTGCCCAGTTGAATGGACAGTTATTCTCCTTGGTTTTTTGTCAACTGTGCTGTAAGTAATTCTACAGCTTGTATGTGTGATAACAGATATTGCTCTATTATTTTCCCCTTTTTACCAAATCTTTCAACCCATAATACTGTTAACACAGAATGACAATATATAATGTGAGATTATGAGTGAGTGGCTGTATTATGGCACTGTGGGATGTCCAATTCCCGGTTTGATCCCGTCTGAATCAAATAAAAATAAATAGTGTTAAGTGTCCGTGGGCCAGGTTTATGTGTGTGGAAGGGTAGAGGTGAATGAGGAAAGTGCAGTGGACTAAGCCTGTAAAAAGTGCACTGTTTGTTCAGCCTTTTCGTATTCTTTCAGCAAAAATACTTTGTTATTAAACTAAGGACTGCATTTAGAGGAACTGCACAAGGCATTTTGATGGTTTCATGGATTGACAGGAACTGGAATCTGGCAAGACAAAGAAGAGGGAAAGTAAAAAAAAAAGAACAAATTGTTTCAGCACAGAAGAGTGGGTGGTTTGTGGAATTAAGTCGAGTTGGAAAAAACAAGAAAGTCAGAGGTCAGGAGAAAAGTGTAAGAGTAGTAGAATAGGACTGCTTGAGGAGGAGGGCGGCTGCACAAAAAAAGTACAGGAGGAGGCAGAGAAAACGCGGACAAATGGTCCAGTTTCACTTTTTACACCATCACATAATATCTATTCTGACGGCTGTAATAGGCAGCCGACCCACCTGTGAGCGAGTGCAAGAGTGGGAGTGAGGCAGTAAGGGGTGTTTCCAATGAATTCAGACAAGCTCTTTTATCATTTAATCATCCTGTAATGGGCAATGAACGGCCCTTCGCTCCACAGCCCAAAGCCTCGCTGCTGCACATTGAGCTCGCGAGCAGTTGTGCCCAGTGGTCAGCAGGTGTTTTGATGAGGCAGGTGTGTAGCGGTGGCTGTGTTTCGACCTTTCCCCCTCCTCCTCTCACATCCTGGCTGCTCTAAACTGAGGCTGACAGATTAGCAGTGATCCAGGCTTATTCGCACCATCGCAGCAGTAACACTGCCCATGCCGCTCACTGGCCATCCCCCTGCCCAGTCAGTGGCTTAGCCCTGCCGAGTTGTGTAATGGTTAGCCAGACCACCGCATGATCTGAGTCAGCGTGGAGCCGCCGCACTTAAGCTCACTTGGTTTAGACTTAAAATCCCCAACATGTTCAGGGGTTACTGCTCTGCTGCCAATCTTACTCCCACTGCAGTTCAACTTGTCCAAGGGTCCAGTGAAAAAGGGGACCCTTTCAGCATCTTTCCAAATAAATTATTATTACTGCAGCAGTGATAATAAGTTCCTGTATTGTGTTAGTTCGATTTATGTATAGGACAAAAATAAGGGGGGAAAACAAAATTATATGTAAATTATATGATTTTGACTTTTGGATTAAGAATTGTTTTGTTGCTCACTGCTGCGTTAGTTTACTTTCTCTCAGTGCAGAGTGACATCTTTTCTAAATCACCCACATCTTTATACATTTACACACCAGCCAGTCAGACAATTCTGACAACTCTCATCTGCTGCGAGGGCTTAATCGAATGGTAAGCATAGTCCGAATATGCTGTGCAAATTTACAGAGTAGTAGCCAGCCTGCAGACATTTAAACAGAAGTCCGTATGTAAATGTTGATTCAGTGGTAGCAACAGCCGAATAACAAGAAGAAATTAGTTCTTTGACTTTGCATCACGTCTCATTGTCAAGCAGCGATGCAACTTTGTGCTGAGTTTCAAAGTTGTTTTCAGAAGAAGAGCATTTGCATATGATCTTTATTTACAGGCATAAGACGTTAAGAACAAATTCCCTTTCGCGCTAAGCCGTAATTATAACTCTTTGTTTCCTCTCCTTTCCTGCTGCGATCAGACGAGATTTATAGCTGCTGTTGTGAAATAATAAGACAAACCATCAAATCCCGCTGGTTATATCTCACAGCTGTTGCCATACTTTTTGACCTTCAGGGCTTCCACAAATCGAGCTGGAAACATTCAGCTCAGCGTTGTTGTTAGCAGACAGGGAGCCGCTAAATAACAATATGGGACGAGCATTAGGGAGAACTGTTTTCGGCGGCACTTAATTGAAAATATAATTGACAGATGTGAGGAAGCTGGGTTTTTATGGAGCCAATTTGATGGGTGTGTTTTGTCTGCATTCGGAACTTTAGTTAGTTTACGCACATATTTTTGTTGTAATTTAAGGTTCCTGTATCTAAATCAAAATTTTTTTAGCTTTTAACCGTTTCATAATGTTGTATCCCCATCTAAAACTAACATTTGATTTAATTCTCGCACGTGTTAGTGATCTTCAGTGGCAGCCGGCATACATATTTTTTATATTAATTAACCTCTAAACAAATGCCTTAACCAAGCACATTTTTTGTCCAGTTTGGCTTTACCCAAATCTAAAAACATCTTGAAAACAATAGTCAAATTAGTGATAAAAAGGGGATGAAAATACAAACAAAAAAAGCGACAAAAGAGCGACAAAAACACGGTTCAAAAATGATGAAAAAAGAAAAAAAGATCCCAAAGAAGCAACAAATACGTACAAGAATAGCACAATAACACAATCAAAAAGCGAGGAAAGGAGATAGATGTTGGATTCTCTTCTCCTGGCAACGCATCATAAAGGGGTTGTGGCCTGGTGGACGGGGAAATCACGCTTTTTCAGTCTTTTTAATCGTTTTCTGTCGGATTATAAACATAGTTGTCATACATGGATTAAATCAAGTCTAAATCAGGTCCATACAGATGTTTATTTGCTGCAAATTGTTCAGTAGAAGCGGAAAAAAAACTGCACTTGTTGCTAACATTAGCATATGTAGCATGAAGTTAACCGTAGCTTCCTGGTTAGCATTTGGAGGCAGAGGTCGAGTATGTGCAGGACAAATCCGATCATTTAACCCACTCAAATTCAATAAGGAAAGAGCGGAGTGGAGGGAACTGCGACAGGAACTGGAGGAGAGAGCAATCATCTCTGAATCAAAGCTAAAAGCGGCCGACGAGAGTTTGGTCGAGAAAGAAGGCGTTGGAGAAAGCACGTAAAGAGTGGTTACTTGAAAAATAGAAATCCATGTAGAAAGAGTGAGACGAACTCAAAGAGCTGCAGGAGAGTTTGAAGGAGCACTCGGCGAAGTACCACGTCATGGAGCAAAAGGTCATTGTCCTGGAAAAGGAACGTGACCGTCTCGAGAAAACGGTGGCGCTTTTGAAGGAAGAGTCGACCTAAAAGGATGAAAGGCGCACAAAGAAAACGGGACAAAGCGTCTACATCTGAAACTCCAGCCGCAACAGACGATTTAGACTCAATCACAAAACAACAGCTCGATAAGATGGAGAACCCAAGGGTGAGAGCGCTCATGCAAAGATTACGTTTACATTGTGGTCAAAGAGCAGACACTTTGGAAGAAGAATGCGACAGATTGTGTAAAAACGGCCAAGAGCTGTGTGGAAAACCTGAGGAACATGAGCGGAATGGAAAGAATTAGAAAAGAGAGCCATTGAAGCCGAAACGCAAGCTTGGAAAAGCGCAGGGCGACGCTTTTTGAATGGAAAAGGCCTTTCAAGAAGAACGGGACTTGTTTCGGGAAATGGAGAAACAGCTACGTGATCTGCAGAAAGACAACTCAGATCTAAAGACGACAGTGGGGAATTTGAAAAGACAACGACACGTACTGGAAAAAAACGCCAATGTGTTCGAGATAAGTCGAGCTAATGAAGCGCTCGTTTCAAAGCTCAGGCGGTAGTTACAGAATGAAATTATGTTATGGGAGTCTTTGCACAGGTTTCAGTGGGAGAGAGAGCGAAAGCTTTGATGGTGCAACAAGAAAGTTTGGAGCACAAGAAGGAACAGTTGTTGAAGAGGGTGAATGAGTTATTCGAGGAGAAGACACAAATATTTACCATGTTTGAGGAGGACAGAAAAAAGACTATGCGGCTTGACAAAAACGCAGAAGACACGGTGCTAAAGAGAGGACAGATGACGCAGGCGTTTCGAGATGAACGGAGGCACAGAGAGCAGGAGCAGGTGATAACGGCGCGTCGCTACGAACAGCAGCTGGAGCTTTTACTGCAGAGGGAAGACAAAGCTCTCCACCGGATATCAGAACTGACGGAAACCAAGAACCGACTGGAAACGGACCTGAAAGAGGCTCGTGAGAAATACAAAGAACTGTGGGCGAGGGATGAACTGTGGAAAGAAGCAAAGGGTAGGCTTTTGAGTCAGATCGAGTTTCTGAAAGCAACCAACAACTTCAACTAGAGAAATAAGGAATGTAAAGGCTTCTTCTCCAGGGTTTTTTGGAGAAGTAACTAGGGAAATCATGTGTCTGTACTCTGCAGTTAACGTGTCAGACTTTAACTACAGAAGCAGATGAAGGTTCTTGAGTCTTCATCTGTACTCTGCAGCTCAAGTGTCAGACTTTAACTACAGAAGCAGATGAAGGTTTTTGAGTCTTCATTTGTACTCTGCAGTTGAAGTGTCAGACTTTAACTACAGAAGTAGATGAAGGTTCCTGAGTGTTCACCTGTGCTCTGCAGTTGAAGCGTCAGACTTTAACTACAGAAGCAGATGAAGGTTTTTGAGTCTTCATTTGTACTCTGCAGTTGAAGTGTCAGACTTTAACTACAGAAGTAGATGAAGGTTCCTGAGTGTTCACCTGTGCTCTGCAGTTGAAGCGTCAGACTTTAACTACAGACAAACAGACAGTCAAGGCAGTGGCTACAGATCGTCTTCTCCGTGATGCTTCGGGAGCTGACGGTCGGTGTCTGAAGCTACAGGACGATAAATGTGAGTGTTGGGTTTTTCCTGAGCTGAAAATGAGGATTATCGAAAGCACCGCAGATTTTGTCAGAGTTTGCGTGGCTGTTGTTGTCTCATAACCAGCTGAGGAGAACTTCATTCGCAGTTACCTTCTTGTGCATTAAGGCTTGTCTGCTGACGCCAGATTTGATTTGATTTGGTTGTTCTGCTTTGGATGTTTTTAATGTTTCTTCTATACAGTATCCTCGGGTATTTTCATATTCCTTTACTCTGTTTGGTTGTTTCTAAACAATGTCTAAGTCGACCTAATAAAGTTTCCTGGGCCGGTCTAAAGCCTGTCCGTCCATGGGATTTGGATCTCTCCTTCTTCAATGGCCTCTCCTCCAGGTTTCTCTCTTCTCCCTCTGGGTTTTGAAGAGTTTCCTCGCCATGAAGGAGGGTCTAAGGTCAGGAGACGCCCAGGTCGCTCCCCGTCTGCTGCTTCACTGCGGACTCTTCATTTGTCTGATCTCTGTCGTTCTTGTGTCTCAACTCCCGTTTGTTATCAGCGTCTAATTTTTCATCAAGGTTCATGTTTTCTTCAGACAGAATAATAATAATAAAGGTTCCCCTTTTTCCCTTTTATATTTCCGTAAAACAAAATAACGCGTAATTTTTCTCGCCAAAAGTTTTAATCAATAAACTGTATTAAATCTACTTTTGTCTGAGTCTCTGCATGTTTATCCCTAAACATTTGCCCCTAGAGCAGGAGTGCCCAAACATTTTGTTTCCGAGGGCCAAAATGAAAATGTGCTGCGGGCCAAACACACTGATTTCAAGCGTGAAACACATAACGGCAAATAATAACAGTCACTTTTTCGGTATGAATTTGCATTTTATTCTATCTAACATGCTACATTAAAACAAACATTGACTAAGGCTAAAGCCTAGTTTTAGTAGAACAAAATCAACAATTGCAGCCACAAAATTGCAGCAATATAGTGCAAACTGCTTACACTAGTGAGAGACAGGAAGCTGGTCTTTGGACATTATTAGCCTATTTATGTTGGGTTGCAGCTGGCTCACTGACCTGGTCACCATCAAGGTGTGAGTCAGTCATGACCTCTGAGTCTGACCTGTTGATGGTCATGACACTAAAAGTCTGCTCATAGATGTAATTAATATTTTTTGTGATAAATAAATGAGAATTTCATTATCATCATTGCTCAAATAGAAAGAGGCCTCTAAAAGTTTTATTTATATTCCAGCATTCATTTCAACTCATTAAAAAAAAAAACACCAAATGAATACAATATAAATAACAATAATAAACTAGCACTACTCAGAACTAAATTTAGGTGGGGCTGTTGCACAAGGTGTTTGTGTTTTTTTTGTTTTACAATCAGATCTACTAAATGTAACCTCATATCAGCAAATACCCACAAAACAAGCGTTACAAACAACTCTTAGTCCCAGAGCATCATACCTACAACAAGGCAAAAATGTACTCTATAGATTGCAGTCAAACAGCTCCAAAACATAATTTAAACAGCGGACTACTAAACAGCAGATTACCTAACAGTGCATTTACGCACAATGATATGAGAGCATAAAGGAGTTGTTTATGTCCAGCTAAAGTTAACAATAGCTTAATCCGTGGGACAGATGTAAACCGTGGTGTAAACATAGACTCACCCGTAGCATTGAGGAGCATCGCGTCCTTCTTACGTCTGTTTAGCCAATGGTTTAGCCTCATTAAAACTCCATAAACACACTTCATCTTGTGTCACCAGTGAAAAGTCCCGTTGCCAGGAGTTGTCCAAAAAGAATATCCGTATAATCCACCGGTATTATTAGCTAGTTTCCCCATATATATAATAGTGTTTACAGAGAGCATGTGCAACGTAAGTGAAAGTAACCAATCAGGAGTCTTCAGCGTTGTGTGCGCGTGCTCTGTGATGGGGTCTGGCTAAACCCGGCTCAGTCCCAAAGCCAAGTGTGCGTACTGTATGTACTGGAGTCGGGACCTGTGGCACTGCCATCTATCGATCATTGTCATATTCATGATGACTAGCCCTTTTATTTGTTCTTGTGGTAGAAATCATGATCAGATGTATAAAACTACAATAATTATACACAGTAATGACATTAGGCAATTAGTTATGATATAAAATTAACTATAATAAATGAAACATGCAACTTTTTCTTTCATCTATCTCTTGTCAAAAAAATGACAGGAGGGGCTTAGCCTGTCCTGGTGATCTCAAAATGCCAGCCCACACTTCGTCACACAGAGCAATCCCTGAAGTTTCTTTGAGTTATGAGTCCAAACTTGTTCTGATCCTGTCCTTGGTTAAACTCCATTCCTTGCGCTTATTGACTTGTTTTCCGGTTGCTATTTGACTATTATTTCAATTTGAACCACTCACCTTTTCACCAATCAGTTGTAAAAAAACAAAACAAGAAAATCCACACGTTTTCAATATCCCTAATTTAGTCACTAAACTAAAATAGCTGCTGGCTGTACTCCCTCTTGAGTGGTCATCATGCTCCTAATTAGGTCTCTTAAAATGTGCAGTGACACTTGTGGACGTGTTTTTGTCCTTGTACGCAGGTGCTGGTGCCCAAAAGGTCAGAGTTCAAAGGGAAGATGATTGAGGTGGACATTTACGAAGCTGGAAAACACTTTCTGAAAGGGCGTCCGGTCGAGGAGAGCAAACCTTTCACTCCGTCCATCGCCGAGCCACTTCAGAAGGGACAAGTCTCTGGTCTCTCACAGGTAATCACACACACTTGTGCTCTGAGTGCTTTTCATCAAATCAGCCCGTCACATGATTAGCAGGAATATTAGTCATTTTTCTGGTCACGTTTTTTTTTTCTTTTTTCTCTAGTATTAGTTGATTGCATTAGAGAAAGTGGCTTTTTGATCTCATTTCCATGTTGTTTGGTGAGTAAAGTACAATTTGTTCACTAGCCTTTTGCACCCACATTCCCCCTTATATTTCTTTTGAAATATGACCAGTCTTCTTCAAGGCACAACTTCGCATTGATGCAAAAATTGTTTCCTCCGTTTTTTTCTATACATAATTAAGATCCGTTATAGGCATGTGTTTCATGTGTTTTATGTCTCGAGTGCCTTCTGAGCGCACATCTATCTATCAGGGCCACATTTATTTCAGCGAAACGCTTCCTGATAAGGCGCAGACCTCCTCTCCAGCTCTCACTGTCCTTATCAGAATTATAAAATACTTCTGTTTACACTCGGCTATTCTAATTTACTGTCGTTAACAGATGAAAAGTGTGCGAGAGGTTGTGTGTCTCGCCACATTTTTAATCCTTGCTTGTTTCCGCGGCCTGTGAAAACGCAGCAGTGTATCAAGCATAAGATAAGTAATTTAAGATAAGCCGAGGCTGACTAAAGTGCCCCAGTCTTCATCCCCACCACACACATGCACGTTCATATGCGATTAGGGGACAATAACTTGACTTCCCTAGGTTTCCAATACACTTTTTCCTACTGGGACAAAATGTAAATCTTGGCTATGTTTTTTTCCCTATACATAGAATGTATTCATTACATAATATATACGTGTTCTCCCATATAGTGCCATATAGTGGTTTAGCATCCTCATATTGCAAGTGATATCAGGCCGTGCACACACAAACTGCGTGTTAATGTATCTGTTTGACTGCGTGTTATTTTTCACTCTGACTAGCTGTAGCTTATAGCTCAGGACATGGAGCCACAGAGCAGAATATGATACACTTTCTAATTTCACACTCCATCAGCCTTTACTGTCAGAGAGAGGGGGGGGGGGGCAGATAGACACACACGTAAGCGGCAGGGACACTCGTGGAGGAAAAACGCGCTCCAAGAAAAAGAGGAAGGGATTGAGAAAAATAAGATAAAAAGAAGGAAAACATTTCACGGCAAGCCAAGCAACACGTCACTTTGCAGACTAAAGTTCAACCACAGTGTTCAAAAAGTTGTTCACTTGTGTAGTCGGATTTATGTAGCAGTTTGCAGTGAGGTGCAAATGTTTTATAAAACCAAGGAGGGAAGTCTATACACAGCATTATTTCAGTGTGTTCGCATATTATTAGGTGAAGGGTTTTCGGTGGAACTGTGGACTGTTTTTCAGAACATGTCAGTTTCAAGTCCAAATATGGCAACTACAGATTAACCACTGCCAAAGAGAGCCTTGGACAAGGCCTTCTGTGTGTAAGCACATGTGTAGCACACTGATATATTTTAAAAGCGGCCTATGGTTCCCACCTTTGGGAAACAAAGGTTTCTCAACATTCAGCATGAACCAGACACAGGACGGGCAGTCGGGCACCCAAGTGAAATGTCACACAAATGCATGAAAACATAAAAATAATTGCCATTAATAATTTCTTGAAAAATAAAGACGATTGTTTTCTGTACCTGTACTACTAATATTTATAATAATAACCTGAGCCCCTGCCCCACCCCAACCTCCCTTCAGCGCAGTGTACTAGTAAACTCAAATAATTGTTTTTGATGTGTTTCCAAAGAGTCAATTGAATTGTTATTTTCATATTTGTCTAAACCAAGGGGCCGCATATTGAAGCGTACATGGGGTGAAGGGCCATAGATTCAGTGCTCAGTGCCGCGACACCTTCGACTAGCAGAGATTTAAATTGTGCCCCATACCTTTATTTATGCTTAAAACCTTCATGCCAACTCTGTCTCACAATAAAATGTTAGTTGTTATTTAAAATTGTGTAGAATTATTACATTTCAAATAAAAAGGACCATCTCTGATGATGTGTACCGATTCAGCAAGAAGCCCTAGGGCCACCAAAAATTGGTCTGAGGGCCGCATTTGGCCCCCAGGCCGCACTTTGGACACCCGTGGTCTAAACAGAGCTATTCAGTTTTCAAGTATAGTTGCTATCTAATTTCATTCATTAAAGGTTCTTCATGTTGCTTTTTCACCGGAAAGAAAGTTGTTATTCGTGCGTATTTGACCTTTCAGTGTGCCATCAGCTGTGTGGGTAGTTAGCATGGTGCTTTTACATTCCATCACGGTGACCTCTAGGACGCTCTACTGTAGGATCAATTGGTTATGCATACATTCCATCTAGAAAATCTTCTGCAAACCCTGAAAACATTTGATCCTGGAGCGCTAAGCTAACCACCCATACAGTCACTGAGTCACTGAAAGGGTAATACGCTGTCATATTAACTTTTTTTCTGCATAAAATGTTACCTTTAATATATCCATAATTTCTGCTTAATGTATTAATGTTAGTCCCTGCATGCAAATACATATGTCCAATTAGCATATTGTTAGATGAAGTGAACTCTAGCGCTTCTGCAGAGGATCTGTAAATCCCTAAGTCCTTATGACCCACATCGACAGGCCTCTAATAATGTCGGAGTGGCACTTGAGAGGAGCCCAGTGCTAATAGATGACCCAATGGCATGGAAACCCACTATCTGCGGCGCTGTATACACTTGGCCTGCTTACACAAGGGCCCTCCGGAGCATAGCGTGTCCTTGACAGATGTCCAATCCAGCACGTCTTTATGATAAGCATCCAGGCCTGTGAAGAAGTAGTAGAGTGCTTGCGAATGCCAACATCTCGCTTCAAGTATCCTCAAAGATATACAGTGGTAGAAAAGGCACACACAATGCAAGACATGGGTGGTTGGCCTATACATATTTGAAGACCATCTATTTTCTATGAGACGCTGCATGGGTCCACCTCACACTGAGCTCAATATGTGCGAGCGTGTGAGATGAATGAGTGATTAAGACCGGGCCGAAGAAGCCTCACCCCATGTTTCAGTAGCGCGGTCTATAATTACAGGCTTCTCGTACTGAGAAAAACACCAGACTAGAGCCATGAGAGTGGAGTGTGCGTGATGAGCAGCATGAAAGGTATCCCTGGCTGTTTTTGCATGTTAGATTCACAGCAAGTTGGAAAAAACTACAGGGTCAATGTACTAAGCCACAGATAAAACAACTAACAGTTTTTTAATAGTTTTGCATAATAAGAGGGAAAGATTTGTGTACAGGCAGGTTGTGATATGTTGTCAAGAGTGTATGCATCTTTAGCATGTAAAGATTATCAGAAAGAATTGAAAAGGAAAGGATACTAGAGCCAAAGGGATTGTTGCTAAAATGACTAATAACTAAGTGGTGCCAGGTAAAAGTCAAGTTGGAGATAGATAACCATATGGCGGCAGAAGTGGCAGAGAAAGTCTGGTAAAAAAGAAAAAAGAAAAGGTTAAAGTTGCCTGATTGCACATCACAGCAGTCTAACCCCCATATGATATACAGTATGGTGTTGGAAAAAGAGTGATAGTGGACTGAGAATTACTGTAATGTCAATTTGTCAAAAAAAAAAGTAGATTCATACATTGAGATGTGTGCAATTGCCATACATTTATACTAAGCAGGTGTGTATAAGCAGATCTGGATCTGGAGGGATAGATTTATAGCATACTACAGTGGGCTAAATACTCAAAGTGCTGAGTGGAGTGCATGGAAATGTAACGTCGCATTATGATAAACTGATGTTATACATGATGACTTAAACACACTGCAGGTGAATCTGCACATCAAAATATACAGGATTGCCTAATGTGCTCAGTAGAATTATGTTGCTTTTATATTGAATAATTGCTGTATATATTTATTTTAATATCCTTTTATAAGGGTTATTTTGTTTACAGTCAGATTTGTATTTCTCAACATGTTTGTGGAGGTCTCAACTAGAGGTCTGAACATAATAAGATACCATGGAGAGTAGACTGTTGTTTCAAAGATTATTGTAGGGCCTAAATAATTACAGTGCAATATAATAAAATTGCGCTTGTACAGCCATAGTGAATGCCAACATCAAATGAGATCTGTATGATCACAGAGAACCCAAAAGCTACTGTGAAGTTTTAGCAATAATGATAATGCATTTGGTATGATTAGCCCCTATACGGCAGTACATTTATTTTTGTCATCGATTTGTTTTTGATTGCTGTTATTTCCATTTTTTCCCTTCCTATTTTTTTTCTTCTCCAGAACGACATGCTAATTGAAATACTTGGTTTTGCCATTTCCAAACAAGACCAAGGTTTTCCGAGAGCACAGAATGGAGACATTTTTGCTTGTATTGACATCTCTCCTTTTTCTTTTTTCCGTTCTTTTTTTGGGGGGACGCGGGGTGGGGGGGGGGCTGTTCTTTGCTTTCTCGCTACTCCTCACCCGCGTGCCCTTCATTTACAGAGATGCTGCTTTCCTCAGAGGGAGGGAAGGCCAATAATGAGTCTTTTTAGCGCTACACAAAGGCCCAGAAAGCACTCAGCAGCAGCACAGGCAAAAGTAACTTCACCAGGCTCCCACTCTTCAGATGAAATTAAATGATAGAAGAGAAGGGTGGATGTTAAAAGAAAGGATGAAAAAAAAAAAGATGTTGGTTGAAGTTAAAGATCATGAGACAAAAAGAGATCTTGAGTTAGATTCAGAAATCGGCTCTTTTCACAACACACTTTCTTAAGGATACTGGGAGTATGCGTCTCAGCTGCCAAACACACTGACAGTTTGTGTAAAAGACAGAAAGCAGGTAGATGAGCTACAGCATGGATGATAACAATTACTATTAAAAAAATGTGAATGGACTTTATGATGATATTGTATTATGTATATAGCGCTTCTCCAAATGCTCACATCTGCTTTACAATTTAAATCACTCTCTATAATCTGTGATAGTAAACTTCGTACATATGTAACTACAGCTGACGGATCCAAGGCTGCCAATCTGCCTCATTCACATCTGAAAATGATATGATATAAACAAAGGAACAGAAATGTTGTTATTGCAAAATTCTGATTTTTCAATAACAACATTTCTGTTCCTTTGTTTACTACTTATTACTGTCCAAATCTTAAAATAACAGGTGTAAACAGGTCTAAACATGGCTAACAGACTGACATTTAATATATTTTAGCCTAACTGATTTTCTTCTTATATTATCCTATGTTTTTATATCTTATCTTATGTTCTCTTATATTTTTATTTTTCTCCTGCTGCTCTCTTGTGACTCCCCTTTGTAGTATTTCATCATTCATCTCATCCCATTCATTTTTAATCTATCCTGTGTGTACTCCATTTGGACGAATCAGGAGCGCGGCAAAAAGAAATTCACAAAACATACAGGTTGGCGTGGTCAATAACAATTCCATTTCGGTTTTAGCACGAGCGCTCGAAAATGGGATTGCTATTACTTTTCGTCATGCGGCCGCATAAACACACACTGGCTCTGAGGCTGGATGTTTCATTAGTAAAACATAGCACACAAATATAGTTAATATATGCAGGCTCCACAGATGTGCGGCTCCCCTGGTGTGCCTGGCAGACTCCTACTAGCCCGCAGGCTGTTGCAGACATGGCTCTGCACACAAGGCG
Source organism: Neogobius melanostomus (assembly GCA_007210695.1). NCBI lineage: Eukaryota > Metazoa > Chordata > Actinopteri > Gobiiformes > Gobiidae > Neogobius > Neogobius melanostomus. Next base: position 7,162,368 of record VHKM01000058.1, read on the forward strand.
CTAAAAAACACACGCTGCAATGATAGTCATAAGTATAATGTAGCAACAAAATCCGCATTCAGCCCAAACAATTGAAACCTGCTTCATCTCTACTTCCAGCTCCAGTGGATTGTTGCCTTGGTGTTGCATTATCCACACATGTTGTCAAATGTATTGTCAGGGATGAATAAAAAATATCAAAAGATTACGCTGTCTTTTCACTGGTCTGGATTCATTTAATCCTCTCTAGTCTATTTTTAAAGTTCTGAATTAAAATGTCAAAAGGTTTTACTTGGCCTTTTGGTGACTCTGTTTACTGTAGTAGCAAGTGATTTGTTTTCCCTTCAAAACAGCAGCCGCTGCTATTTTGAGCACTTCATTTAGCATGTCAAAGTGTATTACACGGCCTATGCTTCGTGTACACTGATGAACTGAACTTACGGTAACAAAGAGGGAAAATGATAAGCCATCAAAATAACATGTCTATTTTCAGGACTCTTTCCAATCATGTCACACAGAATGACATTGTTAGATTATGCTTGCTGTTCTTACAATGGCACAAAGTTTAAGATGCCCTCACCATCTTCCATAGAAACACAAGTGAAACATGTGCATAACAAAAGCTTCTGTGGCACATGTCATCTGATTATTTTGTCATTCGCTGTGCAGATCAGCAACTGGTGAGTTGAGATGCTCAAGTGGGCTGTGATAATATATCTAACATATTTATTTAAGGTTAGGTTTTATTTGCAAAACATGATTTTATTCATTTTAGGATTGGGTCTGGCTAATAATGATATAATAATGCTTTACAATAGACCAGGATTCTGTGTCCTTAATAAAGCTTTAATGAATTAATCAATAGTCTTAATAGGGCTTTTCCAGATGCTCAAAGTCATTTTACAATTTAATACATTATTCATTCACATCAAACATGGTGTTGGTAAGCTACATAACTAACTACAGCTGCCCTGGGGTAGACTGACGGAAGTGAGGTTGCCAATCTGCACCATCAGCTCCTCCGACCACCACCAAACACTCAGTCACACACTAGATTCACCCAGGCTTTTTCGTGGTACCTTGCGGTCCCCCATCCAAGTACTAACAAGGCCCTACTTTGCTTAGCTTCTAAGATCTGACAGGATCGGGCAGAGCATAGGCGGTATGGCCTTGAATGGTATGGCTACCATTCATTCATTTGCTGTGCGTATACTTAAACAATACCTGGTTTACAATCCTGTCCTACACGACAATGCATTTATCATTATCTAGATTAGAGCCGCTGATCAAAACATTAATGTGTTCATGTTTGTAAACTCCATAAGTTTGTCTGAGCTAATCCAGTAGTATTTAGTTATCTTTTGCAGTCGGTAGTTTTGTCTCAAATCTTTACCGACAACAAGATTATTGATTTACAAGTTCATCATGAGCTTAGATAATCTTCTCTCCACAAAGCTGTGTCAATTATTTTTGTATAGAAAATATCTATTACTCACTGAAAAACTTGAAGATTACAAAAAATAAACATCTAGTGATCTATATTACTCTGGCTTTTCTTTGCATAAGTAACTAAAACACATTTACTGTTGAAAGCATGAAAATAGGAGGCATCTATTGCTGTGCTCATATTTCATTTCTCAGCACTTTCTGGGTAAAAGACCTGAGAACTGCTCCAGGAGGTGTAATGGGAATTTCAAGCCGGCAATTTTCTCCACATCCCGCCAACATCTGTGAGGGCTGCAGAGACTTGTTGGCCGCTGTGTTTTATATACATAAACACAGGATTGGCCATATGTTCTTCTTATTTATAAGACACTGCCAAGTGATGTCTTTTTTCATTTACTGTTTCCTTCTCAATTAAGAAGGAAGCATGTACGTTTCTGAAATTAACCACACTTTGTCATCATACTGTTATAAATAATATTCAGCACATTTAGACACAGTTTTAGAGGACAGGGTTATCGCTTTGTCCATGAATACCTGTGTACTGGCTCCACTCTACACCTCTGCTTGGTGTTAGATTGTTTTTCAAGCGGATTATTTTGCTCCCTTCCACTGCTGTGAGCAGAAAGGCAGACATTATCCTCCACCACTGCCTAGACTTGCTCTCACACAAACTCCCACACTGTGCTTATTCACAAAAGCCTCTCTCCTCCTCACCGACATATGCACAAACTCAGCATGGCGGCTAGCGGGAGGTGAACTCTCATTGATAAGCGCGGCGCTCGCCTCTCCGCCTGCCCCTTGTTCTTTCCTCGTACTACTTTTCTCATTTCTTCCGAGTTTCGCCACTTCGCCCCTTTCCAATGCTCCCTCTCCCACTGTGCTGACATGCGCCCACTGGCACTTGGATTTTCACTTATCCTCCACACCAGTAATAGATTTTAGATGTGACTATTCAGTCTCTTTCCTGACGCCCTGCTGTGAAAACACCTGCAGTGAGAAACAGACCCATAGACAAAAAGGTGATACCGTGCTGTCATAAAGAGGGAAATGTATTTGTTGGAGAAATAACTTTTTTCATTTAGGTCGTCGTATAGCTTCTTTTTTCCATGTCAATTAATTTCTGTCTCATAGTTTATAGTCCATTCCTTCATATCCTCTATTTGAGATCCATGGCAAATGAAGTATCTTTCAGCAGTCAAGGGCACCCTCGACAATGACTCATTAGTGGCAGGGTTAACACTTAAGCACATACTCCGATAAACAGCAGTTTACTCATCAACAAATGCACTGACAGCAGGAGAGGTAGTAATAGGCTACTGTGAGTAATGAGTTCGAACAACTGTGCCAGTGCTATTAGATTATGTTTTTCCATGTTGCCTGGGCAGATGACGCTGCTACGTAAACCTTTACACTTGCATGGCGATGTGTGCGCCTGCAGCGATCAAGGACAGCCTCCATCTGTCTCTCAATGGTACAGAGAGACTTCTTTCCCATGGAGCATCTCAGTGCCCTCGTACAGGGTAATACGGATGTGTTTTACAAAACATGGCAACCTCTTCAGGACCTCCTGCCTCCGCAATTGGCGGATTCGCTCTACAGGGAAGAGATTGGACTTTGCTTTTGGATGATGATGCTGCGCTGGATTTGTTTGTGTCTATTGTGGGTAAAATGCTGCTTTAAATGTTATTACTGTCTTAAATTGACAATTTGGCAGTACACTTCATTTCAAACTTGTACCAGGTCAAATCGTGACCTTATGGGGCTGTCACTTTTCTCCAGAGCTGTGAGTTAAGAACATGTTTTCTCGAAACAAAACGCTGCGTGTCATTTTCACCATTATGCAGTCAGGTGATTATTGTCACCGTAAGCAAATGTGTCAGCCAACACTTAGCGAGCGAAGTTACTGTAAGGGACTTAAGGATGTGTCATGTAGGCGTTGTCGGTCATAGGATCCTTCTTCCATTGTGCGCAGTAACAGAGGAAGCATTGAGATACAGCAGTGGAGGAGTGGGTGTTGAGGTAGTGTTCCTATCCAGAGAACAGGGAGAGAAAGGCAGGGCTAGACGCTGTGCAGCTGCTCCGCCACACAGCCCTCAAACACGTGTGGGCGTCCACTGTAACATGCTCTCCATACTGTGCTCAGGTAGGTGTCACTCGCGCACAATTTAGCGGAGTTCACTGGTCAAAAGTGCACTACATACAAATCCTGGCATTGCAAACTTTTCCTTTTTTTTTCTTTTTTTACATGACAACTTTCTCAAACTTGAGTTAATTAAATGAAATGGTAATAACTTACTTGGACGTGTTACTACTTTCCCGAAGTGGGGGAGGAAAAAAAAAAGAGCTTGAAACAGTTCAGATATTAGAAAAAAGTAATTTTTTCTTCTTTCTGGAAGCTGCTTCGAGAGTATCTGAGTGTTTGAAGGGTTAGAGTTGAGTAGAGTTCAGGAAGTGTGCAAATAAGGCAGATGAATGAAGAATATAAAAGGCAGACAGGGAAGTCGATCTATGCTGCCCAAACATTTCTGCACTCTCCCTTGTGGGTTTGATGAAAGGTTATTATGGAGGGCTGCTGATCAATCGCTCGATAGCATCATACATAATCTGCCTTTATGGTGATAAGACATTTCACTGACTGCCAGAAGTGCTCTAACCAGCGCAAGGTCACCGGATCGATCTGCGCTCCACACGAAATGTTAACAGGTGTTACTTCACCCTTGTCAATTTGTCTTGTTCTCCGATGAAAAGCGCCTCTTCTCTGTTTATAAAATAAAACAAAATAAATGTGTAATCAAAGAAAATGATGATCAGTGAGAGGGTGAAGGCCAATTATTGACCCGCAGTGTTGTTATACTGCCTCTTCTGCCAGTGGGAAAACTCCTGCCTCGGTTGATGAAGCTTTCTTCGGGCTGATATAGTCCCAGTAAGGCACGTCATGCATTCATGTGTGATTTGTATATTTGCATGATTGGCCACTGGCTCCCCGCCAAAGCCATAACCCCCGGATTTAGCTTATAGCTTCAGTTCACAGAGAAAATGAACAGGGATAATGCAAAAGTATGGGAATATAGGGGGTAGAATTCCTGTGTTCTAATTCAGATTTCAAACAATGTTATGGTGGATTACTCTGCAATATAGTCAGTACAAATAGAAAAACATGATTGACTTGATTAAAAGTATTTCAGCTTAAATATTATTACATAACCATCATTAAATAAGTAAATCATTCAAATTGTAACTTGACGCATGCATTGGGCGTTGTGCATTTATTGTCAGCAGTAACATTACTGCATCTGTACCATTGTATTGTACTGTATGTAAAATTTATGTTGTAAGATGATGAGGATAAATGCCATTAATGCTTTCAACTATCTGTGCATTAAAATCTATCTGCTCTCATTGTGTCATGATAATATTTAATTCAATGTAAATCATCCACACAAATAAAAGTAGTGATTATGATGAATTGTTTAGATTTATTTTCTTTCCTTTTTTGTCCTTGCCAATTCATGCAACATCCCGTATTTCATTGATACAAACAGGATTGCTGTATAACAGCGCCAGGAGCCTATATCCCCGCTCATGTAAAATGGTCCTATTATCTTGTGTTGAGACAATAATAAAGCCCTACTTCTCTTAATCTCCCTCTAATTATCTCCTGCCTGCCTGTCCCTCCCCAACAGGAACAGATGGCCAATGGCGTCCACAGTTCCGCTGCTATGTCTTCTTCTGCTGCTTCCTCCGTCTCGCTGTTTGGCTGTTACAGTGTTGATCGGGACGCACTGACGAAGCTGGGAATTGGCCTTGCGCTGGCAGCCGCCATTTTGGCCTTCATTGTGGAGAAACTGTACTGATGAATAACTGCGAACAAGAGGAGGATTTGACACCACAGAGAGCACAGTGACATCAAAGAAGTGCTGGAACAGGCCTGATACAATGAAGCCGTTTTTTTTTTTTTTTTTTAATTTTTCAGCAATTCCTTGTAGGATTCAGAGCGATCTTTCAGAAGATTTGAACGCACAAACCAAACAATTGAGGGTTTAGTTTTACATTACTGTTGTATTTCTATTATGGTTTTCTTGCATTTCTGTCATCTCTGCAGGTTTCTCTTCACTATCTATTGTTGAAATGTGTCTGGTCATGTTTTATTTTGATTTTTTCATCTGCTGTGAACACACTTTGTATTACACTACTCTGCTCCATCCTACATGGAAAAAAGAAAAAAACGGCCTGACCTTAAAAATAATCCCATATGTTTTACACACTTGTATAATGCTTTCAAAAATGGTTGTTTAAAACTTACATTTTAAGTATTTATTTTTGAACAAGAGGCTTTAACAGTATATATATTTTAAGAAAATGTGTGCTCTCTTTTGTATAGCTTAAGTGAAGGAGAATGACCGATGACTCTTTTTTTGGTGAAAGCCTCGACCAGGCAAAAACGTTTAAATAAATGAGCGAAAGTCTCAAGTGTTTCAGCTGTTGTCAATTGACTGAATTATTAACATGTGGGGCGTATGAAGTGGAATGGCTCGTATAGCCCCGCGTCTGTAAAGCATGTCGTATTGCTCTCTTGTTATCGTGCATATACAGCAGCGCGCCTGTGATTCACTCTAATCTGTCTGTTTTGAGGTACATGGCTCCCAACACTTGCTTAGAAGTCTCAGACGCTTAATAATGCATGGCCCAATTTCTATGTGGCGATACTGCGGCGCATGTCTATGTCAGTGCAGGCAGTTTTATCTGTTTGCACTGTGTCCCCTGTCAGGAGTGTCTTTACAGCTTGTTTGAGACTGAGAGCCATCATGCGTTCTTATAGTTGGAGCTGGGTGGAAGATTAAGAGGAAAAAAAGTGCATTTTAACTAGTAATATGCAGATGAATCACCACATCATGCATAACCAGTATAGCACTTAGCACACTATTATTCACAGTTATCAGTATTGTATGTTTAGAAGAAGAAGAAGAAACTTTATTTATACAGCACCTTTCACAAAGTGCTTCACAATGAATAAGTGAATCAAAAACAACAGAACATTACACAAATTAAAATAGAAACAATCATAAGCTGTTGTCAACTAACAGCCGTGTCTTCAGCTGCTTTTTAAAAGAATCAACAGAGTTGGCCTCATGTAGCGACAGAGGAAGGTCATTCTACAGTTTAGTTTAGACTAGATTCATATAAACCTACGCCCCAAACGAAAGCATATTTCCTGCTGGTCCCAAGCCCAGATAAAGGAGTGATTGAGTGTCTATATTTATAATTGCCTAAGTCTGATTTTAAGATTTTGTGTGGAGCACATCAGGCCAGCTGACTATAATAATGCAATATTAATAATTAAAGATCCTCAGGGAAGGTATATAGATGTTTTGGACCTAGGATGTGTTCTTAATTTAGCGCTTGTGCATCTCATTGAGAAATCCCAGTCATTCTGATTTTCTCTCCACATTCCCACACATACAGCCTGTATATGAGAAAATGATGAGGAAATGATGCATGTCGCGCAGATTTTCTCTACAGACATCTCTTTCTCACCTACATCGTCTGCGCATCACAATCGCAGCCGGTGCGACACTGCAACTTTTGTCTGGCTAAATGAGCCGTGTCAAGCCAAAGTTGTGCACAAACACCAAAGCACCAGAGCTTTATATTAGCTGATCAAATGGTGCATGCCTCGCACACATACACGCACACACACTTTGTATTATGTGATCAAATGGTGCATGTAGCTATGAAGCTTGTTACATCCATCCAGCAGTGCCCTATATTATTCTCCAGCCATCCATACTGTGTGACAGTTCTTTTGATGCTTTGTAAGCACATTTCCTCACTCTGTGTGTCAGTTGCATTGCATTGTTCCTCTGTGAAATATGAATGCCACGACACCCTTTTTGTTTTGGAGATCATCACTTACTATGAAATATTGAGACGGAGAACATAGAGAGGACGCCATTATTCACTTTGCATCATTCACTTCACTTGGTTCTAATAAAAGCAGAGTTTCTGAATCTTGGGCTTGGACTTGCAGCTGTTGTCAATTTGTCATGCGCGCTGTGATGTCCTTGTGATGTGGAACAGGCCGGCTCTGGACACAAGACAAATTCAAAGATGGTTCAACATTATGTTCACTTGTTTCATTTCCCATCCATTTCACTTAATTGATTCAAGTCCTTTGAGAGTTTAGTTTGCCAGCCGCAGAAACAAGCTGGCTCACAGCTAAAGTAGGCCATTGACGTGAGGAAATCATACCATTCCATTTTTCATTTTTTTATTTGTCAATATTCCATTTCCGGCATAGCATTATTAGGTCTGTTGAAGTAAGTATAGCAACAAGCTCCGGAAAATGTTCTTTTGCTATTGCATCACTTTTACTAATATTCCGGCCCAAATGCTAAAATATCGCTAAGCACATTTTTCTTGATGTGTTTTTATATTAACGGTTTATCTATTCTATAACCACAGGCCTCTGTCCAACACTGGCCATAGTTTATTGAGCAACATGACCTTAAGAATAACTTCTGACTGCCACAATTTCTGATTAGCCACTATCTTAGACTCTGACCTTTCCATTTTCTGCCAAAACAAGTGCATCTTCAACTCTTCTGCATCCACTGCATATTTGTTGTTCTTGAGCCTCTGGTTGTTGTAAACACTTGTCTTCATGTCTCAAGAAAATTGCTACAGAATTTCAAAGTATGAAAAGTGTAACTAGACGAGACACAAATGCTGCAGTTTTAGCATTGTATTTATTTATTTTAATTAATAGGGACAGTAATGAACATCTGCAACATTTGTAGTGTATACTGTATATGCCAGATTAGAGCAAAGATGCTGGTTTCCATCTCTGGCCCCAAGGCAGGTGACAGGATATAAAACGTAATGTATAATATTGGATACAAATAAAAATGAAAGATTACTTTTTGTAAAACTTAAACTAAAGAATGATTTATATCTACCATCGCGGACAAATACTACACTAACTACTCTTACAACTGCGACTCCTCCTGCCTTCTTCTTGTACCTCTGCTCTGTATTTTTCACTTTGCACAAGGTACCCACTACCCACCCTGTTATCAGATTAATTATATGAATATTTTTCTCATATTCAGTCAGTTGACAGTTGCAAGCTGAAGTGTAGCCAGCACATGAACATGAGGGAATGGCATCATTTCTTGGGTGCTAACATTTACAGTGCAAATTCAAGTTCAATATGGTTTTAACAGTCTTCTGCTCAATACACACATCAAGTTACAGTACAGTATATTATCCTGTTACTTATACAGTATGTTAACAAAGCCGTTACACAGGCCTTTAAGGATTTCTTTTGATGTACAAAAACTTTCAAGTATCCTTACATTTTCCAATTCCTGTAAATGATCTGTTCCCAGCAGGTTAACCTCACAAAATGGCCTTTTTTAATGAAGTGCGCCTAATGATTTGATCAACTGAAATGAGCTACAGTACTCTCCTCATTACTCGGTGCTTGTGTGTGTGTGTGCGTGCGTGTGTGTGTACGTGTGTGTGGTGTGTGGTGTGTGTGTGTGTGTGTGTGTGTGGTGTGTGTGTGGTGTGTGTGTGTGTACGTGTGTGTGTATATGAGATGGTCTGTTTTGCCCTGGGCCATTCACAGCAGCAGTAGTGCTGAATGTTCATGACTTTGAGCTGACAACTGACTGAATGACTGAAACAATGGATGTTAATAATACAGAATGGTGTGAACCTTACATTTGTTTGAAAGAAGATAATGATAATAATAACAACAACTTTGAATAGTTTTACAATAAACCTACCTTTACCTTGACTGTAGAATCAAAGACACAGTGTGTTCAATGCAACCAACAGGCTCTGGCACAAAGCGTTCTTTTAGTCGTCTCGTCTAGCATAACGTTGGTCTGATTTCTCGTTCTTTTATCATTGGCAAAGAAGTGAAGTGATTGTAAGTATTGTTCACAAGAGTTCTCTCTTGTTTCAATGCTCAAGCCGAAGAAAAAGCTGTGATCTAAATAGTTACAGCTACTTAAAACTAACTATTTGACATTTATTTCAATCTTTTTGTGTAGATAAGAATAGTATGTTTGCACAAGCTCTCAGTCCTTCTCGTTTAATTGTAGTGGTTTTCATAAACCAGTAACCTGGACAGTGTTGTATTTCGAAACTGAAAACGTTTCCTTTGCTCTGAGTTTCTCAAAGTTTTTAAATTACCCTAAACAGAGTTTTGATTTGTTTATGGCTTTTGATTTTGGTGGTTATCAGGGTTAGGCACATTAGCATTACTAAGGCCATGTGTCTGATTACTTCACTATTACTCCACGATAATAGTAGAACGCATTTATGGATCAGGTAACTAACCTCTGATGAAAGGCGCAGTGGCATTGACCTTAACTTGATTTTGCATATGGAATGTACCTCGTTACGTTGTTATTTGTATAAAAGACCAAGGCTTGTGTGGTACTTGGGGATTTAGAAATCATTTTAAACAATGGCAGTGGGATGGAAAATTCTCCTCATACACTATTAATACAACATGTCGTACACGGGCCTCTTTCTCCTGAATTTGGGCCTGTGCGTAATTGCACATAACAAACTCAGCCACATGGGTGTGACCAATTAATTTTGTAATTTTGGTGACCAGCATGCTTTGTTGCCTTGATTCTCCACCTCCCACCTTTTCTCCTGTTCTCCCCCACATCACTCCCTCTCTCTCCCCCCTGCTCTTTCTATAGGCTAAGCACTTCAGTGGCTCGTGGAACAGGGGAAAATGACTTGGCATGCATATCCATTCCTAATCGCATGTGTGTGTGCCCCTTTGTGTGCGCGGCTACATGAATCCTCCGCCAGCGCCATCCAAGCATTTAGTTTGGGTGCCTGCGTTTGGTGATTGCTATGTTTTTTTGGTTTTTTTTTCTTCTTCTCCACACATACACACACTCACACCCTGTTGTCGCTGCAATGCAAACTGGGAATTCTCAGTCTGCCGTGCTACAGAGAGATTGGCTCTATTGAGGGTCTTGGTGGCTTGCCAGTTGTGTTTTGGTGTTCTGGTCCCTGCGTTTGTCTGTTTGATGGGCTTATGCATCTTTGACTTTGAGCGGTTAAGGGTATTTGTATTCACCAGAGACACAGGCGACCAAAGTCAATATTTTAAACTCTAATATTTGTTGTGAAAGCTCTTCAATGGGCGCGCAGGGACAGCGGCTTGCCACATTACCGAGTGCTAGAAGATATCACTGGCTCCTAAAGAAGCTAAACAACGTCATTGTGCTAGTTGAAGATCTTCAATTAATTGCTTTTGTGTAATGTTTATTCTCCACTATTAAAATGAAACCACTAATCATCCAAGCCAAATGTTTCTTGATAAATGTTTAAGCTATATTTAAAGGTTTTCATAATCCCTCATTGAATTTTAATTGGAAGCTTTTCATTGAGACCCTTTATGCTGGCACGCTTGCAAGTCACATTCAGAGAGGTCAAAAGTAACTGGTGGCTGTTAGAGCACAGAAAATACATTTATCAGGTTTTAGCATAATGAACCGTGCGGGTTGTTTTATGTGAAAATTCTATCATCAAGAGCGGCGGATTCTATTTAAATATCAAATACAAAAAAGTGAGAAGTCACCTTAAGGTCTGGCGGCTGTTTTCCTCCTGCTAATGTTTGATTAGCGCACTTCAGATGGCAGCCATGAAACTTTTAATGAAGTTGTCATGGAAATAACTGTATATTACATGCCTTCCTCACCGCTGCACTGTTGCCATGGAGAATTGTTCCTGTGATTTTGTTCACATATGAAACAGTGCTCATTTACATAAATATGTCTTTAATAGCCTTATTGTGAGCTTCATTCTGGTATCTGTAGATTTGAGTGGGAAGAGACAATTATATGAACTACGTTACTGTTTTCACGCCTTCTTATGCTCCGTTTGTTTTTGTTTTTCTGTGTAAATTTTAACTTTACATAACTCTAGGCCATGAAAGTATGAAAGAAGTGTAAGAATAGATTGTGTTTACATAACGTCAGAATGATGATGACAAATTATGAGCTTGACCAACATCAAATTCAATGCCCTGAGCCACCAGTTTGAACTGTGGTGTCACTGGTAAGTTGTCTGCTCTAATCTCTTATGTGTTGTTTCTAATTTGGATCTCCTGTCTATAACAAAGTTTGACAAATCGGAATAGCCTATACGAAAGAGTTAATGTATTAAATGAATAATAACAGTCCTATGATAGGCAAAAACAATGTTTACAAACCGTGCATTTCTTCCCTTGCGCTGTAACAGATCAGTGATTTTAGAAAACAGCGTTAGAGGCCTGGATGCATCAGCTGTTTGCCTATCATTCACCAAAACATCCAGGGAAAATCGTAGAAGTAAACAACAGCAGCAATCGCTTGTATAAACCACAGATCTAAACATGTCGCATAGCAGCATGATGCTAACTGCCAAAGGAACCAAGTGTTTCCTGTCCTTGTTTACGTCTCTAGATTCTCAGGAATCCACTAAGACGGTTTTAGCCATGCTCGTGCTTCACAGCAAGAAGGTCCCGGGTTTGATTCCCACCTTGACGGGGCCTTTCTGTGTGGAGTTTGCATGTTCCATGTTTCCTCGACGCACTCTGGTTTTCCCTACCTCTAAAAAACATGCACAATAGGCCAAGATGAGTGAGTGTGTTTGTGAGTGTTATGGCAAATAAACAAAGATTTCTGGCGTATTCTTCAATAATTAACCAATGGCAGTTTCAAAATATGAAATACTGGCATTATTGTTCACATACCGTAAACGCTTTTGCACACTAGAGTGCAACCCAGCAGGAAACAGAGTTTTTGTTTGTTTGTTTATTGTTTATTGAAACAGGGACAATGTACAAAACCATTAGTCTTTATAAAAGAAGAGATGATTTGTGCCAGATTTAGCTAAGTAGCTATTTTCCATCTGCAGTCCCTGGACAGGTGAGTACACAAAACATTACAATTATAATCTATACATCTAATCTACAATAACATCACTATATAAAATACATGATATGCTTTTTCTAAAAGTGTATACAAAAACTAAACAATCCCTACAATTTACAATACGTTCATTAATGTTGACACGATTGATGATTCCGCAGGTCTTTTCTGCACTTCTTATATTTTTATTTTTCAAGCTAATGTTCGTCTATGGACAACGTTGCCTTGCGCTAGAATCCCCATGATAATGATTTATATCATTCCGCCCTGAACTGTGGGAGTAAGCCACGTCGCTTTGGTGTGAGTATATATATACATATATATATATATATATATATATACTATTCATTAGTACGTGACAAAGAAAAACATGCAGATGGCACTTACAAAATGTAATAAAACTTACACAGGATGGAATACTTCTGTGTTCTGAAGTATTTCATCCATTCCTTCTGTGTTCTGCGCACGGTAGTACAGCGGTTAGTGCTCGTGCTCACGGCTAGAAGGTCGGTTCGATTCCACAAGGCGGGGCCTTTTGTTTGGATTTGCATGTTCTCCCGTGTCCTCGGTACTCCGGTTCCCCTACCACTAAAAACATGTACAATGAATGAATAGTTTGGAGTGGCATGGGGACGACGGATGGAAATTAGCCAAGGCTACAATCCGGTGTGGCTTGTTCATTAACTTGCACTGTCCCTACCAAATAACAATAACTAAACATGTAGGTGTTGCTGTTGAAGGAAGCCAATGCCTACCATTAGTTTGGAAATATATTTGGAAAATAGTGCTTCAGTCTAAACTTATTTTCTTGACACTCAGCTTGACTTTTATTTAAAAATGTTTTTTACTTATTGTTTAATGTTGACAGCCAATATTTGTTACCCCACACTGGCCAACAGGAAGTTTGATAAAGACATTGATCAAAATATGCGAAATTGATGTTGACATGAACAGACCCAGAGCCTGGTTTAAGCTCCTTATCATTTCTGGGCCTTTCCACATGAAACAACACAAAATGTAATTTCTTTCAATTAATTTATAAAATGTATTTACCACAATAGATTTAAGTAGATTTTACATAAGAAATACCTAGCTGTGACAGAAACACACTTTTTGCACTGACCTTTTCAGCAACTCTTTGTTTGGTTCATTGTCTTTCTGACCTATGGCGTTATTAGGAGAGAGATTTACCTGCACAAACGCAATTCTTGCCAAAAATAGATACAGTAACCCTTGGCAACTCTTATAAAGACTGATTACATTTTGGATTGTTTTTGTAAATTAGGCTTAATCAAAGTGGCAATATGATGATCTCAAGATGTTCTGGAACAATACATGTAGCTGTCTGATTTAAGTTTAATTCAAACAAACAAAGTAATAATTAAGACCCATCTTTAAAGAACTTGCTCAGACAGGTCAGTACCAAAAGATGTGTGTGCTGGTGACTTGAGGGTTAAGGTTTAAAATCTTGCGACACTTCCTGCAAGTTTTAATGAGAGCTATTTATTCAATTAATCTCTTGCACTTACACTGTACAATATTGTTTACTTATCCTATGTTTGGGCACTTCTTCACTTTCTTTATTTTAGATATTTGATCATATTTATGTTGACTCAGGTGAGTTGTATTGATTCATCTGAGAAAATCCCCTGCCTCCCCATGCGTGAAGTGTTCTCATTTTGCACATTGTAGGTAAAGGTAAAAATAAACCAGGAAAGTAACTATTTTGGAACTGCCTTTTTATATTATATGCAACCAGTGCCAATTTTGTCCTTATTAATATCTTTGTTGTGCTGTGGATTACATGTAAAGTAGTCAACTTGTCATATCAGCATGTCTTTTGTCCAGTCAAACTGCTTGCGCCTAACACTTCTTTACTGTTTAATGAATTTCCTGCACACACCATCTTGCATGTTTAAAATGATTTTAAAGTGCACACTTGCCAAACAGTACATATGTAGATTGAAGCAGACTGTGCTTTAGCTGTACGCCTTTGATAAGAGTTTGTTAAGTACCTCTTCACCTCATGTGTGTGAGTGCACACAGCTGTGACAGGTTCAGATTGACTTAACATCACATCTAATTATGCCCACATGGAATCCTTTCATGCCTGTTTTGCCTGCTGTTTTGGATATATTTTTGAAGTTGGATGTTGCTTTTGCTGACAGTTTGCAAAAAGGCGGGCAGCACATTGGAAAACAACAATCACGGCGAGAGAGAGAGAACACGAGTGAGAGGAGAAGTCATGCACAGGGCAGGCTTGCAGCGCACAAGTCAGAAGTAAAAAATGAACAAAAGAAGAGAAATAATAATGGCACCCGAAGGCCCTTAAGACATTTTCATCACGTTCTTGTGTCATGGGGCTTTTCACCCTGTGGTACATTATTCTGTCTTTCATCACGCCCCACTCCGGCGCTCTCATCTCCTCGCTCCTCTCCTTCTGTACTTCCTAGCTCCTCGCTCAGCGCTTCCTCTCCCGCTGCCTTCAGTTAATTTAATGTCAGCTGCTGAGCTCACCTCATCGCAGCAGAAGACATTTACGGGACATGAAGACTAAGCGTGCGTGTCGAGTCCAAGTTTTAGTTAGATGCTGTACTGTACACCTTTTGTTAAGACATTTTTAGGAAAGGTCGGCAAAGGAGGAACAGGAAAGCATTCATTAATCCAGTAATTTAAGGGAATATGTATGTTATGTAGATACATGTAGTTGTGTGATATATTCTGAGCTCAATTTAAACAACCAATGGCCTTTTTGGGCGTGCCGTTCTATAACTGCCAATTGTTTATGATTTTGTATTGTTGAAAGTAGTGTCACTGCAGTATAAAATGCACTGTAAAGTTGTATCTGTTAATTTCATGTATATATTTTTTATTCTGTTTATAATACAATGAATCAAATAACATCATTGGCTACCCAAGTAAAAAGGTGCCGAAGCCAGCACTCAATATTGTTTAGCAGATAGTCATGAATGGAATAGTCCGGTTCACTATGTTTAGATCTCCACTGTTAATTGGGATTTTCGTGGAGAGTATGAAAACTATATATTTTTGGAACCCTTATGGTATAAGCAATGAGAAAAACAATGTTTCCATTTGCCCTTGTCATTTGGTAAAATTGTGCAATTACACCATTTTTCCATTAGAGTAAATGGGGAGTTCTGTTCATCGCTACGGTAACTCCATGAAACATATGACAAGGGTTTCTTTGACTTTTTTGATTGGAACGACCAAATGGAATTTTTTGCCAAATTTCCGCTAAAATACGTTTTTTACTCCCCATATAAATGTTAATATTGCACCTTTTTTTTTTTCCTTTTCTTTACATATCAGAGCAAATGGAAACATTGTTTTTTCTGATTGCTTAATAAAGTTTTCAAAAATCCAGCGAAATTACATAGTGAACCTGACTAGAATGGAATGGAAGCTTATTTGTATATAATTGCGCTTACCACATTACAGGTCATTACAGGTACGTTAAGTCACCGAAAGTGCTTCACACAGTTTTAGGGGTTGGTTCTTGGTTCACTCCTCACACGTTGTTGGTAATCTACATACTATATAGCCACAGTTTCCCCTGGGGTTGACTGACAGAAGCACGACTCCACACATCTGCGCCAACGGATCCTCTGACCAACACCATTCATTCACGCACACACATCAGCCATTCTGGCCTATTGTACATGTTTGTTTTGTGGTAGGGGAAACCCAGAGTAAACCTACGCAGACACGTGGAGAACATGCAGACTCCACACAAAAAGGCCTGGTCCGCCCAGAGATCGAGCGCGGACCTTCTTTCTGGAAGCACGGTGCTTTTTTCCTGCTCAGTTTTCTACCAGCCTTTATTTTTAACACAAATACAGCTTGTTCAAACCCTTTACCAATGACCTGTCTCCAGCGTTTGCTTAAAAATACTATACAGTCGATCATTGTATAGTAAGGGCAGTAAAACAACAAAAACAACAAAACATACAGGCGACTCTACACTTAGACTTCCCAGAATCCTTCGCCTGCTACAGGAGAGGCAATTACAATTTCACAGGTTGAAATTAAAATCCCCTGTGGTACGTGCGTGTGCGTGCGCGCCTGTGTGTGCGTGCATGGTGCTGGTGAGATAGAGCCGGCTGTCAAAGTGATTTCAAGCTGTTTATAGCCTAAGCCCACAAAATGGATCCTCGCACAGAAAAGGGGGGAATAATCTAAATCTCCTTCTCCCTCCTTTTATTTTTTAAAGAAAACTAATTCCTTGAATATTAATTGCCTTGGCTGGCTCATGACGATCCGATTATTTGTTTGTGATGAGGCTGCAAAAGAAAAGTACCTATAATCCCTGTCTCCATACTGTCTAGTGTCTGCGTGAAGCATTCTCTTTGCTGAAAGGCAGCACATCTTTATAGCTGGAACCCAAAGGCGTCTTTAGGTTATCTAATACTCCATCATATCATTTTATTATATATATATGTTCTTGCAGATTTGAGTGAGGCAGGTTTCATTTGTCGCGCTCAGCCCCTGAGAGGTTGCTGATTTATTTCCATGATAATAGCATCTCCTCTCCCCTCTCCCCTGCTCCTTGTATGGGCCTTGTATAATCCGCGAGTATTGTATCCGCGTTTATCAAGTATCACCTCTCCAACAGTCAACTGAGCGCTTTTATTGCAGCGTTTAACTTTGCACACTAAACCATCCATTTAATCTGGCTTTCTTTACTTTGCTCATGGAATCTGGAACTGCTTGAAGTTCGGGAATAGGACTCTGGCACTGATGCCAGAGGTGTTTCCAGTGTTGATGGCATCATATACAGTAGTACCTGTGTTTAGTGAGGTAGGCTGCTGACATGTGATAGTCATTAGACACGCTCACGCTTTGTCAGTGCGACTGCAGCTGACCTTTAGTTCATGAGTGCAGCCAAGGAACAAGTTGTGTTTCCTTTGTATAACTTTCACTTTGTGGCTCATTGCAGTTTGTTCATTAGATAGGGGGTTGTGACGCTAAAAACACTAACACTACTCAAAAAAACGATATCCCCTGATGATGAGCAAGCGTTCAGTGTCTTTCAAGACCGATGCACTTTTCACCTCTGCCAACTGTTATTATTTTTTTCTACAAAATTGAAAAAGCAGTTACCCATGAGCTTAATATGCTGATATTTCTCTACAAAATCTTTGCACAATTGCACCTTGTAAGAAGTAAGCTCTTTCCAATTATTCTAGTTTCACCAAGCCTTAAAACAAAATCCCATCTCTCTTTCTCCTGCTCTGTCTTTCCTCTGCCTTTGTACAGTTAGACACATCAGCCGGTGCAGATGTGCTGTCACTGCTGAGGGCACATTTGCATTCGCACTAAATATGTATGCATTCATATACCACCTATCTCACTGTACTAGAACTGCAGGGCAACCTTTCACGGAGATAAGTCTTTACTGTAAATGTGGACCTGTTTCAAGTTCGAGTTTTCTCTATCTATGTGCCCAAGAAGTCCCTGAGCAGCTTGAAGCAAAGTGATTAGAGCCTGTATGAAGCATGCAGTGGAAATTACTGCCTCTCCTCTCCACAGGCGCACTTCTTGTTTTGCGTCGGCCGGGGACTTGACAAGGGTTGACTAGGTCACACGCCAGCAACTGCTTCATTCTCACGTTTTGCAGGAGTTGAGGCTCAAAACGGTTTAAACTCAAATCCACTTGGGCATTTAGCAGGTTGCAAGTCACACCACCAGATCAAGGATGTCCCGGTTAAGACTTCTCCATGTATGTTCGGTTTGGTTGTTGGGTTAGGCCTCCCATGACATTAACAGTACAGGGTTATGTACTACGTGCTTCGCTGCAGTTTATTTTTAACTGACAACTCCAGATGATGTACTCTCAAAAGTGAGCAACGCTTTGGGAAATCACGCTCTCCTGTCTGCTGATGTATTTTGATTTGCACCATCTGCTGCGCCAGCGTGCACCCCTGGGACCTGCAAGGAAGTAAGTGGTACTAAATACGTGTGTAGGTACAGTAAATTGGAGTATCCCCAGCTTGCTGCGATTTAAACTTTAGCCATCACGCCAACGTTTTCATAAAACCATAATCTCATGATAATTCGGCAAATGTTCTCAAGGACCTTTCAACAGCAAAATGTTAATTATTTATGTAACAATGTGAATTTCTAAATTGGAATGACTTTTGAATCAGTTGTTAGTGAGTGATAAAGTTTTGCAAAGAACAGCACACAAGACTACACAATAGAAAGGTACTGTATCAAATGCACAATGGTACAGTAAGACATAGAAAAGCATGACCATTATAACTCAGTGTTTAAATTACTGATCTATTTGTTCTCACCACAGTATAGGCAGGTGTTACTGTACATGTTTTAATGAAAACCTAAAAATGTGAATTTATTTTTGCCTTTGTCTTATAGAAGTGAAATCAGAGCAATGCAACAGAATCCAAATGAGTGGCAATTCTGCATCATTATCATTTGGGTTTGTCACTCAGTGTTGACCGTTTGTTTTAAATGAAAAAGATGTATGTTCATACCCTCTGTATAACAGAAACAAATTCAAAGATAAAGATTTGCTTTCTCATACTTTACTTAACTTTTCCATATGGAGCGCTCTCTTAAACACATTTCATCTGTAGCTTGGCTTTTTGCATCTTTCTATCTATCTCCTGGGTATCTTAGCCAACATTGTTAATTATTTATTTAATGTAAGATTCTGTACAATTAGTTAACGCACATAGTGCTGACCTGTCTTTCCTGCTTTCTCCTCCCTGCAGTATACAGAGGATATATGCTGGTGAGTGTGCACTTGTGTTAAGGGCATTAAAGTGTGAAAGTGTTTCTAAATTGCTCTTAAATTGCTCTGGGGAGAGTTAGGTGGTTATATACCCTGCAGGCTTTGCCCAAGTATCTGCTCACTCAGGCTGTCCGCAATATACTGTATGAGCGGCGCATGTAAAACTCACTTTAGTGGTCAATATGGTCATCTGTGCAGAGAATACATGAAACATACAGTAATTTAATAGTGCACTAAGACGAAACTGAACACGTAAATAAGAGTTGGCAACCAGGTCAAGAGTGCATCACCTCCTCTTTTTGTCTTGGTTTAAACTTGTATTTCTTCTCTTTTTATGGTTTAGAACAGTTTTTTGTAGAATTTGTAGATTTGTAGATTTTGAAACCCAGTTTCAAGTTAACGTCATTGTTGAATGTGATTCCTTTTTGTTTTTTTTAGTTTGACATTTTCTGTTTTAGTCCTTGTAGACCAGTATCTTTGCCGCTCATTTTCTGATCTGTTTAAAGTACATTCCTGTGCATAGATAGAACAAAACACAATGACCTCTCTGGTGCTCTGTCTTCTACCATCTTTTGAATCCTTAGATAATGTTAAGAATACTGTAAAAATGAATTGAATCGTCAAAATTACATAAATGGCAGAACAAGATTATAAAAAACACAATATGAGAAAGAATAAAACTAACCTTAAACTAAATCCAATAAAATGACTCCATAATGAGATCAAACTCAAATGCATCCTCTGTCCTCATCCCGTTATTCAAATATATTATCTAAAAAGCATTAAAGACAAACCATAGTTTCCTGGTATAAAATGTAATATGTAAAAAGTATGCAAACGACCCTTCAGGCAGAGCGAGATATAGAGGTCGCGCTGGTCATTCTCTGTGATCATTGCCCTGCCCCAGCCCTGTCCTTCTGCATCTCATGACTTCATTTTCCCGTCTGCGCCTCATCTGTATGAAAGGGTTGACCAGATTTCCTCCTCTCCCGCTCCCTTCGCTCATGCTCCCTCAGTCTTTTTTATCTCTTTCCTTGGCAGTCAGGTCTAATCCTGTTAGTCGTGGTAGATATAGTGTGTTTGACTCCGCTCCAGAGAGACCCTATAGATCCAGTCACACATGTATCACGTATGGCCACGCAGCACCGCAGAGAAACATGCATTTACACAAATAACCATATGCATACATGATATACACACGTTTACTATTGTGGAGCTCCGAGTCAAAACAAGTTCAAAATGAGTATTTGATGAACTGGGGGATGAGATGGTGTATTTCATTTGAAATACATTACATGCTGCATTATCCAATGTGGATCCTGCCTTTAACAGCATACCCATAAAGCTCAGTTGGCGCCTCTGAAGCAAAAAAACATTTAGAAAGCCATGGTGTTACATATACAGTGCCTCTCGAAAGTACTAATACACTTTGAACTTTTGCACATTGTGTCATGTTTACAACAATAAACATAAAGATTTTATTTTGAATGTTTTACTGAAAGTTCACACACAAGTAACAGACAACTGTGAAGTGAAAGCAAAATGATACATGATTCTGTTATTTTTCAAAAAATAGAAAAGTGAAAAGTGGGGCGTGCACAAGTATTCATACAGCATTAATTAATACTTTGTGGAACCCCCTTTTGCTGCAATAACAGCAGCAAGTCTTTGGGGTATGACTCTACAAGATTTGCACATCTAGAGTCTGACATTTTAGCCCATTCCTCTTTACAAAACAACTCAAGCTCTGTCAAATTAGAAGGAGAGTGTTTGTGAACAGCAGTTTTCAGGTCTTTCCACAGATTTTCAATAGGATTTAGGTCAGGACTTTGACTGGGCCATTCTAACACATTAATATGTTTGTTTTTAAACCATTCCATTGTAGATTTAGCTTTGTGTTTAGGGTCATTGTCCTGCTGGAAGGTAAATCTCTGCCCCAGCCTCAATTCTCTTGCTGACTCCAGCATGTTTTCCTCCATAATGTCCCTGTATTTGGCTCCATCCATCTTCTCAACTATTCTTACAATCTTCCCAGTCCCCGCTGAGGAAAAGCAGCCCATAGCATGATGCTCCCCCCACCATATTTGACACTGGGATGGGCACTCAGAACGATGAGCAGTGTTAGGTTTGCACCATACATAACGTTTGCATTTGGGCCAAAAAGTTCAATTTTTGTCTGATCTGACCAAAGCACCTTCTTCCACATGGTAGCTGTGTCCTCCATATGACTTCTAGCAAACTTCAAACGGGATTTGTTGTGTTGTGTAGAGTCCTCCTGAGTTATCTTGGGGCACTTGGTTGCATTTCTGACCAGTGCTCTCCTTGTTCGGTCTGTTAGTTTAGGTGGACGGCCGTGTCTTGGTAAGTTCGCAGTGGTGCTATACTCTTTCCATTTCCGAATGATGAATTGAACAATGCTCAGTGAGATGTTCAAATCTTGGGAAATATTTGTATAACTTAACGCTGCTTTAAACTTCTCCACAGCTTTATCCCTGACCTCTCTGGTGTGCTCCTTGGCCTTCATGATGTTGCTTAGTGACCAATACACTCTGACCATAGCTCTGAGGCCCTCACAGAACAGTTGGAATTATACGGGGAGTAGATTAAGTACAGCTGGCCTCTATTTACTGGTTAGGGCAAGGTGTGACCATTCTGCAGTCATTAGGAATGTTATAAAGGCAATTTAATGCCCTCCGAAAATGCTGTATGAATACTTATGCACGCCCCACTTTTCACTTTTCTATCTTTTGAAAATAACAGAATCATGTATCATTTTGCTTTCACTTCACAGTTGTCTGTTACTTGTGTGTGAACTTTCAGTAAAAAATTCAAAATAAAATCTTTATGTTTAGGGTTGTAAACATGACAAAATGTGCAAAAGTTCAAGGTGTATTAGTACTTTCGAGAGGCACTGGATAGTCCATATAACATACTCAGAGGTGAGGCCACATTCTATCTGCTCAATTTATTTATTTTTCTTGATGGAAACGCACTTCTGAACTTCTATGGAAACTACAATCTAACTTTGTTGTATTTGTTAAACGGGTTTTAATAACAGTAGAATTGCTCAAAGTTAGAACCAACGCTTTTTGCTACTGCCCAACTAGAGATGGGACAATAATGAAATGTTGGGTCGCGATTATCTTGGCCAACATATTTGCAATAAACGATATTATCACGATATTTGCCTATGGTTTTAAAGTTTCACTGAAACTGCAGAAATGATGGGAATTGGGTAATGAAAAATCCCTCTTCATTGTTTGCTATAAATTTCATATTGAGTGAGACCTACATACAGTATGTATTTCATTAAATTCAACTCAAAACTCATCAAAACTATTCTTTTGCAGTAAATTACAAGTATAGAATGAAAACCAGCTGTACTTTTCATAGCCCTAATCGAGAGAAAGTCGGGTCCCCTTGTGGTGTAACACTGTAATTCACCGAGGTACATTACAGCAGAAGGACCGGCAGTGGTTTTCTGGTGTATTTAACGATTACCTTCTAGTGCAATGATCACGAATATAAAAAATGTGGCGATCAATTAATTGCCGCATTTTATCACTATTAACGATATTATTGATATTATACTCCAAACACGAGCATTCTCCCCTATAATGCTTATAGATTACTTGGATTATTTCAGAACCAGTTTGTAATGTTAGTTTTTCCTAATATATAATGTAATTTTAGCTGTCCCTTTGCTCTCATGACATAATGTACCCAAATCATTTTTTCTTGGTTACACTAATACTCAACCACTGACTGTTAACTGGAAGGCCTGCTTCATCTTTTACTCTCGCCTCTTTCTACTTGGCCCAGATCGTGCCTGCCGCGGCCCCCGCAGAAAACGCGTCTATGTCCAGAGTGTTTGCAGAGCCCCTTTGTGAACCGTGTCTGGGGGGGCCCCTCTCTCTTTAATTAAAGAGCAGATGCACTATCCCAGTCTGCCTGTCACTCACACCCTTGTATATGTGCTCCTCTCTGACCCCTGCGCCCTTGCCATGTGCCAGCTTTAACCCACATTGTTGCCTGGCTTTTTGTGTGTCTGTGATTTAGAGAGAGAAAGGCCGAGAGAAAACAGAGTTCAGGCAGTAAATAAATCTGGAAAAAACTGTGCAGAGATAATTCGCAGCAATTACCTCTTATTGCATCAGGCAACAGATGGATTCAGCTAAATGCTAAGAAACAGCTAATGAATGGGAGTGTGTTTGTGGTGCAAAACAGAATATACACTTTTACTTTTTCCCCTTAAAATGAGCTCAGAAGAAAATAAGTTTAATTTAATAGTCATACATTGATCTTCCAAAAGATAAAATGAATAAAACGGCTGCTTTGTCAGATGTTTGGGCATACGTGTGGTATTATAAAGCACAACTAAAACTCAGCAATAGTGGCAATGCATCACAAATTATGCTCTTTTGTTTCAGGTGAAGAGGGTTGCAGCCAGAAGGCATTTAGATCTGCATAATACAAATTCTGTCACCACATTTTAGAACAAGCCTTATTTTGTAGAATGGTGCTCAACTCTCCATTGATTGTTGTGTGGGACCCCCCGCCTATGCTTTTGTTTTTGATGTCCTTCCGCAATTTTAACCTGGCATTCATTTGACAGTGCAAATAAGATTAGAACTGTAATATCAATCTGGAAAAGCTCCTTTTTAATTATTTGAGAAGACCAAGAACTTTTAACAGAGCATTTGCTGCTGCTTGGATCAACCGCACCTCATTTTAACCAATCACAGCCAAGTTTTAAATACTAAATCCTACTAAATACTGCCTTGATAGCAAATGCATTCAATGTTTAGTGAACAAATATTATTTATTCTTTTAAGATGTAGGATGCCTGGATGCCTTGCGTTTTTTCTGCTGTCGTAAGTGTTATGTTAGTGGCGCATTCATTCCTATAGCCTAGCATAGCCACTTCATTCGTTTACATGTAACAGTTAGCATTGATATTAAGCCGTTTTTCTCTGAGAATTCTCAACAAAGTGACATAATATTAAAGGATCTGTATCATGCTATTTTAGCCATTCCAAAGTAAAGTATAGGCATATATATGATATATTGTCTATCACTATGGAGTACTCATTTTTGAGAGAAATATAAGTATTTTGGGGGTATTTTCCCTACCCGGAAAACAAGACGCTTCGATTCAGTTAACTCCGCTCATTCCACATTTGCAGTATTATAAATATAAATATCGCTGCAAAAAGTGAAGTTACTTCACATAATGCAGTTATAAAGAGTTGACATGTGCAACACAGTTTCATAAATGGCTAACACACACGCTAACACGCGTTTTGATTAACTCACCGCTCAGTCTGGCTTCCCCATGAGATCGCGTTGGTTATAAAAGTTAATCCACTTTGATTCTGGCCAAGGTTCACCAAGCATCCATCAGGTTGGTTGATATAGTAGTTAGCTTAATCCCGGAAAGAAATTCCAACTTCTGGCGAGTGCACTCTTCTTTAGGAAGGTTGAATAGTCCTGTTCCTCTCGTAGCCAAACGCGCATCCGTGGCATTATCGTTCGGTAAGAAAAAAGAACAGGCGTGTCCAGAGTAGGTTAGAAAGAGCTCAGTCTTCAAAAACAACACTTATGCTCGGATCCATGGCTCCTCCAGCCGTGGGTGCGCTTGATTAGCGTCGTGGGACAGCACAGACGCGTCGGAGAGTTGCTGTTTTTTGTTGTTTTTTTCAACAACAACAAAAAAAAAAAAAAACTATTTTATAAATAAAAATCAGGCCGTAAGGCATTACATTACAGACGTAGAGCACTTCCGTTCCGCTGTGACGACACAACTGAACAGCTCAGTGGTTTACCAGGAGAGGGTGGAGCAGCTGCTCAGAGAGCAGGATTCAGGAGGATTACTTAGAACTGCGTGAATGAAGCCAAAACCGCTCTGGGGCTGTTTTTGAGAAGGAAATAGCATAACAACATGGCTAAAAACTCAAAAAAGTCGATTTTGCATGATATAGGACCTTTAATGTTTGTTTACTCTTTGTACTGGACTCAGTGATTTTATAGGTACATTTTAAACATTGTTTGGCACTTTGATTTAATGCACTGTTATGCCCTAAATGCGGCAGTGACTAAGCGGAAACAGACTGTGTTTTAACATGATGGTCATGAGCTAAATCCAGCCCTGTAAATAGATTAGGTTAGACTAGTACAGTATAAGCATTTGACTATGAATATTGCAGCTGAAAATGCAAAACAATTAATAAATAGAGAGAACAAATTATAACTTTTGGTTACACTTTATTATACACTACCTTGATACATTGTACCTAGATAAAATTTGGTACGATGTAATGTGCTATGTAACAATCTGTAATAATTTGTACCCATGTGGTAAATGCAAAATGTAATAATGTGTATTAGGACTTTGGAGGTAAGACCCTCAACCCTTAGGGTTAGTGCTTAAGGTTAGGGTTAGAGGGTTAGGATCGCATGTCTTTTTACACTATGTGCCAAACTACTAATACGTAATCCACAGTGTATGTAGCCCATAGGTAGTTATTACACACTGTTACATAGCACATTACATTGTACTAAATCTGGCAGGTACAGTATGGTACATAGTACATAGTATGGTAGTGTAAAATAAAGTGTTTCCGAACGTTTATTACGACAGCACTCAACATGGTGTCGAATTCATATAAAGAGACAAGTGATATTGTATATCGGTGGTGTGAAATGTGGATTAAATTCAATCAGCGCAGTTTACACAAGATGGATTTTCGTGTGTTTGTGAACTCACAAATGCAGTACTGCGGAAATTCAGCTTGCAAGTAGTGTTTCCACATTTCTCCACTGAATAGTAATTTGACTTTTTTTTCAATGCACTATTTTAAAAGCTAGCATGTCCTTCTTTTGTCTTAACTACTCCCCTATTTTTCCTAATCTTGTTTTCCTCTCGTCACCACAGTTTGAAAACCCTTAATCAAAAGAGCGCTTCACTGTGAATAGAAGCATCGCATTTTTCCTTCTTACAAATGCTTTTAAAAGAGATGCCAAAATAACTAGAAAAGTTCGCAGTTTAAGAGCTCTGAGTGCGCACATTAAGTCAAGGTTTGCCTGGCTTCCTATTCATCTGTGTCTTCACTTTATTATCCGTCTCTCTATGAACATAATGGACTGCCTCTTGGTTTTGTGTGTGCTGTTACAAATGAAGATGGTCCATGTGTATTGTAATTTGTGTATCACTGAGAAAATGTTGTTCATGGTGAGATTCATGGAACCGGAATTAATTTTTAAGTGTCTCCAGGTAGAACTGCATTTCATTTCATCAAAAAATAGTTTTTGTTAAATGTTTACACATTATTGGAACCACTGGGCGGAGCAGAAGAGCTGGACAAGGCCTGAAGAGTGAAGGCATGAGAAGTCCGCAGTCATTGGAACACTCCTCTGGGAGAGCAGTGGTTCCCAAAGTGGGGGTCGGGACCCCTCGGGAGGTTGCGAGGCCTTGGATGGGGGTCCCCATATGATTTCAAGATGAAATAAAAAGAAAAATGCTGTTTATAGTATACTTTTGAGTGTAAAACAGCCTATAAGCTGTGAAATTCAATCCAATATTCAAAATAAACTGTTTAAATACATATTAACTTGATTTTAAAATGTTTTTCTGCCCTAAATTAGCATAAAAGACTTTTTACTATGGGGGTCCCGAGTTGTTTACGTGTCCATTTTTAGGGTCCTGGCCAAAAGGTTTGAGAACCCCTGTGGCAGAGGAACCGAGTTTGGAAGGATGAGACTGCCCATAGATGGTGTGGTCCATTAGAAATGGACTGCTGTAGTTGTGGGCGGTGCTCCCACGGACACGCAACACAGGAATAGGAACAACAGAACCGCGAGCCGCTTTGAAAACACTGTTGACGAATGCCTGCCTTTGGAGGGGTTTATGGAATTATTAATGTGCCAAGCCAAAATTTCGAAGAAAGAAGCAGCCAACAGACGAACTATGATGATAAGTTAAGTGCAGCGGTTGTGCTAACACAAGCTAAAGTTATGCTAGCTACTAAATGCTATCATCAGAAAAATCACCTTTTTCAATATGCAATATTCAATAGCAATATGCTGTTTTGCAATATTAAATCTCGTAGACATGCCTGTTTTAGTGAGGGCTGTTCTCTCTCCTCTGGCAAATCAGAGCCCAGCAGTCTGTTCACTGATTCATGAGTATCAGTTCAGTGAGCTTTGGCCTAGGGTTGAGCTCGATCCCAAAACTTGTACCTGGCTGACACGGTTTGACCCTGCTCTGACCGGTGGCTACACAGGTAGGACTGACACTGGGCTGGGTAGGAAGTGCAAGTGGAAAAGCGGTTATTAATCCTTCTATGATCCCCCATCTAGAGTGAATACACCTTAATTGTAGGATTTCCTTTGATCTGAAAATCCTAATCTGGGAGCTCACTTTCTTTCATACATTGAAGCATGAAGCAACTGAAGGTGTAGATTTCAGAGTGGACATCTCAAAGCTGTACATTCTCTTTTCGGCCCGTGCCGCTCCTTCCTGATGCTCTTTCCCCTATGGATCTTTTGATGTCTCCCATGCTCCCGATCAATGCTCCTACTCTGCTCCCCGCTGGATTCACTCACACATCTTGTCGAAACAGAGACGGTGGCAGGTCTACTGGGAGTCTCCGCGCGCACATCCACCGCAGGCAGACGGGAAGCTCCAGCGGGGTATATTGACCACATAGGATCCAGCTAAATGAACCTTGACCTCTAGAAAACCAATATGACGAGCAGATTGACCTGGGGGGAAGCGATCTGATTGGCAGATTCAATTTGATTTTTGATTTATTGACTTCCTGTCTTTGAGATACTTGGGGAGTTTGATGTAGAGATGTGTAGATGTGTTAGGTTTGCATTTGTTTACTATTTCCAGCAGGAAAAACAAAACAAAAACACAATACAATGGCTATTTTCATATGAATAAAAAAAAGAAAAGAATGAAAAGACCATGTACATTTATATAAAATAACAAACTAAATAACATAAAACACACAATTCTGCATTTCTCTGTGCACTCACTTTAGTGCCTGAAGCACGTGAATTAAACTCTGTGTTCCACATTGCCAAAACATAATCTGGACGCCAAAAAGGCTGAACAATGCAACTGATGAGTCTAAGAAGAAACTGTACAATTCTGACTCTGTTTTGTTCCTATATGCATCAAATCACACAGCTCCTTCTCATGTGCAGGCTAATTGCATTTCTAATGTTCTAAGGATAGAGTAATGATGTGTTTTTACACTTGGTAAATGTTAATGTCTAATTAAGAGGGAAGCATGCGGTTCATTTTCGGTGCCCTGTGTCTGAGATAAAGTTAATTCTTCAGATCTCCAAGCGCTTTTTAATCCTCATCTATCATTTGATGTATGAAGCCAAATGAGTATAAAATGTTGTTGGAATATGCCTTTTAAATCAGCTGGAGCGCACTTGTAAGAATGTGCTAAAAGTATTTTACTTCATAATTCCCATATTATAGCTGAATGTCTGACCTTTTATACATTATCATTTTACAGAAGTGGTGGAAGCCCCCAACCGCTATAACTGCACGATGAAGTATTTTTATATTAATCATTCTCATGAAAATCACGATCAAAAGTTTTAAAAATGATAACCTTTAGACTGCAAGGTTTGGAGTGTCACTTTGTAGACCTGACATAGTGTACTTTAGCTGGTAAGTAATGAATGTCTTTGAGAAAATTCTCGATTAAAATGATACAACAAAGTCTTTACCAACATTGTACGCTAAGACTACGTACATCATGTAATGATTGCATAGTTATGATGGGACTGACACTGGAGAGGTTATAGGTGATTGTCGCGTGCTTTGACAATATTGTTCAGGGCTCATTATGATACAGCTGAGAGTTTAATGAGGTCAATACTGACACGTGGTCAGACATGTTCATTACGGCTGGCAGTTGGACACCAACATTCACTGAAAGTTAACAGTTACATTACATTTGAGCAAATTAGAAAGTAATAAACTGTCACATATGGTTGTGAAAGGACAAAAAAAGCTCAAGATTAATAGCATCGTGTAAAAAAAAATTGTGTCAGGAGCAAATAATTCACTGGGGGAAACTTCCTGCTCATTATAGTGTTTTTGTCTTGAAGCTACACTGAATAAAAATTAAAATAGCACCAAGATTTTGAAGATTTTTAAAGAAAGAGGTTGAAGCCCTAATGTACAATTCTGTTAAATTCGCATGTACGGCATCTTTGTTTCACCAAATGTCACTCAAGTCAGAACTATTTGGATCCAAAAATGAGAAATCTGAAATATTCATAAAAGCGGATCTGCTCAGATGAGGAGTAATCCGACTGCAAATGGCGGTCCAGCAGACGTTCTGGAGATGGTGTGATGTTTACCCACTAAAACCTGCTATGGAGAACCTCAGCACTAAGACCGTCTAAATGAGAAAGTACCCGGGGAACGACTCTAGGCCATAATCCTCTTCATATTTGAGAATCCACTTGTTTATTTGACAACCACTACAGAGAAGATTGCTATACGCACGGCGTTTGCATGATTGACTTCCTATTGGCAAACTGCGCAGCACAGTTTGTTATTTAAGTCGAAACAGCAGAAGGGATAAGTCACTTGTGCTCCCACGTACTTAGCGCTTAATACCTGTTTGCTAAATCTGTATGTACAGCATTAGCAGGAAATATGGCGAATGGAAAAATGTCTTGATTTTAAATTGTGGTGACATTTGAGTCTTGTCCTGACGGTTGCTGCACATTGTGTCCTGCATGATGTGGGCCGTTCATTCATAGATCCGTATCTTGTCAACACGTTGGAAATAAAACTGGAAATACTTCGTGCCAGGTACTTCAAATAGATGTCACCTCTGCCTCAGACCAGAACAAGTGCGGCGCCAGATAGAGGGGAAAAAGCCTGATTTGAACCGAAATGTCAAGAGCTGACATTATTCAGATGGAAGCAATCAATAGGTTATGTGTGTTTAATGCATAACTTTAAATGACAAGTACGTGGCGCAGCATCAGGACAAGACAAATATACACGTCCCCGCAGGAGTTCAAAAGTGGAGGATAAAGTAGTGCCATTTACTGTGAGTAACTTTAAAGCCAAGGCTAAATGGTCAAATAATATACTATATTGGAACCAAGATCATATTTATATTGAATTTTGCAGGCAAATCCTTTCAAGCATGTGATATGAGGTGTGAATAAATACTGTGATGTACTTACACAGATATTTATTAAATTGGACCTTGATGAACCCTACACTAAATGATTAAAAATGAAACAAATTAAAAGTAATAGTTGTATCCACTACCAACGACAAGCACATTAGCACAATATTCCAAAAAAAGAATAAGAAAGTGGTGATGTTAGCCTGCACGTGACAAGTTCACTGGTCACTGGTCTCTGGTCACTTTTAATATGAAATATGTTCAACATGTAAAGTTTTTGCCAGGAATCTATCTAATTGCTGCCATTAGTTAGGAATGAATACGTTGACTTTAGTGTTTGGATCTGTCTTTCATTCAGACATGAAAAAGATGTATGAACATATAACTTTGTATTCTTAAATCATTTCAATGGTACAATGTGGCCAAGTTCATATAATACCTTAAGAATCTCCCTTGGTTCAGATAAAATATATAAACATGATCCTGATTCACATTTTAAAAGTTGGGAAGGGTTTCAAAAGTTCTCTATTTGCATGTTCTTAATAAATAAATACATTTAAATAAGAGACTAATTTGTTTAAAGTCTTTAAAAACATTGTGTGTTGAGTGTTGATTTATCCTGCACGTATCGGCCAAAACAAGGAGCTTTTGCTTTTTCAAAGGCTGTGGTCCTAAACTTTTAATCAACTGATGAACGGCTTGTTTCAATTTCAATTAATGTTTTAAAATAAATGTATTACTCAAATTTCTTTTTGTCTCTTTTCTATTTCTGTCAGGATCCATATCTTGTGTGTGTGTTGTTTCCCCCCTCCCTTCTGCGTGTGTTGTCTCTCCTCCTACCTGGGCGTGGCCTTCCTGGCTTGGCTGCTGGCCTGATTCTAATTCAGGTCTCATCAACCTGCAGTATAAGGAGCCGTCCACACGTAGCAGGGGATCTATCTTACAAAACAAAGATATTTTCCTACGATCAGCCACACAAAAACAGAGATTTCTGTTGATAAAAACAAAGGTTTCAAAAACCTCCAGCCAAAGTAATGATTTAGGAAGCCTCCAGTTATGCGTTTGAGTGTGGACATAAATAACCAGAGTTTTAGGCCGAACGTCACTGACAGCTATGATGTCACACGCATGGCCTGTGTGAACATCTATGGTGTACACACTGACAGTAGAAACAGCATGGATGCCATCAAAACTGTGTTTGTTTTAAAGGGGGGGTATTTTGTAAAATCGACTTTTTCAAGCTTTATATCATGTTATTATGTCATTCCCTCATTAAACACATGCCTGGAGTGTTGCCTTGGCTCATTCACATATTTTTGAGTAATCAGTAAAAACTTAGACGGCAGCCATTTTAGGTGTAGCTATGCCTCAGTCCTCCTAGGAACGCCCCCACCTCCTGGAGACGCCTCTGGACCTTTTGTCACCAGCCAAGCCACCAACCACTGCTCCTCAGCTCAGCAGAGCCCCCTCCCCACACAGTGTTGTTGTTTAAATGCCACAGTAGTGTGCTGAAGGGGGCGTGTCGGAAAGCTTCTTAAAGAGACAGAGGCCTATTTCAAGACGTTCAGTACAGCCATTTTGAGAGAGCAATTTTATTCAAGGCAGTTATTTTAATTTACTGCATATACAGACCAACAGAAGGTTACGTCATCATTGTAGTATGCTATAGACTGGTGCTATGTGATTGAAAAAGCATAATACCCCCTCTTTAACGATTGCTCAGGTGCTTTTTGCTATAGCTCAAGCACTTACAGTCGGCTATTTTACGGCAAATAACCTTCCCACATCCAACATGTTTGCCGAAGACGGCAACAGTGGTCTTGGGTCAGACCGTGACGCACTTCTACTGGAGAACTTAAGGATGAAGTTGTTCTCCCAGAGAAACGGTGAGACAAATGTCACGGCCCTCGCTGCTTATTACCTGCAAGGACAGTCTACAGTCATACGATTGCTCATCAGTTTGATCAAGAAAGTCGTTCGCACACTACTATTATCAGACGCAAGATTGCAAAAGATGGCAAAATGCATTTTGTTTGTCAAAGTATTATGTATGTTGTCTCACAATTGTTAGGCAGGTCTATAAAGCTATTGAGAATGAGGAGTTGTCGTCACGGCACAGAGCCCCCCGCCGATACCCCCCTCGGCGCCATGATGGATGCTGTCCGGCGGCAATACACATTGTTACGTGTGTTGTTAACGCGGTAGTAGCGGAGGTTCTTGCTATTCCGCACTGTTTTACCGCCTGGAAGTCACTGCTGTGTTAAAAACTGCTCCAAACCTCACACGATAGACATGGAAAACGTAGGAACAATGGGACACAGTTTTTAGGTTACAGAAATGGACACAGCATCGAGGATCGCAAGTCTCACTCTGACAGTCTGTCAAAACATGTTGGAAGTGTTTGTGTACATTGAACATCTTGTAACAATGTAGTGTTTACGAAACATCACTTTATTATTTGTCATTTTGGTCAAGAAGTGTCCGCTAAATACAATGTAATTACAACACACTAAAACGCATGTGAAGAAAGTTAGTTTTGCCAGTACAACGCTGTTTTGACCGCTGGAGGCTTGTAGATGACCAAGTCCTGGACCCAACGTAACTTTCCAACTGTCCTTTACTCTGCATCGTGTATACTACACAGGTATTTACTGTGTCCATGTATGTACGGAGGTAAATGGTCCAGGTCTCTGTGCCATTCCTCTGCAGGGGCTCGTATGGTCGATGTTTTGAATGTCCACAAGCTTCTCCAAATACCGCTGTTTTGCGCTTGGTATGAGCTTGTTCCTGTAAGGTCCCTTTTCTTTCGCCTTATCTCTTTGCATTGCTTTACTTTCTTTTTGTTTATGTTGTCGTATTCGTAGATCCGTCTCTGTCTCGCCGAAAACGTAAATGCGCAAAATTTAAAGTGGAGGAATGCGTGAAATCTGGGGGTGTGCCCCTAATCGGCTTCCAACATGGCCGACAGGCTCAGAGCCCCTTCCAAATCACCCCAACTCGGCACGTGACTCCTCATTCTCAATAGCGGTGGATTTAGGACCCCTTCTTTATACAGCTGCCAAAAAATAATGAATATGCAGTGCAGAAACATTTTGAGAGATTTGAACAAATATTCCACTTGACAATGCATAGTGCGGATGGTGTTTTTTTCTAAACCGAGGACTCAATGTTTTTCTACACAGAGGGAGGATTATTAAATGCCCTGCTACGTGTGGACAAGGCTTAAGAAACCTGGTTTTTCATCCACTCCTCGCCAGTTTATTGTTGCTCTTTTCCATTTGATCAAGTTCAACTACCTTTTCTTGCAGATCCTCTAACAATTCTTTTGCTTTCCTCATGACTCAGAAAGCAGAAACTCCAGTGCAGCACTGGATGAAAGATGCAAGGGTCTGTCAGGAGCCCAAAAACTCACTGACCTTTTATAAGCACACAATAATTACAAACACAGATCACAGGTGAGGATGCTTACCTTTAGTAGCCATTTAAACCCGTTTGTGTCACTTGTGTGCATATTATCAAGCCAAGATCACCAGGGTATGTAAACTTTTGATCAGCGTCATTTTCTTTTATCATTATGATTTTAAAAAAGCAAACTCTGTCGTTTGACCATAAATGGCTTCGCACAACCACTAACAATGAGTGGGGGAAAAAAGTGTTATCATTTATATTCTCTGAAAAATTCTATTGGGGTATGTAAACTTTTGAGCACAACCATAATATTAGACACAAATGCCAGTATGTCAAACAATATTAATTGTTAAAAAAAACTTCTATTTCTATTGGTCTGTCTACGAAGAGATAGACCAAAGAGGAAAATAGATTTCATCAAGGGAAGGGAGTTGCGCGTCTTCAAATGTGCTATACCCAGAAAGATTTTTACAAATAAATCAACAATATCATGACTAAAACAAAACATTTAGTTTTCCAGACATTTTTCTTTGAGTCTAAGCATAAACTATATGTGTAGTTCTAATTAAAACTGTTCCAAGTTCATGTTAGGGAAACATTTAATTTGGTGATGGTTGATGAGAAACAATCCCCTGCCTGGGCCTCAAAGCAGATTTTTTTCAAAAATAGAAAAAGGCCTATATTCATGAAAACCAGGTTGATCAGAGTAATAATGACCCGCAGGCGGCGTGGAGCAATTAACTGCGAGTCCAGGGGAGAGCTGAGAACCATTAAGAGCCGCAGAGGATCGGCCGCTCCCTGCTTCTACTCTTTCTATCCAACAACACCGCGCACTGCTCTGATGAAAACATTAGTGGAAATCCAAGAAAATGCACTAATTACAGAGAGAGGGGCGGAAGCGGCTGGGGAGGGGGAGGGCGGTGCGGGCCGAGCCAAAGATCCCTTGTGCTTCCGAGACATTTCCCATCCAATTTAATATGTTGCATCAGTTATTTTGATCTGCTGTTTCTTGCATATAATTTTTCCATTTTTACATCAAGTCATGATTCCACTGGGCCTGCTGATTGAACCCGGTCCAAATCACCTAAAGCGAAAATTAAAAAGGGAAACTTGGCCGTGATTAGAGTGTGGGGCGCTGTAGGAAATGAAATAAAAATTGCTTTATTGTCACTGAGATAATGACTGTTAGCCGAGTATTCAGTTTAATGTGATTGAAGGGAGTTTAGTGTTAAAACTCTAATTGATAATTTTACACCAAATAAACTGGAAAATAGTCATGTTTAATGTCTATTTAGTTTAATTACAACAAGAAAATCTGAGTCTTGTGAAAATATGAAGCTCAATTATGAGTGTATTGGGAATTATATTGTTTGAGTCATTTGAAGAATACTTTTGATATTTTGTCTTGAAGAACGGTCTCTTAGCTCCACGACTACTTGTAGGTCCATTAGGTTTGCACTAGGAAAGAAAATACTTCAAGAATATGACAATTATTACTTTTACTTGCAGTTCTTTGTATATCTATCACTGTAAAACAATTGAAAACCACCATTTTTCAGTGCATATTTCCAAGTGCTGTGCCTCGCTCACATATAACGAGTCACAACTTAAAAGCTGTCTGTAAAGTTGTATCTATTGACTTGTTAAGCCCATTACGTTTCCACTTTGCAAACCCAAACTACCTTGATGTAAAAGAGCAGCCCCTCTTTAATAGGTTTCAAATTGTCTGGGCCTCCAGAGTGTTCATCTGTCCAGCGGTTTGCGTCTGTCTCTCTGAACTACACACACTTAATGACACCATATTGCTCTCGTGGACAGTCTGCTTAATTGAGATTGATTGAGCCTCTGAGCCCATAGGAAATAAAGGGACAAAAAGTGACAAGCAGTGTTTAGTTGTGGCGTGAGCTTTTAACAGTAATTAGAGAATAATGAGAAAAGATGGTCCCAATAACAGTGTTGGACTGTCATTTCTATACAGCAAGGACCAAAGTGCTACACACTAACCCAGAGTGTGAGGAAGAATGGCAGGTCAGATGAGGTAAGGGCGGGAAAATGTACTTGCATATTATATCAAACAGTGAAGTACACGCATCTTCCACTGTGGCCCTTCATTGAATTCAAGGTCACAAACAGGGGAACACTGGTTCTGAATAAACCTAAACACTATCCCGCCATAGCAATAGAAAGCAAAACAAACAGGAGTTAATGAGTCGTGATTTATCTGAGTGCTGCTGGAGTGCAAGGGCGCCGTAAAGGGGTGGAAGGTTAGGACGATTCTAAGGGCCCAGGCTGATGAAGGGCCCAGAAGAGCAGACCCTCTTTTTCTTTTCTTATTTCTTTTCTCTTTTTTATACATACGTTAAATGTGCTAGGGCCCCTCATACACTTAATGTGTATTTTGTCTGTTTTGACCATAGATTTAATATTTAACAAACAAATAATGTATTTACTGTTTAAGTCACACCCCTCCCCCTCACAATGGTTCATTCCACCTGCGCTGTCCGAGCTACGCTCGCTAGCGTAGCGTCTCTTGCTTATTGCATTTGTTATGATGCAGTGCAGATAGTGACACACGCAGGCATGTCACATCAAAAGTCAGGGCATCAAAAACGGAAAGAAAAGAAGGAAAGAGAAGACCGAGAACGCCGAAGTCGACAGTATGTCACAGTTTTTCAAAAAGAAAGGTAGCCTGCCCTATTCCTGTATTCCAAAACTTTCAGACTTACTTATTTTTGTTGCTACATGACCTTCTTTTATCTAGCTAGCTTAGTAAAATAATTACTGAATTATGATTTACATCCAACAATAATAACATCTCTGCTGTCTCCGGGTTATGTCTCGTAGACACAGATTCAGCGGCCGCTGCACACCCACGTCCTCCTTCCCCCGCGGCCCCCGTCCCCGTCTCAGCCAAACAAGGTGAGCCTGAGCGTAAAACTTCACGAAGATTGAAGGCTCTAAGCACGTCTTATCTACTGTGTTCTCCACATGATGAAAACTTTACTAAACAAAAAGTAATCTACACGCTTCAAAAATTACAAGATGCAGCTGCAGAGTATTTTTGGGCAGGTCTGCATAGTTTTGCGAATATTTTGCACATTGCCTGTGACCGTTGCTGGGGGCGAGAGAGCATTCAGTAAGCTGAAACTGATTACAAATGATCTTAGGTCTGCTATGTTGCAGGACAGACTTTGTCACCTTGCCATACTATCCATTGAAAGCAAACTGGTAAGAAAGCTGAACTTTGATGATTTGATACATGATTTTGCCAGCAGAAAGGCACGCCGCTGGGCCATTATAAAGTGATGTTGAACATAACTTTGTTATACCTGGATCAGAGGTTCCGTTAGACTGGGTTGTAAAATGTCGGCCATTCACAAGAATTACCGGCCATTAAAAATATATACAGTAGCCTATAATGAATGTGGCTTATTATCAATAACAATATTTATTTAGACCGAGCGCTACACGAGTGCTTTAGTGAGTCCAAAACACGGCTATTTCTAATAAAAGAATGACGGGAGAAAAATGTAACAACAACTCAAATCCAAACATAAAGTTGTGCGCGTGGAGACGATAGAGGCAGCAGGTGCCACGCGGATGTACCCGCTTTACAGAAGAACGCTGTCCAGATCTGACCGCGCATCAGCTGCACACACGAGGGCTGGGCTGTAGATGCTTTTCCGCGCTTTAACGTGGCTTCAGGTGTAACATTAGCAACGTCTCTAACGAGTAACGACAATGCTAAAGTCACCAAAAGTCACTCTCAAGCGATGCGCCCCGGACCCAGCTCTGACACACTCGAGCGGCTCCAACACCGGTGACTAAACCGAGGCGTCTGCGCAGACTGACCGAGGGAAGCGCCTCTAAACCCGGCCACTCTCCCAGGAAGAGCCGCTGTGGGACTGCGCGTCAGTCTTACTGAACACACAGAGTTTACAGAATATCCTAATCGTATTCATTAGCTGCTGAGTTCTTAACACACTTTCATGAAAGTAAATGTACCTGTAGTTCGCCGTTCTCTTGGAAAATGTGAAGAACCACGAATAAAAAGCGTAACATATCCAGAGAGCGATGAAGGCGCTTCAACTGCGCTTCGTAAAATGGGCTTAGGGCGTAAGTCGAAACTTTTTTAGATAGAAATATTGAACATTTTTTAATATTTAGGCCTGTCTCGAAAACACTGTGTCATGTTAGTCACTGGCTTAGGTCAAATGTTAATATATTTTTCTATATTCTCTCCATATTTTTTTTTACCGTCGGCCAATTTGGCTGATGGAAATCATTTTTACCGGCCATTTGCTTTCACACCGGCTAACGGAAACCCTGACCTGGATAACAAACAGTTTATGTCTGGTTCAGTACTTGTTTAGTCCTGGACTGGTTTAGGCCTGGCATTACTCCTGGTGTGTCTTGATTTTGAGCCCTTTTGGCCTAGTTTTAGTCTTGGACTGATTTAGTTATGGGTCAGTTCTAGCTGATGTTTCCTGATTGAGCAGTTGGACCCAGTTAAAGCTTGTTCACATAAAGTATATGTCAATATGTGTACATTATGATCTGTTGTGTTTGCAATTGCAATTGAGATAATAAATATTCTCCCTTTATGTAAACAAGTACATATTTCATAGTTTTTTCTTGTTTTTGTAGGCTTTTACTCATCAGACATTTTAACTATGCAATGTGCTAAGTATCTTTTTAAAGTATACAGGGCATGTTTATTGGGTTACATTTTATCTGTAAAAAATGTAGGGGACCCAGAATTTTTTGTTTCCATAGGGCCCAGAATTTCTGGCGGCACCCCTGCTGGAGTGACTGTCACTGAGACAAAGGGGTGAAATGAAGCTTCAGCGCAAATTCAACCTGGAAGACCTACTTGCAGCCTTCAATATCCAATCATCCAATCACGGCCCCATCTCGAGCCGCACCTTCGAGTCAGCCAATCACCGCAGCTGCTCATGCTGCTTCAGCCATTCATCACCCAGGATCCCCTTCTTAAGCTCCCCGGTCAATCACTCTGCCGTTTCCCAGCCGTGCTGCAACCCTCCTCCCCCTGGCCTCTGCTCGGCTCTGCTTGTCATGTCGACTGCCGCCCGGGTCTCTTTCTACCACCACCAGTGTTCGGGCTCCGGGGGAAGATTCTGGCTATCATCCATCATCACCATGTATTCGATATCATCAATGCAATCTTCCGCCGGGGTCTGAGCCCCAATCATGATTCATGTTCAATAAAGCTTCCTAACACATTCTGTCTCTGTGAGTCTTTTCAGGTTGAAATGTCTTCCAAATATATACCAATATACCGTCTATGGAGCACTTCTAGTCTACAAGTTTTTGCAAGGAATAATAGTTTTGGCAATTACAGTCCTGGTTGTTTTGGTTCAATATGTTTACTGTGAATGTGTATTTTAATCAGAACGAAATAAGATTTAATGAAGGCCGACACGAAATTAGACCTAGACTAAACCAGGACCGAAGTAGAACTTTACCAGTCTATAAGAGCAGATCTAAAGAGCCATTGACTACAGATGCTAGTGTTGTCAAAGTGCACACAGGTGAAGAGGTGCAGCTCTCAGGTCAGTTCAGTTGGTTCACAAAGGCTTCAGCAGACTAATTCCTAACGGCCCTGTGAGAAAGGTTGCCCTAACAAGGTCAAACGTCAGCATTATTTAAAATGTCATCTATACGACCACGGTGTTTGGTTCCACTGAGTGTGAGTTGGCTGCTGTTCCACTGTATACGTATCATATCGTGGCCTAAGTGTCACATTTAATTGGTGTATTCCCCCAAGTAAATAAAAAGGTGACATTTTCTCTTTGGTGCCTGGATGGAATGCTAAAAAAGACGCTTCACTGAGGTTCCTGAAATGTCAAGGAGGAATAATTTTCATCACATACTTTGCCAGCTCTGGTACATTGGCCTGGCTCAGCTCTGGGAATGCATGAAAGGTCACCGGCACATTTAACTTATTTTATGTCAACATTTGGCTCCGAATCAATACCAGCTTACCCGTGATCAAAGATAAGTAGGCCACTGCTAAATCCTCTATTTCTCAAAATACTTTTAGGTGTCAATTCCTACCTCGGTCTTGCATCATCCATATTTTGGAAGCAGCATGCAGTATAATGCTGTGAACCAATGTACCGGTAATGTTTTGGAGACTATTTTAGAACAACTGGTTGTGCAATGTTTGAAAGCTCACCTCGTCTTCGGTTTGATTCCTGGAGAGGACCCTTTTTGTATGGGTCCTCCATGTGTATATGTTGATTTCAACAGGATGCTCTGGTTTCACCGAACTCCATAAACATGAGCGTGTTGTTGGCTCAATGTGCCACTCAATGTGCCACTCATGGGATTTATCTTTTTTTCTGTACTACTTTGTTAAAATATTGCATTTATGTATGTAACTTTTAATTTAGTGGATTATTTAACAATTTAATCTATCATAATGTCACAAGTAAATACTTTCAAAACTGTGTAAATTAGGTCTGGAAGCTAAATAAAGAAGGCAAAAGTCACATTGTGCCATGTTAGTAGTACTGTATCTGCCTGCCTACCTACCTGTTTTTGTCATTTGTTTTTAAACCTTTTTACAATGGGGTCCTAGCATCCTAATAAAAGTCCTTTCCAGATTGATTTTACTGTGCTAATGTTGTTTTGCTCTGTAATGCCAAGCTAGCTTAATTGCCATCGATTCCGGACTTGGTGGAGTCCAGGATGGTTGTGTAATTTTTCTTTTCTAATATTAAGTAACAGTCACAGTAAGTGGTTATAAACTTGCCAAAGGACTCAAAATCACTGTAACAAACAAACAAACTCTAGTTTTTGCATCTGGTTGTTATTCTGGATCGAGGAATTTTCCACATATTATTGTAACACTAATGCTTTGGCCGAGAATCAATACAGCAGCTTTTCGTTCATCAAAGATAAGTAGGTCATCGCACATTTTCTCCTTTCTCCCCCGAATACTTAGATGTCAATTCCTAGCTCAGTGTTGCATCATATTTAGGTGTTGCGCTCATAAACACTCACAGTACAGCCCTTGCAGCACTATAAACAACTTTAAGCAGCCTGGAAAAAAAACAAACAGATAAAAGCGCGCCTTTGACATAAAAACATGACAATTTCTCTCTAAGAGCCTCTCAGAAAAATAAATCCGCCGAGAGAGAAAAGGGCTTTACTGAGTGAGCAGTCATCATTGAATAAATCCGTGTTATGTATCACTTGGCACTGCTCTATGGCCAGCTTTGAGCCAATGAATTACCTGCTACAACATCAAAACAACTCTTTGCACTGTTCATGCATTCATCTAAACAGCGACAGCGTGTTCATCCAGTGCTTTATAATGGGATGATTAGAAACAGCAAGACTATACTTAAAAGCACACCTCTTCTATGTGTTGCCTGCGTGGCATGTTAAGTCATGCTGATCAAATTGATGCTGCTATGGATTGATGCCTCCATAGACAAGGATTTTCACTGTCTTACCCTTTTGAACAATCTCCACTGTAAGCTTCCTTGTTTTGGGATTTAGGAATTACGGGAAACGTAGGCTGGAGTTGAAAGAGCCAACGTGCTAAAGATGTCAAGAGGTGTGGAGGTTGGTAGTTTATGTGGGTTTAGGAACATTGTGGATGCAGCGCAGTCAGTGTCCAAATACACAAGCTGTTTGCATAATAGGTAAAGCCTGCCGCTGCCGTGTTGTGATGGATTCATCAAGACAATTCAAAGCCCAGAACAATGAGAAATCAGAAGTTGGCATGGGATGCAGCTGTCTATGGAATGGGCCAAGCAGGAGATTACGCCGAGCATTGCAAATGAGGGCAATACATTGTACAACCATCAGGCATTTTATTATGACCACTGACGGGTGTTTATCTCCTCAGCAAAATCCATATTTGTAGGTGGGATATACAGTATTATATAGTGGAAAATAACATTTACTAAAGTGTCATGTTGGAAGGATAACATGTAGGTGTAAGAAAATGTTGTGCAAAAATCCATGTCCCAAAGTCAGACTTTATCAGAGCTACACGTCAAACAAACCAATTAGCGACAAACAGAGCCTGAAATTTAAAACAGTGAAACGAAGCCGCCAGACATTTCCCAAAATGTTCCACACATGTCCAAGGTCCATGTCTATTATCACACCCCCAGCTAACAAGCAAGTGTCCAATTAACAAACAAGGGGCTTAACAAGCTCTGATTGTTTAACGACGGCTGACATTAGGGGGGCGATTTTAGCCTAATGATGAATTCCCAACTGGAGGAGAAGATGTGTATGACAAGCAGCAACGTATCCCCATTATTACAATTTGTGATAAGGACGCTGCCAATATGAATACTGGGGAAGTCATTATACTCACTTTATATAATGTTAAACAATGCACGACATCCTTATGTGTATTTATTCATAATATTGGAGGTGCCCCAAAAAACAGACAAAACACTGAGCTGAA
Source organism: Neogobius melanostomus (assembly GCA_007210695.1). Lineage (NCBI taxonomy): Eukaryota > Metazoa > Chordata > Actinopteri > Gobiiformes > Gobiidae > Neogobius > Neogobius melanostomus. The sequence continues at coordinate 7,204,560 of VHKM01000058.1, forward strand.
GAAATACCAGAAACATCAACGTGGAACTAAAAATAATATCCTGAACAAGATGAAAAAGCTTTTGTGATATTGTACTCACTATACCTGATCAATTTAAACATTTCTATTCATGGGCTCTGCAAACAAAACAACCGTCAAAGTTTTGAACATACTTTAATACATTCACAATCAGCATAGTTATTTGAACCGGTGGGGAAAACGGCTGCTATCGCATGACTATTGAGAACAGAGCAAGGCCATGTGTAAGTCTGTGTGATCGCCATAAAGCCTTCGCCTTGTCATAAAGTGAGCGTAAAAGCGGCAGACATTTCAGCAGCGCAGTCTGAAGTCGAGCTTCTAAAGCCCCTTTCTTGCTCCTCTCTGCCTTTTGTTCTGCTATTTACCATCAAACGCACCAAGACCATATATAGGAGCGCTGGAAGGAGAGGCAGGGAGCGAGAGAACGATGCCTCTAGGCGATCCAGCCACTCTCATCTCCTCTGCAGACATCAGGCGATTCCAAATGGCCCAGACAAATGCGCCGTGTGAAGACTCCGAGACAGTACTGGCAGAACCTCCACACTGGCTCCCAACACTTTGTGACAATTAAGTGTGTGAAGAGAAGCATGGCTATGAATGGGATCCAAATTTAGGTCTTAATTAGAGAGTGCCACTTACAGAGCTGCAAACTCCAGTAATCTGTTCTGACAATTTTAGGTCTATGAAGCTTGAAAAATACATTTGCAAGGAATAATTGTCATTTAGCTGTACAAGATGTGGCAGTGGTTATAATCTTTGTAGATATTAATTGCTGTTTTATTGTCTTAATTCTTAAACTACAATTATACAAGATAAATACGAGCTAAAGATGTACGTGTTCAGTTACATATTCACACAGTAAATTTGTTGTTTGTTGTTGTTGTTTTTTGCTTTGAACAGCCCACAATATGAATGTTGAGCTTCATTTAAAGGGGGGTATTATGTAAAATCGACTTTTTCAAGCTTTATATCATGTTATTATGTCATTCCCTCATTAAACACATGCCTGGAGTGTTGCCTTGGCTCATTCACATATTTTTGAGTAATCAGTAAAAACTTAGACGGCAGCCATTTTAGGTGTAGCTATGCCTCAGCCCTCCTAGGAACGCCCCCACCTCCTGGAGACGCCTCTGGACCTTTTGTCACCAGCCAAGCCACCAACCACTGCTCCTCAGCTCAGCAGAGCCCCCTCCCCGCACAGTGTTGTTGTTTAAATGCCACAGCAGTGTGCTGAAGGGGGCGTGTCGGAAAGCTTCTTAAAGAGACAGAGGCCTATTTCAAGACGTTCAGTACAGCCATTTTGAGAGAGCAATTTTATTCAAGGCAGTTATTTTAATTTACTGCATATACAGACCAACAGAAGGTTACGTCATCATTGTAGTATGCTATAGACTGGTGCTATGTGATTGAAAAAGCATAATACCCCCCCTTTAAAAACTGATGTTGTGGTAACAGTTTATATAAAATTCTCTCTATTTTTGAGCCTCACAATATATGTATAGTGCATTGCATACAGCCTATTTGAAGCATTGGTTAGAGCCTATTTGAAGCTACAAATGGCCGTCCCTGGTATAGATGTGGTAAAGATGACTTGCATCCAGTATCTTAATGCGGAAGAAATGTGATTTTGGTGACTCTGACTATGCCATGATTCTGTGTGCCAGTCCGAAGCTCTTCAAGAAGCTCATTCAATGGGATGAAGCATTGTTCTTGACGTGGAATACTGAAAATAGACAGAAAATGTCAAGTTCAAATTAAGTGTGTCACATTTGCTTTAGATGATGAAGGAAGGAAAGTGGGAGGGAATTTGGACATCTCTCTGTAGATGTTGATCCCATTATATTGCCAAAGTGTAGATTTTTACGAGAGTAACATTATTACAATTGTACAAAACAGATTGTTATCCTGTTTCCATAAAACACAAAAGACTCTGGTTGGGTGTGGCTGTACAGGTATTGTTTATCATCCTGTGGACTCTGTTAACAAGTGCTTTAAAAAGTTCATTAGTATTAGCGCAAAGGCATCATGTCAAACCAAAGCAACAGAAATAGTGGCATTTTGGCAAGTTGTAGGAGTTCTGCCTTAGTGCGCTGCTGGTACATATTCATCATGTTTGTGACAAGTGGAGTATGATGTTTTTAATTGGTACAACCTCCAGTGGCACCGGAGCTGGGTCTTTAGGGACTGCACAGCCTTATATCTGTGTGCAAATATGCATTGTATATGCATTTAAATGAACGCGCCTGATGCTGTGTGTCTAAACATGCCACAATAAGCATAATTGCAGCAAATATTGGTGCCTTGCTTTCTGTGGAGGCAAAAACGGCATTTGATCAGAAAGGATACAAATAGTCCTGCGTTGTACAGTTGCTAAACACCCTAAAGATTAAAATGTGGTGTGTACGGTCCAATGTTTGGATTTTGTTGTTGATTTTGTTTTGTAATTTAATCCATGTTTGAAGTGCTTTAGTAGTAGTAGTAGTAGTCGTCGTAGTAGAAGTTGTAGTATTTACTGTTAATCATCCACATAACCTAAACCATCTCCTTACTAATATTTGGTCTCATAACTTAAAACATTTAATTTACCCTCTCATCTGAGTGAGGTGTGTTAGCGCTTCATTCTGCACTTCCTGGTTTTATCGTCATTGTTAAAACCCCAAACTGTCCAAATTTTTAAAGCCCATAATCCAACATTATATCGATCCTGAGCCGTTCTGCTCAAAGTGTGTTTGTCAGGCCGAGCTGAAGCTACGCCAGAAAACAAAACTTAAACACCTTATACCTGATTTATTTTTTATTTATTTTTTATTTTTATTTTATTTATATTATATTTATTACGAACAATGAAAAAGGGAGCCACTATATTTGTAGCATCCCAGTTCCTCATAGTGACAGTTTATTGGCACATTTCACAACTTGCAGGTTCACTTTTCAGGGTCCCAGTCACAGAAATGCTCCAAATCTTGCCCCAAGTTCATGAAATTAATACAAATGCTTTATAATTTGGTCCAAGTTGAAGGGGCCCCAGAGGATTACCTTTAAACCAGTGAGTTTGTAAATTAACAGTCAATCAATGTAATAGAATAACAGACAGTCGCAATAATCATGGCGCACATTTCAGGCAAAAGACTATATTTTTTGACAATGAATGGAGCTCAAATGATTGTTTTGAAATGAAAACAGAATACAAAAAGATAATCCAAGGGTCATTCTGTTGTGTCCACAGTGCGCTCGTTGCTCACACCAAGGCACTGCTCAGGGAGTTTGTGTGTTTGCTCAGACACATAAGAAATTAGAGGGAACATTGATGGACACTGTGTGAACCTTGTCTTGACTCGTTGGACTTCGGGATTCAAGTTTGTACTGGGCAACATTGTGGGTGTAATGAATGTCTAATGTTGTTTTATATTGTGATAGACACTGTGGAGACACTGCAGGTAAAAGGGAGAAAAGCTGTAACTTTTGCCATAGATGACTGACATAAACTGTCATTTTATTTATTTATTTGCATGAAAATGAAAAAAAAAAAAAAAAAAATCCCATCCTGGAACCGCCACCTTAACGTGGTGGAGGGGTTTGAGCATCCGAATGATCCTGGGAGCTCTGTTGTTGGGGGCTTTTTGGCTCTGGTAGGGTCTCCCAACAGATCCTAGGTGACGGGTCAGACAAAGAACAGCTCAGAGGCCCCTTATGAGAGACCAACAGGCCCGGTTAGAACCATGAGGACGTCCTTCTATGGACCCACCACCTGCAGGAGGAGCCATAGGGTCTGGTGCTATGTGATTTGGGCAGCTCCAGCAGCTGCCCCCATGACCCGGCAACGGACAAGTGGAAGAAAATGGATGGATGGATGGAGATTTGCATGAAAATGGCCGAAATTGTCTACATTTTCAGCAACAAAATATAATGGACAGAGCCAGGTTTCGATCTACGTGCGATGTGCGTGCACCATAGACATACTATTAATAGACCATCATTACTCACTTCTCTCCGTTTACCACAATGACCACGTTCAAAGGGGAATTCATGGCGGATTTACAGGCTCCTCCTCCCCTGCTCTGAGAAAGCATGTTCCTAATAAGGGCATAAGTGCGGGATCTTCACTGTAGGCTCGGCCCTTGCGTGACGTGTAGCTCGCGCAGCTCCAATGCTAACAGTCCGACCCTCATTAAGTACGTGATTTCTAAAATGTATCCTACGATAACCAGCCCGGTGCCTCTGATTTTGTCTAACCCAGCGTGATCACAGGAGGAATATCTAGCTGTAGACACTTCCAAAAAATTAGGCACCGGGCATTAAAGTTGTTTTTAACGTGTCTAAAGTGCAATGGATTCCAATGGGGGCCTAGCGGCTATATGGCGGTACTACAGCAATGGCAGCCTCCAGTGTCGTCGTCGCAAAGCAGAGCAGCCAGCGGCCATTGGCGTGCACTCGCACAATCATTAAGTCGTTTCTATTGGAATTTGTCACCTATGCCTGTAGCTTAGACCTTGATTCAACCCTGTTTTATTTAATTTAATTAGCATTTAATTTAGGCCCTTGCATGAACAAAAGTAAAGCCGTCAGCTGAGAAAAATTATACTAATATGATCAGAAAGCTCACTTAGACTTAGATATGTGTTTGTATTCATTATATTTGTAAAGCAAATAAGGGAGGAGGGGAGAAGTTACAGGGGCTGATGAGAGTTCTCTATAGATTTGGCCAAGACTGTGGAAAAATGTCTTCAGTTCTTGTTGTCGCTGTAGGACGATGGCTTGTCCGCAGCAAAGGCTGCGATACTGACATACTGTACCAGCCATCTGAAGCAGAGAGAGATAGACAAATAGATAAATAAGGCATGAGAGGAGAAGTTACATGTTCTTGCATTATTATTATATTTCTTATCAGTGCAAAAATTTACATTTTCCATTATATAACTGTGAAATGTTGAATCTAAACTGTTGTCTGATTTGCAATGTTTATGGCAAATTTATGTAAATTGTAAGGTATTGTCAGGTAGGGCTAACCCTAACCCTAGGTAAGGAAAAACGGAGAGAAAAAAGTTATTCACTGTAAAATAAAATAAAAAAAACATTTGCAGTAAACCTATTTACTTTTTCAGTAGTACTGGATAATTTGCAGACTTTTTTGTTACAGGGACTCTATCCCTCGCCTGTCTTTCCTTCCTCAATTTATTTTGTTATTGTCTGTAAACATTCATCGCTGGAACAACAGACAGTTTACTCACGATGTCCAGTAACATTACTGGAGCCCATGTCTATATCTGCTTGGGGTGACGGTCTCCAAAGGCTGCCATGAGGAGACTCTCTGGATGAAGAAGGAAATGTTAAAAAAACTCCACTCCAAATTAAATTAATCACATGGATGACTGAGGATGTCCACTGTTTTGACTGTTTTGCTCAATCAATGGTTTTGTATAGCCCAATATCACAACAGGAGTTGCCTCATAGGGCTGCACCGAACATTAAGACAATAAAACAGAGCAGTAAATAAGACAATCTAAAGTTCAGGCGAATCAAGTATCCAGGCAAACATAATGTCCAAATAAGAGTCAGCAGTGGGTGGCGACGAGCGGCGCGGGTGTCCCCTGTCCTTAGACTCTCCAGCACGGCAAGGAAAAACTCAAAAACCCGGTGGGAGAAACGAGAAACCTTGGGGAGAACCACAGAAGGAGAGATCCACTCCCTTGGATGGTAGGCTATAGAGACCCAGGGCCGATGGAGTCCCTTCAGCAGACGGGCCAGGATCGAGACCGTCCAGTCCTTGTTGTCAATCCAGTAGGCAGGGTTCCTCTGTTCAGCTATCCTCTTCTTCTGAAGAAGAAGAGGATAGCGCTCAGTGTGATAGTGTGTGGATAACACCCAAAGAGGCTCTATAGGCAGATGAGACTTTAGAGATACTTCAAAGAATAGAAAAAGGGGTATGTCTAAAATGAAATATCTAAAAGTTGTGAGTCCAATCAGCGAGAAAGTTCAGTGTTACACCGACTCCATATTTTGTATGGTTTTCACTATAACTTCCTCCCACATGTCCAAAGACATGCCACCTTTAAGTTTTAATTAATTCATGTGAGAGTGAATGTCTTTTCATCGGCATGTACAGTAAGTCTAATGTGCACCCTGCATAGAAGCTGCTCTGAATAAAAACTTAAATATAAATATCTTCGATTTGTATTCCACTTTTCAATAAATCCAAGGTTGCTTTGCATGGTCATAATCATCAAACATGGAATAGGCTCTTTTATTCACTGTACCCCGTATGGTAAGGCTACAATTATAATCCTGAATAAATATGTAGAATGCGTATCTATCCAAAAGGCCATGTATATCAGCCAACCTTCTCTTTCAGTCTTTTCAGCGCTCTCCTCTCTCACACACGTTGAGGTCCCTTGCCAATGAACGCTACATTGTTCTTTCTGCCGTTTGCACTCGTTTCACTCCCTTGCTCTCTCTCACTCCCTTTATATGTCACTCTCTCTCACTCTGGCCTCCTACTCAATGAACCCTACCTCCAACACATTTGCATCTTTCTAAATTACCTTGATTATTTCTGGCTAATTAGCATAAGCGTATGGAAATTAAATTGGCTATAATGCCACGGTAGCTTCAAGGTGTTTGCCATGTGATGTTTGGATCACATTTGATGATTTCTTACAAGATACATGTTCATTTCTGGGCAGTAAAAAGGCTGATGTAAGACCCCAGAAAACCTTTAAGATGGTTAATCAGAGAAAACGTTTGTTACATTGGCTTGAAATTCAATTAGATTGTATTCCACTGTCGCTCCGAATTGATTAATGGGCTAGAAGCATCAGAGGTTGACTTAATAAGGAATCGCAGCTGGACATATAGCACAGTTTCATGGTCAAAGCTAAATAAATGAGCAAACTAAAACTAAATAGAACCTCTTAATAATAAAGCATTGTCCTGATTTCGCTTTTGAGGCTAAGGCGCTGCACACAGTAACCATGTTCCTTCAGTTTACATCCCAGCGGTGCCCCTTGGTCCCTTGTAAATTCACATACGCTAATAAGCCAGACATGTATTATTAATTTGTATGTTCAAAGTATTCCCCTGATTTTTAACCCCCAAACACCACCAGCATCAGTACCATTGCTAATGCAAACCCTCTGAGCTTTCCTATTCTCTAATGTCCACAGGACGGCCACTGATGTAAGAAAAATTTAATTATTTTGAGTTTAAGTGGAATTAAGGGCCCTGACCAGAGATAAATGAACGTGTAGACTGCAATAACGACACGCTCACAAACATTAAATAAATCATGATTTTGCAAATAAATGGGCAAGTAAATTGAAAATGGAAAATGGAAAGCAATTGATATTCCTTTTATAATATTCCAGAATTCTTAAGAAATTATTTATATTCACAACCATCTATCTAACCACCGATTGTCTTCTTCTTCTTCTTGTTCTTGTTCTTCTTCTTCTCCTTCTTCTCCTACTTCTTCTTCTTTTTCTCCTACTTCTCCTTCTTCTTCTTCTTCTTTTTCTCCTTCTTCTTCTTCTCCTCCTTCTCCTTTATCTTCTTCTTGTTCTTCTTCTTGTTCTTCTTGTTCTTCTCCTTCTTGTTCTTCTCCTTCTTCTTCTTCTCCTTCTTCTTCTTAAGGCGGTTAACGCTGCAGTGTGTGATTTATATATTTAAGATTTGTCAGAGTGACAGCAATGCTAATGCCGCTAATGTTCATTTCTGATACAATCAAACCCCGTGGCCAATGTGCGGCTCCAGATGTGTGTTTTTAATGAATGAGACAGAATTTGCAGTTCTTGTGTTATATAAGCTCTTTTTCACTAGAGCATCTTCTGTGATGCTACTATAATAGAGTATAGCCTGTATCTTGGCTGTGGTGCTGTTATAAATGATCTGATTCTGATGATCTGATTTCAACAAAAATTAAACCTAAAGCCACACATTTTCTTCCTTTAAACATTTCATTTTTCTTGAGACCTTTTTTTTTTTTTTTACCCAAACCTTCCAAGTTACTGATTAACTTCCCAGTGTCCAGCTGCAACATTAATTCAGTAGAGACATAATATATAGAGCATAGTCTATAGATGCACACAGTCAGAGGCTGCACCAAACCTGGGAGTTTTATGGTCCTTATCTGAGTTAATGAATCAAGACCCTCTCCAGTGCGCACTGTCACATCGTCACAACGCTTTAACAAATGTGTCCACAACGGGGCTATATTAGGTTTCCTCTCACATTAACAAAGAAAGCCACACATTTCAGTGAGTTAACCCTGGGGATTGTACGCATGTACTTTCAAATATACATGAGAATAAGTTCATTTGTGCTTCAGTGACTTGCATCGTCTGTTTTACACCGCACATGTCTGATGTATGATACTTCTAGTACCATACTTTGGGGGGTAATGATAACATTTATGAGCATGATGCTTTTTCACACAGAAAAGCTGTAGGTTATTGATGAAGCTCACAGTGTGCCATTACTTATAAATGAAAAGATGGTGAGAGAGAGAGATGTGAGGAGAAGGTATGGATATTATGTTGCGCTCAACCCTTGAACTATCTTTCATCAAAGCCAGTGGCTGGAGATGTCATAGACAGGTTGTATAAATGTCTCTATCAGAGGTTCAAACATTTCTCAACCCACAGGAATGTAATTAACCACAACAAAGTCTTGGTTAATTGGAAAAAGTGCAGAGCTATACTTTATGTATATCGTTAGCAGGCTTGTGTAATACATGATGTTAACTGAAGAGGATGAAAGGACAAGTAATGGGAGGCCAGTGTAAAGAAATGTAGAGAATGGATAATGGACAGACGATTGCACTTTCAGCATATTATGCTGTAAGTGCAATTAGGTAAGACAAACATGTTCCATTAGGGACCAACAGCAACTACAGTATTTCATTTAAATGGAATTTTTAGTCCCATCATATCTTTAGTCACTATTGTATTATATTTCATGCAATAGAAAAACAAAAAAACACACACACACACACAAAAACCCCATAAAAACACTATATAAACATTTTACATCCTTTTTTGCTTAATCTACTTAAAATGGTGGATTCCAAAACTACCCAATGTGCTTTTTGGCAAACCCAAACCTTCAGTGATTTAAGGTTTCATTGTTGTGAAACGTTATTCAAAATGTGGGGGAAACGTTGCATTTTTGTAGACATTTCAGAAGGAATCATGTACCTCAAACACCATGCAGATATGGTTATATATTTATTCATTTATTTAGGGTGCTGCTTTCTCTTAAAGTAATTATAACGCCCAGTTTAAACAGTGTAAGTCCATAGCTGCTTTAATTTCGCAGCAGATAGGGCAAATATTTGGGGAAAAAATAAGTTTGAGACCACTGCTTTACTGTTTATCACTAATTGAAGTGAAGAAAAAAAGTCATGACCACCTACAAATCCCTCACACCATGCATTCTATTTCTACCGTTCAAACAACATGATTAGATAAGCTAATCACTCCTCTTATCCTAATTGCTCTCAGTGGGGAGCAAATAGTTATTAATGTATGAAGAGCAGAAGAGCAGGATTTTTTAAGCGTTAGGTGAAACACGACAACAACAACAACAAAAACCACAGAAATAATAAAAACAGATTGAGGTCCATACTGTAAAAACTATTCTTTATCTGTTAATGCACCTCTGAGAGAAACATCATACCAATGCCATCTCTCTCTCTCTCTTTCGCTTCCTTTAGTTTCCCTCTCTCTTTCCCTCTCCCTTCCCTTCCTTTAATTCCCCTCTCTCTCTTCTTTGAATAATTTAAAGCAGCGAGGGAGAGTGGAAGTGCGTTTATTTTGAGTGTGTTTGTGCTTTAAACAGAATGCCTAATGATTGCCGATGGGAGAAGACTGCATTAATCCCATTTATGTAGAGACCTTTTAGATGTACTGACACCCGTGGCAGACAAGCTAGGCCCAGGAACAGTGCCCCCCCGCCCCTCCTCCCAAGCCCCCCTCCCCACCCCCGTCCCATCACATCAGCACACCGCCATATCACTCATCATAATGCTTGTGTTGTGTGTGTGTGTATGTGCGTGCATGTGTGAGTGCTTGTGTGTGTGTGAGGATCAAAATGGCAGCTTGGTGCCTACTGTATACCTCCACCCTGGATCAAGGAGAGGCCTTTGGGGCATCCCCCACGCTCACTGTGCATGATTGGGGGAGAAAATGTTTTCATTAAACACAAAGTATATGTATTTCAGACTATTTCTGCATTTTCACAAATGTGTGGGGAGAGGTCTTTGAAAAGTCTTGCATTTGTTTTTGTCCAGGGGAAGAACATATTGAATGCATAACTGTGTCTTTTAGAATTTTTCCTCAAAGCTAAAAAGGCATCAAACAGCATAAGAATGGGGGAATATGCATCTCTGTTTTTCTTGTGAAAGTTTGTCCCTATGGCTATTTGGCATTCGCAAAACAGTAATATTGCATCAGATTATGCAACTATAAGAGCGACTTTCCAAAAGTCCATTCACACCGGTTACAAATATGGCTGGCATGTATGCTTTAAATGTAGAATAAATCAGCAGGAGCAGACAAACGATTAACAATACATCAATCATGACATTGAGCACTGATCACTTTAAATAACATGGTTAATATGATAACTAAAACGGGTCATGGGCCTACCATCTTAGAAAGGCAACATATCAACATAATTTGTGATACTTCAGCTACTGTGAAAGCGATTGAATATGGGTGAAGTATTTATCCATGCCTCATTCATTATTCAGTGCACTTGAAAAAACAAAATGCTGTTATATGTGATTTTTTTGTGCATTATATGTGTCCTAGATTCTGCATGGAATAAACATCTCAAATATGTGAATAACAAATATCCAAAGAATAAAAAAATAAAAAAAACACTGGATTATTTGTGCAAACCACTAAAATTGAATCCAAATCCACATTTCACCACCACATTTCCACATTTTGCTCATACTGGGTCAATAAAGCATACATCATCACTTACTCTATTTCCCATAAAAAAAATATTTACCATAAAATGTAAATCTGATCAGTTTTATAGTGTTTCTGAATCGTTTCCATCCTGTTTTGCCCTGAAAAAATGTGATAACTGAATATTTCCTTGACCCTTTGGTTTGTTTCTTTAGGTGCTTTTGCTTTTGAGTTTTGAATAAAAGACGATTGCCTTTTTATATGAATTCTAAAGCCATTTTATCCATCTTTATAAAGCAGTTAGTTCAATGCATCCTGCCATGGCCGGTTGGATGCTCCTTGACACAGATGATGTTTGTTCCTCACCTGAACACAACATTCGTCTTGCATGTTCACCTGCCCTAAGCATCTTGTGTGGCTTTGTATACTGAGTCCTGGTCTATTATCCACTTCAATTTGCTGTGCAATTTCTCAGGCGTCTGTAGCGCTCCCCTATTCAAACTTTTCCCTCACCACCTCCTTTCTGGGCTGCTACACTGCACAAATGTGTTTTGCAAGCTCTACAATTGCACCACTTGCTGAGCTGCTGGTGAGTAGCTGTAAGGTCTCTGGCTCTTGGATTTACTTAATATTAAGAACCATTTTGTGGCGTGTGTTAGCCTCGAGTCTCTCCTTGATGAATTTATGAGCATATGGAAAAAATCCTCTGCAGGTCAGCATATGGCAGCAAACAGAATTCAAGATTTAGTTTAGATTAAAACAAAGAAAAATGAAGAAAAACACCCGAGGACCTCGCGCCTCCTCCATCCATCTGTCGTTTCCCGTAGAAACTGGAGGAGAAGTAAAAACAAGCGTGAAAAAATAAGTTTAACATCTGATGAAAGACACAATGCTGCAGGAGAGAAGCTATTTTGTCAATGCTGCTGTATTGCATTCACAAAATGTTTGGCACTATGTGTTTTTGTAGTTTGTTTTTTAGTTTTTTTCTTTTTATTCTTCTTCTTACTTAATAATCAGTGTTAATTTCATCCCAAAAGGTCTTTGGAATATAAATTTGAATAGATTATAAACTGAAGATCCCTTATTTAAATTTCATATAACATAATGCATGCCGCTAAAATTGTAAGATGCATCCATCACACATACAAAGGTACAGACGTATATGTACATATATCATACTTTTACACCAGTTCTTGTGATTACTCACTGTCTGAAGAGTGATTAGTTTGAATTAGCCCACAGATGTCTGTGTTTATGTAAGCACATATGCACACGCTTTGAAATCAACTTTAGTCTAATCCTGTTCCACGCTTTGACAGTCTTACTGAAGGGAGGTATTAGCATAACTAGCTAGAGCAGCTCACTACAGGGGGCCTGTGTGATTCATACAGTGCATGTGTGTGTGAGGTGCGTGCATATTGAGACACTGAGCCTTATGAAGAGCAGAGGGCGTAAGACCTGTGCAGTTTGCTCCTTCAGCAGGACTCTCATTTACACCTACGGAGGTGGGATCTGCAGTCACACTCTCAACAGAGTCCTGAAGCATATGGCAGCAGGGCACTGATGTGACCTGACATGTCACATAGCCTTCATCTTATTGGCTTTAATACACACTCATCATCTAATAAAAGCCTGCCTATGGAATCAAATATGGTGGCTCAGTGGACCAAAGGCCTCTCTCTCTCTCTCTGGGAATTATGTTGCAAAATGAGTTTTTGATGTACATATAATTTTCACCTTTCCACCGCAATGGGCCCACTAGAGTCTTCAAATTCTAGTTGCATTATCATAGAGTATGTTTTTTCTTACACTACAGTCTGTTGGTAATATCCAGGGATGCCTGGGTTTGCCGTTGCTGGCCTGTCAACTTGCACTGTGCATTTGGTGACATGTTCAAAGGGTGTACACAATATCTTGGTCAAAGCAGCCAATTCCACATAACCTTCTCTTGAACAACGGTAAATATCGTGTCATTATACAAGGTTAAAAAACAGGCAAACATGGAAAGCATATCTTTGAATATTTGCGTGAGTGTCTGTCAGGGTGTATGGGGTTTGTTTGTGGGCTGAACCCTGACTCGCAGCAGGACACTGCAGGCAGCAGAGCACACACACTCTCTGCTCCTGTAGTGGCTCCTGGCACCACGCCATCCTGTCTGGGTCTGTCTGTGTGCAGGGGGCGAGCTGTCTGCCCTCATCAGTGCCAACATGTCGCCTATATGTACACTCCTCCAGGGGGACCTGTGCGTGCACTCCCGTCTGCCTTTGCGTACCCTGCGCTCAATACACACTGACCATGTGGGAACAACAAAGCTCATTACACTGGTGACCCCAATCCCATTTGATATGTGTGTCCACATTTATCGGCGGCCTTTGAGTAAACACACAGTGAATGCAATAAACACAGCTAGAGGGAAACCGGCACTCATATCGATACACCAACACAAAAATATATTTATAGGCTGAACACCACTGTTGTGATAAATCTTTCATTTTGGCAGATTGCTGTTTCCAGGATTGGGGTAGTTTGAAATGATTACAATTCTTAACTTAGGCACAAAAATGTTGATGACCTCTTGTGCGCAGATCAGCATTATAACATACTTCTGGGCATTTGCCAGAACAAATCATCAGCTACCGAGTGCGCGGTCACTTTTATATAAATTTAGCTTAGGTTTGATACAGTATAGTTCAATATAAAATCAATCAATCAATCAATCAATCAAACTTTATTTATAAAGTGCTTTTCTGAAAGGTATCACAAAGTGCTTTACAGATTACAATATTTAAAGCAATACGCCCCGCATCATATATATATATATACATACACATATATAGATATATATACACATGATATACAATATATAATTAGGACTAAATAAATATAAGCAGTTAAAAGCTAAGCTAAAAAGGTGGGTCTTGAGCCTGCTCTTAAATACATGAATGTTTTCTGCGGTCCTGAGCTCCTCCGGCAGGCCGTTCCAGAGGCGAGGGCCGTAATATTGGAAAGACGCCTCGCCGTGAGTCTTTCTGTTGACTTTAGGAATAACTAGGAGACCCCTGCCGGAGGAGCGAAGGGGCCGTGAAGGTTCATAAGGTAAAAACAGTTCTGAAAGATAAGAAGGACCAAGACCATTAAGACATTTAAAAACCATTAAAAGAACTTTAAAAATGTGTAAATATATATGTAATCATGTAAAAAAACAACAACTTTGAGATAAAACTTTAGTACCTCTGACCCCAATTGAAACTACTGCTTTACATAGCATTACAGCAGCCTTTTTGTGCTATTCAGCTTTGCATAGAGACCTTGGAGATGTTTTAGGTCAAGTTGAATTCTTGACGGTAAAATCCTTTTAGCAGAGTACAAGTATAACTCCTGAGTGCAGCTTGTAGAAAGAGCTTTATGGAGCCTGTTGAATAAGATTTGAACAAGGTTTTCCATCAGCAGCTGCCCGGGTCAGCATGCCTTGACTTTGCATTATCTCAACTTTTAAAGTGTTTTTCCATATCCTGCTAGCCATGCTGTCTAACTGCCCATGGTCATAGCCGGCCTTCTCCCTTATCATAGCGTTTACATTAGTAGCCTGGCTCTGACAGTAACTCTCTGAGCTGGCATTTGCAGAAGGGCAGTGTCACACAGATGAAATCACAGCACATTAAACTGATGTGTTATTTACATAGATACAGGGCAGGAAAGCAGCCACTGCTATCTCATTGTTTACTTATTTATAGCCGTCTATCAAGGTTTGTTTGTCTCAGTAGATGGGGAATTAAATGCCGTTCGCCTTGTCAGCCAATTATTGATTTATAATTCAAATGATGAGTCTTTTAGATAATTTCTGTAGAACGGTCAAAGCGTTTGGTTGCCATGATATTGAGATACATTTCTGAATACATTCAAGTTGCTTAGGTTTCCTCTCGTCTGCATCCATGTCACCTGCTAAGAGCAACACACTGAAGCGACCCACACCTCAGACCAACCCGACAGCTGCACAGTGCACGTCTGCATGATGTTATGGCTCTCAGTGAAATGTTGATAATGCGTGTCTAGCTATGAGTTGTCGACAAAGTGTATCAGTCTCCATTCAAGCGCCGTGTGGTTGTCTCAGACGTGTGAATTATATTCTCAGAGTCCCATCGCCCTTTGATTTTTTTTTATTTCACATTTATCCGGCTTGTTGATTAAACATGACACTTGTTACAAAATATGTGCAAGGGAGCCCAATTTATTCAGTCCCTCATCTAAATAACACAATAAAATAAATTAATTTATAATAATAATAATAATAATAATAATAATAATAATAATAATAATAATAATTACAGACTCAATCGTTGCATCGGTGAGTCAAAATTTTCCAGGCAAAATATCTCACAGTAGCAAAAAAAAACACCTTTAAGAACTGAAGTGGCCAAATTACGCCAACTTTAGTCATTTTTACAAGTTACTCTTAATGGCGTTTTAAAAAGTTTACACCTCTAGGCCGTGTTTTCAAATGTTTGCCTTTTTACTTACTTTTACTTTTTGCTTCATCCGGCGCCACATTCTCCTTCCCTCTCAGGGCGGGGACAGGCACCCACAGCCTCCGCTCTGAGCCCCGGGCCTGAGCGGGGGCTGGTGTGCTCGGGCCGGAGACAGGCAGAGGTAGACCAGCTCACAGTGCGCTCAGGGCGGGGACAGGCGCTCTGAGCCCCGGGCCTGAGCGGAGTCTGCCGAGGTGCGCTGCGCTCAGACCGGGGACAGGCAGCCTCGGACCCGGGCTCAGAGCGCAGCGGCGCGGGGAAACAGCGAGGCACTGAACCCCGTGTGTCATGTCAATAGCGACGTATCAAAAGTTTGGAAAGAAACAGCAATACAGCGCAGATAAACGGAGCGTTCACAGCAGCAAAGCGAAAACGTATAACTGACACGTTTATAACAATGGACTGTTTTAATTGACGACACTCTTTCGTGAACGCGCAAAACGAAGGGGACAGGCGAAGCGGAGGCTAAGGGGTAGAGCGGGAGCATCGATAAGAGGGATCGATAATGAAGTAGACGTACGGTTCTGATGCTTTGCTCAAACAGAACCGGGTCTACTTGCCCGAGGCTTGTGTTTAGTTTAGTTCACTAGTCTGCGTCAATCCATTATTCTGGAATTGATTTGCCTTGACTGGATGAGCAGAGTGACCAATCAGGTGTTAGGACCCACCCCTCAAACTTTGATGGGCGAGTTTGACAGATACAATTAATTCATGAAACACTGCAACACAGGACCATGAAATAATTAATTAAATAGATAAATAATTATATATATACATTTTCACACAGAATCATTGGTAATTTAATTGATTAATGAAACATTTAATAATACATTTATTTATTTATTCCATATGTCATTAATGAATGAAACATTTAATTAATGAATGACACATTTATTTAATTATTTAATGGTGTATTTATTTATTTAATTGTGGCACTTTCAATCCTCCATACCAGCCCACTCCTTTTGAGCAGAATGTTTACTGCTCAAATAAACTAATAAACTAAACTAAACAAGACAATATCCAGCTGATTCGATGGCCAGCTGGTAAAGCTAGGCCAATCACAGCGCTCATAGTGTGGCAACAGAGAGACGCAGACTTGACAAACGTAATCGCCCAAAACTAGCTTCACCGACCTCCAAAAACTGCCCAACAGTGCTCTTCTCACCCAAGTACAGCATTGCTTTAAATAAAAGATTGTCTTGAATTGAGATGGGCGCATTGAGATGCCTTGTGTATGAAATGCGCGGTATAAATAAACATGCCTTGCCTTGCCTTGAATATGCTAGAGTGGGGTGACAATGGCTCAGATAGTAGATCCAATAACTTGAGAAGTTGGCAGTTCGAATCCCAGCTCCCGCAGGTGCAAACTGTCATTGTGTTCTTGGGCAAGGCACTTCACCATTGCCTGTATGAATGCACTGTGTGAATGAGTGGCTGCAGGTGGGTGGAGGGGCCTATGGCACAGATTGGCAGCCTCGCTTCCGTCAGCTGTGGCCACAATAGTTGCTTACCACCACCAAGTATGGAATGAATAATGACTGCACAGTGTAGCCTTTTGAGAAACTTTTGTATGTAAAGCGCAATACTTGTGTAAGCAATAATAATAATAATAATAATATCCATCCATCCATCCATCCATTTTCTTCCACTTGTCCGTTGCCGGGTCGTGGGGGCAGCTGTTGGAGCTGCCCGAAACACATTGCACCAGCCCCTATGGCTCCTCCTGCAGGTGGTGGGTCCACTATTAATAATAATAGTAAAGCACAAAACAGTATTTAATTCACACAGTATCAAATGTCTCCGATTTATAAACTGCTCTAATTGTATTCTGCGCTCTTTTCTTAGAGCTGTGTCATGCAAAAACAATTCTGCAAAGACTGTGATTAATACTTGAAGCATGTACAATAGGGACCTCTATGGTTAAATCATTGACAGTATATTTAATGGGTTAAATGAATAAACATTCTGAAACTCTGGACTTGGACTTAACACCACTTTCACCTTGTGCTGTTTGTATAATATTTAATACTTACAAAATTATACTCAAATGTTTGTTAGTGGGGCCAAGTTTAGGGTCAGGTTCAGAATGCATTATACCATAGTGTGCCCTTACAGAACTACAGTGAAACATTAGCGTGTGTATGATAACAGACAGGGCACTCTCATCCCAGCGGCAGCGGCGTCCGGAGCTATTGAAGTCGACAGTGTGCGCGCTCCGTGTGCCGCCCGGGCCATGCAACACTGATCTTTATGTCAGCTCTGAGCAATGGCGGCAGCCTCCCCTCTGTCACAGCCCTGTTCATGTGTATGTGTGTGTACATGACAAACACAATAAGTAGACAAGAGCACTGCACCAGGCTTTGAACTCTGTCACTTCTCTACAACTCACTGCTCTGCACTGTCGCCGCTATTTCTGACTTTGGTCATTTCACTTACTCAGTATTTTTTTCTTGTTTCGCCTCTTCTCCCTTTTTCAATTTCACCTAAAAGAAATGAAGCATTCTTTAAATAAGGTTTGAAGTAATTATTTGTATGACATGCAGTGGGTTGGTCCATAGGGTCTACACATGTGGTCTTACAACCTGGGGCTCTAATCACCATTAAAGGCTGTTTGATCTCAATGCACATGGGAAGGATTGAAGCTTTACCACGTCTTACAACCAAGAATTACCTCATACTTTAATTGAAATGCACAACACAAGAGTCCATTTCTCATGTACTAGATCACAAACACCAGTGGTGGTTATACTGGAGGATTGCGGGGAAAAAAAGAAGAGTGAGAATCCCTTCAATAGACCATTGATTTGTATGTTTACGAACAATGACAGAGGGAGAAAGTAAATCTTAAACAATTAGTTGGGGATCAAGCAGCTTCCGAACTTTCCTAACACGTTTCTAACATCTAACTTCATATAATTGTTTACTGGAAGGAATTTATAAGCAGGTTTCAAAACCTCCAAGGAGCAAAGCAGAGATTTACTGTTACAGCAATGCAACAAATGACCTTCTCAGAACACTCTTTTTGTCTTTTTCCACAAATACCTGCTTTTACAATATTCTGATGGAGGACAAAAACATGTCATTGCTCTACTAGAATCAAAATGAAGTAGAGGGCCACTAAGTGATCAATGTGAGAGAAAAGCAGGTATTTACCTGTATACATTTCAACCTAGACAAAGACAAAAGTCAATAAATCAATTAGAAAGATTTATTGACATGAATATTTTGGCAATCAGACCCCGGCAGTAGACATCGATATACGGATTATAGTTAGTAGATGGGTAAGTTAGAGTTAGGGATGTCTTCCCCCGGAGCCTGGACACTGGTGGTGGAATAGGAGACCAGTGAAGGATATATCAGGGTGAAGCCATGGAGAGAAGAGGCGGCAAAGGGGTGGAGGTGGGTCGCAGCACAGCTGGGAAGCTGACGAACCATGAACGCTGGAGCTTAAACGCAGGACCGCGTGCGATGACTGCCTGCGACGCCGGTGTGGCTCTGGGCTGATAGGCTGAGGTGGAGGTGTGACCCTTGCAGACGCGATCATTAGCTGGAGGTGATGCGGCAGGTTGAATTTACGCCATGGCTTCATTTAACACATGTTTGTAAGGTATCAGTCACACTGATTGGATAAAATGTTTGTCCCTCTATTGTTAGTATGTTTCAAACAAAATAATGATCCAAACATACTCCCAAACCTAACAGTTTTCATCAGGGGCTAGTGGAATGTTTGGCCAAGTCAATCTCAAGCCTTAAGGTAAGAATCCCGCCAGAATATATTTAGCTGGCTAAGAACTTTGTTAGATGACCTAAGACCAGGACTAGAACTATTCAATGTAACCTGTACCAATGTTCACTTTAATGTGTGATTAAAACTAAAGATTCTGCTTGTTTTATGTCAGATCCAGATATAAATACCTCTAAACAAGTTGAAATGTTTATGTTTTCTCATATTTTGCATGTCCTCTGCACGAACAAATTATAAAATCACCATTCTCTCGTTTTTCTATGCGGGGCTGTCCTTGATAAATGTATCCTATCTGTACGTCTGCTCTATCTTGCTGCAGTCCATTACCCACAGGAGCGTTTGTGGGATCTGTTTAATTATACTTCAGTCGTTACGGTGACACTTCTCCTCCATTATTCAGTAAAGCGTGCTGGTATGAGACTCCACTGTGTGAACTCTGACTCCTTGGCCTGGTAGTTAACCTTCCAGCACCAACACGCCGTCCCATCAATACTCAGCCATCACCCACTCTGCCAATATCGAGCCTTCTGTCATTCACCCTCTACGGCCAGCTACATAGAATGTGTTTTAATCACACCACTGTCGCCTTTAATTAGCTGTAACAAAACCACTTTAATGTTTTTTAGATTGCTTTCTAAGAGTTTGGCTGCATTTTAGATTTAGACATAAATGGCAATCTCTCCCTCACAGCACTGTTCCACTTCGATGCCGTTTGGCCCGTGGTTTGTGGTCTGTAAAAGGCAAACATTTGAAAACACGGCCTAGAGGTGTAAACTTTTTAAAACGCCATTAAGAGTAACTTGTAAAAATGACTAAAGTTGGTGTAATTTGGCCACTTCAGTTCTTAAAGGTGTTTTTTTTTGCTACTGTGAGATATTTTGCCTGGAAAATTTTGACTCACCGATGCAACGATTGAGTCTGGTCACTGCAGCATCAACAAAATTTGTATGGCGGAGCAAACGCGAGGAACAGGAATTGGAGTAAACCAATCAGTGAAAGGCGGACGTGTATCGCTGTTTGTGGTGATATTTGCGGTTCCGCATCAATATTCAAACAGGGTTATTAATCCCGGCACTCATCTGCCGTCGATCTGTTTTTGGTATTTTACCTCCGATTGGGAAAAAAACCTGTCCATCCTTGGATTGTTATTGAGGGGACTTCCGCGTCTCAAGAGTGACGCTGCTCGCTAACGACACATAACTGCAAATAAACAAATCGGATCGGATAAGTCCGTTTGAGTTGAGCATTAGCGGTTAACTGCGGGGTGTGATGACCAGACTGATATCCCTGTGTATAAACATTGCAGTGGGGTATCAAGCCAGGCAGTTTTACTTGTAGTAGAGTGATCCATCTTAACCCACACAGTACAGTATGTCCGTACACATTTTGTGGAAGACAAAAGGATGGTGCGTATCGTCTGCAGAGTATTAAATGAGTGATCATAAACCCAGAAGAAGCAATGATGCTAAAAATAATTAGCCTTGTGGAGGTTAATATCATAAACATTACTGTCAATGTCTGGAATTTTGGAATGAGATCGGACCACAACAAGCAATTTACATTTGAATTTACATTTGAAAAGAATCTTAATCAGGGCCATGAATTAGATAGAGATTTGTTATTATTAGTCTATTGAGTTGAGTGTGTCCGAAGCCATGAAGCTTGAAGTTTGTGGCGCACACACAAGTGCAAGAGTTGCGGTTGTTCAAAAACGTGCATTATATTATTGTGAGTCTTTGCAGAAAGACGTGCTAACAGGCCGGCACTAGGAGGTCGGTTGTTACTTCCTGAAGAAGAGTGTGGAAAGGTAGAAGAAAGTGTCAGCTGCATATTTAATGCGTGAATCAGTCATGTTCAAAGTCTGGCCCGAGTGCCAATCACTGCACAAGGCCACATTTTATGCAGCCTGAAGGTTGTGCCTTAAATGTATTATGCAGTACTCCAGTTGAATAAATCCATCACACGCATTCAAAATAATATCTCCCTCTTTACATCATAGTGCCATTAGTTTTATGTGCACCAACATTTCAAGGAGAAATGTAAATTGCCATGTTTATTCCAGGAACCAAAATAATTGTTTATGTGACCACATTCACACATTCACCCATCTTTCTGACATGCTTTAGAATAAGGCAAAGTCAAGGTCATGTATCTGTAGGGATTGCATATCAACAGATGTACCCTGCAAAGTGCACCTAAATTATTAAATGTTGTGAAAAAGACCTTTACAGAACACCTTTTCTAGCTCCTTGGGCTTCTGTAATTTATTAAATATTGATTGTACAAAATTCAAATCCAGCATGACAAATTCTTAAAACATATAGATGCTTGCCACAATGTATGTACAGATCTGTGTGTCTATTTTGTCAGAACAATAATCTGAACACTTGGAACATATGCACTGAACTTCAGGCCAAATATCTAAACATGTCAAATTACATAAATCACTAAATGCACAACTCGTATTATTCAATATTATTATATGACTTTTTTAAGATGATTCTTTACAATGACTGTTTTTGTGTGATTTTTGCTCTGTAATAATCTTTCGCAGAGCACAGAACATCACTGTTAGCCCTTTGTAAACTCCCTCGGTCCTTCCCCAAACCCAGGCAGTGATGTCAATTAGCAGGCCTGCCTCCCATTTGAATATTCCTGATTATTATGCGGCTCCTGCTCTTACATATTCAAAAGAGGCTCCTCAATCCAATTAAATGGGCAATGTGCTGTAAAGGCGTGGGCAAATATGATTGAAGGCAGAGCTTAGGATGACAAACAAGAACAATCTGAGGGAGATGGAAAAGCGCTTGCTGTGAAGTTAATGGAAGTCTGTGCGATGATCACCGATGGAGCAAAGGGGGCTACAGTGCGTGTTTTCGTGTGTGTGTGTGTGTGTGTGTGTGTGTGTGTGTGTGTGCACGTGTGTGACATAGAGAGATAAGGGGGGAAAAAGGAGAGCTCAAGTGCAATATGCAATTCCGCTTGTGGTTAAGACCAGAAAAATAGGTCTCCGATTGTGTCGTGGATACATACGCTTGCACAGGCACCGTCGATGTGATTTAGAATGTTTGTGCATCTGCCCTTTCGGTTGTACACGATATTCAGATTGGTCGCGGCTGCTTTGTGAGCCGGAAAAAAAACAAGTTGTACATAAATATATTTAATTTGAAGTTGGGGAGACACAGGCAGTGGGAGAGAGGTGCCGCAATTAAAGTAATAACATTTCATTTGGGCACAAACAGTTTAGGAGCAAAAAGCAATTAAGCCAAATGCAATTGTGGGTAATGTAGTGCAAAGACAGCAGGGGAAAGACAAAAAAAATATATTGTTCAACCTTTAGACTACCACAAGCATTGGGTTTTGGGGACGGCTTCAAAAGCACTGTTTTGTTTTTTGGTCGATTATTATATTTTTGACACTTTTCCAAACACGCAGAGGTTGATTGTTTATTGCTCGTCAGTACCACACAATCATGCTGACACATTCATATCAGCAAATGGTAAAATGTTGTGGCAAAAGACCAACTGAATCATTAATCTCCTGATTATAGGACAACTCGAGACCACTGTCACAAGCAGAATTATAGTTTAAAAAAAAGATAGTATTTCAATTAAAATGATGAATTACATACAGATAAGTACATTGTTGGTCATAAATATTGATGTGTTATTTTAAATTAGCACTGACCGTCTATGATGCCCTTTACTCTCCATTTAGTAACAAAGCAAAGCGTGTGTATACTTTGGCAAATGCATAGGAGCTGTAGTGTCTATAATGTTGTGTGTCTTGGCGTGCCCTTGGTTCAAAACCCAATCAGTGTCTTTAAACTC
This sequence comes from Neogobius melanostomus, assembly GCA_007210695.1. Lineage (NCBI taxonomy): Eukaryota > Metazoa > Chordata > Actinopteri > Gobiiformes > Gobiidae > Neogobius > Neogobius melanostomus. The sequence continues at coordinate 7,227,592 of VHKM01000058.1, forward strand.
TGTGCTCACACGCGCTCCTTGTGCCACTGTCAGACGATCAGCCTGATGAATGCCTGGCGTCCCACCGGCTCTCTAAATATGCGCAGTGAAATGAGCTGAAACACGCTTTAATTAAAAAGTGGAGGCCCACCAAGATGTGATTAAAGCGCCGTTCAGCGGATTAGAGCGACTCGCTGAGAGACACAGACACCGAGAGAGTACATTATCAAGGTGCCACTTCTGCATTCTGGTTTCTGATGGGCAGAACTAATGCATTTTATGGAGGAGCTTAAACATATCGAGCTCCAAGTGAAACAAAATGTTTGAAATGTCACACTGCTGGAAAAAACTTTGGGTCTTTGCAAACTATTCTGATGATGATGTTGATGTTATAGGATGATCTAGTTGTTCAAAGTGAGGCAAAACATCTGACTGTTGTTCAGATGTGTCTCCTGAGTTCGAAAAAGTCAGGACTTGCTTCATTCAAATTTTCATCTTTTTTAACTTTTTGATCATTTCAGTAGTTTGTTTGATCAAGCGAGTGCTATACTTGTCATCATTTCATGTATTAAAACCCATGATTCTACCACATTTTCCGGATATAAAATATGTTTTGGAGCAGAGTGACACAGTTGTTTTAAGCTAACCAGCTCTGTCTGTCTGTATGGTATTCTGTATGTTCTGCTTTGAGGTATTGAAGTGCCCCTCTATGTGACAGTGATCTTTTAATTTTCCTTTAACCTCTTAAAGCAGAACTAAGTAGCTCATGCCCCTAGAGGCCATAAGCGTCATTGCAAGTGTCGTAGCATGTTGCGGTTTTTTTCCCCTCATTAATTGTCCGTAAGAGTAAATACTACGCTGACAGAAAAGACAAAGGGAGAGAGGGATATTGTACATTGTGCCACAACTCAATGACACAATGGAGATCTTTTTTTTTCACTCAAAATTGGCTGTAAATACTGCTAAAGTGGCGCTAGACCACAGTTAGCGTTGCCCGTTAGCCTATTAGCTTCTTCTTCGTGATTCTATAGTGTGTATTGCGCCTCCGACCCAGAGGCAGGGAAGTTGCAAGGGGGTTTTCTGGAAAGAGACACCAGGGGGAGATGAAAGACCCCCCAATCATCCCATTAACAGTTGTATTACCCCCAGAGGGCCTACGAAAAGGATTTATTAAGGTAAACAAGTTACTTAGCTCTTCTTTAACCCCCACCTAAACCAAGCACATTTTCTCCAGTTTGGCTTTACCCAAATTTAAAAGCTTCTTGAACAAAGCACCAAAACAGCAACGAAAACGAGGATAAAAATAAAAACAAAACAAAAAAGACCCCCGAAAAAGCAACAAAAGAGCGACAAAGAAGCAACAGAAATGTGCTGGAAAAGCAACAGAAATAACACTATTCCAAAGTGACAAAACCATGACAAAAAGCAAGGGGAAAATAAACAATGTAGAAAGCAACAAAAATGACAAAAACACGACAAAATAAACTGCGTAAGCCAGACAAAAATGAGACAAAAACTCTTGAAGTTCCATTTTAAGACGTTTTGTTGGTGATAGGTAACAGATTATATCCTTAAGGAAACTAGACTAAGCAATTTAAAACATCTATGAATATCTAAAACAAATTTTAATCTACTTGTGTCTAAACCATTCAGCACATGGCTGTCTCCGCAGTCTTCCAAAAGTCATCCACAAGCAGAAAACACAAGGCTCATTTTCCTGCCACTTGTGCGTGCCCTTTCCTTCTCCTGACATTATCTTTCCCTCTTTGACTCGCGCGTTTCTCATCATGCCTCTGCCCTCGTTCTCTCCAATCCGACCTGTGGTATATATGTAAATAGCCCAGAAACATCAGGTCCTATAGCATATGGATGTCACTTCCCATATTAATCAAATCCTTCTGTGGGCTATCTCCATTCTAAAGTGGGATGGGGTTAGATAATGCGCAGCTCCAGATTGTTATCCGTAGATAATCTCTTTAACATCAGCGTGATTAAAGGCGCCGTGTTCCAGCTTTAAGACCCGTGATCCTGTTGCTCTTTTTATCGAATCTCCGAGACAGCGCTCGGGCGAACAGGAGGTGGCAGGGATGATGGAGGGGTGGGAGGAGGCAGGGTGAAATGAATGAATGGTTAAATAGGTGAATGGGATCGGCTGTAATTGTGGCTGTGTTTTGTCTTTCGGCTAACGGGGACGGATCTATAAGGAGTCGATATGCGTATAGGGAGAAAACAAAAGATGGGAAACAGAGGTGAGGGTCTATGGTAAGGAATTAGGGCAAAGGAGGCCGGGATTAGTGGGAGATGGATGGGATCAGACATACAGATGTAGGGTAAATGAGAGTTTCTCAAACTGGGGTGCAGGTACCACAAGAGGTCCTTACACTGTTCTTGCATCTGTGCAAACTCAGATCGTTACTGCGGCAGTGACCAGTACTTGATTTCTGAGAGATTAGTATCCATTTCTGATATAGATACTGTATATTTACAGTCGGGAAAAGTATTTAGTCAGCCACCAATTGTGCAAGTTCTCCCACTTAAAAAGATGAGAGAGGCCTGTAATTATCATCATAGGTATACCTCAACTATGAGAGACAAAATGAGAAAAAAAAATCCAGAATATCACATTGTCTGATTTTTTATGAATTTATTTGCAAATTATGGTAGAAAATAAGTATTTGGTCAATAACAAAAGTTCATCTCAATACTTTGTTATATACCCTTTGTTGTCAAAGGGTATATACTCTGTATATACTGTTGTCATGGCGACGTGAAAACAGGAAGTGACCTCGCTCTCTCCTTGTGCCGCTGAGTTTTTTTGCCTTTTTCTGCGAACTGCATTTGTGGTTTCTGTGTTCCACATTGTTTTTCTGGATACTTTTGTACGTCTTTGCCATGTTTTGTGGAGGGTTGGTGGATTTGTTTACTTAAGAGTCCAAAATGGTCCTGAAGAAAGCAGCTTTTTAAAGGTAAACAAAATGCTAGCTTATCACCTAAACCCATTTGAGACCTAGACATTTCTTCTTCTGAGACACTGAAGAGGCACCAAGAGTCCCCACAGCTGCAGCACAGTCGAGGCGTCACAAGAGGAGCTACAGGAAACAAGTAAGGGACAGACGAGGAGATGGTGAAAGACTGTTGTGAAGCGGAGGGAGCGGAGCGAGGAGGAGGAAGGAGGAGGTGGAGCTGACCAGTGCAGGACACCACGCTCTGAAACAGGGACAAACCCAGGAGGCGCGGCACCATTTCTTCCGAGTGCTACAGTTCCCCCGACCTCCAAGGTCATGCGGGTCAGGTTGACATAGTGGCAGCGCGGCTCAGCCGCAGCAGCTCAGGACTAACACCTGAATACTATTTCGTTGTACAGTTGTACAATGACAATAAAGAACTTACTTACTTACTTACTGTAAGTCTTCACAAGGTTTTCACACACTGTTGCTGGTATTTTGGCCCATTCCTCCATGCAGATCTCCTCTAGAGCAGTGAAGTTTTGGGGCAGGCGCTGGGCAACACGGACTTTCAACTCCCTCCAAAGATTATCTATGGGGTTGAGATCTGGAGACTGGCTAGGCCACTCCAGGACCTTGAAATGCTTCTTACGAAGCCACTTCTTCGTTGCCCGGCGATGTGTTTGGGATCATTGTCATGCTGAAAGACCCAGCCACGTTTAATTTTCAATGCCCTTGCTGATGGAAGGAGGTTTTCACTCAAAATCTCATGATACATGGCCCCATTCATTCTTTCCTTTACACGGATCAGTCGTCCTGGTCCCTTTGCAGAAAAACAGCCCCAAAGCATGATGTTTCCACCCCCATGCTTCACAGTAGGTATGGTGTTCTTTGGATGTAACTCAGCATTCTTTCTCCTCCAAACACGACGAGCTGAGTTTTGTCCAAAAAGTTCCATTTTGGTTTCATCTGACCATATGACATTCTCCCAGTCCTCTTCTGGATCATCCAGATGCTCTCTAGCAAACTTCAGACGGGCCTGGACATGTACTGGCTTAAGCAGGGGGACACGTCTGGCACTGCAGGAATTGAGTCCCTAGCGGCGTAGTGTGTTACTGACGGTAGCCTTTGTTACTTTGGTCCCAGCTCTCTGCAGGTCAGTCACTAGGTCCCCCCGTGTGGTTCTGGGATTTTTGCTCACCGTTCTTGTGATCATTGACACCACGGGGTGAGATCTTGCGTGGAGCCCCAGATCGAGGGAGATTAATAAGTGGTCTTGTATGTCTTCCATTTTCTAATAATTGCTTCCACAGTTGATTTCTTCACACCAAGCTGCTTACCAATTGCAGATTCAGTCCTCCCAGCCTGGTGCAGGTCTACAATTTTGTTTCTGGTGTCTTTCGACTGCTCTTTGGTCTTGACCATAGTGGCGTTTGGAGTGTGACTGTTTGAGGCTGTGGACAGGTGTCTTTTATACTGATAACAAGTTCAAACAGGAGCCATTAATACACGTAACGAGTGGAGGACAGAGGAGCCTCTTAAAGAAGAAGTTACAGGTCTGTGAGAGCCAGAAATCTTGCTTGTTTGTAGTTGACCAAATACTTATTTTCCACCATAATTTGCAAATGAATTCATTAAAAATCAGACAATGTGATTTTCTGGATTTTTTTTTTTCATTTTGTCTCTCATAGTTGAGGTTTACCTATGATGAAAATTACAGGCCTCTCTCATCTTTTTAAGTGGGAGAACTTGCACAATAGGTGGCTGACTAAATACTTTCCCCCCCACTGTATGTATGCTCTCAGTTGTCCAGAATTTTTCATTGTATAGTACATTTTTCAACTCAGTCCACTCAGCAGTATTTGAACATCTTTTTCATGATGGATAGAAATAGAAGTTTAACTTCCCCACCTTAACCTCGTGCATTTTTTCCAGTTTGGCTTTACCCAAATATTCTTCTGCTAGACTGGAGAGCTACCGTGTAATGCCTCATTTGAAAGAAAACTGATTGTAAATGTTTTGTCGTGTTGTTGGCACTGTTTTATTCTGCTTTTTTGTGTGTTTTTTTTCTTCATAGCTTCTTTGTCATGTTTTCGTCGTGTTATTGACACTTTTTTTGTCTCTTTTGTCACTTTTTTGTTTCATTGTCATCGCGTTTTTTTCCTTTCGCTTTTGGTCGCATTGTTGTTGCGCTTTCATCCTCATTTTCTTCTCGTTTTCGTCGCCATTTTTACGCTTTTTCAAGAAGCTTTGGATTTGGATGAAGCCAAACTGGAGAAAATGTGCTTGGTTCAGGTGGGGTTCAAATGTTAGACCACTTACATTTTCCTTTAGTGTAGTCTCTCGTTTATTCAAAGGATAACAACATTTTCAAGAAACGTGTGCAAGTCAAAATAACAATAACCTACCATTTGACGGTTAGGGTTAAGTTTAGGTTTAGAGTTATTTTCTCCAATTATGCATATCCAAATCCCAAAGCGTATTGACAGGAGAGCTTACAGCCTCTATGCCAGAGTGAAAACTCATTTGAAAGCCAAGACCTTCCAGTTTCAAAAGCTATGTGTAAGATCTGTGTGAGTGAAACACAACTTTCATCACATTTGCCGTTCCTACCCCTAATCCTAAGCCTAACGGTAAGTAACAGGATAACCAAAACAACAAAGAAGACTACCTTCATACAGTACAATCTACTATGTACGATGTGTATATCAAATGCACGTGTGAAATAAATAAAGGCCATTATTTTTATGTTATGTTTGTAAAAAGCCCAATTCTATATACACTATGCGATTGGTTTGAAGTGTAACATACAATCTTCTATAGGCTGCAAACAGTGACAGTGGTTAACAGAAGTGACCTGCTATGCCTGCTTTGACTCCATGCCCTACTAACATTTTCAACCTGTCAGTCCCCATACATCTCAGGTGTTTTTCCCTCCCTTCAAACAGTTACACATTCTATAGTAACATGGCATAAGCTCACTGCATCAGTGGATTTCTTGACAGTCACGCAACTTGTCTTTGTGAAAACACCACACAAGCAGGCAATGTCGGGCTCAGGGGCCAAATCGAGTTCAGCAGCATAAATCCTCTGGCCGCCAAGGTGATTTTGAGGAATGCGATTGTCCACCACAGTGATCAAATACATTTGTGAGTGACAGTGATTCTACCCCATCCCATCTTCTTCAGAGACCCGTATTGTATGAGTAAAAGCAGGGTTAGCCCAGGCATAGTGCATGAAAAACTCATTTCAGCTTTACCCAAGATCACGCTCTTTTGGTCATGACCCACATCTCACAAGTATGACCATGAGTGTATATAAATGGTGACTTTTATGACTCCAATCAGACAGACAAGTTATCTACCATTATATTCTTATGTAACTGGCCACGAACAACATGAAAGCCATTACAATAGGCTTCATGTTTTAATAGTTTGCTTCAATCTCGTACAGCCCCGGTGCAGTCTTGTCCATCTGAGAAGAGATTGTTGCATGTTACACTAGGCCCTGATATATTAGCAGACGCCCCCCGGACACTGTCTCACTTATGGCTTGTCTTCTTGTATTTGAGCCTATCAGACTGATCCACAGTGGTGCTACTATCTCATAACTCACACATACCCATTACCTGTGTCCCCACCCCCACCGTTCCCCCATGACAGGATCAGCGGGGGGTCCGACACTTCTCTTACCACATTCATCTCTCCAGCCCCTCAGTCCTGTCCATCTTCACTCATTTACACTTGCTTTCTGCGGCTCATGTGTCCACATACACTTGAGTGGTGACAGGCACAACACACTGGAGAAATGTGATTCACTCGAAAACTAGCGCCATATCAATCCTCGGTTTGACTGCAACTAATTGTGAATGATTTGAAATTGCAATTGGAATAGTTGCAATTACATCACAAAGGCTAAAATTAAATTGTCTTCTGCAAATAACAACGGATCATGTCCATGCAGTTTTATTACGCATGAAACCTGCAAACGCTGTAGTGTCGACGTTTACAAACATATTTTGAAAAAAAACATGTTACTGTGTCTTTTAATGTTCCTTTAAAATGTTCCTTTATTCGTGACCTTTATTAAAAGTCCCACTGAGATTAGCTATCTCTTTTAAGGAGAGTCCTTGCCCCAGAGGTGAACCTATTGTGAAACCTGTTATGCACTGGGAATTAAAACTAGATGTTAAAACACACATTGTTTATCTAATCGCGTTATTTATAACAAAATATAATGTATTTCAAAATTGTGCGGATACCTCAGTCTGACGGCAGACCTCTGGGGTTCTTGCATACTCACCCAGCATTTATCAGCGACTTTCATTATCTCAGTTTTCATTAATTAACACAGTTGTAGGAAATGAGGCCTGATTAATTGCAGTGTAATTTTGCTCCATTCCTGACTTACTGGAAATTGGGTTCATATGAGGTACTGTTATAGCCTAAAGCGCAAGTAATGTCTTTCAATTCTCCCAAATATATACTTTAGGAGACTTGTGGTGGCAGTAATCTTACATGGGGTCGATACAATATCTTGAAGTAATGATTTTTTGGTTTTGTTATGTGTAATTTGTGGATTCAATCAGGACGGTTTTACAGTCCTGCACAGGGAAAATAGTGTTAGATATTAAAAAAGGGGATTTTCATGAAGCTTTACAGTAGTCGCATTTGTGCTAGTACTCCAGCTGTAGCGACGGCCATCACCTCTCTCACATCTTCCATAACCCTCAAACCCAACCACCTTGCATCCCCGTAGCACTTTCACAGACTTCCAGCACATTGTGTTGGCCACTTGCTGCCACCGCTGTAGCACAGTGCTGAGCTTGCTCCAATTAATCATTCATTAGTTTTTTTTATTAAGCCTCTATATGGTGTAGCGCTGGCTGCCATGTCACCTGACTTCTTCTGTCACCTGCACAGCGGTGTGAACATCCAATATTGAAAAGGTCAACGTGTCATCGCTGCTGAGGAAGTGGGAGTTTGCGGCTATAATGCAGAGACATAACTGTCACTGCCCGTCCTGGAAAGTGCCATGTATGTAACTCCCTTTTTTTACCCACTACGACGAATGCAGCAAATGGATTACACATATTCGAATCTATGGGACCTGTGCATTTGAAGACAGCAACTAAATACTGTTTAAAAGAGAAGTTGTTTTGTTTTTAAATGAATTATTCTTTCTCTGACCTTTGAGAACCTCCCAAAAGTCTCCTGTCACATTATATTTCCGAACATGGATTTAATCTTGATTCCAATAAAAACACAATCGCCTTTGCTGCTCAAAGCCAGAGCTGTCTGCTTTTCAGGATTTGAGGGAGACAGCTGCTGTTCCCATACACAGTCCCACAGTCCCAGTTTAATAAAGCACCTCCACACATAAAGCACAACTATAAACTTTAGTTTAGCACACAACTCATGAGGGCCCGACTTCCTGCCAAACCTGTGATGTTTTATTTTCTCTCAGTCCGCTCTCTCATGCAGTACACAAACAGAGTCTTCAATAGCCTAAATAACCTCCCTTCATTTCACAGCTCTCACAGAAGGTCTTATTGATTTTTAATTCAATAATTGGTGAAATGTTTTTATCATCACAATACATTTTGAACATCAATGTCTGTATTTGCAGTCACGCTTCTGTCTGTCTTCCCCATGGGGAAACACATACAGTACGTATAACTTACCACCACCGTGTGTGGAGGGAATGAAGTACAAATTCCCTTAAAACTGTGTGAAAAGCACCATAACAGTATCAAAAAGTAAAGAGTTCATTATTTAGATTTCACTATAACTAACCTCATCCTTACAGTAATATACTGAAAACTTTACAAAATCTTTGCCTAACATATATATTTACTCTCCTGTGGACAGTGAATGAGTTGAACTAAAAATAGTAAAACGAGTTAAGGGGTATTTGTGCAAAGCTCTGGGACACATGGGGCCCCTGACAAGGTTCTCCTCCCACACACAGCTGCTGTCATGATGTAAAATGCTCCCCTTATGACGGAAGTGCACCTTTCTGCAGTGACCTTGTTAAGGTTGGAAAAAGACTGGTTCTGTTCCCCAAAATGTATCAGTACAATTGTGTGAATTTTGGAAGCGCGTCAACTAAAACACTCACGCTGACATGTTTGCAGATGCTCTCACAACGTTGCAGGGAGAAACAGGTCAAAAGTGAGGAGTGTGAAGGGAGGATGCGTGAGGAGGTTGTGTTGTTTGTGCACTTGGAGCATTACAAGTGTGAGGCAAACAGGATGGCGCTATGTCTCTTAACTGGATGACATCTGTGTTTATCACACGGTGAGAAACCGACAAGTTACCCGCCGTTGTGGCTGCCGCATGCCATTTACGTGCACCAAGCAATTAAAACATAATGTGCTAAATCAGCAAACGAGACCTATGTTTTATGGGTTCCTGTGGTTGGGGGGTTGCATATCAAAGGAATAAATGTCTTTATCGTTATCGTTAAACAGGAAGTACCGATGAATATAGCTAGGATACAGAGTTGAAATAACTTGCAACATAAAAGTGTACTGTTTGGGTGGGTGGGTTTATTATCAGTTGATCATCTAATGGTACCAAGTAAATGGTAAATGGTAAATGGTCTCAACTTATATAGCGATTTGCCACCTTCATTAGGCACTCAAAGCAAATCTGTCCTGCAGTTATTTTGGCTTTGCCAAGCTCAGGATTTGCAACATTTCCATTTCTGTTCGTTTTTGCACATGAATAATAAACATGGCTATGGTTGAGCCAAAGAAAATTGACATTTGGGCAAATTAACATTTGTTCTAAGGCCAAAATGTCATATATTGAAATCATTACAATATTTTTTGTAATTTTATCAGGTGTCGGCGGGGCATACAGTTTTGCTCTGGTAAATTCACTTGTGATCAGGTTGCACGTATCAATATGATTGTGTAAACTCTCAGTCGTACTGGCTATTTCCATTGTCGGAAATTATTGTTTAAATATCGTTTTGTTTAATCAGACTTTCAAACAATATCCATGGCAATATGTTTGTAATACACATAAGTCATATGCTATGAGCTAATGTTTTTTCATCAATCAAAAAACCATTAAACAAAACACATGATCTAACAGTGATAAACAACCTATTAAAATACACACATTAATACATATTATACAAGAAATTGAAGCACACTACAATAAAAAACAGTACCTTAAAGCAAAACGCTTTTTTTTTTTTTACTTAACAGATATTCTTAAAAATAGTCATACTCAAGACTGTAATAATGCCAGACTCATACTGTCACAATGGCCTTGTCCATACTTAAATGTATTTTTCACATGTATTTTTGACTGCGGTACACAATATCTTGTTGTTACTCTCGCAAGTAAATGGTTCTGCTCAGCATTTATAAGTAACATTTGTAAGTATCTTATGACCTATTTAGCTGGCTACTGCTTATTAATATCTCTACAAAACCTGAAATAACCTGGAGGACATCTAAGCTCTTACACATTTCATTTCATCCATCTCCACTCTCATCTCTCCATCTTTCTTATTACTATCCAGCTGTTCTCCAGTCCCTCCTCCGGCCATCATCCCTCATCCTCTTCCTTCTTTTGCCCTGTCTGCTGCTACTATAAATAAATCAAGCGAGATGTACCATCAGGAATGAATTTATCTGTTTGACGCATTTTTTTTTTCGTGCAACAATTTCCTGGGCAATATGTAAGTGTTTGAAGTCTAGGGCACAATCTTATCAGAGCTAGAGAGAGGCTTGGCTGGAGAATCTGAGCCAGCCTACCAAGTTCGTTGGCTATTAGTCATACTGGTAGCTTTGCTGTGCCAGAAATACAAAGTGTGTGAGTGAAGCTGGTACAAATTCCTTGTTTAACACAAGGTTTATATCCCAGTGTTTCCTCAAAATGCAGTCTACTGGTGGAATACCAGCTTCTTAAAGGTCCTATAGTATACTTTATTTTGTCTTTTTATTTTTATTTCTTGAGATTTGGGTAGGTTTTGCAACTTGACACAATATACCTGGTCCTAATATGCTGATGCTTTTTCAAAGGTTTTGCCATTTTAGTTCTGATTTAATTGAATGAATAAAAAGCCAGTTGTCAGTCCTTGTGTTATATCATACAATAGATAGATAGATAGATATAGATTCACCTCATTTCCTCATTTTGCAATTACCTATTACAGTGGAAACCAGATGTTTACAGTACACTATATAAAAAGACACATATGCATTTTTTTTTTACATGAAATTCTGACATGAAACCAGAATTACCTTTTCCTTTTTTAGGTGAATGAGACTTTTGAAATTATTTCTATTTGCTAAATGCCAGAAAAATGAGAGATATACGTATATAATTTTAGAATTTTTTCTGCTACTTTCTACAAATCCGAATTTTACATACACTAAGATTACTATACCTTTAAACAATTTGGGAAACCCCAGATTACAATGTCATGACCAATTATACGCAAGTATAAAAAAGATGGAAATGTTCAGCCATCATACAGATCAGAAAGAAGGCGGGTTCTGTGTCCCAGAGATGAACGTGATGTGGTCTGAAATGTGAATATCAACCCAAGAACAAATGCAAAAAACCTGGTCAAGGAGCTGGCTGAAACTAGTTAGAGTTTGTCATTATCGAAAATAAACATCAAAAAGCAAGATTGGAGTAAAGAGGGTAAACGGTAAAGACTTGAATTTTTTTAGACATATCCTGTGGTCTGACGAAATGTTTTTTTTTTTTTATTGTTTGGCCATCGTCACATTTGGAGGAAAAAGGGGGAATCTCTGAGAACATCATCCCTACTTTGAAATACGGGGGTGGCAGCATCATGCTGTGGGGCGGTTTTGCTGCAGGAGGGACTGGTGCATTTCACAAAATAGATGACATCATGACGAAAGAACATTGTGTGTAAATATTGGAGCAACATGTCAAGACATCAGCCAGGAAGTTAAATCTTGGGCGCAGATGGGTCTTCCAAATGGACAATGACCCAAAGCAACTGCCAAACTGGTTACAAAGTGGCTTAAGGATAACGAAGTCAATGTTTTGAAGTGACCATCCCAAAGTCCTGATCTCAATCCAGTTGAAAATGTATGGGCAGAGCTGAAAAGGCGTGTACACACAGGGTGGCTGACAAATTTGGCTTAGTTACACCAGTTCTGTTTGGAGGAATGGACCAAAATTCCTGCCAACTATTGTGAGAAGCTTGTGGAAGGATATCCAAAACGTTTGACCCAAGTTATACAGTTTAAAGGCAATGCTACCAAATATTAATGAAATGAATGTAAACTTTTGGCTTTGTAAAGTAATGGCAAATTAAGTATTTACCAATGCCTTTTAATTGTGTGTTATAACAAAATTCATGACAAAATGCGGTGAGATAATTTAATATGTGGCACATTATTACAAAATGCGTTTTTATTACTCAATGCGGCTTAATCCTCAGTCTCACCTCACACGATCCTTATTGAATTGTTTGATGGTAGTTGTTGTAATTGTAAATGATTTAGATGGAAAGATAGTAAATGGAAATTTGAAAGCTAAATATTTTCTGATGTGGAATCACTGGTCCAGCGTTAGTACAGCGCTGTATAAGCCATCTTTTGCAGACAGAATTGGCCTGGACAGACACATACTACTTGCCTATCAACCTTCCACACAGGCGAGCCACCATAGACACACAGACACACATATTGGACTGGGCCCAGCGCCTGCCATCTGCGTGTGTTTGTATGTTGGCCTATTGTACCACAGAATGTGTTACATTAATGTGTGAAAGGGACTGAATGGGTGTTGAAATGAGTCTTTTGATATTTGGAAGAGTACAGAAGGTCAGCCTGTTACATGCTGTCAGGGCCAGCGCTGTGTGCTGCACGCCTGTGGTTCTTTAAAGAAAGTTTAGACTGAAGTTGTTTGAGTGTGACTTGGACAGCAGTAACTATGAGATTTCAAAGCCTGGGTCCTTTTCATCTCTGTTTTGTGTGTGCATGGTTTTTACATGAAACAATATAGCAGGGAGTGTTACCTAATAGAGCTGTTCTCTGAGTTTTCTGTTGTCCTTTCTTTGTGGACAATTGGCTCAATAAAATTGGCAAAAGTATATTGCAGTTTATCTCTGTCTGTAGCCTCAAACATACCATATCATGATGTTTTTTTCTGTCAGTGCCTGTGGCTCCCGGCAGAATCTTGTTGCTGGAAGGTTGGTGGTTTGATTCCAGCTACAACCAGTACATTCTGATGTTGTGTCTTTGGGCAAGACACAAGTATGAATATGATAAGCGGTGTTGTGGTCAAATGGTCCCTTGGTGCAGATTGGAAGCCATACAGTATCAGTCTACTGTGGGGCTACTTATAGCTTATCACCGCAGTGTGGACGATGAATGAACAAAGTGTGTCCAAAATCATTTTCATTCTGAACAAAACCCTAACTGAGTGGCAAAATAACAACTTTCAAAACTCAATATTGCCACTCAAATTAATTTTACCACTCTCTATGGACCCGTTATGACATCACATGCATATGCATTTTTTGGCCTGGTTCCCCTTAGCTTCACCTCAATGAATCAAATAGCCTCTATGGGAAATCACTCTTATATTTTGTGTTTGTGTTCCGGAGAAAGTACAGCCTGGACTGGCTTTTCTTGTAGAGATGGTGTTGGTGGTCCAGTCCAGCTTAATGTCCAACACGTCACCGAGGTACTTGTAGGACGGTAACATCTCCACGCATATCTCTCTCAATATGCACCGGTTGAGGTGTGGGGGGCTTCCTTCTGAATCCAGGACCATTTCTTTGGTCTTCTGGACATTCAACTTCAGTTGGTTCCTCGTGGCCCAAACCACAAAATCTTCCATCAGCTGCCTGTACTCGCCCTCCTCTCCCTTTTTATGCATACCACAATGGCTGTATCATCCGAAAACTTCTGCATGTGACAGGTTGTGGTGTTGTGACTGTCAGGTTATTCTAACTTTTGCTGGGCGGGTTCCCACACCTGACGTGAGATGGGCTCACTACTGAAGTTAAGTACAGGATTTCACTCAAACTATGGAGGCTGGAAGTTGTCTTTCTCCTTTTATTTTAATTTAAATCATCCGTTGATTGGTTAGTTAGGTAGTTAGGTAAAAAACCTTAGTGGAAACACAGAAAAATACCCAATATAAGTAAGAATATAATATACAGATTTACAGGCAAGTATTATTTAAATGCAAAACCCAGGCATATATTTGTTACAGGTTACATAATCAATTTGTAAATGTGTATGACTTACTCAGTACATTTTAACCCACCGCATTATTTATGCTTTTTATAAGTTTTACAAATGATCTGATGGTTTAGTAAACAGTGATGAATTACTTAGGACTTGCTAACAATGGCAAACTGTAGTTTACATAACCCACGAAATCTGCCTTAAACCTGTGTATACCTTTTCCACACAACATAAACAAATCAATATTTACAAAGTGCTGCTGAACGCAGCATTAGCACAACAGGAACACATAGCCTCACTTTCAACATAAACGAAAGCACACGCTGGCGCTTACCGGCAGTCTCTTCAGCTCTTTAAAAGTGAGAACCCGGTCCCGCTCAGCGTTTGTGTTGGTTGAGAGTCTTACTGAATTTGCGTCATTATGAACAGTCCGGGTGTGTGCACCTGATTGCAAATTGGTTCCGCCTGGACTCGGGTGAGGGGGGCGGCAACCAGATGGGGAGGGCGGAGAAGACGGCAGATCACCGCACCAGTGACGGAAATCGGATGTGTAGAGTGTAAACAGAGCAGGAGACAGAACGGTCCCCTGCGGTACTCCTACACTACAGCCAAGGGTGCTGGAGATGTAACTTCCTATGTGGACGTACTGTAGCCTGATGGTTAAGTAGTCCATGAACCAGGACACCAGGAATGGCTCCACAGCCATCCCAGTGATCTTTCCTGCAGCAGGTGAGGTTGAATTGTATCGAAGCCGCTGGAGAAGTCAAAAAAGAGCATCCTCACCGCACAACCTCCTTCATTCAGGTGTGAGAGCATACAATGAAGAAGGTAGAGGCAGCGTCCTCCACCCCCACCCATTCCCTGTATGCAAACTGCAGCCTGTTGTTGAGCCAAAGATACATTTCTACCTCGTTAGATGATAAAATGTATTCTATTCCATTCTACTGAGTACACAAAGTTGGCATACTAATCTTGTGGCTAAAAGTCAATAAAAAAGATTTGCTCCACAGTTCGATAGTGACAAAAGAAATATAATTCTTGATTTGAAACTATTTAAATTCACATTTACGGTGTAAATGTATACTGTACGATATGTGTAAACATATCGTACAGTACCTGCTCTCACAGGTTGTGAGTGTGCTGGATCAAAAAATGGCAATAGATGCAATAATCAGTGGCTCCCAGGTAGTGACGTTTCGAGCAGACGAGTGCGGACAATTGTTTTCATGCTCAAACCTCCTAACTCCATGCTACCGCCTCCAGATTTTTAAAGCTCATGAACCATCACCAGGCCCATTTCAGCCTTTGACTTAAATCTGTGGCTTGTATTTTGTGTTTGCTATGGTTAATTCCCCCTGCTGCCATCGGAGGGGCCCCAAGAAACAAAAAACAAGATTCTTGAAAGAGCAGACCTTATCATCAAGTGTGTGTTCTTATACACATATAAATGTAAATGATAAAACCTGAAATATCAATGCTGATATGCCCAAAATCAGTTTTATAAACCAAAATTATGAATATTAGCCCCACTTTAAACTAAACCATATAACCAAACAAATATCTATACTAAGTTACTCACTCTGTGCTGCTCACAGTGGGTTCACTTTAAGCCCACATGGGTAGAGGGCCTATTTGAGGTCATTATGAGGTATTAGTTTGGCTTGGGAAATGACAAGGCTTTACACGGATGCTGCCGTCGCTTAGCAACCAAGGTAATTTTCAGCTGCTACCCCTGCTTCATTTAGGTATTTTGTTAATAAAACATGAGCGGGAGAGATATTTTTGTCTGCAAGGCATAAGGAGAAATATAAGGGGGCATCATTATAAAGACTACTGTATGAGACTGAATAATTAGCTCATGAACAATAAATAATAAAACAAGAATATAATGCAGAACTTAAGACATGTTGTTATTGAATGGTGTTGTGCAGTGTGTGTTTGAAGTTTGAAACAGAGAAATTGTGACAGCTAATCCTTGGGAAAAAGCCTAACACTGTTTTCACGATGACATGTAGACCCTAGCAGATCACGTTTGATTAAAAAGATGAGACAAAGGCATTACTATCCTAAGTGTAACACAACAGCGCCGGCAGTGACAGTTAAAAAGGTGCGGGCTGATACGGAGGCAGGCGCGAGGCAGAGCGGCTGTATAACATTGCACCATAGTGGCAGATAAGTGTTTTTCTGGTGGGGCAGATTAAAAGACTACAATTTCCCGATGAATATATTAACATTTTATGAGGCGAATCGGGGACTGGCAATCTCTCCCCTTGCATAAATAATGAGGTGGTTTAATATGACTGCCTGGTTGGGATTCTCCCCTGACATGTGTGAAATTGAATGGGATTGTAAATGGGAAAAGAGGAGGTGCTTGCAGAGCTGCTTTGGCTCCTGGTTTGTTGGCGTTTTCTAGATAGATATTGAATATGTGTGTGTGTGTGTGTGTGTGTGGTGTGTGTGTGTGTGTGTGTGTGTGTGTGTGTGTGTGTGTGTGTGTGTGTGTGTGTGTGTGTGTGTGTGTGTGTCCAAAGGCAGAAGTGTGACTGGCAATGAACCAGGACATTACACATGTGCACACCACTACATATACACGCTTAAAAACAAGCACCTTGTTGACACGCACAATTAAAGCTAAATTACTTGTGCCGCAAAATCATATCTATATTTACATTGCTATTTAAAGATGTAATGTTAAGTCCTAGCTATATGCAATGGGCCATTCCAACCATTATAGACAACTCTTTAAAAATATATGCTCTTAACCAATGATTTATGAGTCGGCGCAGTGATATCTTTAGGCAGCTGACTTCTGTGTAAATATTTATGACTGTAGTCTTGTAAATTTATGAAAAATCCATTCACCTTCAGGCCCACTGCTGCGATCAACAACACCATTTTAATTAAAAAGTGAACAACTTTGAATCTCCGGAAAAAACAGCCAGCAAGTTTCAATGTAATTAAATTGGATGTGTTCCCAGATGCGTTCAATGAAAGCGACGTTCCACTCAAGGTCCAAACTGTGCGAGAAAAAATGTCTCCTGCTCCCCTTTCAACCCAAGATGTACATACTATTACTATACATTTACTATGAGTGCCGCACAATCTCAATAGGCCATTCATGCATGTTTCAACACACGGAGAATTCTCGAAAATTATTGGTTGTATTGTGCTCACTTCTCCTTGACACATTGGTCTCCCGTAAAATTGCCATTGACCAGAAACCCTTTATGACAAAGTGGGCAAAGAGCAAAGCTACAGTGACAAAAAGAACCAAAACATTTTACAAAGTGATGCTGTTTTCTCCTTTTAAAGTTCAAGGTGAGGGACAATGGGAGGAGAATAATAAATCTGCAGAACTGCAGGCTCTGTCACAGATCCACCAAAGGGTTTCTATCACAGCGGAAAAGCAGATCACGACAGAAACGGCGGAGTCAACTATTCAAAAGATCTCTGCATCCAAATTCAAATATTTGTAGTATAGTCAACTTCAAGGCCTACATTTGACAATGTGATAAGTTAACATTTAATGAACAATGTTTAAAGTAAAAAGCAAAGAAGGAAAAATGTAACTATTTAATATAGCCTATACATTTTTAATATTTCAGCTGCATTGATTGATATTATGGTTGACTTAATTGGATTTTGTTTGTAATTTAAAATGAGGCTACAAAGTCTTTCAAAGAAAAGTGAACTGGAACCCCGCTGCGTATTTAAAACAGCCAGTGCAAAAGCTTGGAATAAAACATAGTAGATTTATCAAGTGTGAAGTTGCTCGGTTTAAATTGATTTTGATGCGTGAAAACACAAAGATGGTGTGAACCGTGGCGTTTGCAGTCCACCGGCTCGCTCTGTAAAAATGGACTTTATTGGCGTAAGTGCAGCTCAAAAAGGCATGACTACCCGATGAACATTGGTGAATAGAGACAAATTGCCAACTGTAACGGTGTCAATTTTCAACCACACTCTCTCAACAGATTGTGCCTCTCTGCAAGAAAGGGAAGTTTGTGAAATGCAGCCAGTACAAATGGTATCAATATAGTAGTGCACTTGTGGTGACAGTCAGCTGAACACAGAGTTCCTATAGAAGTAAACTTTGAGACAAGCTAAGAGTGACAACCATTGAATGTGATGAAAATAATGAGGTTCCATCTTCTCATTTCTGACACAAGTTGATAAATGACAGCAAAGCCCTTTCAGAGGAGCCATGACATTAGCCATACTATAAGCAGCCATCTCCTATTCCCTTTACTGTCTGTGTTACTTCAGCCCTTAGCTCCCACAGTCTATTAGAGTGCTGCATTTTGACGCAGGCCTCCCCAGAGTGTGTCAGATTAGCGGGAAAGGGTCAAGCTAAGTTCACATATAAAGGCCAGTTTGGTGGGGGGCGTGGAGGTGTGAGGAGTGGCATCGAGAGAACCACAGCAACAGAGGGAGGAAGTTACGAATGAGGGAAAGGATCTCTTAACCTTAGCTCAACGTGATGGGATATCCCCAGATATCTGCTAGTGATCCAGCATAAAGGTTACACTATTATTAGACCTGATCATGTTTATGTAAAGAGTTTAAGGTGTTACCTTGACGTGCAGGGGACAGTAGGCCCTGGTGCAGAGAAGGGGGAGCAGTGGTGTTGACCCTCTGTGATGAAGTATGAATGCCTTGTCCACTGGGAGCTCTGAAACACAGGGAAATGGCTCAAAGTAGAGCATGACCTTGACAGGTCATTAACAATGTGCAACTGTGTGTTCGCACTATGGACCAGGGGTTACTCGCTCTGATTGGATGGCTCAAGTTTTGAAGTTACTGCAGTGCAGTGGCATTGGGGAAATACATGTTTTCCAATATTATTATTACAAGACTTTCATAAACAGTGGTATTATTCAAAAGATTAATATTAATGTTGTATTTTTGGAATGTTTATCCAGTAAAAAGAAGGTTGAGGAAGCTCTCACCAGGATCTCAACTGTTACAATGATCGGTGCTCATCCAGGTTCCAGAGTGGGTCAGAAATATGTTAAATGAAAAAAATGGGACCGAGGCACACAGATCAAAAAGTGAAGAGGTTGAATAAGGCGTTATTCAACCTCTTCACTTTTTGGGGCCTTGGTCCCATTGCCTCAGTCGCATTGCCTCACAAAGCGCTTTACATGAGACAATTTTACATTCACTCCAATTTTACTCCAATTTTACATTCACTCCATTAAATAATTGACCATCTGGGTCTGAAATTTGACATAACTTACATAATATTGAATTATTGTATTTTTTCTTAAGTCCCTCCCTTTGCGGATTTCAGACACTAATCAGTTCCAATCAGGAGAGCAGGAGGAGCGAGCTTGATGGTTTACGTTTGACACTTTGTCAAAAGGAATGATTTCTGGTCCAAGAGAGGAGGAATTTGATTGTTTCCTTTCAAATTTCCCTCTCTCTCTCTCTCCTCACTTTGCAGTCTTACAAACTATGACTTTCAGAGAAGGCACCATTTGGCAAATGCCTCACAATGCTCTGATCTTCGTTTGTGTACCCAAGGATCTATGAGGCAAGGCAAGGCAACTTTATTTATACCGCGCATTTCGTACACAAGGCAACTCAATGTGCCTGAATGAATATGTAGTATTCTCTTATACTGTATACACACACACACACACTAATATATGTAAGTAAAGAGGTTTGGATTGAAAAGTCCATTCACAGAACTAGTCCACCTTTCCATGTTCTGACTGATAAAATATACAGTCCATTGTGGTAACAAGACATCTGCTGTCTGATTTTCTCACATACTGTGGATACTCATTACCCACTCTCACCTAGCGAACCTTAATTCCCCCTGCCTCGCTTTGCCTTCACACACGCAAATACCCCCTAATGCAGGTAGCTCAAGAGGCATCCAGAGACTTCCTGCCTGACGCTCCCCTGTTCTCCTCTGGGATTATTCTCCACAATACACACACCCTGAATGTAAGTCGATCCAAGCGAGGCTTTGTGGCTTATGGACTGTCTCTCTTCCACCACCACGTACACTTATATCTGCTATAGCATAGTCAGGGAGGAGAGTTCCCAGGGCGGTAGGTCCTGTGGGATCTCTGACACAACTGATTGCCTACTACAACCTCCCCTAATGACAAGAACAGCCTCAAAACCAACAGACAGCTAAAACTAACGTCCTCTTTTATTGTCTTTCCATCTGCCGCCCCACTCTACCTACTAAAACCCTGTCAGTTTTCTGACAGGGTTTTGCTGTTTCACAGATGTCAGTTTGCCGAATTCTCGTGGTTGTAACGATTTAATTTGAAGGCTGTGTCTTTATCTTTCAAGTAGTTTGATAAGGCACACATGTATCAAACCAAGTATTGGGAGTATTTGGTGCGATCACAGGATTAGTGTTCCTGACTCTCCTCGGTTCGACATTTTGCTGAATATCTGTTCACGCTCTTCAACCTCTTTCACGCTTAACTGCTCTATCCAATAAAACTAAATAAAGTATAAGAGGATTTATATAGTTAAGAGTTCTTATGACCTCACATTTTCCTGTATACATTTTAATTGTAAAATCCATACTGCACCTAGTTGTAAACAACTATGAGCATTAGACGGTGTTAGTCTCTGGTTAATAAGTCGTGCAGTTGAGCTTCTATTTGCCAGAGACTCTTGCTCCATCCGAAACCATTAAATTGTAGCCTCTAAGTACTAACACTAGCAACTAATCCTTAACCTTTCATGGGATCAACTGTTAGATCTCTATGCAGTTAGTGAACTAGAGCTTCAGCAGCATTTGCCCAATTCGACCATCCTTACCCAGGGGAAGGGGAAGTGACATTACCAACAGCTGTTCTTCTTCTTCTTTAAAGTTCAGTGCAGGCCAAACAAAAGCGCATACCGCCACCTACTGTATATTGTCCAACAACAACATTTTGTATTTGTATTTGTATACTTTATTGTCCCCGTAGGGAAATTTGTCCTCTACATTTAACCCATCCTTCGATGCCGCTGAGGCAACCCGTAAGGAGCAGTGGTCGACGGCAGTGCCACACCCGGGGACCCATCTCCATGATGTGGAGCCAGGTTGATGGTCAGAATCACCTGGCTGGGGATTCACCTATTGCACATGTTTTTAGTGGTAGGGGAAACCGGAGTGCCCGGAGGAAACCTACGCAGACATGGAGAGAACATGCAAACTCCACACAGAAAGACCCCGTCCAGGTGGGAATCGAACCCGGACCTTCTAGCTGTGAAGCAGAGGCGCTAACCGCTGCGCTACCGTGCCGACATAGTGTCCAAATAAAGACATTTAAGGCGAAAAAAAAAGAAACATCCAAATGATCCTTCACATTTCCCTTTATTTTATCGCAACAGCTGTTTCATAAAGCTACAGTATGCAAATTAGCCATGTGGCTTAAGTCTCTACTAAATGAAACCAAAAGCACAAAAGCACAAACTGCCTTAATTTAGGCCATTTACTGAGGAGGCTCTTTAAAACCATATGACGGTGCTGTGGTGACTCTAACATGTATTTTGTCACGTTTATAAAGTTTGGCTTATGCAGAATCTTATTTTTATTTATTTTTTTATTATTAAATCTGCACCTGTCAATCAACATGGTTGCGCATGAATTACTCGAGGGTGGGGGTGAGGGGGTGGGGAGATTGGCGCAGTTGCTTATGGGGTGGCACGTAGCTCCTAATCGCCACTGAGTTAGCATCAGAGGTCCCTATGCTAAAGTGGCTATGATAGTTAGCATACAGGCCACTTTTCCTAACTCCTTCCTAACCGACAGCCCAATTCGGAGGCTTCTTGTTATGGCGGATGCTGACGCACATCCGGTTTGACGTAAGACCTCTTACCAATTTACTGGTTTCGGATGGAGCATCTCTCTTTACATAGACTACCTCCTAACCTGTATCCATGTATAAGGTCTTAACCTGTATCCATGTATAAGGTCTTAAGACTGGCTATAGGGCTATTTATTTACCATTCATCTGCTTAATTTTGCTTGAAGTGGCTGTACTTCAAATTAATTTGATAAAAAAGCTTTGTAATAAGATAATAAAGATAGAATCGAGGCACTCCGTATTCCTTTTGTCGTTTTATTTTTCTTGCTCAAAGAGGTGATCTAGCGATCTTTCTTTCTCTACATGCTAAGGCTTTGTAATAAGATTCAGTATGTATTTATTTTTTCCACAAATGTCCGCTTTTACAATATAACAAAGTATAAAAACACACATTTTATTCCACTAGTAGTAAAGTGACACAGTGGCGCAGCGGTTAGCGGTCGTGCCTCACAGCTAGAAGGTCCTGGGTTCGATTCCCACCTGGAAAGGGCCTTTCTGTGTGGAGTTTGCATGTTCTCCCTGTGTCTGTGTCGGTTTCCTCCGGGTACTCTGGTTTCCCCTACCACTAAAACATGTACAATAGGTGAATCCTCTGGCCAGGTGCTCCTGACCTTTAGCCTGGCTCCACATCTGGAGTTTGGTCCTTGAGCACCACGGAGATTAATGTGTTTCCTCTTTCTAGTAGTGACCCAGCATTTGTTCCATGACTCCTTCAAGTACTTTTTATATTGTTTTGGCTGAATTATTCTATTCATGGCGGATTTTATCCTTAATGTTCCTGTCATTACGTGTTGTGACACTATACTGTAATCTAGGAACATTGAGACCAGGCTGCATATCTACCCTGTGAGTAACATCTGTTTTCCTCACATATTTAGTTGCATTGATTATGTCCTTAGAAGCACAAACAACCACTTTGCTAAGCTGCTAAACTCACTCCGCTTTGAGCCTCAAGCTGCTGCACATTGTCTAGCTCCCTCAGTTGAACCTGCCCATTTAGCTTGTGTGTGTGTGTGTCTATTTTCTCCACTATGTGCAGATGATAGGCTGCACCTGTGTGTGTGTGTGTGTGTGTGTGTGTGTATTCCCAGCGCAGCTCCTGTCCATTGTCAGTGTCAAAGCTGCTCCGTTGGGCCATTGAGCGCACAGGTGGCGATAGACTGGCCCCTAATGAGCCCATATGGGAGTGTCTGGGAGCGGGCTGAGCTTGTGGTGAGCCTGCTGCAGACAAAGTCACTGTAGTCGCCGGATATATTGATGTTCACATTGTGTGCCCGCGTGTTTAGGGCCTGGAACGCTTGCTGTAAGTGAGAGAGAACAAGACGCCCTCTGTTCCGTTGCCTGCTGTGTGAACTCGCTGAACCTGCCAACCGCCATGTCCAAAGTCTTGGAAGAGTTTGGTTTTATTGTTAATTATAAGTATAGCTTGAATAACATTTTACACACACACATACACACACTCTCTCTGTAAAATGACATATCGCTTCTGACTGTAGGCTCGGCCACTATAAAGTCGGGCTCTCTATCAGGAAGTCATGTAGCACTCATGCGTTTATGGGGCTGCTGTGCACCGGAGCCTCGGGTCACAGAGCTATGTTTACATCCATTGTGCAGATGACAAAGAGTATATACTGCAATGGAGCTGGCACCCGCACATCCGAACTTTTACCTGGGATATCAGTTTACAAACAGGGATATTGTTTAACACAGACTAGATTTATGTTACTAGTTTAATTATTGCATACATTTTGAAACCCTTTCAATTAGCCCACTGAAAGCAATGACACAGTGACACACACACATGCGGGTAAATATCTATAAATATGGTGAAATTGGCTGCATGAATGAAGCTGCAGTCATTACAAATGGCTCACTGGTAAATGACAGTTGGAGCAGTTGAACTGAGTTGTGTGAACAAACAGAACAGCTTTGTTGATATATCTTACTCCACGAATGTGCACCTGACTGTGGACCAGGATTAGTTTTAGTTTAAAGCTTCTATCTATGAATCTGTTGACACAATATTACGTGTGTGCACTTCTGATGAGTCAAGGGTTAGAGACTGGACAGACCTGTCTGTCACATGGCTTTCCCTGTGGGATTACACTGTTATCACTTTCTGGGACAAGACTGAACTAACACATCTCCAAGCACAGGCCGGCAGTTCCCATGATAAAGCAACACAGTGGATCACAATCTAATCTCAAGCCCAATATTTTTTGCATTTAGCAATACAAGAAGACTCTGTTTGATTTCATATAATGTTCTTTGCAAGCTACACATTACTTTATCCATAAAGATTTTAGTATGTATAAAACCAGCTTTTGTTTTAGATCTTTTCAAACATCTTTTGTAAAGGATTTTACTCAGTAGCTCATATTTCAGTCATGTCTAAAGTGTTAATGGTCCAGGAAGTGTTGAAATTGTGCATCGAATTAAGAACATACATCACATCATGCAATTATATTAGAAAATAGATATAATTTTCACAACTCAATCAACCCCGTCTAGTCAGTAATATTTTAATCTCTCTACTATAATGGAAAAATGCCTGGACGACTGTGCGCCTACACAAGCAACCATCAAAAACGACACCTTTTTTGGAGCTTGAATGCAAACTTTTGAAATATCAGATCGTGATTTCATACTTTTTTCCATTTTTCTCATATTTTTAGTGACATTGTTTTTTATTTTTTATTTTTTATTTATTAGATCCATGTGAAATGTTTTATCTGAAAAGCAATTGACAGTCAAACGTGCTGCTTGGAGCGAAAATACAGGGCAAACCGTTATGTGGCATGTGTGATCAAATGATTGTATCACAGCTTTGTTCATATTGTCAGGACAGGACTTTTACATGGGGCACAGGTACAGAATCCCCACCTCCCAAGCGCAGTCCTGTCAACCCTTCTTTGTTTCATTACACCTGGTGACAGACACTTCTCATTTGGGCCTCATATGATGAGGCGAAACGACACTCGTGAGATTAGATATGCCTGGGTGTCTGCAGAATGGCGCGCAAAACCCCCGCACACATGGTGATTTAATACTCACCTCATTTGGAAATATTGGCTCTTAACAGAAGACAGTTTGTGATTAAATTGAAATAGTTAGACGTAACAATATGTGCGTATTCCCGCCAAAGACAGTGAGGAAGAAGAGAAGTGACAAGACAGCAGCGGTTTTATTAGCTCAAATCTTTAATAGATCTTATCATAAAAAGAATATCCATGAATGTAAAATAGGAGCATCAAAGAGGTATGAAAAGTGTCTTTAGAAGCTGTGAAACATTCTGGAACTTTGAAGCGGAAAGAAGTGAATTGAGAGATTTGATGTGTTTAATTTGGCTCTAAATCTGTTGTAAATGGACACAGCTATGTCAAACACTATACATTATATATATGTTCTATAGCAATTTACTCAACATTGCACTATGATCATATTTTTGAACAATTTACTTAAAAGCCCGTTACCTCATTTTTTTGTCCTTCACTATACAAAAGCAGGCTTATGTGCATTTAATTATAAAGCATTTATATCAATAAATAAGCAGAGTTGTTGTATTACCGTGACAGTATTACTCCCTGAAAGTTGGGTTGATGGGAAAAAAAATCTCCAATAACTATTTCAGACTTACTAATGAAAAATGATCAAATACATTAAAAATAATTAGTATTGGAAAAACACTGCATATTTGTTTAAGCAATTATCTTATAGCAGGATAGTATTTAGCCTATACTTTCCAATACTCAAGTGGCTTTAAAACTTTTGATATGTACAACCCAATAAATTATACAACCAATATAATACCAGTATAACCAACCAATACCAACCATAATCAGGACTAAACTTTGTCTAAACTAGGTGTAAACCGTATCTTTATGGTTACCATATGTTTCTAAATCATGAATGAAATGATCTGTAATTAAAGCAGAACTTAGTAACTCATGCCCCTAGAGGCCATTAGCGCCACTGCAGGTGCCGTAGCATGTTGCGTTTTTTTTACTTATTAATTGTCCATGGGAGTAAATACTACACTGACAGAAAAGACAAAGTAAGAGAGGGATATAGTACATCGTGCCACAAACCAATTACACAATGGAGATAATTTTTTTTCACTCAAACTTGGCTGTAAATACTGCTAAAGTGGCGCTAGCCCACAGTTAGCTTTGCCCGTTAGCCTGTTAGCTTCTGCTTTGTGATTCCAGTAGTGTGTATTGCGCCTCCAACCCGGTACAGGAAGTTGTAAGGGTGGTTTCCAGGCCAGAGACATCAATCATCCCATCAACACTTGTATTTACCCCAGAGAGACTACGAAAAGGATTTATTAAGGTAAACAAGTTACTTAGTACTGCTTTAAATTTAATAATGTCTAAAATTGCAATGACGTCGAGTACGACCTAAAAAAGCCCAAGTTTAACCGATGGTACAGGCACCACAGTTTGAGAACCACTGCAATACTGCACATACCAGTTTGCCTCTCCTAGCTCTGAATAACCCAAATGTGTCTCTCTTGGGCAAAGTGGACACATCAATCGTTGTACATCATGTCTCTCTGCAACTTCAGTGGAAATGCCAGGCACCTAGAAACGATCAGAAAAGCAGATACAACATACAGCCTTATGGTGCTCTGTTAAGTGTGCATTTTTAAAATTACAGTCGAGTTTGAAAAGGTTACAAGATGAGAAAGCCATTGGGAGAGAAAATGTCATATAGGAATGTGTTAGCTGGGTACTTGTAGTGCTATAAGGTTGGGCGAAACTACAAAAAGCTTCTCCATAGACCTTCACTTGTGCCATTCCACAAATAGATGGCATTTACTGTAAGAGGCACACAGCAAAGAGCATTCATCATCTTCTTCCCTGAGTCCCGTCGCGATTCTCTCCATTTGCGGCACTTTTTGGGCTGTAATTGGCGTGTGGCATTGTCTGCTTTGAACTGGCCCGGCGGAAAATGCGCCAATCATGCCAGCTTTTCTCTCCAATTGAGCAAAAAGATTTTAGGGGCATTTACAAAACAGCCGTGGAAATGAAAGACGAAACAGTCCATGCAATAACAAGTCGCACTGACACACAAACAAATAGAAGTGATGTCAGTGGCTCAAAATGCTATGTGTGTAGTTGCCATTTACAAATAATGGAGCTGTCAGCTAATGTGAGAAAAAGGCCGTATGGAAAGTAGGGGATGTTCATTGGATGCATGTTTATGGAAAGGTCAGGCTCATTATGTGGATATAGAAAGAGCGCAGTGTCCTAAACAAGCTTGTCAAGTGAGGCGGACGGCGGATCTGTCAGGCTTACACTGCGCAGACACGAAATAGGCTAATGCATGTGAGGCAAAATGGGAGCGAGGAGCCCATTATAATGCACATGTGCATTAAAGCAAAGTGACATAATTATTTTAAATGTTGTTCGCATTGTTTGAATCAGTCAGTGCCAGTGAATTTGAATACTGTAAAAAATTGCATTGACTTGCCCTATTAAACCAGTAAGTATGACATAATGCTGAGGGAATTTAACGCATTAATTAATTTGAAGCAAACTGTCAAAATAATGATCACTTCAGAAAATCTTACCTAACTATAAATGAGTATTACAGCATAAATAAATATATAAGGCTGTCAAAGTTAAAGCTTTAACTCACAATTAATCAAAACATAATTAGTGAATTAATCATGGATTAATGACGAATTAATTGCATCAAATGTTTTGACCTAATACACTCCTGTGTCTCATGCACTGGTTTCCTGAAAGACTGAGCTAGTGCGTTGCAAATTACAAATGGTAAGCATTTGGGATTTTCACCTCGATTGATATATACTGTATTAGTTAATGAAATGTGAGCAACAGTTTTGAATTAGAGCGTTTTATGCCGGCCTAGTATTAATGATTAATATAATAATTAAATAAAAATCAGTTACATATCAAAAAGGTATTTCATCTGAATATCTGAAGTGTAGTGGTCATTTATGAAGAAAAGGGAATTATTGTCAGGAGACAAATTGAGAGAATGTTGTATTCCTTGGATAGAACCTGCTTTTTGTGCCCTTCCATCACATCCTGTGCCCTTTTTCAATATGAAAGTAAAATAGTTAATATCACAAAAAATGACAAACCAGTGAAAACTATTTTTGTTTCAGTTAATTATCTGTAATTGTATTATTTATGTTGTGCAGTGAAAATGGGTTGTACAACCTGTGAGCACTTTGATTTGCATTACACATTTTCCCAAGCCTGGATAAAAGATGGCTGGGTCAAGTCGCATCAGTTAATGAGCAAATCACTGCTGGCTCCGAGCAGTTTCTCCGGACAAGGAAAAAATAGATATCTGGCTAAAAAAAATATGTTTCTTTGTAAGTTTCCATAACTCATCTCCTTCATTATATGGACATTTTTATATCTTTGTTTATTTAAATAGAATTCTCATTTTTTTCTAGTGGGTAAAGCTACGTGGAACATTGTTTCAACCTCAGCATCGTGGGTTCAGGTCCCGGCTCTGACAATTTAGTGAATGTCTCTCCCCCTCTTCGCCCCCTTTCACCTTATGAGAGTAGCACCGCAATAAAGGATATTAGGTGGTCTTAAGATGAAGTGCACCTCACAGAAAGGCGCCTGGAATCAAATCGGATGCATCACAGCCAATGGCCGCTAGCTGCTCTGCTTTATGACCGCAACACTGGAGGCCGCCATTGCTGTAGTACCTCCATATCATCGCTAGGTCCCCATTGAAAAGCATTGCACTTTAGACACGTTAAAAACAACTTTAATGCCTGGTTTCAATTTTTTTAACACTTTCTATGGCTACATATTCCTCCTGACATAACGCTGGGTTACTCACAAAAAAAGAAACCAGGCTGGTTTTCGAAATAAATATTTTTTTAATCTTCTACTTAACGGAGGTCGGACTGTTAGCATTGGAGCTGCACGAGCTACACGTCACGCAAGGGCCGAGTCTACAGTGAAAATCCCGCCCTTATGCCCTTATTAGGAAAATGCTTCGTCAGAGCTGGGGAGGAGGAGTCTGTAAATCCGCCATGATTTCCCCCTCGAACGTGGTCATTGTGGTAAACGGGGAGGAGTGAGGAGGAGCTGTCTATTCTTTTTAACAGTCTATGATCACAGCCCCAAGAACAGAGGGGCACACCACATCACACACCGTCTTGCTAAAAGCACTCACGTTTGTTGAAACAAAGTTTGTGAACACATTTCTGTTTCTCCCACACGCCACAAACAGACACCCTTTTCATCAGCAAAGAAAAGACTGCTCCTTTAACAGTTTAGGAATAAAATGGATATTAAACCTCTGCTAAAACGACATTTTTAAATGTATATACTAGACAACATCCTCAGCTCTCTGTCAAATATGAAGAATGTCTGCAGATCAAAAGTAGATCGCTGTAATAAGAAAAGAGGAGGGAGGAGGCAGGGCGACACATTTCTGCTCAAAACAGAATTAAAGAGAGCCCAGGCAGTGAAAAGCAACTTCGCCCGCGTGGGCCAGGCGTTGCAGCCGCCTCGCTCTCAGACAGACTGAGACCGTCGCACAGGTTGCATCAGAGCAAGTCGGTGTCCTTTTGGATGCATATCTAACCGCCATGCACCACTTGCTTGCTAAAAAGGTGCCCCTGACTCATTTAAGCACACATAATACTGTAAAGCTGCCCTCTACTATTCTTAGTAGATGTCAGTAGTAAGCCCTGCTCTGCACCCCCTCCCCTACCTGGCTTTCCCATACACCTCACTCCCCTCCACATGCTGCCCTTATGATATGTTCAAAGGGAAAGGGATCTCAGTAATCAGCAGAATAAATAATACATAAAATTTGTAGCAAAGTAAACATTTTGAGACTTATATAAACTTTTATGTAAGTCTGTGTTTTTTGGGGGAATTTACATAATTATTCAACTTAGAACTACATTTACAGTGCAGAGGTTTTATTTCCCGCAACCGTTGGCGCGTGCTTTTTAAAAAACAATACAAAAAACTATGACTTGATGGTTCCCTGTAGATATTGGATTATTAAACAAATGGACATTGACATTTCATGATTTCAGCTGCATCAGAACTGGTCGGTCAGATCAGTTCACTATCTTTTGTAAACTTACGTCATAATGCTAAACTCTGACAGTGTTAGCGTGCTAACTGTTGCAGCGTCTGCTGCTTCAAACATTTCCACTTATTTTGCGATCTCTTCATGTGTTTGTGTTTACATGGTGCGGGGGCAGGTAAGGGGTGTGTTGGAGCTGGTGCGCTGGGTGCGGCGTGGTTGCGGTGCT
Organism: Neogobius melanostomus; assembly: GCA_007210695.1. Classification (NCBI taxonomy): domain Eukaryota; kingdom Metazoa; phylum Chordata; class Actinopteri; order Gobiiformes; family Gobiidae; genus Neogobius; species Neogobius melanostomus. The sequence goes on from VHKM01000058.1 coordinate 7,257,817, forward strand.
CGTTTCTGCTGCTGTGGGACAAAGTCTAGCGATACAATGTGAGAATGCAGCGATTCCAGGCCGGCAAATGGAATAGCTGAGGGCGGCTTGAAGAATTGCATTTGTTTGTAAACCTGTTGTTTACTATTAAGTGCTGGGGCCATTTCCCCCTTTAGTAGCACATTATGTTTTTTACCTTTCTATAATATCGTCGTGTTTTTGCACTTTTTGTTAGATTTTTAAGTGTGTTTTTGATCTAAAGCTGTCTTTTGGCGGCCCTCTCTGCTCTGTGTTTGGCGATGCCCAGCCTCGCCCTGCTCACCTAGGCTCTCAGCTGTTTTCGTATTTACTTTCAATAACGTATAGTTTGAGGTTTTTGACTTTAGTTTGAATGTTGGTACTGGCTTCGATGGCCCTGTATAGGGTTGGCCCAGTGCCACATCTTTTTGTTCAGCATGACCGGCTCATCAGATCCACCTTTCTATTCATACTTAGCTTTTTTTTTGTTGGTGGGTTTTTTTCTTAAAAAAAAAAAAATGTTTTTAAAGTAAACTTTGTCTCCTGTCTCCTGTTCATATGTTTGTCCTCCAGGGCATAACAATTACATTTCTAATGTGTATATAATGTGGACTTACTTTGTTTCATCTTTCAATAAGCTTATTTAGCTCTTTGAAATAAAGTCAGATTAATTCAAAATAAATCAGCATTAGCCTAGCAATCTTATGTGTGCTGTACAACTAACCCCCTTTAGAAACGAGGGATGGAGCTAATAAAGCGAATTGTAACGAAATATTGAATTCTGATGAAGCATATTAAAATGGTGAAAGCAGCATATTCCTGCCTCATGAATTATACATGGTCTCCCCCTCCGGAGGCCCTGATTTTCTCTGACAGGTGCCTATGTGTCCCCTTGCATTACGCATGTCATTTCCTCTCCTTCAAATGCAATCCCCTCTCATGTCCTTAACACTGATCCCAGAGGACTGACACATAAGTGTAGAGCCAGAGACCGAGATGGAAGCAAAGTGCTATAGGAACAGGCTAGGTAAAAGCACTGATTTGACTTATAAATAATTATAGACAATGTAGTCAGACAATGGACTAAGACAGGTTTGTGGACGGGCCATGAACAAGGCAAGGTGTGTTCATGGAACAAAAATATACAGTGAAAATACACAGTGAAAAGTAAACAAGATGCACTCAGAGAACACAGATATCTGCCAAGGCACTGGCATCGGCTTGCAGTGCTAGTGCTTATATCTTTGTGTAATCTCTTTTAGTACAGGGTTAAATGTTGTTTTGGCTAACATGCAATTCGAACACCTGCCCCATAATAATAACCTAGTTAATAATTCACTGATGTTTCATCTCACTAAGATTTAGGATGTATTACTGAAGTATCATTTAGCCATCTATATACTGCAGGAATTAAAACATTAATGATAGTAACTAATCTAGTTAAAACAGGGGTGTCCAAACTGTTTTCATCAATATGAAGAGTCACATGGTGATGACTTGCTTTGGCTCGTCATTAGGAAGTCAAATTTGACACAATACATTCATCCATCAGTCCAAGATACCCGGATTACTCTGCACCAGCCCATTATGGCTGTTCCTGCAGGTGGTGGGTTCCACGGGAGGACGGCCCCATGACACTCTTTCGGGCTCAGCCCATGGCGAGAGACACTACCAATATGGATGACGTAACTGGCCTTGTTGGTCATAAGGGGTTTCTGAACCTTTATCTGACCCATCAGCTAGAACTTGTTTGCCATTGGAGACCTTTCTAGGGACATGAAGCCCCCAACAGTATAGTCCCTAGTATCATAGGGGCTCTCAAACTCCTCCACATTCAGGCGGCGGTTCGAAAAAGGGTACATTGACATTGCTAATTTACTTTTTCATTTTGGGCCATTTCAGCCTTGAAGTCCTGAGGGACAAAAAAGTTGGCCAAAGACCACCTTTGGGGCCATAATTTGGACACCCCTGATTTAAACCATTCACCATTCTCTTAGAACAATCTGAAAGTGAAAAGAATCCCTTTAAACAAATCTTCAATCAATAAAACACTTTTCTTGGTTGGTAAAATACGATGGTGACACAATAGTACCTAATTCCCTAAAGTTCCAAACTACCACTAAACAACTAAGACTCTTTTGTTAAGGGTAAATGCTCATCTTATGAGAGTTCTACTTAAAATCGACATTGTGATAATAATCCACTAGCAAAAATGATATTTACTCATTAACAAACTCAATTAAAATTGGACCAATATCAACTACAGTAAGTATTATTTCTAACTACATTACATTTTCCTCTTGATTGCTGACCCATTTCTAACCTTTTTATACAATAAAATTATGCCGTATTCCTCACTGAAACAGCTGCACACAACTAAAAAAACAAAAAAACAATAACGCTCTGCTCTTCCACACAAACCTATTCTGAGAAGCTAAAGACAGACAGCTCTCAATCCTGGAGGCGTCATATCTGAAGTCTGGCTCATCACTCCCCGACTTATATGGAAAGATAAAACAACCATCCCCGCCGTCGCTGTCTCTTGCTTTGGAGCCCTCCAGTGATTCTTGATATTGGCTTGCGTGCCATACAAAGCAATCCACCATAGAAAAAAAGTCCTAGAGAAAGCTAGAGATAGATAAATGCTGACAGTGGAAGGAGAAGCAGGAGAGGAGGGAAGGGAGGGAGCGAGTGCATGGGGAAAGCATGGGGTTAGGGGAGGTGAAACAATATGTGGATTAGTAGAGAACCAATTGGGAGGCACAGAGACAAAGAAAATTTAGTTTCTGAAGGGAGAAAACAAAGCCAAATTGTTTGGACGCCACTGGCAAAGACAGCGGATGTCCCAAACAATAGCTTCGAAATGAGGCAAAAAGAGGATAGTGGAAGAAGGAAAGGAAAGTTGAAAAAAAAAAAATGCGTAGAGATTTGGGAATTCAGATTCACCCCTCTTGCTGTTCCTTCCTGAAGCTGGTCTATGCTACCAGACAGTGCATGAATGTAGGTCACACTGTCTGGAAGCTGCACTCCCTCTCTCTCTCTCTTCCTCTCCCACACTCACACCATTAATTCTCTCCTCCATTGGGGCTTGCATTCTCCTTGGGCTCGGTGCCTCTTTGCTGGACAGATCGCCTTACAGCCTGGATACTAATATTTTCTTTGGCTACATCGGATTTGATTGAGATCGCATATGGGAGATGTATGGCCAACAAATGCGCAACAATGGCCAAGGCCCGGTTTCCGTCCATGTCCTGAAATAACACCGGCGAGATTTCCATCACCTTTATCAAGGCTGTTGCACGAAGCTAGAAACTGAATCACATCATGTCAGCTGCTGCAAAACTCTTTTCGAAAGCTGAGTGTAGTAAGAAATGGCTGGCGTCACTGGTCGCGTTGTCCTCAAAAGACCCCTGGAACATGTTGTCTGGGGATGTTCCAAAGACAATCCGCAACATGCAAACCGCAATTCCTCTTTGGTCTTGACACTTTTAGAGTCTTTTCGGCATATTTTGTCCATGTGTATTCCGTCTTCCTGCAATATTCCAAAAACTTTTGCCGCAAAGAAAATGGCAACTTCAAAATCCTTTAAAAAAAACAAACAGCATAATTTCACAGCCGCTCCGTTAAAAGACAGTGAAAAACGCAGTGCTGTCTGGGCTTTTTTGCCTCGCTCTTATCCCTTCTCCTCTTCCAAAAAATCTGGGAGTGGAGCAGTGAAGAGTGTGTGTCTGCTTCCCCTGCCTTGCCGCAGTGCAGAGCGACTGGCTTGGAGAAGTGAGGGAGGAAAAACGCACACTGTTGCTAACTCTGTGGTGGCAGACTGGCAGAAAGTGTTTATGTGCGTTTGGGCTGTTGTCGGCGGTGGCTGTGGCATTCGAGGCGAACCCAGACTCCCTGTCAGCCATCAATCACTGTCACCTGTGCTCTTTTGTCACGACAAACGCTTGTGTGGATCTGTGGGAGGGTGAACTGGTGTTTAAGTGGGTGCAGACATGGCAGTCAGCACCACCACACGCAAGCAACGGTCCAAATGACTCAAAGGTGAAGTCTGTCATCGTTCTACTTTTAGCACTTATAGCACTGTCAAACAAGAAATGAAAGGAATCCCACAATCAATCAGAAATCACACTACACTTTCACTGTGCATAGGGAAATTAAGCACTTGTAGCTGATTTGATTGGCTGGAAAGGACAGTTCTCAAGCATCACTTGACTACTGGCAGAGACATGAAGTCCTTGTTTTCCTTTTTTCATCCTCCACATGCAAATTGAATTGTCTCTTGGCATTAAGACGTCTTAATTTGCTATGGTCTAGTTGAAGTACTTGTGTGCTGTCCAGTAGCGTGCATTATTGTTGTGTGTCCTCTTTCTTCAAAACTAAATGATCTTGATATAAAGGTTCAATACTTGCAGTCATGCTGTGTTAAACAATATACAGCATACACAGAATGTAAGACACAATCATTTCCCCCTCACAATACAATACATTTTATGTATCTTTTTTATTATTATTTTGACAAGGCAAGGGTTTTAACTAGCACAATTATTACTGAGGTAGTGTGTGACTGTTAACGACAACAACAATTTGCATGTGGCTTTTGTCAGGTCTATGGTCCAGATTATGGAAAAAATACCAAGAAGCAAATATCCAGTGACCCGTGCAGTTTACATTACTGTTGTTAACTAACTACCCCTTTGCTCCCCTACCTGATTTCTCCCGTTCTACCGACACATTACCTACTGTTCAGCGCGAATAGATGATGCCCAATTAGTGTTTCTATATGTGAGAGCAATTCTTGTAAACCAACGTGTCGAATAGAGATGTTTCACACACGTGTGAAATCAATGAATCAGAAGAAAGCTCCCATATAGCAGCCTGTGTTTCTCTACAGGAACAGGAAATTGGCCTGTCCCTGATTCAAGAGCTGAATGATGGACAGAAAACAGAAAGCCGCAGGAAATGAATTCCTCTTGTGATAAAGCCATAACCACACACACTCAGACATATGTACACACATCTGTCATAGAGAAAAACCTGTTATTGGCCGCTCATCTCCTCCTTCCCTCATTCTCCTGCACATTTCTCCAGCACATCCTTGTTGTTGAACTCATCTGCAGAGGTGAAGGTGAGGACTGCCGGTAATAGGTGCTAACAGCCGCTCTGGGTGCTTTTAACATCGCCTCATGAACTGAAAATGCTCAGCGAACAGCTGTTTAGTGAATTTAATAGCAGCTGGTCGATATGACATCATGGGTGATAAATACCTTTATTCTCAATTAGAAGTTTTATGCAGTTTTAATGCATTTAACTACTTGCACACCTGGTTAGGCCCAAGCCTTAAAAGCTTTTAACCTTTAACATAAAATTACTTAGATTTCAGTATTTTGGTAAACCTGCAAGGTCAGTTTGTATTCATTTTTGTATTTATTCATTTTGTATTAGTTTGGTGATATAATGATTATGAGTCAAACTTGTTATGGATATTCAATTGTACAGTATTATTTTGTGAATAAACTGCTGCTCTAGCAGCCCAGGGACTTTATTAAAACATGTCTGACCTCTCCGGTGGTCTCTCCAATCATCATCCATCACTCACTCATAGTCATAGAGGCTTGGAGGATGAAGGGTTTGCCCATGACACAATGACAATATGTGCTGGTCAGAGCTGTGATCGGACTCTGCCTTCCTGTTATATGAAGTCCGCTCTACAACCTGGGTCACAATTATACTGCTGCAGCCCTCTAACTATCTCAAATTCCAGGGTGCTGCCCCTGGGGCAATGAGTGGTGGAGTCTTTAATCAACTGAGCATTAGGTAATGTATGTTAGGTTTAGTTTATTTGTCACATTACAAAATTGAGAGATAGACAATATTTTTTTTACTTACTGCAGACATTTTAGAGACACAAATCAACACATAGGGCATGCAGAATTCACAGAAAGATATTCTGTGTCAGCCTTTCAAATAGATTAAAATCCATGACTCACTTGCTTCCAAGCTACAACGTCTAACCACTCTACCTATACTGTTGTTTTTCATTTTATTCATGATCAAACAGGGTCTACATACACTCTATATTATGAACAAATTGGGAAGCGAGACAGTCTGATAGGCTCAATTGATACTTTATCCAAAAGCAGCAACTACAGCAAACCTGAACCACCACAAGTTTTCCTAATGGGATTCTTGCGGTCCAGAAAAAGCCTTACACTTGTGCACTGTCAGCCCGAAGCAGCCGCTGTCTGACCACACTGATCAATACTTATACCTGGCTCTGCTGATGTTATTCATTTTGCATTACTAAATCCAATCTAATGTAATGGAGTTGACAGATATAATATATGAGAATAGCTTATTTGACATAAACAAAGCTGACAATAAAAGGGTATGCATGGGAGATTTGTAGCAGTAAGCTAGTATTTTTATTGTCATTTTTACAGTTACAATAATAATATTTGAACCCCCTTGGAATATTTTACTTAGAGTGAAGGCAATGTGAAGGATGCCTACCAATCCATTAATTTTTATATAGTTTTGTAGTTTGTCCTTTAGACATTTCAATCACACAATCACAGAATTACCCCTTTTTCTATAATTAACGTTGCATGGAATTCTTTTCACAGTTCCATGCTCTATACATCATACATTTTCACATACAAATAAAAACAATGTGTCGTGGGTGTTTCAGCAGTGATCTAGTTGAAACAGCACCATGCATCGTCTCCCCTAAATGAAGTCTGAAAAAAACATCAACTCTGGCCTCAATGTGTTCTGTGTCATAGCTTCTGCCTCACAAAACAACATACACACACCATTTACGCCCCACTTTCTCTCTCTCTCTCTCTGTGCCAGGTGTGAAGTTGGAGATGGCAGTCAGTAATTGGTGAGAAAGCACTTTGTCACTTTGCCGGATGGATGTTTCTAATAACGAGCGTACGGCGAACCAAAACCATATCAATCCTTGTTATAACAATCCTCACGGCAAAAAGTGAACATGACAAACCAAAATGGCTGCCTTGTGTCAGTGGGAAATGAGAATTATAAACACGACGATGACATCTATACGTTCTTGTGCTATTTAGAGATTAAACCAAAAATAATTGTGTCAATTAAATCTGGCTGGGGAGAAATATGTATTTACTCAGGACATAATCTAGATTGATCATTTTCTTGATGCGATCTAGCATGCAGGGATTTGACTGTATTTCTCTGTATACTGTGTTTAATTTAAAACATGATTCTGCAGCAATGTTGGAGGTGCAGCTTTGTTACAATAACAGCCATTAAAATGTATAAGTATGTTATTGGCTTAGTTGCACCCTGCTAGTAGCTGTATATAGATGGTTGCTTATTTATGCTTGAATGGGAGACACTGCACAGCCCAATTGGTCCATAGAGGCTTTTTATTTCTTTATTTTTGCAGATCTGGCAGGAAATTATACCCACCTGCGTATTATTGATGGTCATAATGTTATGTGAGATGACCACTACCCTATTAAGCAGTCCCATATGGACCAAACTGTGGTGCACTGCCTATTCTTTACAGCAATACTATCTGCATGGTTGAAATAAACCAGTGTTTAGTACATGGGCTCTGGTGATACTCATGGGCAGTGTCACAAGATCACTAGACTCTGGCACCTGGGTAAAAACAAAGTTTGCTGAACTCCGTAAAGCCCAACCATGAAATAAATAATTCCAATTTTGAAACTGGAGTGTTTATTGAACCAAATTCAGTGTTTATTTTGCTTGTATGAGTTTTGATTTGTATACATTTTGCTACATCTGGCATTTTTGTATGCACTATGCATGCAAAATGCATATAAAATGAATATAAGACACACATATAATTTAATATAAAAAAATGAAATCATTTTACCTCATGGTGTCGGTAACGCTTTAGAATACAGCCCGCGAGTTCCAGGTGTAAGTATGGGTAACAAGAAATTAATTACACATGTAAGTACATGGGGGAACAATGTGTAACAAGGAAGTAGAAAGTGTCACAAGGGGGAACAATGTGTAACAAGGCAGTACAACGTGTAACTACGTGTCAAGGTGTAGTAAAGGTATTAATGGTGCTGAGCTATCATATAGTTGTGGCAAAGGGAATGTGGTATTATTAATAGTGCATTAATCTTAATGTTGCAAGACAACAGTATTACTGTTGTGAAAGTGAAGACATGACTCCAGGAATTTTCAATGGTGTCTCACTTAATTTTACAGTCCGTGCTGTCCTGTACACATTAGTTACAGTATTCATGCACATTGATAATGTGGTCATTTTCCTTGTTTTGCTGTATTTTTGCCTGGAGTCATGTCTTCACTTTCACAACAGTAATACTGTTGTGCTGCAACATTAAAATGTATGCACCATACCACATTCCCTTTTGCCACAACTATGTGATAGCTCAGTACCATTAATTGCTCCGTTTCATTCATACTGTATTGGCTTGGCGGTTTGTTGTGATTGTATGATGTCCTTTTGAATGAAATGAATAAATAAAAAAATGAAAAAGATGACCTTTACTACACCTTGACACATAGTTACACGTAGTTACACATTGTACTACCTTGTTACACATTGTTCCCCCTTGTAACACTCTGTACTGCCTTGTTACACTTTCTACTTCCTTGTTACACATTGTTCCCCCTTGTAACACTCTGTACTGCCTTGTTACACTTTGTACTTCCTTGTTACACATTGTTCCTCCTTGTAACACTTTGTACTGCCTTGTTACACATTGTTCTGCCTTGTTACACTTTGTACTGCCTTGTTACACATTGTTCCCCTTGTAACACTTTGTACTTCCTTGTTACACATTGTTCCCCCTTGTTACACGTTGTAAGAGTACCTGTACTTACATGTGTAATTACTTTCTTGTTACCCGTACTTACACCTGGAACTCGCGGGCTGTATTCTAAAGCGTTTCCATAAGATTGTATCCTTCGTTATTTAATTAAAATCCAATACATTCCAAGAGACAGATTTCAATCAATTATCTGATGTATATCAAATTTGATTTTCAACACGTTTTTCTCTAAATTAAGTTTTGGAATATCGAGAGGTTTTACATTGCATAAATCAAATTAACATTACTTTTGAAGTATCAGTAACAATTTGAAGGTTTTCCTTACCCATCTTATTATCGCTCTATAGGTGCTTGTTAAGTATTGATAAGGTATTAATAAGATATTAATAAGCATTAGTAATCTGTTTAGGGTTACGGGTTACCGAGAGTCTCAATCGCTTCACTCTGGGGCATGAATCACTGATCCCTTATGGATGGACCTCTGCATTACAAGTCTCTTATTGTATACGTCTGGGTTTTTGAGATAAAAAAAAAATCACACTGATTATGTAGACGGCTCACAAATACATGTAAAACCTATGAAACAAATGGTGATATAGTTAAGTAAAATTAAAATTAATAAAGACCAACCAAATCTAATTTAGTATTTATGGAAAACCGCCTGGATTATTACAACTATTTGCCTGAGAAAGGAACTCAAGCTAAAGGTAAGCTATTGTTTGGAACTTTTGACTGCAACAGCTTATTTATGATTTACTCATTTACGATGCAACAGGCGATTGCAACATATTACTGGCCGCTACTTTTCAAGGTACAATATTGAACATTTTGAGTATCACTACTTCTTCTTTCTGGTCATTCGGACGCCACAACAAAAGGGCTTGACATCTGTCAATGGTGAAGTCAGGAAAGGCTTTTGACCTGGTATAACCATAATGTGTTATACCAGGTCAAAAGGGAATAGGGAATAGATTTCATGCTATACTCAAAGAGACCTTTTATTCTTAGATGGTACTTGGTGACCATTCTTTCTAACACGTCAAATCTGGTGACAAAACGTTTACTTGCTTGTCCAATTAACAACTTTGCCCCTATGAAGAAGAGAATTGGATGATTCTCGATACGTCGGGAGTCTAAGTAAAGGTGTTCAGTTGAGTGGATTTCGTGGACTTTGCTTGTCCAATGTCTTCCCACAAAAGGTGTCATCCTGAAGAAAAACATGTCAGCGTTCATCTTTTTTTTTCCTGATCTGTGTGTTTTACCACTGTTCTTATCCAAGCTGTAAAATGGTCCATATCCTCGGTTGATATCTTGTCAAAAAGTTCAGCTTTAGAAGCACTGATCTTCCACTATTTTAAATGTAGGCTGTCACAACACATTCTATCTAGGCTTTTCAAATAAAACAACCTTTGTGCACTTTTGTCAGGATAGACATTTAGATTTTCCCCATGTGACAACCTGGTGCAGTAACAGCATTTTTACTCCATAAGTGTGTAAACATCTCCTTGTCGTACGGCGTTGTTGCTTTTTTTCATTCTTCCTGTCTGACCCTGACCCTAATTCTGACTGACTTCACCATCGAGTCCCAAAGACTCAACTTTTCTCCAGCCTAAACTCCCTGTTCTTTCATGTCTGTGTTGCTCGGAGACACACACGGGCTGCCCCCTCACCCGCCTGCACCCCTGGGGACCCCCTGTGTTTGTCAGTGTGCAGTTGGCCCGCGGTGTCTAGAGGTTAGGGGCGGCTGCGGAGACGGACATGCCAGCTCTCACATGTTTACGGTCGATAGCTTTGAGAGAGTATCATGCAGTTCCCCAACTTGAACCTTGATCATTTCAACTCATCGAATCCTTTTGTGCCAGTACCAAACCTGGATAAAGGAGGCCATCTGGTGAGGAACAACCCAAAGCATTAAAGTATCTATGTTAACAGCTAACATTTTAGCCGATTTTACATAAAAAACAGCATGGCCAAAACCTGACTTGTTTTTACCTGGTATGATATCAATGTGGATCTTCTATATTAGGGACAAATGCACATACTAAAATAATGTTGTTTGTTTGGAGTTTTAGTAACCTCTAGTGACTGAAGTGTTGCCTTGAAATATTGCAAAAATACATTTGAGTTTCCACACAATGAAAAAACAATATGGCCCATTACACACCTCTTTTGAAAACCGTAATATTACTATTACAGAACCACGTTGGACAGAAGAGATTGTATAAATTGTCTGCGTGTTGTTGACAGCAGAGCACAAAAAGATAGATAGTTCCATAAGGAGCAGAGGAAATATCCAGGCCGTCAGTTGTTCACCTGGTGGTAATGGGGTCGCTCACACCCGCACACTCATGCGTGCACACACCCCTCCCCAGGAGCAGAGGTGGCAGGTGACAAGGTGACACCATGACTCTGATAGTTGGTTCCTGTCAGAGCCGGTCACTATTGACTGGACACATCCAGTGGCCACATAGGAGCTGCTGCTTAAAAGCCACCGCAGAATGTGCAAATGTTGTCACATGTATAAGGATATTCAGGAATATGCACAATGTGATTTGCGCTCCGTTGAATGGCACATCTGAGTATTCTCCATGGTCATATTCCTACCTGCCTAATGCCTGACAGAGCAGACAGTGTCCCAACCTACACTCAGTATGCCAAATGTCAAGTACTTTAATATGCATGTGCCACGTGAAGTGTGCAGCGTTGGTTAAGTCTCACAATGACAGCCCGAGTATTATTCCTTTTGTCAGCGGCCTCTGCCTTTCACACCCCACTAAACTCTGTTCATTATGTCCATCGGTCACTGTTTCGCCATGGAATTAAAAGAAAAGAAAAATCCATAGTCATACATATGTTCCCTTTAATGAGCAAACAGTCCTGGAAACGTGAAAGGGGCATTGGAGGCACTGTATGTGTATAACTATCTATATTATAACAGAGGATAGCAATGATTTACAACAACCCCCCCAAAAAAGTACCCTGCTTGCGGACATTGGCAGTTCAGTGTGAGCTTCCTGGCTTCCATTGTCCACCAAGTGGCGGGGTAAATTTTGGACAATGTTTTTGGATTGGGCTTGAAATAATTGCACAGGCCTACTATATAGTTTGACTTGGTTGAAAGAAACAAAATCACATTTCATTTGCAAATACATTAGAACAACATTAGAAGTGTTTTTGTAGAAATATATAACCTACTTTTTATTTTACTGTACAATCTCCTGTTTTGAACAACTTATCAGTATATTTTTTTAATGATTGAGTACCATATAGACTTATAGCCACAGCCAACCCGTATTTGACATGCCTTTCTTAAAAGACACACCTATTTGATCACAGTTTAAACCTTTTGTTTATTGCCAAAACAAGAGTTGGACTCTATATTTACACTGATGATACTTGGTTTAATGTGCTTTAACCCACTAAACGTGCGAGTTGTTTGCTCGCTCTGTTTAACCACCTCGGTAGTTCTGGCACTGCCTATGTTTGCTTTCTCCCCTTATGCAGAAACAACCTTGAAACGCAACAGATGTTCAAACTCACCTCGCTGAACTTCGCAAATCAAAGCCAGCTCACTAATAATGAGCTCTTTTCAGTTCGGGGGGAAACTTGGAGATACACAATACCAATCATTAACAGCTAAAGCTTGAGTTTCTACTTTGCAGCTGCCTGTTGTGGATAAGATAAGACTTTGACTGCAGAGTGTGTGTATGTGTGTTTATGCTCGCATCTTTGTCAGTATCTGTGCCTGAAAACACCTGTTCAAACAACGCTTTAGAAATACAACTGAATAAATACATTTGACGTATACTGTAACCAGCCATCTGTCTGTTACAGGGCTGTAAAAGAGTGCGGAGAGAACACTGACTTTGATGACAGTAAAACCATGATCAATGAAGCTTCTACACTGTTGCTGCCTGGTTTTGTTCAGGCACAATCACAAGAGCAAAAGGGTATATTTCACCACAATATAGTTTTATTGTAGTTTGGACAAGCGTACACCATTCTTCTCCAAGTGCTACGCCTTACACCTCTCAGCATAGCAAGGCTTGGAGTTAAGACTGTGCGAGGCCTTTCTGCGTGGCACCTTGTGTCTTTGCATTTTCAAACAAACTTTGTAGACATATTGCTCACTTTCCTATTAACCCACTTGGCCCCATAAGTACGAGATTATCTGTGTCATTAATTTCTGTCTTCTGTCGTGATGGTATGTTACCGAGCAGGCGGTCTGTTGTTCTTAAGCGCACGTATAGATGTATGGTCATATCCTCCTGATCCCTTTTCATCTATGATTAGATTTAATGCAGGAACCTCATGCTGTTCCAGAGCAGCCATGTTGACCTTTGGATACTTCCCATACTAACACTGGTCATTGCACACACTGGAAGTGAGGTGTTTACATGCACTGGTACAAATCAATTTATTTTTGTTTCTTACTAAACTCGCTTAGCATTGATTTTGAATTCAATGCTCCAGGAAATAATTGCTCTGAATGATTTGTACATACTTGGAGATATGCGGCTAATTCCTTATTTGTATTCAGGGCAGCTTTCAGATTTTTATAAATTATACTTTCAATAAAAGCTAAGGCAGGAAATATATCTTTCCAAAGGTTATCTGTTCCCGGGCTTACACTCTGTTGAGCAAGGCATGTAGTGGCATGCACAATACAATATTTGTTATCAGCTGATCACATCCTTGTAAACATATAGAGGAGATTCCTGTGAAAAGGACACGCTTTTCAAGGATATCGTTGTTGCTGTTTTAAAGATTAACTGTGGTGCCGACTTTCCAGGAAAATATTTGTTATGAAACCTTATCACATAAAATTGAACTCTGGTTTGTCTTTTACTTTACCTACTGACACGTTATAAGTTGTTGTATATGTTTTCATCATTATGTAGACTTGTTTGTTTGTTTGTAGTTTGTAGTAAGGCTGCTATTGTTTTGAATTAGTGGACTAATTTGATTTTGATTGTGTTTCGTAGTCTTTTAAAATATACACACTGCTCAAAGAAATGAAGGGAACACTTGAACAACATAATGTAACTCCAAGTGTCCCCTTTATTTTATATATAATATACTTGGAGTTACATTGTGTTGTTCAAGCGTTCCCTTATTTTTAGCAGTATATTTTTAACCAAGGTAAAAATAAATATCTGGACCTCGAGATAATTTTTTAAAATTAAAACCACAAAATGCATATTTTTCTTGTGCCATTCGGACTGAACTATGCCATTATCTTTGGAAGAAAACCTTGTGTCCCAGCCTTCAACACGATTTGATAACTAAGTCAGTTTTCAATGAACAACTTGTCATGGTTAATCCGATTAGTTGTTCCAGCCCTAGTTTACGTAATACATTTGAAACAGAAGAATCAGATGTTTGGCGACAGCCTATTCCAATCAGTCAACGTGTGTTATTATTGTGTCCCTAAGCAAGGCACTCCTCCCACACCTAATACCTTTTAATTGCATCCCTTTGGGAACAAACATGAGTTGAGTAATAAGTTGAGAGCTGTAGTTTCTTTTTTTTAAATACTTAACAGCCACACTAAAGACCAGCTAATATGTATTGAATAATATAATACGTAAAATGAAAATATAACCATCTACTTCTTTACTTCTGGTTCCTTGTATGTCTGAAAAAAAACCCACAACAGTCTCCGCCTCTCTCTGCAGCTGAAGCCCCTGAGGTAAACTGCCTCTATTCTCAGGACACATCAGGTTTCTTAGGCGCCATCTGTCTCTATAGTATTTGAAATCTGTTATACGCCATTGGATTATGTTTTCTCTGTCAATAAAACCGTCATTGCAGAACTTCTTTTATAATTTCATGAGTTTTAGTTACACTTCCCTGTTCACTCAGCAGCTCAGTGACAAACAGTGCATGTACGGGCTCATCAATATTATATATGGGAAGATTTTAAGTTTTCATGAAAGCCTGAGTACTGTGAGTGAGTGGCTGACCATATGGTGTCAGTGTTCTGAATAGCAGATGACCTCAGATCAGATTTATCTGAGGAGGAGATGGACAGGGCCGCTCCTGCTACTGGGGTGATTTGGCAACGCGCTTCATCCAAGATTCATGCCAATAAAACGTACCGGGCTAAACTGAGCAGCAGAGATAAAGACAGGATTTCAACATGGAGCTTTGGATTTGAATAAAAACAAAAGGAAATCAAATGTTGGGTCAGAAGAGGAAAAACTACTTCTATCCAAATGAAACTTTCAAATGCTTTTGTTGATACTACTATGCGTCAGGCGATCTCATAACAACATAATATTGTAAAACGTTTAAGTCAAGTCTCTGTTCTTACCTTCAGTGATCATTTTTACTTGTGTATGTATGTGCTTTCCCGACCCGGCTTCTACTTCTCTATTCTAAACATATTCTCTGTTACTTTTGCTTGAGTCATCTTCTTTTTTTTCTTCCCTTCAGCTCTACTTCTGTCCAAACCTCTTCATGGTCTTGCACTTTTTTGATATGTTAGTGCGATAAGAACCATCTTGGACTACAAGAAGCTAAGGGAGTGGTCTTTTACTGGTGCCCAGAGTTAGGACTAAATGTGGTGAGGCTGTGTTTCAGTTTTATACTGATAAATCTGGAATAGTTTTACGATGAAGATGTGAGACAGGCCTCAACTCTGACAATGTTAAAAGGATGAAAACAACTCTATTTATTTAGCTGTGCATAGGTCAACTTAAAGTATTTTTTTTTTGGGCTTTCTGCCTTCTGTAAACTAAAGCACTTTGAATTGCCTTGTGTACAGATTGTGCTCCACAAATGAACTTGCCTTGTTTAACTGATGAATCAATTGAGCCCATTTAATTTAAGTTGAGCAGTTTATGAAAACACCTTTCTCATCTATTCCACGTTGATTCATTGATTCATGTAACACATATATGTTCAGTTTTCATAGTTTTAATAAACCATAACAAACAATACAGCTGTTCCTAAACAGACTAATCCAACCAATATCAGAATAACAAAAGATAAGTTTGGATTATCCGGGAGGGGGGCCGGGCCTGAGAAGTAGCCTACTTATTAAATCCAAAGTACCAGGGGGCGGGGGAGGGGCAGAGCGAGTGCAGACAAAGGGAAGAGAGAGGAGAGAGAGTGGCCCAAAAGAACACCTGTTGAGATTAAGGCTGGCACGCGACCCACTCGGACTCGCGTGGCAGCTGCGCCTCACTCCAACAAAAAGCAGCGAGAGCAAAGTTTGAATGCACTACTTATCCTTCAGGTCATGTGTGCACGGCATCCTAATGTGCACACACAGGGGAGAGAGACAGAGGCACAGAGAGAGAGCAGAGGGAGGGAGACACACAGAGGGAGAGACAAAAGTATGGGCAGCCAAGAAAGACTTGCATTCAGGGGAACTATGAGCCCCAAGTGGGTGAAAGGTCCTGTTTATTATCTGCATGTAAAATAGGAGCCTGCACAATGGAGGACATTTGCTTATTACACACAAACTAATAATAGTAGTTCAAATGATCAACTTTTCAGCTGTCCCTCCAGGTGCGCCGTCTGCTGTGCTATTTACTTGAGTAAAAGGAACTGTACTCAAGTAGAAGCTTTCTGTGGCATCAGTAAATATGTTAAAGCAAGACATAAGCAAATGTGAAGTTCCCTGAATAGAATAGTACTTTGTGAAAGAAAATGATAGTTATTGTAGATTACTAAATATTGTTTATAATCGAAGTTTATACCTTTTTAAAATACGCTTTTTTCTTCACAAACAGTAAACATACCAGATGTACCCTAAACTGTACTAATGTAGAGGAGATTTTATATGATACATCACGCTTGCCAAAACATTCCAACTGGGTTATTAAGTGTGACATCACACATGACGACCAAGCTACGTCCGGCTCAAGCACAATTCAAAAAAAAACAACACACCTTAATCATAATGTCCTTGTGGAAAAACAAAACAAAAAAACAATAGATAAACAGCACCTAATTATGATAATAATACTTTAATGAGGCTGAAACTCAGTCCAGGTCAGATCAATAGGCAGGTAATTAGCAGTGATCTGCTGACAGTAGGGCCGTTCAGACTGAAACTCAGGTGTGAGTTAAGTCGTTATAACTTAGAATTACAAAGACTCATAACTAAAGATGTTTACCAACAGGTGAGTATAGCTGTTAATAGAGGGGAGGGACTACACCAAGCTGAACTCCTCCCTGTGGTCTATATCTAGTCTGCGGGCTGAGCTGGAACCTTAGTGCGCTGACGAAGCTTTTTCGATGAGAGGCGAAACGTTCAACACTTCAACTACAGAGTACAGAAGATGACTCAGAACCTTCTTTGAATAATATTTTAAGTATATCTCCATTGAGTGTTTGTAGGGAAAAAAATAGCATTTCAAATGACAATCCACTGAGTAAATATAATATATATATATATTTCTGGCGATAATTAAAAATATTTATTCTTCAAGAATGCAAGTTTGGTGTTTTTTCTGATTTAGACATCCATCTAATTTAAACATAATTTCATCCAATTTAGGACCCACTCAATAGGCCTGGTGGTACTTGAAAGGTTAACTATTTAAGAGGTGCAACTTGGACAGGTCAAGTATTTTCAAGAAACACTGCCTTATAGAATTTCAAGAACAGCAGCAGTCAATCTTAAAGGAGCATGAGGACGCACCAACATGCCAGATAAGAATAGTCTAACTTTATCTTTGCCTCCTTATTAATAATCATTGAGTTTATGATTTCATATTTGTATTTCCTTTGCAGGTTCTGCTCCATGAACACTCAAATTGGAGCCCAATTACCCATTTCTTTACTTGGATGCGCTGAAGATATGAGCCCATATTGAAAATAATTGTAGCCAGTGAATTGCATCCGGTAAGGTGTGTGCCATACCTCCATACTAATTTCCCTGCGGTGATCCTAGTCACCTCTGGCGCTCTCCTCACATGCGCAGATCTGCATTATCTCTCTATGTCACTCTGTAAGTTGGCGATTACTCCATGGCACAGGGGCTGAATAAATGGATTTATGATCATGTGACTGGACTGGCCTTCAGTGTGACCACGTGCTGAAGACAGTAGGCATCATTCTCTTGCTCTATTAGCAGCTAAAGGACATGGATTCATTGCTATGGAAGCTACTGGCTCACACCTGGCAAAGAGCTGTCCTTTGTCACCTGTCTCGAGCACAATGAAGCACAATGAAGGCTGATTACTCTGACGGGTGAAAGAAAGAGAGAAGGAACAGGGTTTATGCGCTTCTTATTGCACTGAGGCATTATGTAATTCACCTCTGGAAACGGCTCTGAACGCTTGGTCTCTGATCCCTTTTACCCTCGGCCTTGAATCCTGTCTGGCTCTGCGACGCCATCTAGCGGCGCCTCGCAACACAGCATTAGTCTCTACCCCAGTCTGCTGCTGCTGCTGCTGCTGCTGTATCCCCTCCTCGTGTAGGACAGTTTCAGTTTCTCATAACCTTTACGAAGCGTGGTGATATTTTAATAACAACACCAATACAATTCAAGTCAATTCAATAACGAAGATAAACACTTTATGAGAACCAATAGCCCAGTTAAATACATCAGATGAAATGTACACTTGTTTTTTTTATATATAGCTGTATACATATTTGTCCACAGTAATGAAGCTTTGTTTTACATGCTCTGTAATACCTGGATTCACCTGTGCGTAAAAAGTGACCACGTGCGCAACAAAAGGCATTGCCATGTGCTTATTTGTCTGTCACCAAAATCTGTTTCTTTATGTCAGCGCGCGCCCAAGCGGTTTGTCTCTTTAAAAAAAAAGTGTACAGATATGTACGCTATCACACTTCTGGCTGCGTGTTCGCTCTACAGTTTCCGTGCTGGGTTTGGCGTGCTACGGGGATCTGGGTTGTGCGTTATTTGGCAAAAGTTCGCCCTGCCCAGCCTGATTGAGAGAGAGAGAGAGAGAGAGAGAGAGGAGGGAAAGGAGGGAGAGAGGTTATACAGTTGGCTCCCAATCTTCACACCACACAAACGACAACGCTGCGTGCGGGAGACGTTTCATTGGTGAAGGAGCACAGTGGAAACACTTTCTGCTCCAACACAGCGAGGATTGCAACCACCTGTAGACAAATAAAATATATAGAACACTATTAAAAGTAAGCAAAAGTTATTTGTATAGGTGGGTAAAACTGGGTTATTTTGTATGTGGCCTTCAGTTGAATACTAAAAAAAATAATGTATTGAACTTGATTATAAATATAAACCCAAACTTTGTAATTACTTGCTTTACTTTACTATTCTGTACATTTTACCCTTGTAGAATGTAGTACAGAGTGTACGCAGTGAAGTTTCCATATGGTAACTTCCCATATGGATCTATGCTAATGGCACACACATGCTCGTGGTAAGGGAGCGCAGAGAAGGGGTCCATAACATAAGCCATGTCTGTTGAGAAAAAAAATTCAAGTTTCTTGTTGTATTCTGGAATGAGGTCAGACACGAGACTCCTCATTGCACGCGCTGATTATTATTAGATTCTCTAAGCCAATGGAAGCCAAGAGGGGCGTGTATTTGGCGCAGAGGCAGGGTAGCGACAGCGTCTCATTGGTGGATTTTTATCGCCGTTGTATCTGGGAAAGGATAAATTGAAGGAAGGGGCCGGTACTGGAAGGTTGCTTGAAACTCGACTGCAGCTTTTGCAGATGGAAAGGCGCACAGTGTGACTCGCTTAAGACTGCCTTTTCCCTACTCAGCATGCATGTTTTTTGTGTAGGAGAAGGAACAGGATTGATACCTTTCACACTGTAGGAGCCCAGCAAAGACTTGTGTTCACTCACTCCACGGCTCAGTATATTTCTGACTACGGCAGAAAGTGGAGAGAGCTGTGCGGCACGTACTTACCCTGGAAATTACACTTTTTCACAACATATCCGGGCCTTTTGAGGCTTCACGGGACAGCACTTCTCAGGACTCAACTGTTTTACACTGTTTTTACGCAGCGCAAACTGTGAAGAGTGACTGAAAAGAGCTGAGCTTGCTTTTAAGTGAAGAGGGAGAGAGAAAGAGCTTGTACTGCTCTCCCTCTGCGCACTTTAACCGGACAGCATGGTGCAGAAAATGAGCCACATGGAAAGCACCGCCGAGGCGCTCTCCTTTTTCGGCGGGGACTCCAGCTCCGACTCCGGGGCGTGCATGGACCTGGACGCGGCCGCGTCGCCTCTTTCCCCGGGCTCCACGGCATCATCCACCACGGGGGACAAGCTGGGAGAAAATCCAGCGTGGTGTAAGACCCCGAGCGGCCACATCAAGAGACCCATGAACGCGTTTATGGTGTGGTCCCAGATTGAGAGGAGAAAAATCATGGAGCAGTCCCCGGACATGCACAACGCGGAGATCTCCAAGAGGCTGGGCAAGCGGTGGAAACTGCTCCGAGACAGTGACAAGATCCCGTTCATCAGAGAGGCAGAGCGGCTCAGGCTCAAGCACATGGCGGACTATCCCGACTACAAGTACCGGCCCAGGAAGAAAGTCAAGTCAAGCGCGTCCAAGCCTGGCGACAAGACGGAAAAAGTCAACGGTAGCTCTAACAACACCAGCACAAATAATAAAACGTCTTCATCCAGGAAGAGTGGCTCTAAGTCACCAAAGCCACACAAATCAGTTTTCAACACCAAAGCGTTTGAATCAGACCATCACAACTCACTCTACAAGTCCAAGCCTTTTTCGTCTAAGCAGAGCCAGGACTCAAAGAAGCCCAAGCGGGTCTACGTGTTCGCCAGCCCCGCTTCCTCCGTGGTAGTCCCGGCCAGCCCCACGCTCAGCAGCTCCGCGGACAGCAGCGACCCGCTCAGCCTGTACGAGGACGCAGCTGGCTGCAGAGAGGAGGACGCACACTCCCCGAGCTCCAGCACCAGCAGCAGCGGCAGCATCAGCAGCAGCAGTAGTACCGGGGTAGGAGGGCTGTACGGCGGCCACACTTACACCAGCAGTCGCCGCTCTTCTTCCCCCACCCCCTCCGCGTCGCACTCGTCCCACTCCTCGTCCTCTTCTTCTTCCTCGGAAGATGAGGAGTTTGAGGATGACTTGCTGGACATCAATCCGAGCCCCAGTTTTGACGGCATGTCACTGAGCAGCGGCTTCGGCCCCTCGGTTCTGGACAGAGACTTAGATTTGAACTTTGAGTCCGGCTCCGGAGGATCCCACTTTGAGTTCCCCGACTACTGCACACCTGAAGTCAGCGAGATGATCTCCGGGGACTGGCTTGAATCCACTATTTCTAACCTTGTGTTCACATACTGAGTGCGTAAAGTGTCCCTTGTTAACTTAATCTAAAAGTGGGCGTCATAGTTTGTGTTGCGCACCAGACTATAGCAAAAAGCCCAGCTGCGAGCCTCTCTGAAAGCCGCTGGAAAACAAACTTTATGTTGTTGTGGACCCGGGCTGAAAACAGAGACGAAGAGGTGGCGGAAGAGACGAGGCTGAAGCGGCAGATGTGTGCGCACTAACTCGCTCCTCAGCCCTCGACTGTTTTGAACTTAAACTGTGATTTATTTGCACGATAGCTCCACGGTCCGCCGTTCACTTTAACTAGAAAAGGGACATTTCACGAGTTTTAACGCTCCAAGTGAACTTCACTGACAAGGTACAATAGGACTGATGTGTCGTGCGACATTTTTTATTGTTGTGTGTCACAAAGAGGGATTTCTTTTTGATAAAACCGAGGTGGGTTGTCGTTTTTTAGTTTTCAAGTATTTTCAAACGCAAAAAAAAAAAAAAAAAAAAACACGTTAAAAGCATGATCGCCTACTTTGTTCCTATCTTGTGCTGAGATTTTCTGTGAGAACACTTTAGTCTTGATAGTATTTAAAATGGATAGGTGGCGCTCGCTTCGGTTCTTCTCTTTAAAGAAAAAAATATGGACATCGAAATAATCACCAGCTGTTGTAATGTTTCAAACTTCTTCAGGATTCAACTTCAAATCTGTGCTGAACTTTATATACACTTTCTCTACGATTCAGGACCAAATTGTTTATTGTTTATTTCAGATGATAGCTATAGAGAAATCCTCACTGTTATTTTGGTTCATTCTCTGAGCTTTGTTTTTTTGTACATGTGTCAGATGCCATTTTATACTGGATATTGTATTTATATACTGGGCCAAGCATTTTTGACTTGATCATTTTTTATTTGTACTAGTCCTGTTGTTTTGTCAGTATGTCTGTCACATTTCCTTCTCAGGCGAAGGGCTAGAGTTTTACGAACACACAACTTTTTAAGTTCTTTTTTATATCTAAATGTACACACTTTTTGGACACTTAAAGAGAAGAAACAGTTTGTTTATTTTCTCAGTGTATTTTTGTACAAATCTATATGGAAAAGGGGAAAGTCAACAATCGGCGTGTGTAGCCTACAAATACAGTTGTATTGGATTTCCTAATTTTTAGACATGGGTAGGCTGGTTTCAATGCTGCCTTCAAGTGCTCATGCTTACCTTGTACTTTTGAGACTTGTACTGTTTTAACTTATTAATCCAAGGCACCAAACTTCTATTACAGGGAAACTAATCTTCTACCAGCAGTTAGGACCGGCACCCTTTTGATGGCTGACCCCTGGACTCATGAGATATTAACTATAGATCCCTTCTAGATATGAACGATAGCACTTGAACGCAGCACCAGTCTTTGTATCAGCCTCCCTCATACGTTTACAGTGCCAGTCTGCAGACTCCTTAAAGGCACAGGCCCACACGCTGCCTGTGCACCACGTGGTTTTCCAACAGCATCACTATCTCCAACAAACCACTCCTTTGTTTTGTTGCATTTCCTTTCAGATAATCCTGCCTATGACAACAACATGAGGAGATTGTAGCTTTAAATTTGACTTTTGTTGCTGTTTTGTCACAAATTGATGTCAGATCTACAGGATGAAACAGGTTTCATAATAACAAGCAACAAGAGTAGGAACAACAAGCATATTCAAACTTCTGACTTGAGTTCATCTACTTGTACTGCGTTTCTCATTGTATTTGAATATACTATAATCTTTTCTACTTGTCGGCTAACTAGCTAATAATTGTTTTAGTATCTTTATGGCATGGTGAATAGCATTTGTATTTCAGATTCAGGTTAATAGCTGTTGTGTTTTTAAGAAAAAATGAAAATCGAAAATGATGAAACGTGAACTCGATCTTTGTATATTTGACTGTATCATAAAGCAAAAAGATTGTGTGTTTATGTACGTTGTTGCTATCAAGGACAGGCACTGTCTCGAACTGCTATCTTTTACACTCTTACACTTATGAGGTGGTCAGTTCAGGACTCATTTTTATATATATCAAAGCATTTTAAATATATTAACTTTATTTTTCATTCATCCTGTGCAATATGCTGTGTAGATTTTTTTCATTTATTGTCTAATCATGCCATATACAAAGGAACCATCCTTGGTTGGGGCTCAAAGGGAGGGGAGACTCATGCCAGCTAAATCGTGTCCATTCACTGCCTGTCAGATTGTTGATATAAACTTGTGTACAGAACTTTTTTCAAAGAAGGAAATAAATATCAGCTGGAACTGAAACTTTACTCTTGCTTGCTTGCTCGTTGCATATCTACAGTAAACCATCACTCAACATAAAATAGAACAGATAAAACCAAATACACTTTGAATAAACCTATTGTGAATATAAGCACATGAACCCATCTACACTTAGTTAGCTTTTCTTTTTTTTTTACCTACTCAATTAATGGCGATAGCAAATATGCATTACTGTGCTTAAGTTACATCCATGCATTATGCGTAAACTATAACATTTTTGTCACTGCATGCTAAACCACTGTCAGCGAAAGTAAAGAAAATATGCAAATCCTTCATGTGAGAGGCTCACTCTACAAACTGACAGTCTGGTGATAGCAGTACACTTTTACTACTCGTTTAATAATATTATGAAAATGCTGAGTCAGTGTAAATAATCACTCAAATAAATCCAATCAATACTTCATCTGATATCAATGTTGTAATAGATATAATTATATTTCCAAACTATAGAGTTAAAACGCTATCCCATGGCATTATGTATTAACAACTACTGTACATTTTCTTCCATCTTTAAAGTGGTGAAAACACATGCATCATCACTGTGTAAATGCTTTTATGCATGCAGTAATAGAGTATCCATGGTAGACGATTATTGTGTGCAGTTATGTCACCATCTACTCAGTAACACTACTACTTCATTACTAATGTACCACCCTTGTAAGCAGTTTTCATGCCTGTTTCTTACTGACACTGTATGTGCGACTGTTGCTAGCTAAAGGGTTCTTTTCTTATGCACTTGAACCCATTGTGTAACCTTATAGTACCACTGGTTAACAAAATCAAATAATAATAGTCATTCTGTAGGTAGTCCTTGTGTTCCATGTTAAATGCTATAGCTGGCAGTGGTGCTGTATACTCGGCTGTCTGGTGTTCAAACAGTCATGGTTCCCTTCCCCCTCTCCAGACAGTCCCTCATTATGGGGGATGGGCTGGTTTCGCAGCAGTAGTCAGCCAAGGGCCCTCCAGCATCGCTGACTATAGCTATATGTAAGTCTATCTGCCGCCAATCTCAATATGGCTATACATGTAGGTGGTTGTGGGCAATCTATGCATGAAATCAAACAATATCACCACAACAGGCCAGGGTCAATTTTTGATATGTAGTTCAAGCTCTGGAAACAAATCGCACAATGAAACTCAATAATCAATGCCACATGCTTGATTTACACTCAAGAAGTGCCGTACAGTAGTTCTATAACGGGTACAAGGCTTTACCATAATGAGAACACAGAGTGAGTTATATAACATAAAATGCACCGGAATTCAGACCAATGCTGTTTATTAAATGGAATGCTTAATTTACGTACTTAACGAAAAAATAATGATGCATCCTTCTCAACCTTGATGCATCCTTCTCAACCACTGAAGTGTGACTATTGTTTGTATGCAAAAACACAACCAGATGAGGCACACACCACACATAAATGTGTCTATATAATGATTATATACTGGTAACTGCATGCATGTGTAGGACGATGTATTGCTGTCTGTAGCAATAGGGAATAAAGTAAATGTGCAGTAGAGCATCAAAACATAACTGATTTTATGAGGCTCCTATAATTAAGCCCTGGCAGCCTCACAGCGATATGCAGATTTGTGCTTTTTTATCTGCACTTAATTGGCTGTGCATAATAACCCAGTGTTCCACCTGCCAAACATATATACAGTTTTGTCCCACAACAGCACTGCAACTGTCTTCAATGGTTTGTACCCTGTCATGCAAGTAGATCTACACATTTTGATGCCTGTTTGCTAGTGTATTGCTATGGGCTGTTGAGGGTGCTGTCTCATGCCTGGGATGTGTATAGGCAACAGTAAGCTACAGAGCAAAGCAGACTGGGGCAAAGCTAATGGACGGCTGGAGTCAGTGGCCCATGCAAACCCAGCAGGGAGTCGAGAAGAGAGGGGTGGGGGAGGTCACTGTGGTGGGATAAGAGCTCTCTGGCAGCGCGCTGTTTGCATCTGTAGCTCGTCCCTTGGGACATGGATGGTATACAATTCGTGGGATGAATCCACAGTATGCCCCTACTTGCTCCAGCCATGTCCTAATGTGTAAAATGAGCCCAGACCTATTCACCACAACTGCCTCTAAAATCCAGCACTGTCACTCTAAAAGTTGTTAATTCGGGTCCGAATTGCCGTCAAGCACCAGCTTAATATAGAGACTGCAGTTAGGCGTAAGACCTGAGGTGGCAGTAGCGAGTATAACAATGTAAACTTCCATCTAGTCCCTTTAAGGTTTGGCTATGAGACCATGCAGCCAGAATGCGTCCATACATGCACACATTGCATCTGAAATATCAATTGCTATACCCTCTTTTGACTTTTCCATAATCATTCAGATTATACAATCATCCATCAGATATAGTTGCTTTACTCAACTTCTTTAACATCATTATATCAGCATTAGTGTTTCATGTTTTATAACTAAATTGTCAAAGAGCTTATACAGCTAGAAAAAACAAAACGCTTTTTTGTGTATGTAGTGGAGGCAATTCAGCAGCAATTTGAGAGGTGGAGGGTGTGCAGGCGTTTTGAGCTCTTGATAGGAAACAGGACCTATGCACAGATGAAACAAAACACAACTTCAGGTTGGTTTTAACATGAAGGAAAAGTAGTACAGAAATCTATTGCATTCATTCAAATAATATTTTATATTATTAATAATAATGATAATAATAATAATAATAATAATAATAATAATAATAATAATAATAATAATAATAATAATTACGTAACCCTTTATTTTACACTACCCTTGATTGTCACCTGCAAAATTTAGTACAATGTAATGGGCTTTGTAACAATGTGTCATAACTTGTACGGGTTACATACACAATGGAATGTAAGTAAGTCCAGTAAGTCCAGTTGTGTTTATTCACCCTTTTTTGAGTTTTTTTTAGTTTAATGGTATAATGTGTAGTACTGTGCAGGTACATAATGTAATAAGACATAAGACCCTAACTCTAACCCTAACATTAAGCCCTAACCCTATAGATCTTTTTTTTTTTTTTAAGTTAGTCTAATGTAAGTAAACTAAGTTCTATTTGTATTTCTTTGTGTCACTAACTGCTTGCAGACAGACCATCGCCTATAGGATGGCATTGAACAGTATCATGAATAACTTCATAAGTCCTGATAGCATTTATCGGAAAAACACCAAATAACCAGAAACTTGTATTATTCACTTTAATTGTAAAAAATGCAGTGCATTAGGTTAAATGCTCAAAAACGGAACCCTAGAGATATAATTTACCCTTGATACAGGATTTTTCTAATATTGGGTTCATTTTGAAATATTGTGATTTGTGAGCCCTTGTTACGAATATGAGGGACTACGGATGAAAAATAGCCTTTTGGCTAATTCCGGTGCATTTACAGAAATGTTGATTAATGTACAGTGTCCCTGTTAAATAAATAAATAAATAAATATAAGCCATTGCTTACAGATAACTGTATGCTTATATTGCAGTTAGAAGTCGACCACAGCATTCCAACGATATCTGGGTATGTTACGATATCGTCAGATATCGGCTATCGGCCGATAAAATGTCGATATCTCTGGAACTGAAAGTGATAGAGACTTCCCGTTTTCTGCATTAGAGTTGGCCTATTTGCACTCAGGTACTGCTCTTGAGAATGAAGTGGTAAAGGACTTTCAAACCACCGCTCTTGATTTTAGTGGATAAGGCATGATTTTAAATTGCTTGTCCTCAGCAAATCACTATTGATCAAAGAAATAAAAAGTCCATAAGTTACATCACATCACCAATCTCTGCAGTGTTGCCTTTTTGATTTAACAGTTCCATAACATCAGCACCATGGTTAGTGCTCATGCTTCACAGCAAGAAGGTCCTTTTGACTTTAGGATAGGTTTTCTACAGATGCTCAATTTTCCCTAGCACTTAAAACACGTACAATAGAGTACACTCTGGGGAAAAGATGAGAATGAGAATTCGGGACAATAGTTGAATATTAGCCCATGGTTACAATCCGGCGTGATGTTTTTATTAGAAAGAAAGAAATCTGACACCTTTTCTGAAGCTATCCAAGTGATTTATCAGGAGTGGACACTGGCACAAAGACAACAAAGGCTTTTGGATGATTATGGCCAGATTGTGTGCAACTGGAGGAAGATGATTATTATTGAAATCCCTCATTTCTATAATTTGCTTTACAGAGCACACAGCGCCCACTGGAAATTATTTTTATTCCACACCTACAGTCTTCTACATAGAAGGATACAAATGAGCTTATCCAACTTTAACAATACTTTATCTTATCTAATTAAAGCTGCCAGAAAATGTTCTTGCTCATAAAAGACATTTTAGAAAATAAATATTTTGTAAGCTGTGTTGGAACTTAAAGAGAGTAAAGATTTTATTCACAGCATCTTCCAAAAATGTCATGAAGACTTGACTTTGTAAGTTTTAAAAGACTGGAGTAGATAAAAAGTGGTGTGGGTGCTGTGGGTGCAATCCCAGTTTACATGGAAGCCAATTCATCTATACTGATTTGTAGACACATCTTGGTTACTTCACAGCAAGATTCCTGGCCAGGCCCTTTTTGTAAGGAATTTGCATGTTCTTCCCATCTCTGCGGTTTATCCCATAAGACATAATATGGGCTCCCCTAAAAGAGAGATTATACATTTCAGTGGGACTTCCCTATAGTTAAATAAAAACAACAAACAATTTGGCATATATTTGTATTTGTATAAATGAGGTATTGGAACCTACCTGAAAACCTACAGAGTTAAACTGTGATTAATCTCTAATTACATCTTCAAAAGAAAGATTAACCACGTAGTAATGCTTTTTTTAGATATACTTCGTCCTATCAATTGTTTCTTTCATTTGGTTCATTCTATAAACATCTGTAACAAATAGCAAGCTGCTGTGTTACGCATTTAAATCCTCTTCTTGGTAAATGTTGCTAAGTCTAAGTTTAAAACTGATGATTGTATCATTAATAATCTGTAGCTGTTCAGCTCAGGAAGGACTTGTTTGTATCTAAAGTCAATGCAATTTATATGTTACGTAAATGTATATTGAATTGAATGCTTGTCTTCTTCCAACTCCTTTTCGAGCTAGAATGTTTTTTTTTCTTTTCTTGCTTTTGTCCCTGTGTTGTGTAGCTCGAAATAAAATATTCAAATAAAAACATATGGGGTAGGCACATACGAGCTTTATTGCTCCAGCCTACTCCATTTTGAGAATCCACAATTGTTTATGAATTTTGAAAGACAAAAATGAATGTAAAATTGCTCAAATAAACAAAACTAAAAAACAACTACAACTAAAACTAAGTAGAAACGGCATACACGATATACAAACAGGTAAGGAAAAGATTATGTAATAAAACAAAAACCAATGCATGTGCATGTAATATTTCAAAGGGGTAGATTATTGTACAGCTCTGTGGAGTTAAAACAGTTAAAGCTCATTGTGCACTGTCATACTGTATTATTACTCTGGGCAGGGCCAGTCTCCGTTGCTCTAATTCAATAGATGTGAAGAGTTGCCCATCCGTCTTTGTCTTTGCCAGCCACCACTCACCATTGTCCAGGGTCCAGCCACCTGCAGCCCTGAAAAAGAAAAGATTTGAAGCTAATCGGTCAAATACTCCCCAATAAAATCCAAATGAATGTTCAGGCAACGATTCCCCAGCAGCAGAGTGAATACAACAGACAAGCCTGCGCTTAATTTAAAAAAAACCTAAGCCTCTCAAGTCAAGTCTATCACACACTATAGAGCAATTGATGTAAGAAGTCCTTAATTCCATTATAGTCACATCACATAAGTGAGACTGGAGTGCTTTAATTACTCTCATTGTGTGCAAATGAAACCTCTCATATACTCCTGCTCGCTAATTTGTATTTACTGTGTGCATTAAAACAAAGAGTGCCTTTGTTCGGTGCTGCAGCCAGACACAATGGAGACAGCAGCCATGCGTGCTCCAAAGTTCAGTCTGTAGGTTTACATGGAAGCCTGTTGAATTATTAATAAACACGAATAAAATAACAGAAATAACATATGACAAAGTTTCCATGGCGCTTTAAATAGGTGTGCCCAACGCAATATGTGCTTATTATGAAGTGTACAAGAGTGGCTAAGGAAAAGCAGGCTACCATTCAAAGGTTCCCCGGAGTTCACATGTGTATTGATACATCTTACATGCCACTTGACCCATGCCTATCTGCATATATGCAAATCCTCCAGGTTGTTAGGTGCATAGTTGTAAGACTTTGGGGAGGGCGGGACTCCGTGGCGAGCGAAATGAACTAGGCGCGGCCAAACACAGCCCCATCCATCTATCACACGTGTAGACAAAGGGGGACTCCACAACACAAAGCTAGATATGCCCTCTCTCAAACTTTTTTCCTGCCCCTCCGTCACGCGCCACCGACGGCCACCACACGACCGGAGCCTCAGGTGAGTACACCACCCCCCTCCGAGATGCCGGCGCACTTCACCACGCTCGCGGAGGTCCGGAGTCATTTCTGCAACTCAAAAGTTTAGCGCCTGCTGCTACTTGGTGCGTCAGCGCGCAAACTTGGGAGCACAAAGCAAGGGAAAGGAGCGGTTCCCCCCCCTCCTCTTTCCTTTGTCTCACGCGGGGCGCTTTGAGGAAGACAAGTTGACGGGGATGCTCTTTACATCTCCAAACCGCGCAATAACGCACAACAACGTCTTGCCGTACGGGATTACACGTCTTTGTTGGCGTTATCGGACGTCACATGGAGTTGCTGCGGCTTTTGTCCCCTGTTGATGTTGCGACGCGCTGGCTGCCTGTCAGGAGAAGTTGGCGGAGTGCAATGCTCCTCTTTTTTTTTTTTTACGCACGCTGGTCAAAGACAAAGTGGCTTCGAGAAGTTTGGTATAACTTTGGAATCCGTTTGCCTCGCCGTTGCGCTCGTAATTGAGTTGTGTTTCTGTCACGCAAAGTTGCCAATTCACTGTGGGAATTCAGTACAATGCGATCAGGTGTAAAGTATCATAAACAAAACGCGAGCACGAAGGGAGAGTTGGTGTGCAGAGGAATGACGTGTAAATAGAAGGTAAACGAACTTCTCTTTGCGAATTGTTAATTTTTACTTTAAAAGGCGCAAAAATAGGTTGTTTGTCGCCAATTAGACGCTGAGCAACAGGTATAAGTCGCAGCTCCTCTTTGTTACAGTACAGCCTCTTTGTTCTCAGCCCATACAAAGAAACTCCGCAGAAAGCCAAGTTATTCTGTCATATTACCTATTTTTAAGTTTCTTTTATGGTATAATATTTCATTCACTTTTTTTTTTTTTCTGTGTAGAGTTTAAAGGATAAATATAACGAATTCCTTTCAATTTTAAACTTCTAAGTACATGGGACTTTGAGCATCTCCTCATAAAAGATGATAGTACATCGGTTTGGTCTTTTGCGTATTGTCTTTTAATTACAGTTTGAAATATGCCTTGTTTTACTTTGAGTCAGGGTTTTATAACAATTTTAAAAAGTTTCAAAGTCAAGTGAAGGAGTGGCCAAACAACTTGTTTGAATTTGCAGCATTCCTTTGTACAGTAACTCGCCCAAACTTTTTTTTTAGTGTACAACACAAACTCTGTGTAGTATTTGTTGTTCACATTGATATTATATTGTTGATTACTATAACTACTTACACAAAATAACTTTTTAACCAAAGTCACTTTCATCTACATGCAATTCATTGTTTCAGCTTTTTCAGTTCTTAACAAAGGACATCTATTTATTTACTGTTTCATGAATTGTATGTCAACACTACTTTCAAATAAGTAATGTTTCTGACTTTTTGGTGTTTGTTTTCTGCTTTCTGTCCTCAGGTGGGATTGCGACACCAGATTAACAGCTCACCAAATTTGCACGGGAAAGGAATAAAAAAAAAAAAAAAAAAGAAATCTCCACAAGTCTTGCAGCGGGTGTAGCCAGTCACCTATCAAGCAGTTTTAACTCGAAGCTCTGCGGATTAAGACACAGTGGCCTGGTTTCGTTTTTTTTTTTTTGGGCAAGGTGAAGACTCATCTCTGAAGGATTTAAAGTGGAGCAGCAGAACAGAAGTGCTGTGCAGGATGAGTTTAAGGCACTCTTGGAAATCTCGAACTCGTGGAGCCACTGTGCGGATTATAAAGATCTCGAGGCACTTACAACGTCACTGCATAAAAGCAGGATATCCTTGACTCTTCTTCCATACGGTAGGTACAGAAAGTCCCTTGACACAAAATCTGCACTAAATGGTTATAAAATGTGTAAACTGGGATAACTCAGTGTGCCGATGCATCTGACCAGAGATGACAATGCTAATGACATCTATAGGAATATAAATAAACTAATGATGAAACTTTACAAATTGTGTCATATGGACAACCATTTTCTTAATATTATTTCTCACTCATTACGTTTTCCTGTAATTGTTATTTAGGTGAAGGCACAGAATTCATGATTTCTGTACCTTTGTATACAAGAGAACAGTGTTGAAGATTTACTTTAACCTCTTATCCCCGACCTTAACCGAGTTCTTTTTCCAGTTCAGTTTTACCCAAATCTAAAAGCTCCTCGACTGGAGTTTACAGCCTATAGGCCTGGGTAACGCCTCATTTGAAAGCTAAGACCTGCAAAACTCTTGAAAAAGAGAAAAAAGTCTTGATGCGTTGTCACCGCATTTATGGTATGTTTTTTATATAGACAGGGACAGAGCACAATTTAACATTGACCAAAAGGAAATATGCATTGTACCAGGTTATAAGTACAAATACTGATTTTAAATGTAGATGAATACGTGACCATGGATTTATACATTTCAACATCATCATTAACATACATTTAATATGTCACATGTTTGAAGCGATTTTGTTGTGTTTTTGTCCCTTTTTAATTGTCTAATTTTTTTCAGCATATTTTTGTCGCTCTTTTGTTGCATTTATCACTTTTTGTTGCGTTTTGGTCACTTTATTTTGTCGCTCTTTTGTGGCTTTTTTTAAAATCACTTTTTAGTCATGTTTTTGTCATTTGTTTATTGTATTATTGTTGCTATTCCGACACGTTTTTTTGTCGCTGTTTTGCATTTTCATCCTCGTTTCGACGCTATATCAATTGAATTCTTTTCAAGAAGCTTTTAGATTTGGGTAAAGCCAAACTGGAGAAAATGTGCTCGGTTCAGGTGGAGGTTAGGGGGTTAATGTTGTGGGCAAACATTTGGATCGTGACTACAAACAACTTAAACACTTTTTAATCTAAGCTCGGGCTTGTTCTTGTGACTTGCCATTTTGATTGAACACAATTGGACAAGAGAGACCAAAGAGTGTTTTTCCCCCTTAAATATAAAGAATTGGCATTTGATCATAATTTCTATCCTTGTCCTTGATTCAAATTGACTTAACTCCCAATTACGTTACTCCACTCTTTCAGTACAGTATGCCCAAAATACAGCAGCCTGTAGTTTTGTGGGTGCACTATATAATCACTTGTGCTGTACGCTCCCCCTCCGTTGGCTCCTCAGTGCAGCGTAAGTAGAAACACTTACCTGACAAAAATTCCTCCCTCCCCGGGTTGCTTCAGTTTACATCATTCTCTGCTGCAGGACATAGGCAGATTTACTACTTAGTGCAACCGCATGAGTGCTATCTATAAATAAGAGAAGACGTGTTAATATTGAGAGGATTTTTGCATGAGCATTTTAGTTTTGAGACCGGTATGTGATATCAGGGATCATGTCATATTTGTCGACCAGCGCCAGAGTGAGATTATTTCACAATGAAGCTTACGACATCAGAACGGGGTGGTTGTTGAAAGGTTTTACAGGCGATGTGTAGAAAAGTTCAAAAGAAGAAACAGGAATTGGCCATCACTGTTGGACGCCAAAAAAACATTGAAGTGTGAGTTATAGTAGCAGTATAGCAGTCTTTGCATGAAGTACTTATATCTTTAATGCATATTTTTGTTACTTCTTCCACACCTGTGTCTCAGTGCAACTTGTTAAGAGATGTACGCTTCTGTGCAGTTCATGCCATGGTCAGGAGTAGTTGAGGAGGATTAGCTAATAGTGCACACATGGTTTGGGTTGATGGGGAATTAGATATGTGGTACAACAAGGTATTTGCATTTCTTATACAGTGTATGATGATATATATATTTTTAATATATCGTTAACTTGACTGGGTTGACTGAGGCAATAAATCAAAATTTAATCGAAATTGCAATCTTTACTTTGGTTAATCTCAGTGATGGTCATGGGACTGTATAATCGTCAGGTTTACAGCCATTTTTGTTGTTTTTTGGCAGAAACCAATGGGTGTAATGTATAGTGGAGGAAAGCATTTGTTTTTGTTTAAACTGGGGTTTGTATAAAAGGTGTGACTAAGTTCATGAATCAGCTATGTATTTATTTTATTTAAAAAAATAAAATTGAATCGAAAATCAAGATCGTCCAGCCCTAGAGTTGAGGACCAATCACCTTTTTCTTCAGAGGCTTCCTCTTGGACTCAGACTGGTCAGTTAGACTACAAGTGTGCCTCTGAAAAAGAGGTGAAATGTCCTCAACTTAATTAACCCAGTCCAGTTGAGGATACTTGAATATCTCCACTCGGATTTTACAAGTTGTTTGGAATATCAATGAGCCGACCCATGAACTAATTTAACTCAAACTATTTAATAATTCAGCTGTAGTATTTTTATATGGCTGTTTCATTAATAATTCACTGCACTGCACTGATGTTATGAAAGGGAGTGTGAGTGGGCTCTTCACACTCACTGTTTACTGCTGCTAATCAATGATGTCATTGAGAGCCAATAAGAGGTGGCAGTGGGAGTGGTCAACTACACTGCCCCCTCTCCCTGAGTACTCTGTGCATGGGAGCCGCATCACATTTTCAACACGCTGTGGCTGCTGCCTCTTCCTCCCAGGTGAATGGGAATATGCGGCTGTGCTTTTGCTGCTACTATTTATCTGCTGTTTATGTAATTATCATTTGTATAAAGGCAAACAACCTAAAAGTAAACACAGATGACATTTTCTTTGTTTACGTACACGATTAAACGCAGTACATTAAGCGTGAGATTTAAAGGGTGTGTGTGCAAGCAACACCAACAGGGCAATAACCCTCTGTAGTCTTATCTAGATGCTCCCTTTTATAAATCATGCAGCCGCGCCGTGTTTTATGATGTTTATGTACTGAAATAAAGCAGGTGAAATAAAGCTTGCCACCCCACGAGCTGTAGGGAAAGGAATGATGTTTAGAGCGTGTCGTGCTGGCGCTGCGTTATGAAACATGCCCAGGTCGCAGCCGGGAAATGACAGGATCAGCGTGGATGTGGGTCAGCGTGAGGAGGGACACTGATGCAGGTGGCACACATGTAGGTCACTGGAGAATATGGCTGCTGCTGCTGCTGCTGCTGATGCTGCTGGTGAGTCATGCTCTTACAGGAAGTGCAGAGCAGGGAACAGGAGAGGAGGGGTGTGTCTCATCACCGCAGGGAACCAGGGGATTTGGTCTTATGCTGCAGTGTGTTACAGGGTTACGGCGGAAGAAATACTGTTTTCAAAATGCATTTGAGTCTTGATGGGTGTATTTTATGGTTGTGATTTTAGGCAATGCTCAAGAAACATCAGCAGTAATAGTAATACTCGTACGACTTGTAATACTGCCTCCTCTATGTTGGCAAGATCTAAGTATGCAACACAAAATATATTAAAGCAGTTTAAAAAAAATCTCTGTGCAGAATTTCTCAGAAAGCAAATGTTCTTGTGCTTGTATTGGAATGGTGAAAACATACATGATACCTATGAAAGCCAGTGTTGCAGTTATGTCAATATAAACTTGGAAACAGAACCATCATCTTTACCGTAATTGCTGCTGCGGTTGTTTCATTGAGCTCTCAATATGCAATATAATTCCTAATTCCCCCCGCTGTGTAAAGATAATTGACGTGACTTATCAGTAATTCTCCACACACTGCAGTTTTTTTCCAACAGATGTCATTTTTGTCCAGGCTGCATGGGGACAGAGATGTTTTTATATTGACATCCCAGCGGGGGCTGTAATCCTCTGATTCACAAGGGTTTCTGATCACAGCAGTAAGGCGTTCCATCGGCAGTCAAAGTCCTAGTATCCTCTACAGCTGTGTTTTTATATTGAAAGTCAATGAATATTTCTTCGGAGCATATGCACAAGTAAATCACCAATCTTTCATCTGCTTCCACTATTTCTCTGGGGTAAAGATTTATCCACTGCTCCAAAGGACAGTTTGATAACAGCGAGCATAAGACTCTATTGACATTTCCAATATTGCTGCTTTGCGAGAATGGCACCATACGCTAAGCAAATCTCAGTAAATAGGTCCGTTCACTGGAGGAATTTGGCATTAGCCACATGAAAGTTTTAACAACCAAGACAGCTTTGGCAAGTGGCCACACAATCTGACATATGTGTAAAGTCGGAAGCTGATTATCACACATTAATATAGTAAAAACATAGCTCTCTTCATTATTTTCTATTGATATTTTAGAGATCTTTTGAACATAATTCGTTGACAATTTCTATTAATTCCCAAAACAACCATTTATTTTCTTGACCTTGCACTGCTACTGGATACAGCTGTAAGATTGTAATGCCTGTCATGTCCTTGAGCTTGTGTGAGCCAACCAGAATACCACATTAAGCCTATATAACCAGTGACTAGTACAAGTCTAATTCACTCAGGCGTCCCATGCACTGCCTGAGGAAAGCTATCAGGTTTAGTTTTAGTACTCATTGCATGCAGCCCCTGGGCATTGCACTTCGCGGCCCCTCCTAGAAACCACTTTAGTACATTAATGTTTTCCTTGGACGTATTTTCTGGTTCACGAAACAAAATGATGAAAATAGCAGGAATGAAGGGCTAAGGTATTCGGTATTTATGGAATCACAGAGAAACAACATATCAAGTGAATGGGAGAGGTTAGGTTTAATATCACACCATGAATACCAGATCATTTGGATTCCATCGGACACAACAGGTCTCATAAGACTCAAAGATGACTTTAGTAGGCAAGACTTGTATTTTTTAAGATGTATTCTCTCTTTTTGGAATGTTAAATCGATTGTCTACATGCCCCTTGAGAGCATGAAGAATAACCATAGTTTCCTCAAAAACGCCTTTTCTATATACATTGAGGGTTAGCAGTGGCTCGAGTGGAAATACTGTTGTCTTACTGTCAGAAGGTTTAAGGTTTGACCCTAATCATAATGTCGTTGTTGTGCCATTTGGCAAGACGCGTCACCCACTTGGCCTATGTGAATAAGTAAGCGAGTGAGTCCGTTTTTCCATGGCAGCTGTGACTTACAACCCCCTTGTGTGCAGAATGAATGAATTATGCAATATACATTTCTCTTTGTATCTTTAAAGGCACTAGAGTATGGTATAATAGTTATTATTATATTGTTACGGTAACATGTTAGGTAACGCTTTAGAATACAGCCCGCGAGTTCCAGGTGTAAGTACGGGTAACAAGAAAGTAATTACACATGTAAGTACAGGTACTCTTACAACGTGTAACAAGGGGAACAATGTAACAAAAGAAAAAGCGGAACAATGTAACAAGGGAACATGTGTAACAAGGAAGTAGAAAGTGTAACGAGGGGAACAATGTGTAACAAGGAAGTAGAAAGTGTAACAAGGGGAACAATGTGTAACAAGGCAGTAGAAAGTGTAACAAGGCGGAACAATGTGTAACAAGGAAGTAGAAGTGTACGAGGGAACAATGTGTAAAAAAAAAAAAAAAAAAACGAGGGGACAATGAAAAAAAAAGTGTAACAAGGGGGAACAATGTGTAACAAGGAAGTAGAAAGTGTAACAGGGGGAACAATGTGTAACAAGGAAGTAGAAAGTGTAACAGGGGGAACAATGTGTAACAAGGCAGTAGAAAGTGTAACGAGGGGGAACAATGTGTAACAAGGAAGTAGAAGTGTAACGAGGCGGAACAATGTGTAACAAGGGGAACAATGTGTAAAAGGAAGTAGAAAGTGTAACGAGGGGGAACAATGTGTAACAAGGGGGAACAATGTGTAACAAGGAAGTAGAAAGTGTAACGAGGGGAAAATGTTAACAAGGGGAACAAGTGTAAAAGAGTAAAAATGTAAAAAAATGGTAACAAAGAAGTAGAAAGTGTAACAGGGAACAATGTGTAACAAGGAATAAAAGTAACGAGGGGAACAATGTGTAACAAGGGGAACAATGTTAACAAGGTAGTACAACGTGTAACTAGGGAGGAGGCTGTGAGCAGTGTGAGCAGTGAGGCAGCTAACATTTTTGCGGAGTCCTGTTGAAGAGAGCAAAATGCCTAAACCGACAAAAACAGAGACGAAGCAACTGCCAGAAATGGCGGCGGATGAGGATTACGTGAGCTCAGTCGAGTCACGGAACTCATGGAGCAGCAAAGGGACATGTTCAGGGAAATAATACAACAACAACAGGAGAACTTCAAGGGATTCATTAAAATCATTATGGAAGCAACAAACACCCGAATGGATTCACAGATAAAGGACATTCAAGAGCTAAAAACAAGCCTACAGTTCACACAAGGTGAGGTGGACACTCTGAAAGAAGGAACATTGAAACTCACTGAGCGCACAAACACAATACAAAATGATTTTTATAAAGTATGTGACAATCTGCATATTATCACGGACAAACTGGAGTATCTGGAGGGACAGAGCCGCAGAAACAACCTGGTCTTTGAGGGAGTGTTGGAGACGCCTGGGAGACCTGGGCCGACGCAGAGGAGAAAGTTAAACATCTACTGAGGGAGAAGTTACAACTACAACACCCGGTGGAGGTGGAGAGAGCACACCGCGTAGGGAAACCCGACGGCGGGAGAGACTGGCCGAGACCCATCATTGCCAGACTGCTGCGTTGGAAGGATCGCGAAGCAATCCTGCAGCGCGCTAAACACCTCAAAGGGACCAAAATCTTCATAAACGAGGACTACACGGAATCCATCCAAAGGAAGCGAAAAGAACTGATGCCGGAGCTGAGAGCTGCCAGGGAAAGGGGGAGATTGCCTTCCTGCGCTATGACAAACTCATTGTACGTCCGCGCACCAGTACACCAAATCAAGTATAAACACCGGAAAAAGCGTATGGATTTTGGTATGTAAAAGCACATAATTTCACATGTCCTGTAATAGATATAGTTCTATAGGAAGAATCGACTTGGACCTTTCATTAAGGAGAATTGCTGAAGCAAATAACCAGGATTTTACATTATCACAATATGACTTACAGAACACTGAGATCGACATCGACCCTGAAAATAACTTCTTTACTAGAGCTACTAATGACTGTCAATATATACAGAGGATCTTTACAATAGTAAACTTAAGAACATTAAGGCATTCACTGTAATCCATTTCAATAGTCGAAGCCTCTATGCAAACTTAACCACATCAAAAGCTCTTAAAACAGTTTTCTAAACCATTTAGTGTAATTTTAATCACAGAAACATGGATTAATAATGACAGAGAAATTGAGTTTTCTATTGATGGTTATGAATTTATAAGTATGAACAGAAGAAACAAGCATGGTGGGGGCGTAGCTATGTTTGTAGACTCCAACTATAGTTATAAAGTAATGGAAAATAAGACTATGGCAGTGGATGATGCACTTGAATGCCTTACTGTAGAAATTACAAGACAAAAAAAGAAAATATTATTGTAAGTTGTATTTATAGAACACCTGGCTCTGATATAGAGGTTTTTTCTAATTGGATGGAGGAGCACTTTCAGGTTAAATCATAAAGTCATGTTTGTGGGGGAGACTTTAACATCGATCTGTTAAATCCATATGAACATAAAAAGACGATGAATTTATAAATACTTTATTTAGTATAGGTCTGTTTCCTCTAATAACTAAACCGAGTAGAATCACAACCCACAGTGCGACTTTGATTGATAACATTTTCTCTAATGAAATAGATAGTGATACAGTCAGTGGATTAATGATAAATGATATTAGTGATCACATGCCAGTTTTTGTATTGTACAAAAATGGATATTTAAATATTAATGATGAAAACATTTATTGGTTTAGAAGGGTAAAAACAGAAAAAACTATGGATGCATTTAAAAAGGAACTATTAGCTCAAGACTGGAGTATTGTATACAGCGAGAATGATACTAATAAGGCATATGATGAGTTTACGCGAATATTTCATAAAGTATATGACAAAAATTGCCCAATGAAAAAATATTGTAAAACAGAAAGGGTAAAGAAAACCCATGGAGTCTAAGGGATTACTAAATGCATGCAAGAAAAAAAATTCACTCTACAAAAAATTTATAAATGATAGAACAAAAGAAGCTGAGGATAAATATAAGAAATATAAAAATAAACTGACAGGTATCATTAGAAAATGTAAACAGGATTATTATAATAAGTTGTTAGATAGCAATAAGAATAATATTAAAGGTTTATGGAATATCTTAAATAGTATAATTAGAAATGAACCGAGAACAATTAATATCCAAAATATTTCAAAGATGAGGATACACTTTAAATAATATGAATGAAGTAGTCGATACATTTAATAAATTCTTTGTAGATGTTGGACCGAATCTTGCTGCAAAAATTACAAATGTTGAGAACTATAATTGTGAACTGATAGACACAAATCCTCTGTCCATGTTCCTCAAACCTGTGGAGGAAAAGGAAATACTGGACATGTTAAAGGGTGTAAAAATAAACCTCGACAGATTACCATGACATGGATATGAAAACTTTAAAACTGTTATTGAAAGTATCTCTAAGCCGTTAACATACATCTGTAACCTATCGCTGCAAACTGGACAATTTCTGATGGTATGAAAGTAGCAAAAGTGATTCCTCTGTTCAGGCAGGAGATAAACATCTCTTCACAAACTACAGGCCTGTTTCCCTTTTACCGCAATTCTCAAAATCTTAGAGAAGGTTTATAACTCTAGACTTGACAGCTTTACTGAAAGGTGTAATTTACTCTTGGACAATCAGTTTGGTTTTAGGAATAATCACTCAACCTCACACGCGCTCTTTGATATAATTGAAGAAATAACTAATGCTGTAGATAACAAGAAATATGCAATAGGGTTATTTATTGACCTGAGTAAAGCGTTTGATACAATAAACTATGATATACTAATTAATAAACTAGAACATTATGGGATTAGGGGGGTAGCTCTACAGTGGGTTACCAGTTATTAAAAAATAGAAAACAATGTGTGAAATAGGTGATTATCAGTCGAGTTGTCGACAAATTGTGTGTGGTTTACCTCAAGGTTCCATTCTGGGCCCAAAATTGTTTAATATGTACATTAACGACATTTGTAAAACGTCTCAAGTACTTAAATTTATCTTGTTTGCTGATGATACAAATATTTTGCATCAGGTGACGACTTACAGCAACTGTGTCGGATTGTTAACTTGGAACTCAAAAGTGTCAATAAGTGGTTCAAACAAATAAACTATCTCTAAATCTGAGTAAAAGCAAAATGATGATATTTGGCAACCGTAATTCCAATGCTCAGAAGCAATTCAGATAGAGGTGTTGTCATAGAGCGAGTGCATGAAATCAATTCCTTGGTGTTATTATAGATGACAGAATTACTTGGAAAGCTCATATTAA
This sequence comes from Neogobius melanostomus, assembly GCA_007210695.1. Lineage (NCBI taxonomy): Eukaryota > Metazoa > Chordata > Actinopteri > Gobiiformes > Gobiidae > Neogobius > Neogobius melanostomus. The sequence continues at coordinate 7,298,829 of VHKM01000058.1, forward strand.
ATATATATCTACGAAAATTTCTAGAAGCATTTCAGTAATAGCAAAAGCAAAGCACATTTTAAACATCAAAGCTCTACATATCTTATACTGTTCTCTGATTTTGCCATATTATATTATTGTACTGTGGTTTGGGTAGTACTTATAAAAACACATTAAAACCAATAGTATGTTGCAAAAAAGAGCTATCCGAGTAATTCATAAAGTGGGTTTTTGGACCACACAAACTCATTATTTTAAATCAAAGATCATGAAGTTCTGTGACATTGTGAGTTCCAAACTGTACAGATGTTATACAAAGCAAGATACAAACTGTTACCGGGCCAAATACAAAGAAGGTTCCAAGAACGTACTGGTTGTTATGAATTACGTGACGAATTAAACTTTAGGACTCAGAAACATAGCTCAACTTTGAAAAGTTTTAGCCCAACAGTTAATGGTGTACAATTGTGGAATAAACTGGAAATGGAGTTGAAACGATGTCCAAACATCAACCTGTTCAAATATAAATACAAACAAAAGACTTTGAAATATACAGAGAACAAGAAATGTGTTGCCACTAGGAGGCGCAGTAGGATCAATTATGTGTATTTCCTATCAAGAAGAGTGTTGCTGCTTGGAACGGTTGTCATTCTATTGCTCAAATTTACAAATTGAGAATTAGGGTAGGCAATTATGAATCTGTTGAGAGGGACCTCCCAACGGGCTCAAACCTTGTCTTTAATGCACCACTCAGCATAGAACATCATCTACAAATCAGCTGTTAGGGCAGCTGGGTGGGGTTTGTTGAGGGGGAGTTACTGCCCTCTTCAACTGGCCCGCTCTACACCCTGGCTTTTTAATGCACCTCATTATGCAGGGCTTACATCACACTTCACATATAACTCAATTAAACAAATATAATAATAATGATAATTAAACCCAAATTAAATTATATTAAGAATGGTAATGACAACTGGAAGTAGCAGATCTCAGAATATAATATGTATTAATGAACCTTTATAACATAAAAGTAGCACATTCTTTGTTCTTTATTTTGCTGTTGTTTTTGTTTATTCTTCTTCATCATTATTGTTACTTGCCCTATGTTCCTTTGTTATGATTGCTACCTTGTAAATTTTAAATGTAATGTATTATTTTTATTTTGGGGTGGGCGCTTATAAGCCTTTGGCTTCAGCCCACTCCCTTTGGGCAGTTAACTGCTCAAACAAATAAATAAACTAAACTAAACTAAACTAAACTACGTGTCAAGGTGTAGTAAAGGTATTCTAAGAGCAATTAATGGTGCTGAGCTATCATATAGTTGTGGCAAAAGGAAATGTGGTATTATTAATAGTGCATTAATTTTAATGTTGCAAGACAACAGTATTACTGTTGTGAAAGTGAAGACATGACTCCAGCATTTTCAATGGTGTCTCACTTCATTTTACAGTCCGTGCTGTCCTGTACACATTAGTTACAGTATCATGCACATTGATAATGTGGTCATTTCCTTGTTTTGCTGTATTTTGCCTGGAGTCATGTCTTCACTTTCACAACAGTAATACTGTTGTGAAAGTATGTGATAGCTCAGGACCATTAATTGCTCCGTTTCATTCATACTGTATTGGCTTGGCGGTTTTGTTGTGATTGTATGATGTCCTTTTGAATGAAATAAATAAAAAATGAAAAAGATAGAACTATACACTTGACACATAGTTACACTTAGTACACTTTGTACTACCTTGTTACACATTGTTCCCCTTGTAACACTTTGTACTGCCTTGTTACACATTGTTCCGCTTTGTAACACTTTGTACTTCCTTGTTACACATTGTTCCCCTTGTTACACGTTGTAAGAGTACCTGTACTTACATGTTAATTACTTTCTTGTTACCCGTACTTACACCTGGAACTCGCGGGCTGTATTCTAAAGCGTTACCAAATATTATCAGCACACATAGTTGCATAGTTGGTAGTCTTATAATTCCCTTAGGCTTAAACTTTGTACATTAACCTGTTGTATGTTATCTTAGGATTAGAGTTATTTTCTCGTATTATGCATATCCAAATCCGAATGCTGTTATTGCTGTTTTAGGTCAACTCTACATATCTACTGACAGTTCTTTGATTTTATGTGATATCGTTGGCTGCATGGCATAATTGCCTAGGTAATTTTGTATTGCTGGAATGGCAATGAGGAAAAACAATGCGTTTCCTAAAAAAACATCTTTTTACATGTTTTCCAAAGCAAGGCAGAGATGAGTTGGGCGGTTGTGCTGTGTGGCCAGCGACATGTTTTGTTTGGTTTCACACTGAGCTCCCACGGTTGGTTTTGTAAGTGTGTGTGTGTGTGTTGTTGTTGTTGTTGTTTTGTTGTGTTTTGTTATGTAAACATTTGTAATGAAAATGAAGGAGACCCCAGGTAGAATAGCTCCTGCAATGAGTCAGGAGCTAATGGGGCTCTCAATAAAATGAAATGAAATGAAATGACAAAGCGTATGGCAGGAGAGCTTACAGCCTATATGCCAGTGTGATATCTCATTTGAAAGCCAAGATCTGCTAATTTCTACTACTATGTGTTAGATATGTGTGAGTGAAACACAACCTTAGGCCCAATCTCAATTCTACCCTCAGCCCTCCGCTTAGCCCTTTCCCTTCGTTTTGCGCGTTCACGAGAGACGAAGGGGTGTCCCAATTCTATTTGCGGTGAGGGTAGGGGTGAAGGAGAGGGCCACATAGCCCTTCAAGCAAGGGTTTTTCATATGCACACTTCAGGCGAAGGGGTAGGAGGAGTTTGACAAAACACGGAAATAAGCTGCGAATGAATTCACGATATCATCAATAAGCACACTTACAACATTTATAAAGTTGCAGAACGCTTTGTTATGACTTTATTCGCTTTGTGCAACAATTAGAAGAGTCCATTGCTATAAACGTGCATAAACGGAGCATTGCTGCTGCAAATGCTCCGTATTTGGCTATTGGCTGACTTTGCATTTCCAAACGAGCGACTACCTCTGCCATCCGCTGAGGGTGGCCATATCGTATCGCATATTGTTATCGCGATATAATTTTTGATATCGTTGTAATTTTATATCGTTGTGGAACATATAATTCATGTTACGCTCAGCCCATCAGCAGCATAAACACTGACTCTAGAACATGGACAGGTGCTATGAGTAAATGAATGAAGGATGTAAACGCTTGAGTAATCATATCCGAGAAAGTAGTAGCGTTAAAAAAAAAAAGAATGAAATATCACTTCAAATTAACTTCCAATAGGCGTAAGGCTGGATTGAAGTAATTGTCCATTGTCATAATATCGTCAAATACATGTATCTGATTTCTTTTTTTATGGATATAGATTTAGCCATATCGCCCTGCCTACCGCTGAGTGTGCTACATGAATTTTGTGGTACCTTTCGGTATGAAAAGCACTTTATAAATAAAGTTTTATTGATTGATGATGAGCGGATCGGCTGATCTCTCGCAGCTCTGGCTGCAGCCACAGCGACCGCGGTAGAAGCCGCAACACACGGACGGGGAGGAGAATGTAGCGCCGGATGAAGCAGAATAGATGAAAATCTGTAGGGCTTGAGCTGAGATGAGTCCTGTTGTTTAGGTGTTACAGAACAGCAGCAGTCAAGTGATGAACTGGTTCAGTAGAAACATGCTATAGCGACAAGTAGGCTGCTTTTTTTTTACATAACCTTATTCATCTGTGTTAATAGTAAATGCAGTCAAAATAGGGCTGTCCCATTTCTTAGGTGGTCTTTTCAACCTTAGCCCTTGGTTTCAGGGTGTAGGGCAAGGGCTAGGCAGGGAAGGGTAGGGTAGAAAAGAGAATTGAGATTGGGCTTAATCATAACCCTAACTCCTGACCCTAACCCTAACCTTAAAGGAATAGGCCACTGTTTTTGCATACTGAGATATGTTCTTACCTGAGCTTAGATAAGTTCATGCGTACCTGTCTGGTCTTTACGTGTGTGCTCAGTCACGCAAAAAGACCTGTTAGCATTGAGCCTCTCCTCCTCTCCTCTATGGGGCCAAACGGGGGTGAAGTTAGGAACAACCAAGCTCTTCCACGTTTCCCCTATTTAAATATGGTTACATGAGTAGTTACATGATCCAAATATAGTTACACAAAATGAAACATGTAGATTTTCTAAGCGGATAATAACGAGTACTATATTGTAAGGCGTAATAACACTGTATGAGCACTTCGACTATACTATACTTGGATCGTGTAACTGCTCACCACACTGGATTTAAATAGGATAACGTGCCCCATTACAGTGTATTGCAGTGTCTGTGTACGTTGGTGTATAAATGAAAGTGTGAATGGGTGAGTGTTCCTTGCTTTGAAGCGCTTTGAGTGCGTGAGGTTGGTGGAAAAGCTACGATGTAATATTGTGAACATTTCCGGGTCACTACGCTCCCTTAAAATGAAATTCCCGCAAAGAAGGTTACTAGCAATTTAAGATGATCTGTTTCCATGTTTCCATTTTATTAGAAAAAGGGACAAATTAGCACAGAACCTTTCGTGCCTGTATGTCATAAAAGGAAGGAGCATGCTGTTAAACTGTTAAACAATTGACGAGTAAAACCACAGGACTACCACTGCTAATAGTGACAACAGCTACAGGCCATTCTTGGTCATCCGGTTCCAAAGTATCACAGCTTGCTTCAACCACTCAGTGTCTGTAGCCCAAGATAAGTTAACATGCACTGCTGGCATGCTAATACATACCAGCCAGAAGAGGGAAATAAATAATTTCTTTTATGAGTGCACACAAGGCCTCGAGAGTGAGGGGGAGAGTTCTGAGCCGTATTGAGATGAAACACACAGAGAAAGACGAGGTAAAATGAAAGGCAGGAGAGAGGAAGGCAAGCAATTGAGACACAATGGAGGAAAAAATACATAAAATCATTCTCTGTTCATTTAATGGTGTTTCTGCTGCCGAGAAAACTGTAAACTCATCTTATCCTGGCTGTGATCGAGTTTCCTCAAAACGAAGGCCTCGAGTTTGTTCTTTTTAACAAGACAGATACCTGATAGCTTTCCCCTATCTCCAATACTGATAGTACCGGGAACAACACCGCACACAGCTTTGGCAACTAATGGCTGCTCGGATTTATGTTATTACTTCAGAATGGAGGCTATTGAATCAGCCAATATATGACCTTTTAAAGGATTTCCCCTTTATAATATCAGAATCATGTAAAGAGAAATAGCAGCACTTAACCTGGAAAATGGCGTAATAAGAGTGTCTAAAAACTGAAATGGTCTGAGTTGCCTTTGCCGCAGAGTGGGAACATTATAGAGACAATACATCAGACAGAGGTTTAAAGGGATCCTAAGGACAGAGCTAAATGAATGTGTTCAAATGGTAATATCTTGCAGTGTGTGATCATTTCTCTCGGCTGTCGTTGTGCTTTCTCCCAGTAAATCCACACAATAACATGTCAGATCAGTAATGCGGCACACATGCAGGTAAATGGATGTGGTGGATAAGAGGTAAGAAACTGCAGCTATAAGTCCCCCCCCAGATCCTGTCCCAGACTCAGGTAAAAGGCCTCTGCAGCCTGGAACAGCTTTGGCTTTTAGCTGTCTGTGTATTACAGGTCAACTTATTACCTCCATAAATGCACAGCGTGTCGCTGTCTGGGGATGGCCTGATAATCCCTCTAAAGACTGGGGTTTTATGGAAGCTAAAGCTGCTTCTCACACAAACACACACAGCCCCTATAGCCATTCCTCACCCAGAGCAGGGCTATGCCTGATTATAGATGTGTCTGATAGACGGGCAAACATGTGTGGATCCTGGATTTGATCACAGACAAATCTGTTATTGTCTGCTGTATTAGGAGATTAGAAAACAGATTTATTGACACAAATGTTCACCCTGGTGTCATTTGTCGGATAAAACATTCTCCAGACTCACAGTGCCGTGATGTGGCACTGATTAATACAACCAGGACTTCAATAGTTTAGACTTTACTCAGTTGTTCTAGCTAAACTGTGACACTCTCCATGCTTTTTCTGTTAACCCTCACTACATCACAAGCCGGTAGATCGTGCCACTCCATAGTTCGGATGAACAGATGTGTGCATAGACAAGGTGCTGATGAATTCATAAGCAAATCTCTGCACAGCAGGGGCGATGATTGCTGTGATGACTTAGTAAGGTCAGAGGGCTTAGTTTAACCAATCATCGACTCACATAGTGTGTGCAGAGATTGTTTGTGAGAAACTTTGCTGGAGAACAGTGTTTTGAGCCTTGAGCTTACCTTGTGAGCCAGACTACAAATTACACACGGCATCAAAGAAACATGTGAGAACTTCTCCACAGAACTAAAAATGCAAGGTCAACTCTTGTGTAAAAAGAATGCTCAGAGTTGTTTCCAAACGTGTCTGGTTTCTCAAGGTTAAAACTAGACTGAAGAGAAGTCTCGGGGAAAGTACTGAGCTCTTGGCTGTGCTGTCCTTTGGCCTTAGCTTGTGGGGTTCCTTAGTTTTTAGCATTAGATGTCAGTAAGTGAAAAGTAATTTCGGCTGAATCCAAAACGTATCACTGTAGTTGAAAAGGTTTGAGCTTAAGTCATATCTTCAGATTGTCAATGCATGGTTAGTTTATTTTTCCTCTAAATAACAAGCTGATGTACAGATGTGATCTTATCATTTCCTTAAACCATGAGATTTGCCTTAGTGTAGCATCTGGTGTGTCTCACATTCTGTAACTTATCTACTGCCTTTTCAAGCTGTGTTTTCTATCTGGACAAATGTGTAGTGTTCTGTCTTCTGAAGAAGGCTGGCAGCTCAAACATGTAAAGGTAAAAAGAAACGCTATAATCCATTTACAGTGTTTTCACATTGCCCCAGAGTTCATTCTTTTAGTTTTGCGATTGTATGTCTCTTCTCAGATGTTGATAAAAATGGAAGGACTTGGGGAAAAAAAAAATGTTTTGGAAAGGCAAGTATGAGCAGCATGTGTGTTGTCATTGCACCCTTATGGCAGCACTTTGCATCAGTTGTTTTGGCAGATTTTGTTGGGCTAGTTTTCTTGTTAGATCTCACAAGAAAGCTAGACACGGGCAGACTTGCGATGCATTCCTTCGGCTTCTTCTTATATACCACTTTTAGCCCTGAGAATTGAGATTTCTCTCTGATGCTATTATGCGATGATTCACGTTGCATCCGTTTCACTGTCTAACCTGAAATAAAAACCTTCATCATGTCCACGTCTGGGAAAGTCGGCCGAGATGATTCATGTGTAAAGCTGTTGTTTCCTGGAGGCAGATTATGTCACGGATTGTGGATGCGTTTCCCGTCGGAGGATCGGCAGTGGCACTGTCTCCCACTTGGCGCATGGGCATAATCTGAGTGCCTGGAAATGGGATGAATAAGTAAATGCCCCGCTTTCGGTCATGTAGGAGTAGCATGCTGGAAACCAATGGATTATTCTGCATTAAATACGGCATGTGCTTAAGAAATCAATGGCACAGTGCGGTAAATGTGATTGCTTTTAAAGGGTGCTGTTTTAGCAGCATGGGCTACTTTTGTCAGCGTTTTAAAAAAAAGGTTGATTTATATTCCAGAACACGAATGTACCACTTCTATTGGGGACTATTGTAACTTTATATTGTATTTGCAGTACACTTCATTAATTCAGTGCCAAGCAAACATTCTAATCACCTTTCTGAAAATTGGTTGGTTCAAGTGTGGCCAATTTGCAGCACAGCATGCAACAAATCAACACATGGCCATGCATTCTGACACCTTTCGATCATGCTAATTCACATCATCTGTCGCAGGGTCATGCTAGTTCCTTCATTGGATCACTTGACACTTGATACTCACTGCTGCAAACGGGGAACGACTGACAAAACCTGCCGTTAGAAAATGGTTTGATGCTTGAGTTGTACCGAATTTGCTTAAATCCTTCTTTAAAGTCTTTAAACGAAGGGCAGATTTTTGCTTTTAATTACCGTAAGTCCTTCAAATTGAAAGAGAATGTGAGAATAGGGGACGACTGTAGCGCAGGGGTTAGAGTTAGGGTTATTTGCCCATAACCCAAATGTTTGCGTCTCAGTCCAGGTTCACGCTGCCATCGTGTCTTTGGCGACACACTTCACCCACCTTGCGTGTGCATGATCTGGGTTGAGACGAGGTGTCAACGCCCACACTTCTGTTTAACCCAGGGCAGTTGTGACTCTAAAAGTTACATGAAACGAGTAAATAACACACACAACTGTCACAAGCATCAGGCTCGGGGGTTCTTGAGTCATCATCTGTACTCTGTAGTTGAAGTGTAAAGATGGTGATCCAAGAACCCTCGTCTGTGGACAACTCTTGTATGACTGAGAACTTACACAGACATATATGGAGGGAATGTGAGCGATTTTATTGTATAGCAACAGCATGGCCTCAAAGCCAATGAGTGTAATCTGTGCGTTATTGTTCATCTTCTGCTTGGTGTTGATCTTAATACCCCATCTGGCTGTATGTTTCCTGTCTGAAGCCTATAGTTGCAAAGCCTTAGGACTTCTCACTGGAATAATTGAAAATGCATATCATTTTCTGAATCGCCACTGCTCTTTGAGCTTTTTATGAGCATTATAAAGGCTCCAAATGAAGGATAAAAGCTGACATATTTCTGTGAGGGTCTTTTCATGTGGGTCAGTGCATAATCTCTGGTGGGAATATGGCTGAATAAGACCAAGTCATGGCCCTCTTTCTTTATTATGCATCTAATACTATGCGTCAGCTGTTAGCCATTCTGCACAGCGCCGTCGCCAGCACCGGTTCACAAGGTCAGCCCCATGCTACTTGTAAATGTCCTTGCTGAATAAAATTAGACTGTAATTCAAATGCTGCGTGGTGCGTGTGTGTGTGTGGGATGCCAAATAGAGCTAGGTGTTGGTCTGCAGCCCCTGGCAATGGTCTGTATCTGAGGTGGTTTCTCCGCATCTATCATAATATCAAAATGGACACAAATTCAACGAAGACAAGGTCAAGGCTTAAGCTGTGAGGGAATCTGAGCAATCATGAGTCATGTTTTAAATTATGCATAGCCGTGCGAGGTCACTCTCTGATGCATGGACATGCTCTAGCTCAGCCCCAACATTATTTAGCTTCTCTCTGAATGCCGTGACAAACAATGCACTGTATTTGTGTTTCCCAGTTATTTTACCATTTTATCTCAAATGTTTAGTATAGGATGACAAGCCATAATAAAACGTGAGCATATTCCATTTTGGAAGGCAGAATCGACAATATTAGAAAAGATTTATGTACGTGACAAGTGGTTCCCAGGTGTTGTATAAGAAAGACCAGGAACACTTCCTGAGGCCTGTCTACAAAACATGATTCAGATTTGCAAGCTCTCATAGATGTCGCCATTACTTGGGGTTTATGAAATATTCAGGCGATGTAACTCCTTTGAAAACAGAGTTGAATAATTGTCAGCATTTAAAGTTCTACTTGTATTAAATTCTTTGTGGTAATCTTGCCTGGAAATTAGCCGTTAAGACTCTAAGAATATGCAAATCGTTGGACCTAATTATAAGAAAAAGCTCATTTGGTAAATCATTTTAACAAGACTCGGAGTAACTGGTGATGTTACACTTAGGCTCCTAACATCTTAAACAAGTCTAATTTGCTCACTTTCCAAACGAAAAGGGCCTTGTGTAAACACCTTAATAAGCCTAGGAGGAATTGGCATGTTTGCTGGATACGTAATGGCTCATTAATATGACTCATTTACTCTCACTCCAAATTATTTGCATCTCCTTTCGCCGACCGCCCGGAGGAAACTGCCCTCGTTCTGCTCCAAATTTAATTTATGTGAATATTTTTACTATGTTAATCCCTGTACATCAGTCAGACTGGTTCTCAAATGTGCAAGCTAGATAATCCACTCCAAGCCTCCAGAGCATAAATATGTGCACACGTGTGAGCCAATGCGGAGGTAGATAAAGCAAATCTGTGGACTGTAGTAAAAAGTACTATCACTGTACTGCTGAAAGTATAGTATACTATCACATCTTTTCTTTCCTTTTACTCTCCTACTTTACTACGGCTATATTAATACTTTACTATTAAGCTTTTCATATTACTGCTGAGATAGATATTTTATTGATAGTTAGATACAATAAATACCTTTAGTTACACATTATACCATAAATGCTTCTACTATCAGTGCAAATATTTCTCGCTACTTTCAGTATTGTTCTGCTACTTCCCCTTTAGGCTGTTATCACATTGAAATTTGATCTCTCACACAACTCGCTTCTACTCAAAAGAGAGGCCTTTTGGATCTATACTTTAGATACTTTGAGCTCAAGAGGACTTAATGAAGAGTTTGATTTGTGCCGTTTTTATGAACTGAATCTAATTATTGATCATCTGTCTTTTCATTTTGAACAATTTTTTCGGTACTGTGGCCACGGCTTTTTTGTTTTTGTTATTTGCTTAAACCGTTCAATTATGCCAAGATGCATTGTTATAGAGTACTGTATGACAGTTATCCTGTTGTATTTCTACTTACTCTATGTTAATGTATTTGTTAAAATGGTCAATTACTGCAACTTGCATAGATACATACACTTTTTGTACATTATGTAAATTGTGAAAATATTGAAAAATTCTGCACCAGAGAGACACAAGTTTGTTACTGTATTTTGTAGAAAAGATCCCTCTTTATTATGACTGGCCTGTAACTGTCACATGACAAACCAATCCGTCCACATAAATACAGGTGCATCTGTGGCATATGTTGTCTGACGTCACCTAGGTGTAAGCAATAAAAAATAAAAAGTAATAATAATTTGGGAGCAAAGTAAGCTGTGCGGACCTTCTCTTTTTTTTTTTTTTTTTTTTTACTATTTTATCACTACCTTACTACTTCTGACAACTTCGGCTACAATCACTCAAATCTAAATACTGTTACTCGTATTACTGTAGTTAAAGGGCCTATATCTGACTTTTTTTTTCACATACAGTATTTGTTGCATCTCATTCTTCACAGGGGGGTGGTTTATAGGCTTATTTCACAACTGCCAGGGTCACTTTTCAGGGTAATTGTCTCTGAAATGCTACCAGAAAGATCATGAAATTGATACAAATGCTTTATAAAAAGTTGTATCGTGTTTTTTCCATAATGTCTGTTTACAATATACTAAAGGAGAACTAAACGAATTGTATTCCTAACAGAAAAAAAACATGCACATGGCCTTTAATTCAATTAAACAGTAGTCTAGCACTACTGTTTCCTATATTTACTCACTTGCTACTGTGACAATTTACACAAGTGCCACCGCCTTCTTTTAGAAATACACGCATAAAGGTATCTAGCTGACCCCTGCAGTGCAAATATTTGGCGTGCATGCCTGTTGTGCTGTTATTTGCATTCAGATGGACGGCGGTGTGCTTAAGCAGCTCCTCAGCAAACGCTCTTAATGCCCTCCTCCGTGCTTTTCTAATGAGTCCTGCTGACACTGTGAACCATAGCCACTCACATACTGATAAGGATGATAAAAGCACTCAGCCAGAAGGATACTCATAAATAGCTGTTTACTTTGCCCCTCTGTATTCTTTTGTTCCCACTTTAAGCGCCTATTTCTCCGCATTCGCTTCCCCCCCCATCCCAAAATGCTGGCACTTTTATCTAGCTCTGACTACTTGCTTGTCTCATCTCTCACTCTTCACACCGCTGTAAAAATGTTGCCGGTAAGAGCCATGTCTCTCTCTTCCCTCTCTCTCCCTCTTCTCTCTTTCTCTCTCCACTTCTTCAGTTCATCACCAGTTCACGCGGCACTTGTCTGACAGGTATAAAGTTAGGAGTTATAATGCAAATTTGACAGTGACAGCAGGAAGATGGCAGACTCAATTTTTCCCAAACATCTCTCCTCAAAAACTCCAGGAAGCAATTTGCGCAAGCTTCAAAAGACACATCCAGACGTTTTAGACAGGCTTTATACTATTCTTACCTCAAAGGCTTGGAGGGGCTTTAGCCGGTTAATGTGCTGCTGCTTTGTGCTGACTCATATATCCCAAGAGTGTCTAAAATACCTGTGTTTTTAATAGCTTTTATTTATCAATTTCTCCCACAGGTATGAGTTCTGCCGCTCTCCTAAGCCCCCATTACACATAGTGCCCATTAAATTGCGATAAAAAGAGTATTCTCTCAAGGTTTTCACCATTCTCACACGGAGAAAACTTTTCAAGGTAGGCTGTGTACACTCTGGACCCTGAAATGTTGGGGAAAGATAATGATGATGACTTGTATGTGGCAGACAGGTGGAATATAAGGCCAAACTGGATATGGCTTATGATGCATTGGATGTGCATATATCAGGGATAACTTTATGACCTCTGACAAGTGAGGGGAATAAGACAGATTGTCTCATCATTGTGCCATGCCTTAGTGGGTGGGATGTGGATAGCTGTTTCTGTCTTCAGAGTTGATGTGCTTAAAGTAGAAAAATGGCAAAGTGTACGGTTTTTGACATGGGATAGATGACTGGGGCAGAGCGGCTCCGAATTTGCAGCGCCAATGCTGTGTCTTCGGTCTGGCCATTCATGATCCAAGGAAAGACGACATGGTAATGCAAAGTGTAAGCTTATGACTATCAAGAACAGACATAATTGTTGTTTTCCAGATCCCTATTTTAATATATATTTGTTTATATTACAAAACATAAATGACCAAGACAACACATTCCATGATAGTTACACAAATCAGTTGAAAATTAAGAGAAAGTAAAGAAGGCACAACCTGAAAAAACAACAACAAAGCAAATCACTGATACGGATACAAAGATCAATTACCTTCATATGGCGTATTACATTTTACAATAAATTACATATCACTCTTAGATATCCATTCTATCAACAGTCGGCTCCAGTAACAGCCTTAATATGGGTCGAGGGTCGTTCAGTGTCTTGACTAATCAGATCCTCCGGCTCAGTGCTTGTGGCATTTTTTGTCATCCGCACATGACATTTTTGTTCCATAACCCTCAGGATCTTTAAAGACGTTCAAAATGACGGTTTTACTGCGTCCAGCCTCCGCAGCGATGGCGCGCTGCGAGAGGGCCTGCTTATGCAGCTCAACAACCTGACCACGTTCAAAACAAGAAAGTGTTTTGCCTTTACCATCAGGACATCATGACAGTGTGAATACCTGACAGATAAGAACACCAAATCCACATTTTCTAAGTGATAGATACTACACAGACATAAAGTGATGGACATACAAGATATAAAGTGCATATTTACATAGTGAGGAGGACACAGAACACAATAGAAGAGACAAGTGGAGTACATATGGGGAAGGAGGATTGTGTGATTGGATGAATAGTAAAACTAACAGAACTAATTGACACCATGAAACTCCCCTTTTCTCTTCTTCCTCCTCCTTTTCCCCCCATCTTTCCCCTGCCAGAGACCTGGAGGGCCCAAGGCACCCCCCTAACATCCGCCCCTGCCCAAGACCAAACCATTCCAGGGACAATCCGCCACACGGCACCCTCCCTGGAGTAACTCTTACTGGAGTAAATTCTAATGAAGTACCTGTACTCTTACTTGAGAAAAAAGGTTCTTGTGTCGTCTTCAGTTAAAGTGTCGAACGTTTCGCCTCTCATCCAAAGCCTTCATCAGCGCATTAAAGTTCCAAATCAGCCTGCACGCAGCCCAGATAAAATATGCATTTTACAATTGTTTTTTACTGGTCTTAAACTTTTGATTGTATGTATCTCTTTTTATCTTTTCTGGTCTATTGTTCCAGATGAATTGAAATATATTTTGTTCATATACTTTATTGTAGAGGGAAGTGACATCAATAAATAAACAAATTGGGGTACTACTATTGCAATTTTCAATGTTACTGTCATGTAAAGTTAAGGATGTACCCTTCATGGTAATATCTTGTTGCCTAGAGATTATGGTGTCATCTTTGAGTTTTTAACGCATGTCCAGTACAACTGACAAAAGGCTGAGAATTAACGTCCTATTGAAGTAATTACGTTTGTGGCGAAAAGCACACACTTTGCTTTGAAATGAACGTCATACAGGGGACTTACTGGCAAACTGACTGACTGCTTTACTTACACAGTCTCAAGGCTGGAGTTTTGGAGTGTGTACAAAAGCGGAGTTGTCCTTGTCATGTTGAGTAGTTTCTCTGCCTCTGACTGAGTCCTGCTGAGCTCTGCACCCTCTGTCTCATTTCTCCGGCTCACTCCAGACAAGATCGCTATCCGTCTCCCTCTTCTGTCAGCACTGAACTACTCTTTCAATCTGACTCTCACCTCATTCTGTTGCCACTGTTTTGCATCGCTGTCTCTTAGGTGTTTCTTTACAGTGCCATTGTCGTCTGCAGTTGAGATCGCTGTCTGTCTCGTCCTTTTCCCCTCCTCATCTGGTTTTCTTTTGTGGCGCCTGACTCCTATGTACCTTACTGTCTGCCATGATCATAATATAATATGTACTATATCAGATTTCCAAGAACTTACCTATACATGTATTTAGTTGTTATAAGGATTTTGGGCCCCAATAGGTGAAATGGGTGAAGAGCGAGGAGAGACATTCAGCAAATTTCGGCGCCATGACTCAAACCCACCGTGCTGAGGCTGGAACAGTTCTCTTACCCAATATGCTATCATGATTTTAAGTATAAATGTTATGGTTTTTGGGTAGTGGCTGCAGTTACATTTATGGTTGGAAATTCTAAAGAGATTAATGCCTGTTAGGAAGTAGAATTAGGGGGACTATTAACATTGGAAGTAGTGGAAGTGGTAGTACTACTTAGCAATTCTTCATTGTACAGTAGCTTTTATCGTTAAAGTACTTACATTTCACTCTAAACTCCTGTCAAATATTCAGAGGCGAGTATTGTTCTCCGTTACATGTATTCAAGTACATGCATTGTGTAACTTTTTGAAGTAATTGTACTTCTTAGAGTAGTTTTAACATATGGTACTTTTTTACTTCTTCTTGAGTAATATTATAATGAAGTATCGGTACTTGAGTAAGTAAAGTGAGTGAATAAGTCTTTGAGTGGCTAAATCTTCATGCGACACATTAAACAGACGTAGTTTGTGTTTCATGAACTTAATAGAGCTTTATCTATCTATCTATCTATCTATCTATCTATCTATCTATCTATCTATCTATCTATCTATCTATCTATCTATCTGTACTCTATCTGTGAGTTATTATTTTGTTCACTACTTTTTACTGCTTCTTCAGTAAAATAATTTAAAGTAAAGTTATATTTCACCCACCTCTGCAATTTTGAGTGTATCCCTTCACATACATTTTATATTGATGCCCTCTGCTGCTCTCCAAAAGCCATTGTTGAGCAGATTATTACTCACCATTGTCAGATAAAGGAGGCTAAGATGACACCGCTCTTCCCCTCCGCGCTCTCCTATTACCAATAAAGCTTCTCTCATCTCAGTACTTACAGTAGCATGCATCACTTCCGGTGGTCACAGACTTGCACCAGAGGCAGCCAGTCTGCTCCTCGTTCACCTGATCCCTGTGAGAGCTCCGCGCTGCACAGCCCTGCACTCATCCTGTTACACCCATCACTCCGCTCGGCCTCGCAGAGATGCTGATGTATTAGCTGTCCGCGTATCTCATTCAAGTCAATTACTCAGTTATTCGTTACGAGATCTAGGTGAGTCAGCGGTGTGACTTTTGACATGTGTACAGTTTTAAATACTTTGCGTGGGCATTGGCTTGTGAAACGACCTTGGGAGTGCTTTGCTTGTGAAAAGAGCGCTCCGGGGCAAAGATGTTTTTCAAACAACCGATTAAAGACAACACACAAGTGGATTAAGTCGCCATGAGAAAATAATCCCAAAACACTCCTCATAAACGGAAGGTTA
Source organism: Neogobius melanostomus (assembly GCA_007210695.1). Lineage (NCBI taxonomy): Eukaryota > Metazoa > Chordata > Actinopteri > Gobiiformes > Gobiidae > Neogobius > Neogobius melanostomus. The sequence continues at coordinate 7,314,702 of VHKM01000058.1, forward strand.
ATGATACGATACAATACAATACGATATACTTTATTAATCCTGAAGGAAATTCAGTTTATCAGCTGCACACATAAGTCATACATAAAAACAACAGCAAAAATGTTATGATCATTTGTAGAGTAATGTGTAAATGAGGTGTTTTGGTTGTTACGTTGCACATGTGCTTGCTATTTGCACATGTTCAGATAAATGAATATGGCTGCCTTCATTCAAGAAAAGTTGGCAAAGTTTAGGAACAGTTTAGTTCAGGGTACATCTTGTCTAGACCTGGATAAGATCCAGCCTTCCCCTGCTTCAGACCTTTCTTTCTTGTTTTGTCTGCATTCTCTATAGTGAACAGAGCAACCTTTTTATCTGTTGTATTATGTTTTAATGCCTTTTTCTGTGTATAGTTCTAGCTTAGTCCTTCATAACACTGTTTGGTCAGGGGACAGGCTCATTGTATTGGAAAGACTTCTTGTCTTTTAAGATACAATGGTCTAAGTTGAGCACTTTTGAGAGGAATATTCGATACAACTGTGGTATGTATTGGTAGCGCATGGGATTCTTCAGAGACCACTCAGGGTCATATGAAATTACAGACTTCATTCATGTTATTTAGTAATGTTTGTAACTTTTACCTTTATTTCATTTATTGTTTCCATTTCGTCCAATATAGCTTTATTTCACAACATGTTTCGTGCTGATTTGATTTTGACCTTGGCCTGGTGACATTATATAAGTGCTTACTGTTACGATGCAGTATCTGTCTGAATCATCTGGTTGCGTGTGTGCAGTGATGGTGGACATCTGAAGAGTGCTTTTGTTTTCTTTGCCTCGCCATGGCTCGGTGTCAGCTGTGCGTCCCATATGTGGACATTGACATGGTGCGCTTCCTGTGCATCTGTGTGTCTGCCTATGTTTTCCGTGTGCACACAGACAATATGCCCCTGCTTCTGTGCGGACGCCCATATACGGTAGCATGTGTTGTCTGTTTTCTTATTAAGATTTCTCATAATACCAACTGGACATCTTTAATCATTGCCATGGAATTTCCCTTCAGGAACCCAAGCCAGTCGAGCTATTGTCTTAAACTGCGCAGCCATAAAACCCAATTTCCCATGTAGAAAGAGTGAGAGAGGGGCCAGGGGAGAAGATGAGGGTGGAATGGGGGTGTTTTAAAGTCCAAATGTTCTTATCTCATGCACTATTAAGTGAGGCAGTGGGGTGTGTTGGTAACGTGGTTTAGAGTCCGTCTGTCACAGCCTGGGGGCATGTTGCTTGGACCGTGCAAGCCCATACACACTCCCAAGCAGACGGCTAAGCCTGCATATGCATAAACACACTTGAAAGCAACAGCTCCACAAGTGCACACTCTCAGACGCACACACACCTATGTCTCCTGTTTAGCCATTAACACACAGCAATCTGCACAGCGCCCCGGGCGTCAAGGCCGTGCTGCAGGTCAGCCGGGTCAGCCCCGACACTCACTTCATTAATCACATCTGGGAAGCAAGGAACAGATTTTATGTGTGTTTTCTCAGACTCGTACCCTTTGTTCAAGTTTGAGCTGAGGAGAACGTGTGCAGATGATGTTAATTTAAAGTAAGAAATATAAAAGTTTAAATGAGCCGAGTATGTTACTGTGTTTACTGGAAGACATAACAAAACACATGTGCATACTTTGAGCAAACATCTTTTCTATTGTGGGATATGAGTGTCAGCAAAGAATAAAAATATTTGTGTGTTTTTTTTTTTAATTGAAAAGTATGCATTGATAGTGTTTCATTGCATGATTGTTGTGCACTCATGCCTCCTTCTGTATTGACAGCCGACACTGAGGGCGTGTGAATCCTGTGAGACTCCTCTGAGTAACTCTGTCAGACTGCGACTGAACATGGGGAGGTGCAGAGAGCAGCCTGCAGTGAAACCGCTCTCACGCTGACTCTGCTGTTTGTCGCTGGGAGCTTTGCCCTCATTGCTTCTGATTGTTAGAAATGGGTACAGGCTTGACGCACAGAAGAGATTTTAGATAGATTTGAATCCTAAAAAAGAGGGGAAAGAAATAGTCCCTTCAGTACACTAAATACAAAAATGTGGATCCTGGATCTATAAGAAGTTATCCAGATCAATATTAATTGATTTTTATTCATATTTGCACTTACTCCTGGGTGTCTTTTTTGTGAGACCCACAAAACATGAGCTAATGTGTAACACGAGTTAAAGAATAGAGTTAGTCATCACTGAAGTACGCAAAATCAGGATCTTATGTCACCAGTGCTCCAGTGCAGAGTGGGGCGCTTGAGTTGACCCACATTAGGTTCATTTCAAGGTGATTGATTTGGCATGAACGTTACGTTATTGTGACTCTCATCCTGTACTCTCTCAAGTACCGGAGGAGACCGGAGGAGAGAGAGCATATGGAGTGTTTCTGTATGTTTACTTTATTTGGGATTTGTACATCAGCAGTGGGCAATCAGCCATGATGTCACTGCGGCATACAAGTTAATGGGCACCAGGTTTTCTATACAATCACCGTCCTCCGAGTATACAATTCCTGTTCAGCCACTCATCCCGCAATCTCATTATAGACTATGGTGTCATCATCCTTCTGCAGATTTGTGTTGTATTGAATGTCTTAAAAGGGTATTATCGACCCCTTAGCTGCTAGAATGAAGCACACAGAGGTGAACAGTAATGGGATATTTTTTTATTTTTTTTAAAGGAAGTGCTTTCTCAGCACATTTTCAAATTCACCATTTTAGCACATTTCTACAACTAAAGGATTAAGAGTCTCCATGATGATTCTTTACATTTGTTGCAGTAGAATTGATTATATAGGAGTAGTGTTAGTCCTAATAGCATCATAGAAAAGTTATAATTGCGTTAGCACAGCTGTGATTTTGAGTAGCTGTCTTGGATTTTATGCATTCAAACCTGACTTAATTGGGGCTATTTGAACTTACTCTTAAACTTTTCCTTCCTATCAGCATGTCGATACACTCTTACCAACATCCTGAAACTTCAAATCAGTTTTTGGGACTTTGTACTGGTTGTACTGGGACGGCGACAGACACATTTTTACTGAGTGCATAACGGCGACTCTGACAGACTGTGTGTGAAGTGCTAAGTGAGCAGAAGACTCAGTGACAGCCTCGCAGTGTTCGCCAGCCGCATGTCGCCTTGGCAGAAGAACTGTCCTTTTTGCACAGCAAGAGCTCCTGCCTCTGATCAAATGTGTTGTGTGCATCGAAGAGTTTGGAAGGGACTGAAAGTTGTGTCCCAAAGCAGTGTGTCTCTGTGTTTCCACCCTCAGCATTTTACTGAAGAACATTTAGGGGCTATATTTTCCCTTATATACTAAATCTAGTTATGTTAATAAATGACAAGTTTATAAAGAAGCATACATACAGTAATTGTTTTTGCAGTGATCATGACTGCTAAACGATTTTGATATGAAATCAGTGGCCAGGAGTTTACCGTGCACTGTGTCCTTTTTTCATGTTTATTAGAAGTTTATAGACAGGTTTTCACACACATTGTGCCAAATACTTTAATTTAATTCAATAATTTAACAGTAACTTTATATCACGTTTTATTTTGGATAAGACGTCACCCTTTTCAGCAATTTATTCACACCCAATGCAGTCTCTTATTGACACAAATATTACAACAGTTGTGGGGAATGAATATTATTATACCTAGCTTAGAAGGTCCTCTAGAGTCTCACAGTTTCATCACTCATTATCAGACGTGGCTGAAATCCTTCAAAGGTCCAATAAAATCTAACATGGTGCTATCTCTTCACACTCACGCAGCAGTCGGGAGGGGGCGATGGGAAGTATGTCCAAAAGTTGAAAGAAACAGTAGGGGTCTTTTCAACTTGAGAGATTAGAGCGCGGGATCAGGACAAATCTCCACTGATCTCAACAAGAGCAAAGCTTCACAGCCACAGTTTAGGAAAAAACACAATCTCTAACCTTTAGAACCAGGACATGGGAATGGGCTGGCACTGACCCACGGAGATGCACTTCATCTCTTTTTAGGTGCAAGTCTCTTATAACAGCAGAAAAGTATGTTTCCTTATAAAATGGTTCTGCCAAATACTATTGTATGGTTTCTTATAGGAACTTCATCCTCTAAATGATCCCTAAGGAATCAAATATGTGTCAAATATATGCCCATAGTGTAGGAGATCAAATTAAACACCTTTTATTAGCTGTCCTTCTGAAAGGCGCCTCACAGTCACCTCTTGAGGAGGCCCGTGTCCGGGCACAACTGTGAGTCTTTGGTTTAAAGATGTCCGCCTTAGAAGGTGTGGCTAATCCATATCATGCATATTTAAAATGTTTCCAATTCTCTAGGCTCAATAGATTATGGTTTTGTAAAATATTACAAAAAATAAGGACATTGGCTTTTATTGACTTTTTATTGACATTGACATTTTTATAGAGTGTTAACGACCAACTTGTAAAACAATATTCAATATGTGATAAGATCATAGAATGTAGAAACATTTCGGCAGCCCCAAATGGTATAAATAATAACCATTTATAAATAAATTGTATAAATTTGTTCCTGTATGTTAATGTTAACTTGAGAGTAAACTTCTCAAGAGCTCAAATCCTTTGCATCCCTCTTGCTGATGTCACGAGGTAAAAGTATTTCAAGACTCGAATAAAGCGTTTATTTGACCTCTTCTGTGTCCATCTGTTTCAGTGTATCAGGGCTGTATCCACCTCAGGCCCAAGTTTACGGAGAATGCTGCACGCACACTGGTAGTCAGAAGTAGACTAACAATAGCAGAATGCAGCCCATGCTTTCTTCTTTATACCTCATTAATTACCCACCTTTCACCCATGGCCTAATGTTGCTATTTTGATATGACCCGACAAGCTTGACTCTACAATTAATTAAGCCCCAAATTTGCCATCGCAGCCAAAATTTCTAGTTAAAGGATGTCCCGAAGCTGCTTATATCATGGAAATTTGTACCACACTTTTCTAAATTCGGTCCCGCCTAATTAGAGGTTGATTTTGGTACCACAGCTTTGGCTGCACCACTGACTTTTTCCCTTTTTAAAAACCCACCAGAGGGGTTTGGCTGGTGCCTCTGCAGATTTGAATGCGCAACATGTGTTGATTACATTCAGAGTCGCAAATGTTCTTGTATTTTACATAAACTGAATGAAGCAGGGTGACCAAATTCACGATACAAGTACAAAATTTAAGAAGCACTTATCCAGCACATGTTTATCCATAATAGAAACACGTATTGCCTGTGTATATACATATAAAATCATGCTTTACTCACATTTTTCTTGAAGATTTTGGTACTGAACAAGCGATATTTGGTCAGTATTTTATTTATACAGTTTAAAAGAAGTTACGTAAAAAACATTGAAATAGATAAATGAATAGAAAAAGACTTGACCTGAAGAGTGAAGACCTTTTTGCCTCGGGTTGTGACCCAGTCTGGCCATGTCTGACATAATGATTTGAATGACATCAAAATTAAAATTACTACCCATGGCTACAACCAAAAGTGCTGAGGAATAAAAGGGATGTAATGATTAAAGTGCTGTTTGCTAACAGCATTTTCACGCCCATGTGAAGCCTGAGACTCTCGACACTTGATATATAGTTGAAAGATATCACAACTGTCTCTGCTCTTATGGAATCTCTTATCTTATCTTATCTCACCTGGAGATAACTTTAACAATGTTATCTGAATAGCTGGAAGCCAGGAGCCTGCCGTTCTAACTATTAAGCCGGGGTGAGCTTGGCTGGGGGATGCTCTCTGTCCCGCACTGGGCTTGTATGGGGTGGATTTCACTGACTCAGAAGCTCAGCTGAGCAGGGAAATCCCTCTCTTCACGGTCTAGTTGGGATGACTGATGCAAATATGCTGCTGCTGCCGCTAAGTCCAGACAGTGACACCATCAGCACACTGACCCACTTATGGAGCGGCGAGGGGGGCGGCAGAGGCACACGCAGACAGGCCGGGCTATGAAGAATTATGACCACGCAGGATTAAATATAGGGTCAATCGTAATGAAGATGCATTCTGTTCATCTCAATTTGGGATATTCTGATTTGATTTATATTAACATCTTATTGTAATAGGCAGGGGGGTGCTTATGGCAAAATGGTAGACACTCTGCCTCCCCCTTGCCTCTTTTGAAGTGGCTTGTTGATGCTGACTATATTATCTGTGCGGAATATGCATGTCCTACTTCCTATTAGTGCCCGATTACATTATTTGGTAAGTTAGTGAATGACAGGGAGAGTTAAAGGTTGTCAATTATTCTCTAAATATTATTCATCCGCTGCCCTAGAATCGCAACATCCGCTAACGTGTATTATCTGTTTGCCTGTGGTCGCTTGGATGATCGAGTATTTTGTTCTTTAAATGTTTTTATTCATCACATTGTACAAGTCTGATTTTTATTATCAATTTTATACTCATTTGCACTAATTGCTGTTTTGTCAGTCTCTGTCTTACATGTTGTCAGCTGCATCTGCACTATGAGCCCAGAACAAATTTTCCCCATGAGACACAATAAAGTTTAATTCATTCATTGTTTGTCACTAAGTCCTTGCCTATTGAGCAAGGCCAATTGGTTGTTTTCCTGGGACATCAAAACATTGTAAAATAATATATAGTTTAATTTGTGTGCAGAGGAGAGAGCAGAATTATAGCATAAGAACTAACCTTTTGACTGTCTATCATTCCTAGTCACATGAAGCAAAGCGTTGGTAGTAACTATTAATTTGTGGACCCAAACCATAATAAATAATGTTAAGGATAGCTGTGTTTTCTCTTTGGTTATCTATATCTGAAAAATCCTATAGTTGGAGGTTAATGTTTGCTATTCCTTAGCATGCAGTAATCATGGCAGTGGAATTAAAAGTACTCTTCATATAACCTGTATATCTTGTAAGTATGATAACAAATAAAGCTCCTATGAACTACTCTCACCATTGTCTGCTGTAGTAATGTTCGCACTATGTAGTGGGCATAGTAGACTTAGTAACATAACTCCACACACAAAGTATATTGCACTACACGTGTTAATATAGTGCTGAATGTCATTACCTGGTTGTCTCTGTGGATTTGATTTGGAGACCTGGTGCAGTAGAAGCTCATATAGCTACCTGGCATCATTATTTCATCTCTACCTTCAGCGTCGCTACCTCACACTGCATTATAATTGGTTTAAACGGTTAAGCGGTGACTAATGCTGTCTGGGCCCGACCCTTATCCCTTCTCCGGTGACCTATTCGTGTTGCCGTGCTATGTAAATGATGTCATTGCATTTCAAGCATGCTAAAAGTCATGTGATGCGCACTTTCTCCGCAGTGCATCGCGGTGAATTTTTTGTGTTCTTGTTTTTATTCCGTGTGCGTAGCGTTGGCCTTCCAGCTCGTTAACCTTTCCTAATACGACCTGCATGTATTAGTAACATTCAGTGGGAAAGGTCAATCAATGTATGTATGTGTGTATGGCTGGGTGTAATTGTGGTAAAGGGGGGCGCTTATGCAACCTCTAAAGGCCTTGGAGCTGCCGCTACTATATGAGATTGTCAGTGGAGTGGCGAGTGCGAATTGAATTTCCCTCTTTATAATTAAGCCAGACTGATAGTTTGATGTGGCGTAGCACTTGGCTGTGGGGCGAACTCCTGCTAATGATGATGCGTAATCAAGTGATTACATGCCATGATGTGTGTCCCCGCTCTTTGTAGTACAGTCTCTTTGAAAATGAAAATACCCCACCGGAGAAATTCTCTCTAGCATGTTAAGTTCAGGCTGTCAATGACCGATTAATTAGTCATCATGAAAAATAGCAGAAATAGGCAAATGCACGAAGCTGGTTTCCTGAATCGCTTTCAATTATGCTGAGTCGCCTATAAGGCACTAATGAATGTAAATGTACAGACATGACCCAAGTGACCAGGCTAAGGGCTTTGAATCGATTGGCTCATTGAGATGTTGCATGCTGCTGAGTCCAGGGATGACCTTTTTAGTGTGGCACAGCTTGCAAATGTAACATCGTAAAAAACAGAGCAAAGACAAACTAATAACCTTTTTAAGCCGGACTGAGCTAATTATGAGTAAGAACCGGAGATGAGAATGGGCTGTTCATCTTCACCATTAAAATTGGACCAGAGTTATTTGTCAAAAAGTGGATGGAACAAGGCACTGGAACTAGCGGTAGTTTTTGTGAACAAGGAAAAACAACAATATTATTCTCTGTGGCTGTTGCGAACCAGTGTAGCCTTTTTATTGGAAATACATTGGTTTTACCTTACAGCACCAATTAGATACTTTAAGACTGATCGATGAAAACTTTATTTATCTTTGTTTGTTTTTACTCAACCTTTACTAAACCAGATTCAGAAAACAGGAGCACCTGGAGAACGACCTATGCAAACATGGGGAAGACGTACAAACTCTACCCCAGGGGTCTCCAAGTAAATTTCCCTTGGGGCCAAAATATATCGAGAGTGTATTGCCGTTGCCATAAACAAAATTTAATTGGGAAAATACTATTGAGGAAACTTTTTTCAGTAAATGATTAATAATGAGCCTCATAAAAACGACTTACACATGTATTGCACTTTACAATATAGTGTCACAAGTTTGTGCTACGTTGTAGTCATTATGCATTCACTCCACAGTTGGTGGTGGTAAGCTACTATTGTAGCCACAGATGCCCTGGGGTAGCATTTACCCATGGCTATAATGTGTTGTTTAATCCAGATCTCTTTTATATGTCACTGCCCACTGTTGAACACGTGTGTTCTTTCCTTTTTTTAATTTAAGCTACCCCTAGTGGCTGGAGTGAGCATCTGGCTATTTCTTCTAAAACATGTTACTCCGCACAGGAAGAGGCTTTTTTTTACAAACTAATTTGTGCTCTACATGTCGTGGGCCGGATTGCATCATCTTGCATGATTCAACCCGGCCGCGGGCCGCCTGTTGGAGACCCTCTCTACTCAGTTACACTCCAGGAATCGTACATGAGATTATTAGTGGTACCATCCGATTGTGTTACTGCTTTGTCATAGTTGTAGTAGACGTGGTGAGGGAAGAGTTACAGCTATTTGATCATTGAAACCAGTTAACAACAGAGGCCGAAAGTATCATTAGTCTTCATGTTTCACTACGCCTCAGTGTCATGAGAGCTTGACTAATCCGGCGCTGCCTCAGCCTGAAGGCAGCAGAACCGCCCATAAAACACATAAAAACGGCCAGTTTCACAGAGGTTAGAGTGCACCAGCAGCAGCACCATCCGGTCTACGCTCAGATCTCTCACTCTGTCACAGCTGAGCGACAGGCACACACAGTTCAGCTTTCATTTTAATTGCCGCCTCCAAAGACAAACTCGGCCCCATTTTTGGCTTTCAACTCGGGCATTAGGCAAACAGCCGACACAAGCCACTGCAGATGAACATTTTATATTTTCTTGCTGTGTGATTTCCAATCTGACTACCGCCTGATAAGGGCCACATTGCTGCTCCTCATTCCCTCAGATCCGCGGCCTCCATCTTTCCTAATCAGATTTCCCTGCTTGGGTTATTTATCATGGCCAGCTTTGACTGTGAGTGATGCTTGGCTAATGGGTTTAGCATTCAAATCTGCCGGCTTGATGCGACACAATCCCAACAAGGCTTGTCATTCCTGCGGCGGTGGCGTCTCCAGTGCGCCGTAAATAAGAGGAAAATGACATTGTTGAAATATGTATTCATGACCAGGGCTGTTTTTACATTTTGTTAGATTTGTATTGATTTTAAAGGTGTTAAAATGACTCGCGGAAAGAGGAGAGCGAGATTAATGTTAGGGCTTTAAATCAAGAGATGGGAAAATCTATCCGCCTATACATTCTTCCTACACACACACACACACATGTCTCGTGTTATACAGAGACACTAAGTACTGTGCATAAGTTTCACATGTCTTGAAAATGTCATTGAAGAAACGCAGGCATATTAACGTCCCAAAAAGTATGAGATGTCCTACGCTCTTAGAACATATGCAGGTCTAAAACGGTCACTTAAACCTATTTCGTAGTATTGAAAAGTAGAAGTAGCAACCGATAGGCTGTGCATGTGGCAACAGCTTTAGAAAAGGAAAATCCTATCCGATCCTTCCATTGCTCCGACGTATCCACCTCTAACCTGTGCCCTTTCTCATTGTGTTTCAGAAAAGACGAGCTGACTCAGCAAATGGGACAATACACTTGAACAATTGGGCTCAACAAATCCCCGTGTAAAACAGAGGAGCTGTTGCTGAGACACTGTGGTGAGTGCCTGCACACTGTTGAGACTGCTTCTCGGAGACAGTTATGGTTATGGCAGTAATTACCAGTCATAAACCGACAGCTGCGAACTACTCCACCTTTTTCCTTTTTTCATTGCGGCACCTGCACCGTAGCAGGTCATAACACATGGCCGCGATGTCCCATTGTTCTGTATGATCAGCCACAGAGACAGAAGTGTAAACAATTCAACAGATGCTAGTTCTCGTCTATTTATAATTGTTCTTTCATATGTTGCACGCAGCAGCTGTGTTACTCTTATCAGGTCTATGATTATCACCACCTGGCTATTATCAGTGGCAGTGGTGTGAAGTGTTATGACCCTGTGTAGTACCCTCCCCAACAAACTGTAATGCATTGTTTATCTCAGAAACTTGCATTATGAGAAGGGCCTTTGACCGGGTGTAAGGTAATACTATTAGTTACTCTTTCTTTGGGACACCTTTGGAAGAAATGACCACAGACTTGGAGCACTTCACAAAAGCTGTAGTTATTGTCAGTAGTATTTGTTTTGCCCTTTTCTTCTCATTATTCATCTCATCTAAGGAGAACGTTTCTTCAAGTCATCTGAGAGTGAAACCCTCAAAATAATTTTAAAAAGTGCTTAGCACATCAGGTCAGAGGGTACTCACGAAGGTATTTTGTTTAGTTCGGCAACAATATCAATGCGTTAAGGCACAAAGCCTTCCTCAGAGCATTTTACAGTCATTTTATTTACGCTTCTACCTGGTGAACTGTCGACTCAAATAAGGGTTACATTTTTTAGACTTGCTAGGCGTATTCTTCATACTTTGAAAAAACTTAAACAACGTTACAAATACAACTGACTAAACAGATGCTCAAGACTTAGGGGGTCCTTTACGAGGCGTTTGCACATGTGATCACGCAGCATTCTCTCATTTACAGATTTGAGGCCATCACACTGTAATAAAAGCCATTTCAAATGGCAAATTAGTTGCAACAAAAAGCGATTTTCTAAATTGCGCTCACTATTTAGCACCTGCCTTGACAAATGACCCCCTTGTTGATAAATTCTGATAACTACTACCGCCCGGTGTGCGGTCTGTTGATGTCTTTGCTTTTATGAACACTGACTTCCTTCCACATCTCTCCATAACAGGTGTCATGATGAACAGATTACGCGAGTTCAGATCACCTGTCGGTGGTCATAATGCTTTGGCTGATTCTCCACTGACTCTCTCTTGTTTTGATCACGAAGATGAAATGCAAATTAGCCAACAGATGCCGTTCTTCATCTACCCATTTTATCTTTGTTCAGTGAGTAGCAGATGTATTATTTTCTAATGTTTGATCTTAAACCGTAAATTAAGTTGCACGCCAAGATAATGCAGCGACGTGCATGCCATGTCCTCGATCTTCTCTCCCCGCCACCTGCCACATGTAAATAGACCCATATGCCCGTGCAGCACAAAGCTTTATGCCGCTCCCGGGAAGCGTTTCGCACTGGCCCCTAGCACCTCGCTGGTCATTAAGGAGCCTGCTTTCAAATGCTGACATCACTGGCACAGATGGAAAGACAGGTTGGACAAGGAAAACAAACTTTGACATAAAAATGGATCAGGCACTTAGTCAGACAGTCCAAAGCAGCACGCGCTATAGACAAGTCTGGATTCGCCTCGCTATGAAGACGTTATGTAGTTTATCTTGTTGGCTTAGACATCAGCACTGCATGACCTCATTCAGTTGCAAGGTGGAAAAAACTGACAAGACAGGTCTAAATTTAGAAGGGATCAGAGCAAATTTGATAATGCGTGTCTCTTTATTGATACAGAATTGGTGGAAATATCCCAAACTGTGGCCAAGTCGTTGCGTAAGCGTGACTGTTTACTTAGTCATCCCCAAAATTGTCAATGTTTTGTTTACTTTCTTCCTTTTCTGTTTGGGAAAGTGGCATAACCAGAACCAATAACCCGTTTTTCAAGCTTTTCGTTTAACGGAATACGACAAGACGTGGAGTTCACAGCCGGTCGTCTTGCATAATAATTTAGATTGAGTGTAGACACATTAAAATGTAAAAGCTTGTCTAATTCTTTCCTAGACAAACAAAGAGTTATGAAAGATACAGTTCTGTTACATATTAGATTTTGGACTTTGAATATAGTTTTCAGTGTTGAGTTTTTAACCCTGTTTTTAGAAATTATAGTGGTGCATAGTACAATAATCCATCATAGTTAAACATAAGGTTATCTGATCATAATTGTATTAGTATTTGAAGTTATGGAACCTTTATTTACTTTCCAGGTCCCACCAAGTTATTTAATACATCAAACAATGGGAATGCAAATCCAAGATAGACAAGTATTTATAGATCTGTCATAAATCATAAGTTGAGTTTTGTTGGGCCAGTGGTTTCCATTGAGGCCCATATTTTTTAATTGGATTTGCTGGTCCCTTGCCGTCTCTTGCTAGAATGATGTGTGTGAGAAAAGAAGTTAGACATATCAACAAAAGTGTGTGTTTGTTTGGTGGGCATCCACTTTGTGTTTGTGGGAGTGTGAACCTGTGTGTATTTTGTGACAGAAAGCCACAGATTATTGCACATGAAATGTTATTCATACAAGCAGCTCTAGCGTGACTATCCCCCTGCCACAGCACTCAACAGCCTGCTGGAGAAACACAACAGAACAAATCTCAGTTTAAAAAAAAAAAAAAAAGCTTGGTAAATCTCACAAGGGAGATTCTTCTACTTTTTCTCTTCAATTTTGATTTAACTGCACCTCACAGGGTGATGCATGTTGGAGTGACCAGGCCACATGTGTTGTTCTGAGTGTAAGCCATTCTAATCCCAGAGTTTTCTGAGATTCAGCAAATAAGTTCACAAAGTGTGCAAGCTTATGTTATCTGGTGTTACACAGTCTGAGTAGTGTGGCTTCCAGTGCAACACTCAGTTATATTATGGATAAAAAAAAAAAAAAAATAATAATAATAATAATAAATACATACAAATAATGATAATAATATTCCCTGTTTACATCTGTTATTTTGTAGAAAGTAACATTTACATTTATTTGTTGACCATCACAGTTTTTTTTAATAAAAAAAAAATATATATATATTTTAAGGAAAAACATGATTTCACATAGAATACTCCAGAAAGATAAGCATGCTGAATGCGTCTCATGTGCCCCGCCCCAAAGTAGACGTAAGTCATTGATAAAAGTGAGCTATGGTACTTTCTGTTTTTATTAATACATTTTATTTGAGGCGCCTTTCAAGACACTCAATGTTGCCGTACAACAAAATACAAAGAAATTACAAAATCTCCAAAACAAAGGGATTTGAACTGAGTAATTGTTTGTTGCAGTCATAACATCATATGATGATAGCCATTCACTGTCCCACAAGTTTGAGCTCCTTCCATCAGGGCAGAGATACAGACTTCTCTGTGCCAAGCAAAATGTATTCAGGAATTCCTTTGTGCCTTGTGCCATCAGGAGCTGAATAACTTGCTCAGTCTGTTCCATTCCTTTTCCATTGACGAGGTGAATCTGCTGCTGTTGTGTCTGTAATGAACTGATTTTAATATGGACTTTAAATGTATGTGTTGTATTATATTTACTGGTCAAATGTACTTGTGAATGTGCCATCATTGTGCATGGCAGAGAATGAAGTTTTTCTTTTCTATTCTATTCTATTCTATTCTATTCTATTCTATTCTATTCTATTCTATGGTGTAGTGTAACTGAAGGCTCTGTGGCTCTGGTGGGCAGATTATTATTATACAACTGATATTTTTATTTGTATCTATCATATTGTTATACAACTTACAGTATATTTTCATATATATAATATTTTATACAACTTATATTTTAATTAAAGCCGCAAGCGGCGATAGAGGCCCTCGCCCCTGACGCAGCCCCCCCCTTGCGACCGCCCCACCTTGCTACCGCCCCCACTCTCGCCCAAACCTGCTCTCCCCTCGGGCTCACACACAACCTGTGTGCTCTCTGCTAACTCTTGCTCCGGCCCACTTTCGCCTTGCCTTCGTCACACCCCAGCCTTACTCTTGCCCAGGGAGCTCCGGTGTCGGCCCACTCTTGCCTCAGCCCCAAGGCCCCGGCCTCACGCTCGCTACAGCGGTGCTTTTCACTCGCTGTATAGTTGAAATCCTTTCTCTGGCCAGTGAACTGCAATACTAGGGAGAAGCCACCAGGCAAAACAGCATCTGGACAGAGGTGCCAAATTCCAATGAAGTCCTTTCCGCATACTTCTATTTGAAGTAGACAGACTTTACCGTAGGTCTGGAAGTGTCGGGCCACTGTACTGCAGTCCGCAACTGGGGCTTTGGGAGACGGCTTGTAGTTTTTTATTACATTTTATTTTTGATCTACCTTATGCAATAGTTTATTATTTATTTAAGTGTTATGTTTCAAGTTGCCCTGAAAAACATTCCTATTTTGTGAACTTGCACTGACAATAAAACTAATTATGAGTCTGATTGTGTTGGATTATTAACAAGGAAAAGCTTTCAGTTTCCCTCCACATCTAGAGGGAAATGTTTTACTTCTGTGCCAAGGACGAAGTATAGTTTATTGAAGGCCGAGTGCGTTATCAGTAAAGATGCAACAAATTACACATGAAGTATGTTAAAGAGGAAGCAGAGAAGGTGCTATTGCACATGTATTGCAGGGTATGTTTATTGTTTCCTATGCTGTGTGACTTTATTGAACTAGTATGCATATACTATGTTGCCCTCCCTTCATACACAATCATTGTAATCCCTCCTCCCCCATAAAATGATGAGAGAAAACATGTTTATTTAGGCCAAATCATTGTGTAGTATAAAAGTAGAGATGATTTTCTTTCAGCTTTTCTATATTACAATTTATATATTGTGTGTCATTTTTCAGGAAAGAAGTATCCCTCCACCAATAAGTCGACATTTAATTTAGCTTGTGCCACTTCCAACTGGTAATTGAAACTAATATATTTGTCCAAAATGTTCGTAAAAAGCACAGATACTCACACTCGATATATTTTTTGATATGTATTCATGCATATTTTACATTGGGACTACTGGGAGACAGTGCAGGTATCCCAATTGACCTTTGACGGGAAGCGTTGCGCACTACAAGATTTCGATTTCGCTTATATGTGCAGCGGCCCATGTGAAAAGAGAAAGCATTAGAAAAGTGTCCAAGCCGTGTCTGAACTGGCAACCTCCTGCACCAAAGACCACCACACTATCACTGAGCTATAATTCCATACAAACATGGGCCTGATGAGGGCTAGTCTTAATTCCCGGGCCGAAATCAGGTCCCAGTACGCTACTGGAGGAGAGAGGTCATTTCAGGTCATTTTTCCGCCTCCATTTTCTCGATTGTTTTCGACATTTTCCCTAGTGTTGCCTCACCTGCTCAGGGACTGCAGATGGAAACTAACTCAAGCTAAATCTGGTGCAAAGCATCTTTAATGAATGTTTTTTGCACATTGTCCCCGTTGAAATAAATGAATAAACTAAACTAAACAAAACTACTATCCAACCATTTCTTTCTCTTTAGTTCTGCATATTTCGAAACCGTTCTTTTCCCATTTTTCATGAGGGTGGGCAGTCTCACAGTTGGGAACCCAGCTCTCTACCAATGGAGCTACACAGGCTGAGTGAATGACACAGCCAATTTTAGATCAATCTTATGCACTTGTGTATTTGCAGAAAACGGAATTACAGTTCAGGCAATATTTAGTGAATCATTTTGTAATTAGGGCAAATGTCCTGGGCGCCCAAAGATTTGAGAGGGTACTCCAGCCAGTCCAAAAAAGCTGAATTTGGAGCCAAAAACGTCCAAATTAAAGCTTCTTTCTGTAACAGAGGGGTAGTATAAATATGTACGAGTCTGAAACTATTGCTGCATCCGAAACCATTAAATTGTAGCCTCTAAGTACTAACACTAGCAACTAATCCTTAACCTTTCATGGGGTCAACTGTTAGATCTCTATGCAGTTAGTGAACTAGAGCTTCAGCAGCATTTGTCCAATTCGACCGTCCTTACCCAGGGGAAGTGACATCACCAACAGCTGTTCTTCTTCTTCTTTAAAGTTCAGTGCAGACCAAACAAAAGTGCATACTGCCACCTACTGTATATTGTCCAACAACAATATAGTGTCCAAATAAAGACATTTAAGGCGGGAAAAAAAAGAAACATCCAAATGATCCTTCACATTTCCCTTTATTTTATCTCAACAGTGGTTTCATAAAGCTACAGTATGCAAATTAGCCATGCGGCTTAAGTTTCTACTAAATGAAAGCAAAAGCACAAACTGCCTTCATTTAGGCCGTTTACTGAGGAGGCTCTTTAAAACCATGTGGCTGTGCTGTGATGACTCTAACATGTATTTTGTCACTTTTATAAAGTTTGGCTTGTGCAGAATCTTATTTTTTTTTAAATAATTTGTATTATTAAATCTGCACCTGTCAATCAACAGTGATTGTGCATGAATCACTCGAGGGTGGGGGTGAGGGGGGTGGGATTATTGGCGCAGTGACTTATGGGATGGCACATGGCTCCTAATCGCCAGCGAGTTAGCATCAGAGGTCCCTATGCTAAAGTGGCTATGATAGTTAGCATACAGGCCACTTTCCCTAACTCCTTCCTAACTGACAACCGAATTCGGACGCTTCTTGTCATGGCGGACACTGACGCACATCTGGTTTGGCGTAAGACCTCTTACCAGTTTACTGCTTTCGGATGGAGCATGTGGCTTTTGTGAATAAAGGGGGAAATTGGGGAAATTGATGAATTTCAGGAGTAACTCTGACAGAGACCAGACCACTGGGTCGGCCACTGCGGGCCACTTATCAAGCCAATTGAAAGTCAAAAAGGGCAACTCCCTGTGCGCCCGGGCGTGGCACTCCAATTCAGTTTTTGGTTTGTCCTGATGTGCCTTTTCACTGTACCGAAGGGTTTGGGCGTACGCCCAAAAACGCGCGTTTTCATTCGAATAGGGGTCAACTTTGAGGGGGCGCTGTGGAGCCATTTTGTTTTGGGCGTGGCCAATACGTGCATTTCCATCAATTTTCACGCCACCCGAATGTCTCCGCCAAATTTGGTGAGTTTTCGGTGACATTTAGCGGGTCAAAAATGCGCTCGTTGACAGAGAAAAATTTTAGAAAACCAAAAACAATAGTCCCTTGCCGGGGACTGCGTCCGGCTCGGGCCTAATTAAGCGTCTGAGGCACGGGGTGTTTCATAATTTCGCTGCACACTTTAGTCAGGTTAATGGACTGCAAATCTGATGAACATGTACTGGAAGTCACTCTTGTGAGAATCCTTTGATCCTCACTGCAGAGATCAAAAGCAAATGCCGGTTATTCTATGTGCGTTTTTTAACCTTAAAAGCGGGTGGTTTGTTATTTAGCATAGTCCATTGTGAGCAGCTGAAGCAGTCTTCCCTTGTGCTAACACCAAGGTCATTCCCTAAAGACTCCCCTGCAGCACTTATCTCTCCACTTAATGACATAACCTCTGCGCTGATCCCTGGCCTGCCCACACAACAGACCTGCCACACCGGTGAGATAGCAGGAATGAAGATTATATCAAATCAAGCATGAAAGAAAACAAGTTTACCATTAGAAAAGAGAAGGCATTCAGACAGTAATGTGTAATGTATAACTGTAACATCTAAAACATGTCAAACGGTGTTAAAAACCACAAGCACAACAAAACAAAATTTTGACTAGATTTGTTTTAAACTTGTTCTAATCATACAAAAAAAAAAAAAAACATTGAACATTATTCATTCACTCCATACTTGGTGGTGATAAGCTACGTTTGCAGCCACAGCTGCCCTGGATTAGCTTTGTGGAAATAAGGCTGCTAATCAGCGCCATGACAACCACCAACCATTCACACATCATTCACCCAGGTTATCTGGTATTCCCTCACAGTCTCCCAACCATACTAACCAGGCCTAACTTAGCTTTGCTTCGGAGATCTGATGGGTTTGGGCTTGGAAAAGGTGGTATGACGTCATACTCACTCAAACACAATGCTTCTTTCTGCAGGCCTCTTTAGTCTTACACCATTTTCCTTTGATTGGCTCTTGCCATTACAATCGGATAATCTTCTATAGCCAACAACCCCATATGTATCCATAATATTATTTGGGACAGGCACGAAACAAAACAAAACACTGACTTATGCCCCCTAGTGGTTACATTAAAGGTACTTCTTATTTCTTGCTATCACTGTAATGTCACTCTTGTGAGAAAAAAAAATCTAGTTCATTACAACTTTGTTTTTCTCATTTTCCTTGATTCCACGGCTCCCTTCATCATGTGCACTGCTCCCTGTCACACTGTCACTGCTCTCCTCTCCTCCTGTCTGCTACAGCACCAATCCATTCCACTTTCCGCTGTTTCTCTGAGCGTGTCTTCACTCTGTTAAATCTTCCTTTCCTCTCTGCTTCTCTGATTCCTCCCTGCTCCATGTAATCTGTGTGATCTCATGTCTGACTTTTTATAACTCCTAAATGTATCACTTTTCCTCGCCCGACTCCTTTCCCTGTGTAACATTACAAAGAGAGATGTATTCATTTTCACACAGCTCCGCTACACTTATCTTTAATGTCTTTCCAGATTGTTTTTTATGGCTTTTCAACTTTGCCAGATGTGGAGTGTGAAAAGGTGATTGAAAGCAGTTTTCTCTGAACTTCCTCTGCATTTTGCTGCAGTCTTACTTTTAGTATTTCACTCTTATGTGTATGTTCATTATCTGTCCTATTACTCTGAATAGAGTTAAAATAACAGTGTTTATTATGTAATTTTTTATTCACGATTTAGAAACTTCAAGGCAACTAGTGACATTTCCTGGTTACAGTGGCTGAACTGCTCACTAAACATAAGTGAGTTATATTTTTTTCTTATGCAAATAATATCAACCTGAACCTGAATTGAAGTTACAGAGCTACTAACTGTCCTGCTTTTCTCACTGTTTTTTTTTTTTTTACTGCCACAGAGAGTTTCTACAACTATAATTTGGTTCTACACAAACTGTAGCGTCATCTTAAGGCATAGAAATAGCTGATTTTATATTTGAAATAATTTGCCTAAAAGGCCAACAAATGTTTAGCAACTGTGATTAGCTTACAGGTCTAACTTGATACAATATAAAAAGTCTTCTAGCAACTGAAAGATGCTGAGTAAATATTTTAAACTTTTAGTATGTATGGACGCGCTGCTGGCCAGAAAGGCAGTTTGGTTTCAGTATGTAATTTCAAACTTTTAGAGAGATATCCAATATCCAATTTGGCGCTGTCCTGTGTTACCATGGAAATCAGATGCGATACGTCATTTTAATTTAAACAGGAGAATAGATAAGATAAGATAAGATAATCCTTTATTGATCTCACAACGGAGAAATTAACTTGTTACATTTGGCATTCAGTAAGATCACTCAGGTGTGCAAAATAGACAGGAAATGTGCAGACAGTTAAATAGTAAAAAGAGATATCTTATGTACAATAAGTAAAAGCAAAAATCTTAAGGGGTGGAGTTATAACAATTAGGAAATAACAGTCTTGTTGTACAGTCTGACAGCAGTGGGGATGAAGGCCTTGTGGTAGTGCTCCTTCTTGCACTGAGGGTGCCTCAGCCTGCCACTGAAAAAGCAAAACATTATCCACTTGCACAAGCACAGATGTACATTTGAAAGGTAAAAACTTACATGCTTCATAAATACATGCATTTTACATAATATAATATAATAAACAAGATTGCAATGGTTACTTTTCTGTGGTATGAAAAAGTATCTGTTGCTAAGCAACAACTTGTAACTTTGGTGGAGTTCATTTAAATGGATGTGGGGTCATGTGGATTTAAAGTGCACTTTGTAACCCGCCTTATGAGGTCAGCTCAGCAGACATCCTGCTTTTTGAAGCTGTGAATAGCAGTAATGCATCTTGAGAAGTCGTGCTAGTAGTTTTGCTCTAATACATAGCATTGTACCGCATAAGACCAGGCCATTGGGAGTCTTTTAATTCTTTGGATGACTGTTGAATGGATGTTTCAAATTCTGATCGCCTTCAGAAATGTGCAGCTGCCGAGAATTGCTCGGCACATGGAGGCAACACGTCTTTACAGAGTGTGAATGAGCCATATTTCTGCCTAACACCACTGCCTTGCACTTGAAAAGGAAGATAGAGGAGACAGCTGAAAGAATGGCCTCTGTCGTCTCCCTTTGACGCTTATGATGCTGGCGACTTTTTAACCCCAGCACCGATTGGTCCATCTCTCTGTTTTTTTGGGTCCGACTCCTTCTCCCATTTGCCGTCCCCTCCGTCTGTCACACATCCTGCCTTCCTTGCCCCTTTTTTCTCTGTCTCATTACTCCCCTGCACACACACAAGTCGCACAATGCTTTTCTCTTCTTCTCTTTCACTGCCTCCGGTCATTTTCAGATGGCGATTGAACTCACTCCATAGCTCCTGCGTATGCGTGTTGTGCGTGTGTGTGTGTGTGTGCGTGTGTGAAATAGGAGCATACAAATCCAGTGGCGAAGACTAGGTTGGAGTGGCTGTGTTAGGCAGGGGGCGGGGTGAGTGGTCCGAGCGGCAGGGGGGTGCGGGGGGTGACCAAAGAAAGTGGCGAAGATATGATGGAAAATTGTCCTGCTATATATTGCTTTGATGTTTATCCTGCCCTGCTGACCTTCCATCCACCTGCCGCACTCCCCTGATCCATCTGATTGAATTTATTCCTCCCTGAAATGTGCAAAAAAAAAAACAGCTAAATCAATTGGCCTCGTGACATTCTTTATTTTAAAAATCAATTAGCTCTGGTTGCAACAAACCAAAACGCGAATTTACGGCTTAAAATTCACGATTTTGCCCTCCCTACTCTGAATATATCAATTGTTGCCTCAGCTGTCCGGTATCACCCTTCCCTCCTCTCCTTATATTCCTTTTGTACTATGTAATTTGAGTAGTGAAAAAAAAGAAAAATCCCCCCAGCTAGCCTGACCCAGCGCTGAACCTTCGCTTGCTTTGACAGATCACTGCAACATGAGCCTTTCATTTCATCTGCCGAAAAAAAGGGGGTTCTCCTCACTGCCCTTCCACACCACCCACCCATCCCGATACGTTTTATTTTTATTTTTTTTATTTTTAATGGATGATAGTAAAAAAGCAGAACATCAAGTCCGATTGCCATTAGTGCCCTGACGTTAAGAGCACATTGTGTGTTTGTCCATCTAGTTGCCATTGATATGATGATTGGGTGTCTATACGGGGCCCCACTGCTAGAGATAAGGAGAAGCCTGCGGAGGAGATAACGGGGTAGTGGGCGTATGAGGGGCTTTGTTTGGTCCAGACGTCCCGGGAAGTGCCACAGACCATTATAAAGATTCATTTAGTCTCCCCTTAAATACCTCCTACTGGGATATACACCCAGCCCAGAACACACGTATCACTATTCTTATTAACTGTAATGTAATGGCGGCATGGTCCATCCATTACTAGGAGAAAGCTAAATGTATAGTTTTGATTTCTGCTCGCGTCAAACATACTTCTTTAAGTCGGTGCGTGCCTCGTTGTTGAACCCATGACCTTGTGCAATGGCTTGACTGGATACGGCTTTGGTGCAGAGGCAAACAGCGTAATAAGAATAACCCCTATTAATTCTCTATAAAACACATTATGGAAATCCACTCTGTGCTAATCAGTCGGCGCAATAGAAGCTGTTGGAAATTCATTTTGTGTTGGCATTAGAGTTCGACGTAATTCGTTGTTGTTGAACATGTTTTTAATGTTAATACGCTATAGTATTTGATTAACGACAATTATTTTAGACCAAAGCTAACGTAGTCTCCAAGCCGAGATGAATGGAGAAAGTTTCACCAGGGAGGGTTTACAGATTACACTTATCTGTTAACCTCTTTAGTTTTATATCAAAGTTCAACCAAAATAAGGAATATGGTTTTGGCTAAGTGAATTTCTCCACAGTGAGACCAATAAAGATCAGATATAATAGAAGTCATATCTTATTATATCTTATCTCAGTTTTAGTGGTTTGGTTTCTGAAGGTTAACGATTGTATTCAAATTGAACAAGTACATTAAATCACATAGTAGTGATGTTGTTGTTGACCATTCTAAACAGTCCATGTTCTATGTTCCCAGACAGAGACAAAAATAAATGAATAAATACATACAAATGCTAGTGTAAACTGCTAAAGTGTACTTTTTGGTATGGAATACAGATGTTTTTGTCTTTCTTTTGTTTCTTTTGTCTTAATGTGAGCAAAAAAATATCTCAAAATCCTTCCTACTACCCTTTGAAGCTAAATTGCATGCTCTAATCATGTTCAAATTATCATCATTATCATTAAAAGGGCAAAAGTCAGGATTTTTCATTATTTCTGTTGAGGGCTCATTATAAATCTTTGTCAGGCCACTATGAACATAGCATTCCTTTTGTTGTGGACAAAATGAAAGGTTATGGTGATTGAGAGTGAAATTAAAGGTTATAAAGGAAATTGAGTATTTCCAACACCGTCACATTTAAAAGATGGAGATTGTAATCAGGGCTGTTGTGGCTGACAGAGTCCAATTGGTTTCGAGCGTCTATTGTGTGTAACTTAAATGAAAAAGTAAGGACCTGACATTGCAAAGGTTAAACTTATGGCAAGAATTAAAGGGATATGGGGGCGGGGCTTGGACAGTGATCTGTATGGACAGGATGAAAGGGTTTGAAGGAGGATCTTGATGCAGAGATGAAAGGAGGTTAGTGGGAGGGGCCCTGGGGAGGACACAGAGCAGAGTGGCAGCATGACAAATCCAGGTCCGACGCTCTCAGGAACATCATTAGTCCACACAGTCGGCTGCCATCGCCAACCCCTTCAAAATCCCTTTAAAAGTGCTCGGACATAAAGACCCTATGGAGACATGAAGGACCTGCATGTCCAATTGTCCCAACTGCACCTGGTGAATATTTCACTTCTGATACTCAACTTTTTAATCTACAACACAGCCATTTTATCAGGGAATATTGATATATATTATATATTATTAGTAATGGGATGCCTGAAAGTTTCAATTGGTTGGCATTGCATGAGGGTTTTCTTATCATTACCCTTTAACACGATTAGCTACCACAATGTACCATTGGAGCATGCTAGAAATGTGCCACTGCCCACCTATGTAGGTATTCTATTACAAATCACCCGTTTCCAGCTAGAATAGTTTGACACAGGTTTTTATTTCTATAATCACATTATTTTTCTCATGGACTTGAGAGACCAACAGGCCCGGTCAGAACCATGAGGCGTCCTTCTGTGGACCCACCACCTGCAGGAGGAGCCATAGGGGCTGGGGCTCTGTGATTTGGGCAGCTCCAACAGCTGCCCAACCCGGCAACGGAAAAGTGGAAGAAAATGGATGGATGGATGGACATTGATTTAATAACCTATTTTTGCAGATTGCATACACCACTTTTGACTGGGCATTTAATCAGAATCCCCACCAACCATCAAACAAATCCAAACTCCACATGACTAAGGTTAGAAAAATAAGAAAGTGGTATCTCTCTGAGTGTTTACCCACAGATCAGTAAGGGAAGAGTGGGTTCACGTCTTAAAACAATACATCTCATGGTCTGACATACAAACACTGGGGAGGAGGATAAGCCCTGTGTAAACAGCTAAAAAATGGCCACTTGTATCAGATGCATTTGAGCGGTTCCTCCCAGTGTCATGGTGCACTGGTTTTACGTCTTGTAAGTTTGAAAAGTTCATGACAGCTTGGCATCTGTGCTTCAAAGGGCCCTGGTCTCTGGGTACTTTTGTGTATATCGGAGTGTTGTGTGTGTGTGTGTTTTTGTGTGTCTGATATGAACTGAACCTTTAACCCCCAGCACTGGAGAATCTTGGCTCGGGACTTGCAGCGCTGTTGGCATGCAGCACAGGAAGCAGCCATGTGAGTTGGAGAGGGTTGCGCTAGTTTGAAGTGGATTCGTCTCCAAGAATTGAACGTCTTCCAAAACAAGCTAATAGTGAGGCAACAATCTCAACTCTCAAGTTTTGGTTTGAGAAATTTGTCTAAAGGACGTCCAAAATGGGATGTGAGCGGAAATCGACCCATTCAAAAATGATGCAATCGGCATCTGTTGGCAGATTAGTGTTTTTAAATTGTGCTCAGTGACTGGTCCCGTTTAGCAAAGTATTTAGAAGTCTGCTTTTTTTTTGCAATTTCTGTATTATAAAACAAACATACTTGCTGATACCCTGGCTATTACAGTCATTTGAATGACAGACGATCAGTCATAATTGGTGAACAATTATGATACATCCATGAAATACAGTAGTAGTGTTAGCTGGGATTAATCTTTCAAGTTTTACAAATGGCTGACTTCTCATTTAAGGCAAATACTTCAACACAAGTTCACGCTGGTTAAACTTTGTCCAGAGGTGCCAAAGCAGAAATTAACTTCCCGTCCGTAATAGCTGGTGCTCATTTTGTTAAAAGTATTTAATTGAAGTTAAAAATTACAGTGGCTTGCAGCAAAGGTCACCTGATATATGGAAAATGAATGGTGAAAATCCTATAAGACTTAATTCCAAAAAAATGCCCCTTTGATTAAGCAGGTAATCAATTTTGTGTAATGTGCGCCTGTGTGAAGGTAATCTCCGCAGCCCCATTCACACTATAACTGCTTTTATGAGCCGCAGGCCTTGTACAGTATAAGTCTTTCATCTATAAGGCTTTCAGCTGTGTGCTTGCTCTGCCAATAAGACACGCTGTTTAAGACTTGGCAGCTAGTCCGCAGCCCCAACACTAAATGGTTTGCAGCTGACTGTTTTATGCACAGTGGCTTTAAAACTTTTTCTCTTCCTAAATGATTTTTGTTGCAGCCAGACCTTATTTTGCCGGGTAAGGTTACTGACCTCCAATCAGGGTCGCACATCAGTCACAAAGCCACATGTGCAACTCAATGGCGCCTACTGTTGTTGGAAACAAATGTAAAAGCAGTCAGGGTTCAGGCCTTTTCAGTAATGAAAAAGGTACAACTGCTAAGAATAAGTCATACAACGCCTTAGTTTCAACAAGCTGATAAATGTCCACAGTGCAGTATAATGTTTTAATGCCATGATGCTTGGAGACTCAAAGACAGGCATCCCTCTGAATGTAAACCTACATTTATTTTTAAAAACTGGTTTTGTTTTGTCACTATTGCTTATCATCTTATGAGATGCATAGGAAATTCGTGCAATGAGAATCTCACTAACATCAAATATTTATGATATGTGCTTTTTAGCATTATGCATGTGTTTTTGTTTACATGTGCTGTTGTAGTCCAAGCGTTTATTGTTTTTTTTTGGTCAGTGCTTGTAAACACACCACACCGGATTGTAGCCAAGGTGTTATTTCCACACGCACTCGCAAACACACTCTCACTCAACAAGGCCTATTGTACATGTTTTTAGAGGCAAGGGAAACCGGAGTGCCGGGAAGAAATCTACGCAGACATGGGGAGATCATGCACACTTCAACAGAAAGGCCCCGTCCCCCCGAGGATGGAACCCATGGATCTTCTAGCTGTGAAGCACGGGTGCACTGGTTCTTATCAAGAGCTGGCAAAACATGTCCGGAGAACAGAGTCTGTTAAGTTGAATCCATGTGATATTCACAGACCCCCCACCCAGCATAGACTTCGAACTACATCTTCAGAAGAAGTATGCATACAAGATAACCCTGGTATGTTTATATGAGAGTATTCCAGGTAATGTATGGCTGAGAGTCCATTTGTTGATGTGATAAGTTACTCAGTGCATGTGTGCGTGTGGGGAGTGGAGAATGAGAGAGCAACAGAGCAGGGAGGGAGTGCTTTTTAATTATTTTCAGCTGAGCAACCTAAATGCGACTGTTTCCCTCCTCTCCCTCTCTCAACCCTATAATCCAGAGTTGAACACGATTTCTCAGACTCCTCTTGGGTGGCCCCAGCATGTTGTATATGAGTGCGTGTTGTTTGGCGCAGTGGTTAGTCTCTCTGTCCATGTGTCTGTGTGGGGGTTTGTGGCTACCTTGTGACATGTCATAGCCCAGATTGTTTGTATTTCCCCATGTGCAGGGTGACTCAGGGATATTTGCTGTAATGCATTGTGACTGTTCTCACTGGTGCGCAGTTTTCGGCAGATGAGTGCTTTGCTGACTCTGCAGATGGTTTCAAAAAGCCATGGTGAGAAATGCGGCAGGGAGAAGGAACATTTATCAAATTTTGAGCAAGGCTGATTTTGAAGAGGTGAAAACAAATTTCCTTAGTATATGTCCATACTGTAGCACTTCAGAAAATAGACTGTTTTAGGACCATGGCAGACCACAGCACATTTTTACAAGGGGAAGTGACATCATGCACCAACTTCATTGTAAACATGTATGCTGACATTAGCATCGCATTAGCAGCTATAATTTTAAGTGATATGATTCAGCACTGCATATTGGCACATGAGATTAAGGAATATTTTCTGAGTAGGTTTTGTAATGAACAATTACAGTATAAGTTAAGGGATACACAGTTTCTATTCAGTTCATTACAGAAATGCCCCCATATTTTGGTGTAACTAGAAAACCTCAAATTACTTCTACAACAACTATTCATTTTCATCATCTGCTTTGTCTCATCAAACTTATTTTCCCCTGACTTCTTTCTAAGCGTCTGGCGCACATTTCCCTGGTGGATCTGAATGTAACCTCGCGGATAGCTTCATGGCCGTGCATTTACATCATCAATACACCATTTATTGTAATGGTGTATTGATGATTTTTTTTTTATGGATGCACTGTATTTTCGGTCAGGAATGTCCACCGCAGCAAGACAGAGAGGCCAAAGGTCAGCCGTATCTACAGAATAAATGAACTGCCAGTTTAGACGTATAACACCTCAGTGCTCTCTCCTGGTTGTCAGCCAAATAAATAAATTGACTATTCTGATATTGCTATGTTGGCTTGTGTTCGGCACGAGTAATATTTATTTAGGGACTATTAAAAACACACCATGTTCCTGCCCTGGGGGTTATCAGATTGATGTTTTACAATGATACGAAGTAATGACACTTCCAGGGGTAGATACATAAACACCACTGTGACTGTAAATAGTGTGGCTGGATTTGAGAGACAGTAAGATGAGCAGAACTCATGCAGTTAAGGAGGTGGGATTTGCATAAGCCTCTATTTAGTTTGATTACAAATAGAATAATGACATATTTAAACATGTGCTTATGCCACAATTAGGCTTCAGGATAACTAGGATAGTTAGATGGTTTTCAAGTAGTCGTCTGTACTGTTTTTGTTGTTGTTTTTTAGTAATTGAAAATGTTTCCCCTGTCATCCAAGAAGCTTCCTTACTTAAACATTCTACTGGCCTTCTTTGCCCAACAACCCGGTGCAGATTTCTACTTAAAATCTTTTCTCTGATGGAAAACTAAGGCCCAATCTCAATTCTCTTTTCTACCCTTACAAGACCCTCCATTTGACTGCATTTTATGTGAATTTGGAATTCACATAATTCACATTATATATATATATATATATATATATATATATATATATATATATATATATATATCAAATAGAACACATTTATGTGAAAGAAAATGTAAAAAAGCAAGCCTCTACTTGTCTCTATAGCATGTTTCTACTGAACCAGTTCATGGGTAACTTGTAACAGACTGATGCTGTTTTGTAAACAACAGGACTCGGTTTCAGCCCAAACCCTACAGATTTTCATCTATTTCTGCTTCATCCGGCACTACATTCTCCTTTCCCCATCCGTGTGTCTGCTTCTACTGCGGGTCGCTGTGGCTGCAGCCCATTAGCCAGAGCTACGAGAGATCAGCCGATCTGCTCATATAGCGCACTCATAGCGGGGACGGGCAGAGGTAGACCTGCAGAGTGCGCTCAGGGCGGGGACAGGTGGCTGCAGACTCCGCTCTGAGCCCCGGGTCTGAGCGGAGTCTGCAGAGGTGCGCTCAAACCGGGCACAGACAGTGTTGGACGCGGGCTCAGAGCACAGCGGCACGGGTAGACAGCGGGCGCAGCAGCGAGGCACTGAACCTCGTGTGTCATGACAATAGCGATGTATCGAAAGTTTGGAAAGAAGCTCCAAAGTCAGCTAATACATCGCAAATAAACAGAGCGTTCACAGCAGCAAAGCGGAAACGTAACATTGTCACATTTATAGCAATGGACTTGTTGCACAATGCGAATGAAGTCACGAACGAAGAGTTCTGCAACTTTATAAATGTTGTAAGAATACCCCTTGCCACAAAATAGAATTGGGACACCCCTTCGGAGGGGAAGGGCTAAGCGGAGGGCTAAGGGGTAGAATTGAGATTGGGCCTAACTGAACGCATATGTAAACATATGGCTATGATACACAATAACCTAGAGGCCTGAAAGAACAAGATTTTATCATCTTTTCAGACATTGACTGGAAAACTTCAGGTTTGTGTCATGTCTTAAATGCCGACTTTATACAAATCAACACGGTTCTTATGTGGTTTTGACTGATTTTGGACTATTTCGATGTCCACTGGCCCCATGACAGAAACCATTGGTCAGACTGTAAACGTTAAGCCTGCCCAGACGTATTCCATCCATTAGCTTTTCACGGATGAGTTGGTTTTTCACTCCTGGATTGTCACACTAGCCTTCTTTATATTACTTTTTATTAGTTCTTAAGTCAACGTGGCGCAAGTATTCTGCACAATCTTTTAATTAAGTGTGGAAATAACGGGTACAGGGATGGCTGCAGAAGTTGCTGATCCCACTTTTTTCCCCTTTTTTTTTAGCAAGAGGATATATAGAGGGTCTATATGATGTGTGGGTGGCCTTACTCAGAGCTGGTCCTGTGAAAAGAGAAAGTCAGGCCAATCCTCTCAAGTCCTACACCAACAGCCCAGTGTTATTGATGTGATCTATTTTGAGGTGAGGGGCTTTGAGCGGGCCGCGGTCTGTTTATGCTCCGGCCTTGTGCTCCGCATGACTGGCATGACTAACTTCGCCGAAAGTTAATGATTTAGAAAAAGGGTGCTGGCAGGCCAAATTGTCACCCGGTGAAAGAGCCCATTGAGACTAGTACATGAAGTTCACATATTTCAACACAGTGAGAATAAACGCACAATCCGCACGAGTCGAACAAAAAATGTCAGGCCGGTAATTAGTGTTTAGCCAAGTTTCTATTGGAAAAAAAGAAGAAGAAAAACTGGCAAATGTGTGAGTATTCGAAATGGGGCCGAGCGAGACAAGAAATATACGCCAGCAATTTGTTTAATAATATTTTGAGAGATCTTTCGAAGTGCAAATCTTCACACATCATTTTTATTGACTTGAATTCTTCTTCTTTTCTTGTGTTGTGTGTGAATATTTTGACTCTGTGGCTATTGCTAAGTGCGTTAGTATAAATAATAACATGTGCTTAAAGATTAGATAGATAGAGGTGGCCCCTTGCTACGACATTAGAATTAAAAGTAATAGAGATGTGACCTATGTAAGTGTTTTTTTTGGTCGGTTGGCCAAACACGTGTACACTTTACTTAATACTATTACTTAAATCATTTTTGTGGACGTTTACACATCTTACACATATAAAATATATATATGTATATATTTTCAGATATTTCTTTCTTTTCTATAAGCGTTCCTCTGGTGTCCAGGTTAACTGTGTGGGCCTTTTTAAATCACTTAACTGATGTATTAGATGATTCCACTTCTAAAGGCTTTTTGTGCGCCGACCTCTTTTGCCAATCGTGCATATTAAAAGCGCAAGATGAAAAATCCCCTGCAGATGAAAGAACAGGGAGCGGGCCAGTGTAATATGACAGCTAAATTGACGGCATTGGACTAAGCTGACTGTTGTGAGGGTCTAATGAAAGGTTTCTTTGAGAGGCCGTGTCAGCAGGTGAGTGGAGGTGAAATATGCACTGCCCCCCCCCCCCCCCCCCCCCCCCAAGCCCCCATCTCCTCGCTCTCGGTCTCTCTCTCTACACCTGCCTCTGCTCTGTGTCAGTCCGTGCCATTTACTCTCAATAGAGCGTCTGTCCACTGCTAAGTTATTATATCCCCTATGAAAACATATTGGGTGTAATAAATAACATTTTTATGAAGACATACTTAAGGAAGCTCAAGATGAGTAACACTGCAATGGCGCATAGGACTTAGAAGAACTAGTCTAAATTACTGTGATATGACACACAAAAAAGTCTATTATCAAGACAATACAATACAAACACAATGCAGTGTTAATTAAAAAAACACCTATATACTTCTTCCACTCGGCCAATGACGGCATACATAAATAAATAATAATAATAATAATTAAAACACACAGTGAGAAAATTCATTAAATGAAAATCAAGCCAAATCAAATGTATTTATATAGCACATTTGAAAACAACTGTTATAACAGCAGCAAAGCACTCACAGCTCAGACTGTAATGTGCTGAAGTCTTTTTCTGGTATTGGAATGAGCAGAGCTACACTGCCCCCTATGTTGATGCAGAACACTGGAACATTTTTTTTTTTTTTTAAACAGCTGTTTGCATCAACAACAAGATTATGATACTGAACATTCCAGTTAAATGCAGATTGCAATTTTATTGAACTATTTAACAAAGGTAATTAATGATATGTATACTACAAAAACTATATGCTACACTCATATTGTTTGTGTTCTATTATGTACAGATGTATTAGATGCATGTTTGTACACTTTTAAACTGTTTCGACTCTTCTTACTCATGGAGCAGATGAGAAATTTATTTTTTATGTTCAGGGTCAAACATTTCATCATTACATTAAGCCAATGCTAAAAGGATCTTGCTATTTCCCAATAGATAGACTAATTTATGTAACTACTCTTCCAGGTAATTAAATAGGCCTTGCTAATTAACCAATAGATAGTGAATGGCTAGATAGTCAAATTAACTTAGATAATAAGCAATTAATCTTTAAAGATCTCTCAATAATTGCTGACTTGCTACCAGTTAGCCTGCACGATATCAACCCATGCAGCAATAACTGTGATCTGTTTTGATAGTTATTTTAGTGTCCTGGCCATCTCTCTCACTCAGGCTGTACATGTGTCTTTGCCCTGTGCAAATAGAGCGAGTGATTCCGCCACTGCGACCGGCTACCTTTGATGGACTCACTTGATTTATGGCAGCATTAAAGGGCAGTTGCCGGCGTTTGCATTTTATTTTATGTTTCCTCTTCCTTGCATGAAGAGATGCAGTGACTTATTAATGCGACAGATCCGTCCGAGGACGTAGCACTGGCGGCGTGTGCTAAGCATGGAGATCACAGTGAGGTTGCAGTCTGTGCTGTGAGCATTTCAATGATTACATTTTCCATCCTCATAATATTTCACCAGCGAGGTTTCCAGGCTTTTACAGAGGACAAATGGGGAGGACTGTTGCTGCTTTATACAAAATGCTTAAAGCAGCAAAACAGCGGTGGAATCTGACCCATGGCGTACTGCTCGTTTTGTTTTATAAATGTAAACAAAGTTGCAACTTCATACATATACCTCGGATAGGTGGATGTATTCAAGAAGTTTAGTTCAAAGTCTGCTACTTCGTAATGTTCACACTTTACTGTAATTGGTTAAAGACACCTGTCACTTACTCAGAGCATGTCGAGTGTGGCCAATAAGAGAAGTGAGTGTGGAAAAGTCGAGTTAGTATCTTGAGTACAAACAGCGGTGCACCAGTGCTTGTGGCCAATCGTCTGAGGGGTTGACTGAGGTGTAGTGTGCTGCAAACAACGCTGACTACAACGAGCACTAGCTGCTTCAACATTTAGGCCTGTGGTTCTCAACTAGGGGGTCGGAACCCAAAAGTGAGTCGCGGAACTGTTTTCAGTGGGTCACGAGCCAATTCCAGAAACATTTTTGATATTTATGTTCAGAAAAAGTATAGCGTCACTCTGTTAACGGTCTGTCTGTTAGCGTCAGTCTGTTAAAATTATTTTGTTATTAGGGTGTTATTAATTTAATGCCCATTATATTATACAAGTCTAAGTCATATGTGGGTCACGGCTTGTCATCCCAGGGTGATTGTGGGTCCCGGTGCCATACCAGTTGAGAACCACTGATTTAGGCTCCATCCTTTTAAAGCTGTCACAGGGCAAACTACAAAACCTTACTTATCCCACTGTGAGTTAACAGTCTCCGTGTCCCGAGAGAAAGAGAATATAAGGCGCTGGTGTTAAAGGAACAGGCCACAGTTTTTCCATACTGAGATATGTTCTTACCTGAGCTTAGACGAGTTGATGCGTACCTGTCTGGTCTTTGCGCGTGCCCGTGGAAGAGCGTGGTCGCTTCTAACTTCACCCCGTTTGGAGCTAAAGGAATATGTTGGGAGAGGACAAATGCTAACAACATCTTTGGTCTTTTTGCATGACTAAGCACACGCACAAAGACCAGACAGGTACGCATCAACTCGTCTAAGCTCAGGTAAGAACATATGTATGTTAAAACGGTGGCCTGTTCCTTTAAAGAACACGGGGCAAACTCCACACAGGAGAAACGTGATCAAAACTCCAGCAAGTGTACCCCACACACCCACCGCAACATACAGTAGCAGAAAATCTTCAAATCTGATGGGAGGAAAAAGCTTCGGGAGGGACCACTGTTGTACATAACATCGCCATGAGTGTCTGTCAAGTCCATTCCACTTACTGTGTTAGGTATGAAACGTAAAAGTCTATCTACAGCCTGCGTTTAGAAACACAAAATTGGCCCTCTGCGTTTGAGCTTTGAGCTGTATTAAACTGAAAATGTACTGAATGACAAAAATGATATACTTCAGAATATCAATATTTATTAATTTTGTGATTTCCCTATGCTATTTCTCTTCTACATTACGGACAGTGGTAAATATATTAATGCCAAATACAATGGCTGCCTTTGTTATAAATTCACCCATATAATGAACAAACCCTAAAAGTAAAATGTCAGCCATTTAGCTGCAGTTTACACATTCATATTCCAGTGCCTGAGTATTTTGCCTGAAAACACATCAGTATGACCTATAAAGGAAGTGGAGACCTTTCCAATAGCTGGATTAGCTGGTGACAAGCCCTTGTTCCTGACCTTCATATCAGCTAATTCTATAATTTACGTGCATGTTTCACCTTGATTTACCTTCTGAAATAATTATTTCCCCCTGCCATTTTATATCTTTTCTAGACATGCACCTGTTTATCTGTCATTATGAACTATCTTATTTTGAACATGTTGTTGACAAGAAAATGTGACAGCACCTTGTAGCAGGCGCTTGGTTTGTGGCAGACAATATGCTGTTCTAATATGCTAATTTCGCATTAAGTATTCAGTGAAAATGAGTGTGTGAGATAATCGCACCATTAAAAGTTAACATTGGCGGTGTAGTATGCAAATCAGGCCAGATGGGAGCTTTCTGACGGTGTAAAATATCTCACTCACAATTCTTTATCATTAGACCTGAAAATATTTTTATCTATCCACCAACCTCCATCTTCGTTCAACTAAAAATCACTCTTGCTTTTTCCACCGTCCCAAGACATGCTAAGGCTCCCTTGCTCCTTAATCCAGGGTAACTTTCTAAGATTCTTAACCCGGCAGCATGCTTTGTTTTGGGCTTGAGTCCAGCTCTGCTCCTGGGAGGTCTAACAGATCCTCCAAGCCCCTCCAGTCATTTTTGGCAAGTATTTTTCTTTTCTTTTTCTTTTTTACAATCATGTCGTCCCAATCCCTGGGACAATTAGAGGTCACCACTCAGCCGTTTTTAGAAAGTGCAGAGCAACCTGAATGTTGTTGTCAAAAGTTAAGATAGATAAGATAATAAGATAAAGTGCTTTATTGTCATTGTAGAAGCGTACAACGAAATAGTTGTACGTTCAGGTGTTAGTCCTGAGCTGCTGCGGCTGAGCCGCACTGCCACTGTGTGTCAACCTGACCCGCATGACATTGGAGGTCGGGGAAACTGTAGCACTCGGAAGAAACCTGGCTGGCTGCCCTCTGTCTCCTCTGATCCTCTGAAACGGTGCAGCGCCTCCTGGGTTTGTCCCTGATCCAGAGCGTGGTGTCCTGCACTGGTTAGCCTCCCCACCTCCTCCTTCCTCTTTCTTCTGCAGCTCCCTCCGCTCCACAACGGTCTTTCACCATCTCCTCGTTTGTCCCTTTTTTGTTGTAGTGGTCCCTTGCGTTTGTGAGTAGGCTTTTAACAGCAACAGCAACATTGCAAAGAAATGGAAATGGGTTATTTATCTTTACTTACACAATACTCTTCAGAGTTTTGCTCGTATGCTTTGTTTTTTAGAACATGTTGATTGAATTGAAAAAGTACTTTTTAGTGTCCTTTCCTTATTTGGCTTTAAAGGAGACATATGATGCCAAATTAGGGATCAGTTCATATAAAAGAAATAATAAAGAGATTCAGCCAGAAAAGTCATACTGTCTGAGACCTAATTTGCTCAGAGTAGTACGCATTTTGATGAAAATCACTAATGCTTTCTGGAGGGATTCATTTGAAC
Organism: Neogobius melanostomus; assembly: GCA_007210695.1. Lineage (NCBI taxonomy): Eukaryota > Metazoa > Chordata > Actinopteri > Gobiiformes > Gobiidae > Neogobius > Neogobius melanostomus. The sequence continues at coordinate 7,349,522 of VHKM01000058.1, forward strand.
CTTCGTGGCATAATTAAGGAAAAGAGGCTTCACATTCTTTTGGCAAGAACCTTTCACTCATAGTTTCCGCTTTGCTTGTGTCCTGCTTTCTTGTAACTGCTCAATTGCATGTGTGCAAAATTGTATAAAAACAAAGGGGAAAATGAGATCCCTCCTCCCAAAAAAACAATTCAGTCATGAACGTGACGTCCATCACCACTTTAAATCATGTTATAGCATTCCTTGTCAAATACATACCTGGAGTAGTATTTACTTTGTGCACACAGTTTTTTACTAATCCTCAGGTTCATTTTGGTCGTTTCTTCTTCTACTGCTGAAGCACTCCGATCTGTGCTTCCTGGGTTAGATTGAGTCGTTGGTAAAACCCAAAACTGACCACTATTTTAAAGGCCCTAATCTAACATTGGATATGTGGGACAGATCTGGACAATTCTGCGCTCAACATGTGTTCATCACAACGCTCTGAAGTTGAAAGTTTGTTGTGGCACCGCTGCCTGAGGAGGGAGCTCTAGGGAAACTCTTCACCATCCCTGGCCTCTGTGTTTTAGAGCCACTGTCTTATCCTCACAGAAACATTATTTCAAATTGTAAAACATAAAATGCAGTAACAGTGCTGAGGCGCCCGATAGAAGGTTATTAAGTCTTACTCTGTTTTATGTTTTATCTGTGTGTAAGAGTGGTTAATGTGGAATGGCCAGCATAGCTTCTACAGAATTAGAAATTATTGATTTTATTGAAAACCTTTTACCACAGAGTATATTATGATGATCAATATGTAAAAATCTGGGCAATGAGGGATGACCTATAGTTTTCCTGTATGCAACATGATATCAGATGTGTTCACATGTTAAATGTGAACACATCTGATATGTGCTGGAGACATTGTTTTTGAATCCTTCATTACATCAAGACACAAGAGGCTACATGTCTTCCCTTGTTTCTACAATGCTTTGGTGAACATTTCTACCATTATCTTAAATTACAAGCCGATAGATTCCCATCCAAAGGCAACAGTTATTAGTGTTATCAGCATAATGTTCTTATTGCAATTCACGGAGTCCCATTTACCGTTGTTGTTTGTGTCCCGAACAGGCCAACAAACTGCTCATAATAGATCCATGATTAGAGCCCACTTTGCCATATTCAGTTAAAAAAACATGCCATTGTTCTCCCAAAGTCATTTCTGTACCCTGTTTTCAACATGGTTTTAAACAGTTAAATCACCATGCACCCAGTTCCCTCTGACCACGTGATCCCCTCTCTCTTCTATATCAGCCATTATCTTGTCAGCATGAGGTCATTGTCCAAACCCAACAATGTCATTTCCTTCATAAACAAGTCCGGCTTCCCCTTTCTGTGCTCCACATCAGCTGCTTATCCTCCAGAGAGATTTTTTAGCATGCATCCTACTCTGCCTCCATGGCCTGTTTTCTCTCTATCAAATCTTTTGCTCATTTAAAAAAGATCATGTAGAGGGCTGTGAACTCACAAGGAACTCATTTACCTTTTCAACCTTACATGGTTCAATCTGCTTGGGTTTTTGTGACCCACGGGCCAGTTTAGTGAAAGCATCTCAAGTTTCAGGCAAAAAAGGGCTTAGTATTGTGATGTCAATGCATCTGTGAAGCAAAGAATTTAGACAAATTCTAAACAAACCTTGGGCAAGACATTTCAGCAACTTTCACTAACAATTGGCCTTCGTATTCAACGCTTTTGTAAAACAGCAGATCTGGAGGGAAGAGAAGGTTTTGGAGTGATTTTATGGCGTTGAAGACTGCCTGTAGCAACACAGGGCTGGGCTATTTGGATTTAACCAAGGTAATCACAATCTAGATGAGTTTTAAAGCTGTAAGTTGCAGCCGGGGAAAGTAGGGGAAAAAAAAGAAAAGAAAGAAAATATAGAGGGGCCCTGTTTTTCTCTGCCAGATTTCCCCTGTCGTTTCTAAAGCTGTAGGTTGCAGCCGGGGGAAAGTAGGAAAAAGAAAAGAAAAGAAAGAAAATATAGAGGGGCCCTGTTTTTCTCTGCCAGATTTCCCCCTTTAGTTTCTCAGGGAAGGTTTGATACTGTTTAGGAGGAGTTTTAACAGCTCTGCTACACACCCATGGAGTCTAATGGCTCTCCAGCACATGTGTTATCAGCTGAGTGTGGATATGGGAAAGCCCCACAGGCCCAGTGACATCATGCCCCTCTGTTAAACTAGATACACTTTAAACCAGATGGGTGTTACTGGAAAAAGGAATCACAAACAGGGTCGTAATGGAGACCCTCCCTTCAAGATTTAATTATTTTACAGCAATGAAAGGGCAGAGTTGCAAAGGTCTCTTTCCACCTCTGTTTTAGGCTGTACTTGTAGAAAAGGAATGAAAGCAAATTTTCATAGCCAGTTACTTATACTGTATCAATATGTTACTCTGAACTAACATCTAGAAGCAATTAATTTATAAAGAACACACTTCAACCACCACTCCCTTTTTCTGATTGGTTGTGGACAGCGAATATATAGTATAATAATAAAAACATTCAGTTTTATCACAGAATAGCTAGACATAGTATAAAACTCTCCATATATGTTAGACTATGCTACTTGATCTATATTGCTACTAATAAATTAAACACTAATATATAAATGCAACAAAAACATTAGTCAGATGATTTCAATCACTGTTAACCCTCTTGCCCTGTCACATGTGCATTTATATTTTATGTTTCACTACTTGCCATTATATGCATGCTTTAAGCACTGACCTTGATCACATGCCACACTGGTCGAACTCATGACGCAACATGGCACAACATTACTCTGGTCAATGTGGTCTTTATTGAACCACTTCTTTATGAGCTGAGTGGTTTCATTTAGACAATGGAGGGAAATATTGCATCATATTGTCATCATGCATATGGCATTAATGGCTCTACTCACAACAACTATCATCATCTATAGCAGCGTTTCCCAAAGTTGGGTTCAGAGCCCCTAAAGGACCTCAGGGGCAAATGGAAATACAATGGGGTTTAAAATGAACTTGACATGTTTGTACTTGTGTTTGAGCAGTTATTTCTTTTGGCAAGTCATATATCTAAATGGTACAATTAATGCATTTTTAAAGTTATGTTGATACATCTTATTGCTGGGGGTCCCTTTACGATGATCAGATCGATAAGGGAGCTGTGGCACTCTGGACTTTGGAAATGTCTGATAAAGAATACTTCCTCTGAACTTAGAAATCCCCAGTTTGATTCCTCTGCATCTTTACTCTCTAAGAGATACCAAAGAGATCCAATGCCTTTAATGAACGTTCCCCCTTTCTCTTTATGTTTTATGGATTTGATTTACATGCCTTCTAGCAATTTTATGTAGCTTAAAAGCACTTTGAATTGCCTTGTGTACAAATTGTGCTCTACAGATAAACATGGATTGCCAAGTACTTGTCTTTGGATTAGACCGAGAGCATATCCAATTTCTTCGATGATTTATCAAGAACAACACTGATTAAATAATATTTCTTCTATCTTCTAATGCAACGCGGATCGTCCTTCATGTACTTGTTTGACCTTGCAAATGCCAATAAACCTCTTTTTATGTTTCTTCCTGCATCCCATGTATTATGCACTGACCTTGAGCGCACTGTGGTCTGACTCATGACTTACCTAGGTCAACCACTCCTCATAGAGCTAAGTGCTGGTTTCATTTAGACAATGGAGGGAAATAGTGCTACATGTTGTCCTCATACATATACATCTTCTGCACTGCTGCTCTCTACCCTCATTGTCATCTACCTTACTTGGAAGTCTAACCTTTGGGTCTTCAGATCATCTCTCCATGGCTTCTTTGTTGACTGCTTTTAGGTGAAGGGTATAGGAGCGAAGGTAATGCTATCAGGACTGTAGATTCTGTATCTTTAGAGACAATGCCAATGGTATTCTCAAGCCTTAGTTTTATTTATTATGGCACTTTATCTGTAAAGTAAAATGGGGCCAAGTCATTGCTGTGTGTTCTCATTGCCAATGCTTGTACTGGACACTGAATACTTTTGTATTATTGGATTGGATGATGACTGATGATTACATTGTTGGCCAAGACTACAATTTATTTATTACTAGTGTTCTCGGATGAAAGAATTCTATCTTCAAAAGCTACAAAGAACTGTCTTCATACTTTGATGTTTTCAATCACTGATAAACCCGCCCTTAGCCTCTTTTACAAGTACATGCCAGTGCTTTAATATTTCTGTCTCCTATCCCCCAAGCACTGACCTTGATGGCTCTCAAACTCCTGTCTTACTCAGGTCAATGTGTTTCATTTAGACAATGGAGGGAAATTCTGCATCATGTCGTCATCATCCATATGACTGTAATGCTGCTCACCGCCATGATCATACTCAATCCTGAGATTTAAAGCCCTTTTGTAACAATGACATCATCCCTTTACTATAACTCTCCTGTGCACACCTGACAGAGCCCCAGCGAAAGGCGGATTTCTGAAGTGATGTGATGGTTTGGCACGCTTGCGGAACTTGTCAGCTGCTCCAGACCTTGTAGGAAAGTTGACATCATCCTCGCAGTGCAGAACAATAACTGGCATCCCAAATCCATCTGACTTCAAATTGACATGTGTCTGGACAGAAGAGGGGAAAATACAGAAAAGCAACAATTATTGGCCCGTCTGTGAGATTCTTCAGCTGTTTGGCGTTGTGTGAAAGAAGCAGGTTTTTGGAGGGGTGTGTTTTTAAAATTACAAAGCCGTAGCAAGCACTTCCAGTTGAGCAATACAAACATTTTTTCCCAGTATACTGTAGATTTTGTTACTTGATCTAAGATTCTGAGCCTCTAATCTGTTAGGTAAACATATACAGTAGGAATATTCAAACAGGAAGACTGTAATTTCTTCCTTGAGCTTGGGACAAGTGCCAGATTTAAATTTCAAGTGCTATGCGTGTTGCACCTAATTTGTCTGTGCAACACGCTATGAAATGTTTATATTACCATTGGCTAAAATCTGACATATTTGCTATGCGTTTTAGCGTTTGTGAGAGTCAAAAAACTCTACCTGTTTTTTGCACCACTTTGCACAACCTTTTTGCATAGTATGTCCAAACACCAAAATGTTTGGCATTTGGTACAGGAGAAGAGTTGAATTATTTTCACCTTAACAGTTGTTGAACGTTTTTGTTAAATGATCTTTCGGCTATATTACCATAACCATATCCCTCTCCCTACTCCTTAGGACTTATCCTCTAATCTTAATCGTAATCTTTTTCTAATGCTAACCTTAATTACGTTACTGTTTGTAACCCCAACTTTAGCCTGAAAAACTATTAAAGCAGTACTAAGTAACTTGTTTACCTTAATAAATCCTTTTCGTAGTTCCTCTGGGGGTAATACAAGTGTTAATGGGATGATTGGAGAGTCTTTCATCTCCCCCTGATGTCTAAACCACAATTGCAACTTTCCTGCCTCCGGGTCCGTGCTACCAATACACACTAATGGAATCACAAAGAAGAAGCTAACAGGCTAATGGGCAAAGCTAACTGCAGGCTAGCGCCACTTAAACAGTATTTACAGCCAATTTGAGCGGAAATAAATATCTCCATTGTGTAACTGGATGTACAATATCCCTCTCTCCCTTTGTCTTTTCTGTGAGTGTAGTATTTACTCTGACGGACAATTAATGAGTAAAAAACGTAACATGCTACGACACCTGCAGTGGCGCTTATAGCCTCGAGGGGCATGAGTTACTTAGTTCTGCTTTAAATTTAAATTGAATCATTACCATTACCAATATCAATATCACCCACAAACCTTACCAAGGCACACCAGAGTATCCATGGCAACCTTCTTACTAAACCATGCCCACATAGATGACATGCCCAAAATGTTGTCCCCCGTTGTGTGACTACCTTCTTAAACTGGGGTAGAAAAGTCCATTCCCTCCTTTTACCACGACTCCTTTTTGGACCCTGAGTGACATGTTTCTTTCCACCAAAATAAAGCTACCAAACCTTTTTTTTCCCATCGCAACTACCAGAGTCTACGCGCCGATGCTCAGTTGAGCCAAAGAGCCCTAATTCACAGAGCCCTAGTATCTCAAAATAATTGTAAAGTACTGTCCCTTCACTGACCTATTGTGGGGGGAGGTCGTATTTTAGCCCTGTTTCACAATGGTGCTGAATCTCCATATTCTCACTGACATCCAATTGACATGTGCCTCTAGAAGACGAAAAATCCATATGAGAAACAAGGAGATTATTGGCCCCTCTGCAGGATTCGTCAGCTGTTTGGCGTTGTGGAAATAAGTACGTAAGAGAGTGTGTGTGTGTGTGTGTTTTTTTTAGAATAGCGGCAGGCTATAGCCAAAGACATGGTCCGTGAACTGTGACTGTCAGGGATCCTTGTGAAATGCTGTCACACAATTTTCCCCTCCAATTTCCCATATGTTTTATACAGTAATGTCGAAGATCAGTTAAAGCCCTCTTGAGAGTGACCTCACACAGCTCCAGGGCTAAGGGTTCCCGATTCCCAGACATTTGTAGCACTGTGGATGACTAGTCTAAAATTGGCATTCGCCTTTTTCCTTTTTCCTCGCCTTATCAGGAATTCAATCATCCTGCTAATTGCCTTTAATTTTAGACAGGGGCTCATTGTGACTGAGTAATTAAATTTTGACTGAACCAAACAACGTTCCTGTATTGATTTGGCTTTGGTTACCGTGTTTGAACACACTCTTTTAGAAGAACGCTTCGATTGGCTCTAGAAAAAGTGCCAGTGTGGTGAGAAACGGACTACCACAGCAGCAGAAAGGTGAATCTTGGTCAGCAGTTTCCAAAAAAAAGACACGGGCGAAGGGGAAAGGTTTGTGTTTGTGGTGGCTAATGCTAAAAAAACAACAAAAAAACACGCACACATGTCTCCGCTACGCTGCCATAAAACCGGGCTGTGGTGAAGCATACTGGCAAAATGATGTAATCTGAAAAAATAAACAGCTTTAACTAGGAGCACTTGGAGAGCAGCGGCATTGATCCCAGCTCGCAGGGCTGTGGAACTATGGGGTTGAACAAGGGGTCTTCTGAGGTGGAAGGTAACTTGATCCGTTCGCTCAAGTAATTTAATTAGGGTCAGTGACCTTATAGCGGGACCCAGACTACCACACCCTTGTGAAGATATTGCCCTGCACTCTCAAGAGGATAGAGAAGTGTATTTGTAGTAGCCCCAGTTATAAAAGTGGTATTATTTTCTCTCTTTTTTTTCTTACTTTCAGTTTACAATCCTGCACACTTTTATTTAATTCTTTCAATTTCAGCTTTTATTTTAATAATTGAGAAGCTTATACTTTTGTCCATCACTTTGGTTCAGGGCTAAATACTATATCCATAAACCCTTGCTGTCTGACAGTAATGAGATGTTCAAAGTACTTGTGCTGCTGTAGTTAAAGAGCTAATATCTTAGGTCTTGACGTGAAACTATTCAAAAGTGTAACCCACATTACTTCATTATATTTTACATGTGTGTGTGTGTGTGTGTTTGTAGTAACCAGACTTGACATACAATAGTGCCTTGTTTTTCCAAATTGCTCTTCTAATTGAGACACCTTGTGGTGGATGTGGTTGGATTATAAGATCTCGCACGCTCGGGAAGGCGGATGACTACCTCAGTTCACCGCTGGCACTGCGGGGCATTACTAACCACATACAAGAGCCGGGGGCATTTACGCTGTGAATCAGACACATAAAATGAATGATTAACAGGGTTTAGTAGAAAGCCATTGTCATCGGGGCTTAGCTGGCATCGCTATACCAGTGGGATACGACTGTAGCTTGAGTCAGATTGTAGCGTGCTGATGTCGTCACTGTATGAATAATGGAAATGCGGGTCCCAAGGGGGCGCTATGGCTCACACAGGGGTTTGGCTGCTAAGACGCAACAGATCCCCATGTGTGATGGAACTGTGAGTCATGGCGGTGCCTATTGTGACTGAACTTCAAGGAATCATATTACCATACGAATGATGAGATGCAATCAGGTTAGTATGTGGTGTTGTCAGTTTGTTGGTCAGGGTTTTCTCCTTGTTTATACATTAAGATCATTAGGGAAAGGTCCATCCTATACTATAATAGAAAAACTGTATTTGAAAAGTGTTAAATTGCTATTTATCATACTGGGTCAAGGTTATATTCTCTAACAAAAAGTAACTAAGTAATAAGTAAGCAAGCGAGTAACTCAATTCTTTTGTTATGAAAGTGTTATGAAAGTATGAAAGGCCCGAGTTGTTGGTCTAGTCATTTGGGGGTTCGCAAAAAGTTTGGAATCACCCGTTATATGCTGTAACCTCTTAACCCCCATCTGAACCAAGCACAGTTTCTCCAGTTTGGCATTAACCAAATGTAAAAGTCTCTTGAAAAAAATTAGAGGAAAACAAGGATGAAAATGCAACAAAAAAGCAGCAAAGACGTGACGAAAAAGCAACAAAACTGCGACAAACACCTGACAAAACATTCACCAAATAGCGACAAAAAAACAAACAAACAATGAAAGTGCAACAAAAAAGTGGCAAAAATGAGATGGAAAAAGAATATGAAAGAATATGACGACAGCACGGCAAGAACGCAAGGAAAAAGATCAGTTTTGTAGGTTTTAGCTTTCAAATGAGGCATTAGACTGGACTAGGGGCTGTAAACTTTAAGTTTCGGGTAAAGCCAACCTGGAGAAAATGTGCTTGGTTAAGGCGGGGGTTAAGACTAAAGTGAAACAACCAGAAGGCTCGAAAAACATCTGATGATTGCCACGTCTTTGGGATAAAAATGTTACAAAGATGTTAAAGTGTAACTAATGAAGTGAAAATGTGCAAATGAAATGATGTGTGATTAAAAAGTCCTGCTCCGCACCGCAGCCACTTCCTGACGCACACCCGCCGTCTTCCTTCCTCCTGAATGACAATGCTTCCTTGTTTATCCTGTTGCCATAAAAACACAATCAAGCACGAGTCAACACGGAACGACTCCCAACAAGCAGGATTATTGCTCTAATTAAGCTTTAATAAGCCCTTATTAAATGTCCGCCGGCCTCGTTAGGCGCTTCATTAAGTCATTTCATCCTTTTATTTCGTTCGTTAAGTCTCCTCTTCTTCTTGCCTTTTTCTCAGGGCGTGTGGGAGTGCAGAGGTCTGGGAGATCATGACCTTAATTCTCTCCAAGACAGACGGTTTAATTAACAGCAGAGAAATCCTCACCGACTCCCCGGCACCGCAGTCAAAATGCACTGAGAAATGAACGGCAAAGGTATGGACTAAGGTAATGTGTTTTATAGCCACTAGATGCTAATAGCCAGTGATATTACTACCTTTTGGATTTACGATTTAATTAAACTGCACTTTAATATGCAGCAAAACATACCCAAATAACCCTTAATGCCTTATCAGGGGTAGAGGGACTTCCTCTTTATAATGTCTATTAAGGAAATAAAAACAATATTTACAGTGATCTTAAAGTTTACAAGCAATAGGGAATATTTGCAATCACATGAAAAAAAAGGTGTCCTATTACAGTAATATCGTGAATCCATAAATCTAGTTAAGAGGCTAACAAAATTGTATTCTTATCAAAGCAAAGATCCAAAGTACGTACTACCATTCTTTATACTTCTGCAGTTTCAACTATTACTTCAACCGCTACTGTTCATTTTCATCTTTCTTCATATACATACATCCAGAAGTACTGTGTAAGACCACCACCACTTCTATACTACTACTACTACTACTACTACTACTACTACTACTACTACTACAGTGCTACTTCACCAAGCTTTACTGTGCAACTACATCTAATATCACGTACATGTATTACTATTATTACTATGGTTTAACCCAGATATGGACAAAGTTTTTGATGCGAGGGCCACATTGGGTTTTTGAACTTTCCACGAGGGCCAGACCAGTTGCGAATTTGGTTGTTTCAAACAATTATGATTCTCAAATAGACTGTAATCACCTAAACATATTAAAAGAGCAACAAAATAGCAGCAGTTATGTATTATCTTTCCTCATGTCAATGAAAACATTGTGTTTTCCCCCTATTAGGCAATGCATATTGGGCTTGGTCATGTTTTGAGGACCGGATTGAAGGGCTAAAGCCGGGCATCTGCTCGCCGGGCCTTAGTTTGCCCATGCCTGCTTAACCTCTTAACCCCCACCTGAACCAAGCACATTTTCTCCAGTTTGGCTTTACCCAAATCTAAAAGCTTCTTGAAAAAAGTGTCAAAATAGCAACAAAAATGAGCCAAGAAAGAGGATAAAAACGCAAACAAAAGAGCAACAAAAATGTGATGAAAAAGCGACGAAAAAGTGACAAAAATGTGCGACGAAAACGCAACAAAAAAGGCACAAAAGAGCAACAGAAAAGTGAAAAAAAGAGAGAAAAAGCAATGAAAATGTGACAGAAACGCAACAAAAAAGCAATATAAAATATACCCAAACGGATTATCGGCCCTCGCCGACCGCCCTGCCTAAAGCAAGGGGGGCTTCGCGCCCTTTTGTCTCCCTCAATCTAAAATTATGGTATTGCTACTGCCTTTATGTTTGTTTTTAACTTTTTTCCCAAGGGTCTTAGTTTTAGGATTTTTGGAATGCGCTAACGCGCACTCTGCGCCAGGGGTGAAAGTAGCTTTTTTTTCTTGCCGGTACTATATATATATATATATATATATATCATTTTCTTTTGTCGTTGCCTCGTCAGCCGGGACTGCCCATATCATTGCACCAGCATGGCTTCTGCAGGTGGGTCCACGGAAGGAGCCTCACGGTTCAAACCGGCCTGTTCTTCCTAGGCTACCAGTGTAGGCAGACACTGGAGCAATGTGGTGAAGTGCCTTGCCAAGACACAACGACAATGTGACATTCAACGATTCCGATCATGAGACGACCGCCTACCATCTGCCCACTGTCGCCCTATATATATATATATATATAATATATATATAAAATAATATAGCAGTTGGGAATAGTTTATAATGTATTCATGCTAGTCCAAACAGAGTACTGTATCTGAATATTAGAATACTTTATGTTGATTTCTAATGTTAATGCATAAATTAACTTATTTACTTATTTACCACTAATGTGGAAACACAAAAAAAGCACTTTGCAAATGCCCACAGCCCAAAAGGACAGAGCTAAACTTTTCCCCGGCCATTTTGACCCTTAATGTTATGATTATTAAACTGAAATTTAATGAACAGTACTTTGATGTATTCCTTTAATATTACTGTATTCAGTAACTGTACCTGAATACAGTTACCCAAAATGAGTATTCTAAATATTCTAAATACATGTATTCAGTTACTTCCAACACTGTTTTCATAACCAGACCTGTTTCAACGGCATAAACATATGCATTTGTTCTTAATTAAATTCCCACAACTTTACTTTCACACGTGTCATCTGTGGACTAGTAACAAATATCCAAAACGATTTGGAAAGAAAATCAAAACGGAGATAGGGGAGTATTTGCATCTATCTTTAGATCCTCGTGTATGTCATGCCTTTCACAACAAAGGCTTTTGCTTTTATTTTGTAAGGCCAACAGGAAGCGCTCAGTTCTTATTATGCTACTTGACAAACAGTGAACTTTAGAAATATTTAGCATTGTTTAGGTAACGGATTTAACATTTCCAAGACATGGATAAACAGGACATTTGTGACGCGTTCCACAACTGCAGAGAGAGATTAGAGCGGGAGAGGCGGCGCGGATTTGTTCGCTCCTCCTTTTTCACAGGTAAACAATGTGTACCCGCTGTGAAAGTGTCCCGCGAAGGAAAACCAGAAAAGCCAGAAGAGCCCGTATAAGGGGACTCTCATTCTAATGTGACAGCTTTAGGTGGAGGAGCGCATGTGAGCCGTTGTGCTGGCGCCTCTGTTCTGTGATGCGTAAAGACGCACGGGGGGCCCGCAGCCAAACTGGCAAAACTGCGCCGTTACCGTGTGTGCAGAAAGTTCAGGGGCAGAGCAGATGAGATCCAGTCTGCCGAGTCTATTGCATTTAAGTGGCTGAACTTTAACGCGTTTGAGCTCACGGTGTAATATTATTGGCAGACTACTGTTTTGTGCGTGAGAGCGCTCTTCTCCTTCCTGGTACGGCGCACCACCGGCGAATCTTTTAACGGAACGCAGTACCGGACCGTACCGGCTTACTTTCACCCCTGCTCTGCGCTCAATTTTGACATTATACAGAGAAAAATTTGTATGAATTTGTATCACACTATATCTGCAAACTGAAACATATTTTTACATTTTACTTAGGGCTGCGGCTGCGCCGCAGAACATCCACAAAGGTTATCCAAGTACTTTGGATAACCTTTGGTTCCTCACTTCTCGCTGAAGATGGAGTTTAACATTTTTCCATCAGAATAAAATGGGACGTTCTGGTCATCGCTACGGCAACACCGTGAACAATATGGCATGGGTGTAATTGACTTTTCTGATCGAAACGATTTGTGCCAAATTATTTTAATTTTCATAAAACTAAAATTTGTACTCTCCATATAATTCCTATAGGGGCGCTATCACGCCCAATTTGAATTTTGCCAAATGAAAGTGTTTAGGACTGTGACTTTAACAACTGATAACAAAATGAGCGAAATCGGGCTTCATATGTGCGAATGGGAGCCATTTTTTGTTTGCGAAAAATCTCAAAATACTTCGTACAGTTTGCTATCGCGCCACTATTTTGAAATTCTAAATTTGGAAATAGTTAAACGTTGCGTCGGATCGGGTTTGAATTTTGGGCCAAAATCTGTGACTTTTCGTCGATGATCACTGGGTGAAAATTGCGATGGTGCGAAAGAAAGAAAAGAAAGAAAGAAAGAAAGGAAAGAAAGAAAGAAAGAAAAGAAAGAAAGAATAATATTCCCATACGAAAACAATGTTCCCGCTTACGCGGGTACCATAAACTATATATTTTCAGAAAGCGCTCACGCATTCCTACCTCATGGTAGAAGTCCTGGGTCACTGACGGGCACTTTGTGCCCGTCAGTGACCCAGGGCTCTCAGTCGCCCATTGACTTTTATGGGCTCTGTACAATTCCAGTGTTGATTTTTGCATTATATATGTATGTATGTTATATATGCACGACGAGAGGAGTGCGATAGTGCATGTTTGAGAGGAGGCGAGCGCTTCGCGCTCGTTTTGTGCGCTCCGCGCACTTTGGGGGAGTCCCGCGCACTCTATATGATTACAAGAGCCCCTTCGCCAGCCCTGATGGCGCTCGGGCCTAAATATCAAAGAATGTGATGTCAATGTGGCAAAACAAAACGAGAAAAAGGAGTTTATTTTGTAGGTATTGGCTTTTATAAAGGAAGCATTACCATGGCCTATATAGGCTGTAACCTTGGTAAAGCTGAACTGAAGAAAAAGCACTCATTTCAAGCGGGGGTTAAGAGGTTTAACCTGAGCAACAAAAACACCAAGAATGGCCATGCCAGCTTTTCCTTTCCATTAAAAAGACAAAAAGCACTGCATGCACCCGATTGCAGATTTTCAGTTTTCCTTCAGCTGTTACCAGTCAACACTCCCACATATGATTTTCTCTGAACTAAAGAAAATATTGAATCTAAGGTGGAATTACGGAGGGGTTTATCAGTTAAAAGCGTAAAACCAGCCCAACTGCAAGCCTGGTACAAAGAGGCCACACACACGCAGGTTACACCGGAGATGTGTTTTCTTTCCAAACTGTTTTAAAATTGGAACATAAAAGGAAAAGCAGCACACTTTGAGGTGAAATGTTGTTACTTGCACAGCTCAGAGGGCAGCGAGTGCAGTTAGCAACACCTGCAGATCTAAATGTGTGTGCGCGGGGGATTTCCAGACCGGTGTGTGTGTGTGTGTGTGTGTGTAATGTTTAGAGGTGAACCCTGCTCCTAGACCGTCTCCCCTTCATCATGTGCCAGCAGACTACATGTTCGAAACAGTTAGCTTTAGCCTGTAAAGAAAGTCGTGCCCAGAGGGAGACTGCGAGGCAACAGGTGACTAATGTCTTTAGCACAATGCAGGAGAGGAGGATGGTTTCAGATTACTCAGCAGCAGAGGTGGTTGTAGGTAACTGCATTTACAGCTTTATGTAATGTGAACCTACTGGGTGTAAACCACTTTTTTCAGCTTTGAATTTGATGCAGAGGTACTGTTACATGCACACTAAGGAAGTACTCTACCAGAATATTTCAGCAATAAAAAGAAAAACTACAAGGCATTTTTCTTTTTGTAGGAGAATTGTGTCACTATTGGGCGGAGTGCATCTTGGACTGTTACTACACAGGATGATATTTCAACAGACATCACAAGACATTATGTGCTATTGGTGCCCAAAAAAAGCAACTCTGATTGTGGCTTAATTCACTTTTTCTCACGCTGCTAAAACAATAATAACAAATGACTAAACTCCTTGGGGATGGAGAGCTGCAATAAGGACACCTGATTATAGGAGTACTTTAGTACTTTAGCATAGTAAGAGTAGAAGTACAGTATGGTTGTAGGTCAAGTTGTAGGTGAGTGCCTCCATTCCTGTGCTCTTCTGTTATGTACAACAAAACTCCATGCTGATACCGTTGTGTACCTGACGGGCCATGTAATAATAAGACAGTGTATGTTTGTTGCATATCTGGAGTGTATTAGCACGCTGGCTCCCGCTGAGGGGACAGATGTTTGGGGGACGTATGGGCACACATGTCCACATTAATCCACTTATTTGTGCGTGCCTGCGTCAGCCTCGGTATTACAGCCAGGCATCTCTCCTTAAAGTGGGAAAAGTTGTCCTTCACCTATTTCCCTTGTGGCCAAGTGTGTGTTTGTGTGCGTGACATGATTTAGTGCAGGTACTCCAAGACTTCCACCCTCGGCCATAAAATGATTGAATTTCCTGAAGCTTTAGCAGATGTCCAAACCACAGGATCCTCTCCAGCTCTTTCTTTCTTTGGGAATTTCTGTCAATGTGTATTCTTGTCCGCTCTTCTTAAATGTCATTTTGGCTCAATATTCCAAGGGGATTATTTAAATATCTAAGCCAGGCTCATATATACATAAATACACCCACACATTTACATGTTATACAATGTGCTGGATAGAGTATACAGGGACAGTTGGTTGGGTTGACAGAGGATGCTGTAAATACGCACCCACACGCAGTTAAATATCACAAAGAGGTGCTGGCTGCGACATTATGTGAGATGATAGCCTCCGACAGACACACAAGGAGAGCGCAGGCCTGCACATGTTAATGCTAATATGTCAAGTGATATGTTACACAATTTTATCAAAAAGCAGAAGCTCCATGTGAGGAAGTGAAATTTAAGACCGTTAATCATTTATAAAACACACAACCAAGAAGATAGATATTCATTCATTAGTGGATTTGACTTTAGAATTGATAAATGTGTTTTGTCATATTTGATCAATCAATCAATCAATCAATCAATCAATGCAATCAATCAAAGGTGTTGTTAGTGCCCAAATAACAAACACATTGTCCTCAAGGTAATGTCCAACATAGCAGTCAGCAGCAGATTGAAACGTGCCTGGGGCATCCCCGGTTCGCACCCACGTGATAATCGCCGATTGGCAGTGGTCGGGCAGGTTTTGGCCGACATCGGGATGTGTGTGTTTGGTGTGGACAGCACCATCGGTCGTAGACGGCGGTCTGTGGAGGTCGGTAAAGCCACTTTTGGCCGATTGCGTTTGTCAAATCGACGTCTCCCTGACGGCGCAGTAGAAGCGCTGTGATTGACCTAGTGAATCAGCCGGTTATTTGAAGGAGACTGTGTTTTTGAGTTATTGAACTCACTAAATTTGGCTGCCATTTGCACACTGTTTTATCAACTAGCTGGAAAAATGTACCAACGTCTGACATAAACAGAAAGAGTGTGTTTGAGAGTGCGAGTGGGGGATAACGGATGGAAATTAGCCAAAGGATACAATCCAGTGTTTACATGCATGTATCCATATACTGTATGTCCATTAACATCCACTGTCCCGACCAAACAAATAAATAAATAAAAAGGCAACGTCTCTGAGAATACAATTCGCACGCCAGAGACCACCACCAAACAGCGTTTGAACAGGGGCCGAGGCATTTTGTTTACAACATGACATACGCTACCACCATTATGTGCACGCACACTGTCCGGGTATCGGGCTTGGGATGGGGTGTTGCTTCAGTGTAAATGTGTAGACCGGGGCATATGAGAGGAAACCTGAGCAGACAAATAGGTGGCAAAGACAAACTCAAAACCCAGTGGGAGAAAAGAGAAAACTTGGGAAAACCACAGAAGGAGAGATCCACTCCCATGGATGGACAGGCAGACCCAGGGCTGATGGGAGTCCCTCTGCACGCAGGACCAAGACCGTCTGTGGATGAACATCCAGTCCTTGTTGGAGCTTCAGTTCTTGTTGTCCAGTCCCTGTTGGATGGGAGTTACTCTTCGGATAGGGCTAAAGACTGCGTTACTAATGTCCAGTTATCTGAAACTTTGACCAAGAGTGCATGAGGCACCTAACATGGGCTACAGCATTGAATGATCAGTTACACATCAGTCCATTGACCTACATAAAGATTTGGACACTATTTGAAGCAGGAATGTTAAATACTAAGTAATGTTAACACAGGTTTGCCCATATACACGTCCAGGTCACAAGCTAGATTATATAACACTTTCAAGCTCAGTTCTTAAGCCCAACGTTTAATGTACACAGTATGAACCAGGCCAGCGGAGCACATCGAGCAGTGGCGAGCAGCTGACCCGTGGTGCTTGTATTTAATTGACTGTAATTGTGGCCAAATGAAAAAAAGGCAATCAAAGCCTAGCGATTACAGGATGGTGGTGACCGGGCCTAAGGGCAGACGTGTGGATACAGCAGCAAACAGGAGCAAACAGACAGACATGTGAGCATGTGCATGTGAGCCTTGTGCACGCGCTCACACTCACACACACACACACACACACACACATCTGCACTGATACTGATCCAGCAGTCACCCACACGTTTCCTGTGTGTTTCATGTGCAATGGGCTTTTCTTCTTTCTTTTCTTTTTGTAGAGGAAGTACAGGCCTAATGACTTTTCCTATGCGTCACAAAGCCAGCATGTGGGAGGCAGACAGCCATACAGCACATGTGCTCATGTGCAAAATGTTATGCATTTATGTATGAGCTGCTGAGGAGCTTGACACATGCAGGTTTTTATGTATTTGTGTGAGGGTTTATGTGCGGCTACTGTTTGTGCCATTCTCCACGTCCACGGCTCTTTCTGTAAAACTTACTTTAAACCCCTTTAATGTGCTCACAGCACACTTAGAGACTCTTAAATAATTTTGTGTTGGGAAAGTTGGTGTCTGAGAAGGTAATGCATATGTATGAGTGTGTGGAACTGATGTGGCCATATGCAGTGAGAAGCACTTGAGAATGAGACGCATGGTCTTGTGTTATTATATGTGATTTAGTAAACAGTCTCTGAGGCCTCATGCAGTTAGTAAAACTCCATATTTTGCTGCTTTTATTTTTCTACTCACTGCATCGATCCTTATCCATATTTTATTCCATCTGAGGATTAGTGAGGGCTCGGTTCTGATACGTACCAGTAAATTATCATATATTTATGATGGCTACTGCCAGTACTGCTTCCCTTGGCTTTTCCTCTTGTGCCCCAAGCATCTTCTTTGAAAGTGAACTTTTTGTTTGGATCAAAAATGATAATCATAATGATGATAAGATGTTCCCTAAGCTGTACACTTTTTGAACACAGTCCTTCTTTTATCTAGTGTGATCATTAACAGATTTCAATAAGGTAAATTACCCCCCAGTTTATATTTCACCTCTCATTAGGCATGTCAATCTCAAAGTCATATTAAAGACTCACTTTTAATGAGATTGATAAATCAAACCAGTGCTCCGTGGCTGACTCATGCAGTGCTCTTCATAAATTATCCTGTTCATTTAACAAAAACTTGTGTCATACAATGAGCCGTCCTGCTCCAAACTAAATCTACAAGGGGTCTCTCCATCATTCTTCTGGTTGCCATGGTGAACAGGGGTTAGTTAATCCCACAAGGCCTGGTCCCGAGCCACTGCACCAGAGCACTTGCACGGTTCACGTGGGGCCACGTGAGTGTTCTGCTCAAAATGAGTGCCCATTCACTCACCAAAGCTGGGGCTAAGGTATGAGCAAGTGACTACTGCAACATGATTTGGACTTACATTAAAATCTAAATCAGAAACAATTTTCTGATTGGATCCTAGGTCTTTTCTGAACTCTTTCTCCAAATTCATCAGTCCCTGCTCTACCTTTGCTCCGAGAGCCAACTTAAGCACGCCCCTAACTGCGTCCCCAGTGTGTTCCTACCTGGTCTATTTCTCTGTGTTCGGCCTCACTCTCTCGCTTCTGCGCTTCTGTAACTCTGTCTTCTTTTCATCCTCTAATCACCACATGTTCACTACATTTAGCGCCTCCACTGCATTTGTATTGTGTTTGTGTCTAGTTTACACAAAGTTCTTCGGACAGTTGTGTTTTCCTTTTCAATGTAATATAACTATAATGGACTATTTAAGTACTTTGATTACAATTAACTGCTTCACTTTCAAACTAGGTATTTTAAACATTGTGCTCAAAACTTTTGTTGTGGAATTTGATGTAAAGTAATTAATATTAAATAATAATATTTCTAAAGTCCTTTTCTTTGCTGATTTCATCAACTAATCAGAATCCCCGGGCCATTGCTTTGACAAATGAGACGAGCTTCCCAGTGAATCGGTCTGTCAGGTCCAATCAGGAGTGAGGGGGAGGAGCTTGATCATTTATATTTGAAAGTCTGTTCTTGCTCTCCTCATTTTGCAAACTAGGAGTAACTTTCTGGTACAATCAGGAGGGTAGGATCTTGACTGTTTTCTTTATATTTCATTATCTCTCTCTCCGCACTTTGCAATCTTACAGACTATCACTTTAAAGGCCTTGCACCTAATTTCTTCCCATTTTCAGTGATACAGAAACAGTGATACAGCCATTTAAGGTTAAATTCACAGTTGAGATCTTAATGTCTTCCTAACTTTCCCAACACATGTCAACATCCCTTTTCTTTGTGGTGATGAGTTGCTATACTCCCAAGTTCAAAATAACTAAAATAGTTTGTAATACACGACACAGGCTCTGAGCAGCAGGCGAAAGAAATATGTGGGGGAAAATGGTACAGCCTCTTTAATATGTCTTTGGTATCACTGCAATCTAATTTAAATCTACTTCTGTTACCTTAGTGGAAGTATAATTGGTAGTTAGACTACAATGATGAGTGCATCCTGAACATAACCAGTACTAAATATTTTGACTAAGTAGCATATTTTCCCCTCTTGCACTGTAAGTCATAGGCTACCTCATATGACTCACTGTTTTGGAATCAGACTTTCTAATACAGTGAAGTATTTATATCTAGCCTACACTGTACAGTTTTTACTAAAGCTAATGAGTGCATTTTATACCCCTCTCTCTCCCTGGCTTCATCTCCATTCCCTTTGAGCTCAGATGATCAGCACTAAGTCCATGGCAGCACTCTGGTTCAAATGAGATCAGAAACATGGTTTGCATTGCCTTGGGAGGATACACTCCCCACTAGTTGGATAGACTTGCTTTAGGGTAAGAGATTTCAGTTATTTTAATGCGTTACCATAAACAACAGAGAAGCTCAAGCACACTCACGCACGCAAACACACGCACGCACGCACACACACACCACACACACACACACACATACACACACACACACACACACACACACACAAAATTATACACGATATGCCTTGCAATAATCCCTACTTCCTTCTTCACATGTGTACACAATCTGAAGAGGAAATGCTGTGAATGCTACTGAGACAAAACACTTGGGTAGCTTAGATCTTTGCCAATATCATGGTTCTACCATATAATGGTAGACCTTTATTCAACAACCTTTAGTTCAGGGGTAAATGCTTCCTCTGTCGAGATTGATTATGTTTAATTTTTCAGTGTTTGGCTCCTATCTCAAAACAGTTGCAAAATCTCATTACCATTAAATGTAGACAGTTGAACCCACACCAAGATACATTATACTGCCATTGACCCAATGACCTTACCTAAAAGTGCCTCTCAAGAAAGTAAAAAATGTTTTTCGCACTTGCCCCAACCTTCGCACACTTTTGTACAAATACATACGGCATATTCCAGTAATGATCTCTGCAAAACCACATGAGAATCTTTGAGTTCGGTATTGACGGAGTTGCTCACAAACTTGGTGTGTTTTGGAGCTGGGATAAGTAGGTGCATGTGTGTTTGTTTAAACTCGGCTCGGCTTCTCCTGACAAGTTTGATCTGAGTAAACAGGGAGCCAGCCAAATAGCAGCAGCAGAGCAGACAGAGGCGGAGAGAGAGAGAAACAGGGTCATTGAGTGAGTGCATTAGTGAGAAGGCAACGCCAAGCACTTCCTCCAAGTCTGCACCCTGGAGTCATGAACTGAACAGGAAGCTGGTATTTTCCCAGACTGACTTGACTTTTTGCAGCCCGATCCAACAATTGTAGAAGGGGATATTAATACAAGAGTGCCATTGTGCAACACGCCATTTCCCCTTGTCGCCTGATTTAGCCGTTTTGCATGCAATCTTTCCTCCCACTGTGGCTGGGTGGAGTTTTATACATCAGAACATCAGATTTGGATTGCCACATTGCATTGTGATAATAGCCTGTTATAGTCTGAGTGAGCTGAACTTGGAAACATAGATATGAGGCAAAAGGCTATGGAGTCAGATGGCTAGATCTTGTTCTTTTTGTATTGTGGGGTGAATCCAAACAGCTTTCCAAAACGGAGAATTTGATATGAAATAGAAAGCCAAACACACTCTTACACAGGATGTTTTACCATTGAAGTAATCCTATAACTTGATCAGCCTAAAGACCTTACTGACTCTGATCTATTAGATAATTAATAAAATACAGCAGCCAAATAGATATATCTGACTTTGAGGTGGTATTTTAATAACATGAAGTGTATGCATCACTTATGGGGGAAAACTAAAGTAATAGTCTTTCATTTGTTAGAACATATTCACACTTAGAATTTCAAGTCTGATCAAAGCACTCCCATTCCTACTGTGAAATGTTATTTATGTCTTTTTGGTTCCAACTTCATAATATGTGTGTCTTTAGATATGTCAGTCTATGCATATGATATGCAAGTTGCCATCTTTCTGTTTACTTGGTAAACACCTCGCACCTAAATGTGTTGAAATGCCTCCACTGCATGTACTTTGCATTACTTAAGATTTAACTGATCAATATAAGTAATATGAGTCTGGTCCTTTGGGATTGGCCGAGACTTTATTAAAAACAGTGTTTGCAGCAGGTGCGGTATTACCCAAGCAGAGATAGCAGCCCGCTTTGAATGTGAGATGAAATTACCTGTGAAGATGGATGCGTTTTCAAGTGTGCTTGACGTTGCTTTGTAAAAACATATAAATGGTCTGGCAAATGAAAGATTAAACTTATTTATTTTCATCCAATTCATGCCTAAACCCAAGGTGCATCATTAGAGAAGGCCTGGTTTTGGCAGAATTCTTCACCTTTTGGACACAGGTAAAACCAATAAAAATGGGAAATATGTGTTAGAGAAAATTAGGTGTAAATATTACTTTCGTGGCCAGCACTATACGGTATCTACTTCATACAGAGACATTACTGTTTATTAACGCCTGCTATCAACTGGGATTAAGTCCAGCAGGATGTGTTAATGAAAAAGCTGATAAATATTATACAAAGTTTCATACAGTAACATAAAGCGTTCAAGATGGGGCTGTATTCAAATGGTGTAAGCTCAACAGACCAAATACATTTTAAATGAAGGAATTAGACTTAACCACCCGTCAAAATACCACAATACCAATTATTCAGATATTACAACAACCACACATTGTTTGCAAATCCAGCTCTTTGGATTTTATTTATCTTTCTATTTGTTTGCATTATTTGTGTTGATTAGATGTTATGTTTAAAATGATGGGCAGAAATAGAATGTTATCAACAATCTTAAATAGGCAATTACTGTGATGATGCATTGTGTTTGACTAGATTGTCTAGAAAGGTTATTACAAGCAGGCACTAGCTAGGCCCTTCTTTAGTCCACTCCCCTGTTGCTCTTTACCTGAGTGCTCTACCTTGACCACCCATGTTGTAGTTGTTTCTTGTTTTGCTTTCAGTGGGATCATTATTCAACCTCTCGTGGCCCTTATGTCAAGGGCCAGATGGAAGACCCCGCAGGTGGAAACTGGGATATCCCATGAAACAATCCATAATACTGCTAAAAATATAACATGGAATTTGTATTTGGTGTCATAGATTAAAATTTTTTCAAGTATCTTATGCTACTCACAACTGCTGGTACTACTGTTACCCCTTCACTGGTCAAGGTGTCCATCACTGTGTGACAGGTTTTACTACTTCATATTTATAGGTTTAGGTAGCATGCTCCATTGCTTCATGCTGCATTTTAATTTTAAATTCTGGCATGGCCTTGTCATTGTCTGACCATAACAAATGTGTGTCTCTCCCCTGACTGATTGCATAAGGGAAACAAACATTGCATTGGATAACCCCAGATACTATGTTTTTTATTGCTAAAATGCTCATGTTTCATTGTTCTTCACCCTCATAAAACAAATGCACGCAAAGATCTTATTACTCCACATAGTACAATAACATTACATGCTTTCTATTAAATGGTTTATATTTCAATCCACAAAACCGTATACAGTACCAAAAGTGTGGTGATACCCTGTAGAACAATTGCATTAAGTGCTTGCACCTCCTTTGCCTGCTGTAAACATTTACTTTTGTCCTCTTTAAACTTTCTTCCAGTCTCTATTTAAAGGGCAGACGCTAGTAAAACTACCCAGCTGTCTGCTTGTTCTTTCTCTCGCTAAACCTTAGCCAGCTGTCTGCCCTCCACGTTTGACCTTGTTTTGATGAACGCTGCGGTGTGTGCGCGCGCGTACGAATGCATGCATGCTAGTGTGTGCATACATGTCAGTGGGCTTTGAGCATGCCCTTCGACCTTTTGTGACTGACAGACTAAATCTAGCTACCCAACCCCTCTCTCTTTGCCCTCTTCTCCTTTTCACCTCAGTGTTTCCTGACTGATAGCCTGTCAGGGGGACAAGCTATTGCTCCCCGGGCTTTGGTTCGTTTGGGTGCGAGTGTGAATTTCCTTGTAGGCGGAGGAGGAGAGAGAGAAGGGAGATAGACATATGCAAAAGGTGTGCACAAGCTGAAGGGTCATCGAAGGAAGACACTGTCCAGACACCTCAAAAATAACAAGTCGTATAGTCGTATACAGTCGCATTGCAGTGTGAGTTGTGTGTGTGCGTTGTTGGAAAGACGATCTGGTAATTATTTAGTCAGGCCTCCACCTTTGACCCTGTCCTTTGACCTTTTGCATCCTGTGTAACTGGGGGAGAAGATGGACGCGCTCATTCATATGCATACACACCCACATTCACGCACAGAGGCCTCAGGGTGAGGGGGTTCAGCTCGTGTGGGCAGGCACCAAATTGAGAGTTTACCGTTTTTGTTTCTCCATTACACACACTTTATGGAGGGGAATCATGCTGAGGGAAGGTATTATAGATCTGAATTGACCTGCTTGACTCCTATTAATGAAACCGATTTTCGTCATTTTTGTATATTGTAGGAGTGATTTATGAGCAGCAACAATCTAGTTTAATAATAATTAAAAAAAATCTCCACAATAATCTAAAGGGGTTTTTGCAAGGTAGTCTTAAGCACCTCTTATTTTAATAATATTTTAAGACTGGGCTGAGTTCATATCTCCTCGCTTGCTTCAGAACCAATTTAGGCTTACCTACGCCTTCAAGTGGCATTTGAACCTTCTGTTTGTATTTCATTTATAAGATACTAGGTTGTCAAAAATAAATTGATATTCCGATACCAATCGCCAATACATTTTATATCAAAACTAGATATTCATTTAGAGGTTATTGATACTTTATACTATAGATATAAATATTACAGCGTTTTAAATTTGAAAATGCTTATAAATTTAACTTTAAAGCAGTACTAAGTAACTTGTTTACCTTAATAAATCCTTTTCGTAATCCCTCTGGGGGTAATACAAGTGTTAATGGGATGAGTGGGGGGTCTTTCATCTCCCCCTGGTGTCTCTGGCCAGAAAACCACAATTGCAACTTGACTGCCACCAGACCGGAGCCACCAATACACACTAATGAAACCACGAAGAAGAAGCTACAGGCTAACGGGCAAGCTAACTGCGGGCTAACGCACTTTAAACAGTATTTACAGCAAGTTTGAGTGAAAAATATTTCCATTGTGTAATTGGATGTACAATATCCCTCTCTTCCTTAGTCTTTTCTGTCAAGTAGTATTTACTCTCACGGACAATTAATAAGTTAAAAAAATCTATGGCACCTGCAGTTGCCTCTAGGGGCAAAAGTTACTTATTACTGCTTTAAGGGGAAAATACATATATTCCATACAATTAGATAATATAATACTATGAAGACTGAAAAAGAGACTACCCTAATCAATGTATCCAAAGTTAACCTAAAAAGTTTTTTTTTTTTTTTTTTTTTTTTTTTTGCGTTGTTGAATCCTTCTGTATTGAGTATGGATTTTTGCCTCAGTATCAAAATCAAGTTTAAATTTCATATAATAACAACACTATCATTACCTTGTATTTTTCCAGTTTTAGACCTGGTTTAGTCTAGATTTATAATGTGGTCTAGCTCAAGTGATACTTATACTTAACATAAAGCTTGAGAATCACGGCTTAAAGGTGCGTACAGACCAAACGTGCGTCCACGCCCCATCCGCCTCTAGTTGGACGCCAAACATTGCCGCTTCACACTCGCGAGAAACGTCTGTTTGCTGGCGTGTGAAGTTTTGCAATCGTCATAATTAGGAGGCGTGTCATACAACTCAGGCCGAGCGCAAACCGCGAGGATCAACTTGTCCTCCATGCTGCAGGTAACAGGTGACGCTTGTGCTCACTATTTGAGCCCAGTCCCTGATTAGTTAACAAGGCGTAAATGAACGCACGTGTAGATTGGATTACTTGAGTGCATGAAGCAGTGGGCGCGGCATCCCTGTTCGTGGACGGCGCTGTTCTCACTGGCTTTGACCCAGGTTTATCCTCATCTGCTCGCATTTGCTACGCTTCATACATGCGGACGGCTTTGCTTACATTTTGAAGCGCGTCGAAGCACGTCTACATAGGGTTATCATGGAAGTTGGAGGTGTGGTGGTGTTTGGTGTGTACGCACCTTTAGACTTATTCTACTGCAGGTTTATGCCAGGGCTAAATTTGTCTGAATTTACGGGACATTTCATCAGCATAGGTTTGAGCCTGTTATGTAGCGATAACATCAGTCCAGAGATCTCATTAGGTTTTGTTTAGTCCATAATTTTGTTTGTCCATTTGTGGTATAAAACAATGTTAATAGTTAACAGAAACGACTGGACTTTTTCCATATACGGTTACTGAATTAATAATAGCCTACTATTAAACCCACTTGTCCACAGATGGCCTTAGGCTATTCATCTGTGTGGATCTGAAGCCATGGAGATGACTATAACCAATCTTAAATGATGTATTTTATAGTTTTAGATTCGGATGTACTTCCCGCTCTAAACTCCTACAGAAAGAGTCATTATGGTTGGAGTGTCTGTAGCCGCAGGCTGACATGTTCCCGGGTGACTGAGTTGACTTGTTGTTTGGGTGAGACAGTGTTTGTGGGGAGATGCTAACAGGCGTCTGCCTGTGTATGTTAGCTAAACAGACCCTGTCCTTAGTACCAGCATGAACTTGGGCTTCCTGGTCTTTAATGTTGTCTGTTACTGCTCTGGCTGACACAGGGCTTTTTCAAGTGAGTCATCTTCTTGGCACTCCGCCATTATTCTTATTCCCTTTAATGTTTGTTGTTCTTAGAACCACCATTATTAAATGAGTAAAGCCTGGAAGAGCACTTGCCAAGTTTAAATAACCTTTACTGTATAGTGTTTGTACAATTTTTCACCTACTAT
This sequence comes from Neogobius melanostomus, assembly GCA_007210695.1. Taxonomy (NCBI): domain Eukaryota; kingdom Metazoa; phylum Chordata; class Actinopteri; order Gobiiformes; family Gobiidae; genus Neogobius; species Neogobius melanostomus. The sequence continues at coordinate 7,375,621 of VHKM01000058.1, forward strand.
AAACACCATTCTTTCCATATCCTTACTTACCCTTTTCCTTAGTTGCTATAGTGTGCTGAAATGCAAGTGAAAGAACAACAGGGAAGTGAGCAAACTATTACTATTCAGCATAAAGTTGCTTTAGTAAGAAATGAAACTATACCTTATTCTGGTTGTTACACAAACCATGAAAGAGGAAAGGTGCGATTTTGGGGTGACAGTGGTGCAGATGATCGGAAGGTCGGCAGTTCGAATCCCGGCTCCAGCAGGTGCACACTGCCGTTTTGTCCTTGAGCAAGACACTTGATGTGAGTGGTTCCTTGCTTTAAAGCAAGCTTTGAATGCCTACATTCTTCATAGGGCTGAGTATATGCATGTTTTTTTATAACTTTCAGGGTGGCCAAAGGCCTTTTCCCCAAATGTCTGCTTTTACAATATACAGAAGGACAAAACCAATTCTATTACACAACAAGAGTGTCCGGACTTCTGTTTTCATAATTAAGTAAAGTTAAACAACACCATGCACTGTGGATACTATGAATGTGGAAAAAGAACATCTGGTATTAGCTTAACAAATCAGCAGTTACTAACTGGCTCCCAAAGCAGTAACTATACACGAACATGTTGCTAGTGTCAATATTAAAGAGGGCTTTGTGCATATACAAAACTTTAATCTTTGATCGAATCTTTATTCTAACGATAACATACGCCACCAAAGAGGGATGTTCTGGAAGTTTCCAGAGGTGTTGGTTGTCAGGACTGCAGCTGTGAGCTTGTTCAATGTCACCTCACACCAGAGCAGGGCCTAGTGACACTTCACCTTTGGACGGATGACCTGTGACCTTGGGAGAAATGACCTCTGACACTAACAGGTCCTAATGGTGCAGAGAGGACCGGCGGTGACAGGAGACAGATGGAAACACACACGATGGAGGCAACAGACACAGGGACACAGTAATAGAGTGGTGAGGGTGGCTTTGCAGGCCTGAGCAATCACACACACGCACACACACATGCAGGCAGGGGCATAGAGAGCTCACCTTACAGGAAACTGCTGAGACACGCAGCTTATTTCGGTTTCCATGTTTATAGATTAAGCAGACAGACTCCCTGGTTCACATGGTGTAATCAATTCTCCTTGTTTTGTGTAGCGGAGACAAACTTTTAGCTCAGACACATTGTCCGTTTGACAAAGTGCTCCCCACTTTCAGGAAGGGTCCCCTTGACTTTGCTATATTACTACTGCTACGTAAGTTTGCACTAACACATGTATGCATACACCTAAGCTCCAGTAATTGAGTCTTGTGAAGGTTAAACTGGACACAAACTAATTTGTTTTGGCCTCCGAGGGCTTCCGACTCTAAAAATAATGAGCGTCATAGTTTACCCTTTCCTAAACCTCCCCAGTAGACCACAGATGGCCTTTCAATTACCAAGCTAAAACATGCAGAATTTCTATGCATGGCATTATCAATGAGTGTACGAGAGGGACCACATTTTCAGCTTCTATGAGTAAGCCTATGTCCATGTACATACTGACTAGTGGCCATATTGGCAATGATGCCCATAGGCGAGGCAGCAGTGAACTCATCATCAGTTGATATTTCAGTTTTTCTCGATTGATGACACACTGCACACATTTCCCTAAACACTGCATACTGTTTTCTTTAAAAGTGCACAAGATGTGACAACTTTTGCCCACACAGAGCAGAAGTAAGACACTGCAACACAAAACACTGTTCAATCAATGTGAAACTATATGAAACAAAAAAACAAAAACAAGAATTAGTTTTCTGAGAGAAAAAACAAAAACAAATGATTGACATGATTCTACAGCACACAATAGTAAATTACTGTAAACTGAATCAATTACAGAATTTACAAATCAACATAGCATAGAAATCAATTGTTTCTCTTGTCGCTTCAGAATTGTTTTACAAATTTGTTGTGGCAATTGCCATATGCTTTCAAAAGTAAAAATGACAACAACAAAAAAAGTGTGCCGCGTGCAAAGTGTGCTGGTGATTTGGGCAGCTCCAACAGCTGCCCCCACGACCCGGCAAGGGAAAAGTGGAAGAAAATGGATGGATGGATGGATGGATTATACACTACGGATGGTAATAAAGTAATATCCTTGATGTAGCTAATTAATTCATCCTGTATATGTAAACATAGCTTGACTGTTTATTCAACCGCTCTGTCTCTGCAGTATTCTGTTTCTACAAGTGTTTATAAAGCAGTAGCCTCAAGGACCCCATGCAAAAACACAGTGTCAGATTACTTGCTAAATTTGCTTACCAGGCATTCTGTGTTGGGGTCACCACTTTTCACCCCTGCACTGGAGAAATCCATAAAAACAGCCCGTTGGGAGACACTGAAGCCAATAGATACAAAGTTAGTTACTGTCTGCCATCGCGGGTGACTTCTTGCACTGTCCCTATCTAATAAAAACATAATGTTACGATGGAAGATTTTAGCCTCATCCATCAAGCTTTCTACTGTATACATTTCACAAAGGTTTTTATCTGGAATCTTTGTGGGATTATGGGCTGCGAATGTGCTCTTTTTGTTTGTCTGGGTATTAGTTTGTAATTATAGATGATCAGCGACTGTTTTTGTAGCTAAATTACACTATATACTGTAGATTACCTTATCCACATTGGGGTTGCATTTCTGATCATCCAAGTTATTGTGAATCCAGGAACACAAAGTCACGAGAAAGCTGTTTGTTTTTTTGCTCAGCCTCGTGTCTCTCTTAACTGACAGAGATGGGTCGGTCAAAAGTGAATTTGTACATCACTACAAAGAAGGAGGTAAATATGATTTGCTGTTGCAGTTACAAATAGGAAAAGACCAATAAGGAAAATTAAATTACATTGATTTATTGTGCATTAACAAAATCTTGCTGAGTCTACACTTGGTAACTCTGACTGGAAACTAGTGTTTACAATTGTCAATGAAATTACCATCATGGGGAAAACAGTTCCTGTAATTTGGAACGCTGTTCAACAAAACAAATGTAATAACATACTAATATAATACAATTCTGAGGTTTTACCAATTCAAAATCAAACATTGTTTTGAAGGCAGCACAGCATCTCATAAATTGGCAGTAGGGATACTTTTAGACTTATTGTCATCCAGAGTGTGAAACCGACTTTTGAGTGACAGTCCGAAGTGACTTTATATAGGAGAAGTTTGCTTAAATTTGCCTTTTTTTATATATATATAAATTGGCTCTGACTGTGCGGAGATGAGATGAGACAAAAAGTTGTGAGAGACGCAGAGATGTATGCAAGTTCCTACTGTTTAGGAATATATAATTCTCTATTGATATGCTAAAAAGACATTTGGGATTAGGGTTTTTTAAAGGCAGATATCCACTGGGGAGTTCTGGGCCAACGGAGGGTAGCTGCATAATCAGCTCCACCATCAGCTAACTGATGTTGTGCATAATAGAGATGGGATTTCTGGGTCAGCGTCGGTGTGACTGCTCTATGGGTGTGCGCGCTTGGGGTTTGAGGCGGGGGGGGGGGATGGTGGGGTCCTTTTCATCTGTTCAACTGTGTGTCCTCATGTGTTCGAACTGCACTCATGAAGGCTAGACACTATATACTGTATTTATCTATGTGTATGTGTAAGTGAGGGTTAGTGACCTTTTCACCCACAGGGAGGACAGTCTCGTCTTATTACTGAAGAGTCAGACGGGAAGTATAACACGGTGCCACTGTACAGTAAGTCACATAAGGTGGACAGTGCATGATTTCTTGTTGTCAAAGTTCACTTATCCATTAATATAAAAACCCATGGCTGAATACATCTTCACGTTTTTGGTCGCTCCATGGGGTAACGCCCTAATTGAATCATATGGAAGCGTGTGGGCGTTGGAGGTATATAGGAACTAATATGGGGGTGGAAGCAGTGAAAGGAGTGGTCAGATGTGATTGTTAGCTTATCCACGGCTAAGTCGGGATTGTTATGTGTGCAGTGCGTGGGTGTCCATACATGAGCATCTAGGATTACTCATGACTCAAGGGGCCTGTAAGTTTAGCTCTGAAGCCTCCTCGGGTAATTGTTTCAACCGTATTTACCTCATTTAAATCTGCTGCAGTCACGCCCATAGCACAGCATGTGATAGACAGAGAACTGGTATGGCTATAGTGTGATTAACCGTTGGGGGAGCGACTGTCATGATAATCCCGGAAAAATACAGAATAGCGCAGAGATTCAAAGGGCCCACAACAGAGGCGGCTCGACCTCAAAGAAGCCCACCACCTCATGATCACAGGCTAATGTGGTTGGAGGTTCCTATACTTATTACAGTCATAATCTAAACTGTGCCTGAGTTCGTGCTACTCCGAACCTGCACACACGCCACAGAAGAGATCAGATTCCTTAACTATTTGTGGTGAAGGCTCCTGGCTCCCGGTGCCTTAAGCCCGAGCACGGATCACACTGAGGTAATGACATCAATCTACCGCCATTTTGCCCTGTGCTTTTATCCACTTTGGTAATTTAAGTTGCTTTGGGCTCCGGCTGTGCAGAGCAGAACGTGTTACTTTTAGGCTGGTGAAGTTTTCTCCAAACTGCAAACTCCTTACTTGGCGGGTTATATAAAGTCTGTATATGACTGTGGAGTTCAATATATTCGTTTAAAGCAAAAGTGAAACAATATGCAACATCCGTTCTCATGTGAAAGGATAAACGTGAACTTTAGAGTGCTTACCACAACAGTCAGTGCAGATAATGCTAAGGCTGAGGTGTACTTTATTGTGCCGCAGAAAAACTGCAACACTTTAGAGTTCTGTGTGTAGGTAGAGGTAACAAGAAAGTCATTCCACATGTAAGAACCGGTAATTTATACATTAAAGTACAAGGTTTCATAAAGGTGTACACGGTGTAACAAAGCGATACAAAGTGTAGTGGAGGAGTTTTGGCCGTCACATAGATGTGCCAGCTATATAAATGGCACACTAGTTTCATCAAATAATTACTTAATAAAAGAACTTATATACTGGAAATAAGAGGGGAACAAAAACTTAAAGGAACAGGCCACGAGACGAGTTGATACGTACCTGTCTGGTCTTTGTGCATGCCCATGGAAGAGTTGGTCGCTTCTAACTTCATCCCGTTTGGAGCCATAGGAATATGCTGGGAGAATGCCAACAAATGCTAACAACATCTTTGGTCGTTTTGCGTGACTGAGGGCACGCACAAAGACCAGACAGGTACGTATCAACTCGGTTAAGCTCAGGTAAGAACAAATTTCAGTATGTATAAACGATGGCCTGTTCCTTTAATACATAACATTGGAGACTTACAATATTTAAAATAAACAAGAGGAAACAGATGAATAAAGAGTAACAAGGTAGAATAAGGGGAAACGACTGTATGCAAATACACTGTACCTAATGTGTAACTACACGTTAGCTCAGGCTGTAATCTAAAGTGAAATCCTACGTACACATTTACCTACATGTTGCACACCTTTATTACACTTTGTAAACCTATGGTACACTTTGTTCACCTTTATTACGCTAAGGTGTAATTAATTACTTGTTGCCTGTACCTTTACATGGAACTCGTGGGCTGTAATCCCCTCTGTGTGGGCTGTAATCCCCTCTGTGTTCGACCCATTCTTAAGTGCCTGTCAGGAGAGGTTGGCAATGGCAGTGCACTGCGGAGGTATCCGTCTTCAGGACCAAAGGTTCGAGTTAGGTTTGGTCAGTATTCCCCAGCTAGAAGTTTTAGCCAATTCTACATGTTTTAGGAAGATTGCTGGGGGTACCATGGGCCACACAGTAATGACTCACCTGGCCCAGGAACTGAATCTGGGACCCTTTTGCTGTAAGCCACTATCCTACCTCTTCTGTTTGTTTTGATGCTAATGGTGCCTGGCCACTATTACCCCACCCTGCTGCTGCCTTGCAATACATCATATGACAAGTTTGGTTTTGCTTTTTGGTGTGTTTGCTTTTTATGCACAACATTTGTGTCATGTTTAAACTATTTGTTGGGCAGCTTATTTACGTCACACACACACACAATCTCGACTAAGCAGCAAAAGAGGTTTACCAATCCTCTCAAGTGTTCTGAGATAATCTTCATCTATTGTTTCTCATACTGGACCGGCTTTGCACTAACATACACAGTTTATAGCATAGGTGAAGGTGTCTAAAAGGCATAACTGCATAATAAGTTGAGAGAGAAAAAAGGCTAATCCCATTTCAAATAAATCATCAAGTATGGCAGTAAAATTCTCCACGGCTTTACACTGTTAAGGCTTATATATCCAACCTCCTGCTTATGACCTAAATACGACTGCAGTGTCCTTCCTGATTATGCTTAAACTGCTGAGCTGGAGACCTTTGCATTGACTGTTTGATTGGTAATATGCAGATATCATACCGTCAGATGATTGAGTTGCAATTGTTATTCATAGAAGTGTATCCTTTGTAGGAGAGAGCCGCGAGATGGATGTGATAAGGTTAGCCGGGAAGATTGATGGACACTGAGGCGGGCCGAGGAGGAAGAGCCGAGGGGAAGCGGAGCATTGGACTGAGACCAGATATGGGGAAGAACAGAAAGGATATACAATATAAAGGAAAAGAGTAAACGATGGAGAGACAGGGAAATGTGTAGAAGCCACAACTGAAGTCAAGATACCCCCCCCCCCCCCCCCCACTCCCTATGATGCAGGCTAGAGGGTCTGGCTTTCCTACAGCACGGCCCCCTCTCTAAACATCTCATATGTATACCCTCTAACCACATCACAAAGCTTGCGTGTGTGTGTGTGTGTGTGTGTGTGTGTGCGCGTGTGTGCAGTGTGAGTGCAGCTGCTCCCAGGCTAAAGAACAGGCTCAGTGTGTCAGGGCTGTGTGTTGATCTCATCTGTCTTTTTATTGCCTGATCCCTCTCTCTCTCTCTCTCTCTCTCTTTCCCTCTCCCTCTCTGTCCTTCATCGGTTTCCTTCACCTCCAACACCTCTGTGCAATTGCTACTTAAGGCTCAAATATGACATTAGCATTTGTACTTGTAAAGGTTGTCATCATATTATTAGCTGTAGCGTCAATATTTCTGTGTTTAATATCTTTACAAATGAGGTTGTCTGGGACTTTCAGTAAGGTCGACAATGTCTAGGAATTTGTACTTTTTTTGTTTAAACTTTGCTATAACCTTTTAATACCACTGCTCTCCATTCATTTTACTCTGCAAACAATTTTAAAAACATATAAAACACATTGAAAATCGGAACTTAATTGTTGACAAATACACACACGCGATACTTATGGATGTCCTTTTTAGTGAAATTGGTTATGGTCAGTTGTCAATTGCTATTTATAATTTGCTCTATGTTGGAAAAAAGGTTCACTCAGCACATAGTACAGAATGCATGTGGGATTGTTTCGAGTTGACCTTGGTAGTCATCTCTCCATATGGGTCATTCATGTGCTAACCTAGCAGGATGAGAGTGATATGATGGTTTCCCATTAATATTTCATTCTGGTTTACATAACAGTGGCTCTGCTCTATTGTACCACTAAGTCAATCTATAATTACCAAATGCAGTCTCTTTTACGCGTCTTGCCCTAACATTGTTAAAGAGTTTTCTCTGTAGCTTTAAATTAAACTCTCCTCTTCATTTCTCACCCTTCTTCTTCCTCAACTTACCACACAAACATGTTCTGCTCATTCTCCCAAATGCCTGTAGAAAAAGTCAATCAGAGATAAAAGATGGGAAATCCACTGGTGATTCCAAAATGTGTTTGAAGTAAGAACAAAAGCCTTAATAGCGTCGGTCTGGAAGCTCTTAAAAAGTCTTCAGCCATGCCACTGATGCCCAGGCCAACTCTGTGAGTTTTGACAAAATGAATGGCATTTTGACCAAGTCCAGACTTTTTGTAGTTTTACATCAGATGGTTTAAATATATGGATCATTTTAATGAGAGCCAGTGTTTCCTTTCATTTCCCCTTTGTTTATGCATTGTTACTTTGATTCACTCAAGCAAAAGAGTTCCTTCCTATGTTGCCATTTCAAATCTTCTTCTTTTTGTTTTGAGCATTTTACAAAACAAATTTGGCATTGACTAAACCACTCTGCTGCCCTACTGACCCATCACTCAAGTGTACTTTGGTTTGTCTATACTGTAGTAAAATGTCATGTCTAATATACAACTCATACAATTCCCAAGTATCATTGTACATACTGTACAGGTTATGGGCACAGGTCAATGCCGTTTTTGTGTGTGTCCCAGGACTGTGGTAAATGCTGGGATTTTTTCAGGAAGGGCACCCGGCATAAAGCCATTACAACAACATAAAAAAAACACTATTGAAGCAGACGATTGCAACCCCATATGGGGGGAAAGAAACCCCAAGAGCTGGATCCTAGAGTCTTGTAACCACCCATGCAAATACAGTTAGGCTAATACATTTCCATGCCGTTTCAAATGGCTATTTTTGCATCAGTTGTGGTCCAACCTCAGTTCCTTCTCCTTCAATCTACCATGCATGAGTCAAGTTCTTCTATAGCCATTTATAACTGAGCCAGACAGACACCATAAACGTCTGCAGCTGGCCCCACCCTTTGGCATATAGTATTTTAGACATTGTGTCAATATACTTTAAAGCTGTCGAGGCAGAACTATGAGGTGCTAAAGGGAAATAATTAGGTAGTGTTTGTATATATTTCTGCCACCTCTAGTTATTAAAATGAAATGGATTCAAACCCTTTCTCATTTTGTCGGATACTGTTTTTCATATTTCATGCAGGAGGAAATACAGCCTATGAAAACAAACAAATAAAAAAACCTAGCCAAGATTTGGATTGCTCAATGACTTCTGTAATATCACCATCTCACATACTTGGAAATACTAGAGAGCCATTGAAGTGGAGATAATTCACAATGAGTGAGTAAAGACACAGAAATAGCATTTGATGAAAATATTTCAAGGAGAAGTTTGTCAATTCATCTTACCAAAAGTAAACAAACATCTTAGTATGCAGCTTGGATTTTTGGTGCAAAAGCTTTCACAATCTAAACTCTGACTCTTTGCCTGCAGCACCTCACCCAAAGTATCTTTTATCCACTCATTAAATATTATTCAGGTCTCTGATTGTGTTTACCTATGTGTGTTTTTCCTTCTCTCTCTGTCAGGTCCTCTCAGACATTTGGCGGACTGTGAAGGTAACAGACGATGCCCATGAATGATGAATGATGACTGGGGGTCCGCCTGATGCCAACTGAATACATATTACATGGCACATCCAGCCGTACTCTGGCCTTCTTGCCACAAAACGCATCACATCATTGACTGAGCGTCCCCCGGCAACACCGCGCTACCATCTGAGGAGGGATCTAAACATATTCAGACCGCTCGGCTGATTCTTAATAAAGCGGCTTTGGGAGAAGATTTAGCATTCACAAACTTGGAGTGTATATTTGTTTCTGCACACTTGAGATGATATACTGTAGTGTTTGGAAACTTGTTGACATGTGTACTTTTTAGTTTATCTAATTTGGCAGTGTTATGTCTGTTTGATCACTTGTATTCTTATTTATCATTTTCAAATGAACATTGTGTATACCGTTTAATAAATTTGTAACTGGACTGTTCCCCAACTGTTTGTGTGAATGACGGAGGCCATTTAAGAGCACAGACCTCGGTCAAGACATTGGCTCTATCTTACATTGCTGAAGACACCTGGCATCAAGGAAGTCGCATTCAGGGGTAAATTCTCGGTTCAGGTAAAAGTTAATTCCATTAAACATCAGATCCCTTTATACTTTATGCCAAAATAGGGCTATTACCAAATTACATTACTAAAGACTGCAATATAATATAATAAGTAAAATCTCCTCTGTATGAAACGAAGAAATCAGAATCCATAGGGAATTAGGTTACACTTTATTTTACACTACCTTGATACATTGTACCTAATGAAATTTAGTACAATGTAATCTGCTATGTAACATCTGTACCAACTTGTACCTATGTAGTACATAAACAATGGAATAATGTGTATTAGTACTTTGGAGGTACTGTAACGCCCTTCCACCGCAGGTACCAAGAGATCACCAGGACCATGAATGAGACCATGAGAATTAAGTTGTTTTTAGGGGTTTTATTACAAAAAGGAAGTATAGCTGATAGAAGCTTGGTGGCATTTGTTATGCATATGGGGGAGAGTCCACTGTTGGTAGTTCACAAGGGTTACTGCATGTTCTTGCCAGGGGTCCAGGCTGCGTCGGCTCGCTCTGCTCTGGCTTCCGGGTCCTAGCCACCGGTCAGGTACTGTGACCCCAGTGTTCCCATGCCCCCTCAGCAGAGCAGCCGACTGGTCTTCAGATGGCCTGGACCCCGGCTGGACAGAGGACACAAGAGTGAATGAGGTGAACACATAAACGTTCACAAAAAACAACATTACAAACTCCACATGCCAAAGTAACACATTTACTTGACATACTGGTACAAACTACATTTACTTTAGCATACAGCAAGCGCAAGCTACTTCACATAACTCTCAAAAGACAAACTGACCTGGACAGAGGACACAAGGTGAATGAGGGAGAGGAAATGGTTCAGCTGGTTTTTAAACATGTAGCCCCACCCCTTCACACCTGCCAACTAATTAAATCAACCATGGCCATTGGCCCACAGCAAAGGAAAAATACAAGCAAGGAAAACCACACCCAAAATTAAAGAGGCAGTGCAAGAGGACCCAGTTCTACCATGTTACAGTACCTTTTGTAAAAAGACATATGACCCTTAGGGTTAAGGCTCAAGGTTAGGGTTAGAGTTGGGGTCCTATGTCTTGTTACATGATGTACCTCCAAACTACAAATACATATTATTCCATCGTGTATGTAACACATAGGTGCAAGTTATTACACATTGTTACACAGCACATTACATTGTACTAAATTTGGCAGGTACAATGTATCAAGGGTAGTGTAAAATAAAGTGTTACCGGAAAGTATAAAACCCGCTAACCCTGATGTCTAGACCAATAGTTGGACCTTCTATTTGTACTCCCTATACCTCAGGAGTGTTGTCAAATATCTATAAAATGGTCAATTAGAACTACTGTTCAGTAAATTTATTCATTTTATTGTGAAATATAGACTATCCCTTTGGCGACGTGAAAACAGGAAGCGACCTCCCTCTCTCCTTGTGCGGCTGAGTTTTTTGCCTTTTCTGCGAACTGCATTTGTGGTTTATGTGTTCCACATTGTTTTTCTGGATACTTTTATATGTCTGCCGTGTTTTTGTGGAGGTTTGGTGGTTTTGTTTACTTTGAGAGTCTAAAATGGTCCTGAAGAAAGCAGCTTTTTAAAGGTCAACAAAATGCTAGCTTATCAGCTAAACCCATTTGAGACCTACACATTTCTTCTTCTGAGACACTGAAGAGGCACCAAGAGCCCCCACCGACCGCTGCAGCACAGTCAAGGCGTCACAAGAGGTGCTACAGGAAACAAAAAGGACAAACGAGAGATGGTGAAAGACTGTTGCGAAGCGGAGGCAGGAAGAGGAAGGAGGAGGTGGAGCTGACCAGTGCAGGACACCACGCTCTGAAACAGGGACAAACCAAGGAGGCGCGGAACCAATTTTCTGAGTGCTACAGTTTCCCCGACCTCCAAGCTCATGCGGGTCAGGTTGACACACAGTGACAGGGCGGCTCAGCCACAGCAGCTCAGGACTAACACCTGAACACTATTTCGTTGTACAGTTGTACAATGACAATAAAACACTTACTTACTTACTTAAAATATCATTCTAGTTCACCTTTTTATAAAAATCTGATAACATGCCAAGTGCCCCATACAAAGTCCTCGAGTACAAACATTAGGGAAATGGGCCGTGTAAATGGAATAGTTCATTTAAAACAATTGTTATGACATAACAAGTTTTCACAATAGTTAGTACAATGTTCATCTCACGTTGATTCTATATTGAGGCTATTGCACATATATAGCAACTAAAGCCCAACATGTTTGCCTATCATTGTTTGGATTAGGGATACTAAATTCCACATTTCATCTTTAAATTAAATAACACATTAAAATGAATCATTTACTCTCTTTAATAGTGGGGTGGAAAATGTTTGGATCTCCCTAGAGTTCCATATTTACGCCAAGAACTAATTTCACCCTTGGTCTGTTATTGATCTTTGCTGAAATTTGAATTACCCTGTGCAAATAATCTTGGTGAAAGGCTAATGCGACGCACGAATACAACAGGATGATAGATTTGCACTTTTTCACCCAAAAGTGCGTACACTATTGTTCACGGGAAAACGCTCCATTTAATGTTTGTGTAGGCTCTCATCGTACAGGAGTTTCCATTGTAGAGAAAGAATTTTAAGCTGTCATTTGTACTTGGTAGTTGAAGTGTTGCAAATGTTTCGTTACGCTCACTACTAAATAATAGAAGTTTGGGCCTAGCATTATAGAATAAAGATGGGTGGTACCATTACAAGTGAAATATTAAAAGACAACATGTTAATATGAGAGTGCAGTGCTATTTTTGAGTATCTGCCTCTGCGCCTCAAGTAAGATTTCTTGGTGTGCGTTACATTTCTCTTTTTGTACAGTATGCCATTACAGGTTAAACCCTTCATCTGGATCAGTGTAAATTCGGCCTGTGTGTTGCCGATGAAGCTTCTGGGAAGAGAACACTTAAACTACCAAGTACAGATGATTATCAACCTTTATCTATGCTTCATGTACCACAAGACCCACATATGATCAAATCAAGAGTCCAATTAAGAGTCCTAGAAAACAAAATATTTATTCATTTACTCTGAACTCTTGTGGTGTTGGCTCCAATAGCTTACCTTTCTTTGGCCTGATGGTGATCTCTTCTGAAGTACAATACAAAGATCGCTGATAAATTCATATTATCCCATAGAGATTCACTTAGTACCTAATGTATAGCACAGTATGTTCCTGGAAGCCCCAGACATGTTAGCAGACATGTTTACATGCTCTGTGTGTCTGTGCAAAGGCGCGTCCCCTGTTCCTCTGTCTGCATGTTCTGTAGTCAAACATGTGCACTTAGCCCACTGCTCTGTGAGAGTGTCTGTTCCTATGTAGGTCACCAGTATTATTCCTGATGAGCTCTAGTCCTCTGGAGAACTCTGCAGATACGAGGGCCTAAATTAGACACTATTATCTTTCCTTGTGTGTGGGTAGCAGTATATCAGGACATGGGCCCCAGTGGCATGTTGGCTCTCGCATCCACGCTCTTACTTTGAAAGAGCCATGTCATTAGCATGCCTGTCTGTGTGCATAGGTGTTAAAGCAGCTTTTTACATAACGCATGCGTATGTTGTCATGTATGTGAAAGTGACATGCAGGCATCAGCTGACAGCTCAGTAGCCCATTTGCGGAGGCGCTGTTAATGTAATGGGTGTTGTTCCCCCAAAGCATAATGTTTTTTTCCAGGCCTGGATGATAATAACTTGGAGAATGGAATTTCGAGACAACAGTTGCACGGGCTGTTGTCATAGCAGAATGGAAATGGAAAGTCTAAAGGTACAAATTAAGCCGCGCATAATGCAATCAGGGGTTTTGAAGAGAGAAGGGAGGGGAAAAATAATGGAAAATGACAATTCCATGTTTTAAAAAACGAGTTTAAAGTGACAATGTTTACTGTGTTGAATCTACTGAAATGAAAGCGTTTACTTAAAGGAACACCGCGTAACATTTTGGACTATACCGTTGCCATCACTAAAAACATGCTCCCAATGACCGGCTCGACACAGAAAATGCTATTACTGCAGTGGGTAATCAAAGAATGGATTTGGATGAAGACTTAACCTGTTTAAATTTCAAATTCTGCTGACTTTAGTTGACATCTCCATGGAGACGAGCTGCAGACGTACCCACTCCCTGTAAAGTTACAGTCATGTCTTAGGAGAGGTGAGCCGCTCACAGCAAAGGCACATGTTTGTTTGTACATTTATGAGATATTTTTCATCATGTCATTGTCATAAATAAATGCTTGTATTTCAATTTTATTTATTGGGTAAAATTCTACGCGGTGTGGCTTTAATGACCAGTCAAAGAAGAAAAGTCTACATACAAACAGTTTTTCCTCATGCAAATACCAAACTCATAAATAGAAAATATAATAGAATTAAACCAGGAAGGGCAGCTGGTGTAACACAATCAATAGGCAATAGGCAATACAAATGTACTATTGTAAAAGAAAATACCAAGATAACACTGCCCATGTGGATGTCCTCCACCATGTATCTGTATTATTTTGATGCGTTCCCTTACAATGATGACACATTAATATGTGAATACCTTAAAGTCAGTTTTGCTCAAATAAATCACATTCAGTTGTGCTCAAAGAATGAAATAATTTAATAATGTGGTTTGCAGTTAATGACCAATACCCAAACAGTGTATCTCAAAATATGAAGAACATTACATTTTCACTTTTTAAATGTAGCAGCATTTCCAGAACTAGTTCATTGACCAGCACCTAAATTTCCATTTTATATTTTGAAAGAACAACTTGGCTTTGACTGTGGCCACTTAGCTAAACTATTCAGTGTAATCCCTCTCATTTAGCCTGTCTGCTTTAAGCCCTTCTGCAGTCTGTATAAGTCACTCTGACAATGCAGTAGCAGACAATCTGTCATCCCAATTCTACATCTGAGCCTGAGCCCAGCCCCCTAAAAAAGTTACAGTCAAGTCGTGAGGGATGAATGGAGGGGAAAATGTCTACCTTTGAAAAGCTCCATGCTTTGACCAAATCATATGCTGTCACTCCTAAGCTTTAGAAGGCCTGCACTTTTCATCAAAGCCCTTGATGGCTACCTTTCACAGCACTGCCGAATACACCCTCAAAAGCTTCCCTCCCCTCTCTCTCCCTCTCTCTCTCTCTCTCTCTCCGCCTCACCATCTCTCCACTCCATCCCTTTCCCAAATGTTTTTTCACCCCCCTCTCCCCAATCCTTCCTATCCCCTTGTCCCTAATCCTTGCACCCCTCCCTCGTTCCCTTCCCTCCTCAATCAAAACCACAAATCCCTCCAGGTTTTTTTTTCTACCCTCCTCTCTCTCCTCTTTTCTGTTATGTGTGACTTCAGTTCTGTCAAGGTAGATGAAACACGATAGATTCAGATTCATCACAGCCATAACCTGCCACCATTATAATCCGCTCCTATTCTTCCCATGTGGCTCTCTAGGTCCCCGTTACCGGCCTTTTCGGAGATTTATTTGCATATTTGTTCCCCCTTTGTTTCTTTTGATAAATTATTTACCACACTCTGGAATGACAGCCAAGATCACCGATGATTACTGTCACGGGGCGATGGGCTGTTTAGCTTGTTTTTTTTTTTTTGTTCCCTTTATAATATTCCCTTTTACCACACGATTTCAATCAAGTTTTTCCACTCGTGTATCCCCCGTGACAACTGACGAGAAGCAGAAGAAGAAGAAAAAAAACACGCACATACATTTAGGCAGTGTGGAAGCTGGCGGGGGAAAGAGTAGTTGCCTTTGTTGTCGTAATGATTACAGAGAGGGGAAAAAGCAGGGGAAATGAGAAGAGAGGGGATCGAGAGGGGAGATCAAATGAACAAAAAATGAGCTATACAAATTTGCTCCGGGGTCCAGCTCATCGTACTCCCACACAAGGACAAGAGAATAAACATTATAGATGCCCCATATCGTGGCAGCGATATGGGAAGCTATTAGGCGCAGATGAAATAATAATAGGCCACGGAGAGTAAAAGGAAAGAGTGGTTCCTATCATAGGTGTCTCAAGGATTGTACAGGGCTGACCAACAACGGTCCAAGTCAAATTTCCTTTCACACGTGGAATAGTGGATTAACATCTGCATAGATTAGCAACACATATGATCGTAATTGATTACAGTAACTGAACCTAAATGAGAACAGCGTTACTTTTGTACCATGGGTTAGATGATGTAATCGTTTAGAGTTAGATTTTAGGATAACAAAAAAAAAGTTAGTGCAAAGGCCCTATCCTGATATTTTCTAATAGTGCTGTACAATTTGTGTCCTTCGGTTTATTGCGAAACAGACATTTGCGAAAATATAAAATCTCTCTGCATAATCATACAGCCTTTGATCGCTCATAAACCAGACTAGTTTTTGTAGTTTACATAGCTGCTCCCTAAAAACTGTGAAACAGGCTCAGACATAAACTCACCTCTGTGAAGAATTTTGTTAAAGATCGTCCAAACACAAATCCCTTCTCTGGTAGAATTTACTGCCAGACATATTTTAATCATGAGCAGAATATTTGATTATTTATACACTGAACTTGTGCAGATGTCTGTCCTGCAGTTAGAAGTCCCATTGATAGTTGCTTCAGGGTCATTAGGGCCTGACCAACAGCTGCAAGATTCAAATATTCAAATGCACGACACACTTTTAAACATCTTGCTTCTCCAAGCTTTACCAAAAACATCATCACAGTGAATTATGTGCACAGTTTAAGCATGAATTATAGTTCAGTTTGCCAAATCTCAAATTGTATTTCTTTTTTATTGAGCTTTGATAATTTATTCAAATGAGATTGTTGGCCCGCGCACTGTGAAAAGGGTATGTTGGCACATTCAGTCACGTCAATGTGACTGTAATAATAAAAAGTGTACTTCATTTCCCAATCCTAAATAGAGATGACTTCAGGAAGGACTAACATAACATAAACATCGTTCTTGTATTATGTATTATTGTCTCTCTAATGCAGTGGTCTCTTCATCGCTCATGGATAAGCCGTGACCCAAATAAGAATTTAATTTATAATATATAATGCAAAATAATGTCATTTTCTCAGAAATTATTTTTGAAGATACTTTAGATAAGCTTCTAAAGCAGTACTAAGTAACTTGTTTACCTTAATAAATCCTTTTCGTAGTCCTTCTGGGGGTAATACAAGTGTTAATGGTATGATTGGGGGTCTTTCATCTCTCCCTGGTGTCTCTGGCCAGAAAACCACACTTGCAGCTTTTCCTGCTTCGACCCGGAGGTGCAATGCACACTAATAGAATCATGAAGAAGACGCTAACAGGCTAACGGCAAAGCTAACTGCGGGCTAGCGCCACTATAGCAGTGTTTACAGCCAAGTTTGAGTGAAAAAAATTATCTCCATTATGTAATTGGATGTACAATATCCCTCTCTCCCTTGGTCTTTTTGTCAGTGTAGTATTTACTCTCACGGACAATTAATGAGTAAAAAAACGCAACATGCTACAGCACCTGCAGTATTATGGCCTCTAGGGGCATGAATTACCTAGTTCTGCTTTAAAGATGAAAATAACATCAAAACAACTCAATAACAGTAATTTAGAAGTCTTAGGAAGTGCTTCTATCCTTTTTCAGAAAAAAACAAACAAAACACGACCCACTGAAATGGTTCCGTGATCCACTTTTGGGTCCCAACCCACTGACCCTCTGACCAGGCAAAGCTCCGGGCCCCCCTGCAATCCCGGGTGGGGGGGCGCCCCCCAGGTTGGGAACCACTACTCTAGTGGACATAATAATGATAATACAAGTGGGCAGATGATTTGCAAACATTTCTTGTGATTTTTAAAACAACACTACCCTAAATGTCTCAGAATAATTAATAAGAGTTACATTCGCAACAATGTTGTTATTGTTCTACATGCATGCACTGGTGCAGATGTCCATCCTGCAGGTAGACGTCCCACTGAGTTCTAAACTACCCTGATGGGGGGTCTAAGAATTGGCATGCTGTCTTGTAAACTCCTTTGAGATGGTTATAATATTAGGTTATGTAAATAAAATCTCTCTGTTGATTTGAGTAATACCAAACATCGCTACTATAAAATCCTGAATGTGGGTCAGGTGTAGATCACGAACTGTCTAAAAAGTTCAATCCACGTCTAAACTTCAATGCTGCCGATGTTATTTTTAAACGGCTTAGACTTTATATAGCGTAGTTTCTCCCACACACATGACAGCTCATACGCTGCCATGCTGTCCCCGCACCGCCCCGTATCCAGGAATAACAATGCATTATTCATATCCCAGACAAAAGTCACCACTTGCATTTATTATTTATTGAAAACAGCTCTCGTGATGAATCCTTTAACAAACACAGCTTCCAGTAAGCGCTCTACCTTAATTTCTCTCTCTCTGTTTGTGTTTTGGCACAGATTTAAGTTGCCTCATTAGCCAGAGATGAGGATGTAACGACAGAGGAGGGCTGGTGAGGAGGGAAGGGGAGGCAGGAAAGGAGGCCAGTTTGGTAAAGGTAGGAATTAATGAGGACTTTTAGGACACTCATTCAGGAAAAGTTACGGAGAAAAGTGTCGGTATTTGTAAAAGTTAGTAGTAATGAATGCGCATCAGTGTATAATCGTCTAATCAGTTTTGTTGTCGCCAGAAGGAGAACTTTCCAGGGATCCTTACAAATGAGAAAATTTATACAAACTCTACAAGCGCATTTGCATTGGCCATTTTTAAAGATGCAATGCTATTTATTGAAAGAGAAAGTCACATTTGTCACACTATGCTAATGTCATCATAATTTATTCTGGTAAACTCAAATTATTTCCATCTACTCCTCCCATCTACCATCCATCACTCAAGGTATTATCATTACTGGGAGTTTTTTTTATATGCAAGGGGTGAACTCTGGTGCAGTCATTTTTGTCAAATCAAAAAATCATATCTGGTCTACCCAAAGTTGAATAATTGATGCTTTATGTTAAAAAGGGAATGAAATAATGATAGGCTGTTGGATGGTGGAGGGACTTCAAACCCATAGTCGGAGCAGACTGTGTGCAGACTGACCTGAAAGTATTATGTACTTGGGAAGACTGCCCAAGTAGGATTAGGAGATTTTTGTTCTGTGCTGTACCTGACACGCTGTGTATGCCCACCCATGGTTAGGTTATGTTGTTACAGCATATATACTGTATGTCCCTATAATCCATTTTTGCAAATTGCACAAATCCATTGTCGCAGTAGCTCAGTGAGTGCTTTCAATTATATACAAACAACTGAATAAACAGAATAAAGTAAGATTAATTCCCTCTCGAAGAATAGTACTACTGGTACCTATTGCAAGAAATAGAGCTAGAATTTTGGGACAATGTAACTATAGCTGGGAGATTACCTGTTGTGCATGCTGTGGTTCTTAACTGGTGTAATTTTGCAACCCAAGCCTTGACGCAAGTATTTTTTTCTCCCCTGCATTTTACACTTACAAACAAAATCAATGATGTTTTCTTGTTAAAAAATTACAAGACATTTTTGATCAACAGTATTTTCTGGAAGTGCAGTGAAAAAGGTTTTGCAACTGACCCCACTCTCAGATCCTGCTGGTTGAGAACCACTCATTTAATCTATACATGTTTATTATCCTATAAATAACATGTTTTGCGATGTTTGCATTAGGTTGATGGTTAGACTGGAGCACTGAACATCATGGGAAGTCCATGCAAACTGCACACAGAAAGACCCTACAATTTCGAAATGGAACTTCTTAGCTAACCACATTGTATTGTATTCTTATAGGCAATACTGTTTGTGTATTACCCATAATCCCTGCTTCACTCTACCAAATTATATAAAGCATATATAGACTAATGTTTTGTTTGGCCCCAAATACTTTCCTTGGCAGAAACATTTACACCACCTCCAGTGTGCATGTTTATGATCCCATAGGCTTACAATGGTAATGTATGTTCATCTCTCAGTCCCGACGCCAGGGTCTTGTTTTCACTGCTGTAAAAATCAGCAATGAAAATCCTGTGCATCTCTGTTCAGATCCGCCCACACACACACACATACACACTAACCTCCATGCATCATCTCCTCAAATGAAGATAAAGTGTTCTCACGTTAGGACCACCTTTAAGATGGCCCTCATTTGGGATGCAACAACAGTGCAAAGATGAATACATTGGGTCGGTGTGGCCCGGTGAGAGCGGAGCAGCCGAGCATCTCTGACCGATCTCTTCTCATGATTGCACTGAAGGCTGCACTGTATAGATTTTTCAATACAGCGGTACAGGGATATAAATGTTTATTATTATTACTGTTTTGCGATTCCATTTTAGCCCGTCCCTCTATTCTCAGCAATTCCAATTTTTAACTAATGATCTCAGGGATTGCAATGCAGCGAGGTCAAGAGGTGCGTTTGCTTTTGCTGTGTGGGGGGAAAATAGGCCCAATAAATGGTCAGATCTGTACATGCAGACATAAGAAGACAGGAAAGAGATTGAATCATTAGTGGTAAGCAGGCATCCTTTGTGGCAGTTATCAAAAGCAATATAGGAAGCTGAAAAAGTGGGACATGCAAATGAAGGGAGATTCAAAGGTGAGCTTCTATGTTGCTCTTGTTTAAACTCAAGACAGTACTCTAAATGATGTGCTCATGGATTTGTTTTTAGAAAGTCACAGAAGTTCAATACAAAATTATTTAGAACAGGTCAAATATTAGAAACAGCTCAACCTGATACTTTCTGTATAAGTGAACATTACTCAGGAACACTCCAGAAATAAAGGTTTATGAACATGATCCGAAAACACCTTTATTTTCAACATACAGTAAGTGAATAAAGATGAATGGTTACTTCAACAGATCAACACGCACACCCACACGTACCAAGATGAAGATTAGTCATTTTAATGGCACAGTCCTATCAAGGCACACTAATCAAAGTAGAATCTTGTGACATCAGCCATTTTTTGCCAAGTTTTTTATTAACATTTTACATAGTTCTTGAATATTTCCAGCATTGGCTTTGTATTAAACACTTACAGTACAGTTAACCCTATTCCTGGCATTGATTTACCAATCTAAATTCATGCCTTTATCCCGTTACTAAGCCTAATGACAAATAGAATGTGGCTTTGGCGGCTTATTCCATTTATTCACTGTTACCTCTGCTGCAGGCCTCCCGCTCTGACATCCCCATCTCCAGAAGACCACCTCACAGGGATTTTCCCCTTCAGCAGGTCACCACAAAGGCCCGGACAAGCCCATTGGCCTCGTGTACCAAATACCCCTCCACACATGCACGTAATACTGACCGCCGACACCCAGGAAACGCACACTCGCACACATCAGGCACATTATCTTTATGAGGCGCTATAGTTCAGTGACCACCAACACTGGGCTCACTGTTCACTAATTCCCACTCAGGATGAATGGAACGGCCCTATGCATGGGCGGATTACACTGTTGGATTAATGGGAGTTTTAATTTGAGTCATTGTAAGTACCGCTAATAATAGGAATAGATGCAGAAAACAGAGGCGCTGATTCCATGCGATACGAGAAAATGTGTTCCAATTCCATTTAATCTACCTATAGTACACAGTAAGTATTTAAATGTCAATGCTGTTTAGTGTCTTATAGATCATGCGGATGAATGACAGTAAGAAGATACTCAGTACAGTATGTAAATGCTATCTAATTGATGTCCTCATGGAAAAAATTAAATCACTCTAAAATAATGATTGAGGTCATAACATAGTACATTAATGACTATATACTATATATTACAAAGACATAGTATTTTGGAGCAACAACAAGGCTGAGGTGGCCTTATAACCAGAACACTGGCAGTTCGATCACGGCCCGAGCAAGTATCCTGTCGTTGTGTCCTTGGACAAACACTTCACCCTTTCATGCATAAATGTTGTGTTATTGGTGAGGCCAGGCCATTGGCACAGATTGGCGCCGGCATTTCTGTCAGTCATCTTCAGGGCAGCTGTGGATGCAATGAGTGGCACCAAGTGGTGATTGGATGCCTAAGGTTATTTACCATAATTCACTCTCTACTACTGCTACTACAACTGCAACCACAACTGCTATTACTATAATGACTTTTTGTAGGATCTTAGCCCAAAGTATTCCCGTGAGAAAAACAAAACAAAACATTGGCTGGCGGTGGACTTGACAGGTTGTTATTTGCTGGAGTATACCACCTCGCTTACCTGCGCGAAGGAGAACTAGAGTGACCAGACTGTGACCAGATACCGCAGAACTCGGCCTAAAGATTAAAGTTAAAGTAGCCGCCACTACTACTACTACTACTACTACTATTACTACTACTACTTACTATACTATTGTTACTGAATATGACGTGTAACATCCTGATTCTCCTGCTGTAATATGTTTACAGTCACTCAAAAAAACATTGACATAATTAAAGGATTTGTCCTTTTTAGGGGTTTGTTTTTATTTTAAAGGTGCATTATGCAACTTTTTATGTGGAAAAAAAAGTTGATATTTGTGAGTATTTAACCTCGTAGTGACCCAGCGGCTGTATGAGTGGTCAGCATGGCGCCTATACTTTCGATCACAGTGGCCTCCAGAACGCTCCAGGATCAATTGTTTGGAAGATTTTCACTGGTGTCGGACCCTCTCACCAGAAAACCTACACAACAATTGATCCTGGAGCATTGTAGAGACCACCGTGATAGAAAGTAAAGGCGCTATGTTAACCACTCATACAGCCATTGGGGCGCTACAAGGTCAAATATGCACACATTTAAACTTTTTTTTCCCACATAAAAGTTGCATAATGCACCTTTAAGACTCTATATGGTTAGATTCTGAAAAATCTAATATCAGAAAAACTGCAGCGGGTAAATTTCGTAAATTTCTACATTTTTCAGCTGATTGTAGTGGGTTGTCACCGTCAATTTCCCTGTCTTTTACTATTAATAACTATTGATTACAATAAGATGTAGCTTACACATTCATTTAATGCATATGTGACACCTGTGGCACACTCTGTTGATGAGCTGTGGAAAAATTACTATTTCTACTAATACTCATACAGCACTCTAATGTTGCTGTTGTACTACAATGTCTAAAATTACTGTGAAATTATCTTCAAAGCCAAATCCATGGGTGCCATTATTTATAAAATGGTGTTATACATACATTTTGAATCTGCTACTTGTAATATATAAACCCAAATGAGTCAAGACAAACAAAACAGGTTTACTCTTTTAAACTGAGGCAAAACAAGATAAGTATGATGAATAGATGTTTGGATGTAGACAGTTACTTCCTATTCTAAAGGGAACAATGAAGCCATGTTGAGCACAAACAGATATTAACAGTCATAAACAACGTCAGAATTACAGACTGACTTCTTCTACAGTGCTCTTCTCC
Source organism: Neogobius melanostomus (assembly GCA_007210695.1). NCBI lineage: Eukaryota > Metazoa > Chordata > Actinopteri > Gobiiformes > Gobiidae > Neogobius > Neogobius melanostomus. The sequence goes on from VHKM01000058.1 coordinate 7,398,748, forward strand.
AACTCTTTCTCTCATTATCCATTTATATTTGAACACAAAGTTAAAATATAAAGAATGGCAAGTTATTCAATCGAGTTGCAATAATTATATTTTGTGCAAGGTCGCTGAGCTGCATTTTAATTTCACCTCACTGGGAAGAGAATACAACCAAACCTGAAAACCCCAGCGGCTGTTGATCCATATTACTTATTAAAACACTGCTTAGCGTGCCCTTCAGAATCGGAATTGCTTTTCATAACTGCTGCTTTGAATTTTAATCAATTCTCTCTGAAGAAAAAAACACAAAAGTTGCAAACACACAATGTGGAGGATCTCGTGCTGCTGTATCTTGCTGTGAAATGATTCAAAGTCTCACAGGAAATGCCAGCACCTGTATCAATTTGCTTTTGGCTCTAATTCAGCTTCCCTATATGGAAAACAGCCGCCGGGTGACTTCCCTGCGTGGTCTATTTATGCTTACACTAATTGTCTTCCTTCTCTGTCATTCTGGACGTCAAAGTGCCATACATTTGCAGAAAAACAAAGAGCTCCTCGCAGCAAAAGTCTGTTAGTATGCCTGATGCATGGATTGAACCTCTAATTAAAGAAGCAGTCCCTAATATGCGTCGACTCTAATGTACAAGGGTGAGAAATTGACAGTCAAATAGGTATTAAAGAGCAATTTGTGGTAAATTATAATATACCTAAATTTAGCTCAATGCATGCTCAGTTGTTTGGTAACTGAAAATGACAGTATGCAGACCACCAACATGGCGTTGACCATATCTTGCAATATAGCTGAAATTATGCCCAGGCCAGGACTCAAACAAGATCTTTTTTTTCTTTCTAATTGGATTGTTGGATTAGCAGGTGCCATAATGATGTAGTGTTTGAATTCCTTTAGTAAACATTGTGTCATATATACTTTTTTTATTAACTTAACTTATTTAACTTATTCATCTTAAGTGTCTTATTAATATAAGACACTTATATTATGTCTTTTTCAACCGCATTTGTGTAAAACTCTTTAAAACGCTTTACTTAGTACATTGCAATCCATAACTGCATAAGAAAACCGATCAATATGCAAGACATAAATCACAAATATAGGGAGGTACTATTGCTCAGCCACTGTCTAAATGTCTGTCCGTATAGAGCAATGGTATGACATATTCATACAATAACGGGTCTCTCCTCTACTTGAAGAAGACGAATTGAAAAATATTATACATTATAAAATATTCAGTCAATAACCCAGAAGCCGGGTCCATACTTGGTACCATTTATATGCAGAATAATAAGCACAAAAGACGCTATTTAGGCAGCAGAAACATGAACGTAGATGCTAAAATGGCCTAAAATTGGAATGTGCTTCCAAATTGGCAAATTGGGACGCTGCTGGTTGATATGGAGATGTTTTTGGCACAGGAGATGGGGGCGCCTCATATATTATGCTAAAAAAATACACGTGTGAGAGGACAAGGGCGATGTTGTGCGCGGGGGATTGTGGGTAAATTGGCACATTGCCGCAGCTTTACATTAATTGCTCCTGCGCTATTGTCAGCGCGTGGCGGGGTGACAGACAGCCCGGTGAGGTCTGACACATGTTTTTTGGGTTGAGTTTAAAAATCCTCATTCTGCTCATGTGTGGATACAGACACCTGGGCTAATCAACTGGCAGCGGGTGAGTGGCGGGCAGTGCTGTATTTACCCATAATCCTCTCTGTTGCCGCTTGTCACTGGCTCTCGCTCGCTTGCTGTCACACCGCATTTCGGCTCATTGTGAGGCTAACTGAACGATTTTGTATATGTGTTTGTTGATCAATTTATAAATGTACTGAATATATAAGCAGAAACAGTGCTAAATTGTATATTTTGCATTTTTGGCTTAAAAATGTGAACACTAAACCCGTTTTCCTACAATGGTGAGGAGCATGCTGTGCGGTATTTACCCGTGATCCCTTGTTCCCTGTCTCTCTCACTCTATTTCCCTCTCTCTCTCCTTTTCTTTTCAGCCCATTGTCATATTTGCTGATTAAGACTCATCTTCAATGAGAGAGAAAAAAAAATAAAAAATTCCAAATTCATGAAAAGAGACTTAAGTGACACACGGCAGGATTTTATTTCTGTTTGAGGAGCGGGTACGCCTGGTGCTTGGCTGTATTAAAAATTCATTCGCGCTAATACCCTCCCACACCTCCTCTGTAGCAAGCACATTTTCCTCAAGCAAACCAGGCTGTTTGAATGAGCTCACTTTTTATTGGCAAGGTTGAAGGATTGCAGTCACTGTTCTCTCTTTTTTTCCACCAAGACGGACAAGATTTAAATCACGACTGTGCCATGTTGAAGCAAACCAGGCCCAAACTAATTCAGGATTACCCAGATTAATGTACCAGGTCTGAACAGTGGACTGCAACATTACCCGCTATCAAATTAAAATGGAAAATTTAAGTTAAATTGCAAAGGATGCATTTATTTAGAGAATCTCTCAAGTCCCTAGACCAGCGAGTTCCAAGCAGCGGTCTGGCCGGATGATTTTGGGAAAATATTTGTACGTTTCTGACATTGAATTTGATGTATTTTTATTACAAACAGCATATTTAAGTGAAAATAGGACAAATGTCAAAACAAAATACAGTATCCAAACCAACATCATTAAACCAGATTTTAAATGTTTTTCACCTTAAATTATGATAAATGTTAATACAATTTTACAGAAGGGGGCCCCGAGTTGTTGTTTTTGGGGATCGCGGCCTGAAAAGCCCTATAGAACAGTGGTTCTCACCTGGTATGGCACCGTGTCCCACCATCACCCCATGACAAGCTGCGACCCAAATAGGCATTTCATTTGTAATATATATAGCACAATACTGTATTAACCCACAACGTATTGTTGAATAAGCTTTAATTAAGCTGAAATCATGATAAAATCAACCTGATAGCAGTCGTTTTAACAGATTCTGCATGTACACTTTTTCGAAAAATATTGAAAGAAATGTATTCTAAGAAAGGCTCGTGACCTACTAAAAATGGTTCCGTGACCCACTTATGGGTCCCGACCCACCAGTTGAAACCACTGCCCTAGAAAACAAAATGTCCGTGTGTGGGGTCTTTTTATCGATACAAATTGCCAAGGCTGTTGTATTTAGATCTTTAAATAAGTTCTGAAATGCATGGGATTCTTGTATTACCAAGAAGTTAAACTTAAATTTCTTATCTAATTGCAATCACAGTATGTGTCTGAAAAATTCCAGTTGTTTTTCCTAAATCATACAGCCCTGTTTAAACCTGAACTAAATTCAAGTTAAGCCAAATGTAAGTAAGGATAAGACCGAATCAAGCCAATTAAACCAACCATTACTGCAACAAGGACCAAAGCATCAATAAGCCATGGCTGAAGATCCAGGACTATGATGCACCATCTTTTGATACAAGCCTATCTTCTTCAATGAAAGTCTCTGTTGTATCACTTTACTTTATCTTGCTGGCATGCTTTGTGATTCACAGTCTTTGTCTTTCTTTTCATTTTGTATCTACATCCCCAAAAAATCTGCCGACAGGGGAGTGCACCCGCTGCTGCTCTGACACTCTCTTCCTTTCATAAATCAAAACCAACTGAGGCGAAATCAGGTTATTACCTTAGCTGTGTATTTTTCTACCCCCTCCGCTCCTCCATTTTTTTTTCCTTTTTTTGCTCAAGGTCTATAAAATTCTTTGAAAAGAAGCAGAGGGCAGTCGGTCAGTGAGGCGAACAGGCAGCGGTGAGGATTTGAAAACGGATTACTGCATAAATAAAAAAGGGGGAGAAAAAAAGTATCCAACATGTGAGGTGGTGTTTTTATGCGAATGTTTTGGAAAGTTTACGGCCAGTTCATCCCAAATTCCCAGCAGTACTGCCACACTCAGTTCAGTTTCATTGATTAATCTGGGCGGTTGTGATCAGATAGTTTGGACATTTGAAGTGATACGTTGAGTAAAGATCCATAAAGCTGTGATTCTGAAAACATTCAACACCAGAACCACTTGAGACAAATATTCACATGTTGAACAAAATGTACAGAAATAATCTCAAACTTATGTCTAAACTTTTAATCAAGATTTGCAAATTTAAATCTATGCAAAGTGGAGGGATGCTTATAGAAGAGATGCTTTCATACCATCTACAGGCCGTCCTCAGAAGTATCACTGGCGTGCAGTGAAGTGTCACTTATCAGCTGTTCTTTCTTCCAAGGCGTGGCCAGTCTGATGGTCCTGACAGGCCCGTCTGATGAGGGCCACATTTGACCACAGGCCATAGTTTGGACACCCCGGGTCCTAATCTATGATCAAAATGGGCATTGACACATTGAGCACACAAAGAAAGAATCAAAGCCTTTGTGTAAATGGCGTCAGGACTGTGCATGAACTACATTAGGTTAGAATCTCAACAACTCAAACAAAACACTTTAACCCACGACTAAACCAGAGTTGCTAAAATATAAGAGTTAAATATAAACCCTAACCCAAGCTAAAACACAAATGAAACCTGAATGTTCAGTCGCTTAACCTGTTTATGAAGAACAACACTTAAATGAGTTTCTAAGAAGAAACAGAAAGAAGGCATGGCAGGTTTATTTGTAGGGCACAAATAAACATTAGAAAATGCAATTAAAATGTAAAAATAATTCCAGTTTCATAAGCACAAAGAGAACTGTTTTCTAAGGTTTTACCGAGAAACTGTTGGGAAGAAAAAAGCAAACTTTTGAGATGAAAAGAACTGTTATGAAATGGTACACCAACAGCAAAGTAACCAAGGTAGATTTTTAAAGGCAAGTATTTGTTAAGTTAGCGGAAACTATGGAAATAGTTGAAGGAGAATCCGTTAAGGAGCAAGGACGCCCGGTAAACAGCGTGTAGCTCATAGTCAAGAGGGGAGACATGATTAAGATGGAGAGATGGTCGTAACTGTGATGGATGATGAGCGGAGTGAATGATGAATGAATGAGTGGACTGTGGGTGGAGGCGCACAGGAAGAGAAAGGTTGTAAACAATATGAATAACCTCATAAGAGAGGCAGAATCGCGGTGGGTGGGAGAGATGGGAGGTGTTCCGGGACAAAAATAAAAAGTGGGAATACCATTAGGCCTAACCTTGAGCAGGTGATGAGATGAAGGGGAATGAGTAACTTTGTGATTTGTGAAAGCACTACTGGGAGTGCACCGGGTGAACTCATAATAGTTTATTTCTCTTCTCACACCATGTTCTTTGGCTTTGCAGATATATTTCAACGGACCAACTAACGGTCTATATCCAAAGTAAATAATGATAAACCCTCATGAGCTGCTTTTTGGACTAAACCAAAATGACTTACTGTTTGGTATCTGTCTTATTATTGATTTTCAAACTGTTCTTCTCTTTGATCAATTCGACAATACGAAAGCCCTGTGTGGCTTATAGATTGAAAATGGAAAAGAATTCAAATTAAAGTGGACAAATACTGAAATGGAAATTTAACGGCGCACTATCAGATCTCTATCAGAAAGTCAGCCTATGTAAGTGCTTCAGCCATTTTTTTGTAGCCAAGTTTTTGTTTGTTCCATTCAAACCCTGCTATATTTTTAGGTATACAGTGTTTTTTCTTCTCCATTTACCAACAAACTTGAAATATGATTTTATGCTTGGAGGCAGATGCTATATTGTGTCTGTTTTCTTTTCATCTTGAAACTTTATTATCAGAGGTGCATGCTGGCCAAGCGGTTAACTCTGTATTTGCTTGGCTTGAGAATTGGGCCTGTGGGCAACGATCTTTGCATGCCCACATTCTCAAAATGTTGGTGAGTTTTAAGTGCCCCTTTTTGTGAGAACGGTTGGTCAGTTTGTCAGCTGCATCTAACAGGCCTAATCCTAAAGTGCTAAAGTTATGCAGCCCACAACAACAGGCAAATAGATGAAATTGGTCGTGCATTTTGACAAAGAGAACAATTAGCGCGATACCAAAGAGCCTTGACCTCTCTCGCTCACCAACGGCTCAACTCTCGTGTCCACCCATAAAACTAATTTATAACCTTTGCCATTAGCTCCCATCTTTTACCGCCGACTTGTGAACAAGGCTCTCAGTGTTCGTGGCCCTCATTGGTCCCTCACCTGTGTAAATGACTGTGCAAACAGCCCGTCCACTGCAGCTTCATGTGGTCTGCTGCTCCCTGCTCAGGACAGGCCCTGCTGCAGAGAAATAAAGTGTTTCCTGTACACTGTGGGAAATAACTGTAACCTAGTGTAATACTTTCCAGATGGTGGGCTCCGGATTTGATCTGCCCGGTCAGTGTGCAAGTTTTACATGACCAGGCATCAGAGTTTAAAGCTTGGAGTTTCAAATTAAAAAGGAGCACTTTTTAGCTTAAGATATTAGTCGACAAGTGCATTAGCATGAGTTAAAGTACACCGTTAATCACAGAAGTGAATACCAAATACCAAATGAAGACCTTTTCTTATGAGTAAGAACACCAGCATCTAGTAAAATCTTGACATAGATGAGATTTCTAATTATGTTCCAGATAAAAAGCAGAGCCACTACACTCAGATATATCGAAACTAGTGCAAGTCAATGTGGGTGTAACATGGACTAGATTATCACAGAGGACTACCTACACATCAAAGATAATAGAGGAAAATACAGTTCTGGCTTGTAGTGTATATCAGATTGATCCTGTTAGAGATTTGTTCAAAGAAAAGACACTATACTTAATTGGTTTCTGTCATATCTGAATAAGCACACTTTGCGATCATCAGGCCAGATTATTTGATGTCTTTTTATAAATGAACTGGTACAATCCTGCCAACCGATGGTGCCATCTAATCTCTTTGACAGCTTATTTCTCAGTTGTTTTCCTGCAGAGATACGCAGGCAGTCTAAATATTCTGCCCAGCATCTTTAAACATACATGAAGACATGAAGATGTGTGGAATTTTATGATGAATATACCGATGACTTGGTGAGAGCTCCTCAAGTTTGACACTGTTGTAATGGTTTAAGATAGTTGTTTTTCTTCCTTGAACTATATATGCAAATTTGTGCATAATTGCTTATATAAAAGACCCATTATCACAAAGGGTGAGGGAAAAAAACATAAAAACTGTGCTGCATATGGAAATGATGTGTAAACTGAAAAGATGCACAACTCAATAAAAAGATAGTTCCTGGAAAATACGACTTCTCATTACAATTGAATGACCCCCATCCCCTCAAAAAAAAAGAGGACTATTATATTTTAACTATAATAAACTTGCCAAGCAGACATAAGAAAAATATCAACACAAAGTCTAAGTTATATTATACCATGGTCTGGGTGAATACTCAATTCTGATTGGCTAACTGCCATGCGTTAAAACTGTATAACGCACAGTTAGTCCGGCAACAGTTAAATCAAGTTCTATATCACTCCACTGCAGCTGTTTCCATAGACATGACAAACATTTGATTTGGAACTATTTCAGGTAAAACAGCTTTAAACATAAAAAAGCAAACTGCTGCCCCGGACTTAAAAAAGCAAACAGGCCACAATGAACAGTTTCAGTTTGTGTGACCATGGTATAAGCGGATTAAATAACTGGAGCCGTGCATTAGACCGTTTTAAAAACACTTAACAGAGGAACACCTTGCTCCCTGTCGGCATTTTAACTGTCTAATGTGGTTATTACGTATATTACAATATTTAAACATAAAACCAAAAACAACAATAGGGAGTGTGCCATGTTTTTGATATGTAAATGGAAATGTCCTCCACCTCTGAGGAGACTGAGGTCCTTCGGAGTGAGCAGGCTCTGCTCAGAACTTTTATGACTCTGTGGTAGCCTCTGCTATCCACTACACTGCCGTGTGCTGGGCCAACGAACAGACTGAACAAGCTGGTCAGGAGGGCCAGCTCCGTCCTGGGCTGCCCCCTGGACTCTGTGGAGGAGGTGAGGGATAGGAAGGTATTAGCCAAGTTCACTTCCATCATGGACAACACCTCCCACCCACTACACGGGACTGTAGAGGAGCTGAGCAGCTCTTTCAGTGGGAAACTGAGGCACCCTCAGTGCAAGAAGAAGCGCTACTGCAAAACCTTCATCCCCACTGCTGTTAGACTGTACAACAAGACTGTAAAGTAACATGTGCAATAATCCCTTTGCAGAATACATGCAATAATCCCTGTATTTACATCACTTACCTGCGTCACTTTATCAACCACTTGCACTATGATTGTAAACTGCACTGCTAACACTGACTATAACATTTTTTGTTATAGTCTGTTTACTTAAAAGTACACTGGTAACATGTTGGACTATACTGTTGCCATCAGTACAAAACATGCTCCTAATGTGCAGCTCAACACAGAAAATGCTATTACTGTAGTGGGTAAGCAAAGAATGGATTTGGATAAGAACCTAACCTTTTTAAATCTCAAATTCTGCTGACTTTGGTTGACATCTCCATGGAGACAAGCTGGAGACGTACCCACTCCTGGTAAAGTTACAATGATGTCTTAGGAGAGCTGAGCCGCTCACAGCAAAAGCACATGTTTGTACATTTCTGAGGTATTTTTCAATTATGAAAATATCTGTCATAAAATAAATGCTTGTATTTCAATTTTATGTATTGGGTAAAATTCTACGCGGTGTGGCTTTAATTATTTACTGTTTATACTTTTTGTCCCCACAAAGTTCTTGGTAGTCACTGTACATAAGATACCACTATTTACTATTTAATTGTTTTTTTCTCTCACATTTCCTGCCTATTTGCACACCCTGAGTGTTTCTAAGTAAATTTCTCCATTGTGAGATCAATAAAGGCTATCTTATCTTAACTTATCTTGTCTTATAGCGTTCCTTCAGGTCAACTCTTAACTCTGTGTTATATGTTTTATGTCGCACGTTTGCACCAAGAAAAATTCCTAGTTTGTGAACCTGTTCTCAAACCATGGCAATAAAACCTATTCTGATTCTGATTCTGATTCCAAACTCTAAAATCCCCCGATATAAGTGCAGATGCCGTCTTTCCCTTCCATTGTTGTAAGCTACTGTTGTTGTTGAGCTGAGAAATCTGCTTAATTGGTTTGAGTTCTCTCACAAGGCAACTTCTAATTCTACAGCCTGACCTTGCCCGAGTCTGTGTGTGAGATAAAGAATCCTTGTAGCCGGAGTGCAGACATGTCCAGGCTAATCCAGGCCAAAACACACACAAGTGCTGGGTTTCCATGACCTCAGCCCGCTGCTGTTCAAACAGAGGCACAGATGCATCAACACATGCATACACACAGCCTTCTTATTGTTCCTTTGTGCCATTGTATTCCCCATTTGTGCCTTTTTTCTCCCTTTCATGTCGGTCTCCTGCCACTGCTGCCTGCCTCCTCTCATTCCGTCTTCAATGATTTGTCAATTACCATTTAGCTCATTGTTAACACACAGTGGAAAAGTGAATACCGCTGGAGTTCTGTCATCCGCCAAACAATTACATCAATTAGCTCATATTTAAATGCTTTCCCGAGACGATCACCTTGGCTATTAACAGTCCAAATGAAATGACAACCGGCCAATTAATCTCGGTCTAATTGCGCAGCAGGTACAGTCAATCACATTCTGTTCCGTGCCTCTCTGCGCCGGTGTCATACAGTATACTTAGTCAGTCAGTCAAACATAAGCTCGCCTTGCCTTCTTCTTCCCACTCCTCCAGAGACACAGCTGAATTCCAATGTGTTGACATCAGGGCCCCGCCGCGAGTCAGCACTTTAGAGCACGGCGCAGTATGAACTCTCAACCAGAACTCGAGGGAAAGCAAATGAGAGACCAGGGTGACGAAAACGGGCTCAGTCAATCGATGCAACATTATCATTCTTGGAAATGCAAGGGGGAAAGTTTCATAAGCACATTTATTTTTTTTACAGAGAAACTTCACTATCAGCAAGAAAACGTATAACTCCGCTTTTAAGGCGGAACGAGGTGCCTGCGTTGTCTTCCGTGGGGTTTTCTCTCAATTCCACTTTGTGAGTCAAATTGAAATCAGTCTACGCCCCATGGGTACCTGTGCACACAAATGTTCTGGATAGACTGGAGACAGAAACCTTGCTTAATCCAATCTACATTGTATTAAACAAAATTGTAGAGTTTGGGATTGAGTCATCAAAACCGCAAAGATATTTGTGATTCCTGGCACATTCTGTAATAATAAACCAATAAAGAGTTTAAAACATATTTCCTGTAGTGATGCAGCAGCTAACAAAGTTGCCGCGCAGCTTTTTTCTATAAACTTTTTCATGTTTTTAGATAAAGTCATGGACAGTGGTTGATACTATACCCCCTAACATGGCAGTTGCATTTATAGCAACAAACCCTGAACTTTATTATTTTGTAATATGCAATACTTCGCTGTTCTATGGCGCTTGACATAAGTAAGCTACAGAAAGCCTATAATGTTTTGTTACTGGTGTCCTGGTGGCACCCATTTTCTACTTAGTCATCATTTTCTTTTCCACAAATGGCCTAGCAGCCTCTCAGATGTGGTATCATTAAAAGTGGAGCAACTTTTATTGTCTGAATGTGCTTTTAATACAAATTAAATTCCTTCTGAACCATGAAAATGCGACGAGATGAAAAGGAAGGATGACTGCCACACAGTATCATGATATAAAATACAGTTTGTCAAAAGTTATTTTCCCTTAGTAATGTTTGTAATTGATCTTCAGCTGATCTGCTCTGTGTCTTATTCCAATTCTCACCACTAATTGGGAATGAAACTTGGCTGCCATTGACTTGTGTGCAGGATCCGAACACACCCAGCTATTATAAAACCAATGTGGTCTGTGCATAGCCACTTAAATCAGAGGGTGGAGCGTCAGTGGAGTTTGCAACTGTTTCTCCCAGTTGCTGCAAATTCTTGGCCGTGCCACTTAGTGCTCTTGGCCTGTCATGAAATCTCTCTTCCACTAGTTTGATGAATAGATAAGTGTGTTGTTTCTCAAGCTATTTCACATGCCGTTTCTAAATATCTGCCTTAAAGTCTTCTCCTAGCACCTCCCCTTTCAGGCCACAATAAGACCCAGAATGAACTTTTGACAGCTTGCTTTATTGCTTGTGTTACAGTGAATGCCTTTGTAAAGCTGATGCTGTAATGCCTGCTGGGATTGCAGCTCTTTTCCCTCTTTATGATAGTTTCTTGCACTTCTCCAGCGCTGATAGCATACGCAGTGAACACAGATGTGATGTGTGAGAACGAGGAGGGTGTTGTTTGTGGCTTTATCATACAAAGCAGCTCTACTGTTTGTTTGGCATTTCTACTGGCTGCAGTCCACTCTACTAAACCCATGGGAGTTTGTGGATCAGCATCTTCTCAAAAAGCTCTTGGGCGTCATTCAAAGCGTATGGTCTGTGCAACAAGGGGCATTGGGTGCATTAGGGTCATTATTTTTATGTGGCTGTTTTTTCCCAAAATGTTTTCTCCATCTTTGGTTTATAATAGGTGTTGGCAAGAAAAAGTATAGCAAGACAAAGTGTAGTTTGAGAGAGCTTGTCAACGCCAAGATTTCAGAACTAGGCTATAGGCCGAGGTCTGAAATCACAAAAGACAGTGATCCTACTGAAGACCTTGAGGCTGTCCCCATTCTCTTATAGTTAGCACTGAATTGTGTTGGAACCTGATGCGACAGCTTTGTAACATGAATAGTAAGTACATTTATTCTGTTTTCCTTGATCACAATAATTATTTTATTGTGAAGAAGTATAAAGGAGTTAAATTGGTTTTATATTTAAACAGGAAGTAAGTTATTGCTTTTTGCTAACTGCGATAAAGTGAAATTAATCTGTACAACACAACTTTGCAGATTGTCAAACGAATTGTCTGGTCTGTGAGGTTAGTTTGTCTTACAGATGAATTCAAGACGATCTTGGCCTGTGCTTGTACTAACAAGCTCTATGCCCATGCAAGCAAGTGGCGGTAAGTAACTCATGCTTCATGATTTTGATAGGAGAATATTATTGGAAAATGGAAATTAGGCATTGTTCCTTTCCAGGTAATAAGCACAAGGCATCTGACGACCTGTGGAAAGGCTACATGGCATTCTTTGGACATTTGTTAACCTTACCTCTGTTATGATCTTGTACCAGAGCACCCAAGAAATCAGGTATGACAGTCTAAGCCATAAATCACTCCTAGTGTGAAAGTTAGTGATTTGCTGTGATTATAAGGCCATAGCCTATTATGTCCATGTAAAACTGCCAAAAAATGTGGTCTGAATTGAAATAACATCTGCAGATTTATATATATACAAGATGGATAAGCTCTAATATTGTGCCAATTCATAGCTTTATTGTTAAATGGCTAAATTGAATAATGTTACTGTATGTTGCTACTGTACTTTCTTCCTGAACTTCGAGTTTGTAAATAATTCATATTTACCCTATATAGTGGGTGTGCTACATTGAAATTCCCAGAGCCTTTATCTAAGCCACTGACAGACCATTGCTGGTATTGCATACATACTAAATAGTTTTGCATCCACCTGGAATGACAGCTGAACTCGCCAAAAATCTACATTTAAATTCAAAAAACACCCAGAGGCATATATTGTCATATCTAGTGATTCCAACTGCGCGATGCGATTTGACAGCTTGGTGACCCTAAAACATCATGGCTGACACCCACCAGCCCTACCTCACACCGTCACAAACTGCAAGGGGAGTGAGTTCATTGTCAAACAAGAAAAACTTTCCTCAGCTGAAGAATGCAACTTCTGTCATCAACTGCAAAGGCGCTTAAGGATTCACTGTATCCGTATTTGTTCTTCTTTGCATATACCACAGTTATTTTATTTACAGTAATTGGTTGTATATGTAGCAACTTCTGAAGCATACGTACATTAATAGCAACAATGACTAATGCAGTGGTTCCCAACCCAGGAGACTGTGTTGCAGGGGGCCCGGGAGCTTTGTCAGTATGAGCAAATTAAACGATCAAAACTACATACTTGGTTTGACAGTTCGATATATAGCTGCCATTGTATTCTCATCAGTTACTGTGGGAAGAGAGTGTTTGTCTCAGCAGTCTGTATTAGTGCTAATGTTTTGAATACTGCCTCCACGTATCTTCGTGAATGGCATTTTAGTTCGCAGCGTTTCTGGATACTTTTAGGAATGTTCTCAGTCCCGTGTGAGTTCATTTCTGTAACATATGCACAAGGTGTATATATTGTCACAGGAGCATTACATTGGTTAAATATTTGGGTCCGTATTGTTTAACTCTCATTGTGCGTGCTTGGATAGTGAGCGCTCATGAAGGGCTTTTAGAAACTGAATGCTATGATTCCCACCAGCTTTGTTGTTGACTCGCTCGACAGTCTCAGTCAGTAGCTTGAAATACAGTTCTTCAAGAGCTTGTTCAAGTCACAACAATGACGCAATAGGTAAAATCAGTGTTTTCTGTTCATAACACTGCACATTTTCTTACGAACCACTTTGGAAGAATCCTATCAAGAAATAGTATGGAGATATATTTAGTGGCAAATCTGCATAACATACAGTATATGGCTTTGTAATGGGCACATACAACTATTGAAAGTTGTAAAACATTGTATTACATCACCACAGACCAAACGGCAACTCATTTTGAACGTTGTGCGAGTCTGAGTTCATGTGTTTGGCTTTTTATAAGTTATTTATTTACTTTTTCCGCAACTAAACAATGAGGTTGAACTTACTTCTCGATCTCTGTTTTCACTAAACTGCAATAACACCGACACCATATCCTATATCCATCTCATTGCACAGGGTCTCTTCTCATCTTATTGTCTGTGTCCCCACTTTCTCTGCACCTCCACAGATGATTACATAAATAATTTACAGCATGTAAATCCTCGGCAGCTGCTGGCTGGTGCCCTGCCTGTTCCTCTCTCTTTTCACTTTCAGGTTAACACCAGAGATTTTTTTCTCTCCCTGAACCTTGTCGCGTCTGCTCGCCTCTCTTCCTGCCGCTGTGCCCGGGGTTAAGCTCTCTTTCTTTCTCCTGCCTTTCTCTTAATTACACCGCGCTCCACTCCAGCCCCATGTCTTCTCATGGGCTTGTGTGTTCTTATGTAAGGGCAGATGCGACCAGACCTTGCTGTAATGATAAGCTAGCACCTCTATTGTTATGCTGCATAGCTGTTTGTTTTATGTAATGCTGCTTTCTCTTCTCCATAACAAGTATAACAATATAGCAAACCTGTTATTCTAAGGACATTCCCACAAGACAATTCCTAGCAGCACAAGTAAGCCTGCATCCTATTTATTATAGTTGCTTTTTCACTTCAGGATCTGTGTAAGGAGTCATTCTGATTACAGCTCTTCTGCAGAAGTTCCTCAGGTGCAAATTATCATTTTTCCACCTTGTACATATTCTCAAACCTGTTCAACTATTTTTCTATTCTTCCTCTGTACCTTCAATCAGGCTTGCTATAAAGCATATTTTCATACGGAAGAAGTAATTTTTATGTTGAAAAGAGAGGGAAGAATTAGCACTTCCACACAAGAAAATCCCAATGAATAGGAGGTCATTCAAAAATCGTATAAAGAGAAACCATTACCTAGCGCTGCTAAATAATTTTTCTTTCCCATTCACTTCCCATTGTTGGAAGCCAAGGTTGATCCAGTATTACGACTAATCGAACTTGAAAGGGTAGCAGTCATGTTAAAGTACATTTTAATTGTGATAAGAAATGTGCTTTCATGCTTAAACTCTTCTTCCCTTTTCGTCTGGACAGAACCCATAAATATTGAGGGATTTTTTCACTCGCAATTAAAATTAGAATTGGTCACATTTTTCACTGTCAGCAATTTCCGTTGCACACTGACATGTGTGGGCCACACACACTGAAGTGTACAGAGCCATGGATACAAGCTGCACCGTGCATGTCGAGGAGAATGGGTAACAGGAGCACATTAGCTCCTTTAAATTACACTATAGCAAATACAGAAATAGAGATGGGAGATATAACTATAAAATGTAATCGTGATAGATCAAATTGTAATCTCTCAATCATTTCATGATTCAGTGCTTTTCTGGTCGATGCAGCTGTGCTCAAACACAAGACATACTTTTTCATTTTATCTTTTATTAAGGAAAATACATATCAGACAATAAAAAAGATAAACAAACTGTTTACTTACTCACCCAGTCCTCCTCTATGTGAATGACAATTACAGTGGGGGAAAAAGTATTTAGTTTAATTATGGTATAAAATAAGTATTTGGTCAATAACAAAAGTTCTTTGTTTTATACTCTTTGTTGGCAATGACAGAGGTCAAACGTTTTCTGTAAGTCTTCACAAGGTTTTCACACACTGTTGCTGGTATTTTGGCCCATTCCTCCATGCAGATCTCCTCTAGAGTATGTTTTGGGGCAGGCGCTGGGCAACACGGACTTTCAACTCCCTCCAAAGATTTTCTTTGGGGTTGAGATCTGGAGACTGGCTTGGCAAGGCAAGGCAAGGCAAGTTTATTTGTAGAGCACAATTCATACACAAGGCAATTCAAAGTGCTTCACAGTTGCAGAAAAAATTACAAAAAAACAGATAAAATCAATCAATAAAACATCAACATAAAGTTAATCAATTACAGTAAAAGGCAAGAGTGCAGATAAAATACTTTCAGTTTTCATATGCACGGGTAAAAAGAGCTGTTTTCAGCCTCATTTTCAGAGTTGAGGCCTGTCTCACATCCTCATGAAGACTGTTCCAGATTTTAGCTGCATGAAACTGAAACGCAGCCTCACCGTGTTTATTATTGACTCTGGGAACCACCAGGAGACCCCTCCCTGAAGTTCTCAGGGCCCGAGATGGTTCATACGGCTCTAACATGTCAGAGATGTACTTTGGTGCTAAACCATGAAAAGACTTGTACACAAGCAGAGCTGTTTTAAATTCTATTCTCTGAGTGACAGGAAGCCAGTGCAGAGACCGGAGCACTGGACTAATGTGGTCGTATTTCCTGTTTTTTGTTAGGACTCGAGCAGCAGCGTTCTGGATGTACTGCAGCTCTAACAGCTCGTTTAGAAAGGCCAGTGAGCAGGCCGTTACAGTAGTCTAACCTGCTGGAGACAAATGCATGGATGAGTCTCTCTAAGTCTGGTTTTGACACTATTCCTCTGATCTTAGCAATGTTCTTCAGATGGTAAAAAGCTGATGATGTTATTGCTTTGATGTGGCTGTTTAAGTTCAGGTCTGAGTCCATGATTACTCCTAGATTTCTAACCTGATTTTTTGGTTTCAGAGCGAGAGACTCAAGGTGACTGATAACACTTTGTCTTTGTGTCTGTGGGCCAAAGACAATGATCTCAGTTTTGTCTGAATTTAGTTGGAGAAAGTTGTTTTGCATCCACAAACTGATCTGTTCGATGCAGTGACAGAGTGTATCTACAGGCCCATGTTCACCTGCCGTCAGTGACACGTAGATCTGAGTGTCATCTGCGTAGTTGTGGTACGACACATTGTTGCTGTTTATTAGCTGACCCAATGGAAGCATGTACAAGTTGAATAAGAGGGGACCCAAGATTGACCCCTGGGGGACTCCACAGGTCATGGAAATTTTGTCCTATCCTCTTGGCCACTCCAAGACCTTGAAATGCTTCTTACGAAGCCACTTCTTCGTTGCCCGGGCGGTGTGTTTGGATCATTGTCATGCTGAAAGACCCAGCCACGTTTAATTTTCAATGCCCTTGCTGATGGAAGGAGGTTTTCACTCAAAATCTCACGATACATGGCCCTATTCATTCTTTCCTTTACATGGATCAGTCGTCCTGGTCCCTTTGCAGAAAAACAGCCCCACAGCATGATGTTTCCACCGCCATGCTTCACAGTAGGTATGGTGTTCTTTAGATGCAACTCAGCATTCGTTCTCCTCCAAACACGACGAGTTGAGTTTTTACCAAAAAGTTCCATTTTGGTTTCATCTGACCATATGACATTCTCCCAGTCCTCTTCTGGATCATCCAGATGCTCTCTAGCAAACTTCAGACGGGCCTGGACATGTACTGGCTTAAGCAGGGGGACTTGTCTGGCACTGCAGGAATTGAGTCCCTGGCGGCGTAGTGTGTTACTGACGGTAGCCTTTGTTACTTTGGTCCCAGGTCTCTGCAGGTCATTCACTAGGTCCCCCGTGTGGTTCTGGGATTTTTGCTCACCGTTCTTGTGATCATTTTGACCCCCCGGGGTGAGATCTTGCGTGGAGCCCCAGATCGAAGGAGATTATCAGTGGTCTTGTATGTCTTCCACAGAGCCGTTTTTTCCTATATGCAAACTACGCAAGTTGCGTAGGGCCCCCGCAGCCGCAAGGGCCCCGCATCTCGGTCAAATGAGGGTGTTGTTTTGCTGATTAATAAACGCGTTGTGACGGCCACAGGCTCTGACAGCGCTCACTCCCTCTCCGCCTACTTTGCCACATAAAACACTAAAATGGAGCAGCGTAGCTACTGCCTGAAGTGGATGAGTAGGAGAGGCCTACCGCCTTCCACCTGTCACTGCCAACGTGTGAGTGCCTCTCCACTCGCGTCCCCACTCTGTTTCTGCTCGCCTTGCGCGCGGCTTTCTCCCGCATGATCTCCCGTTTCCTGCGCGCTGCTCGTCTCATGTTTTCTCTGCTCAGACTCGGGGCTGCATTGGCCACACACTCATTTAAATGGTCTTATTGTCTCTAGCAGAATATCATGACAGAAGTTTGGCGAGTAGAAGAGAGAAAAAACGTTGTAGGTACCGTATTTGTCTCAAAGGGGCGTTGAATCCACACGGTTCTCATGAGCGCAGTTACTTTCAGTAACTCTAGTTCTCTGAATGTGCTTGGTGTAAAACGAATTACTGTTAGGCTTATTCTAAGTGGTAAGACAGAAATAACTGTCAGGAGCAGGTGTAAGTTTTAAATCAGGGACCAGAGGTGACGGAATGTGACCATTTAACATTTAAAAAAATGGGGGAATATAGACCAGTGTCTTCCTAAAGCCCAGTCTGACAGTGGCAAATGGTCAGTGGTTCTCACACACTGGGGCAGGGCCTGAATTGAGGGCATTATGTTCCCCTTCCACCCTGCACTACTGCATGTAACTGTTCGTGACCGTACATGGGTTCACTGTTCGTCGAATAGCCTTGGGATGTGTACTGTAGGGCCCCCGAGTGGATTTTTGCTTAGGGCCTCAGAAGGGCCAGCATCGCTCTGGTCTTCCATTTTCTAATAATTGCTTCCACAGTTGATTTCTTCACACCAAGCTGCTTACCAATTGCAGATTCAGTCCTCCCAGCCTGGTGCAGGTCTACAATGTTGTTTCTAGTGTCTTTCGACAGCTCTTTGGTCTTGAGTTTGGAGTGTGACTGTTTGAGGTTGTGGACAGGTGTCTTTTATACTGATAACAAGTTCAACCAGGGGCCATTAATACAGGTAATGAGTGGAGGACAGAGGAGCCTCTTAAAGAAGAAGTTACAGGTCTGTGAGAGCCAGAAATCTTGCTTGTTTGTAGTTGACCAAATACTTATTTTCCACCATAATTTGCAAATGAATTCATTAAAAATCAGACAATGTGATTTTCTGGATTTTTTTTTCTCATTCTGTCTCTCATAGTTGAGGTATACTGTACCTATGATGAAAATTGCAGGCCTCTCTCATCTTTTTAAGTGGGAGAACTTGCACAATTGTTGGCTGACTAAATACTTTTTTCCCCACTGTAAGTGGGAATTCTCAGAAGAAGAAGTAAGCTCTTAAGAGCAATATAAAGTAAACTGGTCAAATCATAATCAGAATCTTGGCTCATAGGAAAACATATTTCCCCCATTATATAATTTTCTATATGGATAAAATAAGTCATACGTTTGTGTTTGGGATCAGGTAAACACTGATCCCAAAGGTAAGATGTATCACTGTTGGCCCCTCAGGCTGTCCTTTTATATGTATGCCTCCATTGTAGAAATACTGTACTGCCTCATTTCCTTTTCCATTCATTTCTTTCTCTACATTAGGGGAAGTCTGTCTTATTTGATTCATTGTATTGCTTTAATTTGTCACAGCTCACAATGAGATTTTTTCCCCAATGTAATTTATATATAGTTTAGCAGGCGAATAGAGTGATGTATTGTTTTGAGACTGGGAAACATACACGTATGTATTTGGATGTAATGAAGCAGAAAGATGTGATACTGTTGAGAATAGACACAGATATTGCATTTAATAAGAATACCATGACCTGTTGTCTTCATGGTATAATATTATGATATTGTTGAAGGAAAATGACTTTTATGTTTAGGCCAACATTTATACTTCATACTAAAGTTTTTAATAGATTTGAATTATAAATATATACTTTATGTATTTTATTTTTAATATGAATACCATGTCATCATCGAGGATACTGCACTGAAGTCACTCATTGCTGCAGTGCTGTATGCCTGAATATTACATATAGTCTTAAAACATCGAAGCTGATTAACTCAACAGCACTTGCTTCTGAGCTGTGGAAATACAGATACTGTGGTTAGTCTTCAATCCATCTCACCTTAAACTCACCTCACCTGAATGCTTTGCTCACAGTAGCCCGTCTCAATATCGACTATTGGCTGACATTGCCTCGAAGGCCCACATATGTTTACCTGAGTGTGTTTGCGCGCTTGTTGTCATGCTTGGTGAGCTATGGCCTGTTTAGTGTGTGAGTGTGCATACTCTTGAGCGGGGATGGCCTCATTACCCAGGTGTTTACCCCCAACCACAGGAAGCACTTGTCACTGACGACTGTCTGCCGGAAAACTCTGCCTCAGGGAAGGAAGAGGAAGAGGGAGAGAAGCATGAATCACACTGTATCTGTTGACCTACACACTCGCCCTACTGTCTTCGCAGCCTACATAGCCAACCTGCCTACCCTCCTATACATAGCTCGGATTGATATTTTTGCTCTCCTCTAATTGCGACCGCTTACATGTCTGCGCGGTTGTGCCAGTCAAGCGCTTCCAATGGCAGGTCACCGAGTTTATCCACTGTGCAGTGAGAGAAGGAGGGCGGAGGAACGAGAGGGAAAGAGAGAGAGAGAGAGAAGAGGAGAGGAGGCATACAAGCTGTTGACAGGGATTTATGAGCTGATAGTGTCAGACTGCAAGCACAACAACAGTCTCCCTGTCTCGGCCTGTCTGGTCATAGGGAGAGACAGAGACTGACAGAGAGAATGCAAGGCTGAGGGTTAGAAGGAGAAGTGAAGCAGCAAAATAAGTTCTGAGGGAAAGGCAAGGGAATACAGTGAGTAAGCCGTACATAGTAAGTACAGTGGGCTCAAGGTTTTCACAGTATTACTTATTATGTAGGAGTCTGACACAAAATCATATACATTTCTTCACTGTCAGTATGAATTCTCTAATGAAATGCCTACAATAACACACTAGACATTTGAATTTCATTGTGTTCAAGTTTTAAGATCCGGCAACTGCGGACCAATTCCCCTACACTCAGTCACAGTTCTGTTTTTGAACAGTTTAACTCTAGTAAATCCAGTCATTGTCCACCATATAGCAAGGTACAGTCGTCTAAATAAACGTACATTTTAAGAATAATAATTGAATTTCCAGTGTCATTCTAATGAATATTTCCTGAAAAACTCTTTGTGCAGTCTTGGAAGGCACCCTATTTTTAACTACCTTGCCATGTCATATTTAACAGGGGACTCGCGTGAATTTCATGGTGGCTTCAGTGTTTTGATCCCCATGAGAAGCAAACCACAGGCGCAGACCATAAGCTATTGTTGGCCACGCCGACGTGAACGGCACTGTCAACAACACTTCTCGGATTGCACGGGCATGACTTAGTTAGCACATTGCATAGGCGTTTGCTAAATAAAAAGAGTAGGGCTATTACATGTCTCTTAGTTCATTTTCGACAATTGCTCTTTGTAAAGCGCGTACAGATGTGAGTCACGGCCGGTATTTTCCCTGTCAGATGACACACTGATAGACTGTCTCACTGCATGACGCATTCAAGGTGCGTCTGCTTTTCTCTCCTCTCTCGCCAAATTCGCACGATCACTTCCACTTCGCTGCTGATGACTTTATTTTGTGTGCATCTTTTCTTTTTTTGTGTGTTAAGGCGACGACGCATCTTCCGACCTCTTTTGCAGACTTTTAAATATTGCATAATGGCACCTAAAACAGCGCGGCCTGTAAAGTGTTATGATCGTCATAATAACAGTGATCCAGATGTGAAGTCTGCCAGGCTGAGAGACAGACTGCCTGACAGGGCCCAGCACACATACCCCCTGGGAATAATACAGACTATAGACCAGACAAGTGATTTATATGTCAGATCCTGTTTAATGATATAGTATTAAAGAGTGCTGATTTACGAGCTCTTTCATTTCACATAGACACTCCAAGCTCAGGGCAAAGCTTAACACGCTGAGTATAGATCTAACGGTAACTGGCTTCAGAAATGCTAAAATTATAGTGCAAGGACATTTTTTATGCATTTCCTTAATACGGTTTGGTAAGGTGTTCGCGCGCGGCACTTCAAGTTCACCTTATATCTTTCTGGCATAAATGAGTTCCTTGTTCCAGTCAAGTGAACATTGCCAGTTTATTATCAAGTTATAATGGAAGTGGCCCTAAAACAGCCATATGAGCTGGCCTTCATGATCATGAATCATGTAGTATAGGCGCAGCACTCACAGCCCAACTCAACACATGAGTGAGTTTGGTGGAAGGTGTTGCGTAGAGTTTGTGGGCATTTACATTTTAATTTGGATTTTAATGCAGAGGTCCTCAAACGCATATCAATCAATACATACAGGACATCAGCCCAGACACATTACAGTATGAAATATATATTAAAGCTTATTTGTATGGCTTTTTTGCATTGTTTACTGTTTTTCAAGTGCAAATAACAGGTTTTCATCACATTTTAATTTCTTGCTTTGAGCAGTGATGTGGATTAACACATGAACACTGTTACCTGTTACACTGAACCTGTTACTACTGCTTTTACTATTTGTTGTATATATATATATATATATTAAAAAAAATAACGTAAGGTTGAGGCATTTACTGTTAATATGGAAATAAAAAGTACTAAATAAAAGGCAATACCAAATAACAGCTCCCAAAACCTTAGGTACGCATTGTTAACATTTTTAGACAGATATGTGATATTGCCAACCTGCTGTACATCTGCCACAATAGCATATGAGTGTAGTCCTGTGTCTGATATGGAGTAACGGCTACAACTGTTAGCAGTAGAGGAGTAGCAGGATGTGTACTCATACAATATGCAAACCTCTGAGGAGATATAAACCTATGTTTTAGGGCTCTCATGTGACAACATATGTATTGTGATTCACTTTTATTACAGTAGCATGGATTATTAAAGGACACAACGGTGGCTGGTAAAAAATCTAAGCAATATTATGGAACAGTGGTTCTCTAACACGTGTGCAGACGACTGTCTAGAGAAAATAAAGGAGAAGTAGTGTCTTTTTTTTACTGCTGCATTTTTTTGTAACATTCAGACAGTATAACTTTCTGTGTTTTTCTCTGTAGACATGCAGACACAAGGAGTTTGCATGTTCTCCTTGTGTCTGCGTAGGTTTCCTCCGGATACTCCGGTTTCCCTACCACTAACAATATGTACAATAGGTTCCCCTCTGGGGCCAGGACTCCCCTGTAAGAGATTCTTAATCTCAGTGGGACTTTCCTGGTTAAATAAAGGTAAAATAAAATAAAAAAATAAAATAACATAAATTGTGAACAGATGTGAATATAACTTTTATGGTGTGAGTTATTGTGCATAAAACATAATTCCATCCTAGTAACTATGGGTCTTCGGTGGAGACACTCTGCCAGTCAGTCCTGACCGAGAGAAAGTGAGAACCTCCTTTCTCACATTCGTTCAACATGACCATTTATCAATACTAATTTGTCCGGAGTTAAAGCTCTTTGAGCACCTAATGTAGGTGGATGAGCGCTGTATGGGCAGCACAGTGGCACAGTGGCACAGCGGCTTCACAGCTTGAAGGTCCCGGGTTCAATACCCGGGTTTGGGCCTTTCTGTGTGGATTTTACATGTTCTCCTCGTGTCTGTGTAGGTTTCCTCTTAGGATTCCGCTACCACTAAAAACATGTACAATAGGCCATGTACAATAGTGAGTGGTTGGTGGTGGGGATGCTTTTCCTGTTTGTACCAAATCTGAACTTGTCTTCCTTTCATGATGGATGCATTTTATTATATTTACCTCTTTGCGTTTTGTTATTGTTGTTTTTCTTATTATTCCCTTGTTCTATAAATCGAGCATGGCACTTTGGCCAACTATAATGTTTTTACAGTGCTTTTTAAATACTCTTGGTATGGTGTGATTTGACAGTAGTGGCATTACAATTTTAAAATTGTATGTCCTGAGACACAAGTGGACAGAACTGGTACTTACCCATATTTTCAGTGTGCTTGCACAAAGTAGTACACCTTTCACTTAAAGTAAACATCACACAAAAAAACTGGGATTGTATTTATTTATTGTTAAGTATAATTAATATTATTGTGTAGTATTTACTCTGGTGAAATAGGTGCAGGGATAAGTGGGAGAGGATTCCTGAGGAAGTCCTTGATTAGCTGACTGTTTAATAACATATCTATATACCTTCGCTTCGATGTAGCGCGGACATTTTGCTGATCACTTGTTATCACGTTTCCATTTTTCTTCTTTGAGACTGGGAGAATAAAACTGACAAGTGGTGTAACCCAGAGCAAGGTTAGACTTAACACAGGCCTGCTGGGAGTTGTGAGGCAGCTCCTTATCTGTCTCTCCCTATCTGTGTTTGTGGCTACCAGCCCCGGCTACAGTGGTCAGACAGGGCCCCCTAACTTTTCTATGGACATTTTTATCACACTTCCTCCCCTTACGCTGTGGGCTCCTACTCAGCCCAGCAGACAGGAAAATCAAAGACTCTGGAAAATGCCATTGCCTTTCTAAATTGTACATCGCACAGTATCGCGTACATGGCCGTATGATGAATAACCTGAAAGTCTCACTAGCAAATGCAAAACAGGAAGGAGGGCTAAGCAAGTTCCCATTAGCGGAGACCATAACTGTCTGAATTACACGTCAAGCTGATTGAGTGTTAGTTACCATGACCTTCTGCATTTTAAACTGTGAGCAATCCAATGTATTAGTTCATTAGGATGAGATGGAAGTGAATCCTATTAAATAAAGTATGTAATAAATATTGTGTGATTCAAGTGATTTTCGCTGGCATTGCACGATATGGGTCTAAATGTGCAAGGTAATATGATTAATGTGGTATCATAAAAGTGTTTTGTCTTACTTACCTCCCGAGACATAAAACACATCAAGGCCAGAGTGCTTCAGGTCTTTGTTCTATGTTAACTTTAAGCTGCACTAAAGTAACAAAATATATTTTTTAATAAATTGAACATAATTGGTCGCTTGTTACTTGTTCATTACAGTGATGCGAGGTTTTTAAAATGTCCTGCACAGCATCATTGGGAAACCATATAGTGTTGCATCTCATGGCAGATCTATAGACACTTTTATTTATCTGTCAAGATGGGTAATCTCATAAAATTATAATGTGGCCCAGGGGACTTTCCTACCAGCCAGCAATATTGTATTTAAAGTAACATCACAAGAAGTCATCAGCATTATTTTCCAAGCTTGATGCAGATGACACTCAGATTTACATGTCACAGACGCCAGGTGAATATGGGCCTGTAGGTACACTCTGTTTGTGGATGCAAACAACTTTCTCCAACTAAACCCAGACAAAACTGAGATGATTGTTTTTGGCCCACAGTCACAAAGACAAAGTGTTATCAGTCACCTAGAGTTTCTCTCTCTAAAACCAAAAGATCAGGTTAGAAATCTAGGAGTAATCATGGACTCAGACCTGAACTTAAACAGCCACATAGAAGCAATAACATCATCAGCTTTTTACCATCTGAAAAACAAAACAAAGATCAGAGATAGTGTCAAAACCAGACTTGGAGAGACGTATCCATGCATTTGTCTCCAGCAGGTTAAACTACTGTAACTGCTTGCTCACTGTTAGACAGCTGCAGTACATCCAGAACGCTGCTGCTCGAGTCCTGACAAGAACCAGGAAATACAAAAATGTGGTAACACTATAATAATGGTGCATGAGTTCATGCATGATTTTCATGCAAATTATGTAACCTCTTGCATTAGCCAAAACCTTTTAACCTGGTAAAGACCATCTTAGCCCTGAAGAAGAAGCAAGGATTTCTGGATTGTCTCCTCAATTGGAATTTTTGTGTGGAAAAAAATAATTTAAAACTTTTATTACAAATTATTACAAGTATAGCATAACCAAATAAGATCTACAGAGCTTTAGTTGAGGGGACATAATTTGCAAGTTGATTTCTGCCATATAAGTCATGATGTCCATGCATGATCCTCATTATCATGATTTGTTGATTATTTTATTGTCATTTCATTGCCGTTTAGTGAATTCGTGGTATTCTTATGTGATCCTCATGATCAGGATGAATTATTAACACATCCATGAACCAACATGTAATCATATTTGTTCCTGAAAAGTCATTATGTAGTAATGCATGAATGTATCATGAAATCATGCATTAATGCATGCATAAGTTCATGAAAATCATGCATGAACTCATGTATTATTATTATAAAGGTTTACCGAAAATATTAGTCCAGTGCTCTGGTATCTGCACTGGCTTCCTGTCACTTGTGTAAAAGAACATCTCTGACATGTTAAAGCCATATGAACCATATTGGGCCCTGAGAACTTCAGGGAGGAGTCTCCTGGTGTTTCCCAGAGTCAGGACTAAACACGGTGAGGCTGCGTTTCAGTTTCATGCAGCTAAACTCTGGAACAGGGAAAATGCTCCACTGTTGTATACTATAAAACAAAGCAACTCTTTCTTGATCCAAACAATCCATTAATCAATTAATATATTTTTTAAACAAACCAAAACAAAAAACAAAATTGCCTCTTATCTCACATGTGTGCACAGTAGTCAGACAGAAGAGCACCTGCTTTTGTTTTTGTTGATAGTTATTTGCTATCTAGCTTTTACCACGGTGATCCAGCGAGCACTCTGCCTCTTTTTCCTCTAGACTTTTTTTTATGTTTTACGAATCTATTTTTTACTATTTATTTTCTTTTTTTCTCCTTCTTAAGAGTAAACAGAAAAGAAAAAAAGAAAACAAAAACATATAAAAAGCAACAAACCATCCCCTTGTAAGCAGGCAGTTTGGCAAAAAGTTCGACGATGAGCGAAACATTCCAATGTAACTTTAATAATTAATGGTTTATTTAGTCCTGGCTTTTTACAGATCACTCTCATTACAATAACAGATTAGGTAATTACTCTGTTTTCCACACTGCGACTTTATGGGCAAACAGAAAAGGCTTTTTGCCATTAATGCTGTTATTATTTGCTTTTACACAGCACAGAATGAGCTTTGTGTGGAAGCAGTTTTGTTATTTACAACAGTTTATCCCGCTCCAAATTGCCGGAGTGTGCGGTGCGTGGTTCACGTGACTTTGTGCCGATTAGATAAATCTCCCAAAAGAGGACAAGCACAAGAGCATCTACATGTTACGAGAGGATGTTGATGGCGCAATTAGGGAAGGAATATTACGATGATGGCTCTGCTAACGATGTAATCTTTTCTAGAGGTCTTGAAGCAATTACACCATGAAAATGACACGGCACAAGTGTTATGTTCCACTTATTAGCGCCTATAATAGCGAGGGGTACCTATATTGTTTTCTCCCCCGCTATGCACCTCAGCCGTAATGTTGTGTACGCCAGCAGCCGTTAGCGCCACAGGAGGAAGTGTGCAGGAAATGAGATCAGGCCTAAAAAAGAGCTAACGCCTGAACCACCGACCCCAGACCAATAACTGTCACTCACTGCACCTGATGATAACATATGAAAAATACCGCCCCAAACAGGAAGGTCAGAGTAAAATAGAACAGAATGTGGTGATACAGGAAGAGCACACGCTGCACAAAAGCACCGAGGGCCAGAATTGACAGGATGAGACACAAAATGCAGCGCGAGATAGTAGAGAATGGTTGAAATGCCACGAAAGCGATGAAGTTTGGAAACTGCTGCGGAGTCATCGATAACAGTTTGGATTCTTTATGCAGAGATCAGATCATGGGCTGCACAATGTTTTATGTGATTATGTGACTGTATGAATTGCTTAAAGCCACACCGCTAAACATTTCACCCAGTAAATAGAACAAAATACAAGCATTTATTTTATTACAAATATTTGTTATTGTTGAAAAAATACCTAAATAACAAACATATGTGCTTTGCTCGGAGCGGCTCACCTCTCTCTCAAAAAAGTGAAAAAAAATTGACAAAAGCTCGACAAAAAAGCAACAATGAAAAAGAAACAATGAAAAAGAAACAAAAATGCGGCGAAAAAAGTGACGACAAAGTTTTGTAGGTCTTAGCTTTCAAATGAGGAATTACACCGTAACTCTCCAGTCAAGAAGCTTTTAGATTTGGGTAAAGCTGACCTGGAGAAAATGTGCTTGGTTCAGCAGAGGTGGGTAGTAGCCAAAATATTTACTCAAGTAGGAGTAACGTTACTTTAAGATAATTTTACTCAAGTAGAAATAAATGGAAGTGACCCAAATATATACTCAAGCAAGAGTAAAGGAGTACTTGGAGAACATTTACTTGATTAGTGTGAGTAACGAGTAAAGTTTGAGCGTAAAATCTGATTCATGTTACAGGAGTGACAAAGAGAAACAAAACATGAAATAATACTTTCATACCATGGACACATATAAAAAGAAATCATTGTGAAAAATGAAGTAAAAAAAACACAAAATACATCTGTTTTACATGGCAAAATGAAGATTTGTCACAGTGGCATGAGTTACTGTTTTTTTTTTTACTCAAGTGAGAGTACAGATACTTCATTTTAGTTTTACATAAAAGGAAGTAGAAGTAAAAAGGGCTGTAAGAAAAAACAAAAAGTACAGTTACTTCCGAATGTTTCTGCACTCATGCACCTACTTGAGTAAAAACTGAGTATTACCTGCTTCTGCTCCGAAAATCTGATTGTAACTTTGGGTACGTCTCCAGCTCGTCTCCATGGAGACGCCGACTAAAGGGCAGCGAAATATGAGATTTAAATTTTTTTTTTTTAAATGGCTACAGTATGTTTGATTTCATTGTGATAATTTGGTATGCCCTATTTGGATTGCTGTGTAAAGAATGATATAAAGACAATGTGTTGTACAAGAGTCAGAAGTCATCTGTCCTGGGCTGTTTTATTGTTATGGATGGTTATATACTGTACTATTAGAAAAGAACAATTTGTTTAGAAAGAGTGTGTACCCCTGAACTACAATGTCATAGGCACTGTTCATAGCTATCTGTGCTCTTTAGTTTATTTCATTGTTTTCACTTATGTAGAAAAGTTGCATATTTTTAGTTCACACACACATGCATTTCTTTGCTAATAACTTTTGCACGGTTTCAGTGCTCCAGAAAGTGATTTCGACAATTTTGCGCGGAGCTGCAATTCCTGCTAAATCCCCTTGCAAAGATGTTGAAAAAAAAAAAAAAAATGTCTTGATTAATTACTGTGGACAAGAAAAGCAGACTAGCAGAACATAACATCCTCGTGTGTCACAGAAGAAATACAGGATACAGGAAGACGAGATTAAAGACTGTAACGGAACACAACCAGCCAAACTAACTGCAAGACAAATGTAGAAAAAAAAAAAGGGAGAAGAAAAGTCTTAGTGTCTAAATATACCAGCAGGATTGGGCTGGAATTAGCGCTTGTGTATTTGAAACTGTCACTTTGGCCTGCGCACATTCCCTCCGCCATGATGAAAGACACGCTGAGTGACTTCAGTGAGGCAAGCGGGCCTGACAGTTGTGTGCGTGCACGTGTGTGAAGTGAATACGTATAGGCATGCTCAATGGCACAATCTCTTTCATTTGCGTGCTTTCTGAGAGATTGAAAAGGAGCAGATTTTTTTTTTTTAAACTTTATTTATTGAGACAGGAGCAACAGAGAATGATGAAACATTTAGAGCGCCGGCGTTCACCTACCCCCATCGACGAGAGGAGTTTTGATGTGTTACACTTGTTTTGGAGGCAAAATAGACAGAGGCGTCAATAGAATATTTGTTGTCGGCCCGGGTAAAACTTTGTCAGATTCCCTTTCAGACTTTAGCGCAGACATCCAAGAAATTGTCCACCGACACTGTTTCACTCGGCAAAGTAAATAAATCATGAGTATTGCAGCTGTCAGTCAAAATGCAGTTTGTTTTTGTCTCTCCCGGTGTCTCTCTTGCTCTTACAGGACTCAATCATTTTAACACAGACAGTATTATCGGCTGCTGTTAACCATTAGATTAGCCTTGATTTGATTAGACAATTTTGCCTACCTTCAACTGCCCTTCAGCTAGTATATTCCTTTTTATTTTGCCTCCAACAAAACTGTCAACATTTTGTCAAGGGTTATTAAGCTTTCAATCAACCGGAAAGCTTCAACTGAATATGGATTGGGCTCGTCCAAATGAGCTAATAAGTCAAGAATACAGCTCCAGCAACTTGAGATGTCGCTCTGACAGTGTTTTGCAGCATCCTTGGCTTACCGTCTGAAGGTTTATTACTGCTCTGGAAGGGGGCCAACAGGAAATTGTGTCTTCTTCGCCCGTTTGTTCCTCTTTACCTTGTACTTGCGATAACTTTTACCACATACCGGTCCGGTCAACGCACATGGTGGCTCGGCAAAATCCGTCTGGGACACTAACACCATCAAACCACCCCAAAAAAATTACGCAGAGAAAAATACTTTCACAAAGTCGCCGAAAGATTACAAATCAAATAATTCAGGGGAAAGTTTAATACCATTTGCCACGATGGTTGTCTCTTAATGCTCCGGAGCGTCGTGCATGTGTAATAAGTGTCAAAGACTTTGTATCAAATTATGTGATTCAGTGAATGACTGATGACATGAGTAAATATACGCGCAAAACGCATGAATAATAATGAGTGTTTTTCGTCTTTTAATTAGTTAAACAGAGCAAGTGCCGGAGCTTGAGACGCCCGATTTGCATAATTTATCTCACACGCTGTTGTTTTTGATGATTGTCTCAGCGCTAACCTGGATAGCGCCACCGTAGAGCTGTATCTATATAGTTTTGAATAAGTGCACTTTATGTAACACCTCTGCACATAGTTAAAACGATTTTCCTAATGACAGTATTTCCCTAGTTAAGAGTAAAATAGCAAATAGTCACCCTTTTAGTCTGTGGTGAATTCGCAGCGCTTTATTGGGAGCTAAATTAGCCTGGCTGCGCGATTGTAACCAGGGAACCTCACAATGGGGGGAACAAAGACGGAGAAATATAGTAAAAAGCGAGCATTGCATTTACATACTTTGCTGCGTTTTTGCACGGCCATTTTTCACTTCAAGTGTCATTCCGGCTGCCTACACCGCTGTTTTATTTGTTCGAGGAAACAAGGGCAAACTAATTTAGCGAAAACACAGTTGGTTGGCTGATGCAACACGCTGAAATTTGAGGAGCATTCATGCCCAGTAAACCATTTCTGTCAGACCACCTATTGAGCAAAAAAGCGCCCGTGTGTGTCTCCGTGTCTTTGTGTGGCGGTGAGGACCAATTTTAATATGATCTGCCGTTGAGAGGGAATGGATGACGGTACAATAGTCCACGTTTTTTTTGCAGGTGCGAATTTTAAAAGGTTTCGAGGGCTTAGCTTTGAGGCTTTGATTTGGGTTTTGGACACCACCCAATATGGTATCCTTCCATGGTGGCTACGCTGTGTATGCAAATGAATGTGACTTTTTTTTTTTAAAGTAGGCTACACGCGAGAGTCTGTGGGTGTTTTTTGCTACTGATGTACATATGAAATGATGCTTCCCGTGGCACTCCGACAGCGCGGCCCGAAGGCAATTTTCATCACTGCTTTTGTTGTGTTACATACGTCTATTGTCGGGCATCTTGTTGGCATTCCACGCATCCAACTCTCAAACTTAAGGTCTTAAACATTTCCACTTAACTGAAATCACGTAGCGCATTTCAAAGTCAAGCCTGTAATTATTTAGGGCATTTTTTCCACACCACCGCTGTTCCCGCGCTTTCACAATTTCTTTGGTGAAAAGCTTCATTGCCATTAGATGATTGGTCTGCTTTTCTGGTGGCTGGGAGATTTGAGCCCGTTGGTCACCCAGCGTGTGATGGGAAGATTGGCACCAAAATCACCTGTCTGCCTCCAGAAGATTGCCTTGTCCACTGTGCACACTAAAACCCCAGAATAGTGAATAACAGGGTAATTTTATCTGGGAGTTTTGAAATGTCCCATCTGGTGTTTGCTCCGTATTCATCGGCTTCACCTTTCACTGGAGCAAAACTGATGACTCCCCCGTCCAAAAATGTGACGTGGCCAAGATCCTGTCCACTGTGGGATTTCATTCACAGCATGATATTACTGCTTTTGGTCATTCAGCATAGAGTAGATACCGCAGATGGCCTTTAATACAACAATCGCTGAGATGTTGAATCAATGATCCTGTAATGTTTGCCGAAAAATAGCAAGTTTTCAGTAAAAGTTAAATACAAAGTGAGCCATACGGAAGTTCTGTAAAAGATTCCTGACTTTTTCTGTGAAGGTAGTTGGCTCTGATTGTTTCAGCTGTTTGGACTAAAACTGATGAAAACTTTGGCTGTTTAGAATTTTGTATTTAATGTATATATTTATTGGGAAGAATTGATATTGAATGCAAGTCATATGACGCTGATCATAGCCAGGGCCGGCCTAGGTCTTCATGAGGCCCCAAGCATGATTTGACTTGAGGTCCTTCATTAAACCTGTTCTGATAGGGCTCAATATTGATGGTGGTGCTCTTAGTGCATGGTCCTGTGGGTTATATTCAACTTAGCTTACTTCTTGAAGGGAAGGGTCATTTGTAGGCAACATATATTAACCTAGGCTAAATAAACTGAATTTCATTGTTTTGTTCAAATTATTTTGAATATTTTCATCAATAAAATTGTAGGCCCTCTTCGGAGGCCCCTGGTTGCCTCTGGGCTCTAAGCAGTTGCCTAGTCTGCGTATAGGCTGGACCGGCCCTGATCTTAGCCTAGACTGATACAGACTCAAGTTGCCTGCACAGGCTGTACCTGACTTGTACCTTGACTTACAGTATGTTCAGTTTTAATTCCTGCCTTGCCATGTAAATTCAAATTAGTTTGACTTGGATTTTACTGTATGAATTTGACATTTCTGTTTGCCTTTCACATCGTTTCCAAAATGGGAAACTTGGAAACTAAGTTTATATATTAAAAAAAAAAGAAAAAAAAGAGAAAGACAGAAAAGTACATCATGCAGATCTGTGTCTGCATAGTTGATAGAATGCTGCAGGAGCAAATGCACTCTTGTAAACTTTAGAGAAAGTGTGTTTTCTCAAAGGATCTGCCTATCTGCCTGTTATTATATGCACTGTAGGATTAAAAACAAACTGTGTACTCAGAGTGGGAACGCTATTACATTTGTCTGCTTTACACAAGTTCACTTGTGTAAAGCTTCACGGAGTCTATCAAACTTTTACAATTCTGTATCCACTCCCCTTACCTTTAACATTTATTAGTATTAAACTGAAAGAACATACTGTACTCCACATCTGTCCTCCCATTTTTTATTCTATTTTACAA
The DNA here is from genome assembly GCA_007210695.1 of Neogobius melanostomus. Lineage (NCBI taxonomy): Eukaryota > Metazoa > Chordata > Actinopteri > Gobiiformes > Gobiidae > Neogobius > Neogobius melanostomus. The sequence goes on from VHKM01000058.1 coordinate 7,431,444, forward strand.
GGATCAGTGTATTTTAACAGTCCAGATTCTCCTGTTACTTACAACATTCCACCAATTAAACCTAAAGTGAGCGCACATTGTAAGACAGCACCAGGAAATGGTAATTAGTTCGAATGTGTTCCAGGCTTCTTTGTGTTCGGACGTTGACACATTGCTCCAGATTATTACATTCTTCACTCTGTATTTCACAATATAAGCTTTAATTAAAGTGTCGACGTCATTCACTTCATAATTACTGTGTCATTTGATTTCAACTAATGTAATATCAGGGGGAGCAAAACATCAAACAATGTGTCAGACCCCATATGGAGCTGAGCAATTTACCTTCCATTGACTTGCGCCTTAGAAATGAACTGTAAGGTGTCATTAATCGACTTGATAGTAATTTTCCCCTAGATGATTATTTAGCAGGTTGTAAGGTTTAATGAAAGATCACATTAGGGAGTGATTGACACACATGCTCAGTGGTAAGCCAAACACCGTACATCTTATTAAAGGACTATGGAAGTGAGTACAACATGCTCTGATACTTTTGAATGCCATGCTGTTTCTTATTCAAAGCAATGGGGTTGTTCAATCTTGTGTCTCATTAAATTTTGAAAAGATTATGAGCAATTTGTTGATATCGTTTTTTTCCCTTTCATCAAATTGTGTCAAAACCAGATTTAAATAAAATACAATTTAATCACCAAAGCAATTAAGGCTTTTTCCAGTTCATTTTTATTCTCAATTTAAAACCCATGTAAATGATGTACATACAATCACAATTACATTGCAAACTCTTGGTGTTAAAGACATATAAGACACATAAAACTCTGACACTCCCCACCTGCCCGCTGAGCTCATGGAGCGGTCCTCTAAAGGACCCATCACTTTTGAGAGGGCCCATAAGGGGCTGGTGCAGAGTGATCTGAGCTGCCCCCGCGACCCAGCAACAAATAAACTGAAGAAGATGAATGAGTAAATATGGACAATAGGGGGCAGTAGAGAGTGAGAAGGGGAGAGATCAGCTTCCTGACAGCCTGGTGGAAGAAGCTGTCATTTGGTCATTTGGACTTGGGGTAATTCGAGACTCCGCAGTCTTCTCCCTGAGGCAGGACTGAGGAGGCTATGAGATCATCTGAGTGATCTGAGATAATTTAGCGAGCCTGTCGTAATCTGCTAATTGCAGTCAGTTCGGCAGTAGAATATAACTTGCAAACTATTAAATACCCTCTCTCCATGGGGTGTCATTTTTGTAGTTTGCATTTTAAGCTTTGCTTCCTTAATGTGTTTAACAAGCACACTTGGACTTTAATCTTGATTTTAACACATTTTACGCACATTGCAAATATAATTACAATATTTAATCCAAATGAGATATTTCCCCCCAAATTTTGCACCCCTACTACGGCCTCTTTGGACTCTACCAGCCAAAGACCTGAAATCTCTTCCTGACTGACTCTGTCAAATGTGTCAGTCACAACCAACAAGACCTTGTCCAATGAGCCAGAGACCATATATTCGCAGGCAAGTCTCCAACCATCCCCTGAAAGAAACAAGCACAGAGAGTTGAATTTATATTTTTATATTAACCTTTATGACATTTTAAGACAAACTTTGTACCAGATGTTCCAAAGAACTTAAACATGCTCCCATTAAGAGCCAATAAAAGTCCCTGTAGGGAAAGTGGCTAGCCCTGGTCGATCTATATTCTATAATAGCAATGTGAACTTCCTGCTCTATGAACATTATGGCCTAAATTGGAGCTCATTTGTGCATTTTAAAAGTTGTTGTTGCTGTAAAACCTCTTGGCCTTGCCTGGTGTGGTCTTGCATCATTACATTTCATAAATCATGCACCATATAAAAATACCTGCTCTGTTGCCCCTGTGCCCCAGCTTGGTGGACTCTCAAACTCGTGATTTTCTACCTGCCCCGTGAAGAATGCAACCAAGCATGAGATAGTCGTTGGGATGTGTGATTCTCATGTTCTACAAGCTGTTAAATAAATAGACCCAGAATGTTGACATATTGAAGATGTGCCGTCATGCAAGCATTGTACCAATCATCGCCTATTGTCAGCTCGTTATTGGGGCCTCAAAGACATGAGTGATGCCCCTTAAAAATGTATCGCTGACTTTTTAAATTGAGTGACGGACATAAATGGGACCAAATAGGAAAAGTGCTATCACATCTGTCTGCATAATATTCCAGATGTTGCTGTTTTATAAAGGTCCTTAGGAGGCATTCCCATTTCCTGTTGTGAGGGGGGGAAAAATCATATACAAGCGACAAGGCATACACCCCCAGGAAACGCACAAACAACCGGCAAGCACTCACAGAGATAGACAGATAGACACTGGGAAGCGAGAAATAAGCAAAACCTAAATAATACCGTAATTGTTGCGGCTGTCTCAGATGTGCTCTGCCTCTCTGTCTCTCATAATAAAAGCCTGTCTGACTGTATACGCCGACACAGGAGGGGGCCTTCACTGCTGCCGAACACAAAATTGTATTATTGAAGGCCACAGCCACCGCCACCACCGCTACGTCGCCTCTCTCTCTTATTCCACCCCCTCCCAGTGTCTGTCTTTATATTAGAAATGTTTTCACTTGCCAATAAAAGCATAATGCGCTCTTATACACGCGGCATTTGCAAGTGAATTGCGGTGCTCCATATTGCCTCCGATGGTAATCAGGAAAAAAACATTGTGCGCCGGGAGAAAGCATGACCAGTCCAATATCGAGTGTGATTGTAGTGAATGTTATCTGATGGAAGGCACTGGAAATAGAAGCACACTGTATGGAGGGACCCAATGCCATGCTGCTTAGCCATATGGGCACCAATAAGACACAGGCATATGAAACAGCAGGAACAAATTATACTTAAATTATGGCTGCACACTGCTTGTAAGTGGATGGGACAAGCATATGGTGCAGGAATAAGTTAAGGTTGCGGATATGGTTAAGTTGTTTATGAAGGTATATCCATCTACTGTAGGCGCCTTCTTTTATGCTGTCAGGGAGCTGCATATCAATTCTTTTTTTTCTCATTTGTGTCCTCTCATTTTCGCTCCCAATCAAGGCTTCATTTCGTATTTCGCTCTTATCTCACCGCTGCCTCTGCCTATTATTATTTCCTCTGTTTGTGTTGCTCACCGTCTCCTGCGCGTGCTTTTTTTTTTATTCTTACTCTTGATCTCACTCTGTAATTTCTTTGCCTCCACGCAGCGCCTCTCATCAGCATCCTTCATCTCGCTTTCTCCTGCCATCTCTCGCCTTCAAATGTCTGCAGATTATATTGTTTCATTGCGCTTTACATAGGGATCCTCATCGCGTTGTCAAACATACGGTGGCTTCAGGAGGTGTTCTTGCCATTCTGTTTATTATCATGTTGATGTCAGATATTAAAAATGTTCAAATTATTCTTTTTTTATTAAAGATATCCACTGTGGCTAGATGTACCTGCTTGTATTAAGGGCACTGAATGGAATTTTCCACACATACTACGGTCTGAATACCTGTCACTACAACTTTTTCCCCGTACTTTTTGAAGGTCTTTACATGTTTACTGTTACATGTTGTGTAATCAGTGTGAAATTTATGCAATAGGGGGGAAATGAAGGCATTAATTTAGTGACGGATCTCTTCTGCCTACCGTCTCAATAGAAACCTGCAGGGAACATAGGCTGCTTCACCTAACTTCTGTGCATGGAAAAAGAAGATATAGAAATTCATGTCGAGTTAGACTGGAATTGATTTGTACTCAAGGAAAGTTGTTTTGCTGGAAGCTTCTGCAAGTATATGTATGCATTTTGATGAACTTCAGCTTTGCTTTAAGGCTACACATCATAAATTCTCATTTATTCATGCATTCTGGTGTTACTCCTTTCGCACTCAAACAGCCAGTCATCATTTTGTATTTGGTTGCAGTGAAGGTGGGGGCAGACTGACACCGAGCCAAACTGTCCAGTCATGGGAAGCTGCTCTTTTATTTACTGCCCCTACTTGGACTCTGTTTTCAAGTGCAGGTGGTTTGCCCCTTTACTCCGGCCTCATTGATCGTGGCGCTGCTGCTTCTCATTTATTTGCAAGATGAAGAATTACTTTACTGTCCCCATTTCCCATGACATCACACCCAGCTGCTAAAGTCTTGCACACTCCATAAAATGGAACATAGTCATCTCGAGGTTTTTAGATTTCAATGCCAATACTTTATCTTTTGTAGATTTATGTCTGTATTCACCCTATGCTATTGAGACTTAATTATTGACAGAAATTAGTTGTCAAGACAGAGAACTCGTTTTTTATGTGCCTGTTGTTTTTTTTGATACTATCTCTCTTTATTTTCCTGTACTTTTCATCGGTTAAACTGTAGAGCAACAGAGCTGATCTCGATCTGCTAAATGAGCCTTGACTCCAGCTGCTGACAGGGCCAGACACGTACAACACCAGAGTGAAATATTCAGGACTGGACAGAGGTATGACATTTGTGCTTCACCTTTAGTCCATACAGTAAGTAATATCTTTAGCGAGGTATGATTTTTAGCGTGAAAAAGATAAAACAGTTGCTTGATAACAGTAGGTCTTAACTGGGTGGGTCGCTTTGCCATTTTCAGTGGGTCACAACAAGTCTTTCCCAAGGAACAACTTTCTATATTTAACTACTGAGAGTACAGCCAAGTCTATGAGTCTGGTGCTTTTTTGCAAGGGCGTGCAGGAGAAGTAAGAGCAGCATGCTGACGATGAATGATACATATCTGCCATAGGTCTGCCATAAAGAAAGTACTACAGAAATGAATGTAAAAGGCAGGACCCGGTACACATTTTACTCTGCAGTTTTGCATTAGAGGGAGCTAATAAGTGATGCATAATGAAATATATGGTAAATATTCGTTACAATCAAGCAAGCCACACTGTTGCTTATATTGAGTGGCCTTTGACCATAAAGGGCCTAGATGCACGTTTTCATTTTTTATACTCGCTACTGCCACCTCAGGTCTTACGCGTCACTGCAGTTTCTATTGTGCATGACTTTTTGAGTGACAGTGCAGGATTTTAGAGGCAGTTGTGGTGAATAGGTCTGGGCTCATTCTACACATTAGGACATTGCTGTAAAATGTAGGGGGTGGAAAATACATCATTTTAACATTTTAAACTCTGTCTTGTCCTTTTAATGTATAACCAGGAACTGCAGAGTCTTGAGAGATTGAAATAAAGCATTGCAATGAAAGGCACATGCCGACATATAAATAGACTCTTTCTAACACTATTACAGATAATATACCGTTTATATGATGAAGCACACTCCACCCGGGTCATGTCATTTTTGGATTATTAATTCCTTTTTTTTTTAACACAGTGGTCTTTATTATGCTGTTTGAGAAAACACTGTATGTCACATGCTGCGCTGCTCTGGTGTGCGGGTTTGCCTTTGCATTCATTATCACAATCTAATGCATGTTTCTGAATATGCACCTCCTTTTTTTTGCTTGTTAGGAGTGAAATGTTAATTACAAAGTGTCCATGTAGTCATTAGGGAATAACAGTATGTGGCGCACTCTTAAGATCACAGAGCAAGGATCTGAAGACATTTTTCACTCATCAGCAGCATAGTCATGTATAATTTTCAAAAGCTGCCTCATTATTATTATGTGTATAGTATAACAGTGCATGCGCTTGTGTCCACTCTGATACAAGCAAATCAGTTAAACTCTATCGTCTGTGTTGTTTTTGTTGTATTTTGAGTTGCTGGCATTCCTAAGGGCCAGACTCAGAAGTGCTCTCACATTGGGAACTCCACAGTGCGTTGGCTGGAGCAGCGGCTAGAGGGGGTTCTGGGAGCAAAAATAATGAGCTCATCAGTTCAGGCTGGATCTGCTGTTGGCACACATATCTAATTTTTCTCCTTCACTCTTCCTTCCCTACTTTTCTCTTTTTCATCTACAGACATAGGCAATTACCTCAGAGCATGTATGGTGGTATTACTTCTCTCTCTCGACGGGGTTGAACTTGCTGTAAAAGATAGTGAAAAAATTGCTTCGTTTGCTGTACTTACCGCTCCTTGTGTATTTTGTTGTTTCGTTTAGTTTTCTATTAATATTCCCATTGTTATCCTGGTCAGCCAGACTAGTACATGCTTTTTCTATTCTTTAGAAAGATTTTCAATTGAGGACCCGAATGGTCTGCCTATAGCGAAACAAACATGGCAACCACCCAAGTACAAAGACATGAAAAGGGCAATGGTTCCCACAAGAGCCCCATAGGGTGCTCAAGATGATTTCATGGTATAAAAAAAAAAAAGTTGATGGTTGAAAACAGTATGGATCTGTGGTCAAATAACAAAGTAAACAATACATATCACAAAACTAGATTTTAAATGTTGTTTGCTTGATATTGTCTATCGCAAACTGGTTTGTTTTACCGTGGGAGTCCAGAATTGTTATTCACCTAATTCAGGAACAGCGAGCAGCGCAATCTTGTGTTCATGGCCAGACTGCAGGTCTAACCTAAGCTGACATTTGCTTTAATTTATTATGTAACATGTGACAAATCTGAAATACCATTGTATAAATAATATGTACAGATCCTCACTGCCAAACCATCAATGCTGAGTCAGAGAACAGAAAGCACACAAAAATATTGCTAAAAATGATCTGAGGTCACTTTTTCATGCTGTCTTTCCCTCTGTGATCAGCCTGAAGTCACGCAAACTTATTTCCTTTGGGTTTTTTTTTGGTGAGTTTTCTGTTTACTTCGTCACTTTCTGTGATTGACAATAATTGAAGTCCCAGCGGATCCCGAGCAGAAATGCTTGTGCCACAAAAGTGGGCGGGGCTGAATAAGGTGAATAAGCTCAAACAGCACCTTCGCATAAGAACAGTATGAAGTGAAGGAGTGGTTTGGGGGTAAACTGAAGCAAATGTTAATAAAACAAACAGGCAGAAGATTCCCTCAACTGTAGCTTTGTTTTAGCTCCCCAGTTCTTCAAGACAGTGTATTGTTGTTTACTTAACCCCGTTAAGTGATTTGGACATGAAAGGATTTCAATGTAAAAATCTACCAACTGGTTAAGTGGCAAACCATCTCACAGTGGCCATAATGATGTTATTGTATCATATGTGTATGCCTCCCTGATGTGGGATTACTGCTGCCTGGTATTTGTTGATAATGCAGTTCAAGTTTCCTTTTCCTATAGACACTAATTGAGAGTAATAACTTGAATAAAACCCTTGAACTGTGGCTACAGTATGTCGGAAACTGGGGTCATGAACTGGTAGACTGAATAATTGCCTTTGGTTTTGGATCAGTGCAAAAATAAAACCGTATATGCAAGTTAAATCCCCTGAACTGCAGATAAATATGCATTGAAGCTGTCAGTTTTTTCTTGTTAATTGCAGTGGTGTACAATTTGTTGTAATAGAATGTTTTATGAGGCAAAGGTAGGTTATTGCAATCACTTTGGAATACCGTGCAGTGCAGAGTGGCTGGGGATTGTAGTGATGGTTGAAACAGACTTCTTTGTCTACACTTTCCAGATGTTCATTGTATTCCACTTTTCAGCTCTGCCTTATTAGACCTACTAATATTTTCAAAGTAATAATGTGAAGACTGTACTTGTGTGTGTTCTTTTTTTTTCATTACTTGCTGAACATATTAACTAGCTTAGTTTTTTATCCATATGGCTCAAGCTTAATTACATTCAGGCAAACATCTCTTTCACAGTTCAAAAGCAGAATACAGTAAGTAATCAAGGATTTTTATTATTACCACTCAACTTTCTTGGTTTGAGAATAAATGTTATGAGCTAATATCAGGATTGATATCAGTCAAAATGAAATATATTTTCAATAATCTCATTTTCATATAGAAGGTTAAGCTCGCCAACGATGTGAATATTTAGCATGCAAAATGTCACATAGCAATATTGCCTTATTACCTTTAATATCATGGAAAAACTGACATATAACGTTGATACACTGTGTTTTGGTTAGAGACAGAGGCCGGAAGTATTTAAATTAAAGCATTAAGAAGATAATGCAAATGAGTGTATGCTTCAGAATCAATAGTGCCAACTTCAGCTCCTTGCATACTAATCAAAGGGTCATTGATGTCATAATTAACAAATGCATCCTGCTCAACCATCTTGTTTTTCCTTCAAACCAGACTGTTGTTGATATGACCAATAGTGAATGTGTAAAGTTTGGAGTCAATATTCTTTTGTAGTTTGTGAAATAATTAAGTTAAAAAAAGTGAAGAATAAAAATATCAGCACTTGATTCTTCAGCAGGAGAGTATGGGGGCCAAGGGGCTAGGTGAGTATGAGGCTCAGGTGGGAGGAAGGAGAGTGTCTCTCAGAGACTTTGTCCTCGCAGAATGAAGAAAATGACTTAGACTCAATAGCCGATGCTCCTTCTTTTCCAGACCCTCTAAGATCTGGAATTTAACCTCAGTGCACCAACAGGAGCTCCTCTGCATTAACAAAGGAAGTTGTGATCTTTCTAATGGTGTTGTTTTTGTGGTATACTGTGGCAGTTTAGGGTTGGAAAAACTTGAGATCACATTTTCAAAGTCTAATGGCTATTAAAAAGGAAATCATAATACATATAAGACCGAGTGACTAATGAAGCCTTATGGCCCTTATCGCCATAGAGCCCAGAGACTGGAAACAAGTTTGATCAAACTGATGTACCTTTATTTTTATGTGTTTTTTTATATTTATAAGTTATGTTTGTAAAAATTATGGAATAAAGTTTATATCTTCATCATTTGGCAGGCCATAACTATAAAATTATAAAAGATTGAAACATATGTTTACACCCACTGTAGTGCACAATTTGTAGAACAAACCCTGAAAATATAATTCATTTTGAGCGATGGTTGAGAAATTAGTGCTGTCAAACGTATAAAAAAAACATGATTTTGGCCTAACTCACTTTTAGACCTAATTATTTTGCAACTACACCAACTCCAAACTTTACACACTCACTATTGAGTATATAACCCGGGCCAAGCAGGATTTTTTTTTTTTTTTTAATGTTTGATTTGACATGGAATGACCCCAAAACGCTGTCAAGATTGCTACAAATAAAACATGTTTGTGGAGAGTTTTACTCTGATGCCTAACTGAAAACTCCGGGTTCTACATGTGCCAGTGCAGATTTGGATTTTAGAGCAAATGAAATATCTCCACGCCCCTTTCAGTCACTCAACCGGAACCAGGTGGAGAATGATTGCGCCTCCAACTGCTGTCCATGTGGCAGCAGCTTCTTGTGCTTGCTAACCTAGTGAATGCAGGTTTAGTAACGCAAAGGCCTGGGGTTCAAACTCAGTCAGCTCTGACTTTTTTTTCTTTAGTAAAGGAAAACTAGAGATCACATTTTCATCGATTGTGTTCTCTGATGATGGGTTCATTGACATAACTCAGAACTGGAGCATCATGAGACTCCTCCACACTGGACAAAAGTCCAAGTTTAAAAGAAAGGATGTTTGGGATTCAGTTTTCAAGTCAGCTAAAGGGCCGATCTCAACTTTGTGGGGAGACTTCTGTGACTGGCAGTGTCCGCAACTCTGATTGATTGCGCGCCTACAATGGTCTTATCTCATTGGCCTAGAGACTAGTTGGAGACTAGCTGGAGGCGAGAGTTGCAGCTTGTCACGGAGATGTCTCCGAGACGTGACAAGTCTCCAGTTAGTCTGGTGAAAACAAACAGGTTAAATTTTAACGGAGTCTCCGCATGGTCTCCGAGAGGTCTATGCTGTGGCACTGTTGCGAAGACTATTGGTTGTCCTCAACCTGTGAGATGTTTTGTGGTTTGAGAAACATCTCACAGGTTGAGAACAACCAATAGTATTCTCGACACAGCTGCTGGAGACCATGCGGAGAGCACATGTACTGTATGCTCCATCCGAAACCAGTAAATTGGTAAGAGGTCTTACGCCAAACCGGATGTGCGTCAGTGTCCGCCATGACAAGAAGCGTCCGAATTGGGCTGTCGGTTAGGAAGGAGTTAGGGAAAGTGGCCTGTATGCTAACTATCATAGCCACTTTAGCATAGGGACCTCTGATGCTAACTCACTGGCGATTAGGAGCTATGTGCCATCCCATAAGCCACTGCGCCAATCTCCCCACCCCCCTCGCCCCCACCCTCGAGTGATTCATGCACAATCACTGTTGATTGACAGGTGCAGATTTAATAATACAAATAATAAAAAATAAAAAAGATTCTGCACAAGCCAAACTCAGTCACATGGTTTTAATGAGTCTCCTCAGTAAACGGCCTAAATGAAGGCAGTTTGTGCTTTTGTGCTTTTGCTTTCATGTAGTATAAACCTAAGCCACATGGCTAATTTGCATACTGTAGCTTTATGAAACCGCTGTTAAGATAAAATAAAGGGAAATGTGAAGGATCATTTGGATGTTTCTTTTTTTTTCACCTTAAATGTCTTTATTTGGACACTATGTTGTTGTTGGACAATATACAGTAGGTGGCGGTATGCGCTTTTGTTTGGCCTGCACTGAACTTTAAAGAAGAAGAAAAACAGCTATTGGTGATGTCACTTCCCCTTCCCCTGGGTAAGGACGGTTGAATTGGGCAAATGCTGCTGAAGCTCTAGTTCACTAACTGCATAGAGATCTAACAGTTGACCCCATGAAAGGTTAAGGATTAGTTGCTAGTGTTAGTACTTAGAGGCTACAGTTTAATGGTTTCGGATGCAGCCGTAGACTTTTTCAAGTCTCCATGTGGTCTCTGCTGAAATCGAACCTGTTCGGAGACTACCTAGAGACTCGGCTTATCTCCAGGGGACGTTTTGGAGATATCTCTGTGACTAGCGACGACTCTAGTTTCCAACTAGTCTCTAGGCCGGTGAAATAGGCTCTTAAAGGATCTGTATCATGCTATTTTAGCCATTCCAAAGTAAAGTATAGGCATATATATGATATATTGTACCTCTATCACTATGGAGTACTCATTTTGAGAGAAATATAAGTATTTTTGGGGGTATTTCCCTACCCGGAAGACAAGACGCTTCGATTCAGTTAACTCCGCCCCTCTCTCTGCTCATTCCACATTTGCAGTATTATAAATATAAATATCGCTGCAAAAGTGAAGTTACTTCACATAATGCAGTTATAAGGAGTTGACATGTGCAAAGCAGTTTCATAAATGGCTAACACACATGCTAACACACACGCTAACATGCGTTTTGATTGACTCACCGCTCAGTTTGGACTCCCATGAGATCGCGTTGGTTATAAAAGTTAATCCACTTTGATTCTGGCCAAGGTTCACCAAGCATCCATCAGGTTGGTTGATATAGTAGCTAGCTTAATCCCGGAAAGAAATTCCAACTTCTGGCGAGTGCACTCTTCTTTAGGAAGGTTGAATAGCCCTGTTCCTCTCGTAGCCAAACGCGCATCCGTGGCATTATCGGTAAGAAAAAAGAGCAGGCGGTGTCCAGAGTAGGTTAGAAAGAGCTCAGTCTTCAAAAACAACACTTATGCTCGGATCCATGGCTCCTCCAGCCGTGGGTGCACTTGATTAGCGTCGTGGGACAGCACAGACGCTTCGGAGGATTGCTGTTTTTTTTTTTTTTTTTTTTTTTTTCAAAAAAAAAAAAAAAAAAAAAAGAAAAATAAAAGCTGTTTTATAAATAAAAATCAGGCCGTAAGGCATTACATTACAGACGTAGAGCACTTCCGTTCCGCTGTGACGACACAACTGAACAGCTCAGTCGTTTACCAGGAGAGGGTGGAGCAGCTGCTCAGAGAGCAGGATTCAGGAGGATTACTTAGAACTGCGTGAATGAAGCCAAAAACCGCTCTGGGGGTGTTTTGATAAGGAAATAGCATAACAACATGGCTAAAAGCTCCAAAAGTCGATTTTGCATGATATAGGCTCTTAACACTCAGTCTGAATGGAGTCTGCTCATCTTCTCTGTCTTATGAGCTTTCTACCGCTGATCAAAGACTTTTATGTTTGGTGAATCAAAATGTAATGACTGTAAATAAATATATTAGATAATTTTATTTTAGTAATCTGCCTTTAGCCCATAGTTGATTAGACATGGTTCAACAAAAGGAAGAAGACATGGATAAAGGTGAATTTAGTAGACATGCAAAATGAGAACAATGAAAGACACATTCACACATAATTATGCCCTCGCCGCTTGTCTTTGATAATGCTGTGTCATTACTAAAATAATGGGGCAACAGCCATAATAACACAAGGTTATTGCACCATAAATCTAAAGATGCTGTGTTTTGGGCAGATAAGTGTATCAATCTAATGGTAAAATGCCAAACAGGGGATATTAAACTAGTCGGCTTTTTATTGTTTTGCTTTATCATTAAGTGTTTTATTGGGACCAAATGATGTGGTAAATTATAAATGAATCCAGGCCTCCCTGGTTTGCAGCAAGCATTAAGCCCAATACCTTATGCATATATGCATGTGTGACTACAGGCCTTGATATTTGTGGACAGATAACCTAAATACTTATTGCTAGTGTAATATACCATTATGGACTTAATCGAAAGCAGTGGCAGGTGAATGTGTTATGATAATAGGCTTCACCCACACAGCCTGGTGCTCCCCTCATATGCACTTCATTTGTATGGACAGAGCTGATCTGAAGACTGTGCATTCATGATCGTATCACTGCAATATCTCAGCAGTCCATCACATTGGTGGCAAAGCCCTGTTTGTTTGTAAGAAAGGGGATTGGAAATGGATTTAACAAGAAACCTTATGTCCTTGTATCATAAAATGTTTGTGAATAGGTCCATGGTCTATAAAAGGTGTTGTGTACTCAAAAAGTAACCTTATAAGTGGAAAAAAACACACACATTCTTCTTTCTATCACTGAAAGGACTTACAATAGAGCTTAGCTTTAGCATTGGATATGAGGTTAGACAGACATTAGGGACATTTGTTGCAGCGCTGACACAAACAAACGGATTGTTCAATTTACTCTCACGTTTACCATATGGTATTTGAAATAATCACCACGTGGTGTTGATCCACAGTAAGTTAGTACAGTTTACAGAATTACATTGATGGTTCCCAAGAACTCCTCAGTATATATATTTTTTCTTTTACGTTTTTTGTTCAGATTTAAACCTTACCTTCATTGAAGCCACAGAACGAGACCAAAATTGAGCTACAAGCTTTTCACATTACATTGACAAGAAAATACCAAAAGTCATCCCGAAGCTTACTTTTCTTTTTTCATGAATACTGATGTGAACTACAATCCATTTGCAGCCACACGTTCGCTCAGTCTGCAATTTATGATTCAAGCTGTAACTACCTCATTTGATCCATCCTTGTTATGCTAATTTCCCTCACAATGGTAGCAAATCAGTTTGATTTAACTGAGAAAAGTGTGTGTGTGGCGTTTGGGAGGAGTGGGTGCGAGCAGGCTCTGGGTTTGTCTTAGTGAATGATGCATATAGTCTGTTTGTGCTGGTGTGTGCGGCATCTACAGTTGTCACAGAAGTAAGAGGTGTTTTGTGCCATAACTAAAGCTCCCAATCTGCATTTTGATGTCATTAGCTTGCCACATCAGGCGGCTTCAGCGCTACTTACACCCAAAAATGTGTTTTCAAGAGCACTAAACCAATTGTGCAATGAGAGGTTTTAAAAGCAACATAAAGTCCCTCATAATAAAATCACGGATTGTTTGTCAGATAGGCTTGACATGCCGAAACTCTGATATGATTAAAATAACACTAAAAAATGCAAAACAAATGTTTGTTTTTGTGCTTTGGCATCATTGCATGACCCAGCACACATCTAAGGATAGAGAATTGTATCTTTACAAAGGAATTGCAGGTACTGTGTGTTCCAAACCCTATGCACATGATATGCTTCACATAAAACATGGACATTATGCATGCACATTAGAGAGATGCTTGTAATTATCTGTTGTGGGTTGTGCATGTTATGGAGTCACATAATATTACTATTCATTTTCGTCTGCATTTGTTGTAGCTGATGTCTTAAATCCCACCCATATGCATACCTAAACAAAGACAATTACTGTAGTCTCAAAGACAACCATTCACTATTATTCCGTCACTTGTAGGAGACTATGCACTTGGACAGTAAGAAGAAGAAGAAGAACTTTATTTATATAGCACCTTTCACAGACATGGTCACAAAGCGCTTTACGTGAGACAATTTTACATTCACTCCACACTCGGTGGTGGTAAGCTACAAGCAGGAAACCAGAACTTGAGTAAGTGGACTGCACAAGACTTTTATTTATTTTTTAAAGGATTTTACTATCAGCTTGAGCGAGAAATTACCAACCACTTCACCAACATGTACTGGTCTATATCATTTTATTGAAGCCCTTCTTCTAGTTGAATCTTTTGTCTTGACATAAGCACTTTTAAAGAGACTGTGAGATTCTTGTCTGCCGCCTTATCGTCCATCAAAGGTTTCGAAATGGGGAAAAGCCAGTCAAAGGAAAGTACCCTGGACACTAATGTGTGACTTCCTGCTTCACCGTGGGGTTTATTATGGCACTTGATGAGAGTGGGCTGGATGTTGGAGGCACTGGATTGTCTGTTTACACAATTTTATGGTCTGGGGTTCTCACAGTCAAAAAAGAGGCTCAAGATTGGTGGCACTTTGTTACATTGTTGCTATAAAGTCTTATCATCCTCCCTTTTCAGTTCTGTATCCTCTCTATAATCTCCTCCAGGCCTGCAACCTCACCTACCTCAGTATCCTTAAACACAAACAATATTCGCTCCTCTGTAATATCTGACTTCTAACTTTATCGTATATTACTCTTGTACTAATTCCTGTTCATCCTCATCACTGTTCCACAATGCTGCAGTCACACAACAATGCCCCAGCATGTTCACTTTTAAGCTACAATGTAAAAACAGTAGTAGAGAATATAAATAGATGATCTACTTACAAGCCAGTGCACACTATCACTTAGACAGTTTTGTGGGCGCAGTTTTCACATTTGACATTTTTAGCGTGTGGAGTTGAGAAGAAAAATGCCCAGTGAAATAGTTAGCAGTCTGCAAACTAAACACAGTTTGTGGAAGCATGCAGCCTAGAGCTGGGTCTGCTGTGGTCAATGACTGTAGCCAATATTGCCTCATACTCTGTGTTTTTTCCCTGTAATAATATTGTTGGCTTGTGTGCACACAGGCAGACTTCCACTTCAACAGTACAAGACTTGGCTGGTACATTTCTCAAGATGAACTACACTTGTTCTGCCCCTTGCTTCGACTTGTAAGAATAACACTACTCCCCAAACATACTGCAGAGATGCCTTGGTGGAAAAAAAAAAAGTTTTATGTCCGTACAAAGTACATCTCTTAAGTACAATCGGAATCAATCCAGTCTGTGGCCTCTTGCTCTCTCTCAACAATTTGCTGTTGAACTCTTATGTTGTGCTGGCTAATCCACCAGCTCAGGTTTTAAGGTATTTGTCTCACATGGGGGCCCAAGCAAGAGTATTTTTTATTGCACTGTCCGAGAACTCGTCACTGACAAATCAAATGGAGAAAAAGAAATCAATGTTTAATCGTCTCATGGCATTATCCTTTTTAGATTTGAAATGAGGTTTTTAAAATTCAAGGTTAAAACGCATATTAACAATGAGCTAAATCACACTGCGGATTGTTTAATTCATAAATCTTCAGCACCCTCAAGGAGGATTTCTCTTAAGAATAAAAAGTATATTGTTTAACAAGCACTTTAACTGTGAATATTGTCAATTTGTGTCTCTGTGTACCTTCTTGTTTCCTCTTTCCGAAATTAAATCCCTTTTTTTTTCCTCTTCCGCACCCCACTTTCTCACTTGCCCTGTAAATCAATTTCAGGCTTTAGGCGGCTATGCCTCGCAGGCATCTCTGTCTTTGATAGTGTTCCCACCACAGCTCACAGTGATGTGTGTGTGATGCAGCCCACCGCAGCGGAACAGAGGAGCCCAGCCAGATTTTTAACTTCTTTGTAGGATTTCTGCTTCAAACTGAGCCATGTTGAGGACAAACCTAAAGATTCTCCCATGAACACACACAGATCTGGGAGACTTGAGAAGGAAAATTGTGTACTTTACTTCAGCTTATAGGAACAACATGATTGAGCCTTGAGTCCACATAAAGAGGCAAACACATATGAACACAACACCAGGCTTTGAACAGTGTGGAGTTAGTGGAGTTTATCCTGTTGCTACACATCTTTAGGCTCAGCATCAAAGCTACAAAGAAATGTACAACATTTGGAAACCAAAATAATTTGTATATTTCAAGTGCCACTAAAACAACCTGTCAGCAGCAGGTTATTATTGTACAACATTATAGGACCAATTTCCAGATCTGAGCCAGGATCGTGGGTAATAATGGCACCTATAGCAGCCGGGAGGCTGACACAGCAGCCCAGGCATTAAGGACCTGTGAGCTATGTTTCAGCAGCAGTTTTTGACAGTTCCCTATCACTTGTTTTACCAAGACAAGGCAAGGCAAGTTTACTTGTAGAGTACAGCACATAACAATAAACTGCTTTATTGTTACTAGAGAAAATCAACCCATAAAACTAATTATAATTCTTTTAAAGGAGCTATATCATGCAAAATCGACTTTTTGGAGCTTTTAGCCAGGTTGTTATGCTATTTCCTTATCAAAACACCCCCAGAGCGTTTTTTGGCTTCATTCACGCAGTTCTAAGTAATCTCCTGAATCCTGCTCTCTGAGCAGCTGCTCCGCCCTCTCCTGGTAAACGACTGAGCTGTTCAGTTGTGTCGTCACAAGGAACGGAAGTGCTCTACGTCTGTAATGTAATGCCTTAGGGTCTGATTTTAATTTATAAAACAGCTTTTTCATTATTTTTGTTGTAAGAGAGAAAGAAAGAAAGCGTCTGTGCTGTCCCAGGAGACTAAACAAACGCACCCACGGCCGGAGGATCCATGGATCCGAGCATAAGTGTTGTTTTTGAAGACTGAGCTCTTTCTAACCTACTCTGGACACCGCCTGTTCTTTTTCTTACCGAACGATAATGTCACGGATGCGCGTTTGGCTACGAGAGGAACAGGACTATTCAACCTCCTAAAGAAGAGTGCACTCGCCAGAAGTTGGAATTTCTTTCCGGGATTAAGCTAGCTACTATATCAACCAACCTGATGGATGCTTGGGGAACCTTGGCCAGAATCAAAGTGGATTAACTTTTATAACCAACGCGACCATAACCCATAACCCGATGGGGAGGCCAGGCTGAGCGGTGAGAGAGAGAGGGGCGGAGTTAACTGAATCGAAGCGTCTTGTCTTCCGGGTAGGGAAAATACCCCCCCAAAAATGAGTACTCCATAGTGATAGAGGTACAATATATCATATAAATGCCTATACTTTACTTTGGAATGGAAATAGCATGATACAGCTCCTTTAAAACAGTTTCCTGCCTGGATTTGAAAATCGTCAGAGTTGAGGCCTTCTTCTTCTGGAAGACAATTCCATATTTTAGCAGCATAAAACAGAAACGCCTCATGTTTTGTCCTGAGTCTGGCAGCAGAGCCCACATCACATCAATTAACTTAATGTCCACTTTCAAATATCTTTAAAGGCACACTGCGTAACATTTTGGACTATACTGTAGCCAAACAAAACATGCCCCTGATGACCAGATAGACACGGAAAATGCTGCAGTGGTAATCAAAGAATCGATTTTAAATCTCTTATTTGGCTATGTTTAGTGAATATCTCCATGGCGACACCTTGGAGACATACCCATTCCCGGTAAAGTTACAGTCAGGTTTTTGGAGAGGTGAGCCGCACACAGCTAACACATGTTTATTTGTTCATATTTTAAATGTATATTTCAACAATGTGTAATGTGTGTAATAAAATAAATGCTTGTACTTTATTCTATTTATTGGGTGAAATGTTACGCGGTGTGGCTTTAAAAATGTTTTTAAAGCATATGAACTTTTATGAATATAATAGAAGAAACTTATTGAGTCGTCTATTGGAGGAAAACAGCTACTTGCTCAAGTTGTGCCCCATATGCTTGACGCCATATACCTGTAAACAGGGAAGTACATGTGAGAATAACACGGCTTTGAAGAGTGATAAGTTTGTGGAGTTTGTTCTGCTGCTACACGTTTAGGATTAGCATTAAAGAGATACAGAGGCAAAGTGCAGAGCGTGGGGAGAAAAGCAAACAGTGCCTTTGAAGACAGATGTACCTACAGGACATGTCCTTCAAAGAGTGGAACTCTCAAAGACTGTTGATGATAATGGCTTGCTCCAACACCAAACCAATTACTAATAAACATTATATAGACATCACCTGTTTGCCACATATGTGGACCTTCAGAGTTGCTTTGATTGTCAAAAAAGTAATTGTAGCGCTGGAATTGTTAAAAGTATTTTGCACATTTCACTATGTAACCGTATTTAATTGACAATACATTATACAAGACCATGTCCAATTGTAACCCAGTGTTACAATAAATTATGGTCCTCTAATGTGAGATGATATTATATTATATTGTTTTTCCAGATGCCTTTCCTAACATTCATCTTTCAGGTTTATGGCTCTTTATAGACATATAGGAACTGATGATTACGTGTATGTAAACACAGTTTCACTTCCCTTTACAGTCATTTGTTTACCCTATCCAAACTTTTTTTGAGATATGTTGCTGCCATCAAGTCCAAAATTAGCTTTTTATATATAGTTTATATATTGGTCAAAACAGCCATAAATTACACTATCTTGTTTACTGTCTGCCGGGCCAGTCATGTACAGCAGGAGCGTGAATGAATCATTGTTTTGGCACAGCTTTCTTCACTTCTTGAAGACTTAAGACAAGCATAATTCAAACATTAATCTCCTACACACATTGCAGTTGTTGTTGGTACAATACTTGTCATAAACAACTGTCTGAAATGTGCGGTATATGCCCCTCTCTAAAGCCCGGGTGCTATTGTCAACCACGACAGTAAACAAACGTATGGAAAAAGTGTGCGATAACTGTGCAAGACGTGAGAAGGCAGCGTGGCCAGCTGTCTCCCCACTGATCTGCAGCTTAAAATCATATTAGCAAAGTGCAAAGCAAAGACACCTAGACCTGGTTTGTTAATCTCGCAGGGACTAGCACCACCTGATGACTGGTATGGGTATAACCGCTCGCATGGTCAGTGGGACATGCTTTACTGTACAGCTGTTGAGTGTGGAAAAATTGAGGGCTGCTCTCTTGTTCCTGAGCTATGTAACAAACAGATGCAAGGCAAATGTTTTTCTCCATCATTCTATGTATATAAATCATCATGCAGCATTCTCCAACCGAGTAGAAGCAGCGTTTTAATAGATCTGATTTATATTTACGACTTTTGAGGAACAAATGCCCAGTCAGTTTGTACTATTTTCACAACATAGTGGCAATATGTGGAACGGAAGTAACAGTTGATTGCACCAAATATAAGTAAGTATGCGTTGTGTTTGTAACTAAAATGTAGTTATGCGATGCTTTATACCATGTGTATTATAAAAGTGTATTATATTATTACACAAATACTGCTGGTAAGTGTTTTTAGATCTGTGCTGTTGTTAGGTATCATAAACTGAAAAATGACAAAACATGAACCCTTTAACCCCACCATAACAGAGCACATTTTCTCCAGTTCAGTTTTACGAAATCTAAAAGATTCTTGAACAAAGCGTCAAGATGGCGACAAAAACGAGAATGAAAATACAACAAAAAAGTGACAAAATCCCCACAAAAGCAAGACAAAAAAAAACAAAAAACAGTCACGATGCATAGCTTTCAAATGAGGCGTTACTTGGCGTATAGACTGTAAGCTCCAGTTGAGAAGCTTTAAGATTTGGGTAAAGCCGAATTGGGAGAAGGATACTTGTATTTGTGCAGATTCCATTCTGATACACAAAAAGATAAGGGGTGAGAAAGAAGCAGATGCTTGTTGCGCTGAAGACTTCATAGTAGAAGTTTTCAGATATCGTCGACTGGACTGGGTTGGTAGAGTTCAGGACATTTCGCTTCCCATACTTCCCAAACCCAGAACAATGACCGTCCTAATTAGTGATACTGTAAACAAGGAGTGCAGTAGGTGGGGCTATGGCAGTCCTGACCACGCCTCTCTGGAGTTTAAATAGACGTCTAGCTTGTGTCGTGAACCAGTCTTATATTTCGAAGTGCCTAAAGATCAAAGTGGGACGTCCTCAACTCAACCGACCCAATCCAGTTGACAGTTTTTGAAAATCTCGACAACAATGATTGATTCCCGGACGACTGAGAGCCTACACAAACACACGAAGACTCGGAACTTTTGTTGTTATCTTACGTCTGTACATAGCATAATGACATAAACTTAAATGTCAGTCATCAGGTCCCTCTGGGGGTTTGGTTGAATAAACAAAGGGTAATTACGAGCTGAGTGCACCATTTATAAAGGATTTATTAAAACATATTTTCACACAATACCCACCTTTATGGACACACATTTTGCCCTACAGTACAGTGTGAAATTATTATTATTATTATTATTATTTTTGCAAACTGTATCAAAACCATTAACACATAATTGTCATTCAAACGCTCGCAAAACCCATTTGAGATTTGACACTTTTCTTGTTTGTGGAGCTGAATAGAAATGTAGGTCAGGCAGTCTAGATTGTTGACACGGCTTTTCAGTGAGATTTTCTTTTAAAACATGAACAGTTTCCTCTATGGCAGAACCATCCCACAGTTAAACATACCCATTTTTACATTTTATTATGCAAATGATATTCAGTTCATATTGGCTCTAATCAGGGCTGTGTGCTATATAATAGGCCTTTTGTGAAAACCATTTCTAATGAAGTCTTGGAAAATGTGCTCTTGATTGCAGTCGTTCCCAAAGAAGTTAAGACCGCGTTACCTCGTGTTCTCCATTTTTCCCTCGGAATCATTAAGCCCCCGCTGCTTTATTGTCTCTAAGTGGTCACAGCTGAGCATGCAGTGCACTAAACTTAAGCATATACCTTTATAAAGTGTTTTGCATGTGTCGGTGGCGGCATAAAAGGGCCA
The DNA here is from genome assembly GCA_007210695.1 of Neogobius melanostomus. Classification (NCBI taxonomy): domain Eukaryota; kingdom Metazoa; phylum Chordata; class Actinopteri; order Gobiiformes; family Gobiidae; genus Neogobius; species Neogobius melanostomus. The sequence continues at coordinate 7,452,479 of VHKM01000058.1, forward strand.
ATATAATATTATAACTATACATTGCCGCAGACTGGGGAGTAAACTGCGTCGCTTTAATTGAGGCACCTCGGAAACTGCTTGAAAAGAAATGCAGACAACGTAAATCCACTTGCACATAGTAAAAGAAATGCTACTGTTTCATCATTAGCAGTGTCGAAGATACGCTTGGTTGGGGGAAAGTGTTTTGAGGCCAGTGGGATCCAGTTCCAACAAGTGCCGACGTGAGGTCTTTTGGCCAGTCACTTCACCCACCTTGCTTACCACCACTACTGTGTTCAGAGAGTAAAGGAATAATGCATTGTAAGCACTTTGGGTATGTTGACATCATTACAGGACTACTGTTGTATGACTCAATATTTCACTTAGAGCGAAAACTACCATCCATTCAACTGCCATATGACTTTCACCAATCAATTGTGAATAAAATGCACATATTAAGTATTGTGTTTGAATTAGAAGGATGTTGTAAAGTTGGACTCTGTGAACAGTAAAGCATAGTTTCTCACATGTTTCGCATTGATCTTCCCAAATGTCTATCTCAGTTGCAGTCTTTAAATATTTTAACACTTTTTGACATAAGTTTGCCTTTTTAAATAATGACAAAGGAAACTTTCTAATCAAACCGCTTCTCGATACTGTTTCAAGTGCCCATAATGTATTATACAACTAAACAAAAGAACATTTAGTAAAGGCATCCGTAAGGGTTTCAGACATCAAAGGTTATTTTAACAGGCTTACTTTTTGACATTGGCAATGCTAATCTGGCAGATGCTAAATAATACAATACAGGACTACTTAAATAGAAAATGAAAAGCCAAAGTTTTGAGGCCACATACTCATGATCTCACCTTGTATAGCTTTTGCAAGATCTTCCAAAAGCCTCCAAAAGTAACAGTTCTGACCACATGGCAGGGTTTGAAGATGGCTGAGCGCTCCAGATGTGGTGTAGAGCAGCGGCAGCGCGTCCGGTGGGACCCTGAGGAATGTACAGTTGGCTTCGGACGTACAGTAGGGCCTCTGTGCTGCTGGGCTCGCTCCTGCCTTTAACTTTGGTCTAAGAACATACCTATGCATGACTGTGAGAGCATGCATACCGACAAAGACAAAGCCTGTCTTACATGTGTGCCCCAGTGGATGACCCCAGTGACCCGAGCAGGGATAAACCGCAGCAGGACTTGGTGCCTGTCAACCTGTTCTCTGTGTCTCATAGGCATGCAAACACACACACACACACACACACACACACACACACGCACAAAGACACACTCACACCGACATGGATGGACCGGAGCTGTCAGCCTGTCCTCAGCCCCTGTAACCTCTTCCCCAGCCCTGCAGATGTTTCCTGAGCTCAGCAGCACAACTCTGGCTTAGTTTTGTGCAGTTGTTTTAAATTTGCAGTACACCTTTTTATGCACAAAAAAGTGAAGTAAATGGAAGCTTATAAATTGATGGCTGATTTCATAAATTGAAGATAAACAGCAATTAGGGATGGGATGTGTGATACTCAAGTCTGTTCGCTGTAACATTCAGCTTGACTAGAAACACTATGTAGATATTCGTAAAGTGCTGAATACTTGTCTGCTTGTATGATGAAAAACATTGGAAAACTCTATATTTAACCCGTAATAATTTAAACTTTTAGCTATACAAATAAGCCTATTCTAAGATTTCTACAGTAGATATCTTGTGACTTGCGTTTGCTACGGTTGATTTTTTTTTTAATAGAAAAATTGTTTAATAACACAGTTTCCTAGATGATTTGCATTTTGTATTAAGATTCCATATACAGTATTAACACAGAAGGCACCACTTCTCCCTGTTTACTGCAACAGACTGTGACGTAACCAGGCTTAGAGCGCTTCACAAATGAGTACACTGCCACCTAGAGGCATTTGCATGCTCTTTCTTCATGAATACTCGACCTGCAGATTTGTCATCACTGAGTCAAAAAACAAGCATCCACATTTTATTTTTTATGTGTGCAACAGTAGGTGTTTTTCAAGGTTGATATGACTATAATGAAGTTCTGGGGAAGACTTGTCAATCTTAAGTCAAATATGTGGTGTATGTCCACAAATGGGCTATTTTTAAACTAAGACATGTTTCTCTTGATTTCCCTTGTTCTTATCTCCAAATGCAGGAAGCCCTTGTCTGCATGTTCCCAGTTGTGGGCTCCAGAGATGGGATGACCCTTGCGGTGTGTAACGATGTGTGTTAGCATTAACAGCACCTCGGGGTAATGGAGAGGTTGCCGTTGCGTGTCTCTGCGTGTGATGTATGAAGAATATATTCAGATGTGTGTGTTTTTCATGAATCTCCTGGGGTGCTCCCGCCAAAGCCAGCAGTATATCACAGCAGTCTCCCCAGTGTACTTCAAAGTCGCAGCTAGCTCAGTTCGGGCTATTTATGACACAGTCAAAGGAAGGACACATGTGTTTATGTTGGAGTTTGTGTAACAAACCTGGACATAACATAAAATACTTCTCACCTTCCCACAGTCTCCAAGCTGTTTCTTTAAGGATATGGTGTCACTGAGTTTGGTCTCTCAAAAGGATTATGGAGGAGTCTCTCTGGCTCTGGAACAGTAGGTGTAATGTATAGTCACAGCAGTCTTCACTTTGAAACACTTTGGATTAAAGAGAGGGTTAAATCAGATATTTTGTAAACTTATGGTATTGTTATTTCTCAGCACATAGATGCCCTTGGCTTAGTACGAAATGTGTGTTGCTGTGTGTCATTCAACCATTTCATTTTGGGTTAGAATTAACCTATACATTTTAGTGTCTCTATCCACCATTTGTCAGCTGTAACTTGGAGTTTCTAGATCCTGTATGCTTGTATTCACTGGGCAAAACACTTCACCCACCTCGCCTGTATGAACGTGTTAGTTTATCGAGCTGCGAGGCGGACAGTTGCTGCTACATCTCTGTCAGTCAGCCCCAGGACAACTATGGCTATGGATGTAGATCACCAGCACCAAGTGTAACTGAGAAGTGAATGAATAAGCAACACATTTAGAAACGCATAAGACCCAACATAAATGCGAAATGTGGAATGCATATAAACAATTTCAGATCCACTTTCCAGGATCACATAACTAGCTACATTGAGACCCTTTGTAGAGACTGGCCTACCTATGTCCAGATGTTCCAGCTGCCTTCACGCATGCACTTACAGTAGTTTTAACTAATTTCTGCTCTGTGCCTTTCATGTTTGCCTTTAATGTTGAGTTTATTTTCCCTATAATTTTCCTGTCCTACATGTGATCCGCAACACATTCAGCGGTTGGAGTGTCTGAAAGCCATTACTCTCACATCACTCCTCCACCCCCCCACCCCCTCCCCCTTCCTCTCCCCGGCCTCTCCGTCTGTCTGTTCCTGTGCAGTGGAGTCAGTAACACCCCAGCAGGAGGTGAACGAGGCAGCGCCGAAAGCAGGAAGAAGAGGCGCGGGGTGCAAAAAATGTCGCACATCGCCTCACATGACGGCAGGCGAGCAACTAGATGTGTGACACGGCAGAAAAACTAAAGAAATAACAAAGAAATCGTCTTTTGTCCATCACATGTGACTCCGGGTCTTTGAGGCGCTCTGTCTCCAGGACACTTTGTTGTGTGTGCATGTGCATAATGAACGCGGTGCCAGGCTGCAGCAGCTGGGAAGACCATCCTCTGTCTTCGTGTCATCAATAAATGATCAGAGTGGGCCATCTGGAGAGAGGGAACCACCAGCCACCAGGACCTGGCACAGAACGACACGCTGGAAAAGACACAGAGACGCTGGGGAGAGAGAGGGTAGAGAGAGGAGTTGAGAGGTGGCAGAGTGAGGGCACAACATGAGTAATGTCACCACTGACACAGAAGTCAACTTCTCATTACTAAGAAAGCACATAATCACAGCAATTACTTTTGTGTTTCTAGATCTGTCTGGAAGTCATTAGTGAAAATGAAAGCCAAAACGGGGTTAAAGTAGTGGTCAATAGTTTCTCTCTGGGATTCCTCCTGCTTTAAAGTTATGTTAAATGATTGGGCAATGAAAAGGAATTGGTGCCTGTGTATGTTTATCAGCCGCTATTGTAACTCACACTCACTAGGACTGGCTCCGCCTCGATTTCAAATATTAAACCAATAAGAAAAATGATCTAGCAGCACTAATTCCGAATCATAGTAAACAAATAATTTACATAGCTACATTTAAGGATGCGCTTGTGGCAAACCACTCTGATCTTGAGAGTCGATTTGAATTTGTCTTCTGTTCCTTCGTTTCAAACTTCTGCTTACCATGATATTATGAATATGAATCACCATTAGGACAAATGTAGTTGTAAATTGCAATCGCAAATGCGGTGAGGAAAGAAGTGACAGGAAGGAAGGGTATGTGGAGAAGACAGAGGAGGATGTGAGGTGTGGGGCATCAGGAAGTGCTCTGGGCAGTTGCTGTTGGGCCCGGGGCAGACACATATGCACAGATCAGAAATGTATGCATATGTGAATACTCTCACTCCTTGGAGCTACACACTCATTTTAATTAAATCTGTGTATAAGTATAAAAATCTTAATCTCAATTTAATGGCACAATGTATGTTAACAATGAGATTGGCTAACTCTGAAATACTTCATGTTTTCAATGTATAATTTGCCTAAAGAGCATATCAGAAGCATAAACCTCTCACACACATACATATCACTTATTTACAAATTACAAATCTTAATTTACTTATTATATTACTTGTTTACACTAGTCTATCAGCTGTTCTTAGATGTTTAAGATTGTTTTTGTTAAACTGCTCAGTTATTGTGAACAGCAGTTTCTGTCAACTACCACTAAGATTCTCCACTAGGATAAAAAAAAAAAAACTCAGGGAGAGCAAGAGAAAACAGGATTAACTCCTGAGCCATTGTGCAATAGATGTGTCCCGGGCAGCTGAATAAAGTAGAATCTAATCTCATGACATGCAGCCGGAGATGCGTGGTTCATTCAGACAGATGAGAGGAGCTGGGGTCAGGAGGGGTCCACGGGTCAGGCCAGGAGCACAGATGGGGCCAGCTAAGGTCCACTCATCACTTGGGCGTCTGGGGTGTTTTCGCAAAGGGGCAACTTAGAAGAGCAAACTAATGAAGGGTATTGGTTCATATAATAAAGTTCTATGTGGTTTTCATCAAAACATAATGACAGACTTGGATGAAAGAAGCGAGGCAGAGGCCTTTCCTTGGGTCTCAAATGATGAAAACTAAGGTCAGATGAAAAAGAAAGGTAACAATTCAAACTAAATATAACATTTTCTGAAAAAGCCCATACAAACTCCTTCCTCACTGCATGTATGGAATCAGCACCTGTAAGTTGAGTATAAGAGAAATTCTTGTGAGATTTGTGATTTCACAAAAATACATCTTGAAAGAGTCCAATCTTGAAAACCCTGATGTTTCGGACCAGTCTCATATTTAAATCATGGCAATGGCGGAAAAACTTTGCTGCTACAAACTTACACACACAAGTAACAGTTTTAAAGACAAATATTTAATTGTTTTAGTGATTTTTGTTTAGCTGCGGGTTCAGACTTAGCCGTGTTTGGCTAACACGATGTTTGCTTGATCCAATCAGCTTCCCAAACGATTTAAACCAGAGCCTTTCCAGATATTGCTGTGCTACTGAAATCTTCACTGTAATATCAATCAGACTTGGCCAGGTTAAGTAGAGTACTGCATATGACATGAGAGATTGAGAACTTGTGTCAGTGTATTTTTTATGATAAAGAGTATTTGTAATTGTAACACATTTGTCTGTTCAAGGGCACAGCGGAGCAAACTGATGAGAGACCAGGGAAACATATTCACTGTCAATTGGACCTATGGGCCATATAAAGATTCAGTTCACCTGATCGCCATGTGTTTAGACTATAAGACAGGACACACAGAAGGGCACTGTGAATATCTCTCTGTTTTGGTAAGGACTTCTTTGTATTTTTAGAAATAATCATCTGTAGGTAGCTATATCCTACCAAAGCTAAACACTACTTGTTTACATGTCATTGCTAACTGTGATTCCTTTGCTTTTATTCACTAAATGAATAGCACTTCAAGCTCCTTAAATAAAACTCAATTAATAAATTTGTTTTTACAAATACACCACTATTGAGGTCATTTCAATCCATTACGAAAGTCGTAAATAATTCCTTATTTCACCATGAAAATTCTATTGGCCATCATAAACTTTGCATGAGCTTAATAATGCTTAATAACACATACTAGTAAGAAATGTATGACATGGCTGTATATTCATGACATCACATTTTAGCATAATTACTGTACACTAGGCTACACTTTAGCCCCAAGTTACTGCACTAAATGAAGACATCCCCGAGACATCCCCCCGTCTGAATGAGTGCTTGTATGTGACCATGTATGCCTAAATGCAGTTCTAATTTGAATATGCATGGTCATTTCAGATTTAATTTGCCTCTGTCTGTGACTAATTTGTGCTCCAATAAGTAGCACATGCCCAAGGCCATATAACGTAGCCATCCTTAGGTTTTAAAAGAGCCTTTACAGTTCAGAGATCCTACAAAGGTGCACACTTACTTGCCATTGTAATTGAATTAACCTATTAGAGGTCAACTGAAACACGTGGGTGTGTAGGTGAGCAATAATGTGCAAGCGCCAAATAGACTATTATGCAGATAAGTAAACAGCAGCAGTAATGTGTTGCCTGTAAAGTCAGCAATCTGAGGCTGAAGGCTTAGCTAGTGCTGGGTCAGCAGTAAGATGAAATGCTAACTTTTTACACTTATACATGGAAAAAATTTACAAGTAAATTCAACACATAGTGAGTTTGCAGAAGCGTATATTATGCAGTAATAATTGCCCTCTCAGTGAGGAGGAGAGGCAGTTACCAGCATTCTGTTTACTGCCTCTGGCTTCCACGAGTGACGTCACTGAGAAACTGTGCCCTGATATTGTTAGAGAAATGTGTTTTCTAAGAGCAAACTAAACTTTTAACTATATAGCTGACCAAATGCAGTGGTTGACGCTGCTGTGTTACTTTATGCCTATGACAGTTCAGGACTTTTGTTTTATTTGCATATTAACAACAACTCATTTATTTCTTTGGTTACAAATGAGCTGATTGGAAAGCATGCTAGTGTTGAGAGCTAAATAAGCTGAATTAATTAACTAGAAAATTAATTTGTTTTGCCTATAAAACATGTCTGGTCTTTGTTGTCCTCTTCTGTATGAATGACCAATTCTACATAATTTTTCTAAAATTACGCCAAAATTATTGTCAAAAAGACCATTTATGTATTCCCTATCTTAGTTGTACACACTCATTAAAAACGAAGGCCGTGAATGGTAACCCTGTCTTGGTCTCTGGGTGTTTAGTAGGCAACCTTATTTCCACTGGGAATGCCACTTGACATGTCTAACCTCGCCAGCTTAATCTGTCATTGGTGCTTTATATTCCATTTGTGAGAAGTGCTGGGAATCTGTCTAACCTTTGACATAGGCATCGGCCTTACTTTCCATTTTGCTAATGTAACCATAGCATAACTTGCAAAACTTGTAAAATTGGCTGTATAATTTTATTGGTAAATCAATACGGTATAAGATTGAATGGCGTAGCGAGTATCACATGCATTTCTGATTGCATTCTGATATATCAGCGTCCATGTTTATGAGCTTACATGTTTACCCAGTAATTTAAGTAATGCCAAATACTTCTGCAACAGCAGTATCTTCAAGACTGCACCTTTTCTCATTTATCCTCCTGTAGCCCCTTCAATCTGTCTCTCAAAGACACACCTCGGTACGACATATGCACAGGCACCAGTCCCTGCCAAGCCGCATACAGCCCCTCATTCTTCTCACAGCAGGAGGCCCCGACTGTACACTCCTGTATATTTATAAGTCACTGAATATAAGTGCAGTAATAAATTAATTATTTATCTGAGTGCAGTGCAGCAACAGCTTGATGATTCCTTGGTTTTTGAAAGAAAACGGTTCAGTTGTGTAGCTAATGTTTGTTGTTTTGCAGGGTGTTTTTTCTGTCCTTTTCGCGCACTTGGCTGGCTGTGATCACTGACAGAACCATCAGCTTTTTGGATATTCAGATGTGCAGAGGGGCCACCTGCTGGGAGAGCTGCTGTCAGCATCCACATGCCCACACCTGCCCACACGTGTGCACAAAGTAACACTCGGGTGATGTCACCTTTACTCCTCCTTGTCAAGGAAGCACATTGTAAATACATGTTTATGCAGTGAGTGCCACCCCCGTGTCTATTGTACAGCCGACGATGAGGAACATGTACTATACAGTAAAAGATCAACCAGATTCACCAAACTATTATTGAACTTTTAAAGTATTTGCATTAGCAGCTCTAAAATTCTTTGTTGTGCAGTATGTTTTACCGATGACAAAAGACAAGTACTTTGGGTTTTAGCCATAGCCATTGTATGATGTGAATACTGATTTGACGAGCTGTTGAAATGACAGGTTCAAGTCCAAGGTGACACAGGACTGATGGTGACAGGCTGGTGATATCAGCTTCATTTTGCCACTGCTGAATTTGAGAGTTGAATGAAAGCCGGGTCCTGAGGTCATAGAGGCAAATGGAAAGGGAATGAGGTATAGTAGGTATGGACAGACTGCTCAGCCGTAATGTATGCGAGTGCCATCAGCATGTTTGTTTTTGTGTGTGAATGGTCCAAGTTAAAGTATGTGTTTGGTAAAGAAAGGTGGTCTGATAACTGAGCCTTGTGGAAAGTCTTTTCCCCCCTTGTTTTGGTAAAAAGCCAATAGATTGTAGTGGTATTGGTAATATTAGGATTACAGTTACAGTAGTTTTATTGCTAACCAGTCTGTGCTTAGCATCCGAATACGTTGATCAACAACATGAAACAAAAACACAATAAATTACTGAATGACAACTTGACAAATGTAAAAATTGTCCCATAAAAAAGAAAGGAAATATATACTGACACATACAGGATTTTTATATGAAAATGTGTTGGGCAACTATGAGGATTTTGGGCAACTATGCTTCTACAAACATTAGTTTCACCAACAGAAGACACAAACGCTGGATTCTTGTAAAGTGTTTACAAATAACGGTGACATCATTTAAATGCATTCATGCTAAATCGGACCCAGCGCACAGAATGGGATTTTTAGTAACAGCCGTGTTTATGTCCATCATTTTTTGACATTTAGCAGTATGTCGAGTCTGATGGGGCATGAAGCCAAAGTAACAATCATCTTCCTATTTTTTGCTTCTCCCCTCCTCCTCCGTCTTTCTTTCCTATTCTCTATTTGCTGCATACATTTTCACTGTTAAATGGAATTATGATCAAAGAGTTTGTGGCGGCGTATTGTGTGTCCTAACGTTAGTCACACATCACTGAGTTGAATTTTGATCTGCCTGGAGCGCCGCACACTAAAAAGGCAGACAGGGAGAAGGAGAGAGCTGCGAGGAAGTAGTGGAGGGGAGGGTAATGGTGTAGGGTGAAGAAAGCGAAAATAGGAAACATGGCAAAGAGTGAAAACAATGTGCGCTGGTGCCAGGATCATTCCCCAAGTCTCTCTCTCTCTCTCTCTCTCTCTCTCTCTCTCTTTCCCTTGAAGCCTTTCTGTTGCAGCCCGGCCTGCCACTGAGGGAATTGAAGGATGGATAGAGGATGTGTGCAGTAGAACACGGGGGGTGTGGGTCAGACCAAAAAAACACGGGAAAAAGAAAAAGATTGTTGAATAATGAGGAAAAGCCATGTCTTGTCTTTGTGATGACACGCTAATGGATAATTTCATACGCAGGAAAATCAGGTCTGTCAGGAAATCCATTTGCAATACTTTTTTTTTTTTTCAAATTTTGTTCTATGCCATGTGCCAGGAAAAATATATCAAGCTACAAGTGCCAGGCTATTTTACTCATTTTCACAGCCTTGTGCCAGGTTGCTATAAGACGTGGCCACCAAAACTCGTCTTAGTAAATATGCACATTAACATAGTGCACACTTGGAGGCATATAACTGGAAAACAAAATGAAGTTGAAATCCCTAATGAGGCGTTAATATACTGAAAAATAGCTAGGTTACATTTTAGCTGAGTCAGAAATTAGGTTCCTTTACCCCCAAGACTGATAATATTAAACTTGCCTTTGCCTCAGCTCAACACATGATTTATTTATGAATGAGCTATAGGAGGAGGCAATATTGTAAATAGGCTGAAAGAAAAACACTGAAATAAATGGGTGCTACCTCACAAGTGCATATTCTAATTATGAAAATAGATATTTCTGAAGGTGATGTTTTTGTTTCTGGGTTTACTTATTTCTGTATATCTGTTTATTATTTTCTGTTTGTACATTGTGCAAACAACATGACCCTGCCTAGGACGACTCTCTGCTTCTAGCAGTCATGACTGGCAGCCTAAAGACACTGCGCTTGACCATTGTGCTCTTTAGGCCTTATACTGTATCTTACAGCAAAGATAGCCAACCAACATAACAGCAAAGAAATAGAATTAAACACAGTACATGTATTGTTATTGCTAACTGCAATGTAACTACATTGCAACATGTTTGCAAATGTACACAAAAAAATCTGAAAAAGGTAAACAATAATCCAGCAACAAAATATACATTTGGAAAGTTGTTTTTCCCATAATTGAAATCTAAACCAGAGCACGAGAAAATAACCGGCACGCGGCAAGTTTTTAAATGACCAAAGACCACAAAAGATAAATTATTCTACAGAAGAGGTCATAGAAGGCCTGAAGTTCTTCTTGAGGCTGGAATGGGGCTTGTAGTCAGACGCAATGGAGGGCTGTGTTAAAGGTGTAATGACAAAACAGTAAGTTCTACTAAGCAGGGGTTGGTTGAGGAGTAGTAGTTGCTAGTGCTAGTGACACCAGGGAAAACATGGGAGGTCGCTGAGAGCAGCAGTGTGAGAAAGCCCAAAGCTCGATGTATTTTAATAGAAGGCACCGAGGGAAGACACAAGACAGGAACACGAAGCCTTCACTTTTTGTTAGGGTGCAAATTGTATATTTACTTGAGCTATATTGCAATGACCATATCCGATTTTTACTAATAGATACTCAGCATTTTGGCGTAGATCGCTGAACTAATACAGACATAACTAATTTGTAGAATAGAGATTTGCATTTTAATTTCCACACTGTCTGATTTAATTTGCTGCAACTGAGACACAGTTATATTTCTTTTGTCATCTCATTTAAAAAATAAAATGTATAATGTACACTTAATATCCCAAAATGGCTTTGATATGTTTCATTTGCGGCGCTAAAATCGTTTGACGTATTCAAGTTCATGTAGCTGCAGCTGAGGTCTTCTTAAGCATTGCCCCTTGAGCCATGAGCAGGCAGGCATCGCGTTCCCAACTGACAGAGCCGTGACTGGGCCAACCTTTAGTGACACTGCCATGGTTCACCAGGGATCCACATGTCGGTCCTGGATGAAGCGAGTTCAGGGTCTTGGCTCGGGGAAATAATTGGGCAGTGGACATACAGGCCCTAGACCTATAGGCCAGGCCAAATTTATCTAAGTATCAGACAGATAGACATAAACTAGGCAGTTAGTGAGTCCGGAGAGGCCATGGAAGCTCTGACCAGGCCAAGCAGTGTGTTGACATGTTTTCACATCCAGAGCACATCTGGGGATAGATCCGCTGTGAGATGAGGCTGTGCTGATACGGGCTCCACTCTCTATTAGGGCTCTCTCAATCCCACATGTCCACAAAATCTGAAACACACATGCTTCCAAAATGTACACCGTTCCATTTACTATTTTAACTACTTGATTTCTATATCGAGCTTCCTCCAAAATTAATGCTACTGCTTAAATTAGATTATTGTTTACTTTAGCCTAATGCCCTATAACAGTGTGGGTCGGGACCCCTCGGGGGTCGCAAGGCCTTGTGTTGGGGTCCCCTGATGATTTTGAAATGAAAATAAAAATGCTAACATTTTCAGTATGTTTTTGAGTGTAAAACAGCATATAATTTGCAAAATCCTTTCAAATATTCAAAATAAACAGTTTAAATACATATTAACTTGATTTTACAATGTGATTTTATGTCCTAAAGTAGCATAAGAGGGAATAACATTGTGTAATGGGGGTCCTGAGTTGTTTACGTGTCCATTTTTAGCGTCCCAGCTAAAAAGTTTGGGATCCCCTGCCCTATAACATGTTTCTCCATATGGCTCGATATTTGAATATGTAATATAATGTAATAATAATGATAATAAATAACATGACAATAATTAATAATAATAATGGATTTTTGAAAACTACTTAAGTCTCACCACTACTTTTAAGTAGTGGTGAGACTTGATTAAAATGTTTAATCGGTTAATTATGGCCTTTGTAATTAATTAATCACAATTAATCGATTAAATAATGTTGCTTTGTATTTTACATTTGAACTTATTTTAAGTGGAGATTGGAGGCCTGTGTGATCATTTCAAACACTTCAAAGACTTTGGAAAAGGATCTTGTTGAATACGTGTATTTGGCTTAACTGTGTATTAACTTAACTGTGACATTACAATTAAAATCTACTTTAAGGTTTAATTCTATGGTGCATTAGTTCCCATTATAATCAAAAGGTTTGCACATCTTAGTTTACCTGATAAAGCCATAACCACTTACAATAGGTTTGCATCAGACTTGGTTCAATGTCATTCACTTTTACTTTAACCTGATTCCTGCCCAGGTGTCTTAATTAAACGCAGTCTAAAAAGGGCCAGAATAAGTGAAAAATATGTAAAGCTTAATTCATTACCCTTAAAACACTGTTCGCCACTTTCATTTGTAAATAGTGAAGGGTATTAATGAAAGTCATTAGGAGTCTCTCCTTATTTAGTTTGTATGGCCAACAGCCAGTAAAACCAACGTGTGCCTGCCTGCTCTCGGCCAAAGCTGCAGTGGCTGACCGGGCTGCCAGATGACATGCCCTTACCGAGCCTTCACATCCCGCTCACTGGGGATATATGGGACAGTTGAGGCAGACAAGGTGAGAGCATCAGTCCTGGACACCGAGAAGGAGGCAGTAATTGGCCGGCAGACAGGGACCGACCAAGGTACGGTTATAGCTGGAGTCCCCTATCAGGCATTGACAGCGCATCATCTATCCTGGGCCAGACTTCGCAGAGACTTTGGGAATCCTCGATAGGAAATATGAGCGCCATTTTAGGTGAAGGGGAAACAAGTCACATAGAGCAAGTTTAGCGTAAAATTCATCAGACAGTATTTGCCTCTCAGCGCTTAAACAATAAAGCACAGTTTGATCTTGGCATTACTTCGACTGCCATCCACTTCTATTTTTGGATCAGTAGCAAACACTTGACACTGCTGCGTGGGCCAGTTCCTTCATGTGCTCCTCTCAATGCGGAGACCGATATAGTGGCTTCTGTGGGGATTTGAAGCTGGTTGGAGACTTTGCGTGTGATGGCGAGTACATGCAGCAGTGTCAGGGCATGTGTTGGTGGGTTAGTGTTTGGGTATAGCTGGCCCCGGGGATCCAGGCTCAGACCAAATTACCTGTCAGGGGTTGACATCACCTACCCCCAGCCAACCAGATACAGAGGACACTGGGACCGGGCGCCTGGGCTTCTGTGTTGTGTCAACTCAGCTTCGTAGTACTTTTATTTCTTATGCAGCGATGAGGAAAGTATTTTACATATAAATACATAGTTACATTGGCTGCAGTGTGAGATATTAGTAGCAGTGTTGATGAAGGAAAGTGTGTGCTTTACATTAAATATAATTTTCTTTAGTAATAGTGGCGCGCATTGAGTGGCCTTGTGTATGAAATGCGCCGTATAAATAAATATGTTTGCCTTGGAGTACTTGCTTACTTGGAGTAATTAACTGTTTTAAACACTGTTTAAAACACCTTCCTACTTTTTTCAATGTATTTTTATCTACTAGGCCTGTTTGTGATGTCCTAGTCAAAGATTAATTTCTACCATGGTAGACAATAAAAATCTATTCTATTCTATTCTATACTATTCTAAAATGTGTTGCATTAAGGCTCATTTCAGCCCAGGAGTTTTAGGTGCTGAACTAGACAGTTTGTGGTTTAGCTCGCCTGGGTAATTGCCAAACTATGAAACGAACACCACAGGTTTGCAGCAGCCATGGTTTACAGGTTTTACATATGGTCACTGATGCAGTTTTTAAAATCTTAACATGGGTTTTAGTCCCACCTTACCGTTTTCAAAAACTGGAGTGCTTTGGAGTGCTAAGCAGGTAGCTTGGACTTAAATAAATGAACTTTTACTTTTCTCCCTGTTGCAGATGCACAAAGCCAAAGTAGTCGTTTTTGTTCTGAATTCAATGCACAATATTTGGTGACATTTGCCGTGATGTCTCTCAACTTATCTGCGACAGTGGCGCAGATGGTAGAGCGGTTCGTCTCATGATCGGAAGGTTTGGGATTCAAATCCCGGCTCCCACAGGTGCACACTGTTGTTGCGTCCTTGGGCAAGACACTTCACCCACCCACTATCTGTGTACATTGGTGTGTGAATGGGTGAGTGGTTTCTTGCTGTAAAGCGCTTTGGGCTTAGAAAAGTGCTACATATAAGTTTAGACCATTTTTAATATACACAGTAGTCTAGGCAATGGCTGCACCCTTCAGGTCTATACATTTCTTGCCTCGCATAGAATATAATGTAAAGGCAGCAGTTTGTGACTAAATGAAATAGCTGCATCTTGTTTAAATTTGTGTAAAACATTTCAAGCAGGCTTAAAGTTAGAGTGCTAAAACAATAAACTTAACCCCCGCCTGAACCCAGCTCATTTTCTCCAGTTTGGCTTTACCCACATTTAAAAGCGTCTTGAAAAAAGCATCAAATAGCGACAAAAGCAAGACAAATGTTAGGATGAAATCGCTACAAAAAGTGACAAAAAGTGACAAATTGATGAAAAAGACTCAAAAATGTGATGAAAAGGTGACAAAAAAGCCACAGAAGGGCAACAAAAAAGTGACAAAAAAAGTGATGACAACGCGGCAAGGTCAGTTTTGTAGAATCTTAGCTTTCAAATGAGGCGTTTCACTGGTCTATAGGCTGTAAGAGCTCCAATCAAGAAGCTTTTGAATTTGGAGAAAATGCACTTGGTTAAAGGGAGGGTTAAGAGGTTAAAGTTGTAATATTGGTAAATATTATACCAATATTTTTACTTTTGAATATTACAATTTAAACAGTTTTCAGTGCTAGAAATGATTTGGGTCTAACAGTTTAAGCAGTTTGTTACAACCGTTATAAAATACAAGCTTTAGAATACCATCTGACCGTAATTATACAAATATACCATTGTTTATGCACAACATTTGAACCAATTTGAAAAAGTTCTCTCATGGGCATACATAAACATTACAGTTAATCCTTGGCCCAACCATTTTTTTTTTTCTGATCTTGTATTATATAAAAATGCATAAACAGAGCCCATGTCTCCCCGTGGTGCTAGTTAATGCAGTCTGCTGACAATGTATCAGACAAATGCTGCTTATAAATGCCGGGACACACAAACACCTGAAGGCACACATGTCAGGCCCGTCTCGTTTATCCTTGGGTGCTGAGGCCCTGGCTCCCATATCTGCGTGCCCCTCTATCTGCACTTGTGAATGAATTCCTCCATATACACGCACACAGAGGCTACGCGAGGCACACCGCCACCAAATTGCACCCCCTAACAACAACTCCACATACACATAATTGAAAACCAGTGTCAGTCATAAGCATGCCCACGGCCGGATGATAACCAATTCCCCCGTACTATCTGGGGTGTCTCTCCTGCGCGTGGCCCCCATGACCCCCTGCGGTCACCGGAGAGTGAGAAAATGGGAGCCAGAGCCAACATGTCTGATTATGCTGTACTTGTCAAAACAGCAATAGGAGCCATGGAGTGAAGCTGAATGTTCTCAAGACGCTTCTCTCAAGGTCACTGTGTTTCCCCCCCCTTTCCAAGCAGACCTCCTACCGGGAATAGACATGACTGACTGCTGCCTGCTCCAACAATATGTTATGTGTAGGATATAGTTCAGGAGAAAAATGGGCCAAAGTCAAACATAGTGATCATTACTTTCACTTCGAGAGCACAGAAAGCCTTGTGTCGATTCCGTGTTGCTTGTTTCTCAACTCGGCCGTCTTCCAAACAAGTTCTGTCCCCTGCACAATTAGATTCATACATTTTACATGTGCTTTGATTAAATATTCATGATACATGCTACATGCTTTAAAGATGTGTGTGTTCAACTGCCAAAGTTGAAGGAAAATTCCCAGACGATGGCACTTGTGATTTTTAATTGCAGAGTGAGATTATTTACAAGTCACTCACACTTTGGTGGTTTCTTCTGATGGTCAAAAACTAGGTGTAACATGGTACACTATATTACACATACCCACAGGGTCAGTAGGATTAGTGAGTAATCTGGTTTACCATAGCTGACTGCCTAACTAGTGGGGAATAAGCTTCACCAGCTAAGCTATTACCACTATTCACCCATTGTTACCTGAGCTATTGTATCTTTTTTGTGATGTATTGTCAGTTTCTGTCAGATTTGTGTTGACTTTGAAATTAGAGACAGTAGGTCAGTTACTAGGCTATAGTTATTAGCTGCATGAGTCCTGAATTCGATCCAATTTTTAAAATAACAAAAGTAAATACATGGGGCCCAATATCAAAGACTTAACCAGGATGTTTGCTGCCCCACAGATGCTGCCTGATAAAGAAACGCCTACATACACACACATCTAAATTATCTATGGACCACAGGGACTAACATTTATTTTCTTATAGTGACAACATTTTTGCTCTGAGATTAAAGTACTTCTTCTAAGACCTGGCTTAGCTTTAGCCAGATTTTTGTTGCGTCAGGATTTCTATTCAATTCAGAGTCCAGGCGTATGAGTCTCCTTCAGGCTCCTCCAAATGTAAATGCTGCCATTGTAAAGCTATTTGCAGGAGGGGACAGACAGATTTAAAGTTGTTTAGCAGGCCTTAGGGCGATTCATTTCTACATGGTCCAATTTACATGGAGCTTTCTCTGTCTTGGGCTACACAACTGTCGTGTCAAAACTGAATGTGTATGGGGAAGATCGGTCCCTTTTAAGAGGACCGGAGTTTCAGTATTGAGTCTAAGATTGACTAGCTGTCACCCCATATTGATTTCCTCTCGCCTACCTAGCAATAAGCCAAGGGTAAATCCCAGGATAGCACACAGTTGCAACCATGGACAGAAGGCTCCAAATCACTAACACTCTGCTTTGCCCCTATTTTCATTGTGTGATGTAAAATCCATGTTGCTCTTAGTAACTTTGAGTTGTTGTCCCAGTTGTCATATCACCATGACATCCATATTCTGCCTCAAACCCACACTTATAGATTGTTAAAGTTGCTTTGGCCAAGTTGAAGGATGACATACAGTTGATCTTACTTCCCATGTGGTTTAATGTCCTCATACTGAACAGCGTATAGCTTGCTGCATAGAGCAGTTTTATTGGGGAAACATAGGAGGAAAGTAACCTGTTGATGTGGTATATGGGTAATTTTAGATGAATAAAGTTTACAAGAATTATGATGTTGTGCTATGCCTTTGCTGATTACAGACTGTGATAGGTTAGAGAGCAGTGATTAATCACTCTCCAAAAGAATAATGAGCGGACGCTTGTTAGCAAGCCAAACACCTGCAAAGGCAGGCGCTCTGTCATCACCCAGATCTGTGCGTAAGTGTAAGTGACTGCAGACTTGGAACAAGTCCAAGCAGAACACTAATACCTGAACTTGCTGCTGCTCTAATAAAACAATCTGACACTGGAATAACTTAATCCCCCCTGCAATTTACATCAACAGTCAAACCACTAACTCTGCTGTCGAATGGCTCCAACTGCTGTTTTCATATTTTCTCGGGACTTGTACTGTGTTGAAGAGGATGGATGGATGGACACACTGATTTCACTGATGTGGCTGCTCAGCGGGCTGCCAATATTTTCATGCCAGTGTGAAGCCAGATAACTAATAAATGTTACATGCAGTGTATGTTTCGGTGCAGGGGGTACGGGGCTGGATATTTATGCATGCAGGTCCACTAAGTCAGATCAAATAGATCTCCAGCCTCTGCCAGTTGTTTGGGTCTTATCCAAACTGATCTGCACATATTCACTGCCAAATGAGAAACATGGAAGTCTCTGGAATATTTGTCCCATTAAAAAGTCAACTCCGGAGGAAAAAGATATAAAGCTAGCACTGTGTTGGACAATTAAAGCAGTACAGTTTATAAACAATATTTTACAGTCGTGTTAACCCTAGGCCTTATATAGTCACATGCCCACACTGTTGGTCCCTGAATGGGAGCATTGTTGGCATATAGTTTCCTTGGGAAAGTCCAGTTTCGGCTTTGTTTATCAGTGAATGTCGCAGCACATAATTCTGAGAGGGCTAATTCTGAGAGACAGTAGAGGGTGGATGGGCTACGTTTGACGTGCATCCTGGGTCAGGGCAGACAGACCCCCTGCTGGGCGGCTTCGACTGTCGCAACCTTTAATTACAACAGCACTGACAGCCGTGCAGATGGCCTGTGCAGATCGCACAAAACCGCAGTTCATGAAGTGTTTTTCCTTTTTGGCATTGTCCGTAAGCTTGCATTTATTTATGTCTTCATAGTTGCATCAGTGCTTAGTATTTGCCATTGTGCATTACATGTTTTCAGTCTATCATCATATGTCAACTATTAAAAACCATCCCAAACAATTGTGATTACGATGAATGTTTTTCATTATTAATACATACGACAAACACACATCTTGATCTCAGAATGCGCTCTTTAGTGTTTTACTTTGCTAATGTTAACCTTTACATTCAAACACAGCTCCTAAAAGCCCTTGATGACTCACTCATGCAAACATTAGTTGTTGCTTTTTACATTGGCGGGATGCTCTAAGAAAAAGGGCCTCTCAATAATTGATGCCATTACCATGCATCACCTGTCACTAAATGCACTGGGACAATGATTTTCCTAAATGGCAGCGAGTCTCTGGGATTGTGGGAGCAGACAATAAGAGGAGACACTCATACAATTGTGTGCATTTGTAGCTTTAAGTTGCACACAGATAGAAATAACGACACAGAGAGAATAGGGCAAAGGAACCAAGATGAAGAGGACTCAGGAGTAACACAGACTGGAGCCACGCTAATGAAAGGGACGAGACCAATCATTCCTTCAAGTGATTGCATAGATGAGGGATAATTTATTATGAATGTGCGTCGAGCTCCCTTTGACTTGGATGCATTAGCTTGGCCCTGTCTCTCAATAGAATCACAATTTAGCTGTAGCCCAGTATTATGCAAATGAATGTGTTGACCAGCTCCAAATTTATAGATGGCACTTGCCGTGGCTTTCTCCTCAAGCCACTGTCCTATAATTAATGACTCACGTACTGTTCATTCTGTCAGGTTGTGTTTAGATTGGGGCCATAGATGGATAAATGGTCATCTGTAAAACAAAACAAAACATCAGTGTGATATAATAACACATGAGTCCCAATGGCACACAGATGATGGAACAAATGAAAGTTTGTCTAGTATTTCACAATTTTTGACCTTGAGATGAACTTGTTATTGCCGTCTTTGTTACCAAATGGACTTCAAGCATTCTGCCTCATACTACACGGTTAACGCCATAGAATTGAAAACCTAAATATTAGCCAAGATATCTTTTTTTTTTTTGAGTAAAAATTATGTAGCGTTGAGATGAAAGCCAAATTTATAAACAATTGTTGTAAATGTATAATAGCTGTTTTGGTATAAGTTGTTTTTGTAGCGTTTTGTAATGTTTTGCTTGTTTTCGCGTAATAATAAGTTCTGCTTGCATCTTTCCTTCACTTACTGCTCACTTTAACACTTCTGACTCATATACAAGTGTCAAAGGCATTGGTTGTCTTGGTTCAGTGGACACTTTGATAATGTGAATGGAGAGACCAGGCATCAGACTCTCATATTTAATGGTCAACCTGCTTTAACGCTCAGACCCCCATGACTGAACTGAATTTTGTATAAACTACAACTTTCGAAACAACTGTCTAAAAATACTGAGCTCAATTTATCAATTTAGTCAGAGTGTATTCAAACAATTATATATGAATGTGTTGAATCCAGGGTGAGGAGTTCAGACACCTGGGAGGACCTCAGAGTAGAGCCGCTGCTCCTTCACGTCGATAGGAGACAGCTGAGCTGGCTTAGGGATGTGTTTTGGATGCCTCCTGGCCGCTTCCGTGGGGAGGTGGTCTGGGCATCTCCCAATGGGAGGAGGCCTCGGGGAAGACCCAGGACGTGCTGGAGGGACATGTCTCTAACTTGGCCTGGTGTTGCCTGAGCATCCTCCCGACAAGCTGAAGGAAGTGTGTGTGGATAGGGAAGTCTGGGCACCTCTTCTCAGACTGCTGCCTCCATGACCTGGCCCGGATAAAGCGGAAGAAAATGTAGAAAAGGACAAAGTCAATTTGAGCCAGAGACAAATGTTGTATTTTATTGTGAGCACATTCTCCTTTATTCTAAAATATGCCAGTGATGTGCACTACGTCTGGGCCTTGAGCTAGTGCTGTCTCACATATTTGCAAAATCTTCCTGGGATAAAGCGACTTTATACGCTTACAGGTCGGAAAAGATCCAGGAACGAATAAGATCTGGCCCTGTGAATAAATATTATCCAGCCATCTGATGCACATGCATCCAAGAGAAACCTGCCTGATAAACACAGCAGTCTGACACGCATGGAGCCAGAGATCACTCACACAGCCACATATAATGTAGAGTTTGGTGACGACAAGACAGGAATGTAGACAGACAGCCATGTGTAAAAATGCCTAGCCATCCATGCATCCAGTCATCACTTATCCAAGCATGCATGTGTCCATCCATCCATCTGCTGCCAATTCGTTTATCTGTCCATCGATCCTCTCATCCATCTGCCTGCTCATCCAGCCATCACACTTGGTTTTGAACAAGGGCCTTATATCGAGCCAAGGCTAAAGTGGGCCATGTAAGGTTTGGCAAAAGTCCTTCTACAGTCTTAATGAATTACAGTTCTACAGATTATAACATCAATGTGTCCACTGTCCACAGAATTATTTGAAAGGGCATCCGATGCAAAACTAACTTATTATTAAGTTAATAATAAGTAACCTTATTTCAGCCTCCAGTTGAAATAAAAGGTACACTTTACAGCTACTGCTACGCATATTTCAAATTACATTTCATCACAGTATTGGCAAGTACTGAATTTTGATCATCATTACGATGACTAAACGAATGATACAGTACTGATAACTTGTTGATGTGTCGTTTTTGTAACTTGTATCATGTTGCATCCACTCTTCACTCTGGTGGTGGACACACATGTAGAAGCACTAACCTGCCCAAAGCCAAGGTCAGAAAGCTGCAATATAGATGAGCATATTTGATCGCACAGGGAGAGGTTATGCAAATAGGATCCCTGCAATTAAAGCAAATTCATGCATAATACATCAAGCCTCTTGACTAGTCTGTGTGGTGTGTTTATACGTGTGAGTGTCTACAGCCATCGAGCATTTCAAACTGCCAGGGAAATAGGTGTGGCCATGTTTCATCGCTCCAAGATATTATCTATTTTTAGTGTTCATTTTATCATTTGCTTTATTCAGAGTGTGCTTTATGAAGCCCAGTAGTGATGTGAATGTGTAATTTGTATGCTATGCTAAATGATACCAAATAATTCACTAGAATAATTTAGAATAAATCATTTATCTCTATGATTTCCATTTAGAGCCAAGGGAAACATTTGGGGTGTAACCGTTATAAATATTCATAACTAGTAAAAAACAGTTTTCATTGAAAAGCCTCTCACACCTGCACATTTGTTAATGCCCAACAGCTGCTCCAGATGAGTTTCTGGTTTGACTTGTGAACTTTCAAGGCCACAATCTTCACATCAGGATCATTATGATAATTCTGTTACTCTATTCATCTGTTACTGTTGTATATTCATGAACTGAATGGTCGGAAAAATCATATGTAACCTGTAACGTATAACCCTTCTGCTCACACTGTGCAGTTCTTCCATATTACGTTCGGCCTTATAAATCTACACAGCATATTTAACATTATGGCCATGTCTTGTAAAATTTAGGGTATATACTTCACTGTGTTAAATCCGCCATAAAGTTGCTATTTTACATGCTCTATGTACTTTAAAATATATTATTTAGACATACAAAGATTTCAAGTTAAATTGGGGTCAGAGCATATAAAGATAAATCAATGGAATAATAATGTGACCCAGTTTATGTGAGAATGTTAAAATGTTGAATAAAAGACTGAATTGGAGAATGGATGTATTTTAGATGATCAACTATGTCACTGTCTATTAATGGTGGTGTTAAAAAAAAAATAGCATCTTAACTGAAAATTGTGACAGATTGCGATTGGGACACTGCTCACACAAAGCTCTCTATTCCCCTTGCAGGCTGCCTATCTGGCTGTAATTATGCTTATCCTCTTTTGGGGTGACCCCCCTTACCCCTCCCTTTCTCACCAAGCCCCATTGGCCCCTGAAATCTTTATGGATCCTGGAGCCGGTTGTCATGGAAACTAGGAGTACGCCAGGCACATGGTTGTTACCCCCCCTTAAATACAATTAATATGCAGGCCGATTTATCCCCGTCTTTCTTTGGAAAAGGGGTGTGGGTGGGCAGAAAAGAGGGGGGGTCTAGTATAATTGGGGTAAGGCCTTTTTGGGGTGGGAGGAGGTGCGCAGGTTTTTTGAAAAATGCATCTAAATTTTTTCCCCCCCTTTGGAGGATGTTTCGAGCATGGGTGCACTGATGGGTAAGGGATAAAAGAGGATAAGGACGCGGAATGAGATGATTTTAAAGCTAAACCCAAGATCTGCAAGAAACACTTTTGCCTCGGCGTCGGCTCGGCTTCTATAACAGTCGCGACAATGTAACGGCCGGTGGTCTGGAACGGTGAAAGGTCAAATTGAAGGCGCATACATGAATTTGCAGCATCTAAAAGAAAATGTTTAGACCTTAGGGATGAGGGGAAAACAGCAAATTAAAAAAAGGTCAAATGCTCAGTGACACGGAATACAAGGAATATAGAAATGTTAGTGATATTTTTATGCATTCAAGGGAAATGCCATGAAAAGTTAATGTCAGAGAGGAGTGTTTGTGGGCGCTGCTATTTGTGTTGCATATGATAATCCAGCCACAAGAGGTCTCAAGCCTGTGCACCTTCTTGGGCTGGTCCCAAACCTGATGAGCTTTATTTGAACAGAAAGTAGTGCAAAACAGGCAAGAGATACAGGAAAGATTAATACATCACTAACTATTGTGTTATATGCAAATTCTACATCTTAGAAAGATTAGGCTGGATTTGAACCTGTACATAGTCTATATGATTATGGTAGTCATTACTTCATCCTTTTGAAATGTGACCCTACGTCCCTTTTCTTTATGAAAATCGAAAAATGTATCGGGAATGTTCTTCTGAAATATTCAGTAAAGCCTTGTTTCTTCTTCCATCTTGTCCATCATTGTTGTCATCCCCCCGTCAAGTCCACAGCCACCGCATTATCTCCACTCATTAGACACAACACGAGTGTGCTTCAGCTGCTGCACCAGGGCTTGATCTTACAAGGGGGCCGTTGGATAAAGATAAGGGGTGAAAATAGTGAATGAGGGCTTAGGGAGGGAGGGGTAGTAGTGTATAGACTATAGAGGAACACGCAGCGAGGAGACGGCAAAGTGGGGAAGAGGAGCCAGGTGACAGCCGCGCAGAAGCACTCGGGTGGAAAGAGCCAAACGCTGGAGCCAATTAATTCCCTCCACATGTTTTGAGACAAAGCCGGTGCACTTGACCCGCCTGTGTGTGCTGAAAAAGGGATAGAGGAGGGGGGGGCGCAGTCATCAGGGGCAGGAGGGGGCGCCAGGATGGTTGACAAGCTGTGGTGGAAAAGACAGGATTAAAATGGTAGAAGGGGAAAAAAAGAGAGAGAGAGAGAGATACAGAGATATACAAGGAATGAAGGAAAAGAAAATAATAGTGGTGTTTTTGAAGGCTTGAGGTGGGGAACAGAGAGAGAGAGAGAGAGAGAGAGAGAGAGAGAGAGGGGGGGGGGGGTGCTGGAGATGTGTTGAGTTGACAGATAAAAATGTGACAAAAGTGACAAAAGTGAAGATCAGGTGCAATTTCAGGTAAATATAGATCATTGTTGTGTTTAAAGCTGTACTGTAAAACTGTGATATTACGCACATGCCTTAGGTGCAGTAGCAAATCTATGTGGTCCTTTGTCCCGTGTAAAACAGCAGCCCCCAAGCTGACCAGATCACAGTTGTACATACATAATTAATATCAAAGCCCTGAAGAATGCTGAGTTGTATTGATTTAGCATGCCTTTTTATGGTTTGATCAGAAAAATTACAGAACATCATAAAAATCCTCAGCCATCTATGGATTTTTCCTCAACCTCTTTATGTTTACCTCATTACAAAAGTCACCAAATCCAAGTACATTTTGACACATAAACAGCAATTACTTTTTTGTTTGGCCGAAAGAAATGAATGTGCAAGGGAATTCGTTAAATTGTACCTGGGACATATATTTTTAACCCCCTTTTTCCATGATTGTTATTATCCAGTACCTATGTTTCATTTAAACTGTGAAGTGACTGACTGCTGCCACCAAGCTTGTAACAGTGGAACAGGCACAACAACAAAAAACCCCAAAACACAAATAAACAAACACGACCTGAAAACAAATCAGAAAAAAAGTATTAATAAAAAGCAAATAAATAAATAAATATAAATTCATAATTACAGCGAGTTAATAAGGTTTTCAGACCTTTTTGTTATTTGTATGTTTGATGTAGCTGCCTGGCACTATATACTGTTCCTTCTATTGGTGAAAGTGCTACACTGACTACCCTGCAATAATATATTAGAAATCATAAATTATCAAGTTTTGAGGAGAGTAAGTATATAAACTGGAATTCGTTTCAAGGACATTTGTTGGACGCAGTGGTTTAAAAGAGGCAGTGAACTACAACTGAACTTGGTTACAAGTACAAGTTTCACTATTATGTGCCATTCTTTATTTGAATGAAGAATCTCCTGAATTTAGCCCCTAAGTGGGGGATTCCGCCAAGTACATGATCACTCAGCTTTACTTTCAGAATCTTTTTTTTCCTGCCATAAAAAAAAGTGTTTAGAAGGACAAAAGTGATGACACCAGAGTGAAAATATCAAGATTGTTATTGTGTGAAACTATGAGATAAAATAAAGTCTGTGCAGAGAGTATTTTGAAAACCTGTGTGATAAACGTTCTGAGAACCAAAACAACTGTCAACATACCCTACACCAGTGTTTCCCAACCAGGGGTATGGCGACCCCTGGGGGTACTTGAGCATGTAGCAGAGGGCACTTGAAATAAAAAAGACAGTGAAACTGAGCAGAATTTCAACATCAATTTCAAAGGAAAGTTATGTGAAGGAGCAGCGACTCTACTCCGAGCTCCACCCGGGTAACTGAGCTCCTCACCTAATCTCCAAGGGTGTGCCCAGCCACCCTGCGAAGGAAACTCATTTTGGCCACCTGTATCCGCGATCTTGTCCTTTCGGTCATTACCCAGATCTCATGACCACAGGTAAGAGAAGGAACGTAAATCGATGGGTAAATCAAGAGCTTTTAGCTTCATTTTGAACACAACACACTATTAAATACTCAATAATCTTAGTTTAGTTGGTCACTGTGAAATAATATTATCAAGCTCCTCGGGTAGGGGGTACTCGGTGTATGAACGACTCAAGGGGGACGCGAGACAACTAAGGTTGGAAACCACTGCCCTATAGTGTACCTTAAGAATAAACAGTAATTGAACATCAGATAAAGAAGGGTATTATATTTCTGAATCTTCTGTAAATAGATACATAAACAGAAGATTTATGTTAAAAGTAAACATAAGATAAGAATTTAGAGACAACCATGCATTCAGCCTGGTGTGATGTGCAGGTCTATTGGCATTGGGGTGATTATGTCTCGAAAGCCTGACCCTTCCACCTTCTCATGCTGAAGAGCCGGTGATAGCGCCGTCTCTCCTGGACAATTGACTTGAATAAGTACTGCAGACACGAGAGCAGTGGTGCTACAGATGTCATTAGGAACTTAAGAGCCACAGTGACACAATAGGATGATCACAAGGGCACTTGCAATCATCCTTTTTATCGTATGCTCATGTTTTTCATGTGTGATGTCCAGTATCTGTACTCTGATTCTTGCAGATGATATTCAACATGGAGGATTCCATACATTTTGAGCAGGAATTGAAAGAGCTTATCTTTACTTGTATGAATACAAATTTGATACAACAATTAGATTAGGATGTCAAATTGGGGTACCCATTCTGACCCTTCCCCTACTTTGGAAGCCAGTGCCCTCTCACTCACCAGCTTCTTAAAAACAACTCGATGAAGTTTCTTTGAAAATGGGTCATTGGTTTTGCTCAATTATAACCTAATTTTTACACTGTAAGGTCATGACTAGTTTTTATTCTTTATGCCAAAAACCTGGCTTTTATCCAGCACCACAGAACGGGAGGTAGTACTCAATGTTAAAGCACTGCCAACGAACAGGGTTTAATATATGCAAGCGTTTTCATCTTCCAGTAAGTAAGTCAACTATTATATACAATGTCAAACATTAGCCATGTACGCACATGCCTGTATATAACACCCATTTGCTTGACTGAATCAAGAAGATAACCTCATAACCTAACCTCATTCCACAAGTTTCTGTTTGTTTTTGTACCAACCCAAAAATATGTAATCTATCTTTCGTGTCAAAGTACTAAGTGATGAAGAGTGGCTGCAGGGGTGGACATGTGATGTATTTGCTACATGCTACATAGTATTTGGGTGAACTAGTCTTCCATCACTTGTCATTTTTGAACCACTGAGTGGGAGGACGAGGCGTCGGGGGAAATCTCCCCCTAACCATTAGTGCTTTTGTGCTCCACCTAGCATTTAATCATACTACGGAAGAGTGAGCACACATTTACATCTCTGTCCAGGGCACGTGTGTGGGGCCAGAGGTTCTAGAGCTGGTTTACAGTATTCAGGACTATTGTACATTTAAGGAGACTTAAACAAGAGCACCAGGCGTTTTGTGAAAAGAATACATGCAACATGCAGACACTGACTAAACAAGGTCACAGCAACAGCCTCCAGAGGTGCTTTAGACAGGCATTTGTGATTTTACATGTTACCAATTCTTTGAGAGCACAGCCCATAAGCAAATTTTCACACTTTGACAGGATAGTAATGTGTGGTTATATATATACTACAGTATATACAGTATATATATATATATATATATATATAATATATATATAATATATATATATATATATATATATATATATATACACTCAAGTGGCTTGCCATTGGCTTCAAGGGTGGTTTTCCACAAGCTCATCGAGTTTGCAATGAAGGCTCTTAGAGTCCTGTTGATGTTGTATAGCTCCAGCATTCAATGATCCAAGTATGTGGCATTGAGTCGTAGGCTTTCTTGTAATCAATCCAGGCAGTGCTCAGGTTAGTGTGTCGGGTTCTGCAGTCTCGAGCGACTGTTCTGGAGTTGGTGTTTGGCACCTCTGGTATCTTTACCGATTCCCTTCTGAGCTGTGCTCATGTATTGATCCATATGCCCGCTTATCTTAGCCGCTATGGTGCCGGATATGAGCTTCCACGTTGTGGAGAGGCAGGTTATTGGCCGATAGTTGGATGGGACTGTACCCTTTAAGGGATCCTTCAGGATCAGGATTGTGCGCCCTTCGGTTAACCATTCAGGGTGATTCCCATCTCTCAGCATCTGGTGCATTTGTGCTGCCAAGCACTCATGGAGTGCCATGAATTTCGTTAGCCAGTAGACGTGTATCATGTCAAGGCCTAGTGCTGTTCAGTTGTTCATACCTGAGACTCTTTCTTGGACGTCTGTTACTGTGATGGTAAGGGAGGTTGCTGTGGTCCACTCTCAGAGCCATCAGCCACTGTGCATCACTGTTGTGTGCCTACTTCTCCCATATGCCTTTCAAGTACTGTTCAATTTCCAGCCTTGGTGGGTCTGCTCTGCTATTGTTACCCTGCCATTGAGCGTACACTTTTGCTGTTTGAGTTGTGAACAGCCGGTTTACTCGTCTGGCTTCGTTGTCTCTCGTGTACCTCTTTAGGCAGCTGTTCAAGGCTTGGAGCCATTGTTTGGCAGTTTCCAATGCTTCAGGTATGGGCATCTAGCTGTACCTTTTGGGTACTTGCTTTTTCATTGCACCTTTCAAGGCCCCTGTCAATTGACTCACTTCTCTCCGCGCTGCCTTGATGTTAGCCTCCAGCCTTCTTTCCATGGTGGGTATTTCATCTCATCTGATGGTTGCTCTTACAATAGCCAGGCATCTCTAGGATCACTGCTGCTGTGCAGTATACCAGCTCATTGGTTTCAGTGATGGTTGATGTAGGAATTACTCTCAGAACTGCATTCACATCTTCTAGCAGACTTTCTGATGGTACTTCACTTAGCCTCTGTAGTTGACTTCGGGCTTGCCTGCTGGACATTTTGCCATGATCTTATTTTCAGGTCAGTTGCTGCCTCGTTCAGTGTGATTGCACTTATTTGGGGCTTCGTACCCAATCTCCGTTGGGGGGGTTGATGTTAACTCCTCTCTGACCTGGTGTCCTTCACCCTTGCCAGAGCATTGATGTTGTACCTCGTCAATCTCAAGTTGTGATAGCAGTTACCGTTTGTGGATGTTGGAACGCTGAGGTACTAGTTGTTTCGCCGTGAGTTTGGACTGTGGGTTTCGAAGTAACCATTTCTCCCACATCCTTTGCATGTAGCCCCTCTGAGTAGGGTTACTGGAGTAGTAGCATTCCATCAGAGCCCTGTTCTCGCATCTCGCCCATTTCCGGCTTGTTCCAGTAGCCCATTTTTCAAACTCGATGAGGTTGTGGAAAACCACCCTTGTAGCCAAGCCACTTGCACAAGTATCCATCAAATGTGGCATATACCAAGGAGACGCCCTGTCCCCACTGCTGTTCTGCATAGGTCTGATCCCCTCAGCCAAATAATCAAGAAGACTGGCTATGGATACCGACTCAGGAACGGGGCCACCATCAGTCACCTCCTCTACATGGATGACATCAAGCTGTACGCCAAGAATGAGCAAGACATCGACTCACTGATCCATACCACCCGGATATACAGTGCAGACATTGGGATGTCATTCAGACTAGAGAAGTGTGGTCGGATGATGACTAAGAGAGGGACGGTAGTCCACACAGAAGGGGTCTCACTCCCAGAAGAACAACAGCAGACATTGAGGACAGTTACAAATACCTCGGAATCCCACAAGCAAATGGCAACCTCGAAGAGGTGACAAGGAAAGCAGCTACGGCCAAATACCTCCAACGAGTAAGGCAGGTCCTAAGAAGCCAGCTCAATGGAAGGAACAAATCCTGGGCAATAAACAGCTATGCCCTGCCAGTAATCAGATACTCTGCAGGAATAATAAGCTGGCCAAAGGATGAGATACAGACCACAGATGTTAAGAACCATGCATGGAGGGTTCCACCCAAAATCCAGCAACCTGAGACTGTACACTAGCTGTAAGGAAGGAGGCTGAGGACTAGTGAGCGTGAGAGCCACTATCCAGGATGAAACATCCAAGATCCATAAGTACATCAAGGACAAGGCTCCAACAGATGACGTGCTCAGTGAATGTCTCAGACAATGGGAAACAGAAGATGAGGCGCTGGAGGTCCCGTCATGGGAGGACAAGCCCCTACACGGCATGTACCACCGAAACATAACTGAAGTGGCAGATATCAAGAAATCCTACCAATGGCTAGACAGAGCTGGCCTGAAGGACAGCACAGAGGCACTCATCATGGCTGCACAGGAGCAGGCCTTGAGCACCCGAGCAATAGAGGCCCAGATCTATCACACCAGACAAGACCACAGGTGTAGACTGTCCAGCACATAACAATCCAGCACATAACTGCAGGGTGTAAGATGCTGGCAGGGAAAGCTTACATGGAGCGCCATAACCAAGTGGCTGGCATAGTGTACAGGAACATCTGTGCAGAGGGGCTGGAAACCCCAAGGTCAAAGTGGGAAACAACTCCAAAGGTGGTAGAGAATGACCGAGCCAAGATCCTGTGGGACTTCCAGATACAGACGGACAGAATGGTAATGGCGAACCAACCGGACATTGTGGTGGTGGACAAAGAGCAGAGGAAAGCCGTGGTGGTTGACATAGCAATACCAAGCGACTTCAACATCAGGAAAAAGGAACTAGAGAAATACCAGGGGCTCAGAGAAGAGCTAGAGAAGGCCTGGAGAGTGAAGGCATCAGTGGTGCCCGTGGTCGTTGGGGCACTCGGGGCAGTGACCCCCAAACTGGAGGAGTGGCTCCAGCAGATCCCAGGAAATACATCAGACATCTCAGTCCAGAAAAGATACTGCGCAGAACCCTCAAGCTCCCAGGCCTCTGGTAGAGGACCCGAGCTTGGAGGAAAAAGAGACCGCCCGCGGAGGGTGAGGAAGAGTTTTTTTTTTGTATATATATATACTGTATATTTACTAATTATTGTCAATAAAAATACTATTTTCTGGAATGATCGCGTGACTTGGTATAACATTATGCTATAAATGGCTTGTGATTTACCTCATAGAAAGCATACTATCACATAAAGGAGATACAATGTTGAAAATATACCATTTTGCGCTGCATTGCTACATTTCTCTGTAATCCTTAATTTCTCTGACAGATGTCCCCGGGTTGGCTGAGAAAGTTGCAAGGGTGGTTTTCCAACAAGAAACAAGCGACAGACCTTTCAATCATCCCATAAGCACTTATTTTACCCTCACAGCAACTTGTTAAGGATGTTAAGAATGTTACTGTTAGGGAAATAACAATGATGATCGAGAGGATTGATGAAGAATAGGCAGCAGTCATGATGTCTTATGCAGGAGAAGTTTATTTGCCATCGTTACGGGACCCGGAGACATGAACTCAAGACATTGCGCCAGTCCAAACATTCAAGTCTGTCTATGCTTCCACAGAAGAGATGTAAATACCATCTAAGAGCGTCATACTAATACGCAAGCAAAGCATTCAGTGGCTGATAGCGGGCGCCTGAGCACCCCAGTCAAGGCTATGACAGAGATAGTACGACTGCACAGCTTGACCCACGGGTAGTACGATATTACAGCTTTACCCAGTATGATAAATAGCGATTTAATGTTATCCTCTAACAGTTACTTTGTTCTGCTTTGATATTGTATTACAATATATCTCCTAATCAGGGAAGGTTATTAACGTTCTAGTTGGGTTACATTTATTTTTGAAAATGGGGTTTTGTTCAGTATAGTTTCCTGACTACGACAAATTTAGTGTATAGACCCACAGACTCATTATTTAGGAAGCAACTGAGGAAGGAACTCGTGTATCTTCTTGTATGAACCATGGGGTGTCAAAGGTTGGTCAATACAGACAATAAAACAGCCTGACCAAAGGTATTATGAGCCCAGTATTGAATATCATATTTCATAAATAATAAGACATTCGCAGAGTTAATACAGTGCAGCCTCAGACCAGACCTACAGCACACAATGCCTGCACAGACTAAAGCCCCTCAGTCCTCAGTGGAGGTAGAGAATATTCTACGCTCTGAGTTCGATATTGTTGATTCTGTGCCACGGAGCTAGCCTATCACCTCTGAAAACACTGGAGACCCAATGGTTCTGTGCAGATTATAAATATGCATGGAAATCAATAGATATTTGGCAGTTGGGGAGAGGAAGAATTGAGAAAAACACTGGACGAGAGCAGAGGTCCCGGAATGTTCATCTTCATTTATTACAGTCATTTATTCTGTTTCTGTCTCTTCCCTCGGCTGCACATACACATACACACACACACGCACACACGCAGCGAGATGGAATATGTCCAGATCAGCAAATTATCCATTCTTTTCTCTGCGACTCTCCCTTTGGGCCTGTGCACAGTGTAATAGCAAGTGCAGTCCTCTGACGATTAGCCCGACTGTATATTTGTCATTTCGGCTTCATAAGGAAGGCCAGGGAGCAGTCTTCTGGGCACGGCCTCACTCATCCATCTACTTCGATCTTCACTGTTACACAGCCGCTCCATTTCTCAACACAGTCCACATTATTTATCAAATTAGGATAAATATGGTGTCTCATGTTGGGACAAAATAATTTAGTTTCGGCTGACAAATTGACTTTGAACAAAGGTTTATATTGATCCTTATGTAAACTTCTCATTTTAACACTAATCTTTGGATGTATATTTTACAATAACAAATATTTACCTTAATTCACTTATTGCTAGGTTTAAGATCAATACTTTAAATGATATGATATATCAATTTAATGCCAAGTCAGAACTCGCCACTTGTGCCAGTCCCAAACCCAGTTAGATGAAAGGATTATACATGATGGCATCTGGGGTTACATCTGTACCAAAAAGTTGTTGGAGCAGAATGATTAGCTAAACACTGAAAGCAAAACGACAAATGGAAAAGTGAAGAAGATTCTGATTTACAGTCATTTATTTTCTTTAGGTATACAAAAAGAACCGCAGCTTCGTAGTATATGCCGCTACTCATCCGGGATTCTTCTGATAGTGATTCGGCAGATGCCTTTACATGCCTAACCATTTTGATTCATCCTTGGTGCTGGAAAAAAGATTTTTTTCTGGCTTGACGTAGGATTATTTCTCAACAACTTGATCTTGGAACTTGTTGAGGCGGCGTTAACGTTTTATCTGACACCATTTCATTCATTGGAGACTGAGAGGGCTTTAAGTGACTAATGAGAGTGATCGTCCTGAGCCCAAAATGATACATCTGAGCTTCTAATCCCTGCTTTATGACTAATCATAATGGCCCCGCTTGTCCTGCTTCAACACGTCCAGTTCATTCATTCGGTGGGCAATTTGCCGCGTTTCTGTCCATCAAACAGGCCCGGTCCGGATTCAAAGTGTGCCCAGATGACCTCTATGCAACATTAACATTTGACAACACGCGCTATAAATGCACTTGTGTGATATTACAACTTATCTTTGTTTAGTAATTGGTGACACTGGGTGGTGGTAATATAGCCCAGGGGGTCATTTGGTACAGTAATGATAGCAGGTTGTCACAGTGGGCGGATCATTGTCACTGCTC
The DNA here is from genome assembly GCA_007210695.1 of Neogobius melanostomus. Taxonomy (NCBI): domain Eukaryota; kingdom Metazoa; phylum Chordata; class Actinopteri; order Gobiiformes; family Gobiidae; genus Neogobius; species Neogobius melanostomus. The sequence goes on from VHKM01000058.1 coordinate 7,485,765, forward strand.
CCAATAAGTCATATTGTAATAGAGCAGATTAAGTCCATTCTTTCAGGGCAGAAGAGGACATGCACCTTTTTGGTGTTCGTTCTTTCATATTCATTCCAAAGAAAAGCGCTGCCTAAGAACTGAAAGGGAAAAAACAAAACAAAAAGCAAATACTGTCAATTGAGGTGCACACAATTAAATGTTTAACAGTTGCATCTTATTCTACTAATTGTGTTTTATTTTTACAATATTACATTATTTATCTTTCACAAAAGAAACTAAGTTTTATGGTTAAGCATAGCATTAGTTCACCTCCATCTTTGACAGTGGCTCTCAAACTTTTCTCTCTCAAACTACCACCTGTGGGGATCATGAGTGATCGAGATGGGCAGGCAGACTTGACAAAAGTATAAATCTTAACAGGAAAAATTTATTTTTCACACAAAAGGAAATTCTGAATGACAAATGTCACATGTTTCATTTCCACAATGACAATCCCCCCAGTGACTACAGCAGTCAGAGTTTATACCTCTCCTAATGGGAAGGACCTCCCACAGGTAAGTAGCATTAGCTTGATGGGTAGACTCAAAGTAAGGTTTAGCTGGCAAGTTTTAACATTTTACATAAAACAAGTAGGTGTTGAGTCCAAACATTATGAGTATTCAAATTAAATTAATAAAGACAAAATACAAACCAAAAATTATATACAAAGGAAATTCAAAGCAACTAAAACTTTAAACTAGTTTCCCCCTTGCCACATAAGATTGTAAAATGGCCGACAAAGACCTCGCCTTCCCTTTGTTCCAACCATGTGGTACACGTAAGTTTGTGTATACACTGACTAAATTAACAAATAAAGTATTGTAAAGTTTTAAACAGACAATGTGAAGTGTAATTATTAACTAAACAAATGAATCAGGTGGTTTATTGTGAGCTGATGGATATTGCAAATGAAACAAATAAGCAAAGTGTCCAAAATAAATAATGGGACAAACCCACTTTGTCACACCACCTCGTAGAATATTTGATGTACTACGGGGCTGAGATCAAGAGTATATTATGATTTAACTGGGTCTTAGAAGGATACTGGGTGTAAACTATGTCGAAACTACACTTCTAATAAATATGCACCATGTCTAAACACATCTAATTAATATGCATTTAAATCTAAACAGTCTAAAGTTTAAAATTGCAGATGACCCTGAGTACCATGCAAAGAACTCCAAGTACCGCCAGTTTCAGAACCACTGCAATGCACTAGTATTAGCACTTAGTAAAATCCTGTCCTACTATTTAGCATTTCAAACTTTAAAAATGTGGAATACAAAGTGCATTTTACTTCACTATATTTGTCTTAGCCGACACAAACAAGGTTAAAGGTTATTTGAGGAGGCTAATGCACCATGGATCCACTTATTTTTGTTTTAATTCTTGTATTTATAGTCCATCAAAGTGCTTTTCACACTTAATTTGGAAAGGTTTATATAGTGTGCTCTGTTCCTCCCCTACTTAACATGGCCAACTTTACCGCATCTGTGCAGTAACGACAAAACCCATAATGGCTTCTTATGGGAGATAAATGTCCCCTCGTCTTTGTGCTTTTCATTGTCTGCAGGGCCGATGCTGCCTGGTAATGGACATTAATTTATAGTAAACCCCAGACAATGGCCACAGCGATAATAATATATGCATCGTGGAATCAGCGCGCACGTATCTGATTAATTTAGTGTGCTTTCTTGGAGCACTTGGGGATTTTCCACAGTCTAATGAAGTATTCTCGTTCTCCCACTTCATCTATCTCCCTCCAATTTGACTTCTTTTGTACTCACCCTATAGTGCTATTTGGTATTCTTGTTTACATGTTGTTTCTTGACTCATTCCCTGTCCAATTTTAGCAACACCTTGTTCCTGTGGCTCTCTGAGTTCATACCACCTCTGCTCCTTTAATAAGCTGTAATGCATGCAGGCCACTGGCTCCTAAAGTGTCCTCTCTGTGGACTAAACACGGGCGTCATTAATCTAAAGCCTTTGTGGGACTACCTCTGCGCGATGGTAACTCGGTAACACATTGTTTCCAGTGAGAGCCGGGGCATCCATATTATCTGCTATCGCTCTCTAATAAATTACACCTGAAGATGTATCATTTTGTTTTTGTGTGCCTAAGCATTGTGCAGCCAGTGGATGAATGAATGCAATATAGTGTTCTCTAATTAGCCTTTCTCCTCTGTTGTTAACACCCACATAGACTATCTGTCTCTTTATCTCTGAGGCTTTCACGGCGTTAAAAATGCATCACAGACTTTATTAAATGACCTATGCGTTATTACCCATGGAGCCAAGATATGCAACTGATTAAGAAAACATGAAGAGTTTATGACGTAATAGTATGTGATGGTCAGCATTATTTTGTTAGTTCATGAATGTTTAATAATGGTATTGGAAGCTGAGATGAGTAAGTAAGTAAGTAAGTAAGTACTGTACGTGAGTGAGTGCTTTACTTGTCATTGTACAAGCATACAACAATATTGTGTTCAGGTGTTAGTCCTGAGCCGCTGCCACTGTGGGCAACCTGTCCAGCATGTTTTTGGAGGTAGGGGAAACTGGAGCACCCAGAGGAAACCAGAGGCTGCCTTCAGTCCTTCTCTGATCCTGAAACGGTGCAGCGCCTCCTGGGTTTGTCCCTGTTCAGAGCGTGGTGTACTGCACCGGTCAGCTCCTCTTACTCACTCTTCCTCCTGCGCAGCTCCCTCCGCTCCATCCACTCCACAACAGTCTTTCACCATCTTCTGGGAAGAGTTTAGCAGTTAATCTGTTTTATTATCCAGGGAACGTCCATTAGCCAGAACAGTAGCCATGTGTGGCCTAGCTGTGAGTCTCGCCCTGATACCTCCTCGTTTGTCCCTTTTTTTGTTTCCTGTAGCTCCTCTGGTGACGCCTCCACTGTGCTGCAGGTGTGGCAGGCTCTTGGTGCCTCTTCAGTGTCTTCAGTGAAGAAGAAATGTGAAGGTCTCAAATGGGTTTAGGTGATAAGCTGTTTACGTTAAAAAAGCTGATTTCTTCAGAAGCAGTAAAAAAAAAAAAATCCACCGAATACACAAAAACACAGCAAAGACATGGAAAGGTAGGCAATAAAACAATGTGGAACACAGAAACCACAAATGCAGCTGTACCGAGAGAGAGGGAGTTTGCTTCCCGTTTTCACGTTGCCATGAGATAAAATGACACCTGAGCTGTCATAATTCAGTTTTCGCACAATGTAAAACTCAAAATACCATTTACTGACACCATATGATGTTGATATCCAGAAGTAGTGAGCTGCCAGTATTTTTTTTCCTTTTTCAGACGTCTTTCACACATAAAAGATACTCGTTTCTTCAAACGGACACTGCTTGAAACAAATTCCTGACACTGTCTCCAAAACTATTTCACATGTTCTAACCACCTTTGTGCCAACAATCTGTGAACAAAACCTTTTGTCTTTACCACCAAGTGGCACCCTGTGGCTTTATTTATGTGGGGTTTAGTAAAATATAGGCTCTGAAGCCCCACTGTGGTCCCAATTTGGGCTTTGTGCCTATTAATCTCTGTCATACTCACAGCTAGACGTCCTGACTATACGCACATACACATATTGTATCATACCACTTAACCTAATCATCCACCAACTAATGTAGATTTATTGAAGCCCACCTGGACAAAAGGAATCACCAGGGTTCAACATAGAAAAGTAAACTTTGAGTATTACAGAGGTCACATGGGAGTATTCATTTGGTCAGTTATAAATTGTGTGTCACACAAAACAGATGATAGTAACTTAAGAACTTTTTTTTTGGCTACATACCAAAAATTATCCACCTATCTCTGATATCAACCTATCAAGGATTCAGAGGAACTAAAAGCATTTGAACCAACTTTTATTTTTGCTAACTGCATATGTCCAGTTTGGCCATTTTAGTGTAAACGAGTGTAATTTGTACTTTCATCCGCTAAAACCGTCTAAAACCGTCTAAAACTAAATTACTGTATGTGTGCACTTCCCGTAAGGGCTTAAAAATGAACTGCAACATAGATTTTTTTGTTTTGCGGTGATGATCTAAAGTGGCATCCGACCAGATAAGCGGGTCATTCATATCAGTGCCTCAATCACACACTGAAGGAGGAGGAAGAAGTGCAGCAACACAATCATACAGCATCAGGCTAGCACTCTCAAACACACTGTCACTCAATATGGCCTATTGTACATGTTTTTAGTGGTAGTGGATTAGCTGGAGGAAACTTACTCAGCCATGGGGAGGACATACTGTATATAACCCAGGACCCTACCTGTGACCGCTGCGCCACCGCGTCACCCAAAACATGGATAATTTATGCACGGCATCGTAACAGCTAAAGTACCACCTTTAGACTAAATTATTACTAAAACGGCATATCAAGTTCTATAACTAGGATAAAAACAAAATCTAAATCCTAATTCATGAAATGCAAAATCTGGTGAAGGGAACTCAAAAAGCCTGAGCTGTACAATCTCTCAACTCAACAATATTTTTCTCTCAAGTCTCAAAGTTACTTTCTCTTTCCCCCCAAACTCTTCACACTGGGCAGGCGCGTGCGTGTGACAATGATACAATTTGCTGTACTTGGGCCAAGAGCGGGGATAGCCTGAGGAGGGGAAACAGTTGGCTGCCACATTTGGCTGGTTCCACACTGTTAGTCAGATATGGGCTCCAAAGCACAGGGGGGACGCTCTTTTGAATGATACCTTTCTCATTGCCTCCCCACTCCACAGCTGCTGCAGTAGCGGCTCTGCGTATGTCTGGACCCACACATATGTTGCTACATGTAAAGAAGTGCATTAGGACTCGTCCTCCTTTGCTTTTTCCCCGGCAAACCCAAGCTGTTTTGCCCAACTGCTCCCGTTAATAGCTGCGTGCTTAATTTCGTGTCTTTTTTTGGTTTTGTTTTTTTATTTCGCGAGGCGAGATGAAAGAAAAGAGGGAATGTGTATTAATGTTTACTGCTCGCGACCACCATTATGATTACTGGATTCTCTAATGTGTTGTTCAAGCATTTTTAATTTGGCTGAGCGCTCACAGCGGTGCATTATGGGCCCCCTTCATTTGAATATTTTGGCACTTCACAGAGATGCCTATTGTGTCAGCGCATACCTCCGAGAATTGGTGCAACCTTTTTTTCCATTCAGGTTTAAACTTCTCACCCTGAACAGTCTGCCTCTCTCAGCATCTTTTGGTTCGCTGATTTGAAAGCACCAGGCTATTTATGTTATGCTATTAGGGAAAGTAAAGTCGCACTTTCTTTGTCAAAATGTTACCCTTGAATGAATAACCAAAGCTTTTAAAATACCTCCGGTTGGTTGACATTAAGGAATAGATACAGTCCTGTGATCTTCTTTTGTTTGGACTCCAGGCACCAGAGCCTAAGCTTATATAAGACAGCGTCCTTGGCATGTCGGAAGAATTAGATGAACGCATTGTCCCTAATTGGGAAATTTGTCCTTTGCATTTGACCCATCCCTCAACCTATGCGACCACATTTCCAGGGCGCCCATCTTCTGATCTTGAGCCAGGAACCTGGACAGTATTTACCTGGAGAATGACCCGATAGTTTTGGGTCAGGGCTAACAAATAAGAGCTCATACTGTATCTCCTCTTTAATTGTATACGGCTAATGCTTAATTAAGCCATGACTTAATTAAAGGGTATCCAAACATTCCCATTTTTCATATTGTTATCACAGTATAGTTACTGCATACCGCTTTACGTTTAGCGCTGTCCTAATACTTAACGCCTTGTGGGAATATAGAAATGATTACGCTGATGATTTGATAATGCAAGTTCAAATGAAAAACACTGGCCACTGTCTTTGTTAGCACCTCCGCTGTGCCACACTGTATTGCATTATGAGGAAACTACTTAATTGTCCCATTTAGAAAGCTTGACCTTGCTGGAATCTAATTAATTAGTGTGGTATGAAGGTTAATTAGTAACGAAGGATGTCCATGCATCATAAAGCCCCTTGTCTTAACCCACTGTGGCAGTCGGGCAGAAAAACAGTCATCAGTCATCGCCTCGGTGAGAGAGAGAGAGAGAAAAAGTCACAAGCGATACTGTGGCATTTACATCAAAGTTCATTTCTGTCCGGCTCCTGGTCATTGACCCTCGGCGCCATGAAAGGCAAAGGATCTACCTGCTGGGATTGTATGTTTGAATAATCAATGTGTTAATGGGATGTTGTGTTGGGCTTGATGGATGAGCTGTATGATGCAAGAGGTGTCTAGTGCACGTGAGCAGAGAGGAGCGTCGGATCAACGAGCGCAAAAACTCTCTCTGTCGCCCTCTGCAAACATCTGCTAATGAAGTGGATTTTTCTATCTTGTCCACCTTAAATAAACTAAACTAAACTCTAAGCTCTGTTAAGCTCGTAACCCCCGGCTTACCAGAGTACATGTAACGCCTCATTTGAAAGCTAAGACCTACAAAAGTCATTTAAGCTTCTTCCTCACTGAGATTGTCGTTTTCGGTTGTGTTTTCATCACGTTGTTGTCATTATCTTTGTGGCTTGATCACAGTTACGATACACTACAAAAAAAACAAAAAAAAAACCATAAAACGACCAAAATGAGACACAAAAGCAATGAAAACATGACAAAAACATAACAAAAATGTGACAAAAATGTGACAAAAACACAACAGAAAAGCAATGAAAACGTGATTAAGAATGCGACACAAACGACAACAAGGAAGAAGCTTAGATGAGTTTTGTAGGTCTTAGCTTTCAAATGAGGCGTTATACTGGCCTATAATTTAGGCTGTAAGCTCTCCAGTCAAAAAGCTTTAGATTTGGGTAAAGCTGAAGAAAATGTGCTTGGTAAGGTATACAGTATATAACAGAGATACTAGGTAAAAGAATAATACAATTGAAACCCAATGCGATTTATGGATTTGTTGTTGGTTTAAGTTTGTTTACACTAAATAACATAAAGATAAAAATATGAATTGTAAAGAGGTACCCACTAATTCACATTAGTTGAATGAGCAAAATTCATGTTCCTCAAAATGATTTTACAATAGCACAAAGCTTTTTTTGGTTGTGGAGTCTATTGAAATCCTTGTTAAACTATTGTTAGATATCTCTTTCTCAGTTAATAGACAGCAAATCTTTTAATATCAACATGAACATAAAAGGTTGACGAAAAATGTTCCCTTGATGAAATCACAGCATGGCAGTCTTTGTGTTTTGTTGAATATGTTTTTAGGAATCTAGGTGGATGTCGAGAGGAAATATTGCTTTAATAATGATTTTATAACATTGCAAAGGAAGGTTTTCCTATGACAATAAAGCTAATCTTGCTGTATAGATGCCCTGGTATTATGTTTATGCAACCCTTTTACATTAGCATTACGGGCTTGTGATTTAATAGTCCAGCATCAATGTTATGCATATTGCGTTTTTCTTATCGGCTTCCTTGGGTCCCCGGCCTTCGGTTAAGATATAAAAGCAAGCCATTTGTTATTCCTCTGATCCCACAGGAAGCCATCTTCAAAAGCCACTAGCTCCAGCTTTTTACTGTATATGACCCATAATCAGAACGCGGGAAATGTTTCGAGCAGAAGTGATCTCAAACTGCTGAGCTGCACACTTTCCCCCCATATATATCTATAGAGCTGTAATTGACAGGAAAGGTAGCTATGAGGAGGGAAGGAGCGGGCAGGAGAGGGTTTCTCATTGTTGCAGGTGTAGGATTGCTCTGCTGTCGCTGAGTCTGCATACTGAGCCTGTGATTGGGACGATTCAGCACTGGAAAGAGGAGATTCCCGGGCTCCCAGATTGATTGCCTGCCTGTCATGGCATCTGTACTGTACAAAGTGGAGGCCTGATTGGGCCAAATAACAAAGAATTCAGTGCACCGTGAAAGGAATGTAGATCATGTCCGACGTCCGTGCATTTGATCCTGTCCTTCAGCTTAAAGAGAGCATCCACGCATACTCCATCTTATAGTGTAGATTTTGCAATTCAATTGGTATGTTTTGGGTCTACACAAAGATGCAGATTCTAGAGTGCTATACTATTCGCAACAGAGTAAAGAATAAGAATAACTAAAGCAGTGTCAAAAAGACTATGGCCATGGGACAGATAGCCAGTAATGAGTCTTAATTAACTCTAACTGATCAGTATTGACTCTATTGACAGTCTGAACCTGAGACTAAACCAGAATTCCCAAGCAATGTATCATCTGGTGTAAAGCCAGAAGTAAAACAGGAAAGACCTGGCAATGCACTTATCTCGCAATGGTGTAGATAGGTTGTCGAGGCCTAGCTTTGAACAGAAGATCCACAAATATATCTCCACTTGTGTAACAAATACAATAAGTAACACAGCAATTTTATCTACGACAACAACTTTGTACTGGACTCCTATACCTTTGACAATATCTTGCGATTGGGCTGAAATCTGCTCCTGAGTTTCTGATCCACATAAAAAGCGAATTACCTCAACACATCGCTGACCTTTCCTTCAAATGCGACCATTAGTCGTTTTGTTGTACACCTAACACAGATCAGATTCAAACCAAATTGCAATTACATGCACTTTTACCCATTTTCAACAATAACAGCAATTTGGTCATGCCCCATTGCCTGAAATAGGATTTGCATTAGTATTCCTGCATATACTATAGATCTACACACAATATCCTCCATCCATAATGTACACAGCCTACCAATATTGTTGAATTATATTGAATGTTGTAGTAAAACACATTTTTCACAGGCTCACCTTTCCATGTTTAGTCATACTGTGTGCCATTCTGACATCTATAGACCCTATTTCTTTGTATTTCATGCCTGTAGATGGGTGTCAGCCAGAAAAAAGAAGAATGCATATAAAAGCTGATGTAAGATGAGGAATTGAAAAGGACTGGCAAGCGCTGCATGGCAATGAGAACAGGGACACTAATTCTTTCATTTGATGTCCTGTAATTATGGCGTCCACAGTCCCGGCTGGCACACTATCTAGATTTATGTCCCTCCCTATGTGCTTGTGTGCGCGTGTGCACCTGTGTGTGTGAGGCAGATAAAGTCTGATAGACAAGGGAGAGCCAGCAGACAGTGGAGCGCGTGAGAGTAAGAAATTTAAAGAGTGTTATAAAACTGTAGAGGAAGGCGGTGATTACTGTGATATAAGGTGGTGGCTGAATACATTTACATGTTCTCAGTGACAGACTCACCTTGTTCCAGCTCATGTCTTTGAGATTACAGCATCAAGATGCACAGTGCACCCCATCTGTTTTCATCCCTTCTCAGCCCTCTATGTATCAAACAAAGTCTATTTCTCTTTTGCTGAAGATGCTGTTTACTAACATTGTTCAAATAGCAATTTTATGTATGTTAAGATATTCGAGGTGTTCACGGGTGTCACTTAGCTAATATTTTTGCTGTATTGATTTCCTATAAAACATGATAAATCACCTGAACCTTGTGTGGATTAGGGATTTTGCCTTGATACAGGAAGTGATCAGACTGAGGCTTCAAGATGACTTAGTAGATAAGGTATTATCACGTAACATAGCGGAAATGTGAATTATTTATCCATTTTGGACTATTAGATCATCACTTTACTGTAAGACTATGAATAATTCAATCTGATCTTATTTTTCTGTCCAGGGCTTTTACTTCCTGGACAATAGACTAGAAAGAGTCTGACAATTGTTAATTTTACTTTCATTCATCAAGAATAATAGATTTACTAACTCTAACAAACATGTCATTGGACAGACGCCTATACCAATAACATGAATGCTCCTTTTTGGCTCAAGCACTAGTCATGACTATAATTTAAAAAAAAATATAAGCTACTATAGAGTCTTCAAATCATTACAGTTTTGTGAACATATCCTTGAAGATGAAACATGTTCATCATTCTGTTATTTTGACGATGTTGTACAACCTCTGCTTCATAAAAGCTCAGTGCGTCCACTTGACAGTCTTCAGTCTTGAAATGAGCTTCTACTCTGAGCCTGGTTTCAAAGGCTGACATTTCCTTCCACTTAACTGTGTTAATGTTTTTTCTAACTCCCCAAAACATAGGTGTGATTAATATTATTACTGAGGAGACACAAATAATTTGTGTTCCATTATTGCAAAGGTCAGTGTCACTTTTGACTAAACAGATCTTTAATCGCGTTTACATGAAAATGTGGTCTTTAAAACAAATGGCGGAAAGCAATTAGAGGCAATGTTTTTTCATCCTTTTAAGATGCATGTGACCCAGACTTGTATTATGCACTGACTGATCAATACATCTCCTCTCATACATCACTTCTGAGCTTCTGTTCTGAGATGATTCCTCTTCCTTCTCTGCACTTCCTGAAGTCCATTAGCCTCACTTAGGTTGATGTTATATGGTGAAAAATATAAACGGTAAAAGCTGTCCTTTGGTGTCCTCAATGATGGCCAGTGTTACGGCTTGTTTGTTGATATTGTAACCCACCTCTACCGTGGCCCAAGAACTTTTAACCCTTTAAAGATGATTTATTGCAAATACACATTATTTTTAATTATCCCAGCAGCGAAGTGTCCAACAGCTTTGTAAAGCCATTACTGAAAATCAATACTCAGCTTTTAGGTGATGAATTAATTAATGAAGTGTGACGTTGGCTTTGAGTGAGTCCCATTGATGAGGAGCAGGAGCCAGCAGAAAGATACAGATGTGGTTGAGGTTGAGGTGATTCCTAATGATTTCATATCAGTTGGTTTGAAGCATTATAGCACGGCACTAATTGCACTTAATTTGTGTTGTGATTGGAATAATTTGAGGGCAGAAGAGGGAAACAAACATTTCTTTGCTGGAGACGGCTGAGTAATTTCCCTTTACGCCTTTGGCAACAAATCTCCCATACTGGCTAAATGGATCATTATCACCGAGCCAATCCGACTGCAAGAGTCGTTTAAGCTCTGTTCCGCATTTCAATTGTCCCATTTATCCAAGTCTCGGCCTCCCCAAAACCAACAAAACAGTGAAGTAACAAGTTTAGCAGCTGGGATCTCAAACTCAACATGTTTATGAAATAGTGCTGGACACACTGACACTGTAAACTAAATGTTAGTAATGCACACATTTTGATATATTATTTGACTTTTTTCAAGTAATTGATATTTACTTATTTTTGATGGGAGAGTAATGTGTAAAAGAGGTTGACAAACGGAGGGACACATTTGTAAAAGTACCTCATATCCAGTGTCAAAAAGAGGGTATAATGTTTGGGGCTGTTATTATGCCTGAGGTTCTGAGCTTACAACATTAAGGTCTTGACCAAGCCACGGTACCTACTGTAGCCTACCTACTGAAAACATGAATAAGGCGAGACACTGCAGGTGAATAGGGGAAAAAATAAAATAAATGTAGAGATATCAATTTGAAACTTTTGCTGAACATGACTGATATACGAGAAAAACATGTATTGCAAGTTTTCTGTCATTTTATGTTTTCATATAAAAAATAAGGCATTTTGTGCATGAAAATTGCCTATATTTGGGCAACAAAATCTAAATAATGGATTGAGCCAGATTAAAATGTATGTTTTTATTTTATTGACATATTAGTAACTAAGATTTTTCAGAGGGGATTTTGGATATATTAAGTAAGTATCATAAGTGAAAAATCTGTAAAAACTCAAATTCCGCCTTGTTTTTTGAGTTCAAAGCTGAATACATCAGGCTAGATATTACAAAACCCCTGTGAACAAATCTTAAAAATCTGATTAAGCCCAAGACTGGAAAGTTTGGAGTCTGTGGGAGCTAAGGCTCACCTGCTGCCCGAGTGGGGCCTTATCCTCATTCAAAGAAAACAAGCGCTGGAATTTTACCCCTTCATTGGCTCTTCCGCACCAGGCGTCTCGTAGGAGGAAAAATATCATATTTGGGTGATAGCATCATCACGGGGACCCTTCACAGCTCACGTGGATGTAAAATCTGTCAATATTTGTAAATGAATACCCGTGGGAAAGACGGCTTTGCGAAGCGGCTACTTCCAGGTTATTGCCGCCTCACTCACGGACAAAACATCATAATCATACGGGGTAAGTTTTGTCGTCTTTATACTCTGACATGAAAACTAAGATGTAAAGGGAGGAAAATAGATAAAAATCTCTACTTCGTCCACTGCATGAAAAATCGATACTTTCACCTGCCGTGTTTCGCCTTAATCAGAATATATGAACAATCCAGAGCAGGGGTGTCGAACTTTCAGCCCCCACGGCAGGTCGCGGGCCGCATATATTGTACAGGTAAAGGACTGTGGCCTAATAGATAATAACAGCCTACACTTATTGTGCTTTAACAGCCTGTGTCGCACGTTTCTCATGATTCAGTCACTCCACACTCGATGACCGAAAGTTACTATTGTAGCCACAGCCGCCATGGGGCAGACTGACCATTTACCACATGGCTATAATATGCTGTTTATATCCGGATCTCTTATTATGTTAGTCCCCACTGCTGGACACGTGTGGAATTCTTTCCTTTTTTAATTTTTTTTATTTAAGCTGCCCCCTAATGGCTGGGGTTCTGGTTATTTATTTATTTTAAATAAGAAATATTGTATATTTCTTACAAAGGAACTCCGCACAAGAATGAGCTAGACTTACTTATTTTTAGACATACTCAGAAATTCATGCTTTACAAGGGGCCAGATTAAATCATCTGGCAGGCCGGATCTGGCCCGCGGGCCTTGTGTTTGACACAGAGAGAGTTCTTTTTATTCAGGGATGGTCTTGAATTCATGCATGTTTTCTTCAGCCTTATCAGCAGTTACACGAGTCGACTCAGAGCTGTATCTTGACCAAAGGAGACATTTTTTATATTTTTAGTATAAAGTTAAAATGTTAAAAAAATTATAAATATATATATATATATATATATAATAAATAAATAATAAATCTGTATGTGTGTACGGATTGTTGCTTTGTTTTGTCAACAAATATTCCACTTTCACAGTAATGCTTTTTTTTCTTTCTCAGGTCTGTCCGCTGTATTTGTAACTTGCTTCATCTTCTACACACATTAGGGATATTGCCAAATGAGACCATTACAATTTCCCTGTGTCTCAATTAAACAGGCTCAGGGTGAAAATGACCACTCCTACTCTGAGTGAACTACAGTGCAACTAATAGTGCCCATTATTCATGGCCCTACAGCAGAGGTCACTGCCATGGGGTTTACTCTCTTTTTTTTTTTTTTGCCTCTCTAAATTGGAAGTCAGGAGAAATGAATTGAGACACCCACACGTGGAATGAGCTATAGGTTTGACTTTGACTTGTCCTCAAAGCTGCAAAGTGAAAAAAATACTTTCATATGTGTCATGTGGTCTGTTGGAGATTGCACTGGAGGTCACTGAGAGGTGTTGATGTCACGGGGAATTGTAGATGAAATATTATGATGTTGCGTTTTTTGTTTTTTTTCCGTCCCTCCTTATGTTGTTGTTGTTCTGGCGGGCTATTTTGGTTCGCCGCAAAATGTTCACCACAGACTGATATTGCTTTGACCTTAGAGAGTGTCATAACAAAATGGATCAACTTTTTTTTACGCATGACTTTGAACACAGATGCAATAATGTTCTGTAAATAAACAGAGTGTAAATAAATTCAAATTAGATTGAAGAGAACAAGGAAACACACAAAAAAACTAGTGGAGTAGACCTCTGCCAAGGCATACGGGATGTATGTCAGCCTGTTCATTTCCCGACATAAAGAAAATAAATTGGCAATTAAAAATCCTCCAACCCCAAAGGTCCATTGCAGAAGTGAGTTGGCAGATGGAAAATGTTTTAGGACATCTGACTTGCCTTTAAATCTGATACTGTCCCGCTGAAAACAGTTTCCAAGATTTACCTCGAGCGATTCACTAACCAATCCGTCCAGAGCCAGTCTTCAATTTCCCACAACTGCCACCAGCAACTTATCTGTGATAACACACACATCTGATAAACGGTGGATTTTAATGACCAGTGGTTGAATTAAGGCGACGGGTCGAAGCCTGGAACTGTTTGTCACCTTGCAAGTTCAAGGACTGGCTTTTGAAAATTGAGACGTTGCTTTGAAAAATCCTCTTTAGCTCAGGTTCACTCAGATGAGCTTGACCTCGATTTACCAGGGCAGGATTGGTTCATCACAAATGCAGTAACTCCTAACAACTTAAATCCAATAAATATAATGGAGGTGTTCCTCTAATTTCTTCTATTGAGTAACATAATAGTCAATGGGTTAAAATAGGTGGCTGCACTCACCAATCTTCAAGTTTGTGAATGAAATGCTTTTTGTTGCCTTCGTAATCTTAGGCGGGCGGAATCACGCATAATTAAAGTTAGATACAAGGACGCTTTTGTCAGGTCACACCGCATATAAATATTTTGTCCACATTATTTCAGTCAAATATACTTCTTCAGTATTGGTCAGAGCCTTTTTTGTTTGGAGTAATTCACCACCTTTAGGGGATAATTTACTAAGGGTTCGCTCATGTGCAAAACTGGAGCAACAGCACAGTCATTTTCTTTAACCGAGCGTATTTTCTCCAGTTCAGCTTTACCCAAATCTAAAAGCTTCTTAAAGAGGGGGTATTATGCTTTTTTCAATCACATAGCACCAGTCTATAGCATACTACAATGATGACGTAACCTTCTGTTGGTCTGTATATGCAGTAAATTAAAATAACTGCCTTGAATAAAATTGCCTCTCAAAATGGCTGTACTGAACGTCTTGAAATAGGCCTCTGTCTCTTTAAGAAGCTTTCCGACACGCCCCCTTCAGCACACTGCTGTGGCATTTAAACAACAACACTGTGAGGGGAGGGGCCTCTGCTGAGCTGAGGAGCAGTGGTTGGTGGCTTGGCTGGTGACAAAAGGTCCAGAGGCGTCTCCAGGAGGTGGGGGCGTTCCTAGGAGGACTGAGGCATAGCTACACCTAAAATGGCTGCCGTCTTTTTATGTGAAAGTTTTTACTGATTACTCAAAAATATGTGAATGAGCCAAGGCAACACTCCAGGCAGTGTTTAATGAGGGAATTACATAATAACATGATATAAAGCTTGAAAAAGTCGATTTTACATAATACCCCCCTTTAACTTGAGCTTAAAGTCTATAGGCCAGGGTAACGCCTCATTTGCAGAAGCTAAGACCTACTTAACTAATCCTACCTTTTTTGTTGTCACTATGTTTCTGTCACATTTTTGAACCGCTTTTGTCGTGTTTTCGTATTTTTTCTTGTCATGTTTTTGTCACTTTTTTGTCGCTTTTTTAATAGTTATTGTTGCTATTCCGTTACGCTCTTTTGTCGCTTTTTGTCACTTCATTGTTGGCTTTTCATTCTCGTTTTTTCCGCTGTTTTGACGCTTTTTTTCCGAGAAGCGTTTAGATTTGGGTAAAGCCAAACTAGAGAAAATGTGCTCGGTTCAGGTGGGGGTTAAGAGATTAACTCACGCAGCATTTTTATATTTACATGTCAAATTTGTGGCCCTAATACTTCAATACACATCATTTAAAACTTTAAATCAGGCGCGTAAGCCCGTAAAAAGCATATTTTATTTTTCAGCTTGCACTCTCTATTTAGCACCACTGTCGATAAATGTGTAAAAAATATTCCTAAAAATCCACCTTTTGGGTTTTACAATTGTCGCCTGGCCGTATTGTCCTCTCATGCTGTTTGGTGCATGCTGTAAACAAATACAAAACTCTAGTACTACAGATGTATTGTGTTATCTGTGACTGTATATAATTATATGGCTATGCACACATAATCGGTCATGGTTGTGATTGCCATTACTAATGCATTATTACACTTTATATTGCAGTGTTTCAGCCCGAGTGTATCTCGCATTACTGCATCTTTTTCCACCTTATCTACTGTATTTGAATTCCACTGATAGCCCCGGCCATCAGTTATGTTCATGGCTCTTGATATCAAAAGCATTGCACATATAAAACTACTGAGCATCAATTACAATCTCCTCCACGTTCCGGGCCACACTATTATGCACATGGGTCTGTTTCATTATTTTTTTCTAATTACGGGCGAATGGCGGAGTCTGATAGGATTTTATGTCTTTCACTGGCTCTATTCTCTGTCGCCTAAGATGGATTTCCCCTTGGGATGAGCAATATATCAGAGATGCAGGGCCATATATTGTTTTAAGCATGAGGTAATGTAGCGCAGATCCTTCCAGGTACCTGCTAATATCGGTATGTTAATTTATGAAGCGGGTGAAATTGCTATTGTTACAGTCTTGCCTATTTATGGACTGTCTTATAGAGCCTTTAATGTTTTTAAAAGGTTGACCATTACCTTTATAATGGCCATAGTTCATTTCTTTAAATATAAAAGTAGTCATTGAAGTACATTTATATCATTGCAATGTCTGCCAGTAATATCTATGTGTAATTTAACTGTCATTAGATAAAACTAATATTTTGTGTAATGGCTGTTAATGGAGTGATTTGTCATTACTTCGGGTTAGGATTAACTGCTTTTTGCTACATATCAGTGAAACGTTATTTTATTAGTTGAATTGTGTACATTTGTCTTGTGTAAGTGAATATTTAAGCCTTTATTCATGTATTAGTCAATCAAATTTCAATGACAAAAAAACCAACACAAAACAAATAAAAATATAAAGGGTTTATGGTTAAAGTCTGGGCAAATCCAGCATAAAATGTGTACCATCAAGCAAATCATAAACACTATGAGGTACATGATTTGTTAACAAAATCAAATATCTTATACATGTGAAGCACAACTTTGTTTGATGCCTTGTTCTTTGTCGTCAAGGTTTGTTGTTTGTCAGAAAACTGACAGACAGATGCACAGTATCAATTTAATATGTGCTCCAACTCTTAATATATATTTATGAAGCACACTTGTACCAGAGCAGAAGGTGTTCCTATGGTACTGTATAGAGGTTGGCTCACCGATAGACACAAACTGTAGTGGAACATGGGGCCATATTACTGTTAGCCACACACACACACACACCACACACACACACACACACACACACACACACACACACACACACACACACACACACACACTCATATGCAGTTGTATCTTCCTGGAGGTTGTCAAGCTTCACTTTTACCAAGGTCAACCCCAACTCCATGTCTCATTACGATCTACAGGTGCTCATCGAATCCCAATGCTGGACTGGATGCATTGGCCTGTGTTTGTTGTTGTATGTGGGCCGGTGTTTGGTGTGTGCTGGAATGGAAATGAGCCCTCAGAGCATGGCTAAAGGGCTCTCACCCTCTCTCGCAAGATAGATAGGATCTTAACAAGCATGAGAGCAGTAGGGAAGTGTGCACGCCGCAGTGTGTACGTCCGCTGGTGATAACAGTTTTTCACATTTCTATTGCATCAAGTCTCAAAGACAATTCCCTTGATTTTTCTGTCTTGTGCTCTGGCTGGGGGTGAGCTCTGAAAGCTTCTTCAAATATTTACCACAATATACCCTCACATTGCTGCATTTTTCTGTGTTCATTTTTAAATTGATAGCGCAAAACTCACGGCATGAGATTCACAGCAAAGAGAACACACATAGTATAAAGTTTATAACATAGTTTATGGCCACAATAGGTGAAACAGCCTCCCAAACATTGGGAACACAATATCATTTGAGGAAATTATTTCATTTCAGTATTATAGTATTATAAAGTATTATATGTGACATCTGTAGCTTTTGAGTGTCAACATCCGGGGCTTGGGATCAGCAATGATGGGGCATTCGGTGATCTCACCATCACACATGATTAATGATTCATTTACTTCATCGCCCTGGCCAAGGAATTCTCCACCTTCAGACGGTTGGCCGCCACTGTTGCTTGAGTGGCAAAGCAGGGATAAGTTAGTTAGTAAGTATACTTGAGTCATAACCATAGACTGTAAAAAATATTAGACAACGTCTGCTCATTCCTGCCCATTTGCCATAATAACCACGTTTGAAAGGGAATCCATGGCGGATTTACAGACTCCTCCTTCCCAGCTTCCCAAAGCAAAATGCTTAAAGGGCACGAAGATATTTTTAAATGAAGACTACCCGGAATCTGTCCGCCAAAAACGTAAAGAACTCATACCAGCAATGAAGGCAGCCAGAGAAAGTGGCGAAATAGCCTTCCTTTGCTATGACAAACTGATTACGTATTCATCTTCAGAAGCTAAAAATTTAATCCAAGTGAAATCTATATAATGAGTTGTGTTTAATTGCTCATGATGACGTTTTTTGGGTAAAAGTGATGCATGTACAATTGCCCAAAAAAGGGTTAAAACTTGCACACCTAAATGTTTGCAGTGTGAGAAATAAACTTGTCGAATTATCTGAGATTTTAGAAAACAATAAAATTCATATTTTAGCATTGACAGAAACACATCTTGATTCATCTTTCTCTGATCTTGGTTCAGGGCTATAATATCTTTAGGAAAGATCGAAATAGGCACAGAGGTGGGGTTGCCATATACATCCAGAATCATATACCAGTAAAATTGAGAAAAGATCTTATGCGTGACAGTGTGGAGGCTCTCTGGTTGCAAAGTGCACCTTCCACATATTAAACCAGTGCTGGTAGAATGCTGCTATAGACCACCAAGTGAAAGATCTATTTACTTCAGTGAATTGTGTCATATGGTTGACTACAGTATGTTTGTGATTTGGGGAATGAAATCTACCTATTTGGTGATTTTGATATAAACTGGATGTCAGCAGATTGTCACCTAAAGAAACTACTTTTAAATGTCACTGATGCAGGAAATCTTGAACAAGTTGTAAACAAACCAACTAGAATACATTACAACTGCTGTGGTAAAAGAACATCTACCTGTATAGATCTTATTTTTACTAATGTAAAGGACATGTGTACAAAAGGGATATCTGTCGCTGTTGGTTTCAGTGACCATCATATAGTGGCTATAAATAGAAAAACAAAAGTGCCATTGTTGTCTATAAAAGATCTTATAAAAACTTCTCTCATACTGTAATGATATTGAAAACATATGTTGGTCTGATGTGTATAAGGAAGATCACCCAGACCATGCACTACAATCTAGTCGAACACCTGCTTTTATTGAAACAGAAAATATATTTTTGACTAAACCTAGTGAAATAGCAAATTACATTAATAATGTATTTATTGATAAGGTGGATAAACTACGACTAAATATACCAATTTATAACTCTGTAAGAAAAACTCATGAGATCAACTCAATTGTTAAAGATAAAACCAGTATAAATTTTGAATTAAAAAAGTTAACACAAAGCAAGTGACAATGCATTTAAGCATTTTTCCGATTTCATGGAAAACTGCTAAGTGGGCAAGGTGGGCTCATGCAAACAAACTAGTGTCGAATACATCCAAAACAAAAAGCATTATACTGGGATCTAGTTGGAAATTAAAGGAAAAACACAATTAGAACCATCAGTCGATGGCACGGTGATCACTCAAGTAAAAGAAACAAAACTTCTCTGAGTCATTATAGACAGCAGACTTAAGTGGTCCTAGTATATTGATCGTACTGTTGCTGTTATGGGAAGAGAATTATCGGTTATCAGAAGATTATTTAAGTCAAAATCTTCTTTCTCTAGTGATTAAGACTATTGTTCTGTCCCATTTATATTACTGCCCAATGGTGTGGTCCAGTGCCTCCGAAAGAGACATTGAGAAACTACAATTAGTGCAAAATAAGGCAGCATGTCTTGCGCTGAGGTGCTCAAAATATAAAAATATTCAAAGGTTGCACCAAACTTTAGGCTGGACATTGGTGAAGAATAGACTACATTTTGCCCTTCTTTGCTTCTTTCAAAAGATTCTTGTGTTAAAGCTCCCTAAGGTTTTATATGATATGATATTTATATGTACTTGTATTCACTTGGTCCATACATAAGTTTAACACAAGACATGCAGTAAATGGTCATTTTACTCTTCCATCATGTAACACTCAGACTGGACAGAAGGCTGTTATGTTCAGAGGAATGAAATCCTGGCTACTCTGCCTAAAAACATTTCCAACATTGCAGACAAACATATTTTTAAAAAGACTCTGTTATCACACTTCAACAAAAGAAATATGTTGTAATTGTGTATTTATGTTGTTTTATTTTGTGATCTGAGATCTGAGATTTTATAATCTGGACCCCAGGAAGACTAGCTATTGTCAAGGCAATGGCTAATGGGGATCTTAATAAAAACAAACAAAAAACAAAAAAACAAACAAGCTCTGACGGAGCATGTGCCTAAAAAGGGCATACTGTAAGGGCGGGATCTTAACTGTAGACTCAGCCCTCGTGGGTCAATCAAAGTCTCTTTAATGTAACTAACCCAGCGTTATCACAGGAGGAATATCTAGCAGTAGAAAGTAAAAAAATAAAAAATAGGCACCAGGCTTTACAGTTGTTTAGAATGTGCGCAAAGTGCAATGCTTTCTAATGGAAAACCAGCTTGAATGTCAGCCCCTAGTGTCGCGGTCATAAAGCAGTGCAGCGGCCATTGGTCATAACAGATACATTTTTGGGGGGACAGGGCCCGTGCTTAAAAAACATGTGAGGTTGTGCATTCATGCACAGTGCAGTATTGGTTGATTAGCTTGGCGACCCCTCAAGGAGCAAAGCTGCAAGTAAAGAACTAGTTGTGAATATGCACCATGAAAAATGCATGTACTTTTGGTGTTCGTCCTCAACAGAACAAGGTAGAGAGCACTTTGTCTTTCCTAAATGCCATCCATGTCGGTTTGGCTGCTTTATTCCTTTCAATAAGAGTTGTGAACAAGTGGCATCATTACGCTCAAGCTTTGGTCGGAAATATTTTGGTCCCAAAACTGTGATAGGCTTCACGCTGAAAGTATTTTACATTCATGCCAAAAACACTACACTGCATCTGAAATGGAACAGCACAACAGGACAGTAATCCCATATTCAATTTTGTCAACTAAAGTGAATTTGCACAAGAACACAGCCAAAGCAAGAGTGTGCACCCTGATGTTTCACTGGAGTGGCAGAGCACAATGTAGATGGATGAGATGGAGGGAGGACCGAATAGCTGAGGATGGTAGGCAGAGGATATCCAGGATGTATTCACCCTTCATTTAACAGGCAAACTCTCCCCACCTTACAAAAAGCATGAACATACCATATGATTTGACTTGCATGAAGTGATTTCTACATGCACTAAAAAGAAGACTGTATTTTTGGTATTCTGTCTGCTCCTGAAATGTCTTGCTACAGTGCCTGTTGAAATTGTATTATATTTCCCTTGTGCATTAGCTCAATTTCACATTTTTGAAAATTCTCCTGTCTGTGTATGTGAGAGCAAATCCTTGCTAGCATTATACTGGTGGTTCATTGCACAGTGAAATAGCTGGGCCAAATGACAAGCTAGATTCCAGCAGCAGTGGAATGTGGAGCTCCTGACATATTCTCACTATCTTTGGCAAATGGCCCGCAATTCTATTCCAATGAACAAGCACCTCTACAGTACGTGTTAGTACTTCACTATTATTTTAGGTCTTTCAGCTTCTCAAAGAGTGTGTTGAATGCTGTGTTTAATAGATCTAGATTAAATGGTCACATAATTTAAATGTTTTGTTAGATTTGTAATCGATAAATGAATAGATGAATGAGAGTGTGTTTGAGAGTGCGAGTTGGGGACGACTGATGGAAATTAGCCCATGGCTGCAATCCGGTGTAGTGGTTTACATGCATGTGTCTTCATTGCCATGTACTGTCCGACCAAATGAACAAATACATAAAAATAGATTTAGATGAATAGATTTGATTGTTCAACAGCTGAATCATGTCAACGCTGTCATGTCAAAAAAGGGTGTCCAAACTTTTTTCATCGAGGGCCACATGTTGAATTTATACTGCGTTGAGGGCCACAAACTGGTGGTCAGTGCAGTGAAACATTCAACTGGGTGCATTTAAGAGAGGTTTTAACTGTGTCCCACACCTTTAGACTTGGAAGCTCTGTCTCACAGAAAAAAAAAAGAAAAAAAAGATTGGCTATAAGCAGAATGATTACATTTGCAGTGAAAAGTATCATCTCTGGCGATTTGTGCCAATTCAACGAGAAGCTTGAGGGGGACACATTTGGCCTCCGGGCCGCACTTTGGGAACCACTGAGCTAAAGAAACATCCTGTTGTTAGAGAAAAAAAGTTACACATCAATTGTTGAGCAATAAAAAAGACAAACGAATAGAAATGTCTATGTTATTATAACAATGGTGTACACAGGGGTAAACAACAGACTTTCAGGAGGCCCTCAACAAAACCTGTGAGAGCCGGCCTGCTATATGTGATTAAATATGGGCGGGTGTTAATTTGTCCTTTCCCAACACCTGAGGCCTGTCCCGCCTCATTCCACAGCACAGACGCTAATAACCCCACCAGAGATGTGCTGAGTGTTGAAGTTCTTGTACATGCAATACATCCTGATGTAACTATTTGTGAATGCATTATGTAACCATAATCAAAGTTAAGTACATAAATAATATGAATTATACAATAGTTAATGTTATTAAAAGAACAGCACTGTAATTAGAGAAACTCAGTTGTTTTAAAGGTCCTATATAGATGCCCACTACATAGAATATGCCTTCACATGCAATTGTGTTCAGCTCTCCCCTGCATAACATACCCACATTAATTTTTAATGCCTGATTTCCAGCAATATTTATATGGTTTGTTAGATGTGATTAGAACTAGTCTAATGGGCATTATGTGAAATTTTCATTGATTTTTGCATCTCACTGCCGGGCCTTGTTTTCCTTTGTCTGTCTTTCTCTTTTAAAAAGTGTTCATCAGGAACTACAGTACATATTCCTATTTTCAATTATTCTGGCTGAGGGCAATATGTTTTAATGATGAGCTGACTCTCAGAGAGCAGTGCAGCTTTGCCAGCCCGAGCAGTAATGCCTTTTGCACATGTCAGGGTCGGGCCTATAGTTGTAATCTGAGGCTCATTACAGTCGGTGAGGGCCCAGAGCTCAACGGAACACAACTTCTCCCTGCAGCGCTGAATTACTTTTCCAGCACCAGCACCACCGGGTTCCCCTCGTTCTCGCTCAATGTTGCTCTCCTTGTCTGCGCTGCTTCACTGTTTGTCTTTGATCTCACCCCTCACTTTCCTGTCTTCTTTTCTCCCCCCTTGTCTGTCTCAATCTCAATATCAGCCTCAACCCCCATCTGTGCTCCTCTGACTCCGGCTCCTGCTCACTATCTTCCACCCTTCGTTCAGTCTCGACACTCCTCAGGGGAGCGTGCGTGGAGCTGTGGATTTGCAGTTGGAGGCTAGTTTTATTGAGTTTGCTCAGGGTCTTGGAAAGGCCTATTTACCAATAAGGTCATGATGAGGTACAGCAAGTTTATGAGCAAATCCAAAAAAAATCCCCCTCAAAGCAGCCGCAGCAGTTGTTTGCCTCTTGCATCTTCTCACACTGTGCAAAGGCTGTGTGTTAGATTTGGAGATCCTTCACAGAGGCTTATCCTGCTTGTTGAAAAGTAATGTGGTATTGATAAAATTATGAATAACCTTGCTACATTGATTCCTCTCTGCATTGAAGTTTTGTTTGCTTCCCCACTAAATTAAAACACCAATGATCTGCTCCATAGCCTTCAACAGGGAAACGGGAGAAGAGAACATATCACATACAGTGACGGATTTACATTTGTGCCTCTCATGGATAGCAACAGCTCTTGCACATGAAAGCATCTGTAGTTTGTGTGAGAAACCAGTTTTCTGTGTAGCCTGCTTCATGGCCACTTTAGCGACAGACAAGTAGGACTTGCACTGAATGAATATTGTACTCAATATAATGTGCATTTTGGAGTTTGACAAATGTATACTTTATGATCAAAGTACTTTAAATGTGGATACAACAAAAATCCAATACACACGTCAATCAGAATAGTATTTGTATTGCCATTATTAGTGAAAAGACTTAAAAAACTAGGAATAGCTTTGGCAGAATGATGCTAACATAAGGGGCAGTAGAGCGTTTGTCATGATCGGAAGGTTGGTGGTTGGAATCCCGCCTCCTGAAAGGTGCACACTGTGTTGTGTCTTTGGGCAAGACACTTCACCCACCTTGCCTTCAGTGTCTGCGTACATGGTGTATGAATGAGAATGGGTGAGTAGTTCCTTGCGCTTTGAGTAAACAAGAGGCAACCTCCCTCTCGGTACAGCTGATTTTTTTGCCTTTTTCTGCGAGCAAATTTTGGTTTCTGTGCTCCAGATTGTTTTGCTGGATACTTTTGTACGTCTTTGCCGTGTTTTGTGAGGTTCGGAAGATTTTTTTTACTGCAGCGAGTCCATAATGGTACTGAAGAAAGCAGTTTTTAAAAGTACTTACTGTATGAGCTAAAGACATTTGAGACCTACACATTTCTTCTTCTGAGACACTGAAGAGGCACCAAGAGCCCCTTACACCTGCAGTACAGTGGAGGCATCACAAAGGCGCTAAAGGAAACAAAAAAGGACAAACGGGAGGCATCCGGGCAAGACTCAAAGCTAAGCCACACATGCCTTCTGTCCCCACTACTGTTCCAGTAATGGAGGTTCACTGGAGAATAAAACAGATTAACAGCTAAGCTCTTCCCAGAAGATGGTGAAAGACTGTTGGGGAGTGGAGGGAGCTGACCAGTGCAATGAAGGCAGCCAGCCAGGTTTCCTCTGGGTGCTAAGGTTTCCTCTACCTCCAAAAACATGCAGGTCAGGTTGGCCCCATAGATATATTATTAATAGACCGTCATTCCTCACTCCTCCCGTTTACCATAATGACCACATGAGGGGTAAATCATGGCGGATTTACAGACTCCTCCTCCCCAGCTCTGATGAAGCATGTTCCTAAAAAGGGCATAAGGGCGGGATCTTCACTGTAGACTCGACCCTTGCGTGACGTGTAGTTCGGTCATAGCCAAAGTTTAGGAAAATTAGAAACCAGGCTTTAAAGTGTGTTTTAACATGTCTAAAGTGCAATGCATTCCAATTGGGGACTAGTGTCGTTGTCACAAAGCAGAGCAGCCAGCGGCCATTGGTTGGCCCACAGTGGCAGCGCAGCTCAGTCGCTGTAGCTCAGGATTAACACCTGAACACAATTTCATTGTACGTTTGTACAATGACCAATAAAGCACTTACTTACACTTACCTAAATCTGGGGTACCTGACTTTTGTTGTTGTAAAATAAATTGTTTTTACCACCACAAAGTGTGTTATAAACACAACAAAAAGCAGACCTTGTTGCATGGTCTTCACCTATTTTGTTTATTGAGCAATAGAAGATAGAAGGAGAACCTAAATCGGTGAAATTTATTTTAGGGGTGGCATCCCCTTCTTCACTTTGCCACCGCTCAAAGCTGTACACGGGCTTAAAACGTGCATATAAACTATTTGCTTGAACAATTCGGACATGCAGGAGGGATTGTGAGAGCTAGAAATTAATTTGGTCCAAATCAAAAATGTCAGTTTGTGCAGGAAAAATGAGGTACCCCAGCTTTAATGTAGGTGGAAAAGCCCTGTACAAGTTGAGACCATCTACCATGAGTTAACAGTAAAACACCTCCTTCTCAGAACACCTACAGTATAAGAGTGGTTGTCTCCTCTCTACTCTCTCCTCTTTAAATTCTTCATCTCAGAGACAAACCTTCTCCTGTGTGGACTAGCTTTTCATAGGCTACTTTAGTTTTTTCAGTGGTTCCCCACCATCGGGTTAAAGTTATCTTTCCACTGCTCTATTGTTTTGAAACCTCTCCAGATCTCATCGCATCAACAGTGTTTCTCATCCTAAAGCTTGGCCATACGTGTATGAATCAGCAAAATTTTGTACCTTAGCCAATCTTGATTTCTTGGTGCCAGTTTATACTGTATATCTAAGTTGGAAATCTACACAAAACATACAGGCTTTACAGTGAGCACTGGCCTTTTTGCTTTGTCATTCAGTCTATTGAATATGTATAGGAATCGCACTCTATGTGACAGATAAAAATGTGGGATTATGTTAAGAAGAGAAACTTTTCTTTGACTCCTCGGGGTATATATGGATAATTAATCCTTTACAGGGATTTGTGTCCATCAAACAAGAGTGAAATGTTATATAAGAAAAGTATATCTGCAGGAATTTGTTCAGCTGTGACTGATCCGTTCCTTTAGTCACTTTGATATAATGGGAGGGGGCTGACTGGCATGGGCAGGTTTTGAATGTTTGAATGCACAAATCTCAGTCAGAATAGAGATAGAAGTAGGCCGTGTTCAATATTCATGCATTTGGGACATGATAGACTATTTGAAAAAGCAAGAGCTGACTGTAAGAAACTTTTCTGAATGGAGCTAAAGTAGTGCTCTTTTAATGCAATTACAGTCAATTCAATATTTGATATTCCGTGTATTAACTTTCTTAGCAAAGACCTTGTAAGTTTGATTGATCCACGGGTTGGTAAATTACCCCCTCTGGGTTCTTTACCTTGTTTTATTATTTATTTAATTTGTCTGAGCATCAAATATAATACAATAAATGTAAGAAAAATATGAACGCTCAAAAGGAATAGGATAATGTTTTCTGTTTGTGTTATTGCTTCGAAGAGCCTGAGTTTGCATACGGAATACATTTTGAGTGAAGGGTTGTCTGTCACTGTCAGTCTCTAAGTGTCGGCCCTGCGACTTATTGCTCATTTTCTATGTGTCCTGTCTCAGGCCCATATCACCCCCGTTACAGGACGAGATGAATATTCATTTGACGCTGAGGTGTTGGAGTGACTCCATAATTATTTCCGATAAAACTGGTCAAAGTGCAGTCAGTTACACATTGTGATAAATGTTTTTGAGCAAAAAAATATGTTGTTCTTTCAGGAAAAAGTTTTGTTTTGTTTGGTTTATGTTTGTTTGAGCAAGAGTCCATATTCAGTCTCCCCTTTCAAGAGCTTAAATCACCCGTTGACGTCATGAGCTTGCGATTCGCTGAACTTTTGAAGCCTGGACCGTTTGCTGACATTGCCTCCACTACAAATCTTTTCTTGCTCATTTCTGGTAGCTGTTTGTGTGGTGTGTGTTTTTTTTTTTTTTTACTTAAAAACAACAACACTTCTTTACTCATCTATGCCAGCTGAGATGGATGAATTAGTTTTCCATACAACCACATTATTTAGTTGTAGAGCAATGAAATCTAAACAGTGATTGGAGTTTAAAAAACTGTATGGGTGTCATTATTATTATCCAGCCACATACTGACCGTCCAGCGAGGGGGTTGTTTTTGTTATTGCTATGTTCTCTGTTCCCACCTTGACCCTTTGATCTGGTTCCTCCGTCATTACTGCTGACTCAGTGCTTTGGTCGGAGTCTGTCCTAATCTGACACTCAAATTGACATCCCTATGGCTCTGTTGGCACACAGGATTCATGAAAGCAGCGCGGGGCTATATGTCAACTCAACAATAATGGTTTTATTATACGATGATGCCTAAGTCCAACAGACAAGACATACAGTATGCAGCACTAAGAGCAGGGCCCAGATAGGAGTGCTGCCAGCGTGATGTATTTTGTGGTTGTTCTTGTTGGTAAGGCTCCAATTCCACTGTGTTCCTATTATGCAACCCTGCTGCAAGAGCCAGATAGAAGGACGAGAGACGAGAAGACATTCCTTATTGACTTATAGTGATGCTAAATATTTAGACAGGACCAGACGGAGGGGAGCGCAACAGTATGGGACTCTGTTGGAGTGTCGGTACAGATAGACTTGATAAATTCACGTCCAGACTCTGTTCCCCGGCTTTGCTACAGGAGGAAAGGTATATATTTGATCTACTGGAGTGACATGTTTAGATTTCAAGTCACTCCCTGTTGCTCAGAAAATGAACAAATCAAATCATAGTTTTTCCTCCATGCTGTTAACATCATTACGTTTTGAAGGATAATCAAATAATGCTCCATGTTATAGCCGTACCTCCACAAATAATGGACATCTCTGTAATTGTTTCTATAATGTGAGTTTGTAGCTACACAACAGCCAACACAAGGATGAGAAAATAACTTTGCTGCAGGCTGTCGTCCCACTGTTTGTCTATTCATTGGGTTGTTGTAGTGAGCACGGAGTCAATTTGTTGAAATTTTCAACCCTACTTAGGAATAACGGCGATGTAATAATCTTTGGTCATCACGGAAAATAATGGCCCAGAAGCAATATTTATACAAGGGAATAGTACGTGTGAGTGAGCAAGAGAGATGAAAACATACTGGTTTTAATAGGTTTTATATTTGGCTATGTGCCGTGTTTCTGTAAGTTGCTAACGAAAGGTCTCACCTTTATTTTGACACTGAGTCCTTGGGCAAGACACGTCACTCACCTGTCCTTCTGTGCTCTTCTACTGATGTAACCCTGTAGTTTGATTGCCATGTTGTTTTTGGTGTTGGTCAGAGAAGCCGTGAGATGCTGCGTCTCCCCCAGACAGCCCCAGGGCAGCTGTGACGAGGTAGTCCATTGTCTGTGTGCGTCTGTGTGAGTCAATGAATAATGGATTAATGTAAAGCAGCACAATATAAATCTAGCTCATTGTTGCTGCTTTGAACTTCATTGTTTGCAGTCAATACGGGACAGCAAGTTTTACTACTAATGACATAAGAGACCATCCGCAGGGTACAGCGTGGAAAATTAATAAAACACAGACCTCTATGATGGTAACAACACTAATAACACTATAGCAGTAAAAAAACAACAAAACAGTATTACTTTACATGGACAACAAAAGGCATTTACTAAACCAGAAATGTATCCAGTCCCATTTTCTTTGCATTAGTTCCAATATGTTGCTCTCTCCAGTTCCATAAATATCATTACATTGTCCGTGTCAGCATGTTGTTTGTGGGATGTGAAGCCGTTTTATTGAAAGTCGCTGTGGAGAGACGACAGGAAGCAGGAGGTGGCTGGGGCGAGGACTGGCAGGAGGCCAGGTGTCTTGTTGAATGCAAATCATTAATGCTGCGGTTTTTGATCAGCTCAGAACAACATCTAATGCCTTCAGAAAACGGGTCAGTTTGTATTGCGCTCACATCTACTCCAAGTAAAGGGCAATTTATAGTCTATTTCAGGTGGGCCACTCCCTCAGTGACAGAGAATGGACCAGAACAAAACATGAGCGTGATGCTTTGAGCTGCCACCCGGCTCCTCCTGAACCCATATTCCACACAGTGGGCTGTGAAATCATTTTGGTCTCCCTCGGAACAGAGCCCCCCTCATGAACAAATCCATAAATTCATGAGCATCCACCTTCCACATGAAAAGAAAAAATGTGGCGAAAACAAAATGTAAGTGTGAGCTGAAGAGGAAATAGGACGGGCACAGAAACCTATAGAACGGATGAAGAGAGTAGGAAAGTGGACATACAGAGGAGACAAATGAAAGCAGAGCGGCAGTGTAAGTGCTCCGAGCGACCCAGCGTGAGTCTAGTTTGAACCCCGACTGGTTTACTGCTGGAAGACACAGACACAGTGAGAATATCTCGGCTGCTTGCACTCATAGCCACTTTTCACATAAACACAGTAATTTATGCGCAGAAACACAAAACTGCCTGGCTCATATCCTTACGTGGCTCCCCTGTCCTACCTTCTCAAAGAAACTGCTTACAGTACTTATACCATGTAACTTTTGTAAGTGTGGTTGAAATGATACTTTTCTGACTCAGGAGTTGTCTTCATTCGGTTCTGAAGCATGTCTGAAAGAGACTAAGAAACATAAAATGACTAATCATTTCCTATTGAATTGGGATTTACTTTCAAACTTTATCTTTTATAACTTCGCACATATCACATACATTTCTCAATTTTTAATTACACAGGATGGGTGGTACTGGTGGGTAGTTGTGTTTTCTGAAACAACAAAGATTTTATAGGGTTTAAACCAAAATGAACCTTATTTAGTAATAAACCTTATTAAACCTGTTACCTGCCATTTTAGGGTTAGGATTAGAGTTAGGGGTAGCAATTATGCATACCAGATCTCAAAGCGTATTGACTTGAGACTGTACAGCCTATATGCAAGTGTGATACTCATTTGAAAGCCAAGACCTTCTAATTTCTAAAACTATGTGTAAGATCTGTGTGAGTGAAACACAATTTACACACATTTGCCGTTCCTAACCCTAATCATAACCGTAGCTCCCTGATCGGTGGGAGGGCAAGTAACAGGTTAAGGATAATAATACAGCACTTTTCAAGGTTTCCAGAGCACATTACTTAATATTTTGCATACATTCTGCATGCTGTTGGTAAGCCATGGCTGCACCAATGGCCTCTTAACCTGCTCTCCGAGCACTGGCGAACATTCACTCATCCCAGTCACACCGCCATGGTCACCACAGTGGCGCAGCATTTAGCGCTTGGACTTCACAGCTAGAAGGTCTTAGGTCTACCAATGTGGGGTCTGCTACATCTCCCCGTGTCCGTGCCCACTAAAACAAGCATCATTGGACAGGATGAGCGAGAGTGTTTGTGAATGTGGCGTGTTACATGCATGGGTCCCATGTGTGCTCGTTGACAGGCAGTGTTAAATTAATAAATAATTCCTACACACAGGCGACATGTGTGCAGAGTTTTGTTGGCACCAAGATTAAAGCTTTGAATATTTGGATGAGTGATTTGGCCACTGTCGCCACTTTTTAAAAACATACATTGAATTTTCTTTGTTTTTTTCATTTTTTTTCATATCATCAGCTTAGATGTTGGCAAATTGACCTCATGGCAGTCTCCAAAAATAAATGCTGCATCCGTATTAGAAGTTGTTTATATAAACTGATTGGTAATTTATGTGGCATGGGCCTACCTCTGCACATGTTTGTCATCACACTTCCTCTCACGGTATGTGTTTTGTTCTATGTATAACATTAATTAGGCCGTGACTGTGCAGCTCTATGGGTGCTCTGCTGACACTACCATGAGACTCACCACTGTGCACATGATTATGCATAAGTACAGCATGCACATGTGGACACCCCAGTCACACAGACTATACTGGCAGAGACACTGTGGCATTGTGTCATTCATCGACAAAAGGTTAACAGGTCTACACATGTCTACGCACCCGGAAGCATAATCACCGCAATTATTCCACAACAGGTGTCCGCTGGCCACTGAGCGCAATCACACGACTTCTTCTTATGCTGTTTGACATTTGATTGGTTAATATGGCTTATTATGGGGTAAAGGGCTGACAGATCAATAATTATGGTGAAAAGAGGAAAGAGAATATGGACACTTTTGGGCTTCGATGGTGTAGGTGTTGAATAGCATTAATGGCAGAGGTGAAAATAACCACTATTATGTCCTCTTTATTGAATAGGACACAATGTAAAGGTAATGCTTTATAAGTGCTGGTACTATTCACAGCAAAATGTAATGAAACTTGGAGAGGAAACTAAAGTGCAGTTTAGCTTTTTTATTATTTATAAAACGTTTGATTCATAAAATTACAATAAATGTAATCTGATACAATACATTGTAAGCAATGCATTTGTTACAGGCTGTTATTAAGTCTACTTGGATATATTTGATCAAAAGCATGAATCAAGAAATATACTTACAATCACATGTAATTGTTGCTATACATTGGGTTTGTTTTCAACCCCAGGGGAAGCACGAGCCTGTTCAGGATCCAAAATAGACATACAGACAAGATTCAGTCCCAAAACTGTGCTAATAGGACTCAGTTCAGGATGCGATGGTTAGCATGGGCCTTGGCTGCCCCTACAGGCTGACACACACATAACGTCATTGTAGAGCTATGAAGCCAATCATAACAAGGGGCTGGCCTCTCTGCTGCAATGATGTCATTGAAGCAAATGAGTGACATAAGGAGCATTATTGAATTATTCTT
Source organism: Neogobius melanostomus (assembly GCA_007210695.1). Lineage (NCBI taxonomy): Eukaryota > Metazoa > Chordata > Actinopteri > Gobiiformes > Gobiidae > Neogobius > Neogobius melanostomus. The sequence continues at coordinate 7,517,640 of VHKM01000058.1, forward strand.
GTACCTCGGGCTGTTGTGGTAATGCAGGGCAGCAAACAGGAAAGAGAAGATAGAATTATGATAAAGAACATGTGGCTGGTTTATATCATGAGAAGCAGTATAAGTTAAATCAATTATCAATTAATAGGAATACTTATCAATGACAAATATTGTTCAAAATCCCTTCAGAACAGTTTGTGACAAAGCGTGGAGAGTTGAATTGATGGATGTGAAACTACAGTACATTGTGTTACAGTACAATATATTACAATTTCGCTTCGATCAAATATTTCTTCTCCCATCTCCAAATGATCTGAAGGCTCAAAGTCAGAATCACATGGCTGATTAACCTATTGTGCATGTTTTTAGAGGTAGGGGAAACTGGAGCCCCTGGTAGAAACCTGCACAGACACAGGGAGAACATGCAAACTCCAAAGTATGGGCAAAATTGTGTATACAGTGGTAATTAAACCAATTGTGTACTGTTTGTTTTTCATAGCTCCAGAGAAGACATCCAATTTGACATCTAACATACAGTACATGCACACAGCAACTGCTCCTCCTGCCAATTGAAGCCTTCCACTGGCATGGCTCTGCAAATGGATGTCAGTGTTATTTATAATCTGTGGTCTGGCTAAAACCCAGAGGTGCAAAAATACTGGAAAAATAATGCTTGCTAATGAGAAGGCAATGCTAAATTATGCAAATCACGTCTCTGAGCCATTAAAGGACTGGGAATATTTTCTTAATAAATTGCGGGGCATCTTTCTTTCTTTTTTTTGTGTGTGTCCTCCTTCCTATTAAGTCAATGGCATGAGGCTTGGATCTATAGGGGAGCTGCGTTTAACTCTAATTGCTCTCCTCTCATTTTCACCCAGACTGTTTTTGCCCTAATGAGTGATACATTACGGCAAACTTCTTGGAATTATATTAGCATTTAATGGGGGGACAATAAAGTACATTGGGGACGCAGTATCCGATGTGACAGAGCAATTAAGAGTGTGTTTTATGAGTGTCCCGCTGTCTTTAAGTGTGGCCTATGCTGTGGAGAGTTGCTAATTTGGATCAGGGCTCAAGCGTTTGACCATCAGCGCTGTGGTAATCACAGGAGAGTCACTTTGTTCACGCACTTTGTTGCGAGCGTTTAGCACCGTGCAAGAGAGAGACCGGGATAAATGAGGGTGGAATCTGTTATGTTAAATGTTCTCGCTGCACACAGTGAAATTGGTACAAGTTATGCTCAAGTACAGACGAATAATACATTGTCACATGAATTAATATGAAAAGATGATAAAATAAATAATTCTTGTTATGTGTATGTCATGTGTATTCCTGCACAGATTTTATAGTCATACATTCATGAGTACAGTGAGTTTTGTATAGTTTACCAGTCTTTTGTTTCCTGATTGAGTTTATGTCTAACCAATAGCTTTCAGTGTTGCTTTTCCCTCTATGTTTCCTTTCTCATTGGCGGGCCATGTTATTGTATACGATAGACCAATAATTAGAAGACTGGCTTTATTTGCACCACTGAGAGTGTAAGCATTTGTTTGTGTTGATTCGAGTTCTCTGAAGCCAGACACTGTTCCTCCATAATATGGACTAATCCATGGCAAGAACAAACAGAATTGACCTGTGAGAGGCAGAACACAGAAAACTGTAATCCCTCGCCCAACAGGCAATCAATCCTCACACTGGCCCCTGGATGACACTGTTCAACCCCCAATTTGTCTTTCTTTATGCATTGTGGTGGTCTGTCAGATTTGTGTGTGCATACATCTGATGCTTACCCATCTCAGACCGCTGTGAATTCCCAAAACGCCAAACTCCAAAGTGATATTTACAAATACAGCTCATCGACTGCAGCGCCTTAAAGGAACAGGCCACCGTTTTTCCATACTGAGATATGTTCTTACCTGAGCTTAGACAAGTTGATACGTACCTGTCTGGTCTTTGTGCCCGTGAAGAGCGTGGTCGCTTCCAACTTCACCCCGTTTGGAGCTATAGGAATATATGCTGGGAGAGGCCAAATGCTAACCACATCTTTGGTCTTTTTGCGTGATTGAGCGCACGCACAAAGACCAGACAGGTACGCATCAACTCGTCTAAGCTCAGGTAAGAACATATCTCAGTGTGGAAAAACGGTGGTCTGTTCTTTAATTCAATTATTATTTGTATTTACAGACGGTACACAAAAACAAATTAACAGAAGTTGTAAACCATTCAACACAGAAATACATTGTTGTTCAGTGTGTTTAACAGAAAAGAAATGCTCTATTAATACTTTGCTGTATGATAACAATCTTGTGTAAAGAAAGTTTGAAAAGAGTGAAATGTTTTGACAAAATGCTTAAACACCTAAAGACGTCTTAAACCGCTCCTAGAAAACCATGCAAGTCAAATAACCATATGGCGCAATGTTTGCCCACCATCTACATTCAATAAGTACTCATTTAATTATAGATTTGAGAACATCCATTAACTGAAGGTCAACTTTTCACAAAGGAGATGCAAGCAAATTTCAAGCTGCCATTTCCCATCCTGACCGCACCTCCGCGCGTAATTCTGTTTGCACAATGGTTTGTGTGATGCAAATCTCTGGGCATTTCTATTAACTGCCAAAAACCGCCTGTTTAATAACGCCGCCGCGTGTTCACACTGATGTAAAAATGCACAGGGGCCAATGGTAATCTCCAGCGGGTGCCACCCAAAGCAGGGCAGCCATTATTGCGCCCGTAATCCTGTCCCCTTTGAAACTTTCACACAAGCGCCTGATAGATGTTGTTGGCCAGCACATCTGGTGGGTCTGCCTGTTCACACACTGATATTGAAAAGCCTGCTGCGAGTCCAAGGTGCTGTAGTTTATACAAATATAAGATGGTGCTATTTGAAGGGAGGCGAAAAGCGAATCAACAAGGAGCTTAAAGTCAAATGTGTTGTTAATTTGAGATTTTAAATTCTGCACTCTGGCACAATGTGATACGACTTCAAAAGTGTCTGTAATTACTCAAGAGTATTGCAGAGTGGCTTCTAATTCACTACATAGAATCTTAAGAGTTGCTCAATATTTGTACTTTTTATATTGATTTCAAACGTATCTCTACGCTTCCTTGATTCTTTTATTGGTGTGAATCCTCGATCCCAAAAGTAATCAGTTTCAGCTCCCATTTATGACCTAACCCTTTGGCTGTTGTGATTAACAAACCTAATGCTAGTAACCTAATTACCTGTAGCGCAGTGTAATGGACTTTAGTTGTACAAAGCCATTTTCATATGATTGCTTCATATGTTTGCCAATACTTACAGGTTAAAAGCGCATGCTGCTATACATGCTGTTTAGAAAATAGCTCAAATTACCTGCAGGAATGTGCCTTTGTGACAGTAATAGAAATTACCCTCCCACAAATACGATTATACCCGTGTAATTCCGCCGCTGCTTAAACCAGCTCGGAGTGACTCAGCCTGTTAGGTGCGGGGATGTTTATTGCGTCGTGGAAAATAATTGGAATTGCGGTTATCTCGCAGCGAGCTTTGAGAAGGGAGATGGTTTCTTGTGTGATTTGCACTTAAAAAAAACAGAGGAAAAAACACTATGACTGCATCTGTGTCTGGCTCATTGACAAGACTCAGCAATGAGCCACATCAGAAAACTCCAAATAACCCGTATGTTTCATTATAAACAAAGTCATTTACTCTCAACCAAACTCAAGTCTTCCGCTTATTCAGGCACACTATCTATAGATGTGCACTCATAAAGCCAAATGTCCAGCGAGACATGCAGACAGAGGGAGAGTGAAGGAGCTTTTAAAAGTTAGAAAACAAGCCATTTGTGCACTCAGTTATTTAAATAGTTTTTTGTTTTGTTTTTTTGGCGAAGCTCATTTATTCAGGATGTCTCATTCAAAAATGGAACCCATTAGTTCATGTTTTGTTGACAGCAATGAAATCGAGTATTTCAAAGAGTTAAACTAGCCAAAGCAAAACATTCAGTTAATTGGCCGAATCTTCTGAGTGCCGTATAGTCTGTGTAAGTAAAAAAAAAAAAACTGTCTTTGTTATTCTCACATCATTGGTTAATGACCTCTTCCTATTTAGATCAAATTAGGCCAAGCTCTAATTGATTGTAATGGAAATGAGTTGGCCACACTGTCAAAAGCTGTCATTGTCGTATAGCCCCATTCTAAGTGTCTTTATGCCACTGGCTAATTGTTGGTCTGATTGCACTGGCCGTCCACTGTGCTGCTTTCCATGCTAATCAGCTAATTATTGAACAACAACGTAGTCTGATAATTCAATCGAGCCAGACGCTAATGAACACACCGTTTTAGTAACAAGTGTGTGGCGTTTCGGTTCCTATTATGCTTTTTAGCCGGTCCGAGTAAATGTCCTTCTAGAAGACTGCATGAAAAGTATATGAAAGATGTGGATTGGCCTTGAGCTGTTTTGCATGGGTTGCACAGTGCCAACCTTTCAAACGCATATGGACGTAGAGGAGGAAAAAAGCCTTCATTCTTAAAAGAAATTCCCTTTTCAATCTACAAAGCGCACATTGCAATGTGAAGAAAATGACTTGGGATTTGGGGATGAGTTACCCAAAAGTAATGCTAATATTATATAAATGTGGTCCCAATTTCCCTCCAGGCGGATTCATCCACAAAAAGGTTCATTTTTGCCCTTTGACATGACAGAATCAAATACCGGGGATTGGTTTAAACATTATTTAATGGTGAGGCGGGATTCACAAGGCTGTGAGCTGATGGCAAAGGGCACCAAAAGCTTTATCCCTTATTTAATGTCTTAATGTCTGCTAGTCGATAGAGTAGGGTTGAAGAAATGAAAGTGAGAAAGTTTGAGGTCGGAGAAAAAAAAGGGACAGCTTCTTCGAAGAGTAAGTCAAGCCATGGAACAAGACCAATAGCAAGGCATATTTATAATGAAAAGAGCAAGAGAGAGATTCCTCTGCTTCAGATGATGCCCCAACTCACGGCGGGGTGCCAAATGAATGTTCTGATTTTTTCAAACCATAAAATGGCCAATTCTGAAGGTTTACTCCTACACAGGGAGAATTAAGCTGGTTTGACTGAGCTCAGGCGCAGTTATCACATCCCCCAGCCGGACTGTGCACACAGGCAGGGCACAGGGAACTCAGGAAGGCGACTTGAAAGCATGTGTTGGATTCCTATGGAGCGCAGAGTTGAAAAAGAGCGGCTGTCTGTTCTGTAGGCTTTATTGGTCTCTGTCATACAAAGCGCAGCCAGGGGCGGTGTATCAGAGGTGGGGTGTGGGTGGGGGGCAGCAGCAATACTTAATGTAGTCGGGAACTTGTCTGTTGGAATTCATGAAGGAGCCGACTGCAGGCACTTCTCACTCCGTTCTTTCAAGCATCACCTGTCACAGGCCTGGGCTATCAAACATCTCCTCCTGTGTGCTCCCTCTTTTCATCTCAGGAAAACAATATCGCTGTAGCTACCTTTTGCTGTGTTTGCGCCAGTCAGTCAGAAACTTATTAAGTCTGTTTACATTCACAAGTGGAGAATAATATTACTGATGATTTCAATGGATGCGGAAGTGACATAACTTTATTGTTCAAGATATAAAAACAGTACAGGGTTTGAAGTGAATCTTGTTAACACTGTGTACTCTATGAAAGTGAAGGCACAAGTAAGATGCGACAGTGGCTCACTGGTTAGCACATTCTTCCATAGATCCAGAGGTCAATGGTACTGTCCTTTGGCAAGACACATCCCTATATGCTGAATGTGGTGTGTGAGTGATTGATGGTTGGAGGGACCAATGGCGCAGAATGACAGCTTTGCTTCCGTCAGTCCACAACGGTGGCTTTGGGTGTTGAGAGTAAATTAGAATAATGCATACATTTTGTAAAAACAAAACCACAAAAGACAAATCTGCCTGTCTACGCTATAAGACAAATGTACACTCAACAAAATATAAACGCAACACCTTTGTTTCTGCTCCCATTTTTCATGAGATGGATTTAAAGATCTAAAATTCATTCCAGATACACAATATTACCATTTCTCTCAAACATTGTTCACAAATCAGTGCAAATGTGTGATAGTGAGCACTTCTGCTTTGCTGAGATAATCCATCCCACCTCACAGGTGTGCCACATCAAGATGCTGATCTGACATCATGATTAGTTCACAGGTGTACCTTATACTGCCCACAATAAAAGGCCACCCTGAAATGTGCAGTTTTTTGCTTTATTGGGGGTCTGGGGACTCAGAACCAGTCAGTATCTGGTGTGACCACCATTTGCCTCATGCAGTGCAACACATCTTCTTCGCATAGAGTTGATCAGATTGTCAATTGTGGCCTGTGGAATGTTGGTCCACTCCTCTTCAATGGCTGTGCGAAGTTGCTGGATATTAGTGGGACTGGTACACGCTGTCGTATTCGCCGGTCAAGCACATCCCAAACATGCTCAATGGGTGACATGTCCGGTGAGTATGGCCATGCAAGAACTGGGACATTTTCAGCTTCCAAGAATTGTGTACAGATCCTTGCAACATGGGCCGTGCATTATCTTGCTGAAACATGAGGTGATGTTCATGGATGTATGGCACAACAATGGGCCTCAGGATCTCATCACGGTATCTCTGTGCATTCAAAATGCCATCAATAAAATGCACCTGTGTTCTTCGTCCATAACAGATGCCTGCCCAGACCATAACCCCACCACCACCATGGCCACTCGATCCACAACATTGACATCAGCAAAGCGCTCACCCACACGATGCCACACACGCTGTCTGCCATCTGCCCTGAACAATGTAAACCGAGATTCATCCGTGAAGAGAACACCTCTCCAACGTGCCAGACGCCATCGAATGTGAGCATTTGCCCACTCAAGTCTGTTACGGCGACGAGCTGGAGTCAGGTCAAGACCCCGATGAGGACGACGAGCATGCAGTTGAGCTTCCCTGAGACGGTTTCTGACAGTTTGTGCAGAAATTGTTTGGTTATGCAAACCAATTGTTTCAGCAGCTGTCTGAGTGGCTGGTCTCAGACGATCTTGGAGGTGAACCTGCTGGATGTGGAGGTCCTGGGCTGGTGTGGTTACACGTGGTCTGCGGTTGTGAGGCCGGTTGGATGTACTGCCATATTCTCTGAAACGCCTTTGGAGACGGCTTATGGTGGAGAAATGAACATTCAATGTTCATTCAATTCAAAGCAACAGATCTGGTTGACATTCCTGCTGTCAGCATGCCAAGTGCACGCTCCCTCAATGCTTGTGGCATTTTGCTGTGAGACAAAACTGCACATTTCAGGGTAGCCTTTTATTGTGGGCAGTATAAGGTACACCTGTGCACTAATCATGATGTCAGATCAGCATCTTGATGTGGCACACCTGTGAGGTGGGATGGATTATCTCAGCAAAGCAGAAGTGCTCACTATCACACATTTAGACTGATTTGTGAACAATGTTTGAGAGAAATGGTAATATTGTGTATCTGGAATGAATTTTAGATCTTTAAGTCCATCTCATGAAAAATGGGAGCAGAAACAAAGGTGTTGCGTTTATATTTTGTTGAGTGTATTATTATGTGTCATGTAGCGGACTTGTCCTGTAGTGACATACACACAAAATAATTCACATTGTTTAAGTTTCTCGTTGATTCTGTTATTATTGTGAGAGCACATGAAGGTATATCCACTCCCTATAATTCAATAAAGAGAGATGTTCATATTGAGTTTCACTCAGTGTTGGTGTCTTCAGCTGAGCTGTACATAAAAAAAAACATAAAGGTGAAACACAGTGGGAAGTGCACTCCAAGGTCTTATCTGTGCCAATATCTTCCATTCCTCCAAAGGCACTCTTTGGAACAGGTTGTTCTAGAATCTAATTTGTTGCTTCTTCCACCTCTGTTTACCCATTTACAATAATGGATCTAAGGTTACACAAGGTTACACTTAAGTCAAAGTAAATGAAAAAGTAGTACTTTTTTGTTTTCAGGCAGAAAGGAAATTAATGATAACTTTATTACATTACTTAATTATATTTGAAGACTTTAAAAAAAGCCTCCACTGAGTTCTTTTACTGATTGACTTAATCTTTAAAATTGTTAAGAAAATTGTGTACACATATATTTGACAACAGTTTTAAAGACAAAAACATGGCAAACATAATTACTGTTTTACAACACTCCAGTATGAGGGAAATAGTTAAGTGTGTCATTTATATTAAAGTTTTCAAAAATCTTCCACAATGCCCTCTTATTAGCATATAACACTTTTAAATCCGCATAATGACATTAATGATAACAATACCACGAATGATGGCCTCATAAATTGTATTAATGTAAACTGGCCATGATTACATTTTATTGCTGTGATGTTTATATATTTTCTTGGTGTCATGAGCATCTGGTTGACTATTAAATTATCAAGACATTACGACTGTTTAGAGAAACAAAGATAATCATCTGCACTAGTAAAAATGGCTCGCGATTAATGTCACATAATTTTAGAAACACCACAATGATGAAACTCATATCTGCAATTATGTTAATATATTGTATTGTCGTGCATCCGTCTGCACATAATATGCATATAAAAGACAAGTAAAGAGCTCATATACAACTTTAATCACATTAGTTTAAGGCACACAACATACATTTTTAAACAATTTTGCAAGTTCAGTCTGAGTTGAAAATACTATATTTAAAGAAATGCATGTACAGTATGTGACACTCACAGACGTTGACAGTTGCCTTTCTGAGAGCAGCACCGATCTCTCATGCATTATCCACCGTTATACTGTAGACAGACACTTCCTTATGTGCTCAAACTACAGTATATACAGTGAATTAATAATACTCTTCCAGTTGGGAAAGTCTGGCATATAAATTAAAGATTTATACCAAATCACTCCAAAGGAATCTATTCAATCTCCTATTACGCTGGATTCAAAGGGCCTAGATTATAGCTCAGTATGCAGAGGTGGCCTATACTTAAAGATAGCCATCCGTGTGAATCCTGCCCATACTTGCCGAACCCCAGAGAGCAGGAGATGGGGAGAAAATGAAAGGTGGCCCGGGAGCGTGTACGTACGTATGTGTGTGTTTGTGTGTGTACGTGTGTGTTTGTGTGCATGTGTGTGTGCATGTGCATGTGTGTGTGTGTGTACATGTTATGCGTGCATGTGTATGAGAGAGGAGGAGGAAGCTCTCGGATGAAGAGCTTCCGTCCAAATCCATCATGATGAAACTCTCCTTTGCACCAGGAGGCCTCAGCTCCTTTAAGGTCTGCAGCCTTTGATGGCTATCATTTTAAAAATATCTTACTTTCCAAACGTGGCTAGCTGGGGAAAAAAAGTCAGAATGGTATTTCTTCCGACATTTTGATATATCCGGATAAATATTGGAAAAGCTAATCATTTTCAAGGCCATCGTTGGATTTGCTTGGTGGGAAACATTTGACTTATACAGCTCAATATGATTCATGCTTGTCTCCTCCATCTAGGCCGTTTCATCTGCCGGATTTGTGTTGATTTGTTTGGGGCTTCTTATGGATGGCTTTTGTCCCGCTGCGTCTGAACCTGACTTTGGCCTTTGACCCTTATTAAAGAGAGGCAGTCGACTCATGGCCCTCAGATCAATGAGATAAAAGGGAATGCATATGTGCATGTGATTTCCCTTCATGTGGGGATATGTGTCTAAGAAGAGCTCAGACATTGTGCATGTGGCCTGATGACAAGTGGTCTTTTAAAAAAAGAAACAAAAAACTGCAGAAAGGACGATGAACGACTGGAAAAGAAGCTATATACTAGATTATTGATTACCCTTGCTGGCAAATCTTGGCTTCTTTATACATTCTATCTATGGATTCCCAGCGCATAATAAGAAAAGATTAACTTTATTGATCCCACTGCGGGGAAATTCACTCACATGACCATCTGTGCATATTATATGTGTGTATGTGAATTGTTAAGGCAGGCTTATATATGCTGATGTTGTTTATTGCCAAAGTGTTAATGCTGCTTGCTGGAGGACAAAGATGTCCGTATTTTATTCATACATATATTTTACAACCAAAAAGAAAAAAGTTATACTAATTAATTAGTCAAATCCAAGAACAAGTTTAAGTAAAAAAACGGAATACTCACTTGTGAAAGCAGTCAAAAACAAACATCTATGTTGAAATAAAGGATTTTTGACTTTTTTCCACCTCCCAGAGTACCTGGGATGCTGGTTTTTGATTGCTTACACTACTGTCACTCTAGCAAGTGAGTGTTGCCTTTTTACTTCTACTTGTATCGGCCTCATCCTAGAAGAGCACCTGTTTGGCACACTTTTCAAGGACCCTGCAGTGCTCACTTTTGGTATATTTTAACTAAGAACAAGTTTATTCCTCCTTCCCCCTCACTAGATGGAAATATTTTTCATGGTTAAAGACAAAAGCTACTGTAAATCAAGCCATCCATGTCTTTGTATGTCAGTGGCCCTTTCCTGTAAAAAACAAACAGTACATATTCACTGTATGCATGTCATTGGACAGAGTGAAGAAGAGCGTTCCTGCTGAGAACCCACAGTAACACAGAGAGGACGTGTGGACTCCATGCAGAGTGATTGCAGTCTGCTGGCCTGAGGATCAAACCCACAACCTCTGTGCTGAGAGGTGAGAGTGCCGTGGAGCACCCCATCACCATGATCATAAATCTTAATCATTCCTAATGATATTTCAACTCGTACTATCAATCATCATCACACCAAAAATCATTTAGAAAATGCATTTTGACTAGGCTTAATATCTTTATCCTCAAAAGGAGGCTGTGGTCACCCTTCCCTCAGCATCTGCTCACCTAGCAAAACATCCCTCGACCAAATTTATTCATTCATTTAGTCATCCATTCACCCAATCATTTTGGCCCTCCTCACCATTTGAGAGGAGGTGAATAGGCCCATTGTGCTTGCAACCTGTGTACCTCAACCCCTCAAGCACTCTGGCCAATTTCTGCATCCATGCTGTCCCCTTAAGAGGAGAGAGCTGAAATGAAAAGCCCTGTCCTTCTTTTGCTCACCCCCTCTCTCTACTTCCCCCTGCTGCCATCATCCTACCATCCTCATCTCCTCTCCAAAAACAACCCATAATGGTGCGGACTGGAGGCTGTCTGTCTGTTTTTTTTTTTCTGCCAAAAGAGGGGTGTGTGAGTGTAAGAGAGGGAGAGAAGCAGAGCAGCAGCAGTGAGCTCATCATCCTTGATTACGCCTGTCACCACCAGGTAGGAGGCAGCAATTAGCCTTGGCCAGGCCCGTTCCACTGAGACACGCGCACACACACATATACACACAGCAATAATTATGCAGACATGGCACACACGCATTCACACACAAGCGCGAGGGGCCCATACACTCGGGAGAGGCCAGGCTGAATGAGTGTGGCATCTGTTAGAGAGTGATTTGGCTGGCAAAGTGAGAGAAAGGATGGATGAATGTGCGGAGGAGAGCAGCAGCAGCAGCGGCGGCGCACTGGCATGGAGGGACAGCACAGGAGTCAGGTTGAAGGACGGTGGGGTGGGGGGGGGATTCAGGCAGGAAAGTTAGTTATCAAGAGCTATAGGTTAGGGTTTTACTGCAGAGGAGGCTGATTGGTCATAAAGGTGGAGGAGCAGGTTAAATATACAGATAAAAATAGAAGGAGAGCCATTAAAATGATGTGCAATATGGTACACAGGCAGGGAGATTGTATTGTTAGGAAGAGTCTGAGTTTTCCAAGTGGCACATGGAGTTAAAACTACATACAAACTTGCCTCTGATGGCCCCAAGTCGCCGTCTGACTATGAAGCGGAAACAAATCACTCCAATGCAAAGTTATATAAAATATGATTTCCTCTACATCTTGAGAATCCACTATAAGTCCTAACTCGGCATGTGATAAAATGTTCATTTAAACCGCTTAGAAATGGGCGTTCAATTGCAGGAAACCAATAAAAGGGTAAACAGATGGAGTAAGCAAAGAGAAAGTCAATGAAGAAAAGGGCTGGGGAAGGAGATGTGGGATGCTGAGATGGACGCAGAGAGAAGACTGGTTGGCTTGCCTGGTTTTGATAGTGTGTGCCAAATCGATTGTGGCTGACTAATCCAGTTAGTTATGGCAGGAGCATGCAGAAGAGGCGCTTATGGGACTGTTACAGTGTGCAGTCTGCTGTACGCTTCCTGCCCCGCGCGTCCGCCTGCGCCTGTGTGTGTTTACACGTGTGTTTGTGTGAAGCATGTCCAAATCTGACACCAGGCAAAGCTAGAGCCATGCTGTCTGTCAGACTTCCCTCTCGGAGCAAAGAGACAATCAGCCCTCAAGACATCATCCAGCGATGCAAGATGGTGTCATATTTAGGTTTTTGCATGGCGTTTACTCTACCTTTAAATTTTGACAGCAGATGGCCAGATGCACAGTAATATGGTGTCTTAATTCCTTGTCTAAACTTGTATTAATTAGAGTCTTATAAGCACACATTTTGAATCGCACACAAACACGGACAGATGGAGGCTGCTGGCAGTTGTAACCAGTTGCAAAGTATTTTTTTCCTCCTCCAGTAGAAATAGAGCTGTTTACATTTGTAGTTACACTCCAAACCAACTCGGCACATAAAATCCAAAAATTGCACAGTTCCGCGGTAGTAAGGATCGCTGCTGTAAAACTTGTAAAGAATGAAGAGAGTCACACATTGTGGCAGCAAAGCTATAGGGTGCTTAGCATGCAGTGGCCCTCAGCCTGCTCTTTACAATGAGCCACTTATGTAGGAAGGGAACGCTGGCATGTTAAATCACTTCATCTATAATTGCCTGCATTTACTTCTCCTTAGAGGCCCAAACATAAGAAAATTCTCTTAGGCCCAATAAATGTTGCTGTGGACCGTATTTGTGATTAGGGGCTGGGGGCGGAGGATGGGCTTTGACGCTCATTTTTCACAAACAATTTTCCATTTTTCTTCACAGGCAGACAGTTGGCATTAGATTAGGACAGGCCTAACAGAGGCAGGGCCGCTAGCAAATTGTGTGGCTTGAAGGGCAAATGCCCCTCTGAATTTATCAACTTATGGCTCCAGTGAGCTGCGAGGGATGATGATGACCTCAAGATACCCTCCTAAGGATGCCTTTTACCGTAAGCCATAGGCGTCAGTGACGTCGCAGGTTTTTTTTTTTTACCAATTTGAACTTGTAAGAAAATTGGCCATACATAAATTTCCAACGCCTCATATGTTTAATTGTGTCATAATTTTCTAAAAGTCAATAAGGCTTTTGCAACTGCAGAGTCAATTTAAATCTCTAACCTTATGAGGTTGCTGTTCCATGTGATGAGTTGCTTACCACACGGTGCACATTAGCAGCATATTAAAGCTCTGTTGCTAGTTTGCAGTGTAAGTTGATGAATGTAATTGAAAAATAATTGTTTGAAAAAAATAATAATAATAATTTTGATTGATTAGTGTAATTAAGTTTACTAACCAGTTTACTTTTACATATTAACTCAAAAACACAGGAAAACAAATATGTGTGTTGTTTTTTTATTTTATTTTAGCTGCAAACAGATAATCAATGATTTTTCTGTAGCCATATACAGTAAGAGGATGTATTAAGGCACGCGTCAAAAATATGATTATGTTTCTTCTTTTGATGATCCTTTATGTTACAGAGCACTTGATCTCAATTTTGTATCATGATTTTTCATATAAATTCCTCCCAATGTCTAAATTATGTTCCTTTTATTAATGAGCACACTGGATTGTGTATATGGAGCTGTTCCTCAACAGTCCAATTGTTCTCACCAGTGCTGGAAATAAAAATCCCATTGAAAATCTCCATAGACTTTATGAAGAATTGAACCATAGTGCGGATATTTTAAAGAAAGAAGGAATATTTCAAATACTTGAAAATACAGTAGCCTTTATGCATTTTCGGTTTACAAAGTTTTGGATAGATCATCAATTTGAAATTGTTCCATGTCCATGACTCACCGCATAGCCCACTAGCTTTTTTTTTTTTTTCTCTCAAAAAGAGATTTTGACTTCTGGCACCATCAGGTAATGGCTTACACTTTTAAGCATGTATTACCAAGTTTCTCAAAGTGCCACACTGTAGTCTTTATTCATTCACACCATACTTGGTGGTATGGTGGTGGTGGTAAGCTATAGACACAGTAGACTGACAGAAGCAAGGCTGCCAATCTGCGCCATCGGCTCCTCCGGCCACCACCACTCACTCACTCACTCACTCACTCACTCACTCACTAACACACTCACTCACGCACAGGCATTAATTCTGGTCTAATGTACATGTTTTTGTGTTGGGCAAACCGGGGTACTCAAGAGAAAACCTACTCAGACATGGGGGAACCTGCAAACTCCGGCCTCGGTACCCGGGACCTTCTAGCTGTGAAGCAGAGGTATTAACCACTGCGCCACCGTGCCGCCAAGGTAGACAAGACTGTTTGCTCCATTAGTCATGACCTGTTATAATCAATTGGAAATTAAACTCTGTATATCAGTGAAAAAATCTGTTGAATTATGTTCAAGACGTATGATCTGAAAAGTACAATTAATGCAGACCAAACAGGCTGTATTAAAATGTCCATACATCAACAACATAAGATTAGCATCTCTTATCATGTCAACCTGGGAAAAGGTGATACATGGATCATGGTGGGTACATTCTGGGCATGATTTATTGATGACACTAGAGTCATTTGTTCTTATTATAATTATCACCCCATCAAGATAATCAAAGTTCCAGTTAATAGAATGGAGTGAAAGGTCACCCTTACTAATTCCTCCAAAATGAAAGATGAGCTGTTCAGTCTATGCAAATGTACAAAAATAACAGACGCTACCAAGAAACTGCGACAATCCAAAGTCCTTAAATAATATCTGTTATCATAATTTAGAAACCTTTAAAATGTCACATATGTCACAGTGAGAGAGTAAAAACTGCTCCAAAGTATGTTATTTAACTAATGGAGATTAAAAAATGTGAAATACTCGAGAATTATTCTGAACTACAGTATAATATGTTAGATTACCAGTAGTGACCAGCAGCATGAAGTTGTTTCCCTGCTCTTTCCTAAACTTTTTGAATATAATTTTCGACTAATGTTACTTAGGATGCTGTTGCTATAGTTTCCGAATAGGAAAGACAAGTTATAGAGACAAACATTTGTTATTTATTGACCTTTATTAAACCAGGATAGTCCCACTGAGAATAAGAATCTCTTTTACAGGGGAGTCCTGGCCCCAGAGGGGAACCTATTGTTCCTATTGTTATTGTTCCTATTGTTATGAAACGCAGAGAAAGAAATCTAAAATTCAGTTTAGGTTCCAGAGGATATGAAATAGTAAATACTAATTGCTTCAAAGGTGTATGTACTAAGTAAAGAGATTTTGGTTTGGTCGTTTATCCTTTTATCATTTGTTTGGTCTTGTTACATCTCAAGCGGGGTCTAGCTGTCCACTTCTGTGCTCTCCCTGTGTTGGAGGCATTTATCTTTACTGTTGTGGTCTGGTGGACGTTCATTTCATCCACATTTCCTCTGAGCAGATCCTGAGGTGTTCCCAGTCTGTTACACATACATCACGTCTCCAGTGTCTATCCGTTCCTCTGGCTTGGCTCCGGGTAAAGCACCATTTGAACCATTTCCACAAAGTGTGCCAGGCAGGTTTCCCATCCAGCGCCTGAAGCGCCTCACCTGCTCTTTTTCACCGGGAGGAAATAGAGTTGTGTATCTCTCTGCTACAGTAGCTTTATCTACTGGAGTCAAGACAAACTTTGGACATTTTATACTGTTTCCATCCAACATGAGGTTGAGAGAGTTTTGATTAATGGCCTTTAAGAACAGTTTGTCACATAATGTTTGACAACATGTATGATTGTATTTGTCTCGGCCTTGTCTTGTCTGTGTCTTGCATTGTTGTTTCACCAGAGAGTTGCTGATAGTATTCTGCTTTTTTAAGCTTGTACATTTGTTGGGAGGTAACGCTCCAGGTCGCCATTAATCCTAATCCCATTTTACTTTTTTTTTTTAATAATTTATTTTACAACTCTGGATTGTAGAACTACCGATAATGCTTGTACACTGCAGGTTATAAATGTAAAATCTAATTGTGAGCTTGCGATTAGAGGAGCGCTATTATATTCCAATTTGATAGACCTGTGAACACCACCTAAGGTCCATGGCTGGGGCATCGCTAAATGATCCAACTCCCATGAGAATGAGCACAAGAACTGAATATTTTGTAATTAATACATGCAATGTTGCATCTAATGGGGTTCATTGTTGCACTTCCTCTTTACAAATTATAATTACACA
This sequence comes from Neogobius melanostomus, assembly GCA_007210695.1. NCBI lineage: Eukaryota > Metazoa > Chordata > Actinopteri > Gobiiformes > Gobiidae > Neogobius > Neogobius melanostomus. Next base: position 7,533,942 of record VHKM01000058.1, read on the forward strand.
TACAACTATAGTTGATATAAATACAGTGCATTTGTGTTTATTTATTACATACAAAGGTTTCATTAGGTAATCAGTTTGTATTAACAACAGTACAATGTAGATGCATCAAAATGTAAATACATGTAAGCAGGGGCGTGCTGGACCTAATTTCAGCCCGGGAATTTGGGGAAGACCGGCCCGGAATTATAGCTCCGTAATAGTGCGCTGGTCACAAGTACAAGAGGTTGCTGGATCAAATACCACATTGACAACTTTCTAACAATTTCTCTTTCACATGGGCCGCTGCACACACAGTCTGAGCCTGATACAAACCCACAATCAGCACAAGTTATGTAGATAAACACATTTATTTATCCACTTTTCACTGCCTTTTCTCTCTTTACTCACGGACACTTGTCTCCGCTGAATTGGACTGCACCAACTTGAACTACAGCGGAGGGTGTTCACTTAAACACCCTTAAACACCCCTCTGAGTTAGTTCAATATCAAATGGTATCTCCCTGCCACAAGAATGATAAGTTCGATGCGAATATTTTTCAGATTTTCATTCATCAGCCATTATTTTGATAGATTTCCATGATAATTACGCTTGTGTTACTTCATTTATATCTGGAACAGCAGCTCATGCTCCTGCTGCAGCCCAGTTAAAGCCTTTAGGCCTGGAATAGCACAACTGTGAGTCTGTTATTATTTCATTATTTTATTCTGATGACCCGGCCCAGAAGCACCGGAACCGAGCGGCCCACCGGGAAACTCTCCCTATGGCCAGCACGCCTCTGCATGTAAGAGAAAAAGCAGAAATTGGGTTGCCTCCCTCTAGATGGAAATACTATTGTATGCACATTTTTCAGCAGCCTCTAGATCTAAACAGCTAATATAGACACAGAGAATGTTTAATTTTACAATAAAGGGCATGCTTCTCCTTAATGAGATTATGTAGACAGTAATTGGTCCAGGAAGTGAGCTAATTCAGATTTACTGTTTATAACACAGAGGTGGACTGGATCTCTAAACACACTTTAGCTTGAGGTGACCTTCTCTTCTGGATGTTTTCCAGTGCTGAGTGTTAATCTGGTGCCTTGTGTGCATCCTTGCCATGTGCTTTTTGGCTCTCGCCCCAAAATTTCTTGGAAAAAGAGCAATAAAACCTCTGTAGAGAAGCAATGGAGGTATAGCATGTAGAGGTGACACTCGAATTCAGATTATCTTTATGAAAGCAAACATATGGCCTTGTAGGCATGGTGTAAATTGTATATATATATATTTAAAAAAAACTTTTCCTCACCCTCCGCGGGCGGTCTCTTTTTCCTCCAAGCTCGGGTCCTCTACCAGAGGCCTGGGAGCTTGAGGGTTCTGCGCAGTATCTTTGCAGTTCCTAGAACTGCACTTTTCTAGACCGAGATGTCTCATGTATTCCTGGGATCTGCTGGAGCCACTCCTCCAGTTTGGGGGTCACTGCCCCGAGTGCCCCAATGACCACGGGCACCACTGATGCCTTCACTCTCCAGGCCTTCTCTAGCTCTTCTCTGAGCCCCTGGTATTTCTCTAGTTTCTCGTGTTCCTTTTTCCTGATGTTGAAGTCGCTATTGCTATGTCAACCACCACGGCTTTCCTCTGCTCTATCTATCTATCTATCTATCTATCTATCTATCTATCTATCTATATATATATATATATATATATATATAATATATATATATATATATATATAGACAGAATGGACAGAATGGTAATGGCGAACCAACCGGACATTGTAGTGGTGGACAAAGAGCAGAGGGAAGCCGTGGTGGTTGACATAGCAATACCAAGCGACTTCAACATCAGGAAAAGGAACACGAGAAACTAGAGAAATACCAGGGGCTCAGAGAAGAGCTAGAGAAGGCTTGGAGAGTGAAGGCATCAGTGGTGCCCGTGGTCGTTGGGGCACTCGGGGCAGTGACCCCCAAACTGGAGGAGTGGCTCCAGCAGATCCCAGGAAATACATCAGACATCTCGGTCCAGAAAAGTGCAGTTCTAGGAACAGCAAAGATACTGCGCAGAACCCTCAAGCTCCCAGGCCTGGTAGAGGACCCGAGCTTGGAGGAAAAAGAGACCGCCCGCGGAGGGTGAGGAAGAGTTTTATATATACAGTATATATATATATATATATATATATATATATATATATATATATATATATACACAGTGGAGAAAAAAAGTATTTAGTCAGCCAATAATTGTGCAAGTTCTCCCACTTAAAAAGGTGAGAGAGGCCTGTAATTTTCATCATAGGTATACCTCAACTATGAGAGACAAAATGAGAAAAAAAAGAAAATCACATTCCAATTATGGTGGAAAATAAGTATTTGGTCAATAACAAAAGTTCATCTCAATACTTTGTTATATACTCTTTGTTGGCAATGACAGAGGTCAAACGTTTTCTGTAAGTCTTCACAAGGTTTTCACACACCCTTGCTGGTATTTTGGCCCATTCCTCCATGCAGATCTCCTCTAGAGCAGTGATGTTTTGGGGCAGGCGCTGGGCAACTCGGCCTTTCAACTCCCTCCAAAGATTTTCTATGGGGTCGAGATCTGGAGACTGGCTAGGCCACTCCAGGACCTTGAAATGCTTCTTACGAAGCCACTCCTTCGTTGCCCGGGCGATGTGTTTGGATCATTGTCATGCTGAAAGACCTAGCCACATTTAATTTTCAATGCCCTTGCTGATGGAAGGAGGTTTTCACTCAAAATCTCACGATACATGGCCCATTCATTCTTTCCTTTACACGGATCAGTCGTCCTGGTCCTTTGCAGAAAAACAGCCCCAAAGCATGATGTTTCCACCCCCATGCTTCACAGTAGGTATGGTGTTCTTTGGATGCAACTCAGCATTCTTTCTCCTCCAAACACGACCAGTTGAGTTTTGTCCAAAAAGTTCCATTTGGTTTGATCTGACCATATGACATTCTCCCAGTCTCTTCTGGATCATCCAGATGCTCTCTAGCAAACTTCAGACGGGCCCGGACATGTACTGGCTTAAGCAGGGAACACGTCTGGCACTGCAGGAATTGAGTCCTTGGCTGCGTAGTGTGTTACTGACGGTAGCCTTGTTACTTTGGTCCCAGCTCTCTGCAGGTCATTCACTAGGTCCCCGCGTGTGGTTCTGGATTTTTGCTCACCGTTCTTGTGATCATTTTGACCCCCCGGGGTGAGATCTTGCGTGGAGCCCCAGATCGAGGGAGATTATCAGTGGTCTTGTATGTCTTCCATTTTCTAATAATTGCTCCCACAGTTGATTTCTTCACACCAAGCTGCTTACCAATTGCAGATTCAGTCCTCCCAGCCTGCTGCAGGTCTACAATTTTGTTTCTGGAGTCCTTCAAGAGCTCTTTGGTCTTGACCATAGTGGAGTTTGGAGTGTGACTGTTTGAGGTTGTGAACAGGTGTCTTTTATACTGATAACAAGTTCAAACAAAATTACAAAATGCGTGTAAGAAGAAAAACACTTTATATAAACAGTTCATTAGAATAAGAACAGTTGAATCTGAAAGTAGATATAAAACATATAAAAATAAACTGACCAATATATTAAGGAAGGCTAAGAAACTATATTATACCAATCTATTATATAAAAACAAGAACAACATGAAAGGGGTATGGGGAATACTAAACACTATAATCAAGGGTAATGCAAAAAATAATTCATATCCAAACTATTTCACTGATGGACCAATGACAATCATAGAATGAATGAAATTGTGGAAAATTGTAATACTTTTTTTGTAAATGTTGGACCGGATCTGGCAGCAGAGATTCCGGAGTGTAGTAGCATCAAAATGGAGTCATTGATAGACATTAACTCAAAAACAATGTTTTTGTCTGGAGTAACTGAAGCAGAAATAATAGATGTCGTTAACGGGTGTAAGAACAAATCGTCTACAGACTGTTTTGATATAGATATGACACTGGTTAAACAAATTATATACAGTATCGTGAAACCATTAACCTATATATGCAACTTATCGTTTCAAACAGGAACATTTCCAAATAAAATGAAAATGCAAAAGTTATACCTATACATAAAAATGGGAACAAACACATCTTCACTAACTACAGACCTGTCTCTCTGCTCCCCCAGTTTTCCAAAATCTTAGAGAAACTTTATAACAGTAGAATGGATAATTTCATAGATAAGCATAAACTAATCAATGAAGGTCAATACGGGTTTCGAGCAGCAAGGTCAACTTCAATGGCCATCATTGATGCAATAGAAGAGATTACTAATAGCTTAGAGGGAAAGAAACATGCAGCTGGAATATTCATTGACTTGAAAAAAGCATTTGATACACTTAATCACTCTATATTATTAAAAAAATTAGACAGATATGGCATAAGGGGAGTGGCTTTGAGCTGGATTCAAAGCTATTTAACTGGGAGACAACAGTATGTGAAGATGGGGGAGTTTACATCTGGATATTTGGACATTGGTTGTGGGGTCCCACAGGGATCTGTCTTAGGCCCAAAGTTGTTCAATTTATATATTAATGACATTTTTAACGTGTCTAAACTATTAAAATTAGTGATTTTCGCAGATGACACAAACGTCTTCTATTCCAATGACAATTATAGTACTTTAGTAACTAACGTAAACTGTGAATTAAGGAAATTAAAAACATGGATGGACATTAACAAATTGTCTCTCAACCTAAATAAAACAAAAGTAATGTTTTTCGGTAATTATAATGGAAAACCAGACCCAGTAATTATAGACGGTGTAGTTTTAGATACAGTCTCAGAAATTAAATTCTTAGGAGTCACCATTGACAGTAAATTAAGCTGGAAACCACACATAAGACACATACAAGGTAAAGTCTCCAAAAGTATCTCAATCATTAATAAAGCAAAGTTTTTCTTAATTACAATGCATTATTTTTGTTATATAGTTCATTAGTTTGCCATATCTAAATTACTGTGTAGAAGTTTGGGGCAATAACTATAAAAGCTCATTACACCCCCTTGTTATACTCCAAAAACGTGTGGTAAGAATTATTCACAAAGTAGGATATTGTGATCACACTAATATATTATTTCTGCAGTCTAAACGGTTAAAAATGCATGATTTAGTTGATTTATCTACTGCCCAACTGCTGTTTAAAGCCAACAAAAATGCGCTACCTGCAAGGATACAAATGCTTTTTGCACGCACAGAAGGGAGATATAACCTGAGGGGGTGTGACAACTTTAAGGTTCAAGCAGTGTCTTCCAGTAGGAAAAGTATGTGTGTGTCTGTATGTGGAGTTAAACTCTGGAACAAATTGGGGGCAGAATTTAAACAATGTCCTAATATTCATCATTTCAAATCAAGTTATAAAAAAATGGTATGGTCATTGTACCAGAAGGAGGAAATGGGTACTTGATTTACTAATGGGTGTCACAAAGTGCTGTATACTTTAAAGGTCAGATCTAACTAATAATGAAGTATATTGTGGTTGTTACTAATATACTATTGCAGTTGTTATTGCCATTGTTATTGTTGTTGCTGTTGTGTTGTTATCATCACTATTTTAACTTTAAACTTTAAATGTAACAGTCTAGGATTATTACCTAATAATCTATAGATTATTCTTAGAATCAAACTTAATCGATTCAGACAGCGGTACTGCTATTGATGCTGATGGTAATATAAAGGAATTAAATTCTTAGAAGTAAATCATGCACATATCTATGTACTCCGCATTCAACATAACCCGTAGTACAGGGCAGACAGGTGGGGGTCGGCAGCTCGAGGAAACCCTCTTCTGGCAGCAGACTCCTAAACATGTGTCTCTTTTAATGCATAGTATAGGACACTCAACAAAGGATGGTCCGGTTACTCGGGGGCTGCTCCCCTCTGGCAGCAGGTCCAGTCACAGAGAAAAAACAAACAAACAAAAAAAACCAACAAAAAACGAATCCCTTGTAACACACATCATTAAGATCATTCTTGTTATTATGAGCATCAATCGGTCTGCGATTAATGTACCTTTCATGAATAAATGTGGAGTATGTTATGTATCAAACATTTTGATACAGAGTAATGTTATATGGGTTGTAATGGTGATGATGAATAACGATAAGGCCAACACGGTAATGAATTCGGTATGGGAAACAGAAATAATACAATGGTTGTAGCGTGTGACATACTGTGAGTGTTGACCTGGTATAATGCAGTATGGCATCTGTTGAAATGTAACCAACTCGGTTGATAGTTGTCTTGTAAGATGGTAAGAAATATGCAGTGTTGTTAGTTATTGTTATTTAAGTTTATGAACAGGGGTGGGAGTCAATAAGCTTGTCTTCTTCCACTCCTTTTCGAGTTAGAATGTATATTATTATTTTTCTTTTTTTCTTTTTTCTTTACTGTGTATATATATTTTTCTGTTTTTTTCTTGGATTTTGTGCCTTAGCTCGAAATAAAAACTCAAACAAACAAACAAACAGAAACATGGGGCCATTAATACACGTAACGAGTGGAGGACAGAGGAGCCTCTTAAAGAAGAAGTTACAGGTCTGTGAGAGCCAGAAATTTGCTTGTTGTAGGTGACCAAATACTTATTTTCCACCATAATTGCAAATGAATTTATTAAAAATCAGACAATGTGATTTTCTGGATTTTTTTTTCTCATTTTGTCTCTCATAGTTGATGTTTACCTATGATGAAAATTAGAGGCCTCTCTCATCTTCTTAAGTGTGCAGCACTAGCTCATGAGTTGGACAAATGTCACCCAAGTGTTAACGGCACGATCTCAGCTCCCAGTCCTAACTGTGTTGTTATGCCTTTGGGCACAGGACATAAGCTCCTTTACGTGAAGTGCAATGACTGTGTAAAGAAGAAGCACAAGCGCTTTAAATATTACCATTCTTGGCATTTTATTGTTTCGATGGACAATTTGTGTTTTTATAAAGGAAAGACACAGTTAACTTCTTTGATCATTTGCTTTTAATGTACATTCAAAGTCACGCCTGACAGAAAAACAATGCCGCTCATAGGTTTGATGTTTCTAGTAGATGTTATTCTATTGCGCTATATATTACGTCTAATCCTATAATGTGTAATTATGACACGTGTCTGCTTCAATTGTTCTCGTTTTAAATCCATTAAAGCACATCAGAGGCAGCCAAATATAATAAGAAAACTAAGATCTTTACTAAATCAATGCAATTACTGTAATCAACAAAATCTCGCTATCGCTGTGGACCTCTGGGAACTGAGTGGGCCAAATACACGGCACGCACCCATGATTGCTTTTGCCTTTGCTGTTGAGGCTGTTATGGCTGCATTACATTACCAAGTGTCTCATAACAGCTACTATTGCAGAGCCTAGCACTGTCTCGGCTGATTCAATTGCGGACATATAAAAAGCCGGAACATGGGCCTGTAATCAATGGATAATTTCCATGTTACGTGTCCTGTGGTCTTCTGCCATGTCAAATGCAATCAAAAGTGTCAAAACCTGTAAAATTCTCAGCTGGCGTGGACATGCAGGAGGGCCACTCAGTGTGTGTGGCTGCCTTTATTTAACCACTCAATATAGGAGCTCAGTGCGCTTTGAACAACACATGAACTGACCCACTGTGGTGTGAATCCAATTTTCAACACCCAGTAGGTGTCATAGTGCACCTTATGTCAATTCCTCGCTTTTTACACTTTTCGCTCACGTTGTTATAATGAACAACACTGCAGCGCACTCAAACTAATTAAACCAATGTATCAGGTGTACCGCAAATAAATACCTCATTTACATACATACAGAATGTTGGAGGGCATATTCTTTATTATCTACAGTATAACATATGCGTCACATTCTGGACTTTTAGGACTTTTATTTTCCCGTGATTCTTTTATCTGTACCTCATATAACATGGTTCCTGTTAGGTTTTCTTTCACACAATTTAAAATGTTCCACTTAACAGCCACATTGCAGAGCATTCCAATTACCTCACAGCAACAGCTAAACTGTCACTAAAAGCTGAAATAAACAAACATGTAAGCAACTGCGGTCGTGTCCTTGGGCAAGACACTTCACCCACCTTGCCTCCAGTGTTTGACACTGGCGTATGAATCGGTGAGTGGTTTCTTGATGTAAAGCGCTTTGAGTGCCTAATGAAGGTAGAAAGGCGCTGCATAAATGTGGCCATTTACCATTTTACTAAACATGCTACACTGCGAAAAGTCACATCTAGTTTAAATTACTTGAATTAAAGAGGGGGTATTATGCTTTTTTCAATCACATAGCACCAGTCTATAGCATACTACAATGATGACGCAACCTTCTGTTGGTCTGTATATGCAGTAAATTAAAATAACTGCCTTGAATAAAATTGCTCTCTCAAAATAGCTGTACTGAACGTCTTGAAATAGGCCTCTGTCTCTTTAAGAAGCTTTCCGACACGCCCCCTTCAGCACACTGCTGTGGCATTTAAACAACAACACTGTGCGGGGAGGGGGCTCTGCTGAGCTGAGGAGCAGTGGTTGGTGGCTTGGCTGGTGACAAAGGTCCAGAGGCGTCTCCAGGAGGTGGGGGCGTTCCTAGGAGGACTGAGGCATAGCTACACCTAAAATGGCTGCCGTCTAAGTTTTTACTGATTACTCAAACATATGTGAATGAGCCAAGGCAACACTCCAGGCATGTGTTTAATGAGGGAATGACATAATAACATGATATAAAGCTTGAAAAAGTCGATTTTACATAATACCCCCCTTTAAGAATATTTTACTAATTTCAGTAGTTTTTCGTAGTCTTTCTGGGGGTAATAATGTTAATGGGATGATTGGGGGTCTTTAATCTCTCCCTAGTGTCTCTGGCCAGAAAACCACAATTGCATCTTTGCCTGCACCGGGTCGGAGCCACCAATACACACTAATGCAGTCACGAAGAAAAAGCTGACAGGCTAACGGGCAAAGCTAACTGCTTTGTGGCTAGCACCATTTAAACAGTATTTACAGCCAAGTTTGAGTGAAAACAATTATCTCCATTGTGTAATTGGATGTACAATATCCCTCTCTCCCTTTGTCTTTTCTGTCAGCGTAGTACCGTATTCTCCGGACTATACGTCGCTCCGGAGTATAAGACGCACCAGCCAAAAAATGCGTAATGAAGAAGAAAAAAAATAGATAAGTCGCTTCGGAGTATAAGACGCACTAGTCAAACATTGCCTAATGAATAAAACAACCGACTGAATAGGCGTACGGTATGCTAACGTAACACATTGATGGTTAGCTACATGAAGTATAAACAACGAACTAAATAGGTGTCTGGTATCTTAACGTCACATTAACAGATCAGATAACTATAGCATAAAGAACATACCAAACTCTCGATCTCACTCCAAATCACTAAATCCATTGAAATCTTCCTCCTCTGTGTCACTTCTGAACAATCGCCTTGACACGGAGGACACCTGGACACGGAGGCTGCACCGTAACTGCACCGTTGACAAGCCTCTCCCAACAGCACGTTGTTTAAGCACCCATTTGTAAACTCGTCCCTTTAGCTGTGGCTCTAGCTTTTAGCCCGTGATTAGCTTCTTTTTTTTTGTTTACTTCATTGTAGTAACCTCCGCTTCTCACTCACTCCAAACTTTCTTTCTGCTGCTCGGTTCGCCTGCAGTGCTTTCTAGTGGCATGTGAAATTATCTATTTGGATTTAAAAAAACAAAAAAAACAAAACACATATTAGTCGCTACGGAGTATAAGACGCCCCCCCCCAGCCAAACTAAGAAAAAAGTGCGACTTATAGTCCGGAAAATACTCTCACAGACAATTAATGAGTAAAAAAACGCAATATGCTACGACACCTGCAGTGGCGCTAATGGCCTCTAGGGGCATGAGTTACTTAGTTCTGCTTTAAGAATATTTAGATATTTTGTTCTTGATATTTTTTTTCTTATGTGCAAAAAATACTCATTGGCATAATTTTACTAACTTGCTCAAATCAAGAGAAAGTATACTAACCTATTTTTGATAACTTGTTGAAGTGTAATGATCAGCTACAAATAAACAATGTCATTTTTGTTGTGGGTTATCAGAATAAAGCATTTGAAAGAGGATTAAATGGAAACCCATTTCAGAGGCAGCAACATGGCTTTAAAACTGTGGATTTGTATTTAGAAGTCGCAAGCCAGGTTGCCATTGTGCCAGTCCTTAGCCCTGATAAATGATGAGGATTACCAGGAAGTTCATCTGACATTAAAAGACTATTTGCTCTGGCAACCCTGGATAGTAAAAGTTTAATAGAAAGAAGCTTTTTTTTTTTTTTATGTGTATCACATTGTTAATAATAGACAATGAACCAAGATGAGGGTGACCTAGATCATAGTCATTTACAATAATTACAATTCTGTGTAAAACTTGATTTCAGCAGCTCCTCTGTCTTTAGGCGTGAACTTTTTTTCTTTTCTTTTTATTTTTTTTGCTTGCTAATGGCATTACATCTCTTTGTTATGCCTCAGTGGTGCAGACAGCAGTCCCTCAGTAATTAAGTACAAATGGTAGAGAGAGAAAGAGGGGGAGAACGGGGAAAAAGAGGCAGGCTCAGCTGGTTTCCCTGAACATAAAAACAGGTCTAATTAACAGCGCTGACTTCACACATGAGATTGACTCAAAGGGGAGCGAATTGAAGGCAATTACTCATTGAACAGAATTTCATTTATAGCGGATTCATATGGAAACTTATGCACATTTATTTGGTTAAGTGTGACAAGACAAAAACTTGATTTATTATTGCCAAGGTGTAAAAGAGTTTGGTGTGGAATAATGACATTGATGGATACAAGTTGGGCTGCTCAATAAATGGTCAATTTATCAGCCAACGCAATAAGAGCAATTATCAGAGGAAACTGACTGCTCATAGTAAATGTACGTGTACATTTGAGAAAGATATGCACAAGAGTAGCCATTTCCTTATTATGTGTTTAAAATCTGGTCAAAACCTCAAAGCCGTGTATTTAATAAATCAATATAAGTTAGTTAGTCTCATTGTTCACTTTATTTTGGATACTAAAACAATGGTCCATATTAAAAAAAAGAAACACATACTGTAACACATGTTGTGAATGGAATCCAAAAATTCCATTAACAACAAAAAAACATCCAAATAACCGCCAACATTGTTTTGCAGTGTTGGCGGTTATTGCATATGGAAAGGTTATAGGTTACGGACTATACGTCACTCCATAGTATAAGTCGCACCAGCCAACAAATGTATGATGAAGAAGAAAAAAACATATATAAGTCAGTCCGGAGTATAAGCCGCACCAGCCTTGGCAACAGCTGGGCATGGAGGCGTAACTGCACCGTTGACAAGCCTCTCCCGGCATCACGTTGCTCAAGCGCCCATATGCAAACTCGTTCCTCTAGCTGTGGCCATTGAGCTTTTAGCCCACTATTAGCTTTTTTTTTGTTTTCTTCATTGCGGTAAGAGTAGCCTCTGCTTTTCGCCAGTCCCTCACAAGTTTCTCGCTCACTCCACACTTTACAGTTTTATAAAATGTCAGTGGTCCAGTAAGTAAGTAAGTGCTTTATTTGTTTTTGTACAGCAGATACTGATACAGCTGCTAGAGCGCCCTCTAGCGGCTGTCAGTGTGAAAATAACAGACGTGAAATTATATATTTTGATAGTCGCACCTGAGTATAAGTCGCACCCCCAGCTAAACTATGAAAAAAGTGTGACTTATAGTCCAGAAAATACGGAGTCATGAGACGTTTAATGTTTTATTTTGAATTATTAATAGCTAGTGCAACGCTGCAATCCTAATTGTTCATCACTTCGGACCCACATAGATTACAGCTCTTATACTTCTCCTACTCACTACTGCAACTATTTACACTGCTGCTGCAACTACATTTTACTTCATGGAGCACGACAAACACACAGGCAAGGTTGAAGATTGCGATCAAAAAATATTTTGCACCGCATTCATTACATCGGCCGCGCCGGTTATCCTGTTTTAGCTTTGTCTGAATTTGTTCCAGGTCACCAACAGTAAAGTTACCTAGTATGTGGCCATCGCTTTGTCATCAGTTTTGTTTGACAAGGTATTGGGGGGGGGAAAATGTAGCGTCCATGATGAATGGCTAGCCAGGGTCCCACTGGAGAATAACGTAACTCCTGCCTTCCCCTGTCTGTCTGCGCCTCCTGTCTTTCTCTGCCTGACAGTATTTTTTCATTTTCCATCCCTTTTTTTTCCCTCTTACCCGCTGTCTTCATCACACAAAACCCTGGCAACCTCTCCTGCCTGATCTTAACCCTATCTTTCTCTCCCGTCTGGAAAGCCACTTCTCCCCGTACCATCTCCGTAGCTTCCCCTATGGAGCGGATAGAGAAGGCAACATTATTCTAGCCGAGGAGCAGGTGAGGGTTAAAAGGCAGCCGCGGCCTAGTCTTCCAGGAATTAGAGGGAAAGAGCTCAGGGAAGCGGGGGATAAAGAGGGAGCCCTGTTTAAAATTCTGACACCTCTCCACTATAAAGTAGGATTTCTGAACCACTTGGGGCACGAGGAGGGAGGAAAAGAGACTTAAGCAGATGCGGAGAGGGTAAACGCGCGGCCTTTGTTATTTCTGACAAGCTCACAGAATGGAAATGTCATTAGCTCACTGTAAATATTCAAAACTTCATCTCTCCTGCCTTCACTGTCTTTGATACGGCACTTTTTTACGCCGTTGTTTTGTCTTTAGGCGTATACGTAGATTATCCGCGTTGGAGAAAGTGGGGAAAAGAGCTCCTTCCCTTTTGATTTCATTTAATAATTCAAGCCGGTAGTTAGACAAAGAAAGTACGAGAAGAAGTTGGTGGAATAATTCATTCCCATTTACGCTATAGGAACAGTATAGGATGCATTATGCTGAAAGCATTTCATGAAAATTACATTCACTGTCAGGGTTTTAGCTTAGTTAAAGGGATACTTCGGGATTTTTGACATAGGGCCTCATTTCCTAGTTATCCAGAGCGTTGTTGATGTCTGGAGATATTTTTTCTTAAATTCATGCAGTACTTATATTTGAAGAGTCTAGTTGCGCTAGCCTAGAGCAAGGCTAAAGCAGTTCTATGGTAAAGTCTAGCCCGCATTAAAAAACAGTCTGACTCACTCCACAGTGCACCTGAGGTAAATCACTTATAACACCAGACTAACCATATAAATGTCTGTGTTAATAGAATAATTTTTTTAATAAAACTGACCTTGTATCACATGAATTACCGCATTTTGAGGGACTATTTTCTCGCAGATCACTTCGCAGCTGCGTTAGCTTACAGCCACGAAGCTGATGCTGCTCAAATATAAGTTATTTTAAACGCAAAATGGTTAAAATTAACCTATCGACACAGACATTTATATCGTTAGTCTGGCGTTATAAGTGATTTACCTCAGGTGCACTGTGGAGTGCGCCAGACTGTTTTTTAATGCGGGCTAGCTGTTACCTTTAGCCTTGCTCTAGGCTAGCGCAACTAGACTCTTCAAATATAAGAACTGCATGAATTTAAGAAAAAAATATCTCCAGACATCAACAACACTCTGGATAACTAGGAAATGAAAATCCCGAAGTATCCCTTTAATATGATTAATATCTGTCACGGTCAGTCCCTTACTGAGTTTGACATACCTTATTTAGTAAATAACTTTTAACAGCAAACTTGACACCCGTCCGTTGCATTGTAAGACAGAAAGTCAAGTTATTTTGTTTTAGTTCTTTAAATTTGCATCATGGGATTAGAAGGACGTGCTGTATTTGTCTCTGTCTGCCATAGCCACGTGTATTTACACCACAAGGGTATATAACTGAAGACTTGGTATGACCCCAAAGAGAGAGATAAAAAGCAATAAGGCAGGCAGTGGCGGCGATAAATAAAGATGGTCTCTACGTGAGTCCCTTGTCCAGTTCGGAGCCAGAACCGGTGGAGGTACTGCGCACAAACAAACTCGCCACCGAAGACGACCCAAGCAGATGACAGCCTTCCCAGCCAACATCTTCAAGGACAAATGGAACCGCGCTGCCAGCCATGGAGCACCTTAGGGCAGCCGGCAGAAACTCTCCCCACTACCAACAACATATATTTGTCATTTAGCCCTCAGCCATCCAGCTCCCCAGGGACATTTGGAATGCCTCATCAAATGATGCCGATGTTCCCTTTCACTGGTTTTGTGTTGTGTGCCCAAAAGCTGCGAGGCACATTCATCTTTGGAATAACCCAATCCCGTTCGCTCCCCTCGCCCCTTGTGGGTCTGTCGAGAGGCCTGCTGATGTGGGTTATTTGTTCCCTCATGCTGAACACATGAAGTCTTTTAGCTTGATGTTGTTGCCGCATTCTCGAAACAATTTCAAACTGGTATTTCGCAATTTGAGCCTGTAACAATTTTGTGCTGCGTGTGCGTGTGTGTGTGTGCAAAGGTGCAGAGTAAGATGTCAATGGGGTATCAAGTCAAGTCGGTTTTATTTATATAGACTGAAATTACAAACCACCCATTTGCCTCAGGGAGCTTACAATCTGTAAAATATATGGCACTCAGAAAACCCCTTTTAAAGAGAAAATGGAAGAGGATAATCCAGGATATGAAGAGAGCTTCCAGCTGCTGCTTGGGACATAAACCACATGGGGACCTATATGGACAAGATATACCAAATTATACTCCAGGCACCAACTGTGGGAGGGGGAAAGATATTGTTATGTATATGGAGCAAGTTAACAAATATACACGATGTGGAAAAGAATATGGTATAAAGGGTCTACATCTAGATTTGGTTGAACAGAGACAAGGACATAAAGTGAAGAAGACAGTAATCAGTTTACAGTCCTCATAGTAGATTCGAGTTAGGCTTATATTCCTGGTGCTATGAATTTAGATATAGTAAAAGGTGTGTGTCCAATTTCTATGAGTAATTACCATACTATTATACTAAAGGTGCCATCCTACTCCATCACCATACTATTATTGCTCTTTTATTCATTTGTATATTTGGATTTTGCATCGACTCAGAAATGTTGATATATGGTTAGCTTACCTTATTACTGTTCACTTTAAAATGGATCATTCTTGTGTTCTTGTAAGCTATGTATATTCATGTTGAGGGCAATTGTGACTGCAAAACCATCCTGCTCTGTTGCATTGTTGTTGTGTGTGATTGTGTGTACGTGTGTTTGTTCCCACAATGTTCAATCTAATGATCTATAGTTTAACCACTTAACCCCCACCTGGACCAAGCTTATTTTGTCCAGTTTGGCATTACCCAAATCTGAAAGCTTCTTGAAAAAAGCGTAAAAATAGCGATGAAAACGAAGATGAAAACGCAACAAAAACGTGCCGGAAAAGCACCAATAACACAATAAACAAGCGACAAAACACGACAAAAAAGTTCTGATCAGTTTTGCAGTTCTTAGCTTTCAAATGAGGCGTTACACTGGACTACACCAGTCAAAAAGCTTTTAGATTTGGGTAAAACGGAAATGGAGAAAAATGTGCTTGGTTAAGGCGGGAGGCAAGAGTATAAAGGTATCAATAATTAATGTAAATAATGATATTGCCCCCCAACCAATACTGGATAAATGCACCATTTACGCAGGCAAAATGCTCCCATCTACCATAACAACCCTGGAGGAGAGTCTCACACTCAAGTTAGAACAGTCCCTAATCTTAAGCCGACAGATACACAGTACACGGGAATAAGGAAATGGGCGTGCTCATTATCCATTGTGGGTCCTAGGTTCCCCCATCCCGGCGTGGCTGTGTGTGTGTGTGCGGGCAGCTCGTTAGAAAGAATGGAAAGGTACTGAACATCAGTACTATGCATGACTTCTTTATGAGGCTCGCATACACTTAAATTGGTGACATTTGGCCTTTAATGGGCTGGCTGAAAACTCATATCCCTTCTAACTACTGAATAAGGACTTCTAATGAACACCCAACCAGCTTAGAGCATTAGTGGCTGCTACTCACTGGACTGAGCAACCAGGGAAGGCAATTATCAAGGTTCCCAAACATACCACCGGTAGTGCTTTCCATAGCAATGTTTTTAACCCTGGTTTCGGACCATACTTTACGGGTCACATTATTGAATTAAAAGACGCTTTTCATGCGACTTCTGAAACAATTGTAAGGGAAAAAAGCACACAAAAACTTCACTTGTTCTTAAAATAACATGCAAGCAGTTTTGAGACCTTAATCATATAGCCCACGAAGACAAACTCCTGGATCAGCTCATTCATAATGATCTGCAAGGGCCACGCTGCACCGACTCACTGACCCAGCCAGCTGTAAACTTGCTGAGGGGGAACATATACCACATGTTTTATACTTCAGCTTCTCTTTCATTTTTAGCACGGTGCCGCTCTATTGATCTATGAGCGGGGTGATTGGACGTCGCGATTAATGACCTCAGATGAAAGAAGTATTCCTCGGAGATCCATTCCCTGAAACACCGCTAGATTATTCCTTCCACCTTTTGCCTTTTTTCGCCACAGCTTTATCAAAGTGAGCGAGACAGGTCGTCAGTGGGGCAGACCGAGAACCCGGACACCCCCCCCGAGATCCGCAGTGTAAAGGTAAGGTAATTTTTGTGAAGACCAAGCATCTCCATCTCACTCATTCTGTCATTTGTTCATTCTTTCATAGCGCACCCCTGTCCCGTATCCGTACCCCCCCACCCGACTCCCCTCCGTTTCAACGCTCAAGTCCTCAATTATTTTCAGACTGCCAGGCAAGGCACTGTGGGGCACAGGGGACCATTTGGACTTAGTACATTAAAGAATTCATGATTTGAAACCACCACAGCCCACCCTGACGACTCTATGATATGACTTTTCAGCGCCTCAAGCTCCTTCCCTGGTTCGCCCCTTTTTCCAGCAGACTGGCTTTCATTCCCCCTGACGACTGACATTGATCTATCCTTGAGTCTTTTAGCTCCAGGACTCCCATACCTTCAACTTCTGACTCCTGACCATTAAAAGAAACAGAGCAGCCGATATTTATGAACGTGTCCGTAATGATTTCCTTGTCCGTTTCTCGTGTCGCCATCTGTAAATTGGGCTGTTGGTGTCGGGCGCATATAGTGACTGACATGACAGCGTAGCACAAAAAAAAAAAAAAAAAAACAGATGAGAGATGAAATGTCTCGGAATCAGTCTGTGGAGAAATGGGCGTGTGGAGAGGAAACGGGGACAAGGACGGAACAGGACGCTGACTTTAGAGACAAAGTTGGAAGGCGGTTGAAGACTTTCTGATCTAATTTTATGAAAAGTGTTATTCAAGAAAACCTCCAGAGTACGTTTTACCCAGAATAGTGTCTTTCACCACACATTTTAGGAAAACAGCTGTATACTACATAGGCTACAGCATGTTTGATGAGATTTAGAAATAAGCATGTTTAAAACACTGGTAGAATTGTCAACTGTTACAGCATTATCTGTAAAAGTTGTAGTTGTATTTATGGTAGAAACACTGTCTTTTCTTAGTGAACTTTTCAACCTTTTTAATCCTTATTTAACCTGGGACATGCTGCTGAGACCAACCAGCTCCTTTTCAGGGGAGGCCTGGCCCTTGACCTACTGTACATGTTATAGAAGGAAAACTAGGGCACCGGTTGGCCCAGGATTAATCAAGTTGTTGTTGTGAGGCTGTAACAGACACTGAACAAAGAAAAACAACGGTTTAAAAATAACAAAATCACACACAGATTCAAATAAATAGGCGGTAGAGAGGTCGATAAATAACTGAAAGGTTTGTGGTTCCCATCTTTTACCAGCGTATAGTTGCAAAACACTTTACCCACCTAACTATGAATGTGGTGTAAAGAAGCGTTTTCAACTGGTGGGACAGGACCCAAAAGTAGGTCACGGAAACCATTTCAGTCGGTAGCCTTTACCAGAAAACATTTCTTTTAATATGTATCTACTGAAAAGTATTAAAGCACTAAAGAGAGTTACAATCACTGGTATTGGATTCATTATGATTTCAGCCTTTGGGACATATTAATTCTTATTCAACAATCATAAGGAAAATACAGTATTTTACATTACATATAACAAATTAAATTATGTTTTGGGTGGTGGCTTGAGTTGCAGTTGAGAACCACTTCATTCATTCAACCTTTATTTAACCAGAAAAAATACTCATTGAGATCAAAAATCTATTTTACAAGAGTGCCCTGGGCCAACCACTAGTGTAAAGCATGAGTTTCCCAAGAAGCACAAGCAGATGCAATATTATTGATAATAACCCTCTTAGCACATAGTAAGATGTAGCAATACAAGTGCGTATTAACAGTGTGCACTACACACTTTAGATTTGGCTTACTATTCGTATTTACTTAACCTTTGGGGAGCTTCTTCAGATTTTAAGTAGTTATTTCAAATTCCGAAAATGATCTCAAACTTCTCTCATTTATAGTACAATGTTGACACCATTTAAATGTATTGATCAACATAGACTGACGACCTCTCAGCTTTGCAAATATCATACATGCATATATAAGAAACCTGACTCCTAACTCTTTTCATCTTCAAATCCATAGAGATACCGAACCACCAACGCCTGCCTGCATCATCAAAGCCAGCGGTGCTGTAAAGCTGAAATGACAGTTGATTAGCACCAACACGAGACTGAAAGGCTGTTTGACTGAAGTAAGAGCAATGAACAGTAAGTGCCCCATGATAGTGGAAGAGAGAAAGAAGCGGCTCCTCAGTCTGCACCTGTTTGCTCTTGACCAGAAACGATGACATCACCGGCTTATCACTTCGGCAGCGACAACAACATGCTGTAGATATCTGCTGCAATACATGGCAATGACTTCCCTGTACCTCTACGACGCTTACGACTATAGTCTCATTCATAAAATTGTGTCAATCAGTTGAATTCCATCAATAACAACAAACATATTTAGTGATTACCTGCTTTTAGTAATCAGAAAAGCCATTTTAGTGATAGTATTTTTTCAGCCACAGCTCATCCAAAGCATGCCTCTTTTTTTTTAAATATATATAATAGGCTACACTTATCCAGATGGTCAGTCATTCACTCGTAGTACCTTTTCATTCACCTTATTCAAAACCCTTTTCTCTACAAAAAGACTCCAGTTTTCCTACATTAGATTCTATGCACAATGTAACATGAGCATACTGCCATCTCCTGACCACCTCCGGTACTTCATTCGTTGTCAAACTTGGTCTTCCAATCTGAGACATCTGGTTGCAGACATAGCAAATAATGTGGCTCACCCCCTGGAGATTGTATTTATTTATTTTTTTTCCCTTTTGCTTTTGACGGTCTAGCCATTGGTATTTTCTACTTATTTACTTCTTTGTTTGGAAGAAGCAGAGATGAGAGAGAGTAGATGAGTGGACACTGTGTCGTGGTGTCCCCGTGGTTGTTAAGACACTGTCACTCCCTTAACACGTGTTTTCTTGAAAGCTGGAGTATACTTCCTACAGTACATACCCTGGCAAACAAGCCCGCCTCGCAGTGGGCGGCATGCTACTCGCAGTGTGACTTCCCTAATGGCCATAATAGAGGACAAGCCCATTTATTACAACCGGGGGGTGAGGTATGTGTACGGCTACAATTAAGGAGAAAAACATCCCGGTGCTTGTAAAGGGCAGTAATGTGAGTTGGGGAGATGTGATGGATGCGGAGGGAGCGGCACTCGCAGGCTGGTGGGAATATCTTATTATCAGAGGTGGCGCGCAGATCTGTCACCGAGGTAAATTAGAGAGGGAGGAGAAGGAGCAAAAGAAGTGGGGGAAAAAATGAAGACAGAAAGTCAAGGGAAGAAGGAAGAAAGTGGAGAAGCCCAGGAGTTGGCTTGTTGACATGTTTAGATGAACTCTGGCTGTGTGTGTGGTATTTACAGTAAGGGAAGTTTTGTTGTCATTAACTCATGGAAATGTCTAAGAACTTTAAAAGTCTGTGAAAAGTCAAACAAACACAAACAAAACAGTCAGAGGCAAACATACAGTGTTGAAAGCTTTAATAAGGCATTGTCTGAAACTGGAACCATTTCTGGAAGTGTTTATAATACAGTATTTTGGTGCTTTTTGACAAAATCTTCCTGGAATGTCTCCAATAACCTGACTTATTTGTGAATTTTTTATGTGTTAGAAGCTTTACTAACTTCCTTTTGAGATACTGTGTTGTAATCAAACTACAAATGTGTATGGTATTTCCAAATTAGGGCTGCACGATGGGCGATAATGATATATTATGACATTTTATGAAACCATTTCAATACCGTATGCTCCATCAGGACTTTTTTGTTCTATTTATAGAGCAAAAGACTTGTGATTATGAACCAAACCTGGAAATTACTTTTTTTTGTCTAAGAGGTAAAAAAAAAAAGAAAAGAAAGAGAGAGAGATGAGGCCTTTAAATTAAAACATAAACTGTGAGTATTTGTGTTTTCCCTCAGCAAACTGTGACAAAACAAGACAGAAAATATATACTAAATGAGGACCAAAACAAAGCTAGAATGCAGCAAAAATCATGAAAAAACACTGAACCTTTTCACATGTTTGAGTTACCACGGATTTTGTTTTGGGATGTATAAAAAAAAAACACATGACAGATCTTGATATTTTTGCTGCTGTATATTATGGCTTCTGGTGATAAGGATATTGTGTTACCTACTGTAATTGTGATACGGATAATTTGGCAATATACCGTGCAGCCCAATTACAAATCAATATCTTCTACTTCTATGTACAGTATGTTCTACCATTTTACATACACCTTCTTCTTTACACAACTTTCTCATGCAACTTTAGTGCATGTATGGGTATATTAAGATGTAAAAACTCATTCCCGCGTGTGCTGAAAGTGGCTGTACCCAAGAGCTACTGCTGTGCCGGAGACATATTCTGCGGTAACAAGACATGTGCATATAGTACTTTAAACAGCATCTATTTAAATATGGTCTGTCTGGCAGCGGCAGCGGCGAGCAGTATACCCCCGGGACCCCAGTCAGACGCACCATCTGGGTGGTCAGTAGCAGGCAAATCTCCATTACACTGACAGGTGACAGTTAACTGAATAAATTATCTTTTTTTTTTCACAGAATGATCAAAAGCGCGCGTGTGTGTTTCTGTCCTATAACCAAATCTGTATTCATTCTCCCGGACAGCAAATGCCAACGAGCCCGACTTACACCGCCATTACAGCCAGAAAAATGAAAACACTAACTTCGTCCAAAATGGAGATTCATATCGTTTCCCCCCTGCGCCATCACTCTAGGGTCACTCTTATGATTATGTATCGGCGTGACATTTTGAACTGGAATTGATTCAAATGGGACATCCGTGCTCATGGATCTCTGTTATTTAGACTGTACATGAGCTGAAATTGTGGAACGTATTAAAGGGATGATTTCATTATGGCCGCTGATTGGTAAAGTCCGACTCATAGTACGGGACACTGGCTGCTCGCACGAAGCAATCAGGCGGGGTTAACTCTGCACTGACTTGGACTTTAAAATACCCATATTTTGCCAAGGCCTAATGAGAAAATTAAATTGAACTAGGCTAATTTAAATGTCAAAAAGGCAAGGACCAAAATGGGATGTATCGCAGTTCGCGTTGTATTTACATAGCTGTGTTGTATTAAGGGTGAAAGTCAGGACAACTTGTGTATCTTCATATTGAAATTCAGCATCATGAATGTTGCATTGCTTACATTGTGCCCTTTATTTTTGAATACTGTCTATATGTTAAACTTTTGTGCATGGTTACATTTACTGCGAATAAGATCCTGATTCTTAGTTTCAAAAGATCCAAACATAAATATGGATAATTGGTATCTTCGCGGTCTCATTCATACACAGGAAAGTGAGATAGTGGGCACTGACTGAAGCTGGGATCTCCTCTAGAACGGAGGGCGAACAGTCTGCCATCTTGTCTGAGATAAAAGTGCTTGACATGTTGGGATTTGTGCTGATTTGGAGCAGATTATTGCCCATGGAACAAGCATGTTTTTTTTCTTACCTTTGTCCTTTTCAGGTGTTTTGAGTGCACAAGTTAATTTCTCTCATTTTAAAGCCACACCGCGTAACATTTTACCCAATAAATAGAATAAAATACAAGCATTTATTTTTGGTTACACACATTTTTATTGTCGAAATATATGCTTAAAATATGAACAAATAAACATGCGTTGGCTGTGAGTGGTTCACCTCTCCTAAGACCTGATTGTGACTTTACTGGGAGTGGGTACGTCTCCAGCTCGTCTCCATGGAGATGTGACTAAACATGGTCAAATATGAGATTTCAATAGGTTAGGTCCTCATCCAAATCCATTCTATGATGACCCACCGCAAAAATAGCATTTTCTGTGTCGAGCTGGTCATTAGGAGCATGTTTTGTGTTGCTGGCAACTGTATAATTCAACATGTTACGCAGTGTGCCTTTAAGCAAATTAATGCTCGTTCCATCTGCAGGTTTATTTCAAGACAGTCCAAACCTACTCATGAATTGCAGCATGAATTGTCTTAATTCAAGCACATGTTAAGCAGTTAATCGAAGACAAGATGGTATTTCTGTTCCAGAGCACATGCAATATACTGTATTCCATCTCTTTCTTATCTGGATTTTCCCAAATCCTTAAAATAGGACTAAAATGTCACAGTCCACTATCTCATGTTTGACATTTCTTTAGCATTGGGCATATACTCAAAAGTCCAGGTAGACATAAATGTGTTATTTTAAACATTTTGGCACGCTGACCTTAACATTTAACAGTTTACGGGTTTATGTTTTTTTTTCCTCTAATAAATAATTTCTAGATGTTGTTTTGCCAATATGTTGTGTGGTGAGTGACAGTGTAGTTTAATGCACAAATGGATAATCCCTATGCTGTAGAGGCTCTAGTATGATAAGAACATGCTTGGACCCATTGATATCATCATCTGCCAAAAGCAGGGAGACAGAGTTTAAATGTAAAAAATGGGGAAGGGTGGGTGAAAAAGATCGAAATACGGTCTGTAAGAGAATTAGTGATAATATGAGACAGAATGGGCAAGAATAAAACCTCATTCGGAAAAGCAGGAGCACTGACAAAGGCAGTCTGACAGCAGGAGATGGAGATAGAGAGTGGCAGATGGGCAATATTAAATCAAAGTTAAGTAACGCTACTCTGCTCTTTATCTCACCCAAATATGCTAATCCAGTGAGAAGCTGCTGATAGGACTGATACAGCCTGGCTGCTCTGTCTGTGTTTGTGAATAGTAAAAAGGAAAAAATGGTGTCTCATTTGAGCCGTGCATTAGGCTTCATTACCATTTAGTCATGACCAAATTGCACACTTAAAATGCAGTAATGGAAATGAATGGAAATGGGATAGAAATTTACTTCATGCCAAAAAGTAAAACTGGATATTTGTATATCTGTATTAAGGAAGTACCAGTGGTGACATGACAGCAATTGCAAAGCTGCATGTTAATGCTCTCAGTCATCCAAGCTGTCCCAATCAAAACGGCCTTAAAATAAAGAACATTTACTGGCAAGTCTTTTTTTTACAACTAACATTGAAGACGATTTCTTGATTGTTTATAACATTACTGGGCCCATTTTATGTTAAATCAACGTTTTAATTCATGATAATACAGCAGTTAGCGCTCGTGCCTCACAGCAAGAAGGTCCTTGGTTCACTTCCCACCTGGACAGGGCCTTTCTGTGTGGAGTTTGCATCTTCTCCCTGTGTCTACTGTAGGTTTCCTCTGGGTACTCCGGTTTCCCCTACCACTATAAATATGTACAATAGGTTCCCCTCTGAAGCCAGGACTCGCTTGGAAAAGAGATTCCTAATCTCAATGGGACTTTCCTGGTTAAATAAAGGTAAATGGAAAAAAAAATAGGAGTTTTAAAACAATGTCATTGCTTATGGCCACTTAATAACATACAAGACAAATAGGCTGATTGATTGTACAACACAGGGGCCCATTTAACATGTTGTTCTTGTGCCGAGCTCCTTAGATGGACTCGTTGGTACGTATGTTCAGACCTATAACACTCGGCTATGTGAGCCAAAACAAAAGGAACATTGATGTGTGCATACAACACTACTGTATTATGACCATGATTATTGTGAAAAACACATGTCATTTCTCCAACACAATATTTGTCTAACAAACAGCAGGTTGATACCAGGAACCTTGTGCTGATAATGCCAGGACTTCTCTCCTATTGGGCAAATTGAATGGGACTCTGGTAAGTCCATTTCTTTTCCTTCGTATCCATCTAAATCTCTCTCCACTTTCCCCCTGTCTCTGCTCCTCTTGTTTTCCTCTTTCCTTGTGCTTTTCTATCTATCTAACTCTCCTTCTCAGCCCTGTCTCTAATATCTTCCCCGCAGCCATTTTCAGGGGGACTACATGAAGGGAAGCAATCTTAGATTTATTTTACCTCCAATTTCCAATTTGAGAGACCCCTGCTGCTGGAGGCGAATCTTCAGCGTGCCTGATGCGAGTCATCTTGTTAAATTAAAGCCGCAAAGAGAGAAAAAAAAAGCAAATATTTCACTGGCTCTGTGTGTATCTAAATGGCGACCAGCACACAATCTTGGCTCTTGCACAGGGCGGCATGCATCACTAACCATCACGACTTTATGGGCCACGATTCATGGTCCATTAGAGCGCCGTTCCCTTATGACACAAGGGCTAACGTGATTGAAAAAGACTCAAACTCGAGCTAATACAGAAGTAGGCCCAAAGCTAAAAAGTCATGAAAACCATCCACTTGTGTGCCACAGCATAAAGAAAATGGCCTCTATGTGACTTGAATCCCCTTAAATAGAAATCACAAGAAAGACTCCAAGATTATAGCGCAGAGGTGCAGTATACCAGACGGTGTCATTTACGAACCTGTCCCGAGTCTGAATAAATGAAGATGTGAAGTCATGAACCTATGTTGTAGTGTGTCATAGCAAATAGCAGAGGCTTTTTTTTTTTAATGGGATTTAAGCCACACAGAGCCTCGACGCAACTTCAAGATTACACTTTTTCTGTGTAAGTTAAGCTTTCTCTGCGGTATGAGTTGCATAATGTGTCATCAGGCCTTTTGACATATATCTTTTGTCGCCTTCAATTCACGGCCTGTCACTTTCAACAGTTGAGAATGGAAAATCCTTGGGCCTTTTGTGCTGCCCACAAAATAAAGCCACATCTATTCTTCCAAAATGTCCCTTTGATACTCCATTACAGACCAAAAGAATACTGTCTGCCGTGTCGTCTCCATACGTCCATTTTCAAATGCGCACTACTGCTCTTGATCTCACACAAAAAAAAACGCTCTCTCTCTCTCCTTTCTCTCTCTGCTCCTTACGCACTGTACTCGACACACAGGCCCTCTATTCCTAGTCTTAAAGCCCGGAGACAGGTGTTGGATTAGCTTTCTGGAAGAAAAGAGCTCATCTCCTTTGATAGGAGTTGAGCTGGCCTGGAGAGCAAGGGGAGGCAGGTGCACCACGAGACCAGACTGGGAGTGCCATGTGTGTGCAAAGTGTGCGCATGTGTATGTGTGAGAGGGAGACGGAGACGGAGGCAGCCCATGGTCTATTGAATTTTAGGGAGAAAAAAAAAAAGAAAAGGGCCCCTCTTGGCAGCAGCGGCTTGTGTAATTGGAGAGCTCGGAGTGAAGGCCAGGAGTGAAGCATGGCTGCCCGTCGTCACGTGGCGACAGTTGCCAGTGTTTCTCAGTCAGTCTGTGCGCACTGTATACATGCAAATTTAACACGCCTCAGTGGTCTCACTTTAGAAGGCGTCCCATTAGATAGTGCTGTTTTGTAGAAGTCCAGAATGGGGGGCCTTATATGTGCTTATTGGCACATATAAGGCATTAATAAGTGTTTGACGCTCTAATCTAATTTGGTATTCATCAACTCTAAAAGGTAGTTTAAAAACTGCCCCGGAAATTTTGGACAAGACAATGTACCAGGCGAAGTGAAAAGAGGACTGTTTGCAAACACAAACTGTCAGCAGGTGTTTGCTGTGGCAATGTAGTACGCTTAGAACAAAAAACTCAAGTAAAAGTAAAACACACAGTATTTCACTCTCACCTTACCGGGTCTCAGTTAAGGGAGAATTTGTGTGTGAACAAATGAAGAACTTTTGTCTGTTTAACTACATTTATGCTAACCAAACAGGGGTTTCTAAACATTAACAACCATATCATTATCATGCAGTTTCATGTTGCAGGTGTTTTCTGGGTAGAATCTCCATAATTGTACCAAATGTGGCAGCGTTTTTCCAAAGCCAAGCTGTGCGACTGTATCCACAGTAACAGCAACGGCAAAGGAGGCCTCTTCCAGATGCTTTTGTTCTTAAGGACATCCCTTGGAGACCGTCTGCTGTATCACCATGGGACTGTCTCTGCGTCAGTCTCCCTCCTCTTTATGTATATCTAACCCACTCACAAAGACCAGAGATAAAGCACTGTGGAAAGAGAAAGTGGTTAAGACCAAGACAAGCGTATTTAATCCTCCAAATGGGCGTCTTTTCATTCAAATTGTTTACACAGAGACTAAAATAAAAGAAGCAGTGCGAGGGTGGAACAGTGGTGAGGGCTGAAAGAGACTATCAGCGGGCTTTTGTGGTTACAGAGTTGAGAGGTTGAAGACTGGCTATGTTTACTTAAAAAAAAAGTGCACTGTGCAAGTCTCAGTATTCATAAAAATAACAAACTCAGTAAATACAATGTGTTCACATCAAGTTCAGTTTGTCTAAAAACTCCCCAAACTGGAAATTCTGCGTCCCGTCATTCATGAATTCAATTTGAACATTTGAACATAACAATTACCTTTCATTTTCCACACATCCCTTTTAAACTTAATTTGAAGCAAAATTGAAAAGCAAAAAAGAAATCACGTTTGTAAACTCCAAATTAAATTCTACCGAAACTAAAATTCATGATATAATTATTTATGCGCCCACGCACAAACTGTAAGCCCATTTGAGAAAAGCATGACCATTAAATAAATGAATATATGCACTGTTTATGTGCTTTTCTACCGTAATTACCCCAGACAGTTGCTATTGCTAAATGTCTATTCAGCCCATTCTATGCCAATTTGAAGACCAGACAAAAGTTGCCGAAAGTAAGATTCTGCAATGGCAATCATTATCTTACATCAGTAATTTAGGAAACAAAAGCTTTTTGGCGAAGCCCACCTCAACGGTTTTCCCCACCACAAAAGGCTGGTGCGTGTGCATGTGCACGCCCGAGTGTGCATGAGCGTCTGCAGGGTGTGATCCGGCTTGATTAATTGCTGTTAAGTGTGTTCCTCATAAGTGATGTTGTGCCCGGAGAGCTCACAGAGACTATTAGAGCGCGCGCCCATACATCAACCCCTATAGACCTGTGACTGATGACCACTCAACCCAAATGTTGGAAATGGCTCCATTCAAATTATTATGGGAGAGTGGAGCATCACACACAGGCACACCACAACTAACTGGCCATTGTTTAGCTGCAAATTGTCTGGCACTTCATCTACCCAAACTACAGGAGGCGCACAAAGGGAAAGCTATAGTGCCAAATATCGAGTTGGAAGTAAGTAAAACAAGGCATTGTTATGATCTGCATATTTTATCCAGCTATTATTTGCAATAGAACATAAAAAACATTTCATAAGACTCTTTTCTTACTATACTGTTAGACGTCTCACAGTAAAACTCACACTAGATTCGATTTTCTTCTTTTTTTTTACATTATACACAGTCCCAGCACATGCAAAACAATGTTGTACTATTATGTCATACATTATGGGCCAAAGACATGCCAAAGAACACGGTGAAAGCCAGTTGCCTCATGTTAGAAATATATGCAAAAATCCCATTGTACTCTGATCAGTGTCCCGCCTTACCTTGAAATATTAAAGTAGCTAATCTGTTTAGAAGTCCCCAGCTGTGCCTTACCATTGAACATAATTGTCTATATGGCCCTGAAGCTCCATATTTGTTAATAAATTATTACTGGAGAAATAACCAGTGCTTTCTCATAACTGGATTTGTAGAAGGCCGAATAAAACAGATCGCCCAAAGCTACAGTCTTATTACTGATTATGACTGTCATTAGTTATGGCCAGCGTGTGTGCGCGATTACAGGCTTATTTATTTGGACAAAATGTAAACATCGTGCCGTAATTTAAACAAAAAGTACATGCAGTAGTATTAGAGGCGAGGTAACAGGTTTGATTTATAATGCAGGGTGTTTCTGTTGTGGCGAGATGGAAAACAATAAGAGAAGACCGGAAGGTGGTGAGATTTGCAAAGTATCAAGTCTCTTTTTTTCACTCGTTGACCTTTTCCTCAAAATTGTACTTTTCCTATTTCATTTTACGCACACTGACTATTTTTTTTAACCTTTTGTACATTAATTATAATGCCGTGCAATGTTCTTATTGAATTAATTAGTTTTCATGGATAGAATAGTGGTCACAATGATTGCCAACAACAAGACAAGGCAGGAGGGAAAGTGTTATTCAAAACAGTACTAAAGTGAGAGCTGCTGCATGTGTTAGTGCTAAACACAATTATTTCATTTCTATGCCTTTGTCTGACCAGGAAATTCTACTGAAATATCAGGATTTCTTTTTCAAGGGCCTGGACCCAGAGGAGAATATTGTACATGTTTTTAGTGGAAGGGAAAATCAGAGTTCCAAGAGGAAACCTAAACTGCCCATTGAAAGGCTTTGCACGGTCATGGAAATTAAACAGGCCTGCGGTGCCTCACAGAAAGAAGCTCCCAGGTCCAAATGATGGGCCGAGTAGGACTTAATGTGGAGTTTGCATGTTCTCCTCCCCCCGCCTGCGTAGGTTTCCTCAGGGTGCTTCAGTTTCCCCAATCATTGAAACATGTAGGATCCACTCTGGGTCAAGGACTCTGGTGAAAAAGACATGTTAAATCTCAGTGGGACATTCCTGGGTAATAAAAAAAGGTAGAAAAAAAAAAAACAGGACCTTCTTGTGCTCTCTTGACTTAAGTGTTGTTTACACTCAATAATTTTTCTCATGTATTGAATTATTTCAGATGTATTTGTTTGTTTCTTTGGTCGGGAGTCTCGGGACAGTGTGTTAATGAACACACATGGGACACATGCCTGTAAACACGCCACGCCGGGTTGTAGCCATGGGTTAATGTGTGTCCGTTGTCCCCACCGTTGTTTTTCTCTTTCAAACGGAACGCCAAATGAATATGAAGGAAATACAACAGCACAGTTCAAACTGTTGAACAACATTTTCAGACCGAACTGAATGTGATTGGTATGAACTCCACACATGTTGTTGTCAGACACGGTCCACACATCTAATACTTTGCCAGCTTTGTCTGCTGCAGAAAGAGGCGACACACAGTCAGTGGTTTATGAAATACAGCATATCTCAAGTGGAAAGTCCAGGCTTCCAGCTCTATGTGGCACAATGACACGTGAATCAATAAGATGAAGAATGGACAACAGCGCCAAGGCAGGGTTGCTGAGATGGATGGATGGTGTGTCCTCCCCCCATCTATCATAAAGTATAAATACTAATGACACCTGGGGCTGATTGAGGAAGTAGATCGGGAATAAATTAAGGAACAAAACCAGTGCTACATCAACAAATTAGAATGTGTAAAGTCGATACATTTTAGTTGTTCAGTTCAAGTTAAAGCACATTACAACGGTTCATTACTTGCAAGGTCAACATACCAATGCATTTGTTTTAGTTGTGAATTGTATTTTACTGTCATTAAAGAAATACAATTAAGAAAAATAATAAATTCTTATCAATAAAATTACAATAGCATACAATTCTTTGCCTCTTTTCTTTCTTTCTCCTAAATATGTTCTGCTGTAGTCTACAACCAATGTGCTTTAGTTAATTTCTCGCACATGTATTCTGCATTTTAGGACCATTAAGTGTCAGTGTAAAAATGCTGTGGTCGAAGAAGCACACAAAGTAAAAGTACAGTAAAAAGTATCCATTTTCCAATGTACTTTAAAGTAAAAAAAAAAAAAAAAAAAAAGTATAAGCATTTGACACACATTTGTAAAAAGAAATAATGTTCAATGTGTTCAATTTTTATTTATAAGAATTGTGCTTGTTTTAAAGACGAGGCGAATGTGCCGCTGGTGTTTTCAGACTTGTAATGTTTCTGATTAGAATTACTTTATGTTTTCCTATAAGAAATGTAGCTTTAGATTCAACAGCTGAGGTCACAAATAGCTCACGGTGAAAATATATGCATTCAAGCCACAAGTCAAATACTTTTGCTTTCATCTCGATAAAATGTAGTAGGTGTAGGAGTAGAAAGTAGATCTAAAATGTAATTTTTTACTTTTTACATACTTGCTACTTTCCACCACTGAATGGCTGTTTTCAGACTGGAGAACGCAGTACACCTTTAGGCAGGACTCCTTTTGGCCAGTAGATGTCAGCACAGCAAACATTTGCAGTGCTGTGTGTGTGTGTAAGAGATGAAAGTCATTCCTATTGATACAACTTGAATTCTAGATTGTTCCAAGATATATAGCAAGCAAAATGTATTTTGTATTTTGTCATTTACCTGAAA
The DNA here is from genome assembly GCA_007210695.1 of Neogobius melanostomus. Taxonomy (NCBI): domain Eukaryota; kingdom Metazoa; phylum Chordata; class Actinopteri; order Gobiiformes; family Gobiidae; genus Neogobius; species Neogobius melanostomus. The sequence continues at coordinate 7,564,479 of VHKM01000058.1, forward strand.
GTTGTATCTTGGGTGCTAGCATTGTACACTTTGACAAAGGAATGTCTCATCCATCTAAGAATAGTGTATGATGTCACTCTTAGCACACCTGAGCAGTGGTATGCCTATGAATATATAACACAGTTCCGGTCACGACTGGAGACGCTGATTACGTCAGAATATGGCTGACGTTTCATATCTAATATAGGTCACACTGTCCTGGTGTATACCGACCCACTATATTCAAGTTCACTTACAACATATGGGAAGTACTTTGATTATGGAATCATTACTATCTGAAATCCCAGCTGTTAAGGACACATTCTGTTCATGATTAAATATACATTAAAATGATGCAATTCACTACAATATTGCAATTCACCATAATTCTTTAAAAAAGGTTTGTGCAAATGTTTTTGTTGTAAAGCTCAAAGGGGAATGCAACATTGTCCAATAAGACTGGGGCAATATGTTTTTTTTTTTTTTACAATACAAGGGGCCAAAAGTATAACTACGTTGTGTAAGTAAGTATTGTGATCACGTAATATATTTACATTAATAATTGTGTGGGGGAAAAAGAGACATGTGTGTTAAGTGTTAAGATAGAAAAGTACATTAACACAACAAGATACAAATAAGTACAAGATAAACAGAGGCCTGTTGCAAATAGCACCATTAATCAACTCAAACTATTGAAAGTATTGATTCTTAATACTATGATCAAGTATTGATACCTGGTACTGCTGCAAAAATGTATTGCAATATATTGCAAAATATACAAACAATAAAATGCGGTTCCAAAAAATGGGGTCCACAAAAGACATATGAATTTATGTGACACACGGTGATCAACAATGAAGTATGTATCCATTGATTCCTAGAGATCCATAAAACAACAGTATGTGTAGACCGCAATAGCACCAGAACCAGCCTGTTTTATAGTGGGTGTGGCATGCCCTCAGTGCAAGTGCTCTATTGTTTCTTTGCTCTCTCACTAATAATGTCCCCTGATCCCCCACCCAATCTCTATTTCCCTCTAATGAGCTGTGGTCTGTTATCAGCCATTACAGGAAGCCTGATTATCCCACTGACATTCTGCACACGCTCACAGAGAACTTCCTGAAGGTGACCTTTCACTGTTGCCATAGAAACCGCCTCTATCTCATCCCGTTCTCTCTCTTTCGCTCTGTCTGCTCGCAGATATTTAGCTTGTACACAGAGAGGAGAGACAGAGCAATAACAGGACATTTTCTACAGAACAACAGTGCATTAGTATGCAGCCAAGTGATAGAGAGATAGCACAAGGGTGTATGGGATAAGCCTGGTATGAAAATAATGTGATTTTTCTTTTACACAGATAATTTTGATTTGATGATTCTAATGATTAAAAAAAATCTGTGTTTAATGTACAGTAATAGGTGGGTATAACTATATCTATATACTTTCCCTTTAGGAATCTGACAGCTGATTCACCACCTATTTCATGTTATACTGTATTACGTAAGGTGGCTTAATAGTCCCTATTCTCAGAAGTGGACCTCTAGTGCCTTTGTGTTTTGGTTTTTTTTTTTTTTTATTAGTTAGTATTATTTTTGATGTAACATGCTTGAGAGCCCAGTGGAGGTAAAGGAAGCGCTCTATGTTTGTGACTGTTTACCATTACTGACAACATCAGTAGTTTTGTTTATTTGTTTATTTATATGGATCCCATTAGCCGAGAGTAATAAGCAATCTATCTTCCTGGGTCCATTCCAAGTCTTAAAATGTACATAGATTTTCATGATACAATAAAACATTCATAATACTTTTAGGAGCAAACAAACTCATATCAGAGTCGACACCAAACATGATGCTTCAGAAACGTTTTCTTCATGAAATTAGTTTTAGGATGTTGTGTTATTATATGACCATTGGACGCCATGCTAGTATTGTGCTTATGCACAGAGTTTAAAAGAACAATTTGATTGAATATAAAAACAGGCATTTTGACTGATCAGGCTGTTATATATTAAGGTACCCAATGTGACTTGTATTCTTTGACTTAGATTGAGCCATGACAGAGTAGAATACATGTGCTCTCTATTAGTAGTTCTCTGTTGGACCACAGGGGTTACTCATCTCTCCTTGTGCATGACATGTAATGTTACTAATCAATGACATGACATCAAGTCATACCCACAAAGGCTGTTTGAGGATGTCTTGGCCCAGATGTCTGTCAATAAGTGTGTCCGTCCACCTTATGTTTGACTCTGTTTCAAATGGATCAGAACAAAGTGTGCATGCTTGTTGTTCACTGTAGCTCACACAATAGGTTATGTTCATAATCTCACTATGTTGAGGACAGGAGGCAATAGGCTATAGGGCCGTGATTTTAAGTCAATATATTAAGTCTGTTTGCTTGAATTTTATAGCCCGATATAGTTTGGTTGAATATATAGCGTGATATAATTTGCGGCGCATGTAGCACATTATTGAAAGTCTCGCAGGTGGGAAGCACCTGTTTTCTCACCTGCAAAACACTTGACATAAATCTTAATTTATATTCCATTCAGCCCTTCCTCTCACTTCACATGCGTCAGTGTCGCTTGCATTGTCTGCTCTGAGTGACATGGCGCTCGGATCGTTCCAACTTCCTCCTTGTCTTGATCTTTGGTTATTTATATTCACCACTGAATCACACGTTGCCAAGGATATCACGCGTGCGCGGTGAGGGCAGAGAGAGGAAATCTGAATCATCGGTGGAGCGGAGATGGGGAGACAGTGGAAGAGGGGGCCGATCGTAGAGTGATGGGAGCTGGCTGAGGAAACAACAACGTGCGATCACTCTCCAGGCTGGTAATGACAGGTACATTTTGATATTATGTAATGATTCTGAGTACTTTAGGATGAATGCTGGACAATTTTAGCTGGATAGGTTTGTTGCGCACCCGATCCATCAATGCGCTCGTCGTCGCGCACATCTTCTGGAGTGGCTCGTGCGTAAAAGACAGTCTGACCTTTTATGTACTTTCTGTGTCATCAGCATCAAGTCTAATTGTTTGCACTTATTTCCTCATTGATGCATGGCAAGAGTGTACAAAACAGACATTTGCATTGTCTTCTACGTACAATTAAGTTGTTGTTGCCCTCTCTCTCTTTTATATATTTTTTCTACTTTTTGAACTATTTTGTGGTGTCTCGCTGGGTCGTTGGGGACAGCATAATTTATTACCATGCCGTCACATATTACGTTTGTGCTCGTATTCCTGCTCCAGTTGGTCTGGTTATAATGGTAAGCAGATGTTTGTGAAGGTTATTGGATAAAGACGATAATCTGCGCTTCTATTTTCTAGATGAATAACAATTTCTGAAACAAATGCAGAATATGCGCTTGTGTTTCATAAACGGGTTTATGAAATGCTACCATAATACATCCATGAATGCTACACATTGTACATGTCACGTGACCCTGTGACGCAAGTGATTTATGTGAAGGGCTGTTATAGCTGTTACAGTCTGCCTATTATTAAGGTAAGATGTGGATTACAGATGCCCCGCTTAAATAATACCAGTGTCCACCTTAGTTAATAAACCTACGTGAATGTGAACCATGTGAACTTATGTGAGCCAAACCTTTAGTGCATGCCACATTCACATAGAGGTATGAATCCGCTTAAAAATGTCCAGACATGACTGCTCAGATAATGTTTGCTTAACAACAACTCAAGGGCTTTCCTATAATCAGAGTCAGAAATCTGTTTTTGTAAACTGACCATTAGTTTGCTGTACGAAACATCTGATGCAACAAGACAACTGAGGACACATGTGAAGTTAAAGCGAGTCCTTACCACACTAAATGCATGTTTACGTTTTATGTGATTACTGAAGATGTTGGCAAAAGTACACATTATTTGTACATTTTCTATGACTTGTACAGAAACTATGGCCGTAGCATGTGTATTCAAACTGATTTCTGAATGATGCTGTCTTGCAAATTATTCACAACATTTCTAGATGAAGATATAACAGTACGCCTCCACCCAGCGATATTGGCGCTGAAGTGGCAGAAAATGTAATATTGCATGGGTTATTTGATAGAGACAGACAAAGAGAATGCATCATTAATCTCAATGTACTGAGGCAGCCATCCCGCCAGTACAGTGTTATGCAACAGTCATGTATCTCAGTCACTGTGATCTGAATGTATGCTGTGATATCAGTGGTACTGTTCATCAAAACAAAAGGGTTGGCAAACACAATGTGCCACTGTGTACTCATCCCATCGATCTGTTTGTGTCTGGGGCAGATCGACAGCTGTGAAGGATGACGTCCTGCACAGAGATGTGTGGATCTGGCAACACGGACCCTGCCCAAGGCACTGGCCAGTACCAGCAGTATGGAGTCCGCTCCTACCTACATCAGGTGCACATATGCTGAAAAAAGTACCTCACAAGTGTGAACATGAATGAGTTCTAACTTAATTGTCTTATTGTAGTTTTATGAGGAATGCACTGCTTCAATTTGGGAGCGCGATGAAGATTTTCAGATTCAGAGATCGCCGAGCAGGTGGAGCTCTTTACTCTGGAAGGTAAACATTGATATCACGCTTCTTAAATTTAGTTTCTTTAATGCTGTTGACACATTGAGTCTTTGCCTTCCTCAGGTCTGTCTCGTGTTTGGATCACTGGTGCTGTTTGCAGGCCTCATTGTGGTCTTGGTGGGTTATACAACTCCAGCCAGGATTGAAGCTTTTGGTGAAGATGATCTCCTTTTTGTGGACAGGTAAAGTAATGTTTACTCCAAACATACATGGGTTTTAATGTTTGATTTAATCTTTTGGGCTAATGAAAAATATTTTCTGTGTCCAAAAATTGTCAATTTTTTTAACAGCCATGCAGTTAGCTTCAATCGAGCGCTGGATGTGTGCAAACTAACAGGAGCGATACTGTTCTGTGTGGGAGGCATGTCTATGGCAGTTGGTCTTCTGTTGTCTGCTTTCGCTAAAGGCTACTCGAAGGAAGAGCTCTTTTTGCAGCAAAAGTTTAAGGAGAGGTTGGCAGATTTGCAAGCAACTGTTGGTGAGATTTTACACTACGTAATGTTGATTTTCTTCTCACAAACTTGACCAATATTGAATATGCTGTTCTGCTTTTTTCTCAGGACCCCCCATTATGAGAGCGCCCACTCCAGGAGAGGGCAAAGTGCCAGTCACACTGTCCAAAGTACAGAATATCCAGCCTTCGAATGCTAAATCAGAGACCTGACACAAACCGTTTGAAGGGGATCAGTGAGGTGTGTGAGGTTGTGTGTGTGACTGTGAGTGCATTTCCTTTGAAAAGGTCAGCTTACATGACTGGTTGTTCTAGTGTCGCAACTAATGGGTTCTTATGATTTAATAATGTTTTAAATAATTCAGCTATTGTTTTAAGCTTAACTAAACAATATGCCAAGAATACAAAGCACAATACAGCCGCTGAACTTTTTCTATCAGATTGATTTAAGACTTTGTTGTGACTATTGTTAGTGGTAGATAGTGAAGCTCATAGAAGATGTAGGCAACTGTAAAATGCACTCAAATGATACAAAACATGCAATAGATTTAGTGAGTTACTGTCTCTTATACCAAGCTTTCAATGTGAAATGAATATGTTTACGTGCAGCACTTCATTTTGCACTTGTCCAAAAGAGAGCTTCATGAACATGTGTTATAGGGCTTGGAATATTGTTTTAGCTAACTACTAAGTGACTATTCCCTCATTAGCCTCATGACATTGTCTACCAGTATAGGTTTTCGGACAGGATTGATTTACTTGAACAGTGATGAAAGCAAAACAGGCAGGTGTAGAATACAAAGGTCATTGCACAAACAAATTAAGTCTCTCCGCTAACGGCTATAACCATGTGCCATGAGAATATGTGGTGAGCAAGTGGAAAATGAATACTCGAGACACGTCACCTCCATAAATGTTAAAACAAGCATCTCTGCAAACAACAGCAGGTGTGTTGTGCTCATTTTTACAAGGCCTTCCTGCACCCATTCAAGACTTGAAGCTACATCACACAATAAGCGCATTGCAGATATACAGATATACAGACATACCAAATAATATGCTGTTTTTAAAAAACAATTTTATAAATGTAGTAAATATTTGATTAATTTTCTATATACCAAGGTGTTATTTGTTTTGTTTTTGGTTTTAGTTGTACAGTAATCACAGTGCTGTAAAATGTAGTCAAGAAAAGCCACTTCTGCAGTCTAATGCTGCAGAATGATTATGTAAGTTGACCTTTTAACAGTTACTATAATAATCCAATATTCAAAACAAACAGTCCTTTTTATTAAAATAATACGTAATACCATGTAATTTGGTTAGAAACTGTTTAACTTGAAAAGTACTTCATCACAAGCGAAGTGATCACAAAACTAACACAAATTGTGCGTTCCAGTAGTCCGATTGGTAGTTCGATGTATACATACTATATAGTTCCTTGCTGTCCGTTTTGAGCTTTCCTTGTATGCAACCAAAGCTAAACAACTTTTCTTCCCCTTAACAAACAAAAAACAAAAGTATCTCTCAAGATGTATAAATGATGTGCTTAGAGTACTATATTCATCAAATGCATAATATATTAAAAACATTGTCTATTTTTAAATGAACTTAAAAAAGAATAAATTACTAATATCTCAACATTGTGTTTCCATTTTCTGTCTTGTTATGTATTAAGTGATTATCGCACGCCTAAGGAAAGATATGAGCAAACATTGCGCTACGTTTTAGAGCTCTTGTCAAAGACCGTAGTCACATACGGAGCATAGAGCTGAAGCCCCGGGCCACTCTCAGGCCCGGGGCATGATTCCCAGACCGAGTGGAGACATTCTGTGTGGGATTGGAGTTTGCATGCTCTAGTTTAAGACTAATACTTGTCGGGCATAATGTAGTGCACAAACAGACCTACAAGTACAATAAAGTACACTCTAGTGTACTAGTTTATTCTTTGCATTAGTCTCAATTCCAAATTTACTGGAGAGGGTTGCACTAGTAAATGTCTGTTCACTGTTGAGAATCAGTGTTGTGACTTACAGTTGCACCTATTATATGGTTTAACTTGAAAACAGATTAAATCGAACTATGACCTTATGAACAGACAGACAGACAGACAGACAGACAGACAGACAGACAGACAGATAGATAGATAGATAGATAGATAGATAGATAGATAGATAGATAGATAGATAGATAGATAGATAGATAATAGATAGATAGATAGATAGATAGATAGATACTGTAGATAGAGGAGACTTTAATCAATCAATAATCCCTTTCCTTAGGCACTTTAATCAAGATTAACTAACACTATAATACTTGGCACACATCTACACCTGACTGGGACAACCAGCTGTCATTTTAACATGAACAGTACCCCAAAGACAGATGTTGTCTGACTACAATTCCTTTATTAGGCTGAAAGTATCACTCTGATGTATCAGGGGAGTCATTTTGGAAGAAGGGGGGCTTTTATTAACAACCCCCAACACACCCCCAACTCACCTGCCTGTGCATGTGTACACACACATGCACAGGCATACTCTGAGACCTGCAGCAGATCGCACTGAATTGATAGTAACTCCACAAATAGCAGCGCACGGATCATCACCTCCATGACTCACACAGACTGGCCCTTGCTCCTTCTGTCTTTCTCTCCTCCAGCCATGACGTTCCTCCTGTGGGACATTGACTCATAAAACAGCCGACTGCTCTGATGGTTGGCAGAGAGGCCGTGCACTGAATTAGATCAGACTTCACACTTGGTTTCGTAGCCTGTCTGTGGTGGGAGGCAGGTTTTATTCAACTCTCCATCATTGGAAACGGCTACAAGAGTGAATGAACCAAGATACCGGCCCTCCGTTCATACTGTACATGAAGCAATTGTGCATACTGTTCATGCAGCTGACAGATTAATATTAGGCGGTTACGGCACCTGTGGAAAAGTGAATAAAAAGGTGCAGACTGCATCATCTTTTGAAGCGTTAATGTTGGAGTAGTGATCAAATGGGCTATGCCTGATTGGTAGAAAGTAATGGTAAAGTGAAGCCCTATCCCTAGACGAATTTTCTCAAGACTAGTTTAGTCAAGAGCTTTATTCCTATATTCTTTTGTCATTGGCTATATATTCATTAACTCATTAACACTTTATCTGATGTTTTACTTTACACATCGATTTTGGAACAGCAAAAGCATATCCAACAGAAAAAATACAAAACAATATATTCCTGAAGGCACATTTGTTACTTTTATTTTACTCAAACATGGTGTTAAACAAGTATACACATTTTATATTGGCTAACATGTTTTACAATCTTGAAGTCATATCAGCTTACTTAAGTGTATTGCTGTCTCTTTTGGTCTCATTCATTCATCCGTCATAACACCCCAAAAATTCAACTGTAGCTTTGGACGCTTTGGTGCGGTGCAAACTAAGATCTTACATAATGCTGTTATCTTTCCACCCTTGTTTAAAGATACTAATATTGTAGGTCTGTGATATTGTATAATTCACTATTCTGATTACTATGCTCTACTGAAGAGAACAAATCTTTGGATTAACAGCAATCAGGGAAACCGTTGCAATGCAGTGGCGGATCAAACTTGTACATCCACGCTGTTAACAAGCAACAATCAGTGTTATCACCTCATGGTCACACGCTATACCCGACCAGTGTACAGTATATGGATAGTAATAGAATACATTACACATACATTTGGTATCAATCCTTATCTAATAACATATTTCACAGCTTTGTTTTAATATATTTTGCTCTGCTGTAATAACTTTATGTTGCTTATATAAGTGCTTTTTGTTTTTAAATGTTATATTACTTGTCCTCTTCTTTCTTCTCTTTCTCTGTGTCTGGGTCTTTCTTGTCCATGTCTAGCTCAGCTCCACTCTTCACCTCAGCCTCTCCCCCGCTGACCCCTTCATTGACCTCGCCTGAGTTCTCTACGTCTCTGTTACTGGCTGCTCCGTCCTCTTCCCTGTTAGCATTGCTACTTTTAGCCTCTTTGCTCTCATTATGTGCCTGGGCCTTCTCCGGGTCGTCGCCGTCTTCCTTCTGTTCTTTCTGCTCCTCCCCTGTGTCTGCATCATTACCTCCATCATGGCTGCCATTCGCCGCCTTCCCACTGTCTCCATCCTCCACTTCTTCTGCACTTTTGTCTTGATCATTTTGTGCACCTTTGCTAGATTCCCCGTCCTGCTTCTCATTACTGTCCTGAGTCTTATCTCTGGGTCCCTGGCCCTGGCTGGTGCCCTCCTCCACAGACTCTTTCTCATCTGTGTCTACATTATAGGCTGAGCGTGATGGAGAGGTTTCTTGTCCATTTGCTTCCTGCTTCTCGCCTGCTCCAGTGGACTCACTCCTTGTTTCGTTTTTGGAGGCGTCAACTTCAGATGCACCCATTTCCTTGTCTGGGCCTGAATCACTTTCTTTTGCAGTTTCTTCATCCTTTGGGCCTGAATCACTTTCGTTTGCAGTTTCTTCATTGTTTGGTGAAGAGTTCTATAAGACACATTGTAAAAAAGGAGTTTGTTCAACTGATTTCATTATTGTGAAGTATGACCCCATAAGATGGACCATCGCTATATGTTTCCATCCTCTGTCACAAGGGGAAGGAAATTGTGACAGATTTTACAGAGCTTTTCAGCAGTTAATTTCTGACAAACAAATGGCATGAGTGTATATTTTATTCATGTGCCCACTATTTAACCTTCAAAGCCTCAAAACAGTGACGAAAACACAACAAAAACATGACAAAAAAGAGACGAAAACGCTTCAAAAATGTGACAAAAACACATTGACAATGTGACAACAAAGTTGCGATCACTTTTGTAGGTCTTATAGCTTTAAAATGAGGCGTTACACCGTTGCTCTCCAATCAAGAAGCTTTTAAATTTGGGTAAAGCTGAACTGGAGAAAATGTGCCTGGTTCAGGTGGGGGGTAAGAGGTTAACCAGGGGATTTAACCAGGGAAGTCTTGGCCCCGGTGAGTCCTTAGTGGCAGAGGAAACTAAAGCAGTTGGAGAAACCCATATGTAGACATGGGGAGAACATGCAAACTCCACACAGAAAAGACCCCACTCGGCATGGGAATCGAACCTGGGACCTTGTTTCTGTGTGGCGAGAGTGCCCCGGTGCCGCCCATTGTACGTAGTACAATTTAGAAAAAATAGATCGAAAATTCCGAATCAATGTGAGAATAAAGAGCTGAAGAAGTGTTTCTTGATACGGACACCACTAAATACTACAGCTTTGTCTTTTAACAATAACACTGTAGCTGATTTTGATATTTAGTCGGGTAAAGTGCAAATGTTCAGGTAAAATTAAATGTATACACATAGTAAGTGACATTAAAAACACTTGGAAATCTTGTATTCTTCACAATAAACTGATACGGTAGTTGACTAGCCTTAGTGTTCTCTACTTCAGGCCCAAAGTCGCAGCCCTTGAGGATCCCCAAGGTGAATATGAAGCGGAAGGTGAATGTATTAATGAAACTGTACATGACATACCTGCTCCTCTGTCTGGTTCTGAAGGTCGTCCGCCTCCGCTCCTTTCCCCTCCACATCATCTGCAAAGCGCACAGTTATAGAGACTTACAGTGCACGCCGGTAATTCGCTGAATCCCATTCAGACATTTAACTACGACTGTAAAAAGTTTATTTGCTGCTAAGCCTGAAAGTTCATCCTACCTCAAGCCCAAATAAAACCAAAAGACATTATTTCCCTTATCAATAAACGGCCAGACTTATTACATCATTTCATAAAACCATCTCGACCATTCTTCATATAATCATGCTTTTATTTACTCTCCCTCGTTCAATCCCTCCGCTGGATTACAACAGCACGGGAGTGACATCTAGTGGTGAGAAGGAGCCCTGCCTCACCCCATAAATGCAGGTAAACAACTTGAGCAGACAATGGAAGTGTGCCAAAGGAGAGCCAGTAAACATTTAACAGAGGCAGAGGGAGCAGGAGACAGCCACGAGTGAAGGTCAGGATCTCATTTTAAATACACATATGACATTAGCCGCCCTTTATCATCATTTGTTTAACTGCACTACGGGGCTTTATCACTGTCTATGTACTTCCTATTACATCATTCAATCTGAGGAGGTGAACTTATCTCATACGTATAATACACTCTACTCTATAAGCGCACTTTTGTCTTGAGTAGTTTATTGACAAATGTAGGTTTGACTTGAGGTAAAAAAACAACAACAACAACATATTGGTAGAAATCACATACACTATTAAGCATTTGTAAAGCATAAAAGTGTTGATAAATTGATCATTTATAAAACATTTACAAAGATTTTCCTTATTTCATGAAGATTCTGTATTATATGTGTTGCCGTAGTAACACTGGTTAATGTTAGGAAAAGGGTGGGGGCTTGTTTTCTTATAGGGACTAAATTATGGGAACTATTTATGCCCTGGACAATGACCCTAATTGCTGTTTTGTGCTTAAAAATAAGAAAATATTGGGAATACTTTGAATGTTTTAGAAATGTTTAAAAAAAATGATGAGCAAAGTACGGTATCTAACAATATTTTACAAATGCTTGCAACGTTCTGAGAGTCTGTACTTTGCAGATGCATGAGGGGATATGGTAAATCTACTGTATGTCAGTGAGTGTTTTCTGAATCTTGTCTGACCCCATCACAGAACCAAAGAACCTGGGTTGATCGTCAACAGATGTGATGTAAACAGGATAGATTGTCATAAAGAGGAATTAGAACTCAGAACTAAATTTAGAATGGTGTTGACCTTAGCTAACGTCACTTCTTGGTTATATCTGGTCAACTACGTAACACCATGCCCAAGGTCGCAATAGGGAACTGGGGGAATGCGTGGGACACAACCACGGCCACGCTGGATCAATCAGTGTGTGTCGATAGGTGTCACATGACTTGCCATCAGGACCAATTTCAGTGTGTTCTTCATCACAGTGGCTAAGTGGTCGTTTTAAAGCTAGCATCTTTCAAGATTGATATAGGAAAGACTCTATCTATATTTGAACAAAAACAAGAGAGAATATTGTCATCATGTGTGACTTTAGGTGCTTTGGTTAGAGGATTGCACATGTTACTGTTATTAAAGCGATTAGACCCAAAGCGTTCCAGCGCTCACTTTTATTTACAGTATGTGAATGCGACTATGAGTATGAGCTTTTAATGAGCTGCATTATACTGACTCTCGGTCCAAACTAAATACTTTTTAATTGAAGCAATCAGCGCTGTATTAGGTGTGTGGAGGTGCAGCTTGAAGAACGTAGAGTTTTAGTGTGATATGGGCATGTGCATCAAAGGCCTCACAGTAATTAACCCTAAGCATCATTAAAGAAACACTGTATACGCTTTGGTAAACAACATAATTACACAGCGCTTTAAAACCTCTATGAGACTGAACATTCGAGCCTTAACTCACAGACAAAACCGAAATCATTAATATTAAGCTCCTTTTCTACAGTTTACAGCTGAAAAAAAACTTGGCAGAGATTACAAGAGTTTTGGGAGACATTTAATGCATTTCAAATGGAAAACTGATTGAAGTTTAGCCATAGTGCAAGATGAAAGGTTATGGTAATAATAAAGGACCTCTTTAAGAATATTTTATGGTAATCTTCTGCATTCATTAGCAGCAGGACCAAGTGTATGGGTGTAAGCAGTAAGCCAGCACAACTCCAAACATCTTAACATGATTTCAACGAAATCACATTAAAAACAATATTCAGAACAGCTCCTCGGGCTCATCATTAAAGTCATTGGGTTTTGTTTTTCACATGGCAGTGAGACAGTGTGCATTCATGTGTGTATGGTGGAAAACAACATATTTCTCTGACTGAAACACATGCAGGGCACACCTGCATTCAGACATGATGCTGCATCTCATCAGTCAGTGTGAGCTACAACCAGGATGCATTTCTAAGTAGCTATAATTACTCTTATAAATTGCACTGGCTGCCACTTTTATGAAAGCTAAGGTTATAAACGACTGTTGATCAAGGGAAGAAAGCAATAAAGCACAGAAGATGAAGTGATTATAAACTACAATAACTTTTCTGTGGAAACTCGGTTCATAAATGTCTTTCAGTGCTGCACTGAGTTCTAGTTTTTATGAGAAAGAGCACTGGTTCCATTTACAGAATAGACATTTTCCCATTGAGCTGTACTTATAGAACCTGAAATGTGCAGTTTTATTTCATTAGAGCTTTCTCAGCTTCTACCGATATACATGAATTTCACTCAATCATTTAAAGAAATTCACATTCACCAAGTTCATGAGCACAGTCTCTTCATGTATGTACAGAGAGTAACATGTAGACCCCTCTTAATAGGCTCTTTTATCCTGGGTTTCAAACCCTGAACCCCCCGCTGAGTGGTTGAAGCGCAAACCTCTCTGCCAATGATACTGAGCTAAACATCTTATAAAACTTGTTAAGCTTTAGTATCTTAAGCGCACTAACTGTATTTATCAACTTCTCACCTCAGATATGCAAGAACAGAAGTGACAGCCACTATAAATTAACCTATATTTTGCGTGCCACACATACTTACGTTTTATGTCACATCTGAAACACATGCTAACTAACAGATTAATGCGGGAGATTATAGACCTACTTTCTCCTTTTATCCAATAATCCTGCATCAAAGGGTCACGGAGAACCTTTTTTGCTGTCGTAAAAAGAGGAAGATGAAAGTGAGCAGCAGCGAAGGGGACGGCTGTGTTGTCTGAGATGTTTGACACTAGCACATACATTGATGTACATTAAAAGAGACTTCTAAAGCACACTTCTGAACGATACTGTCTAAGAAGGGGGGAAAAAGTATGAAAATGTCACCATCTTAGCTTCTCCCAATGACACGATTTAAGACACCCTCAACCCTTTATGCATACGTCAGCCGCCTCTAGACGGCGTTTTGAACTGTTTGGCTCTGACAGCCCTCGCAGATACATATGCTAACAGGGTTAATTCCCCAAAGTAACCATCACATTTCATGACTCCAGAAGTCGAGCGATCTGCCTGGATGTGTTAAGGGAACAACACCCCAGCATGCTCGAATATGAGGCAATATTTCCGAGGCTGAAATCTTTTGAAAACTAGAAACATTCTTTTAAGCATCCTTTACTTTTAATCAAACTGCATTGGAAATAAAAAGTTGCAGAAATTGAATCAGCTATTGCAGCGCTAAATGGGAAAAGAGTCCCGTATGGTGTTCTTGCTTCATCAAAAAGTGAAGGACATTTTATATACTGAAAACTGAGCTTTGTATTGGACATGTACAGGCACGGCACTAATTTAAAGTGGAAATTACCTGATTTGACTAGGTGTAGTACTGCAGTTACATGCCCATCTGCCACATCAGAGCTGTTTATTCATCTGGTTAAAACATTCAGAAGTGTAGAATTGGACTAATCCAATCAGTAATGCTTCAGTTGGAAATACAAATGATGAAATTATCATCACAGTATGGGTCCATGTATAAAGTCACTAAAGACGTTTTACGATTTCTGCTATTTATTTTCGTGGGAGGCAATAAATGAAGTAATTGTACAAACATTTTGAGCGGTGAAACCTTTAAATACGGTATTTTTTGCCCCACAGAAAGAGACATAACCGTAGCAACCATTTAAGCTTTCAATCTATTCATTTATCCAATAATGTCAAAGGTTTGCATTGGGGAAAAACAACACATATATACGTTCATTTAGAGCAGCACTTCAGGGCTATTCGAGTCCCCCCCCCCATTCGATACAAAGCCCATGCTTCTTATACAAGCCCACAGACGTATGAATCAATAAAAGGCAACCTTGGCTTACTGTAGATTGCGTTAATGCACTACATCAAGGCATGTACAAGGGGGCGCGTATAATGAGTACACTCCACGGTCATATCTGTCAAAAGACCCACTCCTTCTCTCCCTCGCTGCGCCTTGTCCACCTCGCCTCCTGGAGTACTCTGCTTCTTTTGTTGATTTCCCGAGCCGTAATTTGGCCTCAGCAAGGAGCAGAGGGAAGTAAAATTCTGCTTTGATGACTCTAAATGGAGAGATTATCCAAATGAAAGGCAATTATGTTGAACCCCCCCCCCCACCCCCACCCCCACAACCTTCTCTCTACTACCCTCCAATATCTTGTGTGCTTTTTATTCCTCCAGCGCTGTGTCTACGGCCACTCAGTTTGTTTCATTATAGTCACTGCTCAGTTCCACCTGCAATCCGGATGTCTTTTCTTCCCATAATGACCCCCCTTCATCATCTCAACCTTTTATTCCACATTTGCTAACCGCGTCTTATTTCTTCCCTATGCTTTCTTTTTCACGTGCTCTGTCCCTTCGCCTGTCAAAACATCCCATCCCACTTCTCATTTCATTCTCTTTTTCTCCCTTCAAAGTTCCATTAACCGAACCACACGGCCACAAAAGGTGCCAGCTGATAAACCTCCCCGACTCATTTTAGCAATACGGCCATTGTTAACTGGCTCCACGGGACATGTTTTTTAAATAGGTCGGTCAAGTTGTCTCGAAAAAATGAATGGAAAGTGCGGCTTGCCGTTTGAGGTTTACGTCGTGTTTAAAGCGGAACTCATTTGATGACCTTCACGAGATTAAGTGTGGTTCTGCGTCCACCTTAATGAAGCAGAAAAAGGCAGGAGTTGGACAGTATGGCAATATAGTTGTAGTGACATATGGAATGTAAAAAAACAAAAAACCCTCATATTGTCACATACAGTAGCTGCTCATGGGGCTGTTACTTACACATTTGCGCAATATCTTTCTATTTCAATCACCAGACAGAGTGACCTTCTGAGGGCTCCAGGTGTTCAATGACTCACTTTGACTCATTACTAAGCATTTTGAGCGCAATTGTTATACAGTATTGCATTCTGCTGTTTGTACAAACCGTGCTGAAGAATGCACTTGAACTTTTGAAAATATTTGTTCTGATCTGACTGACTGTACTTCAATCGTTTAAACACAAGTGAACTGCTTGAGAACTGTAGCGATTATTTAAAGGGTGTATACTAGTACTGAAATAACATTTGTTTGGTCCTACAGGATATTGTAAAAGCAGATATTTGTGAGAAAAAGACCTTTGTGTACTGTGCATCTAATTATCAAACCTTTTTAATAGTTGTTGCTCCCTGAAAGTTGTAAAACATGCTTGTAAATGAAGAACTGTTAGAAATGCAATAGGAAAGTTTCAATGAGGAACAAGTTTGGATCACAACTAACAATTTAAAGTGTCCACGTTCACTCTTTCATTGGTAATCAGGCAATGATTGTGATACATTGCCGAACCCTACATCAAAGCAATAAGGAGATAAGGAACAGCTAGAAAAGACACATGACAGGGACAAAGCTTAACTGCTACTGTCCAGGGAGTATATACCACCTACAGGTCTAAAGCTGCCGGAATATAGCTGCTGCTGTAATTGCTCAAAGAAATAAACTGGAGATCAATGTGCGAATGCCTCTGGTGTTGTTTTAGTTGTTTTGTTTTAAGTTGGATCCACGCTGTGATCATTTTGGCTGAAAAGTTTTTGGCTGCTTTTGCCTTTGGCACCACAATGGTTATTATGTGCTTACCTCTAACTCGGCACACAGCAGTGCACAACTGTTTTCCCCAACAAGCAAACACAGTTACTATATAACAAAGCAGTCCTAAGGGGGAAATAAGACTGAACAAAGGTGAATTCAGGACCATGGACAGAGGCAGCACGGGATAAATTGAGCAGAAGCCATTGTAGGTCAGACAATCAAGGGTAAACAACCATGTGAAATGTTTCTAGGCATTTCAAACGCTCTCGTCCCGTGCCTGGTCTTGTTTTGCGAGCAGTCAGCCTGTTAATTTAATCTTAGCTCAATGTCAACCAAGGAGACCTATATTAATGCTGTGAGGTTTTCTATGTCAATAACACGACATGCCGCACAGATTTGGAAGCATCTTGAGGTTGACATTATAGTAGGTCCCACACATGCACACACCTTCCTTTAGTCGCCGTTTGATGCAAAATGCCATCTCCTCTGAAGCAATTCTCCATGCGCCTTTAGGCATGTGCTGTCAAGTCTCCCACCAGAGGAGAAAACAGGGCACATCTATCACACGCTACAGGGTGACGTCATGCTATCACACCACATACAGACAGTTACAATAAGGTCACCGGTCTGGAAAGAAACCAAATTTACAATTAAAGAATAAGCTGGAATTCCAAGCGTACCTCAATAATGACTAATAAGACAACACTACTATAAAAAAAGATACTGACGTTTAAATCCATCATGCTGTTTTTCACAACATTATAACGTGAGGTTATTGGAGGTTGTAAGTCTGAACAGACTGATCACAAACCAAAGTGACGTAATGTGTTTCTTCGAAAAGCGATTAATGTCATCATTCTAGGGCCACTCGCATGCATATTTGAAAAGAGCAACAGTGCCACTCAGTGGTCAACCTCAGCAGTAGCAGCTTACATAAAGATTGAATCTACACGCTATACTCAAAATGTGTTTTTTAGTCGTTATGTGTATGCATTTTCAGTAAAGTGTATGAATATGTTTATAATATGTTTTTTTGTAATATTATTTTGTGTATGAAAATGTGCCTTAGTATCTTTCAAATATAAGTAAATATCCTTTTTGAGGGGATTGAGTTCATAGGAAATGTTATTATTTAAAATACGTTTTAGTTTAGTCGTAACACACACACACACACACAAAAAAGAAATGTTAATTTTAAACCATGGTGTTTGTATGTTAAGGTACATGTACATGTATTATATGTGTAGGTCCGTACTGCTCCTACCCTGGTCAGGGGTGCCCAGCGCCATGCTCTGTCCACTCCTCCTCTTCCTCAGTGAGATGAGCCGGGCCTGTGAGATCTCCCTGACAATAGAGGACAGGTGCTCTTTACTGTTGCAGCCATTCAGAGCCAGAGGAGACGTTTTGGAGTCGCCACTGTCACTGGACTGCACCATGGACATTCCCTGGGGATAGTGACGGTGCTGTTAGTATGACAGTGTACTTCAATATTTTCTTTCTAAATGTAAATGTGTTTTGTTTTACGCTTTTTAAAGATTATGTTACTGTGTACTGTTCATTGTTATAGAGACAATAAATTATATTTATAAATACTATATCTGTGAAAACTCTTCAGGATGCCCATAAAAAGGAATTGAATGTTTGCTGTTCTGTATATTTAGGCCCGAGCGCCATCAGGGCTGGTGAAGGGGCTCTTGTAATCGTATAGAGTGCGCGGAGCGAAGCGGAGCGCACTCCCCCAAAGTGCGAACAAAACGCACAAAACGAGCGCGAAGCGCTCCCCTCCTCTCAAACACTCACTAACACACTCCTCTTGTCGTGCACGTCCCGTGCACATACATATATAATGCAAAAATCAACATTGTAATTGTACAGAGCCCATAAAAGTCAATGGGCGACTGAGAGCCCCAGGACCTCTACCATGAGGTAGGAATGCGCGAGCACTTTCCGAAAATATATAGTTTATGGTACCCGCGTAAGCGGGAACATTGTTTTCGTATGGGAATATTATTCTTTCTTTCTTTCTTTCTTTCTTTCTTTCTTTCTTTCTTTCTTTCTTTCTTTCTTTCTTTCTTTCTTTCTTTCTTTCTTTCGCACCGTCGCAATTTTCACCCAGTGAACATTGACGAAAAGTCACAGATTTTGGCCCAAAATTCAAACCCGATCCGACGCAACTTTTGACTATTTCCAAATTTTGAATTTCAAAATAGTGGCGCGATAGCGCCACCTCAGTTTTTTTTAACATTGCGAGATAGGACTTGGCCAAAAATGAAGTTTGTCGTAGAATCATAAAAATCGGTACAAACGTGCATCATGACAAGTTGAGCAAAAAATATTATTACGGCAACGCCGTCCGCCATATTGGGTGTCGGCCATTTGGATGACAGCCCGCGAAGCGGGAATCCGCCTTTATTTTTCACTTCGTACAAAATCTATCTCCTCCTAGAGCGTTTATCGGAACGACCTAATTTGGGTGGAAAATAATCTTGAGAAGTAGAACTTTAAAGTTATCCAAATTACTTTTCTAAGTTTTACGTTTTTTATGCGGCGAAGCCGCAAACTGTACGAAGTATTTTGAGATTTTTCGCAAACAAAAAATGGCTCCCATTCGCACATATGAAGCCCGATTTCGCTCATTTTGTTATCAGTTGTTAAAGTCACAGTCCTAAACACTTTCATTTGGCAAAATTCAAATTGGGCGCGATAGCGCCCCTATAGGAATTATATGGAGAGTACAAATTTTAGTTTTACGAAAATTAAATAATTTGGCACAAAATTCTATTTGGTCGTTCCGATCAGAAAAGTCAATTACACCTATGCCATATTTTCACGGTGTTGCCGTAGCGATGACCAGAACGTCCCATTTTATTCTGATGGAAAATGTTAAACTCCATAATTCAGCGAGAAGTGAGGAACCAAAGGTTATCCAAAGTACTTGGATAACCTTTGTGGATGATCTGCGGCGCAGCCGCAGCCCTAAGTAGAATGTAAATATGCTTCAGTTTGCAGATATAGTTGATACAAATTCATATAATTTTCTCTGTATAATGTCTAATTGAGCGTGGAGTGCGCGTTAGCGCATCCAATAATCCTAAAACTAAGACCTGGGAAAAAAGTTAAAAACAAACATAAAGCAGTAGCAATACATAATTTAGATGAGGAGACAAAAGCGCAAGCGCCCCTTGCTTAGGCAGGCGGTCGGCGAGGGCCGATAATCGCCGCTTGCGGCTATATTTTATCTGTTGTTTTCATGTTTATTTTGTTGTATTTATAAATGATGCATATACCGGACTGGACTTCGCTGCATATGTAAAATTGACATTCTGCTTATTTAGTCTATTGTATTCTATTGGAGTATTTAGAAAGCAAGGACAATCGTAAAATCAATGCTCAACAAACTTGTTCATTGTTAATGAGGAAATAGATTAAACTTTTCCTTCTCAATTTACCAGTCCAGTTACTACACAATAAAAAGTGGCACCAAAGAGCATTTCCATATTTGTCTACTTACAGTCCCATTTTGCTTTGACATTCTGTAGATGGGTGGCAGAGAATATGCTTTTATTCTGTAAATAAAAGGATAAAGAAAATAAGGGCATCAGGAAGAAGAGTGAACATGACTGCAGCAAATACACAGATGAACCTCATGTTAATTCTCAAAATACTATTGTCATTATCTACTGTATATCTTTGCTATTTTGACAACTACCCTATATTTTTACATACTGACAAAAGTAAACACAAACCTAAATGAACTCCCACAGTGTTTGGCATTTATGAATGTGGAAGAAATTGCCAAACCATAGTAAGCATTTATTTTTAGCAAACACTATTTTCTTTAGCATCCATTTCATAGAATCAAATGAACAATATAGGAGAAATTGTAGAGGTCACTTGTCCCTACCCATTATACTTTCTCATTCCTTGAGGTTTGGAGAAAAGTAGGTCGAGGTAAGGCAGCTTCTTGAACTTGTCCCTGCCCACAGCCACGTAGAGCTGACCACTCTCCAGCTGGTTCCCATTTGTCACCTGTTGACCCTCATATGTGTACAGACTGAAAACAAACGCATATAGGCAATTGTTTAGAAATAGGGCTGCAACATATCACAAGTTGCAGTGTTTGTTATCAAGCCGGTCCAAAAGAAAAAAAAGAGAAAGTATACATTTTTATACTTTTTGCAGTGAACTTTTACAACGAAAGAGTTTTTTTTTTTTTTTTTTTTACAATGAAATAGACATTTATTCTACTATTTAATTCTTAAAAACTCATGTCTCATGATTTGAATTGAAACTTTAATACTACCAACATTACTAATAAAGTGAGACAGCACCCTTCTTTTTACTCGAGCTTCGAGAATTGACTGAAAATACCAAATTCTTTTAAAGTGCATATGACAGGTTTTAATGCTTTTGAAAATATGGCTTATTTAGAAGGATAACATCAGATGCAAGTTCATCAGTGGCATAATTATCATTTTATTTCAGTGAAGCAGCAGTTTTAATGAAACATGTTGGGCAGATAAGTGATTTTATTTTATTGTCCCGTTAAGCTGTGGGTTTTTATTTTTTTGTCTCAGAGCTTGGCGTTTGGTGCCCATTTGAGCCCAACCCACTCTGAGTCACTGTGATTTGATTGGCTGCAGAGTTACACTGTAGGTCAGAAACTGTGAGTAACAGTAACATGACGCTAAATAGTGACCCTTATTTCTGTAAAAAGGCTGAGGTCTCATTGCTCTTCAGTCCCTCATAGACTGAGACGTGAAGAAGGAAGTCATTACACTTCTGCCTGATGTAAGAATTAAAAGTTGAAATTCCATTATTCCTTCGTAACAAGTATGAAATCTTGTATTTATATAATTAAAATATTAATTAATCATTAATGACTCTCCCTTGTCATTTGTATCGGCTATAAAGTCATGTTTGTCCCAGTTCCTCTGAGTCGTGGTGCAGCAGGACTGATGTGAGCAGATGTTACAGAGGAAGCTCATGAGGTTCATTTCTTCAACAAAGTTACTATAGTAACTATTTTCTTCAACGTAAAAGTAGATCTACCACAGTCTACCACACCATGACTCAGAGGAAATGGGTCAAACATGAGATAATAACAATAATTATACATGTTTTTTCAACGTTAAAAGTGTATTTTTGGGGTGGGCGCAAATAAGCTTTTGCTTCGGTCCACTCCTTTTGAGCAGATCATCTGCTCAAATAAACAAATAAATAAATAAAAATAAAAACGTTAATTTGCATAAATCTTGTGATTTAAAAAAAACAAATTTAATTGTAATTTCCATTTCATGTTTAATGTATTTACTACATTCTTTGGTTTTACAATTCAGAGTGCATGTATAAAGTTCTGTCTAAAGCAGAATCTCCATGACTTCCTTCTTCACTTCTCAGTCTGTGACTGAAGAGCAATGATGCTTCATCCTTTTTATTAGAAACAAAGTGCACACTGTAGCGTCATGTTACTGTCACTCATTGTGTCTGACCTAAAGTCTAACTCTGAAGAAAGTCAATTGACATTTACACTGAGAAGGTTGGAATGGCGCCCCCTTGTGTCACCTTGCATCCAAATGTCCAGACCATAACAGCGGGTCCTATAAGGGCTTACACATTTTAAGGAGCTACGCTGCTGACAGGAAGTGACATAGAAGAAGGTAACATTCCATAGCAGTTTGACTCATCCATTTCCCGTTGACTTAACATGGTAGGTACGGCAACATTTTAAAATGGTTTACCTTCTTCTTCCTGTCAGTGTCCAATAAGGAAGTGAAATTATAAACATCACAATTGTTTGACCATTTAATGGTCAAACTCCATCCATCCATCCATTTCTTCCACTTGTCTGTTGCCGGGTCGTGGGGCAGCCGTTGAAGCTGCCCAGGTCACATAGCACCGGCCCCATGGCTCCTTCTGAGGTGGTGGGTCACGGAAGGACGGCCTCATGGTTCAAACCGGGCTGTTGGTCTCTCCTAGGGGCTACCAGTGTACGCAGACACTGGAGCAATGTGGGTGAAGTGTCTTGCCAAGGACACAACGACAATGTGCACCTTCAGGAGGCGGGATTCGAACCCTGACCTTCCGATCATGAGACGACCCGCTCTACCATCTGCGCCACTGTCGCCCTATTAATGGTCAAACTGAAAAAAGTAAATTTGGCCAATTAAGCGCACCTTACTATAAGCCGCGGCAGCTAAATTTGCAGCCTTTTACATATACAGGCCACACTCGAATATAAGCCGCAGGTTCTCATAGTGCCGTGCATCCGCTCAGAGTGGCCCATGGCGCGGATGAGGAGGAAGAGACACCTCATCCCGGAGAAAGGTGCAGTTGCGGGAAGAGGGAGGGTAGTGATAAACACGTAAAAAAGGCATTTCCTCCATTTCCTCTTTGTTCCAGTAGCCCATTTTTCATCGAGGTGCTCTGGTTCCCCAGCACCTGATTGGATATATATATATATATATATATATATATATATATATATATATATATATATATATATCCATCCATCCATCCATCCATCCATATACAGTATATATATATATATATGAAAACTCTTCCTCACCCTCCGCGGGCGGTCTCTTTTTCCTCCAAGCTCGGGTCCTCTACCAGAGGCCTGGGAGCTTGATGGTTCTGCGCAGTATCTTTGCAGTTCCTAGAACTGCACTTTTCTGGACCGAGATGTCTGATGTATTTCCTGGGATCTGCTGGAGCCACTCCTCCAGTTTGGGGGTCACTGCCTCGAGTGCCCCAACGACCACGGGCACCACTGATGCCTTCACTCTCCACTCACAGCACTCCATGAGTGCTTGGCAGCAGAAATGAACCAGATGCTGAGAGATGGGAATCACCCTGAATGGTTAACCGAAGGGCGCACAATCCTGATCCTGAAGGATCCTTCAAAGGCTACAGTCCCATCCAACTATCGGCCAATAACCTGCCTCTCCACAACGTGGAAGCTCATGTCTGGCACCATAGCGGCTAAGATAAGCGGGCATATGAATCAATACATGAGCACAGCTCAGAAGGGAATCAGTAAAGATACCAGAGGTGCCAAACACCAGCTCCTGGTAGACAGAACAGTCGCTCGAGACTGCAGAACCCGACACACTAACCTGAGCACTGCTTGGATTGATTACAAGAAAGCCTACAACTCAATGCCACATACTTGGATCATTGAATGCTTGGAGCTATACAACATCAACAGGACTCTAAGAGCCTTCATTGCAAACTCGATGAGGTTGTGGAAAACCACCCTTGAGGCCAATGGCAAGCCACTTGCACAAGTCTCCATCAAATGTGGCATATACCAAGGAGACGCCCTGTCCCCACTGCTGTTCTCTCCCTCAGCCAAATAATCAACAAGACTGGCTATGGATACCGACTCAGGAACGGGGCCACCATCAGTCACCTCCTCTACATGGATGACATCAAGCTGTACGCTAAGAATGAGCGAGACATCGACTCACTGATCCATACCACCCAGATATACAGTGCAGACACTGGGATGTCATTTGGACTAGAGAAGTGTGGTCGGATGGTGACTAAGAGAGGGAAGGTAGTCCACACAGAAGAGGTCTCACTCCCAGAAGGAAAAAATAGCAGACATTGAGGACAGTTACAAATACCTCGGAATCCCACAAGCAAATGGCAACCTCGAAGAGGCCAAATACCTCCAACGAGTAAGGCAGGTCCTAAGAAGCCAGCTCAATGGCAGGAACAAATCCCGGGCAATAAACAGCTACGCCCTGCCAGTAATCAGATACCCTGCAGGAATAATAAGCTGGCCAAAGGATGAGATACAGACCACAGATGTTAAGACACGAAAGCTCCTAACCATGCATGGAGGGTTCCACCCCAAATCCAGCACCCTGAGACTGTACACTAGCCGTAAGGAAGGAGGACTAGTGAGCGTGAGAGCCACTATCCAGGATGAAACATCCAAGATCCACAAGTACATCAAGGACAAGGCTCTAACAGATGACGTGCTCAGTGAATGTCTCAGACAATGGGAAGATGAGGCGCTGGAGGTCCCGTCATGGGAGGACAAGCCCCTACACGGGATGTACCACCGAAACATAACTGAAGTGGCGGATATCAAGAAATCCTACCAATGGCTAGACAGAGCTGTCCTGAAGGACAGCACAGAGGCACTCATCATGGCTGCACAGGAGCAGGCCTTGAGCACCCGAGCAATAGAGACCCAGATCTATCACACCAGACAAGACCCAGGTGTAGACTGTGCAAAGAGGCCAATGAGACAATCCAGCACATAACTGCAGGGTGTAAGATGCTGGCAGGGAAAGCTTACATGGAGCGCCATAACCAAGTGGCTGGCATAGTGTACAGGAACATCTGTGCAGAGTATGGGCTGGAAACCCCAAGGTCAAAGTGGGAAACACCTCCAAAGGTGGTAGAGAATGATCGAGCCAAGATCCTGTGGGACTTCCAGATAGAGACGGACAGAATGGTAATGGCGAACCAACCGGACAGTGTAGTGGTGGACACAGAGCAGAGGAAAGCCGTGGTGGTTGACATAGAAATACCAAGCGACTTCAACATCAGGAAAAAGGAACACGAGAAACTAGAGAAATACCAGGGGCTCAGAGAAGAGCTAGAGAAGGCCTGGAGAGTGAAGGCATCAGTGGTGCCCGTGGTCGTTGGGCACTCGGGGCAGTGACCCCCAAACTGGAGGAGTGGCTCCAGCAGATCCCAGGAAATACATCAGACATTTCGGTCCAGAAAAGTGCAGTTCTAGGAACTGCAAAGATACTGCGCAGAACCTCAAGCGGGAAAAAGAGACCGCCTGCGGAGGGTGAGGAAGAGTTTTTTTTAAATATATATATATATATATATATATAATTTTTTAAACTATGTTTTAGCAAAATTGTGTCATATGCACTTTAAACTTCTACAACTACATCATTGAGAGTGATCTAACCAGCTGTGTTACTGTGTGGTTTGGAAATCTCACTCTGAAAGAAAAGAAGACTTTGAACAAAGCAGAACCACTGGCTCCACTTTCTGCTCCTGGAGGCCACACATAAAGCTAGACTCTTAAATTGGGCTTTACAAATTGTTAATGATGCCTCAGGCCACCCTGCTCAGGAATTTTTTTTAAATGCTTCCTTCAGGGAAAAGGTATGCTCTACAGTATAAGCCAACGATTCTAACAGTTTCTCTCCACAAGCTGTGATGGACCTTTTATTGTACAGTACTTTACCCGTAAGTTGTCATGTAATGTCCTTTTAAATGTTGACAGTGCACTTTGAGCACTTTGCACATTCTTTTCTGGTTTTACACTGCAAATGCCTGGCTAATAAACGGAACATTAGTACCTACGAACTCCCCCCAGCACTCGCAAACCCATTTTCTCTGTGAGCAGCTCGAAGATTTTGTCAAACTGTCCCAGCATCCTCCGATGGATCAGCAGCCTCATGGCAGGGTTGAGGACGTCACCATTCGCCACTGCACTGTATTCAAAAGTAAAGGGATCACTGTAGTCTGTTTGTTAATATACACAGTTTGTATCCCCACATATTTTGTGATGGGGGATTAAAAATCTCACTCACAATATGAGACATGGCTCCTTGATGGGCTTCAGGAATCGTGCAGACACTTTGATCCTGTTTTGTGGAGGGGGTTTTGCCTGTAAATCAAAGTCAGTGGTTGAATAAATGTTGTTGGGCTGTTTACCCTGGAGACAGTTCAAAGTACATTCTGTGCCTATTATTACTTATGGTAAAGTGGAGCGCTGTGTCCTACTGGAGTAAGGGCATCTCTCATTAACAGGCGGTGCCTGGGTACATCTGACATTTGGGAACTTTGTTCTACAGGGAAGTGTAAAAATGTCAGTTTAAATAAATACTATACTACGTCCATTAATGCAGAGTTAATGTTTCCAAAATGTCATCACATCAACAGCTAATGATAATATTAATAGTTTTATATTACATTAATTTCATTGAAGCTTTTTACCTGTGATTTGTTGCTCCCAAATATATATATATATTTTTTCATATGGTGAAACGTCTAAACAGTTTCAAAAATACCACTCTATTGCTAATAAAATGGCTCTGAGATGGAAACCATTTTACTTTACTATGTCTCAACCTTTCTAAATTGTTGTTTTATATCTCCGTATTTGTCTGTTCAGTAACCCAGGGCAAAAAGAACAGGATCTTGTGACATTAAAATAATTTTGTCCCTTGAGGCCATAAAGAAATATGTATTGTTAACACAGAGAGCATCTATTTCATCGCTATGACAGCAAAAGAATGAGGCCTCTATAATCCTGGAGGTTGTGAGGGTGAAGAGAGTGAGCGCTGCAGGGCCCCGTCCCGTTACAGCCGTAACCTTGTGGGACAAGCTGAGATCCTGCCCTCAGACATGGAGATAACAGATCAGGAAGAATATTGAACAGTCCTGAGCTTTAACCCGGACAACATAGGGCTGGGACTGCACAAGAATTCAACAAGAGAAAAGTACAATCTACAATACAGTGATAAGAAATACAATGCTTGAGAGATATACACTGTGTATTGACAACTGCAGCATCCAGCTATTGCATATCAGGTATAGAGGTGCACAGCTTACAGGTGTCTCATATGCATCTGTCAGTAAAATAGATTATGATGAATCTGACATTGTCTGCTTTCTCTTTCCACACATTAAGAATAATAATAGATTGACTTGGATATATTATTAATGTTATTATTTTAAAATCCATAAAATGGAAGAAAAGGCAAACAAATGGTAAGGTAACTTCATTGTTCATGCCCTTAATCCTCATAATCAGCTGCAGAAGTGGGCTGGTGACAAGGGACAGGTCCTTGTGAACTAAATTGGCTCCTTTCCACTCTGCAGGTAATCAGAGCAGCCGCACAACAGCGCGGCCCTCGAGGTTATCTGCGGTGATTTAGCCTCTCAGAGAGAGCTGATAAGACAACATTATGAATCTTGAGGACAGCAGGTCTGATTTGGTCTGTGTGATTTGCATACAACAACCCTTCAAGCTTCTCTCTTCTAGAGTGTTGACAGTAAATCATCTACTCCCCGATGTATAGCCATTTGAATTTGTGAAAACTTTAAGTTGGATGTCTTTCCTTACCCTTTCATCTTTAATAATTTAAACTTGGGGGTGGCAAAAAGGTCATTGTCTGTAACCCACTGTGCCTGGTGAGTCTGCTATGACTTCAACTGCTTTAACTTTGAAGTTACTCCATTACAGATGATGATTAAATTAGCATGGGATTGATTAGATGGTAATTATACATGAATTATACACTGTGTCTAACTAAGTGAATGAGAGTAACGCTTAACAGTATACCTGGCTTTGCTAATGCCTGGTGTTTCCAAACATCTCATTCAGAGGGTGGTTCAAAGGGTCAAATAAAGAACAGAAGAACTCTTCCTCCCAACTCCTGCATAATTATTAAATTCATTAACTTCATTTGATAAGATATTCAATATCAGTTCATGATCTTCTGGAAGACATGAAACTTGTCTGCAGGTATCAGTGGAGTTTTGTTTTATTTACTTCTGTTATAACAATTGCTTAGATGATCAATACAATCCTGCACATCACTTCCAGTGCTTCTGAGCTTTATCATAAACAGCCTTGCCTTAGCAAAGGCAGTAAGTGTGAATGAAACTTGAGCATTTTCTTCATTGAGACACGACCTGATTAAACAGCTGCTTGACACACCTTTAAATTATGGATGCCATTGCTGTGGACTGTATTTATATGCTGCCCAAACGCTTAACTGGTGTATGACTCTCTGCAACTGAAGCTTGATGTAATAAAACAATGAATGATACATTTATATCTTTAAATATTTAAATAGTGTATATGGAGATTATATGAATTGGTACATAGCAATTTACTTACCTGCAAAGGA
Source organism: Neogobius melanostomus (assembly GCA_007210695.1). Lineage (NCBI taxonomy): Eukaryota > Metazoa > Chordata > Actinopteri > Gobiiformes > Gobiidae > Neogobius > Neogobius melanostomus. The sequence goes on from VHKM01000058.1 coordinate 7,592,942, forward strand.
AGTGCTTGCAGCATCCTCTTCTTTCTGGTGCCAATTTCTAAGTAACTGGAAATAAAATCGGAGATGTAATAATTTTACACATTTAGGCTCAATTTAGGTAAATTAACAGTAAAAAAAATCTGTTTGATGAACTCATAGCGAATTCAACCTGATGACGTAACAGGCATACAAGATTTAAACAATGATTTGGAACATTTTGATATGGATGCTGGATGCACCTCCAGGCAAAAAGGCAAGGCAACTTTATTTATACCGCACATTTCGTTCACAAGGCAACTCAATGCGCCTTGGGAGACTAACCAGTAACTCCATGTGGAGTAGGTTACCTTGGGCTCTGAAAGCACGTAATAATAATAATAATAATAATAATAATAATAATAATAATAATAATAATAATAATAATAATAATTCACAATCATCATCATCATAATCATAACATACTCCAGTTTTTTGAACCGCTCTCTGCCTGCAGCCACATACTGCTTGCCGCTCTGCAGACCATCTAGTTCATCCACCTTGTGTCCACCTCTGGGCGTATAGATGTTCCTTACGGCTCCAAACGGCGCTTGGATCCCGCCGGTCACATCCCGCAGCAAAGTCTCAAAGTTACACACTCTCTTCTGGTTGATAACTATCCGCCGGGCCTCGTAATATGGATCCCCGTTACGGTACATGAAGACGTTCTTAACGACTGGCTGCGACAGAAAGTTTGGTTTGTCGGCGTTCATCTTCTTTGGAAATCTCTCTTTGATCGTTGACTTTTTGCGCGTAAAAGTCGGTTGTGATGCGCACTTTCCATTATTACGTCAAATGCATTTTGGCAAAAATTATAGCACTAGTCAATGATCTGTGCCAGTTCTGAAGTTAGTTAAAACAGTTGAATCAGTCCTTGCAGCGTTAAACTGCAGTGTGCAGAATATGTACAGAGTGCGCACAGGGCATGTGCTGGCACAATCCAAACGGGACTGTAGTTAGCCCTTGCTGTGCCGCAGTGTATCATGGGAGCTAAACTGTTGAGACGTATCCATAGAAACACTGCCAAGAGCTGCACGGACAAATTCTCGTGTGCAGGTCTGAGGAGACACCCAACTGAATAATGTATAAATCATCTGCGTGGATGCCATGGACAATTAAAACCACTGCATCCATGTGGGAGATAATTGGGTGTCCAGAGACCTGTTTAGAAGTGGTGTTGTAGGATAAATAACATGTTTGTGTAGGATACTAATTGTGTGAGGGTAGTATAGGAAACAGATCTGTCCTGGGTAGCTTTTACTGTTTTAATAAGAAGTGTCTGTGCAGATGCCAGAATAGGCTTTAGGTATGATTTACATTGTGCGTGGTGCATACGTTTCGATGTACATAAGTGCAATATGTTGGCTATTTAGGTTAACTGTAAATATCACTGTAAAAAAATCACTTGCGGAAGCAGAGAGTGGTAGACCGATACATATGTTTCACGTAAGTAGCAAAGATAAGTTAATTTCAGGGATCAGTCAATCAAAATTGGGCCATCATGGGCAAACTGTGTATAAGCCACCCTATTTAGAAATAAAAAAGAGAATAGCCTATGTCAGAAAACAAATTATTCCAAAAGCAATGCTGTAGCTACTACAAAGGGGAAATACAGGTGCTTGTCATATAATTAGAATATCATGATAAAGTGAATTAACTTTATTCAACTTAAACTGTGAAACTAATATATGTAGACTCATTACATGCAAAGTGAGATATGTGTAGCCATTATTTGTTGTAATTTTGATGATTATGGCTCAGCTTGTAAAAAAAACCCAAATTAAAAATCTCATAAAATCTGAATATTTTGAAAATGGACTGTAAGCCATAATCATCAAAATTATAACAAAGGCTTGACATATGTCACTTTGCATGTAATGAGTCTATATCATATATTAGTTTCACATTTTAAATTGAATTACAGAATAAATAAACGTTTTTATGATATTCTAATTATATGACAGCACCTGTTTCTGCACAACTAATGCCATTGTCATTTTCAGTACCTGGTGAAAAAAACAAAACAAAAAAAACACCACGTGTGTGTGGTATGAACTGACGCCACAAGATGGGGCTGTCGAGATTTAGTTTGTTTCTCAGCGCACTAATTTGTGGGTTTATTCTATATGACATGTAACGTCCTAATTAAGCACCAACATTCAATGGTGAAACTTATTTTCTTTATAGGACACTGACGTTTTTTTGTGTGTGTAAAAGGACACAATCCACCGTTCTCTTTTTGGGACCATGCAAATGTGTACACCGCACAGTTTAAAAACAAATAGCGTTCACCGGTGACGTTTGATAAAAATACAAAAATAAATAAAAAACGAGATGCTTGGTTTCATGTGGACTGAAAAGACCTTTCATTGTCCTTGTTCAGAACCCCTGGACTAGGAGGTGCTGTTTTTTTCCACTCAAAATAAAAATAAAATAAAAATTGTAACATTTTCTGCCCCTTTCGAAGGTGCGACTCCCTCAGCCGCCCCTGCGTCATTGTGAAGACAAGAAATCATCTGTAATTGCTTGCTTTATTGGATATGAAAATGGAACCTTTATTTGTGGAGCGCTAAGATTGCTTTGTCATGGCTTATGATGACATGAACTCCTGCAGCAAACATGCAATTTTCTTCAGTTGTCAGTTGTGTCAGCACATAATAAAATCAATGATAATATTGTAAATAATAATACATAAGAAATGGCACAACATGAATAGGAAGGTGTAGTAATAATTATATAAGAGTGCTAATCTCATTTTAAAATTTTGCAGCATAGATTTCACTCAGACAAATGGTCTGGGGATTTTGTGCTTGGTCAAGGTTGAAATTGTAGGAAGCGGAGACAGAGACACATCATCACTCAAAACACTCCATTTATTTCCATCTGTTTCATTGAACCATGCACGGACGGGGCTTTTACAGCTTCACCTTGAAAGAATTGTCTGAGGTGTGCATTATGTAACCACAGAATAAAAGTATGGACATCACCACAATAGACTGTGAAGCTGTTGAGAGGGAAATTGGTCCTAAATGTTATCTGCAGTAATTATTGGTTTTGAGATGGGATTTGACTCGAGACTTCCTGTAATAAACATTTGAGATTCCGGGTCAAGCTGAACCTTCTGCAAAGGACAGAGCCATTATACTATTTATTTCGCTCAGACTGGCTTTTTCCTTAAGTGTAAATGTTCACATACACATCTAGATAAAAATAAAAGTCTCAGGACTATTGTCACTGTAATTTAATTACTGTATTTGACAGTACAAAACAACAGATCCAGATTCACCACAAGGCACAGTACAGCAGCACAAGCATACGATTTGGACACATTTAACCCTTGGATGCATAACTCAGGATAATCCAGCGATTGGATAACCTGCATCATCATCAACATGGCCCATGAATAAAAATCCTACAGTGTTCCTCTGAGAACTGTTAGGCCAGCATGCATCACTTTCACAGTAACACAAAGTATGTATGTATGTATGTATGTATGTATGTATGTATGTATGTAAATACTGTATATATGTATACAGTGCCTTGCGAAAGTACTAATACACCTTGAACCTTTGCACATTTTGTCATGTTTACAACCCTAAACGTAAAGATTTTATTTTGATTTTTGTTTACTGAAAGTTCACACACAAGTAACAGACAACTGTGAAGTGAAAGCAAAATGATACATGATTCTGTTATTTTTCAAAAAATAGAAAAGTGAAAAGTGGGGCGTGCATAAGTATTCATACAGCATGAATTAACTCTTTGTGGAACCCCCTTTTGCTGCAATAACAGCAGCAGGTCTTTTGGGGTATGACACTACAAGATTTGCACATCTAGGGACTGACATTTTAGCCCATTCCTCTTTACAAAACAACTCAAGCTCTGTCAAATTAGAAGGAGAGCGTTTGTGAACAGCAGTTTTCAGGTCTTTCCACAGATTATCAATAGGATTTAGGTCAGGACTTTGACTGGGCCATTCTAACACATTAATATGTTTGTTTTTAAACCATTCCATTGTAGATTTAGCTTTGTGTTTAGGGTCATTGTCCTGCTGGAAGGTGAATCTCCGCACCAGCCTCAATTCTCTTGCTGACTCCAGCAGGTTTTACTCCAAAATGTCCCTGTATTTGGCTCCATCCATCTTCCCAACTATTCTTACAATCTTCCCAGTCCCCGCTGAGGAAAAGCAGCCCCATAGCATGATGCTCCCCCCACCATATTTGACACTGGGGATGGTGCACTCAGGACGATGAGCAGTGTTAGGTTTGCGCCATACATAAGGTTTTGCATTTGGGCCAAAAAGTTAAATTTTTGTCTCATCTGACCAAAGCACCTTCTTCCACATGGTAGCTGTGTCCTCCATATGACTTCTAGCAAACTTCAAACGGGATTTCTTATGGCCTCCTTTCAATAATGGCTTTCTTTTTGCCACTCGTCCATGAAGGCCAGATTTGTGTAGAGTACGACTTATAGTTGTCCCATGTACAGATTCCTCCAGCTCAGCTGCAGTACGTCGCAGCTCCTCCAGAGTTATCTTGGGGCACTTGGTTGCATTTCTGACCAGTGCTCTCCTTGTCGGTCTGTTAGTTTAGATGGACGCCCGTGTCTTGGTAAGTTCGCAGTGGTGCTATACTTTTTCCATTTCCGAATGATAGATTGAACAGTGCTCCGTGAGATGTTCAAATCTTGGGAAATCTTTGTTTAACTTAACGCTGCTTTAAACTTCTCCACAACTTTATCCCTGACCTCTCTGGTGTGCTCCTTGGCCTTCATGATGTTGCTTAGTGACCAATACACTCCGACCATAACTCTGAGGCCCTCACAGAACAGCTGGAATTATTATATTGGAGTAGATTACACACAGGTGGCCTCTATTTAATGTTTAGGGCAAGGTGTGAACATTCTGCAGTCATGAGGAATGTCATAAAGGCAATTTAATGCCCTCCGATAATGCTGTATGAATACTTATGCACGCCCCACTTTTCTATTTTTTGTAAAATAAACATGTATCATTTTGCAAACACTTCACAGTTGTCTGTTATTTGTGTGTGGACTTTCAGTAACAAAATCAAAATAAAATCTTTATGTTTATGGTTGTAAACATGACATATATATATATATATATATATATATATGTGTGTGTGTGTGTGTGTGTGTGTGTGTGTGTGTGTGTGTGTGTGTGTGTGTGGTGTGTCTTTTTTATGTTACAGTACAATACAAGCCTCTCTACATTACATGTACATACAATATGGAGACCATTAATTATTATACACACTACAGTGTTGATCTGCAGCTTAATAAAAGTTCTTAAAGCAGTCTTAAACTTTGTCAGAAAGATAACGTAAACTGAGAAGTTAAAGCTTTATGCTTTCTGACAATAGGACAGTCAAATAGCCTCACCTTCCTCAAACAATATAGAAATGAGAAGAAACTCAGTATTTTCCCTTGGCAAATACAGTGATGTCTGGCAGAAATACTGCCTTTGGCATCAAAATATTCCTTTTGTAGCGATTTGTTTATGCAAATTATTGTTATTATTATTACTATTATTTATTATAAATCAGTAAGTAACAAAGCTCACAGTTGTATTAGTGCTTTTACAGTTACATCTACACTTTTTTTTAATTGATGTACATTCTACACTTATTGTGTATTTTAACACATTTCTTGTCCAGTTACTACAGTAGCGACCTGCCTATATACAGTAACGTACTTGTATTTAACCTAGTAAATCCCACTGTGATTGAGATTCTCATTACAGGGGACACTGGGGACACTATTGCACATGTTTTAAGTGTTGAACTGTTTTTAGGTGCCATCCCCCACCCCCACCCCACCCTGTTTCCCCTAAATTGGTTGCAAAGTTAAAAGAAATGTAAAACAGTCAGCAGCACTGTATCTTAAAATAAATCTGGTAATTATGGTTTCTTAAAATACATAACACGCATTATAATCTACTTTTCTGTAATTTTCTCTAGAAATATAAAACTAGTAATAATATCAAAATCACTGTATGTCCAAAGTATATTACTTAAAAAATATCATATCTAGCAGCGTTACACACTACCTTCAAGTGTCACACACTCTCCGCTAACAATACACTCAAAATAATTGGCACTTTAAAATGTCCCTAGTTCTTCGTGAATTGGCTCTCAGTTCTCTGCTTCAAATTGATTTGCTGAGCATGCATACCTTCACTCCCGTCCATACCACTACGACTACATTTCGTCAATTCTGTAATATTTTGCCAGTCTCTTCAAATGTAGATTTTAGATGACTAACCAATGATGCAACTGTACACACAAAAAAAAGCTGAAAGTTATTGATTGAAAAATAAAAATACAGTATGAACCTAAAATGTACTGTGACACCTACCGTGAACTGTCGGACTTCCCCACTGTCGACTAAATGATGTTCAGTCTCAGGGGTGATGGCATAAGCCAGTCTCTGTGAGAAAATAATACAGAATACTATATAATACATGTGAGACAATCTATAATTATTTGCATGTTGAGATTTCATTGATCCATTTGTAAGGGCTAGCACAATGAGGACACTGGCCTATGGGCACAAGTAGTGAGAGCACGCAGTATAATGGTATTCATAATTGTACATGTATATAGTATATTACATTTGACTTACATTACAAAACCTCCCAGGCAGTGAGCAAAGTTTGTAGATGGCATAGAGAGGCACCATAGTCATTGATGACATGGCCAGACACCACCCAACCACATTAGCCCATGGCGGGAATATATAGGAGCCATAGGTTGGAGGGTTGAATGTGGCAAAACTCACAACCACCATAAACTACAAAGACAGACATGATTATTTGTAGCTGTCAAATTTCCACATCAATTATAACTGCCATTGGATCTTACCAAAAGGAAACAGGGACTGACAAATTTCCAGCACAGCCGCCAGTACCAGCCTGGGCGCTGTCCAATCATCTCCTCTATATCATCACTGAAACGATCCACTCCTGGAATAGAGGACATGACAGTGCAGTGACAATCACAAATTGACATTAGAACAAACTGCATATTCAATTAATTGTATCTCCTCCATATTTCCATTTAATTTTATTTTTTACAATGCCTTTGTTTCTAGACTAATCCCAAAAAGAACAAAAGACAAAAAATATGTATATCCTCAATGTCAACCCACATAATCAACCTGGGAAATGGCACCGTAGCTAGCAGCCAAGTAAAAGAACACATCTTCAGTAGGTTAAGTGTTCCTGTCAGAAAGAGGGAGGATAGAAAAAGGTTGGGGAATGCCTTAGGCTTGATTTATCTGTCATGCCAGGGGCAGGACCCGGACAGTGGGACAAATAGTGAGCATGCAAGAGCCCCGGTCAGCATTACGCCCTTTACTGGTCTCCCTCCAGCACAAACAAGTACAAAGTTCAGAGCCAATCCTATAATGTAAGACTTATTATTCCCTTGTGCTCTAAAGAAGGTAGACGGCTCTTTATTAACTGCACTGAATGTGTAAAGATATTTGAAAAAACAACTATACAGTATTTTACAAGAAAACACTTCAATAGTTGGTATTGTAAAAGCAGTGCAATGAATCCTGAATGACAGTGACATTAGTGGGTAGCACTAACTCAACCACCAACAATCTACAGTCCACTTATTAGACAGCTGACACCGGCCTTGACAAATTGGTGCAATAGGAATTGCCAGTTTCTTGGCTGTTATTTTCTTCATGTAGCTGCAGTTTGAACATCACAGGAGTGACTGAAGCCGACCTCAGGCCATTTCAACATTCTCTTGTATCTAACTGCACATAGCGCCTGGCCCTGAACAGCAGCACAAGAGGCAAAAGCCATTAATGGGAACAGACCTGCTTAGCTGCAATATCCTTACAAGTAATACAACTATGATGCTTTGAGGCACGGGACATCTATAATAACAGATTTCTCATCACACCCTAATACAGCATCAGCTTTTCTGGCCATGAAATCATGAACCATCTTCGGCGCCTCCCCTCTCTATCCGTCTCTCTTACCATAGAACCATGCAATGCCAATAGCTTCAATCAGCACTCCAAACAAGATCGATGTCCCTGCTGCAAAGTGGTCCAGGAGTGTAAACACATACATCCCACCCTGAAAGAAAATGGACAACATATTTTCTAATTTATTTACAATTATTAATGAACTGTAACTAAAAGGATTTATTAAAATATAATTAGAGTACTTGCATTGGTCACACAGAACAGTGATATTAGGAATGTGCTGACTACAATGAAAAGAGTAAACAGTTCCCTGTGCTTTTGTAGGAATTTGAATTCATCGATAAGTCCGGTGATTACAGATTCCATCCCACCCATCTATGAGGAAATACATGAAAATAAAAAATATTACAAGGTGCTAAATCACAAAAGGAATTACACCATTAGACATTAGACTTTTTAAACTGATTATAGGTTCATAAGTTATAAGCTTCATACTTACAGCACTGTCAATACCAAGTGTCAATAGCATAATGAAGAATATAACAGCCCAGACAGATGACCCCGGTAATGTTGCTATGGCCTCAGGGTAAATGACAAACACTAAGCCAGCACCTAAATAGGGGAAAATGCATTTTGAAAACAAGAGGTAGAAATGCCAAATCCATTAAGTCTTTGTGAAAGTGTGGCCATACCATCCCGAGCCACATTGTCAAGGGACACATTGTGCTTTTTTGACAGGTAGCCAAGGAAGGAGAAGACCACAAAACCGGAGAAGAAACTTGTCAATGAGTTGATAGAACTGGTGATGATGGCGTCTCTGTAGAAATGTAAAAATCTGTTGTCAATTTTGCCCCGTTGGTGTAGTAGTGTTTTGCCTACACCATAGGAACCCAAATGTGCGCACACACAAATATTTTCATAATTGTTACCTGTAGCAATTGTTGCTAAATTTGTTGTAGCTGGAAAAAGCGATTAGCACACCAAACCCCACTCCCAGTGAGAAACAGATCTGGGTAGCAGCCTCAATCCAGACCTGAGAAGACACAGTGTGAACACTCGCATGAAGCGGCAAACAAAAGGCACGGGAGGAAAAAAGCCATTATTAGGGATAATTGCAGGAAATTCATTCAACAGCAGTAGATGAAAGACGCTTGTGAATACGAGGGGTAATTTTGCAAATTACTGCTCCATGCGTCTGTCTAATCTAATTCGGCATCTATCTTTTCCCTCTCCCCTTTTTCAACCATGAACATTTTTGCCCCAATTATTTACAAATCTTCCAACAAGCTGTTGTTACATTTTTTATATTACGTACTGTAATTCAAGCATTCATGTTTTAACATATTTTGCATCACTTTATATTTTCAAATGAAACAAAAGAAAAATTCAAGGTGCGAACAATTTTCTTGACAAAGCGCTCCACTCACTTCGTCCACCTCCTCCTCCACCTTCCCTCGCTCGTTTCCTTGCTTACCTTGGGATCACAGAGTCTCAGAAAGTCCACAGATAGATATGCCTTAATGCCATCAATAGCTCCAGGCAGAGTCACTCCTCGGAACAGCAGCACAGTCAGGACCACATAGGGCATGGTGGCTGTGATCCACACAACCTAAAAGCATATGTGCACTCTCAACAACCAGAAATCAGTGCTAAATAAATCACATTTTCAGTGCTACTTAATCCACCGAGACCAAGCAATTACAAATATACGTTAATCATACTAATAATGGACTGACAATGAACTAATTATGAATGAATGTTTGTAAGCAAGGTGTTAATGATGTATACTATAAGTTGTATGTCCTTTGTAGATTTGCCAGTCCTTTATGAACTGGTAAATTTGCAAAGCATTGCTACATTATTAGTCCTTCATTCGTTCATGATTAACTTTGTGTTTGAAAATGTGTTGTAAACATGACCTGTTTATAGATACTTTACCAAGTCTTGAAAAAATGCTTTACAAACAAGTGACACCCAACTTAACTTTTTTTTAAATTGTAAGTTCATTATCAGCGTGGGTTTGTGTATGCTTTACCAATACTTTATCATAGAGTTACCAGTTTATTTTACAGGAACGCTTGTCAATATCCTACGTATTGGGATATTTACCTTTCCAGAAGTCTTCACGCCTTTCCACAGACTGAAGTACAGAAGGATAATGACAACAGCTAAACAGGAAGTCAACTGCCAACGTGGACGACCAAGATCTCCAATGCCTTGACTGTCCTGAATGTGAAGCACTCCTCGCCTAGATTACAAAGAAATAGATGAAGATATTACATATCAACACTAATGAGGTCAGTTATGAATAGCCTATAGAGGGTATGCATGTGATGTCATATTGTTGCAGATCCGCAGTGCGTGGCAGCATTTGTTTGAGTGGCACAACTGAATTATGTGATTTTCCCGCTCAGTTTGGAATAACTATGGTTTTGTTTCGAATGAAAATGATGGATATGCAAACACTCTTTGCGCAACAACTAAGGAGGCGTGTATTTGTTAAGTTTATTAGTATAACTCAAAATCAGCAACCATAATTGAGTTTCTTCACACACAAAACCTTTAACATTGAGTCATCCATGTCTATGTCACGTAAAAATCTTAACCTTCTTAATAAACTAATAATAAGAAATCTGTGATGTGATTTGTTTACTTTGCAATGCTTGTGAGCTGTATATCAACAACAAAATGGTGTTCAACTAAAACTGTTTGCAGGTGGTTCTGTAATAATGTGTTCAATTCTGCTTCTTCACACTGCTTCGAACAGAGAAACCCCTCAGTCATTAGACAAGGACACCTGGTCACACAAAGCCAGTGCAGCTACACTTTATGTGAGTGCAAAACGTTCTTCACACAGATACAATCACATTCCGTTTTCTACTCTTACATTACATCGTTTCATTGCTGTTGCTTCATAGCCTCATCTCCTTCATTCTACCAAGCTTTTTAACTGTTTGGGTCTGTGTGATATATTCCATTTTCAGCTCTACTCTACTCCCAGCTCACCTATCTACTTTTATTCACAGCAACACAAAACGTCTATGTCTGCCAGAGTAATTGGAATCAAATCCAAATTTTATTAATTTATTATTATTATTTTTGTCTTTTAGAGAACTAAATCCTGATGTGTCCTTAGAATCTTAATGGATAAAACCTGCTAACCTCGTAGTTTAGACTCCCAGGAAAATTCCAATTTGACATTTTCACCCGATCAGTCCTACCAACTACTTAAAGTCCAGCTGCTGCATGACTTCTGCTAATATCTATATGTAAGTATACATTATCTCAAACTCACTCAAAGTATTCCTGAGCGGGAGTGGACTTGTAGCTGTCGTTGATCGTGATGTTGTCGGCCCAGTCGGAGCAGTTGGGGCTGTTCCAGCTGTTGTTGCAGTGGACCCAGGGTAGATCTCCAGTGAACGAGGAGAACAAGTAGTAGAGCGCCCACGAGATAATGACGTTATAGTAGAAGCCGACGTACAGCGAGATGAGGATCACAGTGAACCCAACCCCTGTTTGTGAAAAATAGAGATTTGTACGCAGTTGTGTACATTATTTTATACGAAATGAAATGGACAAAACCCATGACAACCTCAAGGCTTTCCAACTTTGTTGGTACCTATGCTAAATCTTGTTTAAAGGAATAGGCCACCGTTTTTGAATACTGAGATATGCTCTTACCTGAGCTTAGATGAGTTGATGCGTACCTCTCTGGTCTTTACGTGTGCGCTCAGTCATGCAAAAAGACTAAAGATGTTGTTAGTATTTAGCCTCTCCTCCTCTCCTCTATGGGGCCAAATGGGGATGAAGTTAGAAGCGACCAAGCTCTTCCACGTTTCCCCTACTTAAATACGGTTACGTGAGTAGTTACATAATCCAAGTATAGTTACACAAAATTAAACATGTCGATTTTCTAAGCGGATAAAACGAGGTACTATATTGTATAGGAGCACTTGGACATCCGAGCAGTAAAGTTGAAGTGCTCCTAAGGTGTTATTACGCCTTACAATATAGTACCCCTTTTTTATCCACTTAGAAAATCGACATTTGACAATGCAACCTACAGAACCTAGTAACATCAACCACGCAATCAACAAATGTCTCAAAATCAAGTCTTGCAATTTTTAATTCCTTGTAAATGTGGATATTTCACCAAAATATTTTGATATTACTTAAGTTAAGATTTACTGATTCTACTGGGGGACTTCAACGCCAACGTGGGTAATAACAGTGAGACCTGGTCAGAGGTGATTGGGAGGAACGGCCTCCCCGATCTGAACCCGAGTGGTGTTCTGTTATTGGACTTCTCTGCTAGTTACAGTTTGTCCATAACGAACACCATGTTCGAGCGCAAGGGTGTCCATAAGCCGGAGGTCAATGATCGACTTTGTAGTTGTGTCATCTGATCTCTGATCGCGTGTCTCGGACACTCGGGTAAAGAGAGGGGCTGAGCTGTCAACCGATCACCACCTGATGGTGAGCTGGATCCGCTGGCAGGGGAGGAAGCCGGTCAGACCTGGCAGGCCTAAACGTGTTGTGAAGGTCTGTTGGGAACATCTGGTGGATCCCTCTGTCAGTAGGGTCTTCAACTCCCACCTCCGGAAGAGCTTAGTTTAGTTTAGTTTATTAGTTTATTTGAGCAGTTAAAATTCTGCTCAAAAGGAGTGGGCTGAAGCAAAGCTTATAAGCGCCCACCCCCGACATCATTGAAATAAAAACAATTGATCAAATCACACTAGTACAGGGAGCATGTTACAAAGTACAAGACACAAGAGCAGGAACACAGCATGCACACACACAACGTACCCCTCCGTGACCCAACTTTACCTGTTATAGTTACATTATCAATCCTACATTAAGCAACATCATATTTTGATTTTTTTATTTGCCCCACCGGCAAAGAGAACCTATAACCCACCAGAGCGGCCGTTTCAACACGGACCACACCCACAAAGCACCTCTAGACATGTTTGTACAAATATAAATTAACAGAGTTTAACGGAACGGAAAGGAAAAGAAACACAACTGAAAGGAAAGGAAACACAACCACAACAACTGTCTCATTTCATGTACGCTACGCTAGCTTTACCCAGATTCTGAGGGAGGTTGGAGACATGGAGTCCGAGTGGACCATGTTCTCCTCCTCCATTGTCGATGCGGCCGCTCGTAGCTGTGGCCGTAAGGTCTTTGGTGCCTGTCACGGCGGCAATCCCCGAACCTGGTGGTGGCGCCCGGAAGTAAGGGATGCCGTCAAGCTGAAGAAGGAGTCCTACCTGGTCTTGTTGGCTTGTGGGACTCTGGAGGCAGCTGAGAGGTACCGGCAGGCCAAGTGTGCTGCAGCTCGTGCGGTCGCAGAAGCAATATCTCAGGTCTGGGAGGAGTTTGGAGAAGCCATGGAGGGGGACTATCGGTCTGCCTCGAAAAGATTCTGGCAAACCATCCGGCGCCTCAGGAGGGGGAAGCAGTGCTTCACCAACACTGTTTACAGTGCAAGGGGGGAACTGCTGACCTCGACTGGAGATGTTGTCGGGCGGTGGAATGAGTACTTCGAGGATCTCCTCAATCCCACCGTCACATCTTCCGACGAGGAAGCAGAGGCTGGGGACTCGGAGGGGGGTTCGCCCATCACCCAAGCTGAAGTCACTGAGGTGGTTAGAAAGCTCCTCGGTGGCAAGGCTCCAGGGTGGATGAGATTCGCCCTGAATACCTCAAGACTCTGGATGTTGTAGGGCTGTCTTGGCTGACACATCTCTGCAACATTGCGTGGCGGTCGGGGATAGTGCCCCTGGATTGGCAGACCGGGGTGGTGGTCCCTCTCTTTAAGAAGGGGGATCGAAGGGTGTGCTCCAATTACAGAGGGATCACACTCCTCAGCCTTCCCGGCAAGGTCTATTCCAGGGTGCTGGAGAGGAGGATCTGGCCAATAGTCGAACCTGGCCGCCTCCCTCGGGAGGTATTCCAGGCATGTCCTATTGGGAGGAGGCCTCGTGGAAGGCCCAGGACACGCTGGTGGGACTATGTCTCCGAGCTGGCCTGGTGTCGCCTCGGGGTCCTCCTAGAACAGCTGGGGGAGGTGTGCGTGGATCGGGAAGTCTGGGCATCTCTGCTTAGACTGCTGCCTCCGCGACCCGTCCCCGGATAAAGCGGAAGAAAATGGATGGATGGATGGAAAATCGACATGTTTAATTTGGTGTAACTATACTTGGATCGTGTTTAAATAGGGAAAATGTGGAAGAGCTTGGTCGCTTCTAACGTCAACCCGTTTGGGTCCATAGAGGAGAGGAGGAGAGGCTAAATGCTAACAACAGCTTTGGTCTTTTTGCGTGACTGAGCACACGCATAAAGACCAGACAGGTACGCATCAACTCGTCTAAGCTCAGGTAAGAACATATCCCCATTTTGCAAAAAGTGTGTTCCACTGCATAAGCAAAAGGTAGAATTTCAATTAAAAAAAGATAGTTATGCACACGTTAAATTAAAATGTACCGTTAGTCCTCATCTTAAGACATTCTGCCAAGAGCACCCACAGAGATCTAAAAGAAATGGTGTTTGACACACTGGGGCTGGAGTCCCTTAGTGAATGTGGTGCCCTGTGCATGTGCCTAGTTTGCATATTGCTAGAGATGGGTCTGCCAAGGGAGAGCACACAATTTAACAGGCTATAATAACTTTTACAGATCTTAAAATGTCCTTTTTATGCCTTAATTATCTATACATCTACCCTTTCCAGACATCCAAACGCTGACCGCTCTTCTAAGGCTGAATATAATTGTTCATCTTTGCTAAGCGCCATGACACAACTGTGGCTGATTGTCCTCTTTGTAATGTGGATGTGATATTTGTGTAACGACAAATCTCTCCCATTAGCGCAACATGTGGCCGTGCCATCTCTCCCCCTCTCTCTTGCCATCTTCCCCCTCAGACACTTTCTTCAGATGCATTGATCCTTGGAGGGATCCAGCATGTTGATCGGAATAATTACTGTCAATATGAGCATGTGTATGTCTATGTCTCAATAATTACTGTAATTCCCCCACTGAGCGACAGGGACACAGCCATGCGATTAAGACATCAGTAATCCCTGACAGACGAGCACATGTCCGCACACACCTAACTCCAAAACTGCAAAAAAGGTCCAGTTAGAAGACAAGCAGGGGCAACAAAGGAGGAGACAATTTGCTGCATATGGTTTATTAACAGTATGCTATGCTGTAAATAAGGTTACTATTTGAGACCCAATTAAAAAGGAGAAATCAAACAAAACAACATCTGGAAAAAGATTATTTAGCTATGCCCTAAAATGTACCGGATTTGTGTTTGTGTTATTATTATTATTATTATTAGCAGCTATGAAAACTTTCTGCTAAAATGGGTTTGGACATAAAGCATCAAAACATGTTATCCTTTAAACCCTTGAATCCCTGTGTTTGCTTCTCCATAAGTTTATTTGGGCCTGACAGTCTATTAAACTGCAATTTGCTTATCGAGGTGTTGGAAAGTACGTAGCAATTCAGCCAGCGTCACCTGCCACCGCCTGTCTTCAGGGAATATGCACAATCAGGAGCGGGGTCTTAAAAGCCCAATTCTCATTTGCCTTCCATTTGAGTGCCAACAGAATCTGATGGTCGGGGAGATAAACAATGGCTGTCGCTGCTCGACGCTCAAGATGAGGAGACAAAAGAGACTGGCGTGTGGACAAGCTGCACGTGGGCAGAGACGGGCCGACATGTAGGCATTAAAGGGAGGACATTAGCCAGCACGACGGGCCAGTAGGCAGAAACATAAAGCTATCAAAAACAAATGAACGCTGTTGACATGAAATATGTTGGAATAGATTCATTCACGTCTGAGAAATCCTGCTACGTCCATATGGAAACTGTCACCGTTTAAGATCCAGAGGAGTTTTTGAGGATATTGTAGACCTCTGGATTATATACATATAACATCTGTTTAGCCTCAAAACAAAGTAATCGCTATCCAATATCCCTCTCATCTATGGTTGACTAACAATCAATGTGAAATGTGTCACTATATGTTACTTTTATCAAAGATTATTAACTAAAGATTTAAAAGTGACATGCAACTTAAATATGTATCATTAACCCTTTACAGATGAAAAAAAAGGTAAATAATACTTTTCTTTATTAGTTCATGAATCAGCATTTGATGTTAGGTATTTTTTCACTAGTTTGTAGATACTTATGTTTAACAATACCTAATCTTGAAAAGTACTTTACAAATATGGATGTTCATTGTTTATTAATTATAAGTTTACAAATGACATATAAGCAAAGTATATTTCATTAAATCTGTGTTCGCAAACATTTATTCAAGTCCCTTTATTTCCCTCCCTTCTTATGATGAAAAATTGGACTTTTCCCTCACATGTTGCTAAGTTACGCGTCTTTAAGGCTCGAGCGTGTGGGCATGTCACAGATAATGCCACACGGTGCATGACGTGCAATTACCTACCTTTAAATATGGGGCAGATTTTCCAGACCCCTGCTGCGCCCTCCCGGTTGTATTGGCCCAGTGCCAGCTCCATGTAGAAGAGGGGCATGCCTGCTATCACCATGAAGAACATATACGGCACAAGGAAAGCACCTGCAGACACGTGGAAGAGGAGATCCTTCTTAGTGCACTTTCAGATCAAAGTGTGACAATAGTTGTTACAATAGTGATGATTTGACGGAGACTGCAGTTGCATTTACTGCTCTTAAATGTAATGAGCGCTCTATGTTAAACAGCCATAATTACTGGCACTAATTCTAAGGGCTAATCTATTCACCGCAGCTGTGGCGAGTGAGGTTTGTTGTATTTTTGATCTTTTAAAGGGTTAGGAAAGCTGCAAGCAAACACAAGGGCCTCAGATATATCCACCTGTGCATAAATAATTTGATGTGCATGATTATATTGGTAAATTCATTTAAAACTACATCTGAATATGAACAAAACAAATTTCAGGCCTAGACTTCATGGCCTTACCTCCTCCGTTCTTATAGCAGAGGTAGGGGAATCTCCATACATTGGCAAGATCGACAGCAAATCCAATCACAGAAAGAAGAAAGTCTATTTTCTTTCCCCAAGTCTCTCGCTCCTCATCCCCACGAGGGCTGGTCCGAGGAGGTGCTGCACTGACCACGGTGCTCGAAGTGAACTGAACTCCATTCTGTTCCTTCACTAGAATCAGCTCCACCTGCACAACACAAACAGCATTAGAAATCTATAAGAAAAGAAAAAGAAAAAACAACCTGTTGATAATTTAAGCTTTGAGTAAATCTTCATTTGCCTGTGAACAAATGGTGAATAGGATTTTTTAGGAAAATATTACGGCAACTGTGTTGTATGTGCTTTGCGTGTACGCAACTGACCCTTGTCTCCAAGAGACATTTCTCCACCTGCAGATGAATAAACCAAAGCTTAACCTACTGTAACCTTATCATGCACTAACCTCTTTGGGTCCCATGAAGTTGGAGGACGTTTTTCTGGGGCTACAACAGATGACATTTGGGCGATGTGGAGGTTTCTGCACAGCTGTACGAGTTGTCGAGGAGGAATGAGGGGTGGTTGGACTGCAGCCTGGACCAAAATTAAAATCATGTTAAAAAAAAAAAAAAAAAAAAAAGTACACATATGATAATGGTAATAAAAATACAAACAAAAAGACAGCTCTCTATTGCTACAGAAAATTACAGCATTAGGTTTCTGCCCTGTATTTATAATCACTTTTAAAGACACATTTCCATCTGTCTTTAAAAAGAGCATAAAAGCAATAGATTATAGAATTATCAACTTTCTCTTACAAAAAACAACAACCTTTGATTATGTTTATCTGTAAAAAGAAATGCTTACGAATCACAGTCTTCAAAGAACATCACCACACATATATGGGAAAAACAAAAAACACCACAAATAATATTAACAAATAAATGAAAGACAAATGGACTTACCTCAGTACCGTGACAGAAAGGATCACTCTAGAAATGATATTTCCTATTGGACTGGCTTTTCCTGGAGCACCAACTGTTGATGCTGACCATATTTGTGCAGGCGGTTCTGGAGAAGTTGTTGTAAATAATAAAAAGAAAGCGACTGGAGAGTGGGCTAAAGATAAAGATTACACAGAAGTGTACAATGTGATGAGAGAAGACTCCCACCTTCCTTGGCTCCCGGGCTGTGTCTGAGGGACCACTGTTGAAATATGAGCCACAATCAACAACAGCACCCCCCTGACACACACATCACTCTCCTCCCTCCACTCATCTTTCGCCCCCCTTTACTCTATGCACGGCATGGGCTGCATATGAATAATGATCAAGAGATGGGCTACAGATTTTACAATTACATTCTTTGGTGACACTTAACACAGGATAGCCTGTGCCATTAGGCAACAAACAAAATTACTTTATTACTCAGGACAAAACAATAATCTTTGTAACTCAATCTCCTATTACCCATAGGCATACTATATGTGTATGTGTGTGTGCATATAATCTAAATGTAAAGAAATGTAATCTAAATGTATTTTTTTTAAAGGTAGCCATAGTGAACAGCTATGACTGATCTAAGGTTGGAAATGACTTTTAAAACAACAAAGTTTGCCAAATTATAAGAGCCAAAATGAGCGCTGGCAATTATCATGTCTATTAGCCAGACCTGTCATAACTATGTGACCATGAATGACAGTCCAGTCTTAAATGCATACCCCTAATTTTATAGATGACAAAAGTTTATGCTCATCATCTAGCAACTTTAGTATAAACTATAGGCCTACCAAAGGGTAGCCAAATCAATGAACATTCACTTTGGAACACCTGACATTTTTCAAAAGTCTGTAATCATGAAAGTGAGCTATTGCGACAAAAGACCACATTTGATCTCGCTTCCATCACATGGCTCATCACTCAAATTTGTGTTGTACTTGTAACACCAGTCAAAGGGTACTAATTGGGCAGAAGGGTTTCCAGATATGGGATTACTTTTGCGCACCAAAGATACCAAGTAAGATTATTGTAATCTATAATTAAATAAAAGATAGCCTTAACGTTAATTAATCTCGTATCATGTTGGCTATTAAAGTCATTTTCATAACAAGATATAAATAGGCTATTTAAACAAGTACAGTCTTAAAGCTGTAGGCCTAAATCAAACACCAAACTATTACAATGAAAAGTCTACATATTTACAATAAAGTCTGGGAAATAAAGCTGTGACTTAGTCTGGAACCTATTCATATTTTAATACCAGCCTTATATAAAACTGTTGACACAGTCCTACCAAATAGATTCAGACAGGCATAAACACAATCACGCCCAAACTGCAGAGCATAGCCACAAATAACTCAATCAGGCTTCTCCCCACGGACACATTTACGCGCCTCACGTCCAGACGTGTTCGTTGTTTGCCAATCATAAAGATCAATTGACCATTAATTCGCGCAGAGCTCCATCTCCACGGCGCGCACACCTACTAAAGAGCAATCACCCCAGTGCCCTGGGCTGGTATCAGAAATCGTTGGTTCGACGTGAGGTTTCCGATGGCGTAAAGACAACGACGACAGGGAAGACATAATCGAGTGTCTTGTTTCATAAAGACAGCAGCTGGGGCCCCAGACAGAAAAAGTCAAGGACAAAAAGAACGAAGTTGTGGCCGGTGGTTATAGGCCTTTTGTTTCAAGGCCTATAGTGAACTTAGAATGGCATGAGAAAGAGAATCATAAATATGCTAGATACTAAATAGTACAGTGAACTCATGTCTCAGGACGTCAGTGAGCCAAGTGTTTCACGCAGACAATGACCTGGCACACACTTGCATAATGAAGATCGGCTCGTGAGGACTTTTTCACAATTTTTTCCTTTTTCCTTTGTACAGTAAACCCATGCAAATATTGTTTCAACTGTAGAGTATGGTGACAATCATGCAGGCTTATGAGATACAGGAGAGTGCGGTAAGTTGAACCACCCTTATATTTTGAAAATACATTTTTATTTTTATGTGAGGTTATAGATTTGATCTTTAGATGATTTCAACTTGCGAGACAAAAAAATTGTAAACATTTGCTGTAAAAATAACCCCACAAAAAAGTGTTTTTCACGACTCAAAGTGGCCTGATCACAAAAACGATTGTCACAAAAAAAACTAACGGGCCTACATCTTGGTCCATTTTTTCTCACGTTGGTTAGTTATTTTGTAATGGTATAAAAGGAGATTAAGCTTTGGCAGATTTCTTTTTAAATAAATACCTTGGTGTTTTCAAAGAAGAAAAGAGGGGTAAATTGCCCAGGGGGCATAAGAAAAAATAAAAATCATTTTCATTTATTTAGTTAATATGGACACAGCAATTAGTTGGATGAACCAGATGCATTGTTTAAAGTGTTATAGCACATGTGCTAATTTTCAACACTGAATATTTTAATCTCAAATTCTATAGTTTTTGCAGTTTATAGGTGCTAGTAGACAAGCAAATTAATATTACAATTGTTTTTTTTTATAAAATTGCTAATGGGAACACTAAAATGTGAAAAAATTAAAGACTTTGTTTAATGTAAATTTCACCTTCAAATCTGGTGTTCAATTTACCCCGCTCCTGGGGTAAAATAAGCCGCAAGACTTTTTTTTTTTTTGAAGACCAGCATCTTTAAAAACAAATATTTCAGACGATTTTTAAAGATGCAAACTAGAAAAAAATCCCCAAATGTCAGTCAATAGTAACATTTTGTATCCTTTTTACACAGTAACCACCACAGCAAAAAGTGGCTCATGTCACCCCACTACCCCTACTACAACGTTGTATCTACCAATACAGTAATGATCAGACTTTACAAATAAATCACTTGAGACAAACACCACTTAGTCACAGAACTCATTTTAATTCAGTTCGAGTCACATTTACAAGTTATCATAGCAGTCCATTTTAGACAAATTTCATAGCATCTTGCAGTAATGACTCATCAAAAATGCATTAGTAAAATAAAACTTGGGTATAGAAAAATAAAGTAAAGCTACAGAGAGAAATACCAGTTTGACACCATAGTAAGCCATCAGAAAGACTTCACCCGAATAGAGAACACAAGTCCCTCGTCTTAGGCTCACTGATGGACCACCGGAAAAAACAGGCAGCAGTAGCATTAAGTTTGTCTCCTTGCAAAGTTTACACTTTCAAAGACAATAAGGACAAAAGTAACACCCCACATCCAGTGAGGTAGCTGAAATAAGATAAAACAAAGGTGAAGGAAGTAATCAAATCCCATTATAACCCCATTGCAGGTGACAAAAATCTGCAAAGGGTGTCATAAGAATTGTGCACACATTCTGCAGGTAAAATTCACAGTCAATTTGCCTCAGTCATGCACAAAAAAAGAATGAAATATGACCTGATAAACTTGTGTCCACTTTGGCCATGAACCAGTTGCAATCTTTAAAATGCTTCAACATTTCACAAAAAAAAAAAAAAAAAAAAAAAAAAAAAAAAAACCATGCCATTTTCCCATTGGCTCCCATTTTGTAGCAAACACAGCCTCTTGATAATTAACAAAACTTCTATATATGGAAATATACTGTAACAAAGTTGTTACTTATTATACAGCGATGAACATTATCTAAAGTGCAAGCACAATACAAACACAGGCAGTAAAGGGGAAAAATAAAAAAACTAATTGAATGATGAGGCGTGTGCATAATCCGTGCCATTGGACCCGTCATAGTGATCTTGTCACTTCAAGGCTCAGCATGTCAACCTGCACATGTACTGCTTTAAGGGGAACAAATATCTACTGCACACCAGTGTTTTGAGGAGTTTGATTGTGACAAGATTGTCTATACATTCTTTTTCTAAGGATTCAGGGCTATTCGTTTCCATCTGAAATTTCCATTTAGTTTTACAGTTTACTCAGCAGAAATTACATTTATACAAACAGTTTGCATTTGGGAATACAAGAAACAAATAATACAATCTAGAGATGATTTTTGACATGGCAGTGAAAATAAAATCTAGACAAGAGTATATATCAAAAATTCTCAAAAATGTCCTGCATTTGGAGTGTTTGACATACAATATATCATTTGCTTTGAAAGCATGCACTTGAAAAGGCTCAAGAAATGTAAAATATGGCTTCAACAAAATTATGCACTAAAGACTTTAGGAATATTGATATTAAAGTAGCTCCACAACAATCAATGTAACAAAATGTTTAAGGTAAATCAGAATAGATTGCAACAGAAAATTGTTTCCCTTTAACCCATTATGTCTGTTGTGTCCAATTATGATACACCTGTTGCATTAGTAATCAGCCTTTAATAAACGTTGAAAATATGTTCTGTATATTTGCCTCGAATGTTTGCAATAAATACATCTATTATTTTAAGCCATCAGGTGTTCTGACTAAAATGACTGATGAAAATTATTGAACACTAAATATACAAATGATGGGTATAAAAAGACCCAGATGCTTTTTGGCTAAACTCGTACTGTAGAAATAATAATAGGAGGGACAGACGATAGAGAAAGATGGTCTCAAAGCAGAAAGTTGTTGGTTTGATTCCAGTTTTGACTAGTTGATACTGCCATTATGCTCTTGAGCAAGATAGTTCACCTGCTCATTTATAATGTGGTCAGGTGTGCCTCTGCTGATGGTAATCAAAGAGCCCATAGGCTCAGATTGGCAGGCACATCTCAGTCAGTAATGTTTTACGCCCATGATTAAGGATAAAGGCGCAATACAAGGCCGAATCTGATGCTGCTGATTCTAATTATTGTGGCAGTACTATGCAGAGAAGTAGAAATATGAGTTAGCCAAAAATGAATGTGCTTTCCCCTTTGAGCAAATACAGCTTTTGTAAAAACACAGAATGATAGCCTACAGAACAGAACGGGGTGAATGTTAACCCCTAAAGCGTTTTTGGTCCACAAAAGTATATTTTACACATTTAAAACAGGAAAAAAAAATATGAGGAATGTCTAGGAAGAACTGGAGTATGGAAAATTACACATCCCTGTAATTGTCAAAAGTGATGACATCATAAGTTACATTTGATTTTTTTTGTTGCTGAACCCTGAGCTAAATCAATGTGTGTGTATAAAGACATTAACAGGCTCACAGCATTTTTAATAAGAACATTAAACACGAGTCACCTCAAAACTACCAGAAGAAAAAACTTGCTTCAAGTGGCTGGAATTATCACTGGTGTCTCATTGTTTGAATTAAGATTCTTCAAAAAGGCTCTGAATAATGAGCTCATGCATTCTGCACTGTTAATGTCACAAAGGCAGCTAACAGAGCAGAGTTACAAATCTTACAAATATGAGCCAAGAATAAAATACTGATTTGACTAATGTTTTCACTATCAAAAGGCAGGAATTTTATATTTTCCCTCCTTTCGCATGCACAATCAGTATTATGTGTGAGGGATAACATAAAATAATTGTCCCATGGATGTTCTTAAGTGCTTGCCCTTGAATATTCAAGCTTGGTATTTTAAAGAATGACCTTTTGGCATTTTGACAGTCATTTTTACAAAATAAAAACATGTGTATTATAATAAAAATATTCAGTTGAAAATAATTTTTTTAATCTACTTACACAATACTAATAAAACCTGTCAGGTAAACTATGTCACCAATGAAATTTCATCCCTTACTGCCCAAACATGTAACCGCTGTAACACTACACTCTCACCAGGAGAGGTGTCGCTTGCTCGCCCTAAATTAAAATAAATCTTTTAATTCTGTTCTTATGAAGTCCGTCTGTTTTCCCATCACTAAAATCAGGGCAGAAGATACCGTTAGCTGGTTTGGTGGTGGCGATGCCTGGCAGGTTGAGACAAGCGAGGGATGATAGACTGGGTTTCTTCTGATGACATGGGCCTCTTTGGAGCTGTGGATTTACTACATACAGGTACTCCTCATCAAACTCTGGGTTCTCCTCCACAAAGCGCTTGAACATGTCTATACAGAAAAGACCACAAGAGGGCACCACACCACAGAAACATAATCCAATTAACACTAGGCTTTTGTTTTTAACTACTAAATGATTAAGTTAAACGACAGTGTTACACTTACCATAGGTGACCTTCCCTGTATCTTTTGAATCAATTGAGGAGAAGAGGCGTGATACACTAAGGCGAGACACTCCTAAAGCGGTCTTCAAGATGACTGCCAACTCTGCCTCCGTGATGGCTCCGTCATTGTCAGACTCAAACATCTGTTCATGCATAATCAAAATTAGGAATTACTACAGTACATAACTATTTCATTATTGAACCTGGTCACAGTCACAAAACTCACCTTGAAGGCCAGTTTTAATGTATCCATTGTTTTGGCAGGTCTGCATGCAACAGACAAGGCTATCACATATTCTCTGACATCAATACGATTGTCTTCATGCTGGACAAAAAAAATGTAAAGAGCAGTTTTTAAAACCTCATGAAGCAGGATGTGTCAATAGCTATTATGAATTGATCTATCTGCATAACATCATCACTAACAATGGTATAACAGTGTATCAGATTACATCATTTGTTAATGAGAATACTCAACGTTTTAGAAGTAATAGAATTCACCTCATCAAAGAGAGCAAACATGTCCCGTAGCATGTCCGAGACAGGCAAATCCAGAAACTGAGCAAAGTCCTCCAGACTTTGTTTTTGACCCTCAAGTTTCATGGCTCGGGTTCCATATTCCAGCAGATCCTTTTCAGGGTTTTTGGATTTTAGCCTAAAAATTAGATAGATACATACATACATTATATATAAACTTTGGATTTGAGACATAGTCCTCGGATTTCATTCTGTCAATTGAACATTTTTACCAGGTCTCGAGCCTTTAACTTCCAACAAACGTTGTATAATTGATATGTGCAGCCACTAATAAAACGGGCATTGGGCCAAAGGGAGCCAGGTCTTTTAAGTTATTTTAATAAAGCCAAGGTTAGCAAGCAGAGCTGTAATGATGTTTTAGGTTTGTCCGAAAGTGCCTCATCAGTTGACCAAATTTAGAAGCTCTTGAATGAAAACACAAGAAGAAGGTGTCAAAAGATCAAGAGGTTCGATCAATTTTTTACTTATCCAAACATGGTCATGCCCAGTTTCATCTTTGTATGACGACATTTCTTCCGCCCATGTAAACTGCCCATTGAGGGGGCACCACAGAGCCATCATTTATTATGAGAGCTCACCGAGTACACATTTTTCGATCCCCTTTACTTGCGTATCAGTGAATGTTTGTGATCTCAGGCTCCAGATGTAATGTGTCCCTTGCTCGGGCCTAGTAAAGAATATAAATTACTATATATTTGGACTGGGTGCAATGATGTTTGGTGCAGTCAGCCTTTTAAAAGGGCCTATATCATGCAAAATCAACTATTTGAGCCATTACAAACTTAATTCCTAAACATCTTCAAAGTAGTATTTGGCTTTTTTCGTGCATGTCTGAGTAATCTTCAAGAATCTTGCTTTGAGCATCCAGTCCTGGAAAATGACTTGTCTGCACCTTATCGTGTAATCATGTGCCGAACCACCGTCTCCAGGAAGTGTCTACCATCCTTGCATCATTAACAACTCTGTCCGATCTGATTCAAGAAGGTATTAGGACTGAGCCTGATCATTGTATAGAGGTCTGGCCTGTGGCAACATCAGCCCTTTTCAGCTAAACGTATTGCCAAATTGGTGTGGGTTTAGTTGGAAGAGGTGACTTGGCAAGATCCGGATAAGACTTGTTTGGATGTTATCTTTTGAGACCCAGCTAGGTGGTAAAACATGGCCTCTACCAAATTTCTCTTGGCCCTTTCCTTGGAGGGACTGGACAGGACCGGCTGATGAACAGTCCACAGACATGAGTGAACCAACTTGCCAATAGCAAATAAGTTGGCCAAATATAAACTGTGGCAGTACGCACAGTGTTTGCGAATATAGCAGTGTGATTGAGGGGAAGTGGTGCGAGTGTGTGAGACTAAATAAGAAACACAGCAAGTGTATATGAGCATGCATGAGAGCTACATTTATGACAGTTGCAAATTTCCCCGTTTGTACTTAAATCAAATAAGTCAAAACAAATGACTTTACCATTGGTAAAATATTAAAAAATATACACCTGTAGTTGAGGTGTAAAATGGCATGATATAGTTCCTTTAACATTGTTTGGGTCAGTGCTTTAACTGGGCCGGTTCTCACTGGTACTCAGTACCGCCACCTCTGAAAATCCCAGCTTAGAGTACCGCCACCTTTCTGAGCCGTGAGAACGTTCCCCTTGAGTACCGGGACGCAGCGGACGAACCTGTGCTCAGCTAGATCTCTTTCTCCCTCCCTCTGTAAACACACACCATGCTGTATTTGCGTGGCTCGAGCATGGTCTCCTCTTCTGAACACTGATTGGCTGCTCTTCCTGCCTGTCAGCATCACACTCTTTTGGTTGCCGTTTATCAAGTCCCGCCTTACTCACGCGGCCATTGGTTTTTAGCAGGCGGGAGTAAATTCTGAGATGAGGTGGACTGCTCACAGAATAGAGCGCGACAAGCTGCAATGACAGCATAAGCTCCAGAACATGTGTTTGCTAGACACTCTGGAAGGCACAGACACCTATGTGGTTACCAGAGCTGTAGAGACCAACTAAAACAGTCTGTCTTCTAAAGGCAAGACTGGGATTTCTTTACTGTTGTTTATTAAGAAGATGGAAGTTCACAAAGCTTGTAATCTTTGCACTGGACTGGATTGGATAAGAGCAAATCTTAGTGTAATTATTGTGAATAAATGATATGATACAATCCAGCGTTATTACAGTGCATATACAGTTGTGCTCAAAAATGTACATACCCTGGCAAAGTTTTTGATTTTTTGGCCATTTTTCAGAGTGTGAAAACAAAAATATTTTTTTCCACACTTAATATTTTTATTATTAAGGAAATAAAGTAAACACACATGAAAAACAGTAAAATAATAATAATAATAAAAAAAAAACTGCCAGGGTATGTAAACTTTTGAGCACAACTGTTTACATACATTCAGGTTTCGGCAAAAAAAAAGTACCAGCACCTCTTTTGGGCCACTCGAAGCACTGGTTTGGGTGATCCGAGTGATCACTCTTGGCCAAACTGTGCTGTTTTGAGACATAGTCCGCTTTCTCCTAACAGAAAAGTACTACTGATAACGCTGGCCATGTACATGTACCAACTTTACTTACACCCTCCCTGTACACTTGCACCATCTGTTGGACAGCTATAACGATATGGCAGATCCTTGATGGTTGAGGTGTTAACTTCTTATATAATGTAGTGTTCATTTTAACTGGTAGTCATGTGTGTGTCCCTTACCCCAGCCTCCTGACAAGCTTGGCAAACTCCAGCAGACAGGTGTCAACGGGCAGTCTGAGCTGGCCCTCTGCCATGGCCAGCTGGCAGTCTTCAAATGAGTAGTCTGTGATCGGGACCCCCAGCGCTCTGAACACAGCAAAGAGGAGACAAAGACAGTGCATCAGTGTGCAGGAGTGCAAACATCTTCCCTGTAGTAATTGTGACTGCATGAGTACATAAATGTACTTGTGAACAGTCAGTAATATTACAATGTGCATATTGTTCCATTAAATAACAGGTGCAACAGTGAAGCAGCTTCACAAACATTTTTGGGAAATTGAAAGAATGTAGAATTCGACATACGGTATTTTTCATCTAAGATAGAAGAAGACATACTTGGCCATGATCCGTCTGACATTAACAGCAAAGAGTAATGGGTTCTTTTTCTCCTCCTCTGACGGTGTGTAGATTGGAAGAAACTGAAAAAACATAATAGGATGACATCTTTTATAGTAAATGAACTGACCATCAGAGAACATTTGTAACTAAAATCTGTAAAAGTAAACAAAAACTGCTTACCTCAATTTCAAATTCATTGTGAAGCTGGCAGAGTGTCAGCCACAAAATTTTAAACCTGTTTAAAAATACACATTTGTGAGCTATTTCAATCATCCTTGTAAAAAAATAACAGTACGGTATTAAATAGCAGCAATACTTACGCCCCAGGTCCTTGCCAAGTCCATGTGATTGTGTCCTATATTTATATATAAAAAAACCCACAAATTTCATGACAATATGTACAATTTAAGACAGAATTATGAAGCGAGAGGAATTATGACAAACCTTACCAATTTATTTGGATATCGAATAACGACGGGCTGTACCGGGACACCTGGAATGAATGCACCTGTTAAACAAAAAAAACAGCATCATGCAGTAAGACAATATTTGTAATAATAAATATTAAAATCTAAATAAATAAAATCACTGTTTAGAGAATGTTAAACTGGCTTTGTGTACCTGGTTTAAAGGTTATCAGGCAGGACCTGTTGGTGCATGTTCCTTCAGGAAAAATCATTATCTACGGAAACAAAATAGTCAAGTCATTGCATAAATATATGGGTCGGTGTAAGCGTTTTACTTTGTCTTTTGACTAGCAGCCATTTAGTGACACTTCAGCACTAAAGAGCACATTTTCTCAGCAAAATAAGACAGGACAATTGCCTCTGATTGTAGTTTCACATGCGTTTTGTGTTAAATATCACGTCTGTATCACCTACATGTGAAGTCATGCGGTAAATGCAAATGTAAATAATGGCACATCGTCTCCTTCGAGTCCTGTTAGAAGTCCCATATGCTGATATTTTACAGTCACAAACCTTCATTATGCTTTTGTCTTAAAACGTAGCGGTTTAGCTCTAGGTCCGTGGTTGTTTTGTTTGGTTACACACTCTGGAAACGAGTAGAGCCGCCAGGCGCAGCGATATAGACCGGCTCTTACATCCAGAGGTGTTGTATAGCCATGAATTACATTTAAAACTCTGTTTAGAGCGGCACTATACTGTGGAGTTTTCACCAGAATATCTACTGTAAGAAAGTCTGTGAAATCTACGTTTGATTGGCACCGATACAAAAATTAGGCACCTCTAATAACTATGCAACAATTTGGTAGAATTTGCTTTCGGTGCAGCTGCATGAGACAAAACAAGCACCAACTGTGTCAAAAACAATACAGCAAAACATAAGACACGCATTTAAAGCCACACCATGCATTTGACCCAATAAGTAGAATGTGTTTAAATATCCCATAAATGGGGGGAAAAGCAAAAAAGACAAATCTGTGGGCGGCTTACCTCTCCTAAGACCAGCCATATAACTACTTAGGAGCGGGGACGTCTCCAGCTCGTCTCCATCCAGATGCTGACTAAAGGCCGCCAAATATGATAGTTAAATAGGTTGGGTCCTCATCCGAATCAATTCTTTGATTACCCACTGAAAAATAGACTTTTATGGGTCTAGCTGGTCATTAGGAACATGTTTTGTATTGCTGGCAACAGTTTAATTCAAAATGCTGCGTAGTGTGCCTTTAAATATAGGTTCTTTAGAATGTTGTGATGTCCCGTAAACATAACCAATCAGCAATGAAGTACATGGTACATTAGCTTTCATTTACCTGGGGCCATTCACCTCCAGATTGGGCTCTGCGTTTGATTTCTTCAACCGTCATCTTTCGTGAGTTTTGATCGGATCTTGAAACAAACACTGGGCGGATGAACTTTATTAATGCTGAAAGTAAATGACATTATGTAAAAGTTAGTGCATGTTAAATTATCATTCCCCAAAGAGTAAGACGACAACAAATTTGAGAAAATGGCAATTCCAACTGTCTGTCTAGTCACTGTAGAGCACTGGTTCCCAAAGTGGGGGTCGGGACCCCTCGGGGGGTCCCCAGATGATTGTAGGATGAAATAAGAAAAAGGCAACTGTTTTTGATATATTTTAGAAAAAATGTAAACGGTAGCACATCGATGTAATTCATATATGCAGACAGAGGTACTCACATAGTTCTTTATTTGGTTACAGCATAAAATAAACGCGTTTTGGCATTCGCCTTCATCAGAGCGTTTTTGTTTTTGATATATTTTTGATATAGTGTAAAACAGCATATCATTCGTGAAATCCATTTATATAATCAAAATAAACTGTTTAAATACATGTTAACTTGATTTTAAAATGTGTTTCTTCCCTAAAATAGCGTAAGAGGCAATAACTTTATACAAGGGGGGTCCCCGAGTTGTTTATGTGTCCTTGTTTGGGGTCCCAGCCAAAAAAGTTTGGGAACCCCTGCTGTAGAGGATTAAATCTCTCCTAGACACACTTCTCACGTCATTGTGGCTGATCAGGTCTTAATGCCTAATCAAAATCCAACTGTGGACAGGCAATGATCAAAAGTACAGGTAACCGGTATAGCACGAGGCATAATGCCACCAATCATTATTGTTAAAGGGTGTGGCCACTGACTCGAGTCCGAGCAATGTCTGATTTACTTGAAAAGCAACACCGAGGACAATGAAGAATAGACCTAAAATACAGTGCATCCGGAAAGTATTCACAGCGCTTCTTTTTCACATTTTGTTATATTTACAACCCTAAACGTAAAGATTTTATTTTGAATTTTTTACTGAAAGTTCACACACAAGTAACAGACAACTGTGAAGTGAAAGCAAAATGATACATGATTCTGTTATTTTTCAAAAAATAGAAAAGTGAAAAGTGGGGCGTGCATAAGTATTCATAACGCATTTTCGGAGTGCATTAAATTGCCTTTATAACATTCCTAATGACTGCAGAATGTTCACACCTTGCCCTAACCATTAAATAGAGGCCACCTGTGCATAATCTACTCCCAGTATAATTAAGCTGTTCTGTGAGGGCCTCAGAGCTATGGTCAGAGTGTATTGGTCACTAAACAACATCATGAAGTCCAATAACACACCAGACGGGTCCGAGATAAAGTTATTGAGAAGTATAAAGCTGGGTTAGGTTATAAAAACATTTCCAAAGCTTTGAACATCTCTCAAAGTACAGTTAAATACATCATCCAGGAATAGAAAGAGTGTGGAATCACTGCAAACCTACCAAGACTCGGCTGTTCTCCTAAACTTACTGACCGAACAAGGACCGCACTGACCAGAGCGGTTACCAAGAAGCCTATGATGACCCTGGATGAACTGCAGAGAGCTACAGCTCAGGTGGGGGAAACTGTACACAGGACAACTATTAGTCGTACACTGCACAAATCTGGACTTATGGCAGAGTGGCAAGAACAAGCGATTTTTGAAAGAAAACCATAAGAAGTCCCGTTTTCTGTTTGCTAGAAGCCACCACTCCATGTGGTCAGTAAGTTTAGGAGAACAGCCGAGTCTTGGTAGGTTTGCAGTGATGCCACACTCTTTCTATTCCTGGATGATGTATTTAACTGTACTTTGAGAGATGTTCAAAGCTTTGGAAATGTTTTTATAACCTAACCCAGCTTTATACTTCTCAATAACTTTATCTCGGACCCGTCTGGTGTGTTATTGGACTTCATGATGTTGTTTAGTGACCAATACACTCTGACCATAGCTCTGAGGCCCTCACAGAACAGCTTAATTATACTGAGAGTAGATTACACACAGGTGGCCTCTATTTAATGGTTAGGGCAAGGTGTGAACATTCTGCAGTCATTAGGAATGTTATAAAGGCAATTTAATGCACTCCGAAAATGCGTTATGAATACTTATGCATGCCCCACTTTTCACTTTTCTATTTTGTGAAAAATAACAGAATCTTGTATCATTTTGCTTTCACTTCACAGTTGTCTGTTACTTGTGTGTGAACTTTCAGTAAGAAATTCAAAATAAAATCTTTACGTTTAGGGTTGTAAACATAACAAAATGTGAAAAAAGTGAAGCGCTGTGAATACTTTCCGGATGCACTGTAACACGATTCCGAAATGTTGTTTAGAACATTCCGTTCAAACAAGAGAAACTCAGTAGCAAGTCACGTTTTCAGATACACCACTTATGCGCCTTACATTTCTTTAGTTACAAACTTGTTACTTACTGCCCCAGAGGAGTAGGTCCTTGCTTTCAGCTTTCATGACAATAGAAGACATTGTCATTGTCACTGGAATGGCATCAAAGTAAGAAGAGTGGGGCGCCAATGTAAGAATTGATGCTTCGGAAGGCAGTGCTCTTTGACCTTTTACAGAGATCCAATGGAACCCTCCTGCAAACCACATGACCCGCATGATGATCTTCAGAATGATATCCACCAGTCTAAAAACAAGACGAAGAAAAGTTTACTCAACTATTAACTCATTACGTGACATTAAACCACACAAACATGTATGGCTTAATCTAATAATTAGTAGCTATACTTGTCAAACAGAATTTATACAGCAAAAAATTAATTTCACCCACCTCCGCCAAAAGCACTGAGGTTCTACACTGTCTTCAGAGCGTCCCACTGTGGCCAAAAAGGCAAAAGGCCACGCCAGCAGCATCATAAATGCAGCCATTAGCAGCCGGATGGGGAACAGTGTGACTGTCATTACTGCAAGCTGCAAGAAGGAAAAATAGACAATTAGATGTAGTAATTTATTAATGCCCAATATATACCTTTTTATTTGACAAGTTCTGTTCTAGTATAAGTAGCATAGTATTATGTGTAATACCAAGTTGTAATGCTCAGCAGTTGGCCACAGTAGTGACTGTTTATCTTAAAGGGTTTTATGAGCCTGTGATAGCAGCACTTATCTTTTGTCAATATTAGTCTTGATAACAAACACTACAGGAAGCAGGGCCTCAGCTAATCTGCAGCCCTTTTTTGGTGTGGAACAAATTTTAGTCAGTCAGTGCAGTCAAATACATGAGCATTATAGTAGAGTAAAAATGTTTTTCATATTTGTCCATGTGGCACATCAGAGTTGGATGCTACTGAATAATTCTGATCCAGTGCAAAAAAAAACATGATATTGTAGGTTGCAAAATTAAGTATTATTCAGCATGCATTCATATTCTAATGGGGTTCTGGGTTACAGAAGGACAAATGCATTAATAGGAGGTGAATCAATGTGTACTCCCACTTCTGCTCTGTCTCACTGAGCCCTCAAACCACACGTGTGAGAAGGTAGTGGAAAGGAATGCCCCCACGCTGTGACCATCAACAAAACATCATGCCTAAACCATGAAAGCCACCACCTGAATAATGCTTACAACCCAGAAAAAATATAGCCCACGTGGAAAAAAATAAACATCGTTATTTAAATATAAGGACGAACACCTCTCTTTACTTCCATAATAAAGTGGCATAGGCAAGGCCCCCGGCCATCACAAGAAAACTTAATTCAATGTTGGTTATTTTCAAATTACTTCCATCAAGCGTGTGCACAAATCTTTGTATAAACGGTGTCATTGTAGAAGTGCATCTTATGGTTAATCGTTTATAAAACAATTAAAACTGGCGTTTTATGACGATGTGTTGATGCAACATGTATGTGGCTAACATTAGCCTGCTTGCTAACTGCTGAGCTGACTGCAGGTAATCAAGAACATTTCAATTGCTAGAAAACAAGTTAACAAAACCCACTGGACAGTTGTAAGGAACCTAATATGATATTATGTAACGTTACCTTTGCTTTTTCCAAAGGAGTATATTTCAAGATGTGCACAAATGGGTTTCTTGTCGGGGGAGCTTGGTCCATCTTCTTTCCGTCTCCTTCCATGATACGTTTATTCGGCAACCTCATTTTGCTAAAACAATTTATATATAATACAAACAACTGTGGGTTTAGATTAGATTAAATTAAATGGTCCAAGACACAGGAGAATACTTAACGCCCGACGCAGTTAATGTTAACTGTCTTGCACGAATCACGATGGCTAATTTAAGAGGCAGTGTATGCTATTAGCGTTATCTTCCTGTACTGGACAGCATGAGGGATAATGGTCGGTCACGGATTAACTGGGGCTATTCAAGTCACCGAAATCTTTCTGCCTACTGTGCACACGACGCCTTCTTTAGAACGGCGTTTCCCATCCAGTCCGCTAGCTCTGGTGCTAACTGAGGCCACGGCTCCTCTCCAGTGTCAGTGCGCATGCGCAGCAGCATCCATTGAGTAGCGCGTAATGATGTGGGTGTTTATCATTGAAGTCAGTGTTTATCATGTGGATGGATAACCCTGACCAGCACGCCTTTGCAGGACCCTCTGAAGGATCTCCTTGAAACACTTTGTATCGTTAAGAAAATCGGTTACCTATTTTGCTCACAGTAGGCGTGTGGACCCTCCTGTCCTGTCATAGTCGGCTTTGGGAAAGTTATTTTCTTTTTTACTTTTGAATGACTTGTATTTACTTGTTGATACCACCAGATTGGTTTCCATCATAGATTTAAAATAATAATGATAATAATAATAACTTATTCCATGATGAAGTATAAGAGTAAGAAAAGATAACATTTTACTAATTGGGCCAAGCTGTTAGTTGTAGTAGTTAATATATCCATTAGAGGGTGCCAATGCTCCATGTTGACAGCCACGACACTGATACAGCAGCAGCAGCAGCAGCAGCAGAAGCTGTCTGCATAGCCTCCTTTCCATAGGAGTGGACCACTTCAGTTCACTTAAGACTGTTTAATTTAGTGAGGGGCAGCCCCCGCAAGTTTGTGTTGCAAGTGCTTTTAAGGTAAAGGGTCTAGATTGTTATGGGAGTGGCCAAGGACATTATGCATGTGACAGGCAACAACCACAGCCTGATATCACTGTGCCTTATTCCTGCATTATAACACCTTTGTATATGCCAAATTTGGTCATTGAGTGGGGCAGAGCACTCATCTACAAAAAAGACATATGTAATTAGTCTATATGATGTCTTTTACATTTGTGAACAGGAATAGCAAAACAAATATGTGTAAAAGTTTTCCAAAATATTTAGCCTGCCTTTATTTGTTTCTTCCAAGCCTATTCCAGCACTGGTAAGTCTTTACTTTATTTATTTATTCGAGCAGTTTGGTTTTCAAACACCAGTTTAACAGATACCGTAATAGAGAAAAAAAACAAGAAAACACAAAATGCCCAAAAGGAGAAAGTGTATTAAGTATTATTTAATTGAATGTAATGTAGGGCATTTAGGCTATGTGTAGAGATGGCCAACATTGTGAATAGAAAGATAACTTTGAATATGCAAGGCAAATCTCAAATGCCTGACCAATCAGAGTGGTGACAAAACGATCCGGCCGGCAAACCGCTCCAGACTCCTGGGCTGAAGGGGTCCAGGGGTGGAGCTGCTTGGACCCCCTTTCGGGAGTAGAGCGGTTCACTTTTGGCTGTGGAAACATCCGCAAAACGCTCCGGGTCCGCTCCAGTCCGCTCCAATGGAAATGCCCCTTATAGTGCACTGCAGGGTCCGCAAGTTTACTTGGTCGAGGGCCGATTTTATTAATCGTCAAAAGACCAAGGGCCGGGCGCTCCAATTGTAGGCCGAACTAAAGCATCACCTTCTACAAATGCCAGTGTTGTAGGCTACATCACATGGTCTAAACTGGTGTTCTAACACATTTTAAAGGAATTAACAGTAGTTTTAACATTTCTAGAGTACTTTCACAGGCATTTGATCTCCTATTTGTGTAATCATATTTCTCATCTTGAGGGCCAGAGGTTCTAGGATGGAGGGCCTGACATTGCCTACCCCTGCTAGTGTAACCGGTGATCATACAAAACTTCAACCCTAAACTAAACCCCGTTTCAAAGCTATTTTGAGGCTATGGTGACACTGAAAACCATAATAGCACATTTCAATGAATTCATTTCTGCACTCATTGCGAATTAACCACCTTCCCTATTAAGCCAATATCCTAGGCCAGTGGTTCTCAAACTTTCACACCAAGTACCACCTCATAAAATGTTTTACCATCCAAGTACCAGCAGGGCAGGCATAGATCAAGATCAAATAAGGACTGAATTAGACCCAAACTGGACTGAATTTAGTTCTAAATTGGGGTTAAGCCATGACTAGACCAGAAAACACCCAACTCGAATGCATTATCAAAACACAAACGAGGTAATCTCTTATTAGAACAAGTAAGGTCTACAAATGATGAACTGAATGCTAAATGCTGCCCTCTTGTGTTGAGGTTCTTACCGTACACCCACCAGGCATTTTATTATCATTACATAATAGAGTATCATTGAGTCCGCATTGAAAAATACTAAAAGTACTGAAAAATGCAAGAATAAGGGATGTGCTGGTTCAAAGCAGCATTCAGTGTAAATATGGGTTGGTTGGTGAAGATAATTTGCAACAAAGAAACGGAAAATGATTGATTATTATTTTTACATTATTATTTACTGTCCTATTATTATTTAAGTATGCCTGAGAATATAAGATACAGTAACATATCAGTTCTCATAATAATGAAA
This sequence comes from Neogobius melanostomus, assembly GCA_007210695.1. NCBI lineage: Eukaryota > Metazoa > Chordata > Actinopteri > Gobiiformes > Gobiidae > Neogobius > Neogobius melanostomus. Next base: position 7,629,161 of record VHKM01000058.1, read on the forward strand.
TTCATAATTGCTAAGGTCCAAAGGTGGGCTATACAGTACATCCTACAAACTCAAACACTGGTCACATTTCTAATTGGCTACTAAATTACAATATAGTGTAAATGGACAATATTTGTAGTTGTAGTGCAACCCACATTTTTCTCACTCCATAAAAAAAGGCATTCAAAAAAGCATGGGACAGAAACACTGCGCTTCTTAATATCTGTATTTCACACTTTAGTTCTCCCTGTCCTTGGAGCAATCATGTTTCCCCCCCCAGTTTATGTAATTGCAAGTGCGTCAACATCAGCCACATACAAACACGCACACCCTCTATTCATGTTTTAATTCACCTGAATGTATTCACCGTGCCTCATGGGCTGACCATATGGGGTCATGACATTTGCATTTGACAGGAGCCATAGCACACAGGGGTTAATACTGAGGAAAAAAAGGGATTTAGAAAGAGCTGCATAAGTTCACCTCCCTCCACATCGGCTTCTCCTCCATCATTTTCCCCCTCGAATCCCATAACTGAGCTGCTTAAATTAAAAAGGAAGAAATGCAATTTAAAGACATGGGGTAAACAATCACAAAACACTTGTTCCTGAAGGAGACACAATTTCCTGGTGCCTTGTCCAATTTCTTATGGCCTGGAGGGCTGCCGCTTGCGTTTTAACACCTGGTTCTACAACGCTGATTAAAATTGTAATGCCGCTGTTGAATCAATCCATATGACATTTTGGAAATACACAAGCATAGAGACATTTCATATATACAACTTTTTATTGTTTTCATCTGGGAAAAGGAAAGGTGTTAGGCTGCGACTCGGTTTGTGCTATGCCTTCAAACTGTTTAAAGATACATTTTTATTATAGCTTTCTTTTACTGGGCTATTTATCATCCACAATAAGTGTTGTTGTGTCTAAAATATGAAGGAAAAACTGTTATTACATTTATTCATTTATTTTTGATCAGCTCTTTTAAGGGACTGCAGGATGACCAGAGATTATTCCAGCAACGCTTAAACATGTGACCGGCTAAAATACTTAAATCACTTATTAGATTTATTATCACATTATTTAAAAAAAAAGAAAAAGAAACTACATTATCAAGGTTACTAAGTTTTAGAGTTTGGTTGTTAATAGTCAGTTTACAGTTAAAAGATATACACACAAATTCCTAGTTTGTGAACCTGTTCCCAAACAATGGCAATAAAAGCTATTCTGATTCTGATTCAAAGTATAAATCTGTTCAAATTTAAGAATCATTTCTCCAATATCAATTTTGTTGGTATTGGATAAACACAACACATTACTGTTCAATAACATAAAATGTGTTATGTATATGTTCTGATAAAGATTTTATACCTGTAGTAGGTTACAAAGGATCGGGACAGGAGAGCAAATGTCCAGATTGGTGTTCACTATTACACCCGCCCTGAGGCCAAACATCTGAGGCTAGCTGACAGACGGACACCACACTAATGTTTTACCAGCCCCAGCGCCTATGTCAATCAATGGGCAGCATGTTCTCAAACATAATATCCAACACACCCACACTTATAGAACACTCCAGGAAACAATTTTGTTCAAAATCGCAGGATTTTCCTCATTCCGGCTCTTTTACTTTTTTACGTTGACTATAGCGTGTTTTATTGATGCGTTTGTCTTTGCATGTGAAGACATACATATCATTTCAGGAAAATGAACCTGAGCTAAACTGAGGGGTGGTCAACCAAAGGACATTAACAGAAGAGGCCTAACAGGGCTACCACAGGCCTTTAAGTCAGTGTGCAAGCCACAAATCCAGAACATTAAAGGGCTCGTACTGGTTCTGTTTTAAACAAACTTTAAATTACAAAGGGCACCTGTAAAAGCCTTGTTCTTGTAGCACAGTTTGAGAACCAGTTGTCAATGATGTCCTGTCAGCTTTGTGGACGGGATTTTTGTTCCAGTCTAAATCTGCACATTTCATGATATTGTGATGAGTGCAGGTTAGGAGGGTAGGCCTGGGAAGCTTGTCACACTGTCAGCATTTGAAAGCACAATTTTGACACAACAGTCGTTTGAAATCGGAGAGAGGAGCTGGCATCACATCTAAGCATCCTCCCTGTGTTCACTCCTCTCTCTTTCTCTCTCTTGTCCTTTCTTCTTGTCTGGCCTCTGCAGGTGCCGCGCTATCACACCGCTAACACAGGAATCCCTGATCCATGTACATCCACGGCCCTTTGAAAGAGGAAGCTGGAGTTGGAAAGCACCTCTCTCCATCCTCTGTGTTCTCCGGGCAGATGAAGAGAGCTCCTGCTGCACAAGCCGGGTATGAAACCAAAGCCACATGTTGGGCAGGACAGACAGTTGTAAGACAAGAAAGATCTTTGTGGGGACACAAGTGCTTGGCTGTTCGATTGCATGCCTGTCTGTTAGCACTGCTTTGCTGGACGGACACCTGTACAATTGTAATTTTACACAGGCAGAAACAACAGCAGGTGACTCAGAAAAGAAAGTACAATTGCTCCTCAGTGAATTAGATTATTGAGGGAAACTTGGTCTGTTTCAGCAGTTGAATCCAAGTATTGGCTTCATTTGTTAGTTGTTACAATACTTAATAATTAATTTTTTGTAAACTGCAGGTCACACAATCACAAACTAAAATTGAAATATGTTTGAAAAATAGCATCAAATAGCTGCATTTGTAAACTTTGAGGTTCAATGAAGACTCTAGCGGCACATGAATGCCATCTTTTACAAACCCAATAAATGAAGCAACAGTATTTTCTCCACCTTTGGTTATTTATAACTCATTTATAATGACAACAAATAGCTGCTTCGTTTGCAATAACACTTTTTAATATATGTCACCTTAAAAATAAACTCATCCTGAATAAATAGACACAATGGATACAACGTAAGACTAAAAAGACTAAATGTTACCGACAAACTATCGCGATTCTGCTTGTCACATGGTGTTTGGCCGAGACACAGACAGTGTGAAAGTGGATGAGGAGGTCATGGCGTTGGTATGTGACTGGATGATAGAGAGGCAGAGGAAGTAGATAGTCAAGCCCAGCGCCCAGGCACACAGCGGGAGATCCAGATACACGTCCCCTTTTGTGCTATCATCAAAGGTCGAGTGTTGGCTGACAGACACTACTGATCTGCCTCTGCGTTAAAACCTCGATAAGACACAAGGACAACTGTGGCCAGAGGCAGTGTATGTAAGTAGCCTATAATATGTATGAGGTCTATTGATGGCACGCTGTGTACTTATTATTAACGTTAAACCTTTATCATGCACAGATAGTACAGACACATGTAGTTGCAGTATAAACTTTCCAATTCAATTATAGGCAGTTTCACAATGGGTTGACAAAGACATAAACTGACTGACAGAACTATTTACCCTCGGTTATGTCCAGTTGGGACAATTGGGAGAGTTGAAACACCGATCCACCTGAACCATGCCGGTTGTTGGATGATGAGAGGATGAGAGACTCCAGTGACATGGATACCCATCATCTTCATCAAAGGTAGGACCGCTACAATACATGCTCTGACCCCCACGTTACAAATAATACTATTAGTAAATTGTAAATGTATTATTTGAATTAGAACCAGACGTGAAGTCACAATGGTAACTAATTTCCTAATGCCTATGCCATATTGTATGGACATTATTACCCTCATGGCTTTACACCTGTTAGTCACAAGCATGAAACAAACTCTTGGAGGACAGAGCAGTGATAAGTGATGACGACAAAATCAAAGCAGTATAATTAACCTCTTTATATTAATGTTTGAATCAAGATTCTAATAAATGCCAGAACATTCTATGAGGAAAACTTCTCAGTGTTCCCATTGTATCTGATAGCGCTCTGTGTTGTAATACTGTCTGTGAGCAAGTGGGGGAGCTCTAGTGTTGTTCTTTTGCAAGTGGACGGAGAGATCCCAGTGAACTATTATACCAACCATTATACACATGTTGTGGCCAGTATTAATATGTTCATGAGGACTGATATGCTTTTGTATTGACACCACAAAGTTGTTCACATGGCTTTTCGTATGCTCCTAATTACATATTGCACAGCCTTCTTGTATATTCATGTCTATGCAGCCATCTTATAGCTCATTTAAAGAAAAACACATATTCCAGTCTAGGTTGTTTAGTTCTCCAGCAAAAGTTAAAATGTTTAAAGTCAATGAATATACACCAATGTTGAAAAAAATGTATATATATATTATTTTTTACAACATACTGGTAACTTACTTAAAGTTCTTAATAACAGCGTTTTAAGATCAGCTTTAGAGTTTTATTACAAAAGTTTTCCATGGCTCTTTTATTTTTTCGTGGCTCTTTTATTTTGCCATTTGCAAAAGTACATTTCCAAAGCCAGGCCTCATGCGAAGAACAAGAAGCCCTTTAACATTAAAGCTGTGGCTGGTTATAATTAAGGTCAGTGACCGCTTGGCCCTATATACTGCGGTGACATGTTCAATAAACTGTAATTATGACCAAATTATTAGTGTCGCTTTGAAACTGTACACGATTGCCTTCCCTTGCACAAAATGACATTCAGCAGCAGGCAGATTATCAGACAGACTACTCTTTCTCTCCATTTCAAAGCCCGCTGTCCCACAGCCCTTACATGGTGTTAAAAGTGTCCGGGTACAATACTTGACATTGGTTTTGCAGCAAAGAAAACAATAGTCCTACATGCTCCTATCAAACTTGAGCTTAAATCCCCCCTTTTTACTCTTGCTTTCATTGCATGTCACTGGGCCTTGTATCTGGATCGGACTTACAAGTCTCTGGCTGTGACATAAGGGATTCTGCGTTGTCCAGTGCTTACAGATTAAACCAGGAACACAAGACAAAGGGGCAGGGAGACGGCCCGTGCATTTAGAGTTAGGGAAGGAGGCGAAATAAGGACCCGGGCAATGGATACTTGTGCATTCAAGAGCCAAGAGAGGGGGAAGAGAAAATGAAGAGGAAGGAAGAAAGGAAGCGTTTTATTTTAGTCGCGCTGGTTATCGCTAGACCAGGCGCTGCATCTTTATTCTACCAGGAGAAAATGCTAATCATCAATCTCGGGCTGCATGCTACGTCTCTGTTTAATAGCTGATAGGGGAGTCTCCACAGGCTGCTTTGCTTCTTTGTTTAAAATGACATATAATGGGACTAGGCCTTATCAGCGTCCCGGTGCATTCTCTCTCATTCTCTCCCCCTGGTCTCGCTCGTCCGCTTGCTCGCCGATTGTGGTCCAGTGTAAAGCAATAGGAAGCCAAGATTGATTTGGAGCCAGGGATAACTTAATCCATCAATTTAACATGAAATGAATATGCAAAAGTGGGGCTGCCTGGTGCTGTGGATGGAATAGAGTCTTTGCAGTGACAAAAGAGGAAGAAGGGGATAAATAAATGAGAGAAAGAAAGAAAAAAATGTGGTATAAAAGATGAAAAGAGCTTACTACCTTAAAAAAAGAGAGACAAAATCCATTACCAGATGTTTGTTTTCGACCATATTTCAGACTGACAAATGAGATGTGTCTGAGGCAGAATTACAATCGCGATTCATTGTAGCGGCCATAATGAAAATCCATCATAATTATAACAGGGAAATCATTGAAGACAAGTTATGGAATCAGCGGAGCAGCAAATCACAAGCGCGCCGTGCAGTACAGTACACCTGCTTTCTACTGTATACAGATGATGAATGGGGAGCTGCTGAAAGTACTTTGTGGTTAGATTAAGCAAAAATAAAACTCAAAGTTATGTCGGCCACCCAGCAAGTGGTAGGATCTTGCCACCTTAATCTTTCTGTTTATCTTTCTATTCCAAAAGACTGATTCATAAAACTTTTTTTTATTTTTTTTTATAATTCTTTGGCTATGTTGTGTTTATTCATCGTGGTGTGTAAGGGGTTTGTAAGTAAAGCCAACCTGTTTTCAACCGTGAAAGTCCTGCTGAGCATCAGAATCTTTTTCAGGGGCGCACTGACCCCAGAGATCATTCTTATGGAGCCGATGTGGGCAAATGTTTCAGTATATGAATGTCAGTGAAAACATTTCTATTATTCACCTTTTTTGGACAATGCATATCGGGCATGAGCATGTTTTGTGGGCTGGACTGAAGGGCTATGTGGGCTGTATTTGGCCCTGGGTTTCGGTTTGCCCACCTCTGATACTCCAGTGTGGCAACAGAAGCCAGACGAGTGTCATACTTGGGTTGTTATTATTTGACAATGAAAATAATCTGTGCATACCTTCTATATATATACTTGACTAAGACACAAACTATGCTCTACCCAAGATGCGTCGTTCTCCCAGTATCTTATCAAGTTTCCAATACTTTTTTTGAATCTCACACAAACTTCCCCACAGACAACGTTTAAAACCCACCTTACACGACGACTCCAAATCAGCACCACATAATCTCTCAAAATAATCTAATTCCCCCCCCCGTCATGCACTTTGGCTCGGGTCGCGACTGTTTGCGGTGGTTTCGGGTCAGCTGCTTGTCCGTCACATGATCAAGAGGGAAGAAAAAACATTAACATTGAACATGGGCAGGAGCAGATGAAAGCTCTGGGCCTCACTGTCAGTGCTGCGAGGTGATGAGAGATGGCATTACTTATTCATGAGGCCTAAATGCAGTGCAGAGGAGATGGGCATGGCTGACCCCACAACACTGGGGATAGGGAGAGGCAGTCCCTATGTGAGTGCGTCGTAAAAAGCAGTTGCATTATATCAAGCTTTATTTGCCGTCTGTGAAATCAACACTCTTAAAGCCACAACCTATAGCCAATGAGACTTATTTGAATAATGGTATTTATGATCTCTATATTCTTGTATCCTGTTTTCATGGGGAAAGAAGTAGGCATATCACTTACTTTTGCTGTTTGTGTGCTGCATGCCTTCAGCTTCAAGCTAATATTCCTTCTTCTATATTCCTTATGTACATGTCCAAGGGTTACTTTGTTTCATAGCATAGCGTAGTCCTTAGTCTGAATCAATGTTTCTCAAAAAGGTGGTGCTGGGTTACATAGCGTCCTCTGCACTTTATTCATACATTTTATTCACGTTTGTGTCTGTCTTTGCGTTAGCCTAAGGTTGGATCTTTAATCATGATTTAACTTGACTTGGTATCACTCTTAGAAAGACATAAGATAGGGCACTTTTGCCAAATATTTTCTCAAGTGGTAGTCAGTGTGAAAAGTTTTAGGACGACTGGTATAGTAAAGACTACATTTTATTTTTAATTTTTTAGGGTTTCAACTGGATGTAATACATGCTCTTTCCTACACGCAAAAATATAAATGTGATTCAGAAAACTACAGTTAGACAAGAAAAGGAATGTCGGTATCATGTACTTGCACTGGTTATAGTATGCAGCTGTGCTCTGATTTGCAAAGGAATTAGTAATGCATATAATGCCAATATCATTCACACTGAGCGAGAATAGTGTCCCAGTGATTTTCTTCCCCACTCCTTATCTACATGTGCAGATTGCCCTGATCCATCACTGTTTATGAAGCCAAGGCCAGTGTAATTCCAGCCAATTTATCTAACTGGAACATTCCACAGTTGTAGGCATATTCATGGAAACATACTGATACAAGTGCACACATTCCTCTATCCATTTCTCCTTTCTTAATATCCAGCCAAGACAAAATGATTTTTTTTTATAATCCCAAATATTTTATAGCATAGATAAGGGGAGGATATAGCTAACTTGGGCTTCTGGCTGGGCGTCACCAAAAGATAACTACGTTTTATTAATGACCTGACAGTACACCAGGCTTAAGTAATTAGACTTTTTCCCTCGCACCTCCTCATCTGCCCTCCTTCCTCTTACTACTGCAATAGATGGGTCCAGCAAATGTTGGTGATAGTTTGATAAGCATAAGGACACCGCTATAGTGCGGGGTAAAAAGAATAGAATGAATGAGTTGAGGAAAAAAAGAAGGATGCAGTTGATGTTATCGAAGCCTATTGGATTTAGTGCTCAGAACACAGTGGGCCTATCGCTTACACTCACCTGGGAATGGTTAATTGTCCATTGCATGCATACGAGCAAGTCATTAATAACATTTGACTAATGCATTAAGGCTTTACTCACTATCTTCCCTGTTTTATACTCACTTAGATAGATTTCTGTAGTGTTACATCGAACAGCTATATGATAAATAGTTGAATTTGAACAAAATAAAGCAAATAGAAATATGTATTGATAATATGTGTATTAACTTGCCTCGGATAAGATGATTGTGGATGGGCACTCTTGGCCTTGGGATGAATTTTAAAGTTATGAGACATAAAATCATCATCATATTGTAACATGAAGAGTAAAACAATGGTTAAACAGCTCCATCTCCCATCTCTCATCTACAGGGGGCAGCCAGTTATGACAAAGTTCCTACCTAAAGGGGGAAAAAAAACAAAAAAAACATTAAACATGCTGTACAAGGTGTGATACATTACTTTGGTGCTGTTGTGGAATACATTTTCAACTGAACTAATAAAAAGCTTATGATAAACATCTCCAGACCAGGAAATGCATCATATAATTATCTGCCTGGGACACGCGGTTGCTGTGGAGCACATATGGCTTATTCTTCTGATCCATTAGTCCAAACAGCTGCAGTATCCATCTCCCTCTCAGCGGCTGGAGACTGAGGAGGAGATTTAGACATAAGGCTCATAAGTGTTCAAATCGGATGCCACACACACACGCATCTACTATAACACATGCTATAACACTGTTGGCCTCATAGCTATAATTAAAGCAGCTGTAACATCAGGTCTTACAACAACTGCACTTGAAATTGTGTCTCTCCTGCTGTACTACCCAAACTTAGGTTGTACCCCAGCTGAGGCCCTACAGATGCTGGACGAGCTACATCTGATGTGAATAGATCATGAATCATTTGTGTTTGGTTATGCTTTACTTATTTGTTTTAAAACGTTATTCAAAACCCATTTTTCAAAATCACAATTCCACATTTGTGCTATTTTGTTTTCTCAGTGCAATAAATGATACCCTTCAGCTTTTTCCCCCCTTGTTGACACGAGCAAACTCCACAAAGCTCTATAATTGCCTCAATCTGCTGTCCTACTGTTGTAACAAGCCCTGACTAGATGTTCTTCACCCGGTACACTGATGGACCTGTGATTTCAGATGTACTACAGCAGTTAAAGTCGAGTGTGCGTTAGACAGACAAGATGTTGTACAGCCTCTTACAAGGACAGAGCTGCGGTTTGGAGCTGAGGAGGATGGATCAGGCCTGGGTTGACATCATGTCTAACACCAGTGTACTACAAGATGAGAGTATCCATGTTGCTTTTGGTCTACATGCACATTTGCTGCGCTAACTAGGTCTCCTCAAGCAAACTGCATTTTTCAACTCTCTTCCCCTTTTCACCTGTTTTTATCTGACCCACTTTTGTCCTAATTAATCAGGCTAGAAGAGTTGGTGGAAAGAAAAACAACATATTCTTATAGTGACTGGCTACATCTGCCTGTCATTGCAGCGGAAATCCCCAAAGGAAAGACTCAATCTAGCATGTTGTAAAGTCCCAACAGGCAGCACGACAATGGAACGCACACAAAGAGCCATTATAAAATACCATATTTATATTTTATACGCTCCTGTTTGAATCTGTTTGGACCGCAAAGTTACAAATGGAGGCGACGTGGTTAAAGTATTTATGCAATGCAACCCACCGCGCTATGTATTAGTAATACGGGCGAGTGAGGAGAAACATATTCTTTGTCTTATAGGCCATTTGTTGTCAAGATGCATCCACTCATTCAGAGGGATGCCATATGAGGATATACCCAGGGCATCTGCGGGGACAAGACGCTAAAATGGTTCCATTATTGTGGCAAGCCAAGTCCAAGGTGCTTTGTTTTTAGCTCATTTTTTGTGATGCAGTTTTCCTTGGTGCGTGCACACAGTTGATATGTGCATTGTTGTGAATAGATCTCTAGATTACACGTTAGTCAGACAAATACCTATTACTAAACAAATAAATACAAATACAGAGTTGCACAGTAAAGGGATATCTAGGGATAAAAAGCTGTGGATTGATTAGTGCATTTTTCCCCACATTCTTTAAAGTGGCATAATGTGAGTAGACTAGCTTGGTTGACTAAGGGAAAAAAACATGTTTATGAAGTAATGAAACACAATCAATAAAGTCAATCTAAGGCTAAGTCGAAAGTTTATTTTGCAGTTTTTGTGTTTTTGGTCTATGATCTTTGGATTGGCCTATTGCTATCATCGCATAAATAAATACTGTTGCGTTCCGGTTACAAAAGATCAATTTGTTTATTGCTTGAGGATACAGACAAACAAACCCAGCAGAGTGGGGAAAAGGCAGGGAAACACCATGTAAACAAGTGGAACTGGATGCTGCATTAGTCTAAATGACAGTTAAATGGGAGGCATGCGGTGCTGGTAGCGATTTGCCAAGTAGCAGACAGCTAAACAAAAGCGTAGATGTTTACAATACAGTGACAATAAGCCAAGTCAGAGAGATAGGTACAAATTAATAGTTACAAAGTGAAATCCTGCTCGGGATGCTTGTTTACCTCTGGTCAAATGCATATTAAATGATTGTGCGGGTGAAATAAAAAGCAAATCACACTTTCTGAGGACTGAGACGAGGGACACAGTGGCGCGTCTTAATCACAACATGCAGGAACATAAGTTAAGTCTTTCAGAATTCATAGTACACGGAAGCTACATTATTTTGCATGTAAGAGAAGGGGCAGGATTTGCATGACATATAAATAAGTGATATCTGCACAACAGAAGTTTTAGCGCAGCAGGCGCAATCAAAATTAATTATTTCTTTTGTTAATTTTTTATTGTCTGAGCACAAGTGAGAAAATGCACTTGGCATCCTGTGAATTTTCATTAAAACATCCCAAGACTGTGGGCAATAAAAGGTTGGGTCTTAAATGCACTGATATTTTGTGCGCTTAAGAACATATACTGACGTTTAAGTTTGAAAATAATATAATCTTAAATAATTACAATATCACATTGTATTTTATGAACTTTATGACACTCATAATTCATCTGATTCATCTTGAAGCAACATGAACATTTTGGAATACTACTGTCAGCATACATTTTAAAGCTTAATTAAGTTGTAAGCTATATGTTTTATATTAGGATTGTGTTATTCCACTTGAGTTACTGATAACTCCATTGCTTCTTTAGCGCATTGAATAACCACATTCTTTGTTGCTCCTGATTCAGTGTTGAGAACTGTGTGCTGTACACCAATAAGATATAGATAAGTATAGGAATATCTCTTATCGACAACCTGAACCCCGGCTTTTACTATGCGACACATCTTTCCTTCTCTAAATTACTGCTTAAAATAGCGCACAAAATAAAACGCTTGTCAACATGCTGATGGTCTGTCTGAAAATACACTCCATTAGCTGTTAATCAAGTGCCTCTCTGCAATTACAAGAGGGAAACGGGGAGTAACAGTTTGGCTCCATCGGTACAGAGGCTTTCAATCTGATCAATAATACAGGCACTAATGAGACATAACCTGCTCCCACTGTGAAGATTTCATCCAAAATTAATTATTTCCTGTTTTATTCATCTACAAGCACAAGCTGCGATGTTCAAAGCTACAGGAAGGCTTGGACCTGTGGTGAAATAAAAAGGGGCGCAGACAGAGGTGAGACACATAGGGATTCTGCATGGCTGACAGGCAGCACATAATCACTAATGAGGCTAAGATAAACTTGACTTTTAATTCAAGTTACAGCTTTCATAGACTTCATTGAGGATTTTCATATACTTTTGGTATAAACCACTGTTACCTTTTCAGTTGTCTTATCGAGAAAGGACAGATTAGTTACTTATTGTTGTGCACCAATTACCACTTGTCTAATATGTCTATGGTTTACATGAGCTAATGGAAATTCCAGTGTCCCACGTAGTCTGCTTTTAACAGGATTTCCAAAACCCATGTAAACCCAGGAACTTCAAATAGGGGCTGTTATCAAAATTTCCAAGAAAGTTCTGGATGCGGTCGATAGAGGAGCATGTGATTAGTGGAGCTCCACAAATCCACTGGAAATGACACCACCTCCACAGGACAGCGCTAGCTTAAACTAACCCAAACTAAGTTCAGCAAAGACGTCTTATTGAGATTCAGTTCAGTAAATGTCGTGGCGCCGCGGTTAGCGCTTATGCTTCACAGCTAGAAGGTCCTGGGTTCGATCCCCGTCCGGACGGATCCTTTCTGTGTGGAGTTTGCATGTTCTCCCTGTGTCTGTGTAGGTTTCTCCTACCACTAAAACATGTACAATAGCCAGGGTGAATGGGAGTGTGCTTGAGAGTGCGAGTGGGGGACAACAAATGGAAAAAATTAGCCAATGTCTACAATTCGGCAGGGCATGTTTACATGGATGAGTCTCATGTGTGTTCAAAAACATGCACTGTCCTGTCCCAAATAAACAAGTAAATAAAAAAGTGAAGGTGACGTGATTTCTTGTGGAGGTGTGAAGCTCCACTCCCCACGTGACTCCATCGGCTGCATTCAGACCATATTGAAATGTCCTACTTTGGACTGGCCAAACTGCCAGGGCTGCATGTATACAGCCTACTACGCTAGGATTTGGCTTTCAAATGCTCTCGTACAACAAGACCGTGTGCTCCTTCTGTTCTATATGCAGCTACGAAAGGAGTCAGTGGCCACCTGCATTCAGCTGTACAGGGCATTAAACAGCCAGGAAAGATTTAGCCAGGTGCTATAGAGGCGCATTTTACATCAGTGAAGACACAATTAGGTCCCTCTGCTGCTCACAAGCACATGTTTCATTGTTGTGATTCAAAAGTGAAAAGTGAAAGCAAAGACTGTGTAACTTGGAGGGGTTCAGTGGAGCAGTAGGAGGCAGCTAGCATGCATTGTACATTTCTTAACTGTTCAAAAATCTATTTATTGTGTCAATGGGGTTGTTACCTGTAGTATTAGCAAAACATTTCACTTTTTGTACGTCAGCACGTTTTTTTTTAGTAAGTAGAGCAAGTCGTTTTCGGCTCTGCCATGTATACCGAGACACGAGTGGTCTAACCAGTTCTCTGGAGAAATCAGGCCAGAATCAAATAAGGAGCATAGTCAGAGTAGACTGTATAAATGTGCTCATTTGTCATTGAGCCTGCTGTTATCCACTCAAATTGAATTCACAAAGACTGATTCAATTTGTGGCTTTTGAAATGAGAACTACAGTTTAAGACACCTAAAATGTTGAATCTGAGTTGAAGTTTTATGATTCTGTGTTGGTGTGACTAGAGAGTCGATCCTTAAGATTTAAGCATTTAAAGTTCTGAGCCTTGTCTGAGAAATCTTCCACCCCAAACACAAAATAATCAGTTAAACATTTGTGTTGTTGTTTCAAAGGGAAATGCTAATAAAAGTCACTCTTTCTATAAATAAACTCCTACTTAAATGTTATTCTCCCTGTATTGTAGCCCTTTCGAGAGTGCTTCCTCTGTGCTTTTGGATCTCCCGGTCTCCCCTATGCCTCCATTTGCATTTATTTTCATGATTGCGCCATGCCGGTCTCTCCTTCCACGCCTCGCCCTCCTATTACCTGCCTGTCCACACAGCTCTGCGTCAGTCCACAGACAGAACTCACCATCTTCGCCTCCTTTTCAAAAGCAGGCCATGCTTGAAGGGAGCTGTAGTTGAAACCGTTCAAGTGTTGCTCGTTCACTTTTTTGGGGCGCTTGTCATTTGCCCATTCTACCTTTGCCCGCGCTGCTGTCGAACGGACGGGGATTAATAGGCATCACCCCAGTGCTCTTTGGAAAGGCTTTTTCTCAGTCTTTGAAAATATTAATGTCAATTTGAAATACACTGAATTTATGTATGTTAAAAGGTTTGGCCTGTCTAAGAGCATAATGGTGTTCAACAATCAAACCAATGACATTTGTGGTCCATGATACATACGTACATCTAGTGGTGTTTTTCGGCTCACTTTGATTGCTACACTTTATTTCTAAATCTATATAATGCAGGCATTTCACAACATCAGCAATGTTTATGCCTATAGCCCTATTTTCAGGAAAATGTCCCATTCCCCCAAATTATTATTGCAAAACAACAAAACACATTTTAAATAACATTTCCTCTAAGAAGTTCACTGACAGTAACAGTCACTTAAATCCCCTCTCAAATTGTTGCCTTATGAATAAAGAGTAACCCTTCACTGAATCGTCAATACTTTTGCATACATATATCTCACACTTGACATGGCTCTGACAGCCTGGCCCTAATGTAAAGTACCTATGGTATATAAAACACTTCTATTATAATATTTATGAGCTTTAACCTCCTCCCCTCCTCCTCATTTCCTTCCCTTATTCACTTTCCTTCCCCTCTCATCTGAATGCCAGAGGTGACAGACTTTGCTTGTCTCTTCCGCACGGCTCTTAAATGTAGAAAAGGTTAATTTGCTTGATGTGTACAGACCTCATTTAAACCGCTGGGCTTGGATCCATGCACCATTTGTTTTTAATTTTTTAAAGCTTTGTGTCCTTCCCAATTTGACTCCAGCTGATCAGTCTACAAAAACTCATCAAATATGTATCGCAAGCTATCTTAGTTTTCAATGGCTAGAATGGTGCAGTAGAAATAAACCAAGTACCATTTTTGAGTATAATCATAAAGAAAAAAAATCGGTCACGCTGCAAACTAATCCGCATCGTAAGTTCCTGTTCATGCATCCTAAACAAACAAACACACAAATAATACTATACAATTGTGTATATCATTGTCTTTCTATTGTGGGACTGCCAATACCATTTTTCCCGATCCATTCCATCCCGACACCAGTTCCCAGTTCAGTACCACATGAACACAATGAAAACAATAAGGCCTGTCAACTGAGAGCAAGAGCACGGCTAACTATGCACGATAAATGAGTCACCTCTGCTCAATTCTGCCAAATTCTTCTTCCACTCTAAGAAATAAGCCAAGGGATCAAAGGGGTAACTTGATTCCTTTCTCTGTGATGATTTATTAGTTTATTAGTTTGTTTGTGTCTGCCGAGCCTCCACAGCCAAAATATGAAATTGAATGCCAGGGTGGAGATTTTAGTCAATGTGATACTTGCCACATAAATGAATATCAGCTCCAAGGACAAGAAAAGTGTTCACAACTGTTTTTTCTTTGTCCTTCGTGTCGCCTCGCAAACTTACAGCCGCATGTTTACCACAGACGCCCATAAGTACCTCTCTCTCTCTCTCTATCCCTCGCTGTGGATCTCCTTATCATGCTCTTTCCAACATGGAACAACAAGCCGAAAGCCGCCGGACATAGACAAACACATGCACTACACATGCACATGCCTTTGGTCCGCCGGCCTGTAGTAGCATCTCTGCACTGCAAACAATCGCTGGGGTTGTTATCGCTCGTCGCCATGCTCGCCGAGAGAAGTTTAAGCTGATCCAATGACAACCCAAACTGAGCCACCCCGGCATTTCCTTACAGCGCTATAATCTGTCAGACTGGGGAAGAGGCAGAGAGTTGTCCGCTAACAAATTCAGACAGTACAATTAAAAAGATACTGTTGTTTCTACACTCTGGCCTGTGTAACTACTGCATGGGAGACATAAACCGCTTAGCTCCAGCCAGTGTAAGTGGCCCGGATATCAGTAGGGCTCCTGTATTTTACCACAATGAATTTGACAGGAATTTATCCACAATAAAACCTTGCGTTGTTTGAAAAGCCGGCCTGAGACGCAGAATACTGGCATCGGCGGCAGGGAATATTTTGATCTTGTCTAATCTGGCTAAAGGGGAAATATTGTAATCCGCTCTATTCTCTGTGATCGCGTGCGCACGTGAATACAGTTGTGCGAGGGACAGTGCGGTTTTGTTTGAATCCAGCTTTGAGGCATAATTCTGCCATTGTGTAAAATTGTTTTGAATGTTTGTCCTTTTCATGCAAAGTTCCCATAGGTGGTTCACAAGCAGCTGATAGTAACAAGAGACGTAATTGGGGTCACAAATCCGCACATTGACAAACTATTGTAGCAGCCTTTGGTTTGATTAGCGCAGCAGATGTAAATCCTCCCGTCTCTCATAGATCTGCATGCTTTGTATTGTCTGTGTGTTTGATCGGCTATCTCACAGGAAGTGACGTGAGCCAAAAAAACTGGCACATTTTGTCTTTTGTATGCACAGCCAAACAATGGACCTATGCCGCGGTGACTGGTCTCCCCCCCAGTGACTCTCTGGACAGACTTTGTTAAAGGCGAAACAAACAAAACAAACTTTGTGTTACGTACAAGCTTGTTCCACTTTTTGTTCCGACTAAAGTGAGTGAAGTTTAGCTCACAGAAAACACTTGCCGATAATCAGACATGACTCTGTTGGGCTGATATGAATGAACACAGTCACACTGGGACAGATGACACAGCGACAATGTAGTTGCGTGGTGTGCGTATAAGAAGCTCATTATCTGCACATTGATAAAGCGTGTGGATAGTGAAGATAAAAGACTTATGTACAGCTGCTGTGGGCTTTGGTGCAGTGACTCATTGTTGTTCAGAAGAACGGATATCTGATTAGTTTCAGTATCTGTTTGCTGCTAATGGTCCGTTCCATGTGAGAATGTCTTGATCCATAGTTATTCTTTGACACACTAAATGAATGTTTGTGCTGTCTGGCAGTGGGTGTGTACCCTGCCTTAGGCATATAGTTGCTGGGAAAGACAGAATGTACAAGGCACACAATCCTGAGACAGCTGTTGGTGATGGCTGACAATGACAGTTTTAAAACAAAAAATTCACATACTATTTTTTAAAATGCCTTCTGTGATATCTCGATCTTGCTATACTACAATAGACTCTTTAGCGTGTATGTTTACAGTTTATTACAAAACCTCTTTCAAGTAGTGTAAATCCTCTACTATTCGCAATGTTAGCAGCAATTATAAATCCCATGCCATGAATATTTTACCAAGTTACCAAAGTGTAGTTACTTTAGACTTTGTTGGTGTTATCTGCTGCATATATTCCAGCAGGATGGCTGGAGCTCTGTGACTTATTTACCCACCCAGCCTGTGTGTGTATCTGGATGTCAACAAGATGTTAGCACTCAAAGGGGAAAATAACTGCAAATATAAACATGGTGAGCTACATCTTGGCCCGAAACCAACCTGCTTTTCTGACAGCTTGACAGTCACCTGAGGCTGAAACAGATTCCAAAATCACTGTCCAACTGGTCACATGTTGTCTTGCCTTGTCGGACTCTTGCACACCCACCCACCCTCGTACACACACACACAATACACAGAGCACCGGGTCCGTAGAGGGTCCAGGCAGGAACAGAGGTGGTCTATGGGTCGAGCAGCTGTACGGTCAAGCAGAAATATGTGGATGTTTCCCCTCCAGCAAACTGCTAGTACCACCAGTGACAGGCAGACAGACTGACAGACTTTCTCTCATAAAGACACATGGGATGATGGACAGATAGATGGACATTCTCTCGACTGATTGACAACGACACACATTGGTATGGCCTCAAGGCAACAAAGTACAAAATACACTCCAACTGATGAAGTTCAGCAAATTAATCAATTATTCAACTTTGAAATTTCATTTATAAAACAATATAAAGTAACAACATTAAATCAGTATTGGTGGGAATAGTCATTATTTTTGAACTTCATATAAACTCGCTAATCATACAAATGTTGTTTGTAATAGAAATTAATGATTTAACTTTTCTTACTTGTATATATTTTCCATGATTTTAACTAATTCCATGGTATATGCACTTCTCTTTAATGCCCATAGAGGTCACTGTTGCTTTACACTCTACTCTGGCAACACGTGTTCGTGCAAACCTCTCATTTTTGGGTATGTACGTGCAGGTACAAAAACTCCTCACACAGTCAGTGTATTTGCATTTTCAAAAGTAACTTTCGCACATAAAACAGCCATGCAGCTGTTAATGCATTCCTCATAAGGCGTGTTCTGTAAATGACAGTTGAAATATTATACAAGTGACAGGCAAAATTACAGTGACACGTTAAGAGTTGTTACCCCATGGTTTAAAAAGAAGCAAAAACAATTTGGCCTTTGGTGCCCCAAAGCTCTCAAAGTGGTCTAACCAGCTTCAGAGAGAGGAACATCCCTGGAGTTGCACCTGTTCTCACAGATAATCCTCCACATGTTCCTCTGATCTGTGAAACTGTAAATCTTTCTGAAGACAGTGTTGGAACACCCTTTGAACTGGTAACCTTTTAAACTGCATTTAAATGTATTGTCCTCGTTAGGAAATGTATTTCAGTGAGTCATAAACATACACAAAGCCAACATTCTCCACAACAAAGGCAACAGACCTGAGCACAAGCCTCATGTCAAGAGTTAAAATCGTTACATACCATAGGTGTAGCCCTCTCTGCTCAGACCAGCTGCACAGAGTCTAACATTTAAATACGTATTAGGGAAAACAAAACAAAAAAACATTGTATTTTGTTGAATTGTAGAATTACTGCCTGGTCCTGTTTTTAGTAAGGGCTGGGCACCTTTATCTCCGACCTGACTGCTAAATCAATTGTATAAAATCAAAAGGAAAAAAAGAGAAGAAAATTTGTACAAATTACAACCTCTTTTATTTTGGTTGGTCTTAAATCCTTTTCTTTTCCACTCTTTTTTATTACATTGATTCCAGTTGTCCGTGTTTTATCATCCTTTAAAAAAATATAGCGGTATATTAACAGATAATTAAAAGCAATTCTACAGACAACAACACAACCAAATTATACTTGTTTAAAGGAAATTAGATAACTTTCTAAAATTAAAATGTTCCTCATCAATGCTTCACATCCCAGTCATGAATCACAATGTTTCCTCTAAATGTGCTTAAATTGCTATATATATATATCACTGCTCTAAGCGTTTTCATTTTATTTAACCATAGCTTTATAAGATTGTTTTGCGTCATAAATGTATTAAATCTAGTATGTCGTGTTGATTATAAAAAAGACAAAAAGAAAAGAATACATTTGACAGCTGTGTGTGTATGCACTCTCTACAGACCCCTGCACATCTTTCATGTTCTGGCCCGGACATGCAGCGTAAAAGTATACAAAATGTGCAAGTGCTCATGAAACCAGCTAACCAAGCCCAACGCACCTTTGTACAGGCTGACAACCGTGCCCACGTTTAACACTTGAGCTGCCAGTGCCAACCCTTTAAGCTCGGCTACGTCTGTGGCTCATCAAAGAACTCACTGGAGACTTTTTGACTTGGCATTTGGCCCATCAACCTTCCCACTTCCTCTTGTAAAGTCTAATTTTCATTGCCTGACAAAACAGACCCAGGGACGGGTCTTGCCCTCTGGAACTGTTCAAATAAATAAATAAGTCTTCTCAGTGCGCTACATCAGTTAATTATCTGTTTGGGTGAGTGGCAGCCTGTCGGTAGCGCACTTGCACGCTGCACGGAGATAGAGTCAGGGAGAATGACAGAGATGGCACGCTGCCACAGTGGCTTTCACGGCGAACTTGTTTAGTGAAAATAATGAGAGTGAGGATTATGAGAGACTGTAATTAAGTGCCGCTGAATTAGAGGCTGAGCCAGTGTGGAAAGAGAGGCAGACTACCGACTTACCTTGTTAAAAAGTCTTTAAGGTGAGTTGGCATGTCATTCAAGATGTAATACCTCACACATGGGGGAGTTTTAAGTCATTCTGGCATGTAATTATCAAAGCGAGCTGTTGTGATAGATGGCAGATTTAAGCATGTAGCGATCAGCAGAGGAGAAAGTTAAAGGAACCTCCCCATAATTAGAGCAATTCTCTGACTTTGATCCAGCACTTGGGTTTTTAAACAGGAGCTTTGTGAAGTTTAGACATCACAGGTTCACTCTTGAAATACTGCCAGCCTAAACTTTAACGGCAATAATACCAAAGAGGGTTTTCTGAAACAATAATCGTATTCTATCTTGTTGTTATTATAGGCACATGTCAATACAATAATGACAGTAAGGTTTTCCAATGTGAATGTTCAAATAGATGTTGAATTCAAACAGAGGCACACACAATATTATAAAGTTTGAAGTCAGTGTTTGACCTGTTCACCAGTCACGTGGTCTTGTGCAGGCAAAGTGGGCATGGTGTATTGCTCAGTGGCACAATAACAGCTTGTTTTTAGTGAGATTTGAACTGGCTACTGTCCAGCTGTTCGGAAAACACATTCCACTGCACCACTGTAGACAATGAAAAGGCCAAGATACAGGCGCTCCTCCAGACTTACGTGTAACATTAACACTATTGTAAGCTGTCCTTAAGGGCTGTTTTTAACTGGTTTGTTTTTGATATTTTATATAATCCTTGTTCAAATTTTTGTTTAAATTAAATATATCTGTTTTTCCTGCCTATCTGTCTAAAATCAGGAGAAAAAAAGAAAACGCCAAGTGGCTTTTAAAATATGCCACATGACACACTTGGAGGACAATGGGCTGGGACAAACACTTGTTTTTTTTTTCTCCCCCTTTTTGCCAGTCATATTTATTTTATCACTTTGTTCTCCGTAGGCCTCATGGTGGCAGGGTATCTTTGCTCTCAGACACTCACACACGACCAGAGCCCACATGTCCACTGGTGCATGAAGAGAATCTATGTCTCTCCCCTTTTGAAACAGGGAGGATCCCAAACTGCATCGGCCGCACATAATTAGTATTGGAGGCACAAAGGATAGCCCCTAATTACTGCTAGCATCAATCTGGTCGACTTTTGTGTATGTAATTGAACGGCGGTACAAATCAATGGCGTTCAATAAAATATAATGGCGAGGGGTGCAAGTGCGAGGCTGTGAAGCGTCTATTAACACTCGACTCGACAACAAACCGCATTGGAGAATCTTCAGTCAGTTAGAAAAGCGCTCTGAGCGGAAATTTGTGTGAAACTGTGCGTGAAACATTGCTGAATAAAATACCCATCATTCTTCTATTATTTAGTAACTTTCAAAGCGGCGGAGAGACGGGAAGTACAGCCCAACATCCAGAGAAAATATGACAGAAAAGTGACTTTTTATATTTCATGCACTTGATAATAAGTACAAACCTATTACCTAACATTTGGAGCCTTTGTTCTTTTCAATTGCCTAAAATATTGATAGTAAAAATGCGCGCTTAGGGTAGTTCGCATGATGATGGTCAGACCCAACAAATCTCCTTATGTCTTGTTTCTAAAGCCTGATTGGTGCTGCTAAGTTTTATTTTCTAATATAAACCGACAACCGATAAAGACTGACAGAGGCGAGAGTCTGTGCCATTCCCAACCATGACCAACTCAACCACTATAGTTACACATGCAAAGCTGGGTGAGGTGTCTTGCCCAAGGACACGACTGCGCTACTCGAAGCAGGGAATCAAACCACTGACCCCTGGATCTGTGGAAATGCTCTAATCACTGAGCCACTTTGACCTGACTTTACAATGTGAGGAGATTAACGGCATCATCTATGGGCAGGGTTGGCGGTCTAGTTCCTATCACTATATAGTGTTTCTCCCCTTTCTCACCCTTTGTGGAAGAGCATCCAGAACTTAAGTGCTGGCGTTTCCCTCTTTGTTGCAATTTCAGTGGAAACATGATATCAAAGTGACCTACAAACCTATAATCCACACATTGACTTAAGTGATTATTCCTATGCAGACTGAATAAACAGGATATCCATGGAGGCGAAGTCAAACAGTCCAGGCCACAGCACAATAGATATTGGCAGGAGGATCTGCCAAGTTCACTAAGGTGCGTGTTTACACTGTGGAAGTTCAAGTACTAACTTGCAACTCATTTCTAACAATAGTCTAAATATCCATACTGCCAAATTGCTCTTTTACTGATGAAAACGATTGTGTCCAAATTGTATATTGGGGATAGGTTTATAAAAATGTCTGTTTTCCTGGCAATGCAACACAATAAACATAAGGTTTTGCACATATTCACAGCATTATCCACAGATTATGGAAGCCAGAGTCACACACAGATGTCAGCTGGCTGTGGCCGCTGGCAGTGGTCATGTTATAATCTCTCTCTAATTATAGACACAGCCAGGCTTTACTGTTTCACCAGCGAGACCTGAGAAAATACACCCCGCTAATCTTATTTGCGCACAATGGCAGAGGAGAGGATGTTAAACACTATGGCCTATTAGGTCTTACTATTGGCTACAATATGAAATATTAATGTTTTTTTTATCATCTTATATCCAGGTAAATTGATTTCCATATATAATTAATTGTATCTTTTATTTGTGTAAAGTCTTAGGATAAATGTACGTTGTATGTTTTTATTTTTTTTTTTTATGATCTCATGTAACAAATGAGTTTAGTTAAAGACTGGCAACATTTTTGGTGAGTGTTGGAAATTATAGGTGACATCGAAGCAGTACTGTCTTTTGCTTTTTTGCTTGGCTGAAGACACGCTGAGTTAGGTCATTTACGGGGCATTTCCATTTAAGAGCCGGATAAAATATTGGCTGTTCTTTGTTCCAACAATACAGGGATGCAGACACACACATCGAGCTCTGCACATCCAGGCTGTAAATAATACATGTGTCTTAAAGGGCTTCTTCCCACCACAGCTGGCCCACTTCAATTAGCACACTTTGAACACAGCACACTTGTTTTCCCATTCTTTACTCACACTGTATTAAGGCTCATACAGAACACACAAAATATATCACTAAATTAACAAACACTAACATTTGAACTAAATCTCATAATCCTAATGTTGATTGATAAAAAAAATAAAAAAAATAACAGAGGGGGCAAAGAAAATGGGATCCAAGCTCCTGATGAAAGTGTGGTCCTTTGTGCTTAAAGGTAGATGCAGCCATGCAATACTCTTATGAGCACTTTATGTTAACCAAATGTTATATTCAACAAGTTTTGTAAGCCGATTACATTTGCATGATATTTTACAGAACTAATAACACATATTTGACACAATCACTGAAAGCCGGGGTGCCGCAGAGGTGCATCATTTTAGCCTTTGCAGGTTAAAAATACTGCAAACCTTTGGAATTGGTCTCAGCCATAAGCACGCACCATTCAGTCTTCCTATAAGAGTCACAGTGACTTGCACCTGTCCTTGTGACTATTGAGCTGACGATGGCTTAGTGGTTTGCCTGGTGGTTTTGTGCTCTGGCAAGTGCATACATGTCTTGCCCAAAGTTGTGTCCTATAACTCTCCCACACTGTATGATTTTATGTACTTAGGAAGAGAACGCATGAGCAGAAAGAGAGATCGAAATTGGCCAATGTCGTCTCATGTAAATTCATGTCCCAATTAATGAAAAACTATTGTTATTAACCACGGGTCCATGTGTGCCTGCCGATGGCTCATAAACATATTGAGTTGACCTGAGAATCAAACCCCTAACCTTTCTACTTAGAGGCTGCTAACCGCTCCGCTACTGTGCACCTCTTCCTGAAATTACTCCGTCTTTGATCTCAGAAATACCACTGGGGCCTGACTTGACCCTTTCACCGCAGCACTACACTGCTCCCCTCTTCTGTCCTCGTCATGAGCACTCTCCAAAAGTGAAGGCACTTTTGACTCGGTCTATTCTCCCCTAAACACATCTAATTATCCTGATGCCAAGCTTTTCCCATCCATCATATTATCTTTGTGAGGAGAGGTATTAGTGCTTCCTGTCCCGCCGGCCAATTACCTTGTGCCTGCTCCCTGCTCGGAGTCACCTGCATTGCAAATGTGACCTTTAGTTAGAGGACTGATTGCATGTTTCTGAGAGAGTGTGAGAGATGGGCTGTGTGTTAAGAAAATGAAAAGTGAATATATAGAGTGTGTTGTTGGTGTGTGTGCTGGTGTGTGTTCACATGTGTTGCTTCACGCGTTGCATTCTGTTTCTCTGTCAAACCGAGAGTAATGTATGTAAGGAATGCACATGTACAACTGAGTTTGATGTGTGCAGTTTATGTGTGCATATGGGCTGGGTCTGTGGGCAAACCCTCCCAGACCCCCCCCCCCCCACCCGACCCGCACCCCCTTCTCTGTGATGGGCTGTCGAGAATGTTAATGTTCTGTGATGGCTGTGCAGCAAATAAGTGTTTCTGACACAGTACAGACTCCTATTACAGGAGCAGGCCAGTGGGCTCGCCATAGCGCCTTAATGAGCTGGCAGGTCAGTCAGCCACAGCACTGCACACGCCCATGCTGCTTATGCAGGTACCCACCTCCAAATCAGGGTCCCGCATGAGGAGGAAGAGGCCCAGAGGTCTGTAATGTGAGTCTAATTTTCATTCAAGTAAATATAAGTTTTATTAAAGTTATCACATTTTAGGTTCCATCCACTATACTATAGAAAAACGGTATTTTCCAAACTCTTCATCATCAAGTTTACCGCAAGGTTAGGTAAACAAAATAAGAAAAAAAAACAGAAATGTCAAAGTACGAGTACAGCTCTTCTGAAGGTGGAGGCGGAGCTGAGGTTTAGCTTTACATGTGTTTGATCCAAGCAGCGACATGACTTTCAACACCACTAACAAAGCAAGCAGCCATGGTAACATCGAGAACAAATAGGGACGGGCAAAGCACTCAATTACAAAAAGCTGACTGTGGTGACTATCATGCTGTAGTGAAAATGTAACCAGTAAAGAAGCATTTCTTTATTTCTATTTCTTATGTAACTGGGAGTGGCTGATGAAAAGTTAAAGAGGTTACAAAGAGAATCCTAAAGTGCAGTGTTTCTCAAACATTTTCCACCAATTACCACCTCATAAAATGTTAGCTTCCAAGTGCCACAAGGCCTAGATCAAGAGCAAATCGGGACTAGGTCTAAAATGGGTTTAAATTGGACTAAATCATGTCTATACTGGGTGTAAACCAAACACACCTAACTTGAAGCCCAAGCGCCTTCAGTGATACACATTTATGTTTATTTTAAATTAGAAAGTAAGCAACATGACTTTTGCCTGGACAGCATTTTGAGGTCTTTTGACCATTAAAACATATAGAACCGGAACAATTTAAATGGTTTATTGCTAGGGCATTGATCCTAATTTTATATCTCTTGAAATCCATTTACACCTGCCAAACACTCCGCAGACTTGTACAGGGAAAGCCAAACCCATGGTCTTGTCCACGGTAAAGTCAGTTAGCCTGACAGCCTGTGGACACAGTAAACTCCGTCACCAGCGCACTGTGCAGTTACAATTCTGGGAACAAAGGGCCTGTCTTTTCTTCTCTCTCCGGATTGTCAGGAGAAGGTACAGCTTGTACACTGAGTTAAACCGTTATTTCGAGGAAGAAAGGGTGAAAAGCACATCGCTTGGCTGACTCATCACAATTTGGAGCAAAATGAATCCCCCTTTCCCACCTGAGGATGGGTCAGATCAGATGCAGAGAGGGGAAGGAGGGGAGAGGAGAGGGGAAAGAGCAGGTGAAGAGCAGCCGCCTGGACATTACAGCTGATTGAGACACGTGGCGGACGGGAAATCAGCCAAAGCGGTGGAGCACATCCACACAGTTGGCCAGGTTGTCTCTCAAAACTCTCCTAAAGTCTAAAGTGGACCTGTTGGAGTTACTGAGTCGTCACACTACATGGTGTAACCCAGAGGCAGTGGGCCCTCATAGGTGTCTCTGCCCCCATCTCTGCGGGACTTGTTAGAGATGCTATTCTGGACCCTCTTTGCCTTCATTCGTACTGCTGCAGAACACCTGGAAATGAAGTACATGCCTTTCACTTGCAGGCCAAAAAGTACCACTTTCACTTAATTCAACAGTGACCGTATATATAAACCGGTCAAGCTGTAGTTAGTGAAAGAAATCCAAATAAAATCACTTCCAACTAAAATATGTTTTATAGTTATATCGTTTCTTTCTTTTCTTTTCTTTTCTTTCTTTCTTTCTTTCTTTCTTTCTTTCTTTCTTTCTTTCTTTCTTTCTTTCTTCTTTTTTCTTTTTGCTATAAAAACCCGGGAGCCTCATTTGTATGTTTGGTGGACCCTCCCAAACATAACAGAAAATGGAAGCAAAGGTCAGTGTTAAGTCTCAGCTGGCTTTTGTTCTTTAAAAGTACAATATTGTATCGATTTGTCCAGAATGATAAACACAAATGTGTTGGTAAAACACCATCTCTTTTGACCTTTAGCAATTACTTCTACATGACTTTAACAGTTCATGTGGCCACAACAAGAAGTCACACTTGACTTTGGGCTTCTGTCTTGAAACACAAGTGCAAATGATTTGACTTGTGACTTTAACATAAAAGTAAAGTAGTGATAGTCTTATTTTTATTTCACAGCGATGTGTCTGAGGTTAACATACAGTATATAATTGGAAAAAGTTGTTTAAAAAAAGGACAATTGAGCAGTGAAAGTCTGTTGTGGAAGCAGACTTGTGTCAGACTGAACTTAGTCTAAGAGGCCAGACCGAGCTGAAGTGTGATGTGATGACCCACGATGGATCCCACTTGACCTTAAGTCAAACAGAAAAGTGTGTGAGATAAAACTATTGACGCAATACAGGTTTTTCCATTTGCATTGACCTAATGCTTTAAATCACAGATCCAAAACGGGAATTCACATTTTGAATAGATTACTTTATGCTTTCTATAGTTGATCTTGTTGAACCTGTTTGAGTTCGGTGAAGCGATAGCCCTCTCAAGCCTCTTGACCTGCTGAACAAGTGCAGGACTGCAGAGAGCTAATACGTGCAGGCACATCCTGGAACTTCAGGGAAAGCCACAAATACTCAAGAGTCCTCAGAACTAATCCCGCCACTAATGTTGCCTGTGTGTTATTTTGCATTATATCAATACGTTCATTTCTTTGGTGGCAAATGTTCAAATCAAGTGACATTTAAATGTAATCAAAATATGTTTCTCAGAGGATATTAGTACATACCTGGAGGCTGTTTTGTTGTAGTTCTCATAATGTGTCACATTACAATTTGAATAAAAGGTTATTTCATCGATTCTTGGAACAGAATGCCTCTGAGTTTTTAATGCGTGACATTGCGTGATCACCTAAACACTGTTCTCACTATATTAATATTTGTCAATGAATGGATGATATGTTCCATTAGGATAGCGCTGGGCCTCTGTGTTTCTGTATGTCTTCCATGTGTGTGTTTGGGTGCATGGCTGTGTGTAATGATGTGTAAATATATTTATGGCTCAGGGCCACAGTGGTATTAACCTGACCCAGACTCTCTCTCTCTGGGGAGGCCGCGCTCTGCTGATCGTTCTGTTTTGGTCAGGTTTTTGCGAGGGCTTCGTATAGCAGTATAAACAATGCTTATGTGTTTGATAGGAGTTTAGGCAAGGGCCAGACACGGCGCAGTCTCAGAGCATTATACCGCACCTGGGATATCTCTGAGTAGGCACGCTAGTGAGTTAAACGTCCCATCCGTCAGCCGAATGCCACCGGCCTACATCTTATTCAACTTTTAAACCTCTAATTGGTAACGTTTAAAAGGCGTTTAAGAGTGCCCTTTCTTCTCCCTTTTCTCATTTCCCATTTAATGTGTTGTGTCAAAGTCTATTACCTCAGTTGGACGTTTGTGTCCCTTAAGTTGAAAAAAAAAAAGAAGGCAAAGAGGGGTGAGAGAGAGAGTAAGAGAAGGGGAGAGAGGTGAAAAGAGAGAAGCCATCAGCCGAGGTTTGCCAGGTCGATAAAGCTTTTAGATTTGGAGATGTTTTCAGGGGAGCCCATTTCCTGCGGCTAAGAGTTGTTAATGGAGCTTAAGGAATTATCTTATGACTCTCGGCTTGAGGAGCAGTTTATTTCAACCCGCGGACACCCCCTTTTTTACCCGCGCGCTTTCCCTTTCCTCTGCCACTTTCCGCACATGAGGGTGGATCAGGCCCTGAATATGCTGCTGTCAAAGCTGCTTAATGAAAAGTAACGCGTGGCTGATTACAGTTTTATTTGGTCTCTATGTAAAAAGCTCCTGTTAATTTAACATCGCGCTCCCAGTGTGTGTTCGTATTTGTCATGGCTGAATGATTTAGTTATAGCCGGCCTCCTCTGCCCCCCCTTCCCCTCCGACTGCTACGTGTCCTTTTCTTCTCCCCCTCTGTCGCACTTGCACGTCTCTCTCGCCTCAAATAAAAATCGACTTTGATCCGGGCTCTAATACAATATGTCTTCATGGTAAATTAATTAAATGGAGAGGTTATATTCTGTTATCATCAGGGACTTAAATCCTGTCCTAATTTTCTATCAGCGTCTATGAAAAATTAAATAGCTCACTTTGCCATGAGGCTATTAAAGAGTTAGCAGGGGGGTGACAAAACTTCCACCACTTTTTCTTTCCCCCACCTTTATGCTTCATATTGTATTCTAAAGCATCAAATAAAAAAAACATGTATTTTATCTATGTTGTATCAAATCCCAAAGTCCACCATTTTCCAGGGGGAAAGATCTCAATCGTCTGCGCGTTTCCCATTAAAATTCATCACGGGCCCCCTCCTCCTCTCATAGGACAGACCGAGTCCCCGAGAGCTCCACTTTCGCCATTACTGTCAAGTACCCTTGACTTCTTTTCTTTTTGCCCTTTTATCTACAACAACTAATTCGAGTTCTCTTGCCCTTTCACTTTTCCACCACATCAGGGCCTCTCTCTAGTCAAAGAGGAAGGAAAAAAACACACCTTTGTCTTGATGTGTGTGTGTGTGGGTTAATGTCAAAGTTCCAATGATTTTGCATCAGGTCTCGGTTTTGAAGCCATTAATAGGCAGCGAATAACTTACCGCTCTGACAGCCGCATCATGGCAGTGTTGAAACGTTTCGATAAAATTATCAGAGAGCGCAGAGGGGAAATCAATAGACTGACATGAAATATGACTGTGAACAGCCCAATTACAGCCTGTTTAGAGGGAATTAATGAGGCAGATCTTAGATACTGATATTGTTCTGTCTCCAGGCTGGACCCGCCTCATTCCCGGGCCGTCACTGAATCAAAATGACTGCTTTCTGCTTGAGAAGAAGCGGATGGGTTCAATAGACTGAGAGTTGAGTGTAATTAAACAATGAGAATAATATTGTCATTTGTTTTGACCAGAAATGTACATTAGAACAGTATGTGTGCATCAAGTGAGTTGGATGGACCAATAGTTCTCAAATGATGGTAGGGGTGGGGATATAAACTGGCTTCTTCTTCTTTGGTTCTTGGGAAAACATAATATTATTTTTGAAATGCTTTTATTCTTTGCATGATCAATTTTGTGTGTGGTTAAAGAATCCTTTTAGCAACATCTATAACATGCATTAATCCTAACTGAGACTTTATTTAGGCCTGGTTTAACACAGCCCTTAGTTCTTATCTGTATATATTCATATGTCAGAGGTAATCCTATGCTAGGCTAATTTTCTCGGGCAGCCAATATTTCCCTTCTTCACAAACTTTGAGAATGATTGGAAATGGTTTCAGCACCATGGTCAGCAACATCAAGACCATATTACACAAAGTTAATAGAAAGAGAACAGGTTTATTTTCAGTGAACAAAGATGGACTGCTCTCATTTCAGTTCATCAAGAGCTGTGCATTTGTGAAAAGTTTGTCCTCCTTTTTATAGTGACTTTTCGGCAGTTGAGACCTAAATAATATAAATGTGCATGCTCAGAGTAAAAAGAACAAACGTAGGGCTTTTTTCCCCCCCTTAGTGTGTAAAATTCCATTATACATTTTGATAAGTTTGTGCGTGCCTTAAAGCTGAAAAAATCCAGATGTCAGTTTTGGAGATTTTGCTGCTTCAAAATGAGTATGATGCAGGAACAACTGTTTGGATGTCCAGAGTCTTCAAAGTCTTTCGCTTTATGTTAGGAGCAGAAGAGCTTATTGATGTTTTTGGGGAACGGGTTCATGGCACTGTCTTTAGTGGAGTCCTGGTGCTGTAAGCTCAGTGCATTTCTGTCCGTCTCCAGCAGGGCGGCGCCTTTGTTGCTGTTGCTCCAGGACACGGTGGTGTGGGTCAGCGCCTGGCTCAAAGTGCTGTGCCTGAAGAGCGGGTCGTGGAACACCCCGTCCACCCAGTTCCTCAGGGTGGTCACCGGGGAGTCCTGTCGGGTGTCGAGGCCGGAGGAGGGGAGGTAGCGGTTGGCGAGGGGCTTATGGACGACGAGGGCGGCGGCGGCTGGCATCGCAGCATACAGGAAGGGAACTCAGTCTGATTGAGAGATGTGGCGGTTTGAGCCAGGGACCAAATCCGCGGCTTTCCGTCGAGTATCTGCTGCTGCTGCTGCTGCTGCTGCTGCTGCTGCTGGGAGTAACAGGTTTGCTCTGTTGCCGGGCATCTCCCTGAAAGTCCTCCACCTTGGTTTTGAGGCAACTTTTACTCAAATCCTGCTCGAGCTGTCCCGGGATGGGCAGCTTGAGCGGGGCTTCTTTGAGGAGGTGGTCAGCGGGCAGGTCGGTGGTGGTCATGTGGGTGTTGAGGTGGTAGCGGTGTTTGAGCTCACACTCGGAGCTCTCAGACTCCAGGGCGTCGAAGTCGTCCAGGTCGCTGAGCTGGAGGTCCTTATCGTGACGACTCCTGGTCTCTGTGAGGAAAACATGTACACTTTATAGCAGAGGGACCGATTCCATTTGGCTGTACAGTCTTCACTTTGACAGACCATGTGACAAGAATCTCTAAAGACTGAAGCACTTTTGTGGCCTACAACTGCAATGTTGACAATATTGTGAATTTCACTACATATTACTGAAAAATCTGATGGGTCAGAACAGACAATATCAGCAAATAATCTGGGTGTGTATTATTGTTATAATATTTTTATTTATTTTTTACAAAAGGATAAGTTAATATTTAGTCTCACAATGGAGAAATTCACACGTTACAGCGATATTAGTTACTTGATTGGATAAATTAGGGATAGTAACTTTAAGAAGGAAGCAAATACATTACAACTGCAATTATTTTAGTTTATTAGGTTATTTTTCTTTCCTTTTTTATAACTAATAATTATAATAATATATTGTTCCAGATATGTTATGCAAAAAAAAAAGTAAATATACCCTAAATGTGTGACCGTATACATTATGTTTGCACTTTATTTATTTATTTTCAATTGCATACAGCAATATATAAATGAAAAAATGAGCACTGACCATCCTCATTGGTTTCACTCTTGATGTGCTCCTCCTGCGAGCCCTCCTCATCGTCGTCATATCTCTTCTCGTCTGAGCCTTTGTTCCTGGGGGGCCATGTCATCTTGTTCTCCTTCTTGAGTCTCCTCCTGGCGTTGGCGAACCAAGTGGACACCTGGGTCAGGGTCATTTTGGTGATGATGGCCAGCATGATCTTCTCTCCTTTGGTGGGATAGGGGTTCTTCCTGTGCTCCTGCAGCCAGGCTTTTAGGGTGCTGGTTGTCTCGCGAGTGGCGTTCTTCCTTCTGGTTCCGCCATCCATGGACCCATATCTGTACATGCAGCACAATGTAATAAACCTATTGCATTCGAGCAAAAAAAAAAAAAAAGAAATCCTACAATTTCCCTTACAAATGTAATTAATTATGCAATGTAGATGTTCAGTTAAGTGCAAAATTACACATAAATTGTTCTTTTCAAAAATAAAAATGTGTTCTTAAATTGTTATTTCTTCCTTAAGTTAAGGTGCCGCTAAAAGGATCAAAAGGCTTCCCGATAACCCTGGCCCTCTCCTAACTCTGCACTGTTGCCCTGGCAGATAAAACAGTGTGTAAGATTGCTTTATTGAGTGTAATGATGAGCCCGCAGGTAAAAGGCAGGCTCCGACACAAAGGTGCTGCTGTAGGCCTGAGTGCACATCGACACTCTACAGTGCAATGCTTTGTCTTCTTCACACTAAGGCCTGTATTAGCAATGGAGTGGTCGTTATGAGTTCTGTTGGCTCTACGCAATTAATGATTGAAGACTGTTAAGGGTTTCGAAGGTGTGTATAATCATCAATAATACTTTGTAGATCAGTTAGCAGGTTTCATGTGAACTCTATTTTTCATTAAATTATGATCTACGTGTAAAAATATATTAGCTTCAATTATTTGATTATTTATTTAACCTGAGCATAGGCCTCAGACCACTGGCCTCATATACATGATACGGATAACAGAAAAAAAGAAAGAAAAAAACTCTTGACATTATCTAATAAAATGTATATGATTCACAGTTCAGAAACATAATAAAACCTCAGAGCAAATTCTAATTAAATAATAAAGGATAGATAAAAATAATACATGGATAAATTCCAAGTGGTTCCATGTGAAGTGATAATATGAATGTAGAGCTTACCTGTCGTACTGATACTGTCCCAGGGTTGGGTCGTAAGGGTAATAAGCTGTAGCCTGGGTTATTCCCGCATGTGCAGACGCAGTGGTATCTTTTGTGTCAAATGTACCCTATAAATACAAAATAGAAACATATTTGTTAAACATTTAAACTGTGAAAGTGCATGTTTAGTGCATTAAGACAGTTGGAACAAAAACACATTCTTAATGAAACAATATTTTTTTGTAATGCAATGTCTACAATAATCCACTATAGCTGCAAATGTAAACATGACTGTCAGTAAAGGTTGATCACTGTGGAGACCTGTGCACTTTCATGTGTCATATAATGCACATGAAAACTGGCACTAAAGACATTTTAAATGGCAAGGCTAATGCAAATATATTATTTGCATTGTTTTAAACTTAAAAAATACAACTTTTTAAGCCTCTTTTAAATATTTCCAAGTCTGAGAAATTTGACTTTTTTTAATAACAGACATAGGCCTATTAAAATAATAATCATTAACAATTAATTTAAAATAAAAACAGTGAAAAGGTGATGAGCCGAAAGGTTCCATTGCTCCATGAATCACTGACAGCTGCTGATCGACTCTTACCAGAGAGTAAAAAGCCGATGTGTCCGTGCCGTAGGTAACATAGTTCCCATAGCCCTGTCCCGTAGCCGTGTACGGGCTACCGTACACCCCCAGCGCGGCTGCGGAGCTCAGCTCGTGTCTCGCCGTGGCCAGCAGTCGGCTTTCGTACACCGGACAGTACACCGGCGTCTGTCCGGAGGCAGCGACTCCTGAGTCCGCTATGGACCGGCCAGTGGACTCGCAGCAAGTGGTTAGAGAGTTGGTGGTCATCAGGAACTAGAATCAGATTTAAAACCACAGTTATCCTTTGGTAAACCAAACTTTAACAAATGACATCCTACATCGAAGCGTGTTCTTGATTTTGTCCATTCTCACAATTGTGTATTCATTTTGTATTGATAATACCAAACAGGCTAGTAACAAGTGAATTACACACAAACACTATCGTGGATGAAGCGCAGAATAATGATGACTACGACAATGATATAAAGATCATAAACATACAAATCATGTTTACAACCCCTGTATAGGCTACTTCAAACATGCCCACATGGTTTTATGGCACCATGCCAGAATAAAACAACAGCTGTGCCATGTATCACATGCAGCACGCGGTACAAGTTGGCATATGCGTAAGAGCGCAGATAAACACATGGTTGACATTACGGGGCGCGATTATCTCTCAGAAATCAGTAACAGCGGCTCAGGGTCCCGGTGGTCTCTTTGGGTAGAGCTCTAAATGTCCTCAGGTATCACTGTTTGTAACAATACACCGACGGATAAAGCGCACTTAAAGCGGAATTTGTGTCTGTGCCAAATGCGTAAAAATGACAGGTCGAAGATATAATCAATGGTTAAAAGGAACATAAAAAAACACTTACTTGTGGAGCAGACGAGTAAGGATATCCAAATTGTGGATATGACATGGTAGAGAGGTCCCCCAATTTCCAGAAATAAAGCGAGACTGAAGGTCTCCAGTGCGCGCGGGCTGCGCTGCAGTTTGACTGGACCAATTGATTGGTAAGCACAGTCTCCTGGATGCTTATAGGGCGAAGCAGAGTAGCATGTTTAATTTGTGTAAAATGCCCCCCACTCTTACGCCTCACAAGTGGGAAGTTAAAATAAAGAAGAACCTCCGCCTTTCTTTTCTTTTTGAAACGACACAAGGAAATAAATACATAGACTCGCACGGTTATGTACAATAATGACTTTGTGTCGGACACATATTTTGCCTTATAAAAAAGTGGTATAAAAGACGTCAGCAGCCGAGGCAGGTAGTTTTAAACGGCAGCCACTCTGACGTCAGAAGTTTCCTGCTCGAAATGAGCAGACTGTAACTTTATTATTACGCACTGTCTCCGGACATTATTATGGCAAGTAGATAAAGCCGAATTGTATGAACTAAATTCCATACAGTCTCCAAAATTAGGGGCTATATAAAGGTTTTGTTATTATACAATGTTATAATATAATCTTATAATAATAATAAATGGCCGTATTGTAGGGAAATGCATCTATCTATCTATCTATCTATCTATCTATCTATCTATCTATCTATCTATCTATCTATCTATCTATCTATCTATCTATCTATCTATCTTCTATCTATCTATCTATCTATCTATCTATCTATCCATCTATCTACTGTATCTATGGTGGTGCTGATTTGGTGAGTTTGGGGTTTTGGAGAACTCCAGGTTGAGACATGTGGATAGCCCCGGGGGTCACTCCTCAAATTAATGATGATGTACTCCTCCTCCTCTCTCCCGCCTCTCTTTTCCTCTGCGCTCTCTCCAGTTGGATGTTTGCCTGCCGGTGACAGGTCGATTGAGAGTGATTGATGACTATAGGGGACCGGGGCCAACATAATAATAATATGATACCCTTGCCTTTTTGCAATAATTGCCCGCTTTCATTCATTTAGAGATTAGAGAAGACGCATCCATGGTGAACAACGCAGAGTGAATTTGGTAACTTTTGTCTGGGGGAGGGAGAAGGCGGCCTGTGTAGCTAAATGTCTCATTCATTTTGGACAAATTGAATTATGGGGTTAGTTCCTGGAGCAAATGACCGAATCAACGGCATGAACGGGGGTCAAAAGGATCAGCGTGGCTTTTTAATTTGCATTAGCTCTAATGCCACCATTAACAACGCCAACGCGCTCGAGTGTATTTTCTTTTCTCTCAACACGAGACGAGAATTTCATTTCATTTCGAACTTTTTTAATTTACAAAGCTTAACGTGATACGCAGCACATCACGTGGTAGAATTTATTTAGCGCACAAACTTACCTTTTCTACAGGCCCATTTCCCCCCTAGTCTTGTCTTGCACAGACAGATTTACGCATTTTACGCAATTAGTTTATGGGGAGTTGCGATAAACTCTCCGCTCTTCCAACTCCTCTTATATCTTTTCATTACCCATGGTGTTGTCGGGCGCATTTAATTAAATATTTACGCGCACCAGTATATGCTTTTAGACGCGGAGGAAGGCGACGGCAGAGGTTCAAGCTTGTTTAGCGTTTAAAGATTAAAAGAAAAGCTTCTACTCGTTGTTTTCCCCCCCGTCTTTCTTTCTTGGACAGATGTTTCGAGGTAAGAGTGCACTGCTGGGCACTCACAGGAGCAGGACAGTGGCTTGAGTATCTCTCGCCCCCCCCCCCCCCCCCCCCCCCCCATTGTACGCTTTAAAAAGTCCCTTTATATGAGCCCATCGTTAATTCAAAATGATTGTTTTATAAATTGGTGCATATATGTGCGCATGGCTTTCATTTGCATGCCTTGGGCGTAGGTGCTATCAAATCATGCGGGCCTTTAAACGAACAGTGTGGAATCGCGCATTTTTGCCCTGTCACAAGTGCCATTAACAGGAAGTGCTGGTTGACTATTAAAGGGGGGCGGCTAATTTGCATCTCCGATCCAACTCTAGTCATATTAAAAAGTTCCCCGGAACCGCTGTAATCACGGAGGTGTCACTTTCCTGATAATCTGTCGTTGATTAATGAGCCACAAGCTGCGCGTTCTGCACCAGCGTGTCTGCGGTGTGTGCGCCGGCCGTTTGAGTCTGAGGGGCTGTGAGAAGGCAAGTGCGAGAAGGAGAGAAGGAAGAAAATCTCCCACCTCTTCCCCAAAAAGTCAGAGCCAAGTTTATAGGAAATCCAAAAGGCTGATTTGGTCATGATGTTGGTGTTGTTTTCCCGAAGCGTTTTCAGATTATATTGTTGAGAATATAGGCCTACATTAGATGACACGCAAATCCATGCATAAAGTAAG
Organism: Neogobius melanostomus; assembly: GCA_007210695.1. Lineage (NCBI taxonomy): Eukaryota > Metazoa > Chordata > Actinopteri > Gobiiformes > Gobiidae > Neogobius > Neogobius melanostomus. The sequence continues at coordinate 7,665,268 of VHKM01000058.1, forward strand.
ACATTGTTGATAGTGTTCAGTAATCTTAGACCTAATGACACTAGTGAAAATGTAACCATTCTTGGCAAAAAGTGAAATCAGTGATAGTTGAAGAAAAAACAGCAGTAGCTGAACTCACAATAACATATTAATACAATATTGGACGATAAAATATAATTGATAAAAGGTGATGCTTGAGGTGTACTGTAAATGGTAAATCACCTGGCTCACTGTAATGGCTTTGTTTATTTATTTACATTTTTTTTTATATATTCCTGTCAAAGTCAAACCATAGCATAAAGTAATACATTACAACATTTAAAGGCACACTGCGTAACATTTTGGATTTTACTGTTGCCATCAGTACAAAACATACTCCTAATGACCAGCTCAATACAGAACATGCTATTACTGCAGTGGGTAATCAAAGAATGGATTTGGATGACTTCTTCATGGAGACGTACCCACTCCCAGTAAAGTTACAGTCATACCTTAGGGCAGCTAAGCCGCTCACAGCAAAGGCACATGTTTGTTTATACATTTATGAGGTATTTTTCAATAATGAAAATATCTGAAATTCAAGCAAAATAAATGCTTGAATTTCTATTTTATTTATTCTTTAAAATTCTACGCGGTGTGGCTTTAACCAAGCTTGTAAGAGTATCATAGCCCTGTGGTGTCATTCAAGGGTTGAATAAAATCTTTATTGATATTGATAAACCACAATAATACCACAATATGTTGATTAATGTTTTAGCCTGTTGAGTTATCAACCACTGTCCCTCTCGTCATCTTTTGTGTGTGCGTGTGTGTGTTGAGTCTAAACTTGATGTGACCTGAATTACTGAAGACAGTTGCACAGAGCATCTTGTCTTGTGTTCGAACCCTGGAGCTGCTCCCAGGCTCCTCCAATAGCTCCCATGTTTTCCCCCATTTTTTTTCTTTAGCACTTGTAGAAATTATGTCCGAGCGTTCTTCCACACACATGCACAAACAATGCTTATCCAGCAAAACATTAGCCTATCTCCTCTCTATAGTCTACTGCTGTGGTCCAAATGGAATATTGATCTAGAACGATCTTCTCACTGTGTTTCTTCTCTCTTCTGTCCAGCAGCCATGTTTTGTTTACTCATCCAGTCTTTTGGGCCTCGAGCGGTAATGGTTTTTGCATCAGTGGGTGGACTGCTGGACTGGACCTTCACATGGGATAGGGACTTTTGTTGTTGCGGTTAAACCTACCACAGACACAAGTAAACGATATGTGACAATACCATAAGATTAAATAAAGGTGAGGAATCAAGGTGAAAAAAAACAACATGTACAATGCACAATTCATATGTTCATTTTTTTTTTTTTTTTTTTTATTTGAGTATTCAAAAAGACAAACAAAGACAAACAAACAATAAATAACATGTACAACAGTTTCAGTACATTTGAGAAAGTAAGACAAAGACAAAGCAAGACATGTGACAGTATTACAAAAACAACACAACATATGTTCATATTGATGCATTTGGGTTTATCACTTCGGTAACACTTTATAATAACTACACCTTATGTAGCCTAATAAATGATGAATTAACTCTTAATGGTAACACTTTATTTTACATTACCTTGATACATTGTACCCAACTAAATTTAGTACAATGTAATGTGCTATGTAACAATGTGTAATAACCTGTACCTATGCAGTACACACACAATGGAATAATGTGTTTAGTACTTTGGAAGTACATAATAAATAACACATAAGACCCTTAGGGTTAGAGTTTGGGTCTTATGTCTTATTGCATTATGTTCCACCAAAATACTAATAAACATTATTCCATTGTGTATGTAACCTGTAGGTACAAGTTATTACACAGTGTTACATAGCACAATGTGTGATAACTACTTAACTACTACAGTAAATGCCTAACTCACAAAGAATAGTTCTTCACATACCTGATGTTTTGATCAAGTATTAAGTGTTTGTCACACTTAACTAATGAATTGTTCATGATTAATTAAGTGTTAACTCGTCATTCATTAAAGGTCCTATATCATGCAAATCAACTTTTTAACTTTTGGGAGCTTTTAACCATGTTATTATGCTATTTCCTGATCAAAATACCCCAGAGTGGTTTTTGGCTTCATTCACGCAGTTCTCAGTAATCCTCCTGAATCCTGCTCTCTGTGCAGCTGCTCCGCCCTCTCCTGGAAAACAACTGACTTGTTCCCTTGTGTCGTCAGAGCGGAACGGAAGTGCTCGACGTCTGTAATGTAATGCCTTACGGCCTGATTTTAATTTGTAAAACCGCTTTTTAATTATTTCTGTCGTAAGAAAGAAAGAAAGAAAGAAAGAAAGAAAGAAAGAAAGAAAGATAAATAAATAAATAAATAAAAGAGGAAGTGCCTGACGTGTCCATGCTGCCCCTGTAGGGTAAACAAACGCACCCTCTGAGCGTCTGAACAGATGTCATGTTTGCACCGAAAACTGTGAAGAAGGAGCTCTTTCTAACCTACTCTGGACACCTGTTCTTTTTTCTTACTTAACGATAATGTCACGGAGAAAAGCGCGTTTGACTGCGAGAGGTACAGGACTTTATTCAACCTTCCTAAAGAAGAGGCCACTCGCCAGAAGTTGGAATTTCTCTCCGGGATTCAGCGATTATCAGCCAAAATAGTGGTTGTCTGATATGATGGATGCTTGGTGAATCTTGGCCAGAATCAAAGTGGTGAGTCAGTCATAACGGAAATGGTACAATATATCATATAAATGCCTATACTTTACTTTGGAATGGCTAAAATAGCATGATACAGATCCTTTAAGGCTAAATAAGGTGTAGTTATTATAAAGTGTTTCTTCTTATGAAAACCTTTGTTTCAGATTTTTAAACGCTGAGTAAACTTATAATATAATGAATGTTAAACAGTACTATCTATAAAGCTGCAATCACACAAAATTGGCTTGGAGCAGTAACAATTGGAAAATGTCAACGTAGAAAAATATTTGTGCGTGCAAGTATCCATAATCTTTATTTATTTTATTTTTTTAAGAATACATTTTTTTAGATAATCCAAAAAAGAAATAGTTTGACATAAATTAGTGAAACGTTATCTTCTTTTGTTACCAATGTTTTACTGTTTGGTTGTAAATAAAAGGCTTTCAGAAAACTTGGGTTGAAAAAAACAAAAAAGTGTTTCCTATCATTTTGCAAGAGGTTTGTAGTGGAGCTCTTCTTGGTGAATTAGGTGAAATGGAAGATAATAAAAAGGTAATGCCAGAGAGTGGACATGTGCATTATGTTAATCACCGAATCATGTACCACAGAGCCTCATGCTGAAGAATGTCCATTGTCCCTCATACATTATGCCTCTGAGCCCCATCAAAGTGGACAATATCACACTAATGCTGGAGCTAAGTCTATCCGAGCATCGTACTCACACTCCTCTCTCACTCTCTGCTCCCCAGCGCTGCTCCTCTGCCTCAGACGCTCTAAGAGGTTTAACATGTCAAAGTTCTCTCAACTCATCCATAATTGATGAACACTATGGAAGCATCTTCACTGCACTTAGTTAACTAGCTATGTGCAGGTGTTCCCTCAGCAACTGGCCTGGCCTTGGAGGCTCCAGAACTGGGGGCTCAAACTTCAGATCACAGCGTTAGGCAGTTGTTCACTAGTATGTAAGGATGGTGTTATGTCTTTTGCGATGGGGATTACAACAATGAAACAACTTGTAGCAGTTCAGCCTCCACCTCATCCTCTTGGGATGGCAAAATGACACAAAATATTGCTTTGAAATGATACAGAGCTAAAAAAAAACCTCCAGACACATCCACATATATTGAGAGAGTTGCATCTAAAATCGACCCAAGTAGATTTAGAACTTTAGAGTGGTCCTGCGCTCCAGGAGTTCTCTTTCTTTTATTCTAAAGTCTATTTTTGTTTGTGTAAGCTCTCAATCGTACAGGTGTTTTCATCTTGGACAAAGATTCTGTCACACTGGGTTGTGCTATAGATTTAAGCCTCTCGAGGTGAGGGGGGAAATGTGCTAATTTTTTTTTTTTTAAGCATACCATTTTTATTTAGTTAAGTGTGACAAACACTTAATAACTACTTAACAACTATAGTTAATGCCTAAGTCTTAATGAATAGTTCTTCACATACTTGATTTATTCATTAAGTATAGTTATTAAGTGTTAGTCACACTTAACTCTTAGTGTTAACTCATAATTTATTAAGTCTAAATAAAGTGTAATTATTATAAAGTGTTACCCAATCGGCTTATTAAAACCTTTGTTTCAGATTTTTGAAATCTGAGTTAACTTATAATATAATGAATGTAAAACAGTAGCTATAAAGATGATGTGACTTTATTTAGAGTTTTGACTGAGCGGGCAGCTGTTCTGATTGTATAGTGACCGCTGGCTGTATAGATTCAAATGGTTTTGTACGAATATTATCCTGTCAAAACTTTATATTGATTATACTTTACAAAGTGTATTTGAAATGTATTTTAGTTATTGGATATTTTTTAATTGGATATTATTGCCACTTGAACGGATTCTCTTACTGCTGTTGTTAGGATTTGCTCTTGGAACAATCCAGTTTTTCCAATAAAAATAGCTTGTCTTACATAATATTCTCGTGGAAACCAATGTTCCATTCCAACTCGTAAGTTCACTCTACGTCTAACTTGGACAAGGGCTATGTAAAACATGGGTAGATAATGATATAAAATCCAATATGGATTCAGAGGACATTATGCAGGATTATACATTTTGACCTCAGTGACTGGGGGACAGTGTCTGGCTGGGCGAACAGGACCTGTCAATCAGTGCCATGCCTGGATGTGTCCAGTGCTTTGTGTTTGTGTTACATGTGTCATCACAGGCAGCCGCAGCATGTCAGACACCAAAATGACACTGATCACCATCTTATACACACACACACACACACACACACACACACACACACACACACACACACACACACAGAGGCGTCAGGTGGTCCCCCCTCTCATGACAGACCCCGCACCAGACCGCTGAATCCTCGTTCTCCTGGACACCTGCGGCCACCTCTACCGCAGCCAACGCAGATGCAGCCATGTGCAGCCAACAGTATTCAGATGCATTTCCACAATCCCGCATTTGCAAGAAAACATTTTATGCGATATGGATATGAACCTGGGAGGTCTAGACACTACTTCACGGTAAAAAAAAAAAAAAAAAGGTGCAAGTTCAACGGTGCAGAGAGGAGGTTTCAGTGTAAACCAATTATAGGAACATGCCATTTAAATGACCATCGATATCCGAATGTTACAGACTGGTGTTTTGCTTCGAATGTGACCTTTGATGTAAGGCCCATGCTGCCCTGCAGATAAATCGATGGCAAAAGTGATTTTTCTTACTTTGCTTGCACTTGGCTCTCAGTCTGAGGGTTGTTTGGGTGTGGAGCAGTCACTGATAAATGGAGTAGATGAACATTGTACTTGTTGAGAGAAAGGATTGTTCGTGCAAAAGGTTGTTTTGACCAATCCTAAAAATACATCTAAAAGAATGTATGATGATATAGTAATACATTTGATCAGCATATTGTACAACACTGATCGATTCTTTCCAATAAACATGACAAAATGTATGTGATGCCTTTGCCGGGTCCCAGTCATTTATGCACATTCTTGACGCATATGGGTATTATAAAGTCATGATCCCCCTTCAGTATTCTCTTACACAATTGAAGTAGCGCATTTACTGCATTGAGGCTGCATCCAGGACGTGTTATCTGGCGCTGATTATACTCCTCACGACGATGCAGCCCAGCCATGCACTTACAATTATTTATTCATAATGCATCCGCTGAAACAAAAATGCACTTTATTGTCTCATTCCGCATCCTATTTTACCCATAAACCAGGAAATGGGGCTGGCTTTCTAATGACAGAGCCATGTTAATATCAAGGCAGATAAGGGCTGGCATGTGCAGATGGGAGCACAGTGTGGAAACCCAATCACAGGTTCCTTCAATCACTCAACAGCAGAACAAGAGCGAATGAGTGCATTTGAATATTTCCCTCTACCTGAAAGTATTCCGACTATACAATTTTAATAGCTAGTTAACATGCGGTTGCTTTTTGTGCGGCTGTTTTTTTTTTCTCGCCGTTTGCATAAAAAGGCCGGCAGGTAATGCAGGAGTAATTGTGGCAGCTATGGGCCCGACATGGCTTTTCAAACAGCCACGTGTACGCTGTTCTCCGGTTACAGTCCCTGCATTAACAACTTAGACGCACTTATTGAAAGCCCGCAAAGTAAAGCCGTATTTATTATGTATTTTATTTGGCTTTGTTTGCTTCAAAACGTCGAAAAATGTAGGCCAGCGGTGTAAAAGGACAGACCACTAAAACGTCTTATTTCGGAGTAGTTTCGCTATGGATCTTGGGATATTTTACCGTGGAAAAAGTTGTATAAAAGTATTATACTCAGAGAACTTTAGTTAGTCCATATGGGTCAAATGGGTAAACTATGCCCCCTTCCCGATGTTAGAACATGTTGTGGTTGTGTCTGTCTTAGTTTGAAACAAAACACATACAATAAAAGAAAAGACTTCTTGATGATGATTTCATACTAACTCATCAACATTTATTATAAGGAGTACGCATCCTTGTGTGTCCGGGTCGCTTTAAAAACAAAGTATGGAAAAAAAAAGCAGGCCTATGAATATTATGAAGTAGTCCTGTATAGAGAAGAGGGAGTCATTCCGCTCATCCACGCTCCTTTATTTTCCACTCGGCCGGCTGCATTTGAATATTTTGAAAGGAGTGTCTATGTTTGCCTTATCATGCATTATTCTAGGACATTACCTGGGCCTTAACACCGCCATAAAGATGACTGGAAATCTCGCTCTCCACGTTCCGCACCCTCTATAATAATATTCATTTAGTGACTTTATGAAGAAAGAAAAAAAAAAAAAAACCTTGTGAGAGGAGCGTGTTAGCAGCGCAGATTTATCCTGCGAAATGATAGCGATGCCAACAATAAGAGGACGCCGGATTGGAGAAGATTACACTCTGTACATGCGTTTATAGAGGTCTGGATTGAATGTCGTCAAATGAATGTCCCCGTAGTAATCTACCATTGTACTTGCAAAACATTGTCCACAGTAATACCAGAAATCTTAGCTGTTTCGATGCCACAATCTCGACCTCTATACGTGTATCAACATACATGAAAAATAAAAAAGGAAGTTCAATCAAATGCAGAAATGTGGCTGAACTGAAGTTCCGTAAATACAAGTTGCAAAGTGAGTCTCAGTAATTGGGTGTCAGAAGCTACAATTACTCTGACATGTGGTTTGACACTGGACAGGTGTAGTACATTTATCCATTAGGTTTATAGCGGGTTTTTGCAGACCCATCTCAGTGTAAGTGGCCAGGCCCCTATACGCGCACTACAGTGAGTTAGACAGCATGTCACGCCACTCCCTTATCTTTAACTTCTTTCATTAGTGTGCACACTGTCTCCAACATGTGTTTGCAGCTCAAATGATAAAAAGAGAACATTTTTCAGGTGTCAAAGGAACCGCAGGGTACGGGATAAATGATGGAGAAGAGGGTTTCTCATGTTGAAGGCACCTTTTCACTTAGACGTTTTTTTTTTTCAGTGGACCGGTCGGAGGGGCCACGGTTTATTTCATGTTGAAGTAACTACCATCCGTTAATAAACTTGAGTTTGAACTTTAGGACGATTTTTACAGTACATCGGACATGTTTTAGTGCAGGTCATGTCATAGTACAGCCCAAGTGAAATAGCTGGCTCTGCTGTATGATGTTATGTGCAAATATCTCACTCTACTTGTTGTGTGTTTGAAAGAATAATAGAAAAATACATTTAATAATTGTTTAGATATTCCTCTTGGATAATAAGTGACTTTTAAGTGTGCCGGTTTTAATTTATGAAAACCCTTTGTGGTGTGTTTTTACAAAAAATTGTCAAAATACTAATTTTTATGAGCTATCAAACCATACATAACCTGCTTGGCACCCCTTTATTTCAGATAACAATGTTTTGTTTCACCTTTGTGTCAAAAAGTAAGTGGTCACTTGAGATAGTGATAAAATGATGTGGTTCCAGCTGCCTCCTGATGGAGATTTGTTGCTCGGGGACTTCCACCTTTCGTTTATACCTCCTCTCTCTCAAATAATATATATATATATATATATACAGTATAAAGGAAAAATCCTTGTGTGACATTAGTCCGAGAACAAGCAGTGCCCTGAATTCATGATTACAAATACACCTCTGCCTCTCCTGTACGCTGACCCTAAGCCCTATAGCCTGTAGCCATTACTGTCACACGCCCACTCAGGGTCAACTCTCCAAACCAATGAATAAAACCTTTCCAGAGAGTGGCAATGGCACCGTGAAAGGCCGGTGAGATTGACAAAAAAAAAAAAAACACACAAAAGGAAAGATGTTGTCCTACGAGCTGTTGTTTTATCCTTGCCCGAAGCCTTAATGCTTTTGTCTTGCCTCCAGAAATATTCTTTTGCTCTCCCCCCCCCCCCACACTTACCCTTCGGAGGACTGAGGATTCTTACTGTCCCTCCGAGAGCTCTGTGTGAAAATGCACATCGCGGCTCCCCTGGCATCGGCCCCCGAGCAGAGTGTGAGAAGAGAGGGCCCTTGCATTTGCTGCCTGACTGACCAAATCCTCCACCAGATAGCCGCGCCGATTCTTTTTATTCCCGAGGTGCGGCGAGAGCGTGGCCAGAAGTGGTGCGGAAGGAAGGAGAGGGGAAGGCACAGTAATTGTATCGAGGTCTGTGGAGATTCCCTGCCCACTGCTCCCTCTCAGTTAAAAGGAAAAGGGGTCCCAGGGCAGCGCCAGGCAACTTCAGTCCGGAATAACCAAAAAACAGTGTGCACTCATATATGAATAACATTCAATTTATCACATGAAAGCCCATATATTGAATACAACACCTTGCACTAGGCCCACACCCATTTATTTTTCAAAGCTGTCAGAAGATATAAAATAAAAACAAGGTTAATTCCCCGAGTGTAACTTTTTGCCACAAAAACTACGCCGCTATACTTCTCGACCTTTTGCAAAAATACACAACCATCAAATCATTTAACTTTTAAATCTTGGTCTCTTCTTTTCATAAGGCGCCTTGATGGCTTCTAGAAATAAGTGGATAGGACAACCAAACTAATGTACTCAGGTTGTTGTTGGATTTTTCTATGTACTTACAGTATATGATAGCATTTCCAAACATCACACATACTGTATTTAAGGAAAAATAGACTTTATCACGTCACAAACATTTGATGATTTACTTACCGTCCAGGGTATGTATAACATAATGCCAGTTACAGCGGGTGCTATTCAGATGCTGCTGTTGTCATCTTAAATATTTTAACCGCGTTTGAGTGAGAAGTTCATGCGGCCTCAGAGGAAAGCCCTACCCTCTAGTCAACACTGCTTTAGGACATTTTTAGGACATTTTTAATCCCGCGCTGAGTCTAACACGCACAAAACTCCTATTTTCAAACGCTTCAAAGTAGTATTAAGTGACCGAGTTAATGAACACGATGCACAGAGTGATAAAGACCCTATGTGGAGCTGAAGTAGAGCATCTCCCTTGTCCATTTGCGAGGGCCTTGCGCAGCGCTGCTTTTTCCGACATCCTTCCAATTCATTACCCTCCACACATGTATTATTCTGCCTGCTACGCCTTCAGCCTTTGCGTGTCTCTGGGGGCAAATCTATTGGCCCAAGCATTTTGACTCCATTTACCTTTTAAAAGCCACCGTTTATAGCTTGACGGTTGGCAATTCATTCCTCGACAGCCTGGTGACTATATGAGCGACTCTCCTGTTCCACTCACGAGCAGCAGAGTCACAACGGCACAATTACAATCACAATACTTAAGAACCAAGGTAACGCCACAAACACGGAACCAAAGTCTTCTACTTACAATGCAATGTTTAAATGACAACTTCTAAAAGTGAGGAACTTCTAGTTAGGATATTAATGTATTCACACGAACCACTTGTTCCTTGACTAGGTCCATGTTGCTTTAGTCGTTATTTTGACCCTATCTTGCAACTGGCTAAATGGAAAATGAAATATTCAAATCAAGCCACACAAAACAAACCTCTCCGCATTAAAAGTGGGTATTTTACAGCTTATAACAACAGCAAGTAAGACATACTGAAGATACTCGTGAATCAAACTTTTCGTTGTTTTGAAAACGCCACACACTAAGTTTATGGCCAATTTGCTCGTCCCATGTTGCTATATACGGCGCATCGCTCCTCATACTGCAGTCTTTGTAAGGAGAGCTTTATGCATATTTCAGATGGGTTTAAAGCAGGTCCTGTGGGTCCGTTAAGAGCCCGTCATATTTATGAGTGTGGCATATTATCGCCATCAGGAGAGTGTCACAGATGCTCCGGAGAAGATGACTTTAATTGTTGCTGGCGTTTAGAGAACACCGCGCAGTGGCCACTCCAGTCTCCCGCTCATTCCTCCAGATGGAAAGATGGGGGCCGATTCAGCTTAAACAAGTCAGGTATCTGCTTTGTTTATAATGTCAGATTGATTTTTTTTTAATACAGTAAACCCACATTGGATATTCTAAATGTATATGTCTACCCTTTTAAGACAGGGCAAACCTTTCTCTTTCTTTCAGATGTCACACTGATCTGCCTTCTTATTGATATACTATGGGCCTGATCTTCCGCCTGGCGCAACAGACTAGTGTGACGTCTTGCATGGCCAGGGCGCAGGGTGCGTCTTAGAGAGACAGGGTCGACTGAGGCGTGGTGTGGCTTGGTGTTGTCAGATGACTGCAACGAGTGCTTCCCATTTCCTCTCCTCATCTTTACATTAAAATCGCGCAGCCTCATGTACTTCATTCAGCATTTTCAAGCTATCACAGAACAAACTTTATTCCACTGTGAGTTCAACACTGGCTGTGTCCAGAGAGAAAGAGAAGAGAGCTGGCTCTGGTATTGAAGAGCGTCGCGCGGGGCTCTACACGCAAAATATTGGTCTACATGAGGTGAAAGCTCGGAGAAGGATCGCTGTTGTACATAACTCTGCCATTGGTCATGGGTGTCTGTCCAGCTCATGTCCAGCCCCCATTTAACCCACTTACCTCGCCAGATATCAAGCTGAGGATTACACAGCGCAAACTTTATAGTCTAAAGCCTGCGATTAGGCACACATGATTGGCCCTAAATGTTTATTTATGTTTTAATATCAGTTGCTCCATCTAGAATACTTCTGTCTATTATATGGACTTGGGACTAACAAATGTACATTTAAACGTAGCACTGCCGCCGCCCACTGCTTACGGGTCGTCCCAGCAGCGTCAAAGGATGGGATGCAGAAGACAAATTTCGTTGAACAGTGTTGTACAATGACAAAAAAAAAGAACCTTAACCTTAAAGCCAAACAATAATAGGTCAAATGAAAACCCAGTTGAATACATCTTTAATTGTGACAATGCAGCTCACCATATAGCTTCACTTTTGTCTCGGCCATCTCCTCATATTCAAGATGCATAGGTCTCGTGTGTTAAAAAATATTCCCTCCATCCGAATTAAGCACATGCTATCAGGACGAGATAGATGAGTCTGAAGCGGTTCCAAACTTTGTACTACAAGAACACAATCCATACACATGTATTTCCCAGGCTGAGACGTGACACCTGCGAGCCCTGGCGGTTCAGACAGGACAGCACATAAATCTTGGTGCCCTGAGGACCCAGTGTTGGGACAGGTCTAAAGGCCACACACACTGCCTCTGATTTACTGTAATTGTCACTGTACAGTAGCAACAGTGCAGCCAGGGTTCCACTGCGAAGCCTCCTGCTGCCGGAGACTCTGGCAAATTAAGGGGCAAATAGGGCCAAACTGCTTCATGACAGATTTGATTTATATAACACTGAGGACACCAATTTAAATTTCAGGTTTAAAACTTTATCAGACTCCAGTAACAGCATTTTGTTGTAAGATATTTTGAGGATTGGCAATTGTGATTTAAATAGGATTAGGATCATTCTCTGAGCCCTAATTTGATCAAAAGCCCACAAATGATATCCTTTAATTTACAAGACGTGCTGAAACACTGCTTTATTGTGACCGTATTTTACCAGGAGCCGTGGCCGTGATTGACAAGCGGGAATGTGTGCGGCTGCATGTGCCTGCGCAGGCCCCAGTTGCATCAGTCACACCTGGAGACTGCCTTGGGCTTACAGCCTGTAATTTCATGGCTCAAAAGTACAATGTCTCATTCTGTCAACATGCAGCTCTGATGATGGCGCTTCTCATTTACTCTGGTATTCAACTCCATTCCCCACAACTTCGTAACGTGATCATGTGGCAAAACGTAGGTATCCTATTTTTTGTTGACAGACAAATATATAAAGGAATACGAATGGAAACCGGAATGAGGAGCGTTAGCGCAGTTCTCAATCTGAAAAGGCTCCGGTTTAAATCGTTCGTGGAGAGGACAGTCTTTAGTATCGCTTTATATTAAGGTGTGCTTGTTAAGTATTAGTAAGGTATTAATAAGCATTAGTAATCTGCTTAAGGCTAGGGTAACGTTAGGATTAGGTAGGCCATGAATAGCATATTATTCATGGACTATTAGTATGTAAATAGATAATAATATAATACAGCTTATTAATATCTATTCCGGCATATTATTCATGGCCTATTAGTATGTTAATAGATGATAATATAATACCATCTTATTAATATCTATACAGGCATATTATTCATGGCCTATTAATTATTAATGCTTATTAATACTAACAAGAACACCTTAATATACAGCGTTACCCAGTCTTTTGCCACTGATTGGATAAAGCAAATCTCGTACTAGCCAATCACAACTCAAATCACTAAAGTAATTAAATATTTCGTTTTTTTTAAATGTTACTTTCGTTAGTCTGTGGCAGCATACATCGTGTTTCTCAGGAGTCGCTGTAATGTTATTTAGTATTGATAAAAGTACTCAAAATTCGCCTAGTCACGGCAATACCGCGACAGGATTGGTCCAAAACATGGGGTCTTTGAGCCGATTGTTGGAGATTTAACTTTTGTACGATATATTTCCGTGACTTTGTGAAATCATAAGTCTTGCGGGAGTTGTAGCACAAGGTTACAAAATATAGTAAATGAAAGTGACGATCCACTACTGCTTTTTCAAATTAATGGTATAGTTGTATTACTTCTGTGTCTACTATTACTCCAACAGTGCTATAAATATATTTCTGCAGTGCCTATGCTACAAATCTGGCTGACTATAGTCCCATTATTACTACTTCCAACTCACTCGTGCACAAACTACTAATAGAATCATACTACAGATATATACTGTAGCATAATCACTGCTGAGATTCACAACTTATCGGAGCACTCGACTGTCTCTATCAATCGCACCATCTATGCATAAAAGCTCCATAAGAATAGATCTGCCTTTGCTTGTTAGTCTCTGAGTTAATGGTTTTCAGATAATCAATATGCTTATAGCTGTACATTAAATTAAGATCAATATACTTTGTTTAAGTGCTACTTTAGGCTAACAAGACATGTCATTTAATAAGGATCGTGTTCAAGCATTTCAATGACTTGGCTGAGTTAAAGAATAAAGCGTGCGGTGTATTGTAATTGATTATAGAGCATTTTAGTGTTTGTAAACATTGTGTCTGTGGTGCCATAATCCTATTGGAATCCCTATATTTTAAGACCTAATTATGAATTAGACACAGACCACAGTCACACATTGATGTGTTGTAAAACATGTCAAGCTCAACTAGCAAGTGACAGAATTGTGTTTAATGCTATTGCTATGGAAAAGCTAAATTTATAAGCTTTGAATAATCTGGACTGGAAAAATTGTCACCGAAATTTTGACAGTTCAATTCATCTATCAATTATACAAATATCCATTTACTAAGTTCATTTCATATAATTGTAAACACTTTCAGTAGCTGCCACAATTTTCTGACTATTATCTCCACTAGTAAATCTATGGCATTAACCAATCATTCTGATAAAACTCAATGACCCTTTGGTTATTATCCCCTGAGATGTTCACAGTAAATAAAGCTAACCCCTTAATCATATTCAAAGCATGAGGGACTTAGATGCATTTGAATGTCATGTTGAACTTTACCATCCGTGTCGGCGCTGAGAAGAGCCAGGGGCAACAGTGGCAAGAGTTCAGAGTTAAGGAAAGTGTGGCGCTTTATTACGAGGGGAGAGGTAATTTTCTATCAATCGATTTCAAATGATTATAAACCCTGCGGGGCATCAATGCTTTATTATTGTTGCATTCAAGGCAATCTAGGAGCACAAGGACCGAGGAAAACAAATGTCGGATTTCCATCCCACCTGGGTTGTTTTAAACCAACACATCTTCAGCGGCCAAATCTATATTATTAATTATTTGTGATGTATTATCTGTGACTATACTGCAATACTGACTCGAACAGCAGAGAGCAACAAATGAAGAGAGTCATCGAGCAGCGCAAAATATCTTATACCAAAGTCAGTTCAAGTCCATATTAATTCAGTCATTAAGTTGTGAGCATCAAGGGCAGATGCCAGCAGGTATGATGTTACCCGATTACTTCTGTAGTTACACAATGAATTGTTTGACAAATACCTTTAAGTTTCTTCTATAGATTAGCTTTATAGATTACTTATTCTATAAATGGAAATGATTAAACTCTTTCTTTTGCCTTTTGCTTTCAGGTTTAAGGTTTAAATACAGGAATATTTGAGGTAATGTTAGTTTTAAAAGTAACGTGATTACAGGAAGTTGACCACATGTCTACTTTGTGCCTTACCTATACTGCTGTATAAATGTTTCAAACACAAACGTCAAAAATGAATATCCAGAGTAAATCCAGAACGAAGCAGGTTAGATGTTTGAAGCGGTGTTATCTTGCCCAAGGTTTCACAGTGTGAGAATGCACTCCGAGATTCTTTATTTCATGAATATGTGCATCCTTGTTGTCTTTCCTCCCTGTGACAATAACAGGCCACCTTTAGATTCGCCTCTGATGGCGTGTCACGCTGAAACAGATCCCCCTTCAGCACTGACAACACGAGTCACACTGTTTGATGGTTCCCAACTTGGGTCGCCTCGGTTTGACTGACAGCTGGTAGATTGCCTGGTGACCACAACAAGCGGGAGAGAGGGAGACACAGCCCAGAGTCAATACCCCCCTCTAACCACACTCCACTCCTGATGTGTCTTAATGTCTGCATAAAAGTACAGCCAACACCTGCTCCCATCGACGGCCTCTAAACATACATACAAGAACTATTAGTCTTTTACAGAAGCTTGTAGTTCTTGTTGTGTAGCTGCACACATGTTTACATCATTTTCCTACTTTCTGTTCTGAGGTAACCAACACGTTTCCCATAATGTGTGCCGTGATCTGTACATGATGCCAAACCTGAAGAACAATCTCACTGATTGTGACCCTTCGGAATCGTTATTTCATTTGGAAAGACAATATCCATAATATGTTGTTTGTAGAGCTTAATAAAAGACCTTAACCTTTGGAAGTAAAGAGTAAATACATCTTTTCTTTTTTCATATGTATTTATTTTTCAAAACATAAAGCAAACTCCCCCATCGAAAAGAGGCACCAAAGTTGGTGAGCTGAGGCCATCATCAAACCACAATGAGCATTGAAACATTTGAACAGGAAGTCAGTGGACTGTGAAGACCTGCACTGCACTGCTCCGACAGAGTGACCGGGAGAAAATAAAAGCATTGGCCGTGTGACACCCAAGTGGGAACAACACATCGAAATATTGTGAGCAATAGGAGTAAGAAGTCATAGAATGGTCAAATGGCAAATAGTAAACGTGATGGAAAGTACTTTTTTAATACTTATCTCATTTCACTGTGAGCACTAATTGAAGTAACATTTATAGCATCATCTGTATATTGCATTGCAGTTTAGTAAGTTAATATGTAGGAGACCCTTTCCCATTCATATTTCTAATCATATTACTGAAATATTTCAAGGAGTTGTTAAGTGACAAGGCACACATAGGAAAGAAAAAAGGAAGAAGTGCTAGTGGAGGAAAAATAAAAGAGTCCTAGCAGAGTGGAAGAGTGCACTCAGGGGAGGCCAGGAGGAAGGGTTGAAAAGGTGGGAGGGGAGGAGAAGTGAGGAAAGGAGCTGGGCTAAAGTCACCCGGGACTCACCGTTGAATTCTGCTTTCTCTCAAACGGATTACAGTCCATTTCTGTGCAGGGATTGAGGGTATATAGGTAGCAGATACATGCCAGTATATAGTATGCGTGTGTTTGGAGATGGATTGTGTAAATCACGTAAATAGAAGGGAAAAAGGTCATTGTGTTGAAAGTTACCAGAGGGGGGTATTTGTGCAGGGAAATTGGTCTGTGACAGCGGAAATGTTAACTGGTCTTGTGAGGGTGCGACCTCTGTGGAGGGAAATAAAGAAGGAGGGAGACTAAGTGGTCAGAAAATACCCCATGGGAAGGACTTTGATCACTGTGGCTAAAACATATTGCAAAAGATAATGCTAGGGCGGAGGTTTGTTACAGAGTCACTTCAGGTGGATTCAGAAAGCAATTCATTTTTAAGATTGTCACCATGTTGTACTCTCTGGTTTTAGATTATAATATGGGAATGGCATGCGTTACAAATATGCAGCCTACACACGCACAGGAAACTATAGGTTATTATATGATTTTTTACAAAAAATCAACAAAAAGAAGAGCGGGAAGTAGTTGCATGATACAAGAGTATTTAAGTCAGGCTAAGGATAATTGAATAAATTATCAATTATTGCAAAAAAGCCACTATACCCCGATCATAGGGGGATGCTGTGGAGATGAAGTGTTCCGATGTGGAGACCGGAGTTATGGAAAGAGTATAGAAGCTGCCACCTGCTGGCCACATAACAGAATACAGCTGCGATCCTCCAGGAGGAAAAAAAAGAAAAGAAGAATGAACCTCTCACAAAGGTATGCAGTGCACTCACTCTAAAGCAGAGACCTGAAGCAGGTTACAAATGCAGAGAGAAAGGACACATTCTAATACGACTCCAAATGTTAAAATAATGACGTTTAAATCACCCTGTGCACCTCCAAATAATAAAATATCAAAATGACGACATTATAGCCATGGCCTTTTTGAGGTTTAAATCGACAAATGTAAATGTAACATTCTCATGTGCAGCAGCCCATTAACGCAGAACTAAACACTCTATAAAGCGACAAGCAGGGCCTTAACAGTTGACTGGGCCCAGTCACAGCTTATCAATGCTGCGACATTTAAACACCACCGGACATTACTCTGACTCCATGCAAAAACAAATGCAATTTAAAACCATTTAGGCTCACACAAAGGGTCCCTATGACTATAATTTAAACACATACTATAGCGCAGGTTTCTCTCAGTACAATAAATAATCTGCATTTATAGTAAGAATAGAATGCAACTTTTTCTTCAAGCTTTTCCCTAATTTCAGAATTTATTATTTTAAAATTAATTTTGTTGTTTTGACCATTTTTTCTGCAAAGTAAAGTATACATAACATCACAGAACATAAAAAAAAAATATCGAGTAATAGCTCATGCACTGTAAAAGAAAAAAAGAAGAACAATTCAGGTATTTTTTTAAATCATGTAATGTGCCGTCAGTACATCCTAAGTTTAAACTGGGCAACAAAAGCAAGTTATGTGTATGTACTTATTATACTTAGTTTTTGGAAAACGCTTCTCACCATTTTTTTAAACACTTGTTCCGTTTCTGTTCCTCATTTACAACATTTTTATTTATTTTATTTATTTATTTGACAGGGACATGTACAGGAGCAATAATCAGCATATGAAAAGATGCTTTGTACCAGATTTTAGCTCTTGGAGCTAATTTCCATCTACAGTCCCCAAGACATACAATAACAAAACACAAACACTGCCTTTTTTTAAAGGCAGCGTCGCCATATTGAACTGTGTAATTGTTCTGGCACTTAACCAAAACAGCTTAAATATATTCATCTTCTCAACAAACTTCTCAACTTTGATATTTATGATAGAAAAAAGAAAAACAATCTTTAAACTGTCTGAATTCTCACACACAGAAGTTTACTTTCTTAACTCCCTGAAACTGCTGAGTGTGTTCAATAAAACTCAAGTCAAACCCCTCCGTTGTCAATCACAGCGGCAGACACACCATGAACAATGAGTTTATACACCGCTCTCTCAGAGACACAATGCAAGGTCTGACTAGTATTTGGTGTTGAATTGATTTTCTCTTCAAACAGGATTATTTGGCTGCACTTGTTTTCCATCCGAAGTGTTGCTATTTCATTGTTCAGGCTCAGGTCTGTGGGACAGTCCTGGAGGTGCAGAGGTGTGTAGGGAATAATACTAAGACATTAAAGGCTGTACAATACTTCACACCCCTTTTTGTGTTTCGATCAGCGCTATTATAGACGGCAGTGGAAAATTGATAGCCATTACATAAATCAATGAGCAAAAGGATGAGAAATGACAACGTTAAGCAAAGGTGATCAGTGCTACAGTAATATGTTATGGCAGACTCAAACGGGCGCTTGTAACATTAACCGTCTGCTGGGCAGCTGCTGTATTCAGTGGGTTCAAACCGAAATCAATAAAGCAATGAAGCAAAGACTAAATCTTTTACACGCATTCGTTTTATTTCTGTCTTCATCGCAACGTTTGCAAAGCACCTCATCGAGATAAGTTATTTATGATCAACATGAGTAACACAAACATGGTAACACTTAATCAGTGTTGGGAAGAACACTTTGTAATTATATTTAGTTACTGAATATTTGTCTTAAAATTTATCTTGAAACATATTCCGTTACTTTGTCCAATCAGAGACCTGTATTCGGAGTCCTCAGGATACTTTCACATTGATTTGCATTATATTTATGTATAAATACTGCACACAATTACAAAAAATGTAGGCTACGCTTGTTGGAACTCCAGTTATAAGGCTTAGGGTTATTAAGCTATTTACTTAGGAACACAAACTATTTTGGCAAATGCACGCGCATGTGCATTGTCTAAATCTTTATCTCAATTTGGAGGAAAACAGGTCATTTTAAAAGTTCTTAATAATTGCGTGCAATATGAAGCTAAAATCTAATGATTGAGAACTGTGATGTATTCTTCTGTGTTCTAAATACTCTCAAATGTAGAGTAACTTCACCAGAATACAGTTACTTTAAATGAGTATCCTAAATACGTATTCTAAATACATGTATTCCGTATACTATCCAACACTGCAATTAATACAAAATACTAATACTAATACTAAACATGCATATTCATTAAACAACTTCTGCTTAAACAATGCTCATCTTCCTCATCGATCCAGTACAGGAACTAAAGTTGTAGTGATGAATTGATAGTATTATTAAAATGAAAAATTGTACATTTGAAAAGTGAGATTTCTGCATGTTTAAAGCTCTAGTGGTACCTGTTGCATAACTTCTACTGTACTTTGTAGGAAGTTTACATGGGAGGCTTTTATGTTCTTACTTTTACTCCAAATGTTTACTTAGCAAATATACATTATTGTGAATATGCAATTTATCACAGCATATATTGTATACTTAATATCTTCAAAAAGGATACTACGTTTACATGTTGTTTTCGTATTGCAAACAAACAAACTCCAGGCTCTTATACCTGCCCATACATGCTGTCACCATCACTATCACCAGACCACCCACGTCCTCAGTATCTCTCCGTGATGACTGGCCCTCTCTAAACACCCTTCTCCTCTCAAATATTCCACTAGCACTCAGCCTTGTCCCGTCTCTAATATCCTCTATCTCCTGTCCACTGCAGGACCCCCCACACCAGTGCCAGATTGCCGCACCACTATCATCATCCCTGCTCTCGGCTCCAATCCCCTAGTCACCCTTTAGGTTTCAAGCTGCATTTGGCTGATCTATAGGTCTGCCCCTGGTAAATGGGGCTGAAGTGGTTTGGACAGTTGTAGACAGCTTGTTGGAAGGCCAGCTGCCACATATCCCACTTATTTATTCATCTCTACATTGATTAATGGACAGCAGGGTCGCAGGTCAACCTTTTATTGTAGAAGGAGCTTGACCCAAACGACAAATAAATACCGTGTTTTTTTTCTTTTCTTTTCTGGACGCTCTGATATCCGACTCTTGTTTAAAACTCAAGTGTCAGTAGTTAAATGGGGCTGACGTCAGATCATTCATTTTCGGGTGAGGAGGTTTAACAACAGCGGGCTTTGTTCAGCAAGGCTCAAGCATGTGTTCGTGATGGTTTATGGGACTTCTATGGACACAGCTGGACAGAGAACATTTCAGCTCAAATAAAAAAAAAAAGACTGTCATGACATCATATGGGAATGTTTTCTCCCCCCCCTCCCAGTTTGTGGTAGTGGATTATGTAACTATATGGGCCTTGTGAATATAAAGTATCCTAGGATGCGGTGCTGTTATGTGTGACTTTTCATTAGAGTTTTCCTGATGTAACCATCTCTATGGACAAATAGTCCACAAGCTGTATTTACTCAACAATGAATATTGTCAACATCATCACCTCCTATAAAGCGTCTTTCATTGCAAATTGGCACCAAAAGAGAACACGAGAACAATGGTGTATAGCTGACCAGTGCTATTGTTATTACACTTGATAGCGTGTACGACATGGACATTCTGGACACAAAGAGCAGACGCAGGCCGGTAAATATTTGTATTTGAGCTTACAGTGCGCAGCCTGTCAACACCACGGGAAAGAATCCACAACCCGGTGACCCCGCGCCCACCATCTCGCCGCGCTGATTGGCAGTAATGCTATTTAATCAAATGTCAAACAGCACAGGTTGGTCATACACAAGTGAACCTTTGAATCGCTGCTTCGGTGGAATTTATGTGAGCCAAACAAAAATCCTGAACGCCACACAAAGGCACGCACACGCCTGGGCAATACTCGGAACAAGTCAATAATGTTGATATCACCAACACTTTCTCTCCATTGTGTGAAGGGGAAACGAGGGGGAAAGTCATAGCTGCAACGTCTTGTTTATGTACTTGTCATTTATTGGCGGTCTGCGTTATATCGGGGAAACATTCGCACATTTCACAAAACTCCCTTGCCATTTCAGAAATAATTGGCCAGTTCTTGCGCTGCTGAGCCAGTGCGTTGATTTTTTTTTTTCCACATGCAACCGTGCTGCCAGATCACTCCGGCACTCTTTATTGCTGACAGTGTGTCAACACAGAGCTGTCAGCCACAATAGACATAAATATTGCGAGTGAGTGATCGAGATTTCACTTGTACACCAGTCAGAACAGCCAAATACCAAAGGCTGCTGTTCGCTACAACCTTGTTCTGACAATGAAGGAGCATGTGCAAATGAAAATATACTTTTTTGTGTGCATACATTTGTTAGCTGTGTGTTAAAACAAAGATGTTCCACCAAAATGTTTTGAGCGATAATTTCAAGGCTGATCAAATGTCATTTAGAGCAAAAAAAAACAAAAAAGGCCTTTGCATTTCATTTGTTTAGCACAATGATAACTGCTGAACACTCATCCAGTCGCGAGGTATCACAATCCAATTTGTCCTCTGTATCAAGATAGATATGATATATCTGGAAGGGCACCAGTCTTTAACGGTAAAAAAAAACAAACACAAATGTATGATATTGTTTGTTGACACGCGGGTTTTGTTAAAACTAAACGCCGGTGATTTCTGTGCTCTTGTAGAATCAAGTCAAAGTCACACGCCGCAGAAGTGCTGAGCTCGCAGGAACAAATTAGAACAAACTCGTTTCCACCGTGTTTTGCTTTCTTCCCAAGGCCCACTCTTTCATTATCTACTCATTTGTTCCTGTCCCCAAAGTGGCTCATACAGCGGCGCACACCCATTTTCAATCATTGAAAC
Source organism: Neogobius melanostomus (assembly GCA_007210695.1). Classification (NCBI taxonomy): domain Eukaryota; kingdom Metazoa; phylum Chordata; class Actinopteri; order Gobiiformes; family Gobiidae; genus Neogobius; species Neogobius melanostomus. Next base: position 7,687,203 of record VHKM01000058.1, read on the forward strand.
TGTCACTAAAAATTAATACGAAACACAGAAAATGGAAAGGTCTGTCTTCACCTGCGCGGCTACTAGAGCTGAGAAAATGAAAAAATCAAAGCCCTGACTTGTGATTTTAAAAGTTTAAAAGTTCTCAACTTTTTTTTTCTTTTTTGCTATAGACAAATTATGTAGAAACTAAGCGCCACAACAGCACCTGATCTGTATAAACATCTCAGTGTGTCATGGCAGCCATGTTTCTGTTGTATTATATGATACTACATATAGTCTGGAGGGTGAAAGCGAGGCGGTTATCTGACTGTGATGGCTCAGAAAAGTATTGTGGTAGAGTTTTTCAGCTAGAGTTGGTTGGTTGAGATTTTTTTTTTCACTTTCATAGACAAATTTAGAAAAATTAAAAGTTTTTTTTTTTTTTAAACCTCTTAACCCCCACCTGAACCGAGCACATTTTCTCCAGTTTGGATTAACCCAAACCTAAAAGCTTCTCAACTGGAGAGTGTAACGCCTCATTTGAAAGCTAAGACCTACAAAAGTGACCGTAACTTTTTTGTCACTTTTGTGAAACATTTTTGTATGTTTTTGTCTCTTTCTTTGTCCCTTTTCTATCTCTTTTTTGTCGTGTCCGTTTTTGCTGCTTTTTCATTGCTTTTTTGTCGTATTTTTGTCATGTTTTTGTCACTTTTTGTGGCTCTTTTTTGCTTTTTTCGTCACTTTTTCCATACATTTTTGTCATGTTTTTGTCACTCTTATTTGTTGCAATTTCATCCTCGTTTTCTGTTTTCTTTTTTTTTTAAATCAAATCTGAGGCCATGGTTCTCCACCGGAAAAAGGTGGCTTCCCCGCTTCAGGTCGTGGGGAGTCCTTACCTCAAGTGGAGGAGTTCAAGTATCTCGGGGTCTTGTTCACGAGTGAGGGACGGATGGCGCGTGAGATCGATAGACGGATCGGTGCAGCGTCAGCAGTGATGCGGTCGCTGTATCGGACTGTTGTGGTGAAGAGAGAGCTGAGTCAGGGGGCAAAGCTCTCGATTTACCGATCGATCTACGTTCCTACCCTCACCTATGGTCATGAGATCTGGGTAATGACCGAAAGGACAAGATCGCGAATACAAGCGGCCGAAATGAGTTTCCTTCGCAGGGTGGCTGGGCGCACCCTCCGAGATCGGGTGAGGAGCTCAGTTACCCGGAGGAGCTCGGGGTAGAGTCGCTACTCCTTCACGTCGAAAGGAGCCAGCTGAGGTGGCTAGGGCATCTGTTCCGGATGCCTCCTGGTCGCCTCCCTCGGGAGGTGTTCCAGGCATGTCCTATTGGGAGGAGGCCTCGTGGAAGGCCCAGGACACGCTGGTGGGACTATGTCTCCGAGCTGGCCTGGTGTCGCCTCGGGGTCCCCCAGAACAGCTGGAGGAGGTGTGCGTGGATCGGGAAGTCTGGGCATCTCTGCTGAGACTGCTGCCTCCGCGACCCGGCCCCGGATAAAGCGGAAGAAAATGGATGGATGGATGGATGGATTTTAAGCTTTAAGATTGGGTAAGGAACAAATGTGTTCTGTTTTTTTTTTTTTAATTAATTTGGTGCCAAAGGTTAAACACAGTGGCCTTGTCTTCCAGAGGAGCCTTAACACCGCCGTACACCTACAGTATAATAATAAATACAACATTTCATTGTATCTACAAATCTATTTAGTATATTGTACTTCCCCTGTCTTGGCTTAGTGCATCACCTTTTTTTCAGTTTCTACCACAATGATTTCTACCACGCTGGTCATACAAAACACTACAACAAAACATCCAAACCCAGAGTTCTCGCCTGCCAGAGATCGCACACGCTTACCCACAGTATTAGCCCCATCTAAAAGCTAAGGAGTTAAATGGCTGTGTCAGTGGCCCTCAACCAGCAGTAATAAAATACCTCCAGTGTGCATTCTGATCAATGGAGGAGAGACGAAGACAAGCTGCCAGGGTTAATGGGCCCCACTCCACTTAAATACCATACGGGAGACTCTGGGGAGACTGAGACGGGGAAAGTGGGCGGGTGAGGCGGGCCATGGCGCAAGCACTGGAAGGAAGAAGTGGCAAAATGGATAGAAGATGATACGGAAAAGCAAAGGACTCGATCATTTCCAAACGTCAGTGTAAATGATTTGATCAAATGTTTAAATTTTCGTAAAAGTCCGCGCAATTTCCAAACCAATTATAGCATAGATATACAATTTGTCTGTTAGCCTGTGCGCAACAGTGTCTGCGTGTCGGGGTTGCATTACGGTACAGTGCACAATTTCACTGCTCTTAAAGTAAGCCGTGTGTTGCCTTTCTGGAGCTGGAGGCAATTGACTGTCACTTCAAGGGATTTTCTCTCATTGGATTGCCAATAATATTCACACAGTGTGAGCAGCGGGACACGGCGCAGGATTTTAGCTGCATGTGGGCCGCTGTCACATACAACAGGCGCAACATTTTAGGGGTTCTAAATGACAGGAGGGATCATAAACCATTTTCAGCTTATACGAAAAAAAGACCGAAAAAATAGACTTATGTAAAAAAAATAAAAAATAAAGGAAAAAAATGGGCCTATGCCAAAAATGGCTGACGATATATTGTTTTGAGTTTTTCTAACTCATCCATTGAGGGAGAATATTGATATTATGATACACCATTGTCCATGTTTTTTATTATAAATTGAAATTAATCTTTTTTTTTTTTTTTGGCTTATCATGACTGGTTGGAGGTGTGTTCTGATCTAGAAGCTAAAGCAGTTGTGTCCCAGTGTCTTAAGCCACATCTGACAAAAAAATAAAAATGTCCAGTGTAGCTTTTGTACAGACATCAACTTAAACTATTTTTTAGTCAGTCCTCGATGAAAGCATTGCACATAAATATTAGCTCAGTTTAACTTTATGTTGTTGTTTTTTTCTTCTTCTTGTAAACAAGAACATTTCACGGAGAAAGTTGGAACATAGCAACCCCACTCTCCGCTGAAACATCCGGTGCTGCTGCTCTGTTTGAACTTGAGTTCAATGGTGGATCTGTGTATCTGTCGCCTCTCTTTCTATAGGCACAAAGTGGGGCCCCGCTGCATCAGGGTGAAAGCAGCAGGCAAATTAAATCAATGGGCTCCCCACTGGCAGATGGCTCACTTTAACACTCAGTTAGCCTTTAGATAATTGAGGCGTTGACTGTGCATTGGCCGTAAAAAAAAAGAAAAAGAAAAAAAAAATGCATGGCTTGTTTATATGTTTCAGCAGAACAGATCAGCAGAGGTTAAATAAATGAAATCCTATTTGTCAGAGAGAGGAACCCCTGGTAATAATAAATGCCCTCGCACACCCCTCCCCTTTGCAAACAACACACTGTTTGGCCTCATAAAGAGAGGCAGAGGAGAGATGCTCTCCACTCGCCCCAGACAGCGGCCGCAGCAGCGCGGGGCCAGTGATAGGCTGGTCCCGGCTAATGGAACCCTCCTGCCTTCTCCTAGTCACCGCTTGTTTTTGGGCCCTCCTCCCTCCTGCACGCGCTGTGATAAGTAGCGAACCAGCGAAGCCTGTAATTACAATCTTACCGAGGAACCCTGGCCCAATCTGTGTATAAATCTCGCCATCCAATTACAAGATGTAATAATTTTGCAGTCAAGCTGGTAATGAGGTCTAATACTCATGCATGTGATAATCCCCCCTGGATGCTGACTCTATCAGATGTTAGCTTTGTAATTATACTGGCAGAAAATCATTATTTCATGTTCAGCAGAAAAATGAGCTTGGTGGGGGGAAGTTAATTTTCTCTATGCTCTGTGAAGCATGGACTAAATTTTAATGATCTAATCATTACCCTGACGATCCGCGCCTGCAATTGACCCATGTTACTAGTGTGAGGCAGCGTTTAAAAGTCCATGATACACAGTGAAGGCTGCCAGGTAGGAGCCTTTCTATTTAGTCATTAGGCCACAATAAAACTATTATGCTAATGATACTGAAATCGATATCTTTATGCCACTGTGCCATTTAACTATTTCATGCAACATAAATCACAATTTTAACTGTAAGCTGTTAACATTTCCAGATTATTGGGTAGTCTCCTGTTCTTTTCAAAAGCCAATAGTATGTGCCTGTCTGTGCATTAGGAGCTGTTCCTTTGTATAGGGGGAAATCAGAACAAGAAAAACTTTGTATACCCCATGTCATTCTCATGTACCAGAACATCTTCTTCACATATGGGGCTACGAGATAACACAATGTCACGATCATGAAATTTTTCATTGGATACAATTTTATTGGAAAATAACAAATAAATATATGTACTGCTTGTTAGTCAAAAACACAAAATAAAATATGTTCAAAACACGTCCAACTGCAGTTTTAACTGAAATTGTACACAATGCTTTGCTCAAAAGTTGCCCATTGTTTCCAGTTTGCTTTTCAGTATCAACATTTCTTCTCATTCTTCTGTTTGCTGGAATGTGGCAATAAAAAGCATTACATTTGACCTGTATAAAACGCTGTTCTCAGACATCCATGTGACGTGTAATTACACCCCTGTGAAAACAAGACACATGGATTTACATTTTTTACACCAACGTTTCACTTTCCATCAAGAGACCCTCCTCATGCCAGTATTTGGTGTCATACATACCAGATATAAGTGTGATGCAGTGAGTGCGGATGGTGAAATTGCGGTGATGATGATGATGATCACATCACTGGAGGGGGCCCACATGGCCTGAAGCCAAACCATGTCCAGGGTATCCTTCGATGAATGGCTCTGTCCCAGGAGGAACCTGAGTCCTCCATGTCTGTTGAGGTCCAGGCGCACCGATCTCTCATGAGTGGCTTCCTTCACCCCTTTCTCAAACCACTGCAGCTCTTTATCTAACCCTATCCTTGTCCTCGAAAGAGTGGCCCATCATGTTAGTGTGCAAATACACTCCCAAGTTGCTTCTCCAGTGGCTGTGATGTTTCTCTCTCTCTGTACAGCACTTAATTGCACAGACTACTCCTGTTTTCCTACCCTTGGGGACCTCCTTGGGGTGTACTAGCTGGGAGGGTAAGGTGTTAAAGGGTTTCACAGACGTAGCAACAACATGTTGGAGAACTTGTTCTGACAAGTTGGCCACATAAGGGAAGATGATCTGAACCTCATGTTTGTCAAGTGTTCTGCTTTTGGGCTTCTTTCGCTTCTATTACATCTGAGCAAAGGTCCAATCTGTGTATCCAACTTCTAGAACGCCTCATGTTAATGATGGTTTTCTGTCACTCGATCCATCTCTGAGGATGTGTTGGTGGTCACCAAAAAAGTTAATGCGGCTCTGGATGGAGTGTGAAACAGTCGTCTTGTTTTAACTTCACAAGACATCATTTGGACTTTTTAAAGTTGCGTCTTGGGAAACAAATGTGACTGTTGCTTGTAGTTTCTAGTCAAGAGACAACTAGTTCTCCTGACTAGACACTATAAGTAACAACAGCGCAGCCTACAGCAGCATTGTCTGCCCAAAATGTGGAAGAAAAATCCATACATGTGTTTCCTAATTTTGAAAAAGTATTAAGTTTGCCTCTAAAGCATCAATCTTGGTACCTCATGATAATATTTGAGGAGAAGCATTCGACACTAAATCAAATGTCCAGGTGCTGAAAGTTGTAAATTCTGATTGTTAAATCCATGAACCCATTGGATATGTAGCTTTTGTGAGTGTGTTGGGGTTATGCAGGTGACCACTGAGGCCATGCTGAGCAGGCGTAGTGCAGTGATAAAACAAGAACAAGACAACAGGATGCTCCTAACACGACAGCAGCCTCAGCAGCACACTGTCAGAGAGAGGAAACGGCTGTGTGCATGTCCTGATAACATCGGGGCTCAGCTGTCCACAGGTCATGGTGCTGGAGCGCCAGATAGGGTCTTAATACAAATGATTGATTACAGCGTGATGCCCCTGTGTTGCCAGAAACATAGGTAAATATTAAATACATAAGCATTGTCTCTCACAGACTGTTTAGGCTGAAATCTGAAGGTTTGGATGCAACGGACAAAGGTTAGACTCCCTGATAATGTCTGATTGTGAATGCCGCTAAATGTCGAATTACAAAGTGTTATCAGTACAGTTCTGATATGGAAAACAAAAACAACTGTGTATAAAGAACCTGTCATCTGCTTCAGTGCCTCGATATAGGCCACTGATACTACTTTGTGTTGTTTTCTGTATGTTTTTGTCATGACACTTTAAGGCTTGTTTTATCAAGTTGACAGCGACACCAGGCTATTTAATATTCCACATTTACCTGTTTGCTTTATCACGGTGTAAATACCAAGTGGATGAGTATGACACAGAATTATCTCACTTTAGTGGAAATAGTCTGCGTTTGATAAAATCTGTACATGGCCTTATTTGTTGTTTTCCTATGTATATATTAAAGGGTCCACAGTCCTATTCCCAATGCATGACTTGAGACGACGGTGCATAAAATCAGGCTTCTTATCAAACATTTGATATGCAAAAATGTAAACATGCTGGAGACTGCGCAGTGCCCTTGACACAGTGGCTCTGCGCACAGCCGTACAATCTAAGCAGATTATGTTTCTGTATGTGGTCCCAGAGTACTGCGGCCTGAATCAGCATGCACTGCACCAGGCTGTGCCTAACCTTTTTCTCTCATGATGGATGTGTGTTCTCCGCCAAAGTGATAAGGGTCATTATTTGATGATCAACCATCCAGTGTATAGCATACAATTATAAGCTTCAGCAAATACTAAGTATAACATCATTTAAAGAGTGACGTAGGTAAAAAACATAAAATGATAAATGATAAAAATATCTTATCTCATGGTAATTACACAAAAAGCAATGAGACTGGGTCAAAACTTTGGCTCTGAGGGAAGGTGCGTAACATCTTTTCAACACAGGCGATTCTAAGATAATAATGTGACAAGTCAAAATATTTTTAACTGAATTATTGAAAATGAATGAGTGAAAGTGACAACTGAGTATTGTGGTGAAGTTGCTCATTGCTGGAGTCAGCCGGCTCTCTTTGAATCCTCCTCTCCTCTCTCTATCCTTCCCTCTGCTGCCATTATATGCATTATCTTTATGCTGGCCCATCTCCGGACACAAACGCCTCTTGTTTCGCCATTTTAAAGTGATCTAATCAGCAGTGTGTTCAACAAGAGTGGATCTTTTATGCATTGGGTGTTAGGACAAGCAAATCACCGCTGTAGATCAAGCGAATAAACAACTCCGCCCTGATTCAATTACAACAGCTGGGCCCTCGCCGCTTTTATCAGGCGTCGACATCGTTTCAATCAAAATGTAAAATAATCCAATCCAATAGATGCAATAGAGGAGATAGGATACAGACTGCTGAGTTTAGTTGTTTTATTAAAAAAATACATGGCATCGTTGCATTTGCTCCAGAGCCGCTCTCTTTCTTTCTGACAGCTATCAAGAAGTTCCCATTCCTGAACTCTATTACCTTGTGTAATGGCGTTCAAAGGCGAAATGAAAGGGAAGGAGAGGATGAGATTGTTTGGGCTATATTTTTATTACTGTTTTCCAGGCTGGTGCATTTTTATTTGTTTAATTAACGCGAGCATCAAATCCCTCTTGTCCCGTCTTCAACTCTGTCCATTGTCAGCCGGAGCAGTTACTGTTTGAGATCATACTCGCAGCGGAATTGAAAAGTCGTGCAATCCCATATTAATGCGGCGTTAATGTAAATGTTTTTTACTCTACGTTATGGATTTGACGGCAATAGGATACAGGCCACTGCACTTTAGCCCCTTTTAATTAACCGAGCCGAGGATGCGCCACAGCCAAGGTTCGAAACAATCTGCGTAGAAAGGGGGCGAAGGAGAGGAGCGATTTCTCCCAATAATAATGTTCAAGGAAATTGAATGTAGTAGAATGTAGAACAATGTTAATAATACAGCCTGTTCTATCTACAACAATGTAATCTAATAGAAAGCAATTAATTTAGGACACAGGCCACTGCACTTTTTACTCATTTAATTACCGCATTTGCGAGGAGTAGAAAATAAGGCTCTAATAAAGTATTACACCTCCTCCATTGTTTTTGGTCGCATGAATGGGCAATGATGTACAAACTATTCAATTTTTTAAGAAGACAAGCTATCATGAAATGTATGGCCTTTACTAACAAATGCAGCAGTGTTTCGGCTTGGTAAATATATGTCCCGGCCCAGACTCACATTGGAGAACATCACTTTTCTGGGGTAGGTGGACCTAAACTTAGCTCAAGATCTGTACATGGCTTCTTATATAGTACACCACTTGTTCCAGTGGCTTTGCACCATGGTAAAAGGCAATAAACAAACTAACCAATTGGACCATGTGCTTCAACTACCGTTAGAATACCAAGTTTAAGGACAGCTACCAGTTTTTACATACTGAGATATGTTCTTACCTGAGCTTAGACGAGTTGATGCGTACCTTCTGGTCTTGTGCGTCCTCGTCACGCGAAACGACCAAAGATGTTGTCAGCATTTGGCCTCTCCCAATGTATTCCTATAGCTCCGAATGGGGGTGAGTTGGAAGCTACCACGCTCTTCCAAAGACCAGACAGGTATGTATCAACTCGTCTAAGCTCAGGTAAGAACATATCACAGTATGGAAGAACTGTATGCCCTCAGTCACGCAAAAAGACCAAAGATGTTGTTAGCATTTGGCCTCTCCCAGCATATTCCTATGGCTCCAAACTGGGGTTAGGTACGCATCAACTCGTCTAAGCTCAGGTAAGAACATATCTCAGTATGGAAAAGCTTTTGCCGACTAATACAAAGGTCTGGGGTTTGACACGCTTACATTGGTTCATACTGTTGTTGTGTCCTTAGGCAGAAGCTTAACCTCTTAACCCCCACCCGAACCGAGCACATTTTCTCCAGTATGGCTTTATTTACCCAAATTGGAAAGCTTAAAACAAGCATCAAAATAGCGACGAAAACGCAACAAAAGTGATAAAAGGGTACGATCACTTTTGCAGGTCTTAGCTTTCAAATTACTCACCAGTCGAGAAGCTTTTAGATACGGGTAAAGCCGGTTTAGGCGGGGGGTAAGAGGTTAACCCAACTTGCATGCAATGTCTGCGCGCACTGGCATATGGCTCGAGAAAAAAAACAACACACAATATAAACGTGAGTATTTACAATTTGACTAAATTAGGCATGTGGTGTGTGGTCGTGTAACGGTGTATTGCACATGTATTTTCTTTGTAGTAACTGGCTTTAAGTGTGCAACTAAGCAAACTTGTAAAACAAACAAGCACAAAATCTTGTAATTCCAACATCAGCGCCGGTGTGTACACTTTGTACCGATGCTGATTTATGCTACTTTGAATGAAACTGAAAACTATTGCGACCTCACCCAGTCTGTTGACATTTGTGCCTCTGTGCGCCTCTGTGCCCGGACATATTGACTAATGGCATATCGGTAATAACATGCATAAAAGTCCCCTTTTTTATTGAAATGTCCCGCACCTGGTTTCCTCCTCCTCTTACAGTGGTGTTGTAAAGCGCATAGAGGTTTTAAGGAGAAAGCAGGGGAGGTGTACACTGGCGTTGCTCTCGGGCCGCTCACACCCAAACAAGCATTTTATAATTCATCACTTGCCCGTGACAGATGAGTCCTGCTGGAGAATATTAGAAAATGTCTCAAATCTCATATATATGCTAATAGTATGCTCAGACCGGATTCGATAGTATAGGCGACTTTTTAATCTGCTCTTGCTACTACTAGAAGCACTGAGCAAAAGTGGAGGAGACAAGTCGTTGCACTTCAATAATTTATGATCAAACAACAGCAGCTGAATGCACCATAAAAAAGAGGGGAAGAGAGATGTTATCACCTATAATGCTAAAGTGGCAATGTATCTGAGATGTAATTGGGCAAATGCGATACTCGTTCAGCCGGCTGGTCAAGTCTGAGATTGTCAAAGTTCGCTCAAATAAAAAAAGGAGTGATGCATGTGATTAGATTAGAGGCTCGAATTGCACATAAAGGAACTGAACAATGTGAGGGAGTAATAACTAAAGAGCAAATACTTGGTAACTACTGTGTTGCATAATGAAAGTAAAGCTAAATTGAGAGGAAGGCAGACTTTTATGACAGGCATTAGGAAGCCTTAGAATTATTATTCATCAGGCCTGCCTAAGGACATCACTGGATTTACTTTGGAAAGACTGTTCTAAGTCTATAATGTTACCTCTTCACGGCGACAACGCGTACTCACCTACAACAGCTGTTTCATCCTGCGCCAAAAAATGCACACTCTGTTGTCGCTACAAATTGTTACTGATCTAAAGCCATTGCATCAGTTCGTTTTGTAATCGAGTTTGCAGCAGAACGTATATACCCCCCAGTGCAGTCACTTTGGTTGTCTACCTCCGTATACCCATACACTGGTAATGGCACACTTCTGCTCATATAACACACTTGTTTGTCGCTGATTTATTTGGATCGTCAATCCCTACACTTTTCCCCCCCTTTCTTCGTCGCTTCGCTCATCCCGCGCTTCCTGTTGAGACCTGCCTCGCCGACTAAACTGACAACATGACACTGAATTATTACACGTCATTACACTTTGTAAATCACATTTTAGCCAGGCTGAGGGAGTGATTCTCCGGTGTGGGCTGGGGGTAATGAATGCTGTCTCCTCCACTTTACGTTCAGCCGCTCCACTCTGCTGATGGGATGGAGAGGATGTTCTTCTATGGCGTGTTCCTCCCATATTCTCTACTGCCATACTTCTAATAAACTTGTCATCATTTCACTGGCAAGGACCATACACAAAGGCATGTCTTACTAACTGATCTATGAGACACTATACACTCTTTGTGTCTGGATAAAAGCACTAGTACTCTTCTTGTTTTATGTATTTTTTCTACAAACTGTACACAACATTGCCTCTAAAAAGAGACTGTTTTAGATATGAAGATATGTCCTTAAAACATACCTTAATTCAAAGGTATCATATTACCACCAGAAAATGAACAGAAATAAAAATTGCACTGTGATTAGAAGTTCCCTTTCAGTTATACCCACATATTGCAGATATCAACCTATGAGGGCAATGCTCCTTGGGTACTGGAGTTCTACATTCACCGTACGCTAAAACTCTCATTATTGCACTATTTTAACCCAAAATCCCAGAGCCATAATAGACTGATTCCGACTTGCCGCTCTATCTCGGCTCCCTCATCTCGTCTCAATGCACTTTGCTTAACATGCAGGCCTCCCCCTCTGCCCGCTCCAATGTGCCTCTGTGGGAGAATGATGATGAATCGTTTGGCTGCAAGGAAGCAAAATATATCAAGTCCGGGTGAGTTTGGGGAATTGGCTAAGTACTTCTGCCGCTCATAATCGCTTTGAGCCTGCGAGGACCTCTTCATTTAGAAAGTAGCCATTGATTAATGCCCTTTTAAGTGGACGAGGCAGGGGAAGATGGAGGGGCAATATAACAAAGAGAGATATGATTGGCTATGGCTGGAGTAGTGGTGTAGGCAGGGCGACTTTGGCGGCAGGCAATTGTTGTGGCAGCGGCGTTTCACCAGTCAGACCGTCCCAGCTATAAATCATTGCAGGTCGGCCTCTCTTTGACACCAATTGCTGCCTGTCCCCAAAGCCTACATAAGCCCCTGTAGGTCAGAGCATAGCGCCTTAAATTGGTCTTGTCTGACAGGCAGCAGAGCACTGAGAAGCTCCTGAGGTGGATTAGCATAAACACACTCCTTTGCATATATTATTATATTATTATTATTATTTACCACCATCTCATCAAATAAAAATATTGTCGAATTTTCATAATCGTGACAATTACAATGAATGCATAGTTTTTAACCTCCTAACCCCCGCATGGACGGAGACAATTTTTTCCAGTTCAGCTTTACCCAAATCTAAAAGCTTCTCGACTGGAGAGCAACAGTGTAACGCCTTATTTGAAAGCTAAGACCCACAAAACTGATCATAACCTTTTTTGTCACGTTGTCACCGCGTTTTTGTCGCATTTTTGAAGTGTTTTTGACATGTTTTCGCCTCTTTTTATCCAGTTTTTGGCAAGGTTTTGTCGCATTTTTGTTGAGTTTTCACCACATTTTTGTCAGATTTTTCACCATGTTTTTGTCAGATTTTCAGCATGTTTTTGTTGAGTTTTCGCCACGTTTTTGTCAGATTTTTCACCATGTTTTTGTTGAGTTTTCACCACGTTTTTGTCGATTTTTACAGTTTTGTCAGATTTTTCACCACGTTTTATTGAGATTTCGCACGTTTTTGTCAAGTTTTTGTCGTGTTTTGTCAGTTTTGTCAAGTTTTTTCAGTTTCGGCAGTTTTTGTCATGTTTTTGTCAAGTTTTTGTCATGTTTTTTGTCACTCTTTTGTTGTATTTTCCTCCTCGTTTTTTGTCGCTATTTTGATGCTTTTTTTCCAAGAAGCTTTTAGATTTGTGTAAAGCTAAACTGGAGAAAATGTGCTCTGTTCAGGTTGGGGGCTAAGAGGTTAAGAAACCGAAAACACATGTAAAAGTAATATGAGTTTCTTTTTGAACATTTTAGTTTACAAATGTCCGTGTAGACTCTCAGTGCAGGGAATAAACTCTTCCGTAACATTTTCCTGAGTTATACTGTACGTCACTGGGGAAAACTTAAGCTGCCGCCATGCACTCCTGAGAGTCAGGTCACACACACTGTCATTTTGAGGTCACAAAGGGAAGTGTCTTCTCTGTTACAAGTCTGTGGACAAAGACACCTCTGATCTCATTAGGACGCACTAATTATACAGTGTCACTTTCTATCTCAGGGACAGAAGCTCACCGACTCTGGCTCACAATCCTCTCTATTCCTGTTATAATTGAAACGAAGGCTACTTCATTTTCTGAGTGATAATTAGAGCGGCTGCAGGACAGACGGTGACGGTCAATAGCCAAAGGTCAGCGTTGCTATTCTTTGCCATACGTCTTTTTTTTTTATTAGGATGCTAGAACTGCGGGGTGCTGTTGCTTGCACAAAAAAAACCGCGTAGCTTCAGCAACGTTTCGTCAATCGAAAACAGAGCACCCATCAGCACTTAAACAAACCCCCCAAAAAACTCCACATCAATTTGAGCTGTTATTGTCTGCGATGGCGCATGCAGAATAAAAGGCTGTTATTTATTCCAAAAGGATATACAGTGTTGACCATGTTCCACTTCAGTAGAGGATGATGCGCCGAGCCAATGAGGTGACATTTTGAAATCTATTTTTCTAAAGGTAAAACTTTCCACCGCTTGTCTCTTTCACAGTGCGCTGCTCCCAGATTGACAGGCAGCTCTCCGGGTTTGCGACGAGGCTTTGAAAGGAAATTTGCTCGGGCCGACTCATTTTTTTTTTTTTTTTTTTCCTCCCTTCACCTGCAGCAGCGAGATGGCCCAGCGAGTGGGAGAGACGCGGGGGACCCGACTTGAAAATGGCAGTGTCAATTAAATATCACTTTCAATTTCCTTGTTTTATGATCCCCGGGCTACTAAGCACCAATAATCCCCCCCTCAGCAGGCCCTCCTACCTTGTCTTGAGGAAGATTGATTACACTTGTCGCCTCCTATAAAAAATACATTTACATGAAAATAAGAAAACAACTTCTTTGTTTGCATGGAAGTGAATCAAGGAAGGAAGAAGAAAAAAAAAGAAAAAAAAAAACAATTCCCAATTTGATTTTCATACAAAGCGAGGGCAGATAACAATCTCGTGGCGTCTCATCTGAGTGAGTTTTGGAGGTAGAGCAAAGACGGGGGGCATAGGCGTATGTAGATTGAATAAAGCTGGCAAATTATTTTTATGCAACATTGATGGATGTTGTCTTCACTCGCACAATGAAGATGTTTCCGATTGTGCGCCGGAGATTGCTTTGGACACGTGTGCTACATGTGGTGTTGCTCGGCCCCGCCAATGAGAATGCGCACGCAAACATCTCATAATCGTATAACCTCGTAGGGTTTTACAAAAAAGGATTAAAATTATGTGAGGAAAAAAACGGTTTGTGAATTAAATGTCTGTCACAACTTAAACCCCGGAAGATCAATCGCTTATGTTGAATAATAAGGTGTCATCGACTCCCGCAACACAAGACATTTATGCATTTACTGTACAGTGTTATAAAGAAAATCACCATTAGTATTGAAAGACAATGTTGGAAAGTAGCTAGTCTAAAGTTGTAAATATAAATACTGTTGACTTTACTGCCCTCACATAAACCAAATGCATGAAAGATTAGTGGCTCAGTTGAAATATGTTTAAATTTACAACTTCTACATGTCATTAAAATTACTAAAATAGTTAAATAGTTCCCTTGGACCCAGAAATAAAGTGGCAACATACGCATTCTGTTTTACGTAATGCTGTGTTATCACTGCTACCACTGTGCTTTTACTTCCACAGGCCACTGATATGTGGGAGAATTATTTTCCACACAACACTGCCTTGCTGTGGCCACTCTTGAGGCAGCCGGCTCCACATAACTGATTCCTTTATAAACTGATACCAAGGCGCTGTGTGCAGACAAACTGTATGTAGACTGTACTTTGACTAGATAAACTCTGTTGTCTTCCGAAGATGTAAAAGACAAAGCAAAAAGCATGAAAGGGAGACAGGCGAGAAGTAAGTTAGCCCGCGGGAGGAATTGGAGAAAGGAGGTGCTGGGTCAGATTGGGCCATAACGGATTACGCGGGCCTCTATCAGATATAAGTAAAGGTATTTCTCACACAGTGGCACCTGATATGTCTGTGCATATATGGAAAACAGTGAAGAGAGATTAGCTTGAACCAAATCTCCCCCGTGCACCTTTAGGTCCTTTGTCAGTGCCACAGAGGCTGTGTTTGTGTCGGGAGCATGTTTACACAAAGCATAAGAGTGTCCAAGTCCGGTAATTCGTGTCTCACACGGTCTTTCTGCGCTTCAACAAGGTCAGCGGACTAGTGAGAACAAGCCCGCACCCACACCACCACAGACACACATCAGAGGGGATGAACAGGCCCGTATTGTGGCTCTCTGGGCAGGGAGATAAGCTATGGGCCACTAATACTGCACAGAAGACACTAATAAACAAACACTGTTTAAATTGGGCTGAAAGGAATCAGTGATGCATATAGGAAGCACCCAGCAGCTTCAATGACTTAATCTCCTTCTTTGCCATTGTACATTTTCACATGAGATTAATGGGAAAGGACAGAGGGGAATAGGTCTGGGCGGATAGTTCGAGGCAAATTGATTCATTATTTTTATGTATACATACATCATTATTATATAATTATTTATATTATCAATTTACAAATGGACAAGTTGATAAGCAGATTGAATATCAATGTGGGGTCCAAAGCACACTTCATTTAAGGCTTTTGAGCTTGTTTTTTTTCAATGTTTTTCTACTCTGACTAAGTGAATAAGTTCAAAGAAAATGTCCCATTTTTATTTGATACTTTTTCACTGCACAGAAATCATGTAAAGTAATAACAGCAGCTCTAGATGAAGTCATAAATAAAAGTGATATTAGCATCCACTGCTTTGTATTTTTTCTCTCTTCGAATGCTTGAAGTTTTGATTTTCATTTCCCCGTATATGCTCTATGTACATTGATCACTTCCAATTTTCATGTGTTACATCTTAAACGCGAGAAAAATGTATAAAATGTGTGCAAGTCAGAGATCAATTATGATGAGCCCGATCGCAGAACTCCAGCAGAGCATTACGAGACGGCGGTGCATCCCATCGAGACTTGTGTTGAAAAGTATTAGTCAATATGCCACTGGAGCACACGAGCACGGCTCTTCCGGAAAGCAATTCATCAAGTTTTTCCCAGAGCCCTCCTGGGTCAAGTTTTTATAGTGCCTGTTTAGTTTCCAAACGCTCTTTTCTCTCGCTCCCTCTCAGCCGCACCATAGTGTCTAAACTTGTCTACATTTGCTCCTCATGTTTTTGTGCATGCTGGATGTCCTTTTAAAACCACCCATCTCAAATAAGTCTTTCTTCTTGTTTTGTTGGCCCATATTCACTGTTTTCATGAACTCTGACCTCCGCCATGGCAACAGCCCCAAAAATGTTAACATTGATTGACAGGATTAAAAAAGGCCCCTTCCCTGGTAGGCATTTCAAACACTTTGGGAACAATGGTGGCTTGGTGTGACTGAATTAATGAGCTACTGCCGACTGTCAAAAGAGCACACATATTTTACATAAACCTGATTATCTTTGCATGGCAGAAAGAGGAGAAAAGAGGAAGAGAGAGTGAGGGAGGAGAGGGGAAAAAGGGAGATTTTCGAATTTCACTGGGCATCTCCAAAAGACGGCATCAAAGTGTGCTGGGGTAGGGATGCGGGGGCGTTCCACGGAGTAGTGATGTTTTGGCTTGGCCTGCACCCTCATGCCTGCCCCTCTGCTTAGCATAAACCAACCATAGGAGCTTTAACAAATCTATTCAGGGAGCAGGGGGCCCCAGAACAACATACTTTTTCACCAGTCGACACCCCCAAGCAGCAAGATGTGATTTTTTGTGGGGTTGGGAGTGGGCTAGCAGCCGCGTAACCATTGTTGTTCAGTATCTCTCTGACCTCAAGCCTAAGGCGATGGCGCAGGGGTGCCCATTGGTGAACCCCTCAGAGTGACACCCCGGGGCGACTGCCAAGAGGCCTGCTAATTCTACAAACCCATTGGGACAGAAAATGGAGTGGAGGTCCAAGGATGCAAAAGATGAGTGAAGGTGCTCTGGATGAGGGTTAGTTCGGTGAAGATCATCCATCTTCAACATGAGCTGTGTGTTTATTTGAGGGAAACAGAAATTAGGTCTCAGAGTGGAGACTTAAATTTGGTTAAAGACAACGCAGACACTTTAGTTTAGTTAGTTTATTTGTTTATTTGAGCAGTATACATTCTGCTCAAAAGGAGCGGGCTGAAGCAAGAAGCTTATGGGCGCCTACCCCCAAATTCAGTGCAATAAAGTACATTTCACAGTGGTACAGAAAGAACAAAACATCAACAAGACATCATCCAAAGAGATTGATACATTTCAAGCAGCTACGTTAGCACAGGCAACTTACAAACTTACAAACAATATTTGAACTGATTATATAATTAATTGAAACGAAGCACAACTACAACAACGATCTTGTTTCATGTACGTGTCTAGTACAAAGTAAGTAACAAAATCGATGCCGTCAAATCACAATTTCTTTTAGTTATAAAGGTACATATATTATACTCAGAGATCTTGCTACTTCCCAGTTGTCATTACCATCCTCAAATAATTTTCATTTTGGTTTAATTATCATTATTATTATTATTATTTTATATGTATTAACCTCTTAAACCCCGCCAGTTGGCTTTAAAAGCATCAAAATGGCATAAAAAAGTGTACAAAAAAACCCCCGCAACTAAAAAAGCGACTAAAACACAACAAAACAGGAAACAAAAATGTGACAAAAAGCATCAAAAATACGCAAAAAAGTGATGAAAAAGCAACAAAGCTGACGACAAAAAGCACAATAAAAATGTGACAAAAAAGTGCCGAAACCCGTCAGAAATAAGACAAAATAGTGACGACAACACGGCAACAACGCAAGGGAAAATCTTAGTCAGTTTTGTAGTCTGAGCTTTCAAATGAGGCGTTACACGGACCTATAGGCTGTAAGTTCCAGTCAACAAACGTTTTAGATTGAGTAAAGCTTGAGAAAATGTGCTTCAGGTTGGGGTTAAGAGGTTAAAGATGCTGTTGTGATCATCTTTAAAAAATAACACATTTGCCTGGGAAAAGGAGCATTATCTTTAACCCTGTTAGATATGCATGTTTATTACACATGATTCTCAAAGTCAGCAAAACTTTCTAAACTGGCAAGAGAAAGTCATCATCTCTGCAATAATCTGCCACAGTGGCTACAGTATATATGCGGGCTGACGTGTAGGCTGTTCCCCCCGGTGTTTTTCGTAAAGTCCCAACAGCTGCAGTTTGATTTCTCGGCTTGTCAAAAGTCATCTTTGTTAAGTTCCCTCTCCAGTAGAATGAATGGCGGCAGATTAGCTGTAAAAAAAAAAAAGAAAAGAAAAAGGTGTGTTCTTGTGTGGAGCGGTAGGTGGGCTTTCCCTCAAGTGGTTTTCCGTCCCAAGAAAAGACAAAAATGCTAAAACATTTCTCAAGGGGCCTCCGAACAGCAGTAAAAAAAAAACGCACATCGGCGGCCTGCATTGTCTTACCTACTTATAGCCTACCCTATCAGATGCCTACAGATGCCCTCCCACCCGCTCCTCCGCGGACGCCTCGAGAGCCTGCATACAAAGATACAAATTGTCCCTCGTGCTGTGAGGTTGCTGGAACATAAATTGGGGCGAGTGGCATTGTTGTCAGTGAGTAATATACTTAGCATTATTCATAAAGCTGAGAGGAGGAGATTAAAAGGTGTTGGATGGGATAGGGGGGGGAAAAAAGAGTGCTCCACTGCAGAGCTGACACGCCAGTTACATATGGCCTAATGTGGGTTTTTATCTGAGCCAATTGTCAGAAATATATATCCCTGAGGCTGTATCCACCGTGGGCGTCATTGTAGCGATATGAACAAAACAAATGACACACGTAATAATGTATTAGGATCAGATTAGGAGCAGCGCCGCAGCAAATTACAATGATAGAGCTTATTACTGCTCAAGTAGAGACTGAGGATGTGAATTACAATGTTTTCTTTGTGTTTCTTTGTCTTCTTATTCCGATGTGCACCCTGAATACAGTTGTGGTTTGGGGGATTTTTTTTTGTTGTGAAAAGGTGGTGAATTAATTTGGCTCATTTGGCATTGTTTTTTGTTTTTTTATAGCTTATTTCAGAAGATACGTTAGGACAGTAGTGATATGGTGTTTTTATTTTATGGTTAGAGACTGCAGGCGAATAGGAAAAATACATTAATTTAGAATTAGATTTTGAACTTTTGCTGTAGATTAAGACAAATATGAGAAAAATGTATTGACATTTTTCTACCACTTGATGTTTTAATAGGAAAGTGCTGTATTTGTGCATACAAAATGGCCCAAATTGACTGTATTTTTTGAAAGATAATCTAGTCCCAAATCTAAATGTATTGATTTTATTGAGATATTTTGACTATTTTCATTAGCCTTTGAATAAACCAGTTATTGCTTTGGTCAAAAATCTGCCTCTCTTAATTTTGGGGGTCAAAGCTCAATAATTCAGGGTGAATAAAATAAGAAAATCCTTCTGGGGCATAAAATAAAAAAAATCAGTACAAACTGGAAAAATTTGTTGACAAAGGCTTGTGGAGCCGATACGCGTGGAAGAAACCAGCAATAGGTTTGAATGATTTTAAGATTTATTAGCCCATCACAATAAAGGCCTTTTTGAAAATGTAAATAGAGAATTATGATGTGGGAGGAGCGCCTTGGTTTTTTCTTTTTTTTTCTTTTAAGTCTTAGTTCCCCAAACACCAAAGAGCACCTTCCCCCAAAAAACTCACTTTGTGATTGACTTCCTGAGAACATTTTGTGTTTTCAGGTGTTATAAGTGGAGATGTTGTCACTACAATGTGACATAAATGCCTTTGAGGAAATGGCCCATATTAATAAACGGAGAAACACTGAATCAGTGCAAGAAGATACATCGTTGAAATAATTATCCATAGCTGAATTAAAAGTTCTCATGGTAAAATATTGGTGCAATATGTTAATACACCCTTCCCACACACACTTCTTTCCCCCCTCCTGTTATCAAACAAATCTAAACTGCCTGGACGTTATGTTCCACAGTCTTTTCTCTGCCCATCATCGCACATCGCAGTAAATGAAGCGCTTAGCTTTAGCCTCCGCCCCTTGACTTTTATTGAGCTCTGGTCTAATTATATTGCACTGGACCAGGCCTTTTGTGTCACTGAGTGCTTCATTTGCAGTTTCCAGTTTGTATGAAGCCTGGACACATTAACTCTGGCCCCTCTGCCGTTCATTACAATGCTATTAGTCTGTGTGAATTGATCAATATATCATGTATAGAACATCTTGAATGTGGACGTCTGGCTCCTTTGTGAGTCCCGGAGATAATGGTTTCCCCCCATTCACGGCGGCTTGTAGGAACATGGAGATAAAGCAGAGCAGAGAAGAGTTATACCGCTTACAGCTATATGGAAAAGGCAGCCACCTCATCCAAGATTAGGAGTGGGTGAAGCAAAACGCGTAAAAATGGACAGTGTATTGTGCGGTGAGAGCTGGGCTGTAGGAGGGTATAAAGATCTCAAAGACTTTTATTCTCCTCAGGCATCCTGGAAGAAAGAGTGCCATCCATCCCTTTCCCATATGGAGCTGATTGAGCTGTGATCCAGAGAAACATGCCAGCAACTGTAAGGGGCTTTATGCAATGTGCTTTCCCGGCTAACAATTGTATCTCTGTGAAAAGGGAATCTACTCTAAAAGAATGAGACAAACATGAGACAAACATTTACAGTGACAAAAGTGTCCAAGGAAGTTTTTTCATCTTTCGCCGTTTTAGTCGTAAAGACGACGGAATATAAAGGAGGGCGGATGATTTGATGATACAAATCGAAGCGTGATCCCTGTGATTGTGAAGCGTGATCTTTTATTTTTTTTAGAAGGTAACGGGCAACACAAATATGATCAAATTGAAATTGTAATCTATAAGTAAAAACCTTAATGTGAATTGTGTACAAAAATGTAAAACAGTAACAAAAGTATGACATAAAAGTGTGAACATATTTCTTTCTCTTTTTTCCCTCCTCTTTCTTTTTTTCTCTTCTTTCCACACACTTACACCCAGACCCTTGGTGGATGGGGACGCCACAATAGGAGCAGACCAGAGATAACGCTGCTTGTTGAGATTTTTGTGCCTTTCGAAAATCTCTAGAGGGCAGCAGTACAAATGTTTTATATTCAGAGAAGACTTGCCTGTGTGTGTGATAAGCAGCACTGATCCAATTGACTCGCCGCTGAGTTCTGAGAAGAATTCACCTCAGATAATTGTTGAACGGCTTTATATGGAAGGATCCGAGGCTCTTCGATTGGGACAAAACTGAAGATTGAAATGAAAGAAAGGTATGCTGTGTTACGATCACGATTAGAGGTAATTCAAATTCCGTGCCTTTTTTTTGTCAAATGAACAAGATAATGTAGATAATTTGTTCTGCACGTATAGAATAAATTGTTAGAAAACCATACATTATAATAATGCTTGTAACCAATTCCTCATAACACATGCAGCTGGATGGGACAATGAATGCTGCGATCGAAAAAAAGACTCTAGGTTGTCACATGGTCAGCCCTATGTTCCCCGGTACCTATGTTCCCTGTCAATAGAAGGGGTGGAACATCGATGTATTAAGATTAGGCACCATGCAGTCCATGCTTCCTTAAGGTTAGTGGCTATACTAGGGCAGGGTCAGGGTTAAGCTGATGTATGATGTTTCACTCTCATGACTTGTGATTGGTTGATGTACCAACTCACCTACAAAAAATAAATAAAATGCACCCGGGGAACATATAGGTATGCACCCTTCACAAGTATTCAACCAACAATCACCACGGTCCCTTCTCTTATTATCAATGATGTCATAAGAGGCCTCAAGCCATGAACCTTAAATGGACTCAATTTATATAGTGCTTTTCTACCTTCACCCATTCACACTCTCATTCATACAACAATGTGCGCAGATACTGTAGGCAAGTAGGGTGAAGTGTCTTGCCCAAGGACACAACGACAGTGTGCATTTGTGAGAGCTGGGATTTGACTCCACGAGATCACGAGACAATCCGCTCTACCACCTGCCATCGTCACCCATTAGGAACTGAAGAAGGGCATTTGGCATTAAAAAAGAAAGTGCACCAAATGACTGCACTCACGGTAACCTGCCTTGACTCGAAAGAAGGCGACAAAAGCCAAACAAATGTTTCGCTGCACTGACATAATGGGAAGTCGCAGCGCCGATGTCATCACTGTTACTTGATATTTACGGCTGCTCCTGAGTCTAATCAATGATGTAAATGCTCCTCTCCTTTGCTCCCGCCTATGAGCTAACCATGCTCGCGCTCTGTCCGACACACACGGGCCGGCGCACAGTTCAGTTCATGTTAGCTGTCCTCTGTCTACACTTCCTCGCTGCGTTTTGACCTTTAAAAAGACGATGCGGTGGAATAAAGTCAGGCATTCCCCACAGCTGAGTGGCTCTCCCCATATGCAGACACACACGAGTGCAGGGGCGCGAGGAGGCACGCTAACATCCATTAAAGCTGGAGCTAACAGCTGTAACGCACCGGGCTCAAAAGCACTGTGCTGTGGAGTCGTTTTTAAATGAGCTTTAATTTAGCATCCTGCTGCCTCGACTGGGATTGTAATAGAACACATTACACCTTGTCCTGCCGCTGAGGCCCTCTCCTCTGTTCCCTGGAAAAATTGATTTTTTTTTCCAAAAGCATGGGAACAAATTAAAGGGCAAAATGATTGTGTTGCGAAAGAGAGAACAACAGACGCAGAATTGTAATCAATTCCTCTATTAACTCTCCTGTGTTTTGCTTTACCACACAGCAGATTTATGTATTATTTTTTGCGGGGTGATGGTAATTAATTTGTAACACCGTCTTTTGCTGTAAGTACAAAGTTGATAAAAACACAGACGGCGAGTTTGTCTTTAAAATTGTCTAGAGGTGGGCAACGGAACACGGCGTAATGGTAATGTAAGCGAGACACAATATAATTAGTTGCAAATGTATTTACAGCGGCAGACTTGTTTGGTGTGGAATAAATACTTCAGTGAAACAATTGCACTTAGCGACTGTGAAAAAGAGAAACATCTGCTGTATACGTAATTATAATTAGAACTTTGCAGGGAAGCTCGACATTGAACCAAGACAGTTGTGCATTTGCAGAACATAAGGCAGGGGAGATAGCTAAACAAAGAAACCCTTTTTTCCCTCCATAGTCAAATCAGCTCCTCCATTTTGAGTTGCTTTATTCACAATATACAACGCGACTAATGCAGGAGGAACTCACTCTGACAGACTTTGCAGTAAATGCTTCATCCTGGTCCCAAGTCTAGGATAATCGATGTTAAGGCGGTAAGTAAACATTGTACTGTATCTGTTGTTGTGGCAACCCCACAGATTAAGGGTCAATAGGACAGAGGACACAAATGTTTTCTCCTCCTTATAGAAGACATACAACATGACGCAAACTGTTTATCAAACTCAGTTTTATCAATGGACACTGGAGGAACCATCAGGGTCTATTCTGCGCATAGGCGACCAAGGTGGCTAGTTGCATTTAATTTCCCACCATAAATGCTTTCTAAATTTGGATGTAGTGGGACACTGGTGAAGATGGATTAAGACAGACAATATGTGATTGAATAAAGGCACATTTTTCTTTAAAGTAAACAGGTCGCCTCCTGGACAAGTTGCTTGGCACACAATATACTCATCGCCAACTGCAGGAGGATCTCACCTTGACAGCTTCTGCAGTGCGTCCTGTTCTAAATGGATGATTAAAAAGAGATGGAGGATTTTACTGCGGGCTGGTGTGCCTGGCATCCCAGGAGCCTCCACTCCGGGTCAGCCAAGCGCGGCAAGCTACAGCTGTCCTCCAAACAAGCCAGCCATACTTTATTTATTTCTGCTGAAATATTGATGCGTGTTATGAAAGGTTTAAAATAATGTGTCTGCCTTTTCTCGTGCCCAGGCGCCATGTTTTCTAATGCATAAATAATTGCTGCCTCTCGGACCCTGCGTGGACACTGGCTCTGCCGCATTAGGTGTGCTGTATCCGCTGTATCACATTCTTTCTGCCTGAGAGAAAATACCCGTCCCTTGTAATTTCCTACGCTTATACAATTGATGCGCACAGTAAATAATTGATGTATGAATTTAGGGTTAAAACTCCAACACAATAAGACTTCATGTCAAGGGTTAGTCCCAGCAGAATTGAAGCCAAATCATCTCATAAAATGGATTCTCTTCCTCTCCACAAAGAGGGATCCCTTTGAGCACCTGTCTTTATTCTTGTATTCTTTTATTCCTTGATTTCAGGACTTTTGAATCGCTGTTGGTTATAGTCAGCATTACCCGCAACATACTGTTTATTATTTAAGGTTTACATTAAACAAGTTAGACTTTGTGCTGATCATCCCAAGCCTGGATAAATGTATGCATCAAAACAGAGCCATTCAAGGCAAAGGAGGAAAAAAAAAACCCCACAAACACTAGGCCAATTGTTTGCTGTGATAAACCTGAAAAAAGGAATACAAAAATGTAGGTAGTTACACTATAACAGCCAACACTTCCCTGCAGAAGCGAACTCCCACTTATCGTGTGCAAATCTGTGAGTGATCAAGCTCCCAAAGTTGTGGATCAGGCTAATTTGTGACAACACAGAGCACAGATGGTGATTGTTCTTTGAAAAATGTGTTCATGTGGCTTTCACGCCCATTGCCTTAATAATGTCAGGGGTTATCGAACTTTTAAAAATATCAAAAAACAAAAACAACTTACTCAAACAATATGTATATTTTTAAAAACAATATAATGTATAGATTGCTGTATATACCAGATCTGTAACAGGACTATACCATGACTAAACAAACCCTAACTACACAAACATTAAACAGAGTCTACTCTAGAGGAGTCTAAGTAACAGTCAGAAACGTACATCATAATATAACGCAACATAAGAAAGTGTACGTTATAGAAATCACTAGAAACAGTTAGTGGTAAAACAACTAGCACACCGTATTGTCCAAATGCTTTTCTAATGAACGATAACTCCAATGCTTTATTATAATGTTTTCGTTTGATGACAAAACCTGACCTCTAAACAATACAATGTAATGCAATATAATATAATGTGATATAATATAATGCAATAGATTATATTATATTATGATATATGTATAAGCGTATATGGTCAGTATGATTTGTTATTATGTTATCATAGGACAGGGTGAAGTGATTTTGTCAGATATTGTTTTGATGGGAGACGTTCAGCCTCACACCCCCAGGGCAGAACCGTCAGACATTTACGCCGACAGAACGACCTCTGGACTGCCTGACCTCTGCAAAGCTCCTGGATCCATTACATGTATGGCCTTTTCCCTATACTTCCACCACCACACATGCTGCACTGGCTTTGAAATCCTAAAGTTGCTCAGGGCGACATGCGCCCCAGCCCCCCGCCTTCCTTCAACCCCTCTTTTTGAAATTGCATCGATGTGTGCGTGTGTCCTGGCCCTCCGCTCTACCCTTGACCACCTTGCACTGTAATCACCACATACAGCTGCCACCTGCCTCTCTCTCTCACTCCTACCAACACTGGCTGCTAATGTCTCTACTCATGATTAATCTGATAAATAATAAATATATCAATCTAGCCGCTCGACAAGGACTAATTCTTACCAGCGGGATGGTAGAGGACCCCTTTAACTTGCTGCCTGTACCTGCCAAATCAATTATTTAAAGATTAATTCTTTTGAAAATGGGCAAGTTTTGATTAATACTGTCCAGGCATCTGTTGCCACTTGTTTGATAGATGTCACCAAATTCAACCCTGTCTGTTATAGCGTCTGACCTTATGCAAACACCAGAGAGGAGATTATTCACAATGAGGGGCCACATCGAAAACGCACACATGTTTGGGAATAGACGTTTTAGCTCTTTCGAACAAAGCCGGCGGCAACTGTCAGTGATATCACACGCTGAATAGCACACAATAAATTGCACCAGGATCTCTAAGGCCTTCATCCTTGAACCTTGAGCTTTGGATTACTCCCCCCATATAACCCCGTAGATGCGATGCATGTGTGCGCGTGTGTGTGCACGATCAAGGGAGTGTTTTGACCCTATTTACTAATGGAAGCCTCCAAGTCCCCAGAGTTGTGTACATTTTTAATGATGTCAAATTGTCATCTCTCCATGCTGTTTGCCGTTCAAAGAGAAAACCAACGTAGCATCATGGGTGTTGACACAATAAATGAAAGGAAGTATGTAGCTTGTACGCACATTCGCACAATAGTAATGTTGGATGATTTGATTTAAAAACCTTAATATGATCGGAAACCAATACGGCTGACCACCAGAAGTGATCTTTTTTTTTCTTTTTTTTTTCGTTTGGGTTTTTAAGATTAGATAAGAAAATCCTTGATCTCAAGATGGAGAAATTCACTAGTTACAGCGGCCCCCAAGAACACACAAGGGCATGCAGACAGTCAGAAAATGTGTGAGCGCAGGAAAACAAGTTAAATGTCTAAAAAAGTGAACAGTCACATTTATATAACGCCTTTCTACCTGCTTTAGGCACTCAAAGCGCTTTACATCAAGGAACCAGTCACCATTCACTCTCTCATTACAGTGCGTACACTGGTGTCTTGCCAGACACAACGACAGTGGGAACCTGCGGGATTCGAACCGGTGATCACAAGATGATCACAAGACGACCCACTCTACTCTCTGTGCCACCGTTGCCCCAAAAATAATACAATTGAGGTATCTAATGTACAATAATTAAGAAAACTTTAAAACGTGGTGATGCATAAGAAAATGCTAAAGGAAAGATATTATCACTAAACTTGTTAACACTAAATTCTCTCATTAGCTTTAGTTCTTTGGAAGGTATGTTACTTTATTGATTAACATACATTGCACGTCTCCAATTTACTGAGTAGGCAAAGGAATTACAGTGATGGTAAAATGTATAAAGCCCCAATAGTAAAAGTGAAGTAAATAAAAGAGTAGTAGTCCCTCCCACTACATTCATCACTGTTTGGTTTTAATCATTGTGCGGCAGGCTCTTTGGCCTCTGAAAACCCGACTTGCCCTCGGGGTGAGCAGAAGAGCCATGCCTTTAATAGGGCCAACAACCTGACAAATCTCTCTCTCTCTCGCTTTCTCAGATAGTCCCTCAAACATACACACACCGTCCACAGCAGCACAGCAGACACATCCAGACGATAAAAATGAGCACTTCCGTTGGTGAGGAAGACAGAGGGCCGGTGAATGGCCGTCAGAGTGACAGACTGCATTGTCCGAGCTAGCTTTGGTGGTTGTTACAAGCATCAGGACATTAGAGCAAACAAAAGCAGGATTGGGAGTGTCATCAATCAATCGGCTGACAGTTGGCTTCACTTTGTTTGTCCCACTCTGCATAATAAGTGATTGAATCTCAGCTAATTAGATATTGGGTAATCAATCATTGCCAACAAGGCACTTGGCTTGCTGCTTAGGGGACTCTCCCTTTGCGTGTGCCCGTTGTCATGAAATAAATTAGAAATAAAAATTATTTAGTGTCAGCCAAAAAGTAATTCCCACCAGAGAGCTGTTCAACCAGTGGCTTTATGCAAAAGAGACACATGGACCAGAGGGGCCCACGTCCAAACCAATTACTGAAAAATTGAGTTGAAGAATTTACATAATAAATGAAGCCATAAAATATTGATATATTTGCTTAGAACAATGTTTAAACCTGCACAAACATTCGTCTGACAATGTGTTATCATGAAGACAACCATTTATGAAGCAAGCAAATACAAAAACATGTTTTGTGTTAGTATCACCTGGAATAAAGCAAATGAGCTAATATACACATTTATAGGTGTTATATTGTGATGCAAAAAGTTTAAATACTGACTATATACAGGGTTGTTGGGGAGCCCACCTCACGCAACAGAATCACATTTGGAAAGCACTGGGCTGGTGACATGAGAACACAGGTTTTCGTACTGCCAGGCCTTGTTCTCACCTTGCCTCTTCACACTGTCAAAATGTCATTGGCACACTTTCTTTTCTGAGCTCAGCCAACACTCCAGAGGTACAATGTTTGCTGCATGTACTTGTACTTTTTTTCACCGCCCTGAGGTAGCCATGGTAAGATGCACAACGCCTGCCACTGCAAACACTGCAAGGACACTAGACACGCATTTGGGAAGTGCACTCTCGACAGGCGAAAAAGCATGAGGGGATGAGTGAGGGAAGCAGGAAACAAGAGCGGGGTAATAAAACACAAGCAAAACAGTTAAAGTGTTAAGAAGAAAGCGGAGAATTGTATTTATTTATTTATTTCTTCATCATGTCTGGGTACACGTAAGGAAAAGCCACCAGCTGGGCCTCAGTCTCTCAGCAGCGTGTCGGCGCCTGTCACCGCCACTGCCATCGTCGCTGCCATCGAGACAGCTACAAGTTTACAACAGCTGCCGACTAATGTTTGATCAGTGATAAAATATGCTGGGGTGACAACAGCAGGCTGCCCATGCATTTGTGGCGGCCTTGCGCATTAAATATTCAGTGCTTGGCAAGTCTAAAGGCCTTCATGGTCTCAATGCTGCCAGCGCTGATCCCTAACCCACTCTACCTTCCCGAAGGTATGCAAGGGGACAGCAACAACTTCACAACATGTCAGAAAGCATCCCCATTTTGTGCACACCTAGTGAGACGACTAAGCCACCTTCATGGCAGTCTTTGTACAGGAAGTCCACTGCTGAGACCCTAGTGGGCTACTGCAGAGGGGAGGAGTAAACGCACACTACTCAAACAACATGACAAGTCCCAGGCTCTATACCTTACCAGGTTTCTATACACACTGTATAGAAACCTGGCACACTAGCTAACTCATTTTTAAGAAATTCAAAAAGGTTGTGAATAGCAACATCAAAGATCATGGCAGGATCCCAAGAGGGCAAACAATACACCTGATTTGGACACAATATAGGCGTACTGCCCAATTGTGATAAATAGAATAAAATACAATAAATAAATAGAATAAAATACAAGCATTTATTTTATTACAGATTTGACTGTAACTTTAGCGAGGACATGAGATTTAAGTAGGATAGTTACTTACCCAAATCCATTCTTTGATTATCCACTCCAAAATGAGCATGCTCTGTTTCTAGCTGGTCAATAGGAGCATGCTATAATGTTTTACTTTTGTTTACGTTTTACTTTCACTGAAAAATAAGTGTTTCTGTCATTTGAAGTACGATATAGGACAGGATTGGCTCCCATTTCTGTGCACAGGCTCTATTTATGTTGTAGTACTGTCTATAAAATATTATAATTTAAATATTAATTTGAGAGCCATCAGAGCTACTGTCTTTTGACTTATCATGTTTAAGTCCCGTTTGTATAAGAGATTCACATCAAGTGTAAACTGAGGACTCAAGCGATGCAACCAAAATCATGTATAATTATAACAACAACAAAAAATATATATATATAATGTATGAATTTGCCTTCTTGCCCTGGTGTTCCACATTGCCTATTTATTGTGGTGCAGCCAACATTGTGGGCATGCCAAGAGTGAGAGTCTCTTGGTAAATGTCAACTGTCAGACGATTGAAACCTCCTCATCAATCGCCCTGCCATGGTGCTACGGGCATCCAAACCCCTCACAGGAGATAGGGAAGGAAAGAGGAAACGAGGGGGGCACAATGGCACTGAATTAGAGGAGGAAGAAAGAGGCAGCGAGGGAAGAGCGAATCAGATTTCCCTTCCCTGGTGACAAGCTCCTCTGACAGTTGTGTTGCTGGCAGTATGAGCAGTAGGCTATGATTGCCAGAGTGCATTAGAGGCCGCGTGTGTAATTTGACATCTCAATATTGAAATAGTAATGCATCCTCACACAGCACAATTTGCAGCCTGGTAATTGGATTCCAGCAGTGGTACAGCGAGCTGGAATGTCCTTGCAAATGATAATGCTGTGTCATGCTAACTCCGGAGCATTTGGATGAACAGGTTGGACTATATCAAAGTGTTCCTCTTTTTATAGTGTCTGCAGGACATGTGCTATGTACAAGATCACTGTTATAAAGATTCTGTACGACTTATTTTTGTGGACAGAGAATGCTTCAAGTCAATTGACCCGTTGAGTTGTCCCGTGCATTTGACCCATCCTGTGGGTAACATGTGAGGAGTTTTAATGAATGTACTCTGTACTGAATTACCAGGTGGAATAGAATAGAGCTTGGCAGAAGTTTTCAATCACAGAGTTTGAATTGTTCTTCTGTTATTGTTTGTCCATGCATTTGGGAATTGAGAACCTTATCTTAGGTTTTCTTCCAAAAAGTCTTCCGTACAGTATTTAAAACAAAAACAAGAAAAAAAGAAAGAAAGAAAGAAAGAAAGAAAGAAATATATTTTATACTTGAGTACTGTCATAAGGCATGTGAGGTTTTCTTTGATGCAGTGTTGATGGAAATTGTATTACTACAAAGACATTATGCATTGATTGGTTCTAACCACTAACTTTCCTAATCCCAACAGACACCTGTGCTCCGATCTCCATGTCGCTCTTTAGTCTTTCCTTGTTTGGTTTAAGCGCCTAAATAATTCAACCCAAGCTGAATCAACCTACTGTATCTTACAGCATACTTAACAAGCCAAAAGGAGCAACAGACAAGGGACAGGAGGCCAGGTCTTCAATTAGCTCTTTTGTAACGGACAATGGGCCAACAAATTTAGTCAGCTCCAAAGGCCCTGCATTTTGTACTTGGCTCCTCCCTTCCTGGCTCTTTGGCTGTTTTGTGTTTGGCTAACATTGTTGACGTCTGTGCCCACTCCCTTTCCCTGCGTGCCTTTATTCTTTCACCACGGGCTAGAGGTATCAGGTGCTTCTGTGTGTTTATATGAGCTCAAAGTTCTGCCTATTGGGTTACCTATGGGATCATGTGACAGAGGAGACTTCAAAAAAAAAAAAAAAAAAAGAGCCGGCGATTCTTCTGGGTTGCCGAGATACAAGCGGCTAATTGGATGAGGTGTAAGTCAAGCCAGCGGGCCTCCAACTTTGATGAAAAAGAAGAGAGAGGGGACAGAGGTAGGGGGGCCTGACTATGCGTCACGTTTGTTCCCTTGTCGGACCTATCTCCACCTGTTCACAAACACACACAGACGTTTGTGCCGAGCTAATGGTCCAGCTCACTTTGTTTATGGCACATCATGAATATTGCAACTAACTTCTTTAGTTTCTTTATGTTTGGGCACGTGTTTTTTTGTCCCCGCTTGCGACTTCATTGTAAGCAGGAGATGTAAAGTTAATTGAGCAAAACCAAAACAAAAATTATTCTGAATATTTAGAAAGCAAAGTCGAACGCTCTACGTGCTTTGATTTGATTTAGTACATTACATGTGTTTTCAGTACATTTCTAAAATTGGCTATTTTAGAAAGGTGATTTCTATTATTTCGGTTAGCATGCCCCTACAATTCTGATGTTTTGCCCTAAAATTACTACTACTAATTGTTCTTGTACTAACAATAGTGTAAGTACTACTTTTACTAAATTTCCTCACACAGTTCTTGAAGATTGTACTTGTAAAGGTACTCAATATACTATAATAAACACAGAATTAAAACACATACAAACTATGTACAATAATCGAGAAACTTCATCAACGACTTGTAGACCTTTTTCTTTTTCACTTCACTAAAAAATTAAAAGAAAGAATTAAACTGTTGTCTGCTGAGAGGGGCATGGGGTGAAGTTACAACAACAGCTGGTGTGTCCCGGGATGTTGGCCAGGACGTGGACTATCTTACTCACCTCCCATCTGCTTTCATATTATCTACAATAGCTGCGTCGCATTGCTTTTGGTCTCATTTACCGCTCTCGACAACTGTAATGTATACTCACCATGCGGGCTATTCTAAATCCTGACCCCGAGTGCATTTTCTTTTTTAACTTACCACAAATAGCCCGGTCTGAGCATTGATACTTGAACTCCGTTGACCTTATTTGCATTAGGCTTGTCCTTGGTAAGTTTAGTTTTACTCCAATTGCCCTCCTAATTTTCAGGCTACGGAACTTTCCTGTTGGTTTAGCCTTACCCACCACAGCTAACATACTGCCCTTGAGTTAGGCACAATACAAAGGCAGTCCCCTAACCCTAAGAGATCAGACAAGTTTGTGGATTCAACATAGTGGTTGCTGTGACACAATCTATTGTTTTTTTTTAATAATCCCTTCCTGTGTGAAATAATTTACTTTTCATAATCTTGAAAAGCCTCACTGAGAATGGCAATTGATAGAAAACTTCACATTGTAGGAAGTGCTTTTAGCCCTTAAAGCAAGACTGCAGGTGAGCAGTCAAAACTTTCAGGTGAAGATTAAGCCAAATAACATTAATTAATTGTTAGATGACCAAATGAACCTTATTGGAATATTAGTCCCCTTTCTACTTACTGGGATTTCATCTTACGTCAGAGGCAATCACTGAAGTGGCTGTGGGACTGGGGACTTTCTGATTTGGTGCTGTTTATTGGCTTAAAGTGCATGGCCCAGAATCTTGTGATTAATTGGGGTGAGCTGCCCATGATATAACAAGGTCAGTCCTCATCCACATTAGTTACAAGTGCCTCTGGTGGACTCACTGGAAGGACATTAACTATGTACTGTAGAATTTTGAGTGTATGTGCCAGGGCAGCTCATTGTATATAATTAGATAAATGCAAATAGATTTTTTTTTCTGTAAATAAAACAAACTATTACTACCACCTCTCACCAAAACTAGTTACAGTAAGTCCTTTTTCGGCGCGTATAGGGCAGTGAAGAGCGAGGAGTGAAATCCAGCAAACCATAAGGATTCCAATCCATGTCAGCATCCACCACAAGTCTTTTTTTAAATAAACTTATGTTATATTATAAATATCATCATAGACTTGCTTATTGTTGTAGAATAAAGCAGTGCTTCATTGTTCAGTGAGTGTTTATTTTGTATTTTCTTCAATTTTAGTTCACATTATTTTAAGTTTTGGCTGTGAACCACCTAACGTAAGCTAATATCCGCCCACAGTCTTTAGGACACATTGCAAATTAGGGTGTCGAATCATCCTTTGGCTTTTGTGTGTCTTAGTCCCTGATTAACTTTATATTAATTAGTGAATTATATTAGTGATTATGTGCTCATCAAGCCAGGATCCCCTTCTGTGCCAGTGGCAGCCCACCCACTCTCCGCTAATGTGGATGTTATTAGACAGCCCCTCACACACACACACACACACACATATGCAGTGTGCTCTGTACGGTAGATGGCTCTTTCTGCAGCTTCAGACAGAGGGCAGTCTTGTGTCAGATACTTCTGCTCCTCTCCATCTCTCACTTTTACTTTAGTTCATTCATCTATCATAAGATAACCAAAGAGACTAAGGTCTTTATCATGATTACATTATCTTCTTCTTCTTATCTTCATAAGTTAAGTTAAGTTAACCACATGATTAACTGGCCATTGATTAGTGTAACCCATGGTGACCTGTTTTGGGGATCATTCACAAATTGTATTAAGCTTATTCTTATTGTGTTACATAGACTGTAATCATCTGTTGGCAGACCATTAACTATAGGAGAGGGAAGAAGCATAAAGCAAATAGAGATGAGATGCAAACTACTAACACTGAGGATTTTACATTATTATTATTATTATAATATAATACAATTTTATAAACTTTATTACAATAACGAGAGACAATTTTATAGTTTATTTTTAAATGTATTAAATTTATGAATGTATTAATTTTCTATATCCATTTTTCAGGAAAAAAGTAATGATATACATATCGCAGTATAGTATTATTCTGGCAGTAACTGAACAAATGTCTTCATCTCTTTGCAGTAAATTACAAGATGATTTGTCATAATATTGAGTCAAGACAAAGACAGACACATAATAGCCCTGGAACAGAGGCGAGAGAAAGGGATGAGTGACCAGAGCGTCCCCCCTCCATCAGATAAGGACACAATACGTGGACGAACACATGTTTTCAACTGTAGATTATGACAGAGCACTGTTATTTCCTGTAAGAATACACTTTCAATTTCCGGACCGCCACTTTAGTTTTATTACATTGATAAGGCGATAGCATCAGGTCTGTAGCCATGGGGACAAAATCACAGTTTTGACAATAGAAAAGACTGATAAGGCCATGGATGTGAGGGATGTGGATAAAAGAGAGGCAGTGAGAACAGTTCTGTGTGGTCTCAGCAGCAGGATTATTACCATGACTATTTTTCACTATTAGTTATAGGCTATCAGTTATCCAATTATGAAATAGGTGGAGTTTAGCCTTTTGGAAACTGCTATAGGCAAATTTGGGGGACACGAAAGAAATGTGTAACCTTACTCATTTCATTTAAACTAGAGACACATATTTTTGTATTTACATCAATAATTTCCAAATTGCTATTTGCCAAAGCTGCCAAAATCAGAGCAGAATTTAAAACAATTGTACTATAGGCTACTTCCTTTTCAGTATCTGTTTTAGACTATAATGGGAAAAATTCGGAGGAAAAAATGTCAGGCAAATATTTACAAATAATACATTTTAAAATTATATGTTAACAAAAACAATCCTTTTATATTGTGCAGCCCGTCATCTTGGTCCAAACATCTCTCTGACAAGAATGTGCTCATGTGACCATGATTTGCCTGGGCAGTGTCCTCAAGTCACCTCCTTTAGACTTTCCACAAGTGACTTGTTCTCGTCAGGTCCTAATCCCCACTTAGAGCAATTGGAGTCAATTTGTTGCAGCAAACATAAATTTGGAAACTTGTAATATTCGGAGAGTGAGAAGGGGGGGAGGCTACAGGCAAAAGCCAACTCTGTGTTAACTTCTGACCCCGGATAGAAGGCTTTGTTAGAGCAGGCATTCAGCTGCCAATCACTGCACCGTTTTCATTAAATTTACTTGAATAGCTCACTGGGTGCAAACTGGACAAGCAGCGCAAGAATTAGGAGAGACTATGTCCAAATATTGAAATTCTAAAGGGTGAACGGGTCTATGTTAGCTGCACTTCTCTTACATTTCAAAGTGAAGTGAAGCAGGTGATTTGTCAAATGTGACCAGTATAAGTGCATACAAATACAGCCAAAAGGGCGAAATTGTTTTTTAAGATTTAAACTTGATTTAAACCTGATTTTATTTACTTGTTCCATCTAAGATAGAATCAAGAAAGCACAAGTACTTTTAAGACTCTGAATCGAACAAAGCATCAATGAATGGCAGCAGGTGCACGTGCGGGCAGAGGGTCTTTTTGACAGGGCAGCTCTGGTCTCCTTGCCTGTCTAAATGAGGGTGTATATGTGCTGAGACAGTGGGTCCAGTCAAATCTGCCCTGAAGTGCTTGACATTTCCCATAG
The DNA here is from genome assembly GCA_007210695.1 of Neogobius melanostomus. Classification (NCBI taxonomy): domain Eukaryota; kingdom Metazoa; phylum Chordata; class Actinopteri; order Gobiiformes; family Gobiidae; genus Neogobius; species Neogobius melanostomus. Next base: position 7,722,303 of record VHKM01000058.1, read on the forward strand.
ACGGCTAATTGAGGAATAACATTTGCGTAGCCATTAAACATTGTCCATGCCTTTAGAAGCCCTTTCATTTTACCCGTGCAGAGGATGACATGTTCTTAAGTGGGTTGGCTATGCATGACAATTAGAGCATTTTTCTGTGCATCCCAAGTTTCAAGACATAAGGTGTGCGTGTGTTAATTTGAAGCCAACATATGGGATGAGGATGGATTGCTTCAGGCTCAGTGTTAGTATTGTTGATGTTGGGTGGAAAAAAAAGAGCTTATTATTACAATGGCAATGTCAAGGGGAGATACGTTGACCTTTTCACGTCTTTGCCTGGCAACTATTAAAAAATGTATCAAGGTGGGGGGATGATGTGGGAGTGTGCGTCTGTGCGCGGCATATTTGTATGTGTGAGCAGGCAGTGACATAAAGCAGTGGCTAAAAGCTAAGGTTAATGGATTGACTGTTACCTGTTGGTGGGGTTTAACATTGGCCAATACACAAGGGGAATCATCCAGGGCTGAATCAACAGCCTGGACGCTCCCGCTCAAGGTAAACTAGCAAACGCCATAGCATGTTTGTTTAAGGAATTTTGGAGGTTCATCTGAGGCAAGGATACAAGGTCGAGACATCATCTTTAAACACCGGAGCTCAAAGTGACGGCTCTATACGACTACTTTCATGTCATCCTCAAACTACAAACCACAACTATGCTCAAATGATTACATTTAATTTCAAGAGCTTCAGACTTTGCCACCACCAATGGTACTGTGTATGTGCATCTTGAATGTTTTGAATGAGAGATCTCGACAAAGTAGCACAAACCATGCATCAGCGCAGATAAATGAATATGATTGGTCAGTGCTGAAAATATAGTTGGAAATCAACAGGAATGACGGAGGGACCAGACAAATATCCTCTGTGTAGAGTAGAAAAATCAACACAGCCCGGTTATAAAAAATAAAATAAAATAATGTAAAGGTAAAATAACCCCTTTTTTCCTTTACTGCTCTTCATATTATGAAGAGCAGTAAAAAATACATGAATTGCATATTTACTAAGTAATTTTTATTGTTTAGACTCTTCATCAAAGCAAGCAGGCGAACTGTGTTACACCAACTTTTCCCATCCCGACTCAGCGCTGATAAATGAGAGTATCAGTGACTGATACACGTTATTAAAAAGTAATAACGTTTTTGTTGACACCCATCACGCCGAAAGGAGTGTCATGAATCATTCGATATTGGTCGCCTGTATCAAATGAATGCCTAATTCACCAGTCGGTAAAGTATTTAGTTGCAACTATTAATTGAAATCATATTAGTTTCTCCATTTGAGGTAGAACTGGGGGAACAAATGCACCATGTGGAAAGTTCAAGAACCCAAAAAGAAATCACAGCAGGATATCCAATCAAATGAACTGTTCACTTGATTTAAAAAACTAAATATTATTGTTTTCAGGCTTTCTACAATAAATGACTAAGATCTGTTGCGTGAGTTATGAAAGAGGTCTATAGTTTGTCTCCTTCACCCCAAAGAGCAGTATGAAATGTTGGTGGTCTCTCATTTCCTATTTCCTGCATGAGATTTTAAAGGTTATCCAAACCAAATACTGGCACATGTAAACACATAAAACCTACACCCAGACATATAATCAATAGTCCTATACAATAACAATGTTTTCAGTCTCAATAATTATAAGGCCAGGAAACCCCCATCTGGGAGGTCACCAAAACAGTTTACTTTATATCCTTTTGTGATTATTGCCTTATCACAATACGGCAGCTTTATTAGCCAGCACTGAATTAGCCACTTGTGGTATGTATAATAAACCATTTGAGAAAATCTGGTCATTGCAATTAGGATACAAAGTATATATGGATAGGCATGTGTGTGTAACATAATAGTGGTGAAAATAACTTCTGAGTGACCTTTTAGGCCTCAAATCCAAATTAGCAGTTCACTCATAAACAACCCGCCCTGTGTATTCTAAGTCTGGCTTAAACTTAATTAAATAGAGGGATAGAGGCATTTAGGCTTGAAACCCGTGCACTTATGGATTAAGTATATCCCGTGTCATGTTTGCATAACCCCGCTGTGGACTCGAAAGGTGCATCTGGTAATCGAAACATAACAGAATTAAGTTACAAATGTCTGACAGAGCGGTGTGTGTACAGTAGAAGCCAATACACCACTGATCTTACTGCATGTTTTCATTTCATTAGTTTTTCATTTGCCGCTGAATGCCTTGTGTCATGATGGGCCAAAAGTGGGAGTGTATTTTCACTGTGAGCAAGTCAGGCCAATGATACGGTATGTGGTAAGGGTCAAAAAGGGTGATTAATAAGCAATAAACAATGTAATATAATATCAAATAGGCAGTGTAATATCATAAAAAAAAAGATCTTTGCGAAGAAGGAGAGACTGAACAGAAATGGGGGATTCAGATTCAACCTGGCTCTTTCAGTCAGGTCATTCTAGTGATGCTAGCAACTCATAGGCATTTGACCAGCCCTAATTAAGCTTAGTGTAAACAACAGGGTATAGGGCAGTGCATAAACCCAGAAGCATCTTGTTTGAGAGGCGAACCATCTTCAGTCCAGAGGATAACTTTTGAAAGGTTCTGATGTGATGTTTGTGCAGTTCTCGGTCGTCAAGGAAGTATTCATTGTTGTGAAGTAAAAGTAAAATGGGGGTTGGCAGTCTTGACCCCTACAGTGCTTGGGTCTCCATAACACCGCCCTTTAATACTCTAACCTGTGTTTATCTGTCACATTTTCTGACCACAACAGCGAAGAAGAAGCTGTTGATAGAGGCGAAACGTCCTCAACTTGATCCAGTTCTGTTACGATTGAATATTATTTTAGTTGGATTGTTGTTTACCCCCATACAGGAATTGTTTTTTTTTTTTTTTTTTTAAGACAGTTACCCTTCCTCTCATTGTCATGTTACTTTGGGCACTAGGGTCGAAGTGGCTCGCCCAATATGGAATTGTTGGAATTGTTCCTACAGTCTTTCAGTTAAACATTGTTTCTGTAAAATTTAAACAGTTTAGTATCAGCCATATTAGTGCTATCTCTATTCTCGTCGCACTGTCTCTCCCTCCTTATGATTAATGTAGAAGGTGTTGACAGAATTCCAGACTGCATGTCCCTCCTGGGCACCTGTAGATAATCTGCATGCTTGAGGTGGTTGTGGGACTGTCCCAGGTGAAGTGCCCCAGGGGTTGGGGTGTAGAGCCTGCAGGCTGCCCAGGTGTTCACAGTTATTGCTAACTGTCCTGAGAACAGACACACAGCACGGCAATGTTGCATTTGGGATCACTCTGTCTTTCAAAGCAAGACACGTGTGTCTGTCTCCTTTGTGTAATTACTTTCACATAGACACTTAACATGAAAGACAGAAATGACAAATGTTTAAGTTATAAATAAACGACCTTTTTTCCAACTTACACTGTATTCCCACAGTCAATCATGTCCATTAAAGTGATTAGTGGTTAGAAACTGATGCATATTTGTAACACAGATGCTCATCATGTCATGTTTTTATTTATTTGGGCTTGGGGCTTGCAAAATTTGTTCACGTCATTAGTGGCTAGATTGTAATAAAAATAACATTTTGGTCAAATTTGACATTATGATAATTTATAATGATTTGTATTAAACTCTTTCTTCATATTTGAATGACTTAATCAGACCTTCTATAGTAATGTGTGCGATAGCAGACAGAAAAGCAGAATCTTTTCAAGGGCACAAAGCCGACACTAGATGGCTGCAGATAATGGTGAAAAGGCTCTAATGATTCGCACTAACTGTAGGCAGAAATGGGAGCAGTGAGAGAGTACAGTGTGAGGAAGTGAGGCAGACTCAAAACAGCCTTAAAGATACAGCGTAAGAACCTGTTTCTGTCAATAGATTAATTTCATTTAACACATGCGAGAAATAGCTAAGACAACATCTTACACACTTATAAATAAAAATATTACAGATGGAATCCAAGCAACTTCGTCTGGTCTACACTTTTCAAAAATACTTCGACTCAGTCAGTCTTCATCTGGGCAGTGTCAGCGTCTAATTGTAACTTTGCTAAATCATGGTATAAATAAAATGTCTAAATGTGTAAAAGCAGAGAGGTTTATTGTATTAATTCAATTAGCTTTTCTTGCTATTTTATCATGCTGAAATGTAGGAAGGAATTAGGCACATTTCAGAATGAATTGTAGCATCATGTATTACATCATTCGGGCCTGCTATGAACGAATGAAGTTTCAGTGCTAACATAAAGGTGGCAGATCTATTAGAATATCCCGACATTAAGCTATTTCACAATCAATAGAGCGCTCTGAATACATTTTATTGGGTGCATTACGTCGCAAATGAATTGTAGAGCTGGGTATGGGAGCCAATTGGATCGGTGATGGACTATCTGTGAGCTTTTGTCTGACAATTGGTTATATTTCCCCAACATGTAGATTAATGGCGCTCACTGTGGCGCCACATCGCAGGCATTTATAACACGCTCTCTCCATTTTCTCCCATTCAGCCTCAAAGGGGAGCAGCAAGAGTCATTGACTCTCTAAAAGAGGATCATAATCTCACTGGAGTCCTGGGGGTTGATCCTAAATGCTCTTTAAATGCAGTATTGCCTAAATCTTTAAATGAGGTGAAAATATTGAAAATTATGGATTGATTAACGCATTTATTTTCCCTCCTCCAAAGCCCTTCCTGTCCCAACCATCCAATTATTTCTTGTTTGGGTAATGATATTTTTGCTTAATACACTTTCTTAAATAATGGTTACATTTAATAACATATTTTCTTTGATATCATCCATCATCCTTTTCTTCACTTGTCCGTTGCGGTCGTGGGGCAGCTGCGGAGCTGCCAAATACATTGACCAGCCCATGGCTCCTTCTGCAGGTGGTGGGTCACGGAAGGACGGCCTCACGGTTCAACGGGCCTGTGGTCTCCTAGGGGTACAGTGTAGGCAGACATGGAGCAATGTGGGTGAGTGCCTTGCCAAGGACACAACGACAATGTGCACGGTCAGGAGGCGGATTCGAACCCACCTTCGATCATGAGACACCGTCTACATCTGCGCCATGTCGCCCTTCTTTGATACATGTTTTAATTCAAAGGTTAATCATATGCGTCTCAAAATTGTTTTTCTTTATTCAAATTTGGTTTATTGAGTATGCCAGTATGTCCAGGTAGCTATAAAAATATAAGACTGCAAAGTGACACCGGAAAAGATTTAAATCAAAGAAAAATGTATTTGATAGATGTTGATATATCGCATTTTGTATCATTTAAGGTTTTAGAATGTAATTTAGTTGTTTGGAGCTCAGCATTCTCATTTATGTCAGAACCCGCTCCGATTCTGAACGTAAAAAAAAGTTTAAAGCAGAACTAAGTAACTTGTTTACCTTAATAAATCCTTGTTGTAGTCCCTCTGGGGATAATTCAAGTGTTGATGGGATGAGTGGGGGGTCTTTCATCTCCTTCTGTGTCCTCTGCCAGACCACAATTGCAACTTTCCCTGCTCTGACCCGGAGGTGCAATACACACTAATGGACTCACGAAGAAGAAGCTAACTGGCTAACGGGGAAAGCTAACTGTGGGCTAGCGCCACTTAAACAGTATTTAAGCCAAGTCTGAGTGACAAAAAATTTTCCATTGTGTCATTGAGTTGTGGCACAATGTACAATATCCCTGAATTCGGCTTTAAAGGCACAATGGAGGCTAATCAGATGTGGTTACTGACAATAGCGCAATTCAGTCAAAAGAAAATACTAAACACTGCAAAATATGGCTAAATGATTTTAATCTTCGGTTTATGAAGTTTCAGATGAATCTGTTTATGGTTGTGAGTTGCCACGGAGCTGATTAGCTTCCATTATTCACTTTAAACTCTTATTTTTCTCCCAAAAAAACGTCTGAGCTTAATTGAAAATATTAATATTGAAAAACATTTACAAATAAAACTAAATTACAATGTAAAACCTTACACTGAATTACCCCCCAAAAACCTTTACACTTTATGCCTATAATCTGCTGAAGACTCTTCCGTTCTCCACAAATATATCGGTTAGTTAAATCGTTACCCGTGCTTCACCTTCAATTTCATATGTTATTTCGGTGTTGGCCATAAATATGCCCATTTGTCATCTGTATAAAGACCAAAGCAGCCTTATTTCTATATGGATTGCACATTGCCTATACCACCCTTTATCTCAATAATAGAAATAGCACTCCTGAAATCACATATCATTAATAAAACAGGGGTCCCACCGCCATGGAAATATAACATTACCTTTACCTGTATAGCGTTTATAAGAGTAATCTCATAGTGGATGTTCATACTGTGATCTTCTCTGTAGACAAGGCTCTCCACTACTGTACATAACACATACCATAAGTCTGTCTAGCCATTACTGATAACCTCTCCACCATTTTTCCCCCCAAAGAGGAATGCTATAAATGCTGCAATTGCATTTTGAAAGTGATAAATATTTCACAGATGCTTAAAGCCTAATATATATTTCAAAATGTTTTATGAAGCTATTTGTTTAGTTCTGGTTTAATATCACTTACCTGGAAAAATAAACATCTTAGTTAGACAGTGGGAAGACATGCATGTTAAGAACCGAAAATCTCAGTAAAGCATTCAAATTCACAACGCTACTCTGGTTGATAATATGTTCAAGCCTGAGTGACACCATTGTTTTACAAGAGCAGCATAACAAGAAGAAAACCACGTCTTTTCTCAAGTTAAAATTAAATGTCCCTGATTAGGAATGTAATACTTTTTTGGGGGGAAACTACAAAGGGTTGTTCATTACAATGCCAAACAACATCCAACAATGTCGGATCTGACATTGATCGGCTTTGTTCTTAATAAAATGCAAAACTAACAATGCAGCATGGGTCCAAATACAGAGAAACACACATTCCCCCTTTCAATTCAAATTAAGAAGAAGACAAAGAGAATGGTTCCATTGGGATGCGCTGGGCCCTTCTCTGGGAGGGGAATGTGTACAGAAGCTGCCTTAAATAAACAGAATTATACAGACATGGTATTGTGCACTTGTGTTTGGAAGACAATACAGCAAGTCTCCAATATACTTCATCACAATTGTTTCAATTTTCCAAAAGAAGTGAACAATTTAGTTTTAATATAATTTGGTATTTCTGTGCAGTTCAATAAGTACATGTGGAAATTCACTCTGCTGGTGTGACACACAATTCAAAGCATACAATAAACTATAATCTATAAAATAACAGATGATAGATATGAATAACAACAACAACAGAATGATCACTAATAAAAAAATAAGTTAGTTTCATCAGGAAAATACGGACATGCGGAAAATTGTTTTATGATTGAAAGACCAGTGTGAATAAAGTGTGTCTAAATATCAGCAGACAGTATACTGTTCTGTATTCAGGCAGAAGTAATTCCTCTGAGAATCACATATTTATGCTCCCGTTGGATGTGGGGCTCCTCTAGGGCTGGCCCGGGGCCCGCTGAGGAACACACCAGCACAGGAAGTGTCCTCCCGAAACACTGCTACTTCTGTACAAGCCACAAAGTCCTGTTGTTTGCTTATTCCATTTTAATCTCTCTCGCTCTATTTCACCGTTACACACAAGTTCCTGCATCTAACTATAACTATGACTGATTTTATTTCATTGTTTGTTATTAATACCAGCATATGGACCTCTCACTATCTGATGACTGACTCACTGGATAACAAATATAGCTCTGGGAAATATCAACCTTATATGCAATGTTCAATAGCACAAAACTAGATATTGTTAACCAAAGTTAGCAGTGGTTAACAGAAATGTCCCAGGTTTGATACCTAAACTCCTTTTGTGTGCAGTTTGTACTTACCCAATACGTAATTACTCCAGCTATGGTACCTACAATGTCTGTGTGAAGAAAATAGGGAGAGATTGTTAAATAAATGCTCTTTACATATGGAAAAAGAAAATAATGATATTTTTCAATGACAAATACAGCTCATGGCAGATCTTTTTATGTCCATTGTCCATCAGTGAGGGACTCTAATGACTGTACCACACACACATCTCTCCTGTTCACACTTGGCCGCCTACAGAGATAGGGAAACTGCCTTAATTCATCACCACAGGACTCCTATATGCCCCGTGGCATAATAATATAGTATGCATATGACCTATGTTAATTAATGATATATTCTTTAATATTAACACGCCATGGTCAAGGTAAGTGAGTTAATTTAATTAAATGCTCTCTCACGTTCCTCTAGTTATGCTCCAGTGCCATTACACCGCGCTGTGGATTAGTCATTAACCATTTCAGGCTACTTCTGTTTCAGAGGTTATTGCAAAATGAATCTTACAAATGTGGTTTTCTCTTTTTAACATTTTAACAATTTCATTTGTTTTCTTACTTTCATACTTAAAAAATAAAATAAAAAATACTTCTCTGTCCTTCACTAATGTGAATCAGTTCCTCATACCTTCTTTAAGAGCTGATAGTTTTACATACTTGACCAAATTGCTCAATAACCTATTACTTTTTTAAACGTTTATTTGTCAAAACTCAGTCAACATGTTAGGTCAGTAGCAAAAAAGGTAATGTCGAGCCCTGGTGGCGAACCTCAGAAAGACAAAAAAAATAAAATAAAACAGAACAACTGAATGTCAGAAAAGTCCACTGTGTCCAGCCTGACAGTTGAAGCGTGTGGAGCAGGCCCTTGTCCCTCCCCCTGAGAGGTTACATGACTGATCCTTTAAGCCAGGCGAGGAGACACAACGGTGATATTCCAACACAGGTTTGGGTTTCCAGACCGTCTCCAGTTTTCTCCACGTCATGTTAACACTGCCACCTGATCTGCCGGGCAAAGTACACATATTCATTACAAACAACTAGCTACAGCTTCTAACACCCCTAGCTAAGATCCAGGCCTAGATAATGGAGCAGGGAGAGGTGGAGGATGTCTTGTTGTTGTCTAAGCACACTCATTATAACATTTAAAGGACAAAATAGGATTGCATGACTGCGCTGGGCCTGGTTACAGCGTCAGGAATCTCTCATACTCATCATTCAAGTGCGCATCAGATCAGCTTGCAGTAGCTTTAGGAGGCAAGTTAAGGGTCATGTGACAATTTCCAAAGGAGTCCGAGCGCTTTGTTTAATGTCAAGAGCGAAGGCAGTCCATATGTCGGTTGCTACAGTTACCACTTTCTCTTTCCACAATACGTTCTTTCATTTTCCACACCCACTTCTCCCAGGGTCAGATATCAAGAAACCAAGTCACATCAGGCTGCCTAATGACAACGTATAAAGGTGCATTGATGAAGATCCCAGCTCAGACCAGTCCATGAGCTCAACACTTTGTTTATATGCAATATTGCATACAATATTTTGTTACTATTAAAACAGAATATTGATCTGGCTCTCAAAAATGTGCAAATGCATGTACATTTACTTTTGTAATACTTTCTACATTCACATTTATGTTATGAGTTATCAAAATGATACAACTGAAGCACAGCCGTGTGGATGAGCTTGATGTATAATTGCTCTATTAGAAACATGTTCCATTTCTAACCAGCCCATACCTGCTTTGTTCCTCTGTAATCCGCCTAAGAGAGAATCAAGGCCTGCAGAAGTCAAAACAATTACTCACTGAAAGGCTGATATAGCAGCAGCATATTTCCTCCCAACGCCGCCTCCTCAGTAAAAGTGCATTTGTGCATATCTATGCATGGTTGGTCAGCCATATAGATGCTCATCTGTGTCTTTCATCAACTTGACAGCTTTTTTCTCCTCCCAAAGATAACATTTATTATAAGCGTAAGCAATACATATTGGCCCGGAGTAAGTTTGTGGCACATTGCCGCACCTCATAATCACAGCTGTCTGCAGTTAAGTATCCCCCATGATCTATTGACTCCATTTTTATTCACTACATTTCCAGCCTGTAGGTAGAGTGTCAGTTAAGAGCAGAATGCAGAGCAGCTATAATTCATATCAAGGTATCGCTCATTTTGGGATTAATTTCTACTCCAAATAATAGATAAAAAGGTTGGAAAAAAACCAACAAAACAAAAAAGGAAAGAGAATTAGATTGGATTTTCTTATTGCCACAACAAATTATATTCTCCATCTATGCAGTGGCTATAGTAATCCTTGAGCATAGGTTTTGATTCAGATGCTCTTCTTCTCTAAATTAATCCAGGTTTGGGATTGGCACAGAGGCTTTATTTCCCTCCGTGGTTTGGTTTTGTATGCTGTAAGCCACATTACAGCAGTCCCCAGTCTATGTTGCCATTGTTAACACTGTAATGCAAATCCAGTCTTAGAAGAGATGAACCTACAGCAAAGAAAAGGAAAAAAAAAAAGCATAACCTCGAGGAAATTACTGTTTTATTAATTATGTTTAAGATCACACATAAAAAGGCTAATTCTGCTTCTTTTCATGAAATAAACACAAGAGGCATAATATTATCTCACGAGAGACAACCGCACTTTTTAATTCATAATGAAAGAGGCTTTTTCATGCTAACTGCCGTACTGCCATGGGACTTCATATTGTGTTCTCATATTTTAATTACTCTTTAAGAAAAAAAAGCCTCAGCCCTCCAGACTTATGATAATATTTAGTTTTGGTTTATGTTACTGTAAGATTTATAGCAAATGCTCCCAAGTCAAACACATTTCAGATTGTTTTCTTTTCTGTTTATTTACAGTGAAATGAATTACGAACTGCAACTACTTGAATATAACGCAGTATTTTAGTCCAAGAGTATCCCAGTCAGAGGAAAAAAAAGCTTTTCCTTGTGGTTGACTCCATCCGGCTGTTTGCCAGAGAATCCCGCGTCGCTCACCTCTGTAGAATGTGGACACACAGGCGCGAGCTTCTTGGACAGAAGGAGGGAGCGACCCGATCATGACCGTGCAGAGCAAGACTTGGCCTAAAGATCTATAGAGTGACTGCCCCTGCTAAAAATTCGCCTGGGCTCATCGCAATGGGCATAGGGATAGAAAGCAACCAAGAGACCATGGGGTTACGGAAACATTTTCAGCTGGTGTTAGCAGTTAGCAAGTAGGCTATCCGGGATACTTTTCAGTTCTGCTCAATGTATTTTTCCTATAGCCAATCACATTAGCCACCAACATCGCAAATTATGAAAATCCAGATGTTTTCAGCTGTTGCCAACCCCTTTGACCACATTCAGCCTGTTTAGAAATGATTAACCTTCTGAGATTTTACTTTAGATACAAATTAATAAGTAAAAGTGTCCTCCGAGCTAAATGCTAACTCAAATTCAGTTAAGTTTCTACTTTTTGTGGGGTCGGATACACATCCAGTGGCCACTAAACATCGTCTTATAATACGCTTACGATAACGAAACCAATGAAACTATATAAATTCAATTCAACTTTATTACGGACTCAAGGTCCAAAGAGACAGAGTGACATCAATAAATGCCATGAAATGGAAAAAACATACCTCCCTATATGTTAGTATTGCTCTGTTGCCTTCCTATTCATTTGTATGGGGATGGAACGTTCAATTTAAATAGGCATTTCTGTGATTGCTGGTGTATTGCATTCGCAAACTCATGCAGGGATTAATAAACACTTACGTAGTTCAACGGGATGGATGGATTGAAAATGGAGGTGCATGGGGTTGGTTTTACGGTATTAGTACAACTACTGTAAAGCTTTAACAACAATGATTATCCAAAATTCTGAGGAAAAATAGATACTTTTTCTGGACTTGCAGATTCCCCTCTTCCACTCCAGGTTTATTCTGAGTCATCGCGTTACTTGGCTCCTGCTGCCCGTAATCAATACAGGCCTGAAATCACCTTGAGTCACCCGCCTCCCATACTGCCTGTTTTGTACCTCACTTAATAATGAATTAGATCCCCCTTCAGGTGACTCTCTTCTCGCCTCTTGTGAACCGGCGCAAAAGGAAGTGAAGACAATAGCGTTTACAGAAGTATGCAAATGGTGTTGATTTTATGAGCGAGTAGATCTTCAATTTGTATAGACCTCACAATGGTAAATTATTCAATGAATAAAATGTAATAGAACTTCATAATTTGTTTTTACTTAATGAAACTCTGTGGTCTTGGAAATCTGTGTACCGAATGAATTGCAATGTGTTATTCCATTTTTGGCCTTTTATTAACCTTTGCCATTACACATTTCCCCCAAAACGATCATTTCCAGCAAATTGACTTACTTTATTATCGCCAAAGTCACTTTTATCTTGAGACACAAAGAAAACCGAACATCACGGCTAACATTTCTTTCGCATTTGTTAATCGCCGATCAATAATTCAGCAGCGCCTCTCCACTCGATGGGTCCCTGGCTTCCTGCGACATATGGCAGCTGTACACTACGTATTTGCATGTCTGTACGCGTGTCTATGCTCACCCATCTGTGCCCTCTGACATCCCTTTATCTACTGTTCAGGTTACGCTCCCCTTATCGGGCCGATCCCTGTGAGGAAAGTTGCATCTTGGACTTGACTTTTGCTTGTGTCCCACCTCCACTCTTGTTACGTCCACGGGCGAGGGAGAGTCCACCCGGCAGTTATAACAGCCAGCCGAGTAATTTGCTGTGTAAGTTGACACGATGGTTATCTCCGCACAGGGCACCTTTCATTTCCTCCCAGTCGTGGCTTCACCTCAATTCATGCCGTTGTTATCTTTGTGCCGAGGTCTTTTGGTAATTTGTTCAGCATGGGTTGACTCACCAAAGGTCTCCCGTCTCCCGCCCTAACCACCCAGAGGCGCGGCTAATTTATTTATTGGAGAAAGGATTTAATAAGCGACTCGCCGATGTATCTTTTGTGTCAATATATCTCTGAATCTATAGTAAAGCAATGTTCTACAATCACAAGCGTGGGCCATTTGATATTATATTATTTTAACGTGTCTGTTTCCATTAAATATATGGCATGGACGATGGCATACAGTGAAACAACTCAATCTCACATTCTCCCACTGGGAATGTTCTCGATTTCCCCAGAAGTTAAGTTGTAATAGAACTAAGAGACATAAAATAAAGTTGGTTCAAAGATATGGGGCCTAAACCAGCTGGGGCAGTAGCTCTAGTGGCCTTGTGTTCTTGGGCTAAACACTTCACTTTGCCTGTACTGTAAGTATACGTGTGTGAACAAGTGATAGGTTGTGGTACAAGAGGTTGTTGGCTCTGATCTGCATGATATGTTTCTGTCAGTTAGCCCCATCTGTGCGGTGAATATTGCATTTTAAGTTACTTCAAGTGCACAAAAAAGTTCTGAGTGGCTCAAACACAAAATTATTAATACTCAGAGGCAGGAGCGGCACCCCTGACCTCTGAATTTAGAAGTTACCCGTGTGCTTCAAAGCCATCTGTAATAGCATGGCAAGTACATGTGTGATATTAAGGTCACAACACAACTTCTGATGTAAACTTCTGATTGTTTGTTATAAGAGAGCTTGAATGCCCAAATATTTGACAAATGGCTCTGCTCACACCTGCCTGTATCACACAGTGCGCTTGATGAATTGTTGACTGTTGCTCATAGGAAGTCCAGTTTTGACCCACTAATGCAAGTGCCAAGGGTGTTGCCTCATCCTAAAACAACATCCAAACATCAATCCAATCAGAAGGAACTGAAAGAGAAACACTTTGTGGTAGTCCCAAGCATAAGGACTTTTTTTATGATAAATGAGTGGATCATGGCTGCACTAAACTTTTTTTTAAAACATTTTTTATCACTTCATGCATGACTCCCCAGAGGTCACTAGACGCGATTATGAAACTGGATATGAACCCTTATTTATTTATCTAGCGTCTGTCTCTTTCTATTTGGGTGCTAAGTGTATAATGAAGAAGCCTCAGATGACTTCATTAATTGGGTTTGGTCCTACTCGGTTGCACTTCCTGCCCAGATCCATTCCCATGATTCCCTCCTGTTTGAACGCAAAAATGAGTGAATTTGAAAGAAAGCGGATGTTGATGGAAAGGTAGATAAGAAAACAATAATAAAAGACAAGGTGTTAGGTGAGAAGACTAGTAAAAGATAAGAAGGACATTGGAAACATAGCGAGTGTGGTAGTAGGTGCGGACCACGCTAGCCCACTAGTGTAATTAGATGTGGCAGCCGCCCCATAATGATAAATGCGGGATGATGAATGGAAATGCAAATGTGTGTGAAGTAGCCCCAGCCATCAGAGGGGAGAATATCATTAACACTTTCGTCCTGCCAAATACATCATTGTCAGAGGTGGCTCCCTGCGTTCTCACGTCCCAGCAGCTCCTCTCGGCCTGGACATGAGTTAAACATGAATACCCATATGAGCACGTGGGCTGAACTGGTTCAAACTTTTGAAGCAAATGATGGGCAAGTGATGTGATTCATATTGTAGGGGAATTACGTGTGTGTCGTGTAGTACATATTACCAATATAATAGTAAAAAAGTATTTAACCTGTTACCTACCTTAGGGTTAGGTTTAGGGTTAGCATTATTTATATCCAAAGCTCATAGCGTATTGACTTGAGAGCTTAATGAAGTGTGGTACCTCACTTGAAAGCCAAGACCTTTAGTTTCTAAAAATATGTGTGAGATCTGTGTAAGTGAACACAACTTACATCACATTTTCCATTCCTAACCCTGATTAGTGTTACCTAACCCAAACCCTAATCCTAGCCCCTGATTGAGGGACGGCAGGTAACAGCTTATAAAGTAAAGTGCAAACTGTGGTTGGATGTGGATTGGGGTTTTCTGGTAATTAGAATCAGGTTATGACTAAAAATAACGTGCTGGTTGTATATTGGATTCCCATTTGGATCCTTTACGTACATAGCCATATGCTTTCTAAAATATATTAGATACTAAGGTTTTTTTTTTTTTTTTTTTTTTTTAACCATTAGCCAAAATCGACAATATTATAACATCTTTCCATTTTTGGCTTAATATTTAGATATGAATCATTGTCTTTGATTTTTGTTTCTTTTTTTTTTTAACACACCAAAATTTAGCCCAAACACACGTCTGTTGAGAGCTTTAGCTGTGGCTTTGCTATTAGCAGCCAGTGGCAGGTGACAGGGGTAATGCAAACACTGGGTTAGGACAGAACAGATGTTTGTGTCCCTGTCTCTCTCTCTCTCTCTCCTCCAGACACCTGCTACATCACTCGAGCCGGCGTTTTCTTTGCCCTTGCCAAGTTTCTCGGCCGTGCCAAAACAGAGCCAGCACTTTGCATTTAGGACGAAGAGGGTTTTTACTGACAATATACAGGATTTGATTACAGTAGGTGAATGTGTTTATGTGCTCACGCATCTTATCGGACGTCCTATCCTGATGTTATTCTGCCTTGACATGTGCGTCCCCCTTCGACACTCCAAAAACGCCCGGTAAATGGTGTAAATGAATCGTGGTCTCTTTTTTTTTTTTTTTTCCTGCCTTGGATGCAATAACTGGATTGACCTCGCAGGCACAGACATGATCAAATTACCCGCTCAAGGGCGAGTGTGTATAAGTTATACATGAGTACATCTCACACCATTAGACACTGAAACAAAGGAGGCTGTTTTGACAGAGGCATATCTGCTACGAAGACAATCAATGTTTTGAAAGGCCTTCATAAAGTAAAAGTAATACTGCACTCCAAATTGTAGAAATAAACTATTTAAATAAAATGTAACTTGTAACTTGATGAATTTTTACCCAATTCGTCAGATTTTGACTTAAAAGATATTGTGTAAAATACCTCTTTCCGTCGCATATTGACAATTTGGGTTGGTCATAATGCAATCCAAACTTCACACATCAACATACTTTTATGGGGCAAAAAGAATGTTACCCTACAACAAGAGAAAAAAAATCTACCCCCCAGCCTGCCAGCATTTCTGCTTATTTTCAACAATCTTCGCTGCCTCACAGAACATGTTGTACTACTCTGATAACCACATACTGTGTACTAAAACACAAATCTAAGTCTCTACTATATTTGAAGAAAAAAAAGTTGTCTATTATAGGTTTATCGGTTACTGTTTAGCAAATGAACGGTAGTTTTCATCAGAAGAGAAAATCACACCTTTGTAAAACAGTTCTTTTAAGCAACATATTGAAGTATTTAAAACATCCCTAAAACAAATTGTGACTTCCCACTTTATAAATGTAACTGTGAAATACATTTAACAACTGTAAATCTGAATTATTTTTATTATGCATAGGCACATGTTCCTCATTTTCATTTTTCTTTCAATTTAGTTTTTCAAGATTTTCTCTGCTCATATACTTTTTCTTGGTGTGATGCATTAGTCTCTTTAGGCAGCCCCTTTTTGAAACGTACCCGGTATCTCTTATCGTCCATGTCGTTCTCTTTCTCGTTCGCTTCCGGAATCCCGAGGCCCACGTATAGGGTGTTTTTCTCGGCGTATGCAACATGTGCTCTTGTGTCAGAAGCCATTTCAAGACTCAACGCACAAGTATAGCAGATACTATTTTAATGATATACACAGAAAACAAATATTCCTCTTAAAATATATTCATAAAAAGCTCATTTATAAGTTCATATTTACTTCCTAGCCGGTTCTTACCAACAAACGTGACACAGAATGACTACAGTTGCAATGGTTTCTTGTTTTTTTACCGCTCCAAAAACTGTGTCACTTTCCATGTAGTGTAAATGCGCCTACACAAATGTTTAATTGCGACAAGGTGCAGGTGGGGAGGAGGAGATGTAAATCAGCAGAGGCGACCATGGTGTCTTTTACGGGCCAGTGTGAGCCAGGGCAGCTTTGTCTGACACTGAGCTCTGAATTATTGAGCAGTCGGGCGAACACATCAGAGGATGGCCTGACACTAGCGCATGTTGTTGTGGCTGCTGTTCACCGTTGCTTATAGGTGTAGTAGTCAGATGCTATGCGTGTCCGTGACCATGATAATTATACTGTAATGGAGGCAAAGGATGGGTCACTGTAACAAGCCGGGCTCAGACATGCAGAGTGGAGGAGAGCTTGTGGCACAGTCAATCGTACATAAAGGACATTGAATAAAAATTATGACATTACTCTAAAAGTTGCAAAAAGTGAGGGGAGTTTAGCGAAAGAAAAAAAAATCATAAATAAAACCAAACGTCTGTGGCCATTGTTGTTTCTAATCCTGGTAAATAAAGAAATGCACCCAATACCATTGATAATTTAACAAAACATAAAATAATGCTTAAATTATGAAAAATAAACTGAACAAAAAGTATGTGCTAAAAAGCATAGATGTGATCACTCGGGATTCTGTAGGTACAGTATAAGCATTCACTTGACCAATAACGGTGTTGCCAACAAATCCATTTTGATGTAAGTTGCAAGTGTAAAGGAATGTCCACAGTTGAAAAGAAAGATGAGTAACATGAAGCTAAATGAGAAGCTCATGTGCTCCTTATAAATAATTTTGTTTGGTGATAACTCTACGCCCTGCTGTCTGCCAGTAACTGAGAGGGCATTAGGGCACACAGAGGTAAGGAAGGCCTGTGTAGCAAGAGGAAAATGCAGGCTGTAACTCACAAAGTGGTAACCTAGTCATTTGAAAGGTGGTCTTTGCTGTTTGTCCTGTCACACATGACATAAAGAGGAGTGACAGCATCTATAAAACATCTCTCATTCACCTGTCTTTGGTCAGTGTTAGTGTGAACCTGACAACAGGAGGTGTACTTTCACAAGGTGAAACATTTCTGACACAGCACAGGCTTAGGAGACAACCTATGGTGGCTGCTCTTGTCTTGTTTGTGTTTTAGAACAAGACATCGGCAGACTTGTTTCTGATGGCCCTGCGCTCTTTGTAAATGTTTCATGGACAATCGTCCACTGAGGCCAAATGCAGTGTGTCCTCGGGTCATAGCCTGCAGCTAAACACTCTCACTGAGGTGGGCACTAAAGGATGACAATGCTCTGTCTCGTCCCAATGTCCAGTTGTGGGACAGAAGAATGGACTCTAATGGACAGGACTCACACCTGACAGTCCCAGGAGAACATAAAGACAAACAGCAGCCGAAGTTAAGGCAACATGATACACAATTTGTCAATTCAAATAACATTTTGTAATATCCATGCCCAGTATGTCCAATATGGTTGTTGCTATCATAACGTCGTTATTTGTGTTTTGTATTAGTTTTCTGCCTGCCATGCTTGCTGAAAAAATAACATACGTTTGTATTCTCTGATCCAGGAACCTTCAGAGTCAAAATTGTTGTATTCCCCTTCCCCCCAAATGCCATGAAGACACAATCTTGTACTGTGATAAATCATCACCGTTCATTGTTTGTTTATTGTTTTATTAATGGCAGCTACTCTTCTTGGGGTCCTTTTAAAAGATTACAGTTACATACATACTTACTTACAATATTAAATAAATGTGCACAACATGATTTAAAGTGATAGATATACAGAAATACAGAAACACAGTGTCAGTATGGAATAACATGGCAGGAAAAGTTTAATTTTCACATGGTCATCTGTAGTAATTCTTGTGTAGACATCTTTTTAGATGAAGACATTGATTTTGAACTCTACATTTGCTAAATGAGAGCTGATTCCAAGAAAATATTGTTCTTTAAAGCACTGTGGACTTCAGGGAATTTGTTTTGGGACAAGGAAATGTTCAAGTCGCCACCCAGTGCCCTTCTAGTGGCACATCGGTGGCTGCTTTCGACAGAAACTATCTCTTCTCAGAAAAGAACTGTGGCTGTTTTTTAAATATTGAATTCCACATTAGTAAAATTAGTTTAATTTAGTTGTTAACTGTAAGCCAAGAGAGGCGTGAATGCATGGTGCCACATTGGTCCTGACAGTCCTAGCTGCCCTGTTTTGTGCCACTTGAAGTCTGTGAAGGTCTCTTCACAAACTTCAAGTGGCCGTTAAACACACTGTTACCTAAACCAACAGAGCTCATAATGCTAAAGAGTTCACTTGCACAAACAAACACATGTATTACTCTTACGCTACTTGTGGCGAATTATAATGTGTATTGGACTAAAATAGATCTTTTCATTAAGACAATTTACAAGCATTTATTGACACATCTGTTTTTGCAAATGAGCTCCACATATGTTAATTGACTTGGCACCTTTCAATCTTCCAACCTGCATTTGCATTTCAGTTGAAAGAAAATACACATGAACCTGAGAATAACTTCAGTTAATGGTAATTTATTTGCAATATTAGCTGCCAGCATTTTTTAAAGTTGTACATTTTTGTTCCCATGTACAGTTTTTTCACCCTTGATCAAGCTTTAAATACAGGTCTCTGACCACGGGACACTCCTCTGTGGTTGAGCGAGTGTTTCAAGGATGATGAAGCCAGGACTGAGAAGCCCTAGATTCAGAAGTGTGTTTTTGGTTGTACTGTGTGTATGTGCTAGATTCCCCTGCTTCGGGCCTGCTGCTGGGAGTCTCACAGCTCTCTCGGTTTGATGACCAACTGAGCAGTAAATTAATTAATCATCATTTCATGCCTCATCAAGCACTTTGCCCGCAACTCACCACAGGAGCCCGTCCCAATTAACTGTCAGCCAGGCCAATTGTTTTGTTTATTTTAGGCAAGGAAAAAATGTGTATTTTTGCTCCTACTGTCCAAGTTCCTACATGTGTGTGGCGCAGGTGTAATCTGTATGTGTGCATGTTTAGAGTATGTTTTTGAGGTAAAAACAAAACTGGGAGGCCATAGGAGGGGCTCACAAGGTGATAAACATATCATCCGTCTGTGTCAGGGTTTTGTGGTCAGATGCAGCGTCTCTTGCCAAAAGCAGGTAGCAACAGAGAATGTGCATCTACAGCAACACCCTGCGTGACCTGCCCCCCATCGTCATGACAGCAGTTTATTTTAGAGCCAAGCTGGGGGAAAAAAACAGATTAGGACAGTATGTGATTACACGAGGAAGAATGAGTAGTGCAAGGTATGTGCAATACTGTCTGTATGGGAGCAGTAATAATTTGTAAACTGTGTTGTCTTCAGGTGATCAAGCTTGGAAAAATACAGAGTTATGTTAGATGAAGCAGGTGCTATGTAGGATATTATGCACTAAATAAATCCTGCAAAAATATCTACATTTTGCAGGGTATACAGTATTTTTTTACACCTATCTTTCAAGTTTCAAATGTGTTAAAATGCCAAAAGAAAAAAAAAGACAAGACAAAAATGGACACCTGAAATGCACCAGTGCACCTTTTATAATAAGGTGCACTGCCAAGACGATATTTTGTTTTGTATTACATTTTTTGACTTGTGACAAGTACAGTCACAAATGCTGGCTGCATCAGACCTAAAGCAAAGAACATACTGGTAGGACAGCTGTCCCAGTCCCAGTCAGGAGGGACTCAGAGTGGTTAATACAAAGTAATCAATTACATTTCCACTGCAGAAGATAGCAGCCATCATGTTAAGTCTTGGGAATACTTGGTTGTGCAGTGGGAGCTGACAACACATCAATGCGGCGGGCCTCGGTGCAGTGTACAATGACTGGTCTCAGGCTGATGTGAGGAAAGGGTCGCTGTAGAAAGAGCTCGATTGTCACTACACATTTTGGTAATGGCTGACAGAGAGGCAGACAAGATGACATTGTGGCAGAGCAGCCAGGAGGAAGCCACAAGCCACGCCAGGGGCAGGGACGCAGGGACGGATAAGCAGATGTTGTTCATCACCCAAGGGTGGGTGGTATAGTGTGTTTGAGGAGTCACAGGGCGGAGGTGGGACATGAACGTGTGTGTGTGTGTGTGTGTCCGCTGCATGTGCGCCTATGTTCAACTATTCACAAAGTGCTTTGGGGGAGAAACACCAACAAAAGGCATCTGGCAAGGAGAGCCAAAACAACAAAGGTAACCTTGCCTGTGGTGCAGTAGTGTGTAGTGACGCTGCGGTGGGGAGAGTTCAGCTCTGTGGCTTTGAACAAGCGTTTTCATCTGATGGTCATAAATGTGTGTTGAGTCTCTATGGAGCTTCAACTTTAAAGTCATCCACACAATGAAGTACTGCATGTTCTGTTTTGTTATCCACTTCCACTTTGTAAAACACAACTGTCCATGTTACAGACTCTTTGTGTTATATCATTAAATGTTTAATCTGATTATATCTTTTTATAATACGAATATATACGAATGAGTCAGCTGTGTATCCTTTGTGTTGGTCCAATAAAGGAAACTTGACCTGAAGTCATGTGTAAATCCTATGACGAGCACATAACTCTAAACTGTTGTATCCTAGAGAAGTTTTGTTTGAATAAAATAACATTTTTTATTATGTTTTTTACGTAACAATTCACTTTCAGAGTTTAATTGAAATGTGTATTGCCTGTACTGTGTAGCGTTACAAATAAAACTATCCCGCCCAAAATGGCAAATTGCTTATGTTGGTCAGCATTGTTTTTTATTTCTATGAGTAAAACGCAACTAGGAACATTGCAGACATTCCCACTGACATGTGACATGACTCTTGTTGTGAGTGACAGGTGTTTTCCCCAGATAGAGGTGTGGCACATGCTTCTCCTGTGTCTTATTTTCTTCACATTTCTGTTTTTGCTTTGAGAAATTTCTCCTGTTCAAGAGATAAAGTTACGGTGGCGCTGAAAAAAAAATGTATCTCAGTGATCTGAGCTTATCTTTCTATCATATCCTGCAGCGTAGTTTGTGCAGAGAGCTGGCAGGTGCAGAGGTTATCGGTGTTAGGTGTGAGGCTATGTCCGACATACTCAAACCAACCCACTGCCCATTTGTCAAAGCAACTATTGAGGATCAAGATTTACTGGGGGAAAAGACAGTTTTATTATTTCATTTGTGAGAGCATTTACCCGTTTTCTTTCTTTGTTTTACTCAGAAACTAATAGCAGCAGTGGTGGTAATGTTGTGAAACAAACAAAACATACTTGAATACTTAAATAACTATTCTCTATTAAAAAAACAAGAAGAAGAGAGAGTGATTATTGCATCACAGTTGCACCAATTTTGCCACACAGTATATCAAAATACAGTAATCCAAATGTTAAAAGCTTTAGTGTCCTTTTATTTCCTGTTTTGGGGACGTGTGCACTTCCCTCTCAGGCATCTCAGCTGTGGAGCTTTGATAAATGGCCGGCCAGGTGCTGCTCCAATTTGTCTTCATCATTCAGTTTTAGTGAGCTGTAACCTATCTGTCATTGAGCTCAGCCCTCAGCAGAGGTTTTGATGCGCTTATGCACGTGTACTCATACCGCTTAAACCCGTGAATTAATGGGAAAGGCCTGGGGCAAGTGAGAATATTGTGAACTCATTACACAGTTTTACCTGTGAGGGCATCTTCAAAGAGTTAATTAATGTTAGGGATATAAGTCTGAGTTTAATATAGACCTATAGACTTTCAGCTGGTAGGCCTTGCACTGGGTGGCGTCATACGGGTACATATAAACTTACCGCCAGTAAAAAGAGAGATGAGACCCAGAGAGTGTAGTAATTTGTGCAATATGCTAGTTTTTTTCTTAAATGATCACATGTTGAGGAGATTCAGATAACAGTTAAAATGCCATAGAACTACAATAGGTCTTTGAAGCTTATTATGTAAGACGCCAACGATTGACTCCCCATCTAGGGAGCTTCTTCATGGCAGTTTTTTGGTGATCACCGTATCCCCAAAAGATAGATGTGGGTGGTGAAATTCCAGTTTCAAGCCAGAAAATAAATAAATAAATCCAATAAAACATACTGCAAGTGGGGTACAAACTAGATAAGATAGTTATGAGGTGGTATTTTAATTGTTACTTTTTCTGAAATACAGTAGCTTGACAAAGTAAGGATGTTGGCAATTCTTTTAACAGAAAAATAAAATATTTGATGTCCAAAGTACCACCAGTTAAATATTGTGATCAAATCAGGACAAAGATAAGATAAGATATAACTTTATATATCCCAAAGGAAATTAATTAAGGAGGAGCGGCACAAAACACATTAAAAACAACACGGGGTTTTTAAAAAAAGAACCTAAAATGGTCTAAATTCTGTTTAACGTGGATGTGAACCATGTTTAGTACATGTGTACCTCAGTTTGAGAACCACTGATGAAGAGGATACTTTGCAACATTCTAATAATCTTCCACTGATCTATTGTTCTCTTCATCGGAATAAAAGCTTCACTTTGGCCTTTTGACCTAAACGTATTTAATTGAATCTCCATTAATATTAAAAATGCAAAACACTGAGCTGCTGAGTGATCAAACAGAAATGTGGAAGACATATGTCAATAATGTATTATGAATGCAGACATTACAGAGGCACTATACGGCCACCCTAAACAATGGCTTTGTTAATCAGCACTGACGCTTAATGAAGTTTTAATTTACACCTAATCACATCCTGTAAGCCATGCCCAGTTGCGTCGGACCATACGGGGAGGCGGAGGGGCCAAAAACCCCGCTCCTCTGAGATCAACAATCACCTTTCATTAGCTTGTAGAGGGCTAACTCCTCCCACTGAACTCTTACACTACAAGTCTATGGGCACTCACCATGTAATATAAATGTCATTACCACGGCAGGGACCTCTCAACACTTCAGTCTGATAGTGGAAAATGGAGGCGGGCTATATTATGGGCCCTCAATAACATTTATCATGTCAAACAGTTTCACTTAAGCAGATAGTCCAGAAATAATGTATAGTACATTCTCTATACATTGTTCTCAGAGTGTTTGACTGTTGATGGAGGGCGTCAGTGAAAACCCACTGGATATGTCTGCTGTTAATATCCTCACTCCTTTTTGGACATGTGCATTTGTATATTTTGGCTTTTTTCAAGAGAACTGACAAGTTTACTTTTGTCTTTTTGATTTGTAACAGCCTTTATGTCTAAAATCTTGTAAAGGTGCGTTGGGTTGCTCACATGTTCAAAATAAAGAAGAAGAAAGAAAGAATATTGATGTGTTTGATCGTGTGATGTCATTTATTAGTTCATTTATCTCATACTATATGTATAGCTTTTCATCTGATCTTAATATGTTTAAAACACATTTTAGACGTCAATGAAAAGCTTTAACGTATTTCATATTTTAGTTTTCTCTCAAATGGTCATGCTCCTGGAAGCACGTATGCGCATCATGGACTGAATTTAGATTTAAAGAAAGAAATTGCACATGAATGGCATCTACAATCCAAAAATTTGCTATGATGTTTTCCAGAATTGTTCAGCCTGATATGAGTTACACATTAGAAATCTTCAACAGTACTTATTATTTAGACTTGTGCAGAATATGCATTGTTTTTTAAGTAAGTAAACTTGTCATAGATTTCAAGGCTCAGACTGCCTCTGTGTTTGCAGATACAACAGAAGCCTCGCTGACAGCTTTGTTCCAGACAGCTCCGATGGTAATGCAAAACCTTTTCATGTACGTATAGCAGCTCACAGCGATCTATACAGTCTGGCACACACACACGGAAACATGAAGTGTACTTTTATAACATACTATTGCGGACTTCTAAAGTAGATTTCATGAGTAGTTAACTGCATTGTCTATTTGGTTTATTCCACCAAATGTGAGAGTAAATATAGCAAATTCTGCATGTGCGTATTCTCATTGGGAGCTCACCTCTGCGGACACCTTTTTTTAAGAGAGAGAAAAGAAACATGTTGAATTTCAGATTCTGCTCTAAACTCACAATGATAGATTTTTAGGAAGTTACTATGCAATTAGACATGCTCGCGATGTTACCACCTGGCAGCCATATGCAAAGATGGATTAAAGATACTAGAGTCAAATGAAGGCAGTGAATTTCACTTGAGGTTGCTCTGACATGCTTTTAATTAAAACATTGCTGTATTCACATTCACAAAGACCCGCGAGCTACGTGGTGTACTGCTTTGTTTGAAGGAAAACCACAGGCATCTACACTGTACTGTATGAGTTATATAGCATGTTATATACAATTCAGGGTGTAGAATCAGAGGCATCCCACATTAACTCTACTGACCTGAGTGTGAACTCTTGAACAACTTGTTATTGCTTTTCTCCTCCTGATTTGCCGCTTGACAACTATTACTAAAGGCTGAGATAAAATTAGAACAAATAAAGAAAATTGATTTGGATTTTATTTGCTTTATTCATCAGGGCAAAGGACAAAATGCGAAGTGTGGTAGAGACTATGGACCATTTACAATGTTGCTCTGCACTGAGCCACACAGTGAACAACAATTTAACTTCCAATATAATACATATTTATAAATTAATGGATGGAGTTTTATAATTTATACACATAAGCGTATATGTTTGTTTCTGTCTTACTTTTGTTGCAAGAGTTGTTGTACACTTTGAAGCAATGTATTTTCGTAACCATGGCACAAAAATAAGCAATCAGTCAATCAATAATATCTAAGGGGTTAATATAAATTTAATGAGAAAGGCTTATATCTGTTTCTGTTTAGATTCTAGAATAAGTGGGTATTTATTTAGTCTTTTTGATGCTCATTATCATCAGGTTCTCTGTTCTTGCGCTCAAAACATTCATAGACATCAAAATACTAACATGTCACTCACCCCTAATCCCAGACACCTGTAGTTGAATATAAGCGGGTATCGAGATATTATTTATTGTAGACATAGTTTTCTTTCTCCTATGCGATCATACAGTCCACAGATCATACAAGCTCTCATATGCCAAATGTCTGCATAGTTTCTCATGAAAGAGCGAACTCAATCTGTGTTCAGTATGAAACGTATAATGTCCATCAGCTGTGCCCCTCATTCACATACTGTATTGTTGACATAAAATAACGACACTTTAGTTTCACTCTTCTCCAACATGACTGGAGTGGAGCGATCAGATTTCCTTAAGATACTGTCAAATGTAAACTGCATTCTCATATAGAGTGTGGAATGTCACATTTGTCATCTCTCAGAAATGCTTTCATTTAAGAGGATGGTATAAAAATAAACAAAATGCCAGGATGTTCGATGATGGATTGGGCTTTGCTTAAAATAGTAGAAATACATTACTTTAATATTTCAAATACTTCAGAGGCCTACAGTACATGTGATGTCTGTTTTAGGAAGGTCTTGATTGTGAAGAAAACAATTCAAAGCTAAATGCACTCAGGGTTTTAAGACCTGGTTGTTACAGTAGCCTGGCTAGCCAGACAGCATGCTTTTCCTAATCTACACAAGGATGTGTAGACTGGGACCTACTCAGCATTATCGCCACGAGTTCTGACGGGCCTGTTTGACAGGCAGATTAACCAATCAGAGAAATGCATGGTCCATGGAACATGGCAACTTTCCAGAGTACGAAGACATGAATAAGAACTAATAAAAGTCACAATGAAGTGTGACAAACAGCTTCATAATTTGCCAAATCAATAGACAAACCCATAAACTCTTTTTATTTAAAGGTTTGTTCTTTAAGACTTGAGAGGGTCTTTCACATTTGAGAGACATGTTACAAAGACTTTTGGGGTTTGGCTGCAAACAAGGTCCCAGATGCTCATGCAAAAAAACAGAAAGTGATGTGCAGATGTGTGATGTGATGTATCACTTGTCTACTCACGGTACTAAACTACAAAATCTTAATCTTTCTACCAGATTAGTGGTTGTCTTATAATCAGAGGTTAAAAGTTGAATATACTGTTTGGTACATATTCTTGATACATACTGCCTTTGTGTCCTTATGCAAGACACTTCTCCCACACTGCCCGTGCGAGTATAGTCTGTGCATGCAACTCTTTGAGAAGCTGATCAATATTTCCTTTTAAAGGTAATCCTTTTTATATATTACATAAAACATTATATATACACATAATACATGCACAATAAGTGGAATAGTATCATACATTTTGGACAAATCACGTTTAAATGATCAGTGATATCTCTATTTGACATTTGCTTGTGATGACAGTATGTGACTAACATGCACAGTACATGCTGTTGTCACCACTGTCTCCAATAAGGGACTGTGAGAAGAGAAAAGTGCAAATCCTCCTTCTGACCTTTTCAGTTTTTATAGAGAGCATTGAGTCAATATTTTATCAGAGACACAACATGCAGATGCACTGTTAGTGTTTCCTCTTAAATATTGATTAAAGATACTCCACATCTGGCCCTTGGGGCATAGTCATAAAACACTCAAAGGAAAGGAGGAATCTGACTTATCCTGATGTGACATATGCAAATTCTTTACAACAATATACACATAGTTCAACTTAGAACTGGTTTTCTTTGTTCTCCAGTGGGCACTGTTTCAGTTTTGTTGAGATGTGTTGCCGTCAACAATATCAAACTTTGTTAGATACAGTATTTTATGTGGTACCTCATGGTTACAGACTCAATAATGCAATATATTCTATAGCTTTTAACCACATAGTACACAGTGTATTACAAGGTACCAACAATTACTACTAAACTCTGCAATCTTCTGCTTTTGCCATGGCTATTAGTTTGCCTATTACTCTTTACTATAGCATTGAGGTTTTACTGAGCCAAATTACAGTATTTTTGGCGTGTCCAAGTCCCGGCTGCAGCTATTTACTGAATGTCTTTCTCCGCTCTTACACTACAGTAGTTTTACAATATTTGGTCGTGATTACATAAAGCTATCAGTGGATTGTACAGCCACGGAAGGATCTAGGATAGGGTTGCCCTGTCTCCAAAGAAGAAGAAAAAAACACACACTCACACACACACGTACCGCCTGTCTGTCTCCACCTTGTCTTTAGCCAGTCACAGTGGAGCAGCTGGCCTGAATATCTGAGTGCCTTTAATGAATTGGAATCTTTTGGGTGCAAGGCTTGAGTGATTAAATGCAATAAGACTAATATTCCTCAGTGGGTTGGGAGTCAGAGAACGTAGATGGATGAAGATGAAAAGCACAGAGAAGCGGGGGAGAGAGAGAGAGAGTGTGAGAGAGTGTCACGAGTGTCCTAAAGTGGGATCTCCCAGGACAGTGCAGCTCTGGGAGAATAGCCCCTATTTAAAGCAGGAGTCCAACTGGCGGCTGCATGAAGTTAGCGTGGCTTGGCTCCTGCTGCCATTTGCTGCCATGGCAGGCTGGATATTATTTTTCATTTGGATTGTTATGGAAACACTTTGAGGAACTTCAAACACGGTGTAAGGTTTTATTCCCAAAGATCCTGAACTTCAAGAGAAAATGCTCACTCTGCGCCAAGTCTGGAAATAGATATAATTGTAGCATGTAATTTAATTGGTTATTGATGTAAATTAACGACACACATATCACCAAGACAAGACGGTATTTCATGCTCTTTGGTTTGGCTGTGTATCGGGAGTATTATAATGCCCCTATTTGATATAACTATGACACGGTAAGAAGATATATGAAGCTATGATAGTGTAAAAGATATGAATATGATATGAAACCATTGTAATGAATTGAACTGAACATATGCTTAATCTATATCAGTGTTAGTATGTAATGACAGCATATTTCACAAACAAGATTAATATTTATTCAAATAAGCAAGTACTGTGTATTTTTTTCCAGATTCAATACATTACTGTGGTTCTTGGGGCACAAATAGCATAAGTAGCTTTGTGACTGTTATTCCTTAAAACTGCATTGAAAGAAATTCATATTTTGCACATAGACTTAGGAGTAAATTTGTGAGTAGATTTTGTTGTTGTTTTAAGAAAATGCCATTCCAGACCTTATGAAAGTTACATTTACTTTTCAGAACTCAAGCCTAGACTATACCACCATTGCTTCTGCTTTGCACAATCACAGAAACTTAAACGCCTTGAACAACAGTTGAGGTTGTCGAACTTTCTTTTTGATCCTCATCCTTTCCATTTGTCCAAGACAAGCATGACGTCCTTTGATGCATTTCATTATGATATTTGTATTTGAAGTGATGCAACGTGTTAAATAGAGATTCATTAAAAGAGAAGTCTTAAAGCCTGAAACTATGCCTGTGGGCATGTCTACTGCTGCACTTGTATTAAATATGTAAGCTCACAGACTTTCTTCACTTTACAATTAATACTGGCTGATTTGTAACCAACCCAGTTCTTTTCAGGGTGGAGATCTCAGATGGAAAAGTGAACATTTAAGAAGAAAGTTGTGTCAGTGAAGTGTGGAGTTTCAATTAATTAGGCGGAAAGTCTGACACATAGCATTTAACATAAATCACTTCCTCTAAGTGTGTCAAATATCAAGTATGCGATGAGAACAGTTCAGTGCAGACATGTTGAGCTGTTTCAGACACAATCAGACAGACAGGCCGGAGAAGCATGTTTTCTCATGTCTGTCTCCGCAGACGACATGAACAAAGTGAATTTTAAAGTTGACACTTCACAGATGATTTTCTGACGGAAAGGATGTCCAAATCCACATATAGGCTTACATCAAGTAAAGGGATATGTTTATGATGCAAATACTTTGTTTCTTCCTACAACGTGTTCACCTTGATTTCACTTTGAGTTTATTTGAAAAATAAAGGCAAGGAATAGGACTTAAAAATTAATAAGTGAATAAATGTGACCCTTTTGCCACAGACTCCCACCATAGACGCCCTGAGGAGAAGGATCTCTGTGATTTAACTACTATAGATTGCCAGGTTTTTCTTTTCTGTTTTTGGTCGTGTCACATGAATTAGACAAAGCGGTCACAATACTTAACAACTATTACTGATCCGGCCACAAGGGGTCACAACCCATGAAGACTTTGTGGAACAAGGCACAAAGGCACTGTAACTGTTTGTTATGGCAAACCTGCAAGGCCAAGCGTTCCTCTAACGCGTCTTGTAAGTGGTTTTGTACTGCTTTATTTTTGCAGCAAACATCTACATTCCCATACACCATTGCGCCAACCTTTTTTACCCACCAAGCTACGTTTACACAACAAGAACGTCGGAGAGCCACTTTTGCTTCAAAAACACGTGTGTAACATGTTCATTAGGAGAATTAGTGGCCAAGATGAAATGACTTAAGTTTAGTCCTTATACTTCACAATATAGACCCAACTGTTACTGAATATTTATTTTATTAAAACAGTCAAACAAGCAAAAATTAAATAAATGTATTTTTTCTGTTGAAAAATGTATATTACATTGCTCTCAATAATAATCGTGCATTAGAACTGTAATATATTACATTGATTACTCGGGATGTATAAAGTACACACTAAGCTTGAGCAAAGATGTTTTTACAATACAAAACGTATGTGATTAGAAAATGTTATTAAAGTATCAGACAACACAATAACTTAGGAATAAATAGAAGGGAATACCCTTGAATCCACTGCATATCCCAAAATCACTGACAGAATAACATTTCTGAATTTCCGTAGACTTTTGCACCTTCGATTACACACAGGCCTCCTTCCTTTTCTTTGATTTACAGCCCCGCAGCTCCCCTCTGCTCCCTCGAGTGTTTACTCACCACAGGCATTAAACATTACTGTCAATTAGGAGTGGAAGTCCGGACTCGTAATGGCCTTGTTTAAACCGCGGCTTGGACTAGCATTAGCGTCGGCCAGTCTCCGCTGTGTGTAAACGACACGGAAGTGTGTCATGGCCGCCCTTGATCATGGAGCGCAGTGAACATTTGGCCTGACACCTTTACGAGAGGACAGGACCCCACACTCGCGTATAAATCCCTCCTCCACTTTGATGTGCTTTATCCAGCACACCTGTGGCTGATTTGTACGCCACTCGGTACCGCCGTTCGCTCACCCGTCGATTATTAGTGCTACTTACGTTTTAGCCTGAGCTCAGCAGTTATTTACAACCGGGGCGTAGTGACAGTTCACAGTTGTGAAGTTAAACCTGGAGATTGCTGCTAATATGTATTTGTATCTCGTCAATGCTATTGCTCAGCTAAACAGTCATTCAATTTGCAAAAAAATAAAATAAAATAAAAACAATGTCAAAAGCTTCTCAGAAATACCATCATTCAAGTTGAAAGTGCTGTTACGGGTTCATAGGTCAGTCTTTGAAAACAAGAAAGTTACTTCTCAGAGTCAGTGGTGTATTAAAACAATATATACATTTTCAAAGGAATGTAAAAAAAAAAATTCAGTCAAATGTTTGAATTTGAAGTATTGTATAGCTTCATTTTGAATACAGCACCACTCAATACTGAATCATGTGAGTCTAGTGGATCACTTCGTCGAAATATTGGCAGAATCCTCAAGGTGGGGTACTCGGAGTGTAAACGAACAACTCAAGGGATACATGATGAGACAAAAGAAAAGGTTGGGACACACTGATCTGAAGTACCAAGTAAAAGAATAAGTGTTCCTGCCTCTGTCTGGCTCCTTGTGTTTGGCTGCGATTGTTGTTTTAGTTACTTTTCAGGATCAAAACTTAGATCTGGACACATTACAATTGCGGATTACTAAACACTATGAAAGGGTGACGCAATTGTTTTACTTTTTCATACTTAAATGCCTTATGAGTGCGCCACTAAATATAGCCGCAGCCAAGTACAGTGTGTTTAGTATAACATTAGCCTGCTGCACTTCGCCTCACTGTCTGTATGCATAATTTACTAATTCCCACTTAGTATCGCTGTGAATTATCTCTTTCTAAACACAACGTCGACTCTTTAGGGATAATCAGCGCACACTTCCTGGTGGAGAGGCTCACAGGTGTGCAGCCGAGATTAATGTCGGAGGCATTTTGGAGGAGAAAGGGTTGATGGGGAGATAAAGGACACAAAAGAGCTCATGAATTATCTGCATATGCGAGCTGCTTATTTGATCAGCGATAAGGCGCGATGAGTCCACGTTCTCTCTCTATTTGCCACTCGCAGCAAGCGTCTATGAGCCCTGTGATAGCAGCGTGTGGACGCCCAAACCGTTCTTATAGGCACGAGTTTTAAGAATGGAGATGTGTCATTTTGTAAGAAACAAAGAAAAGGAACTACAGTAGAAAGCACAAAGGATCCAATCTCACGATACAAAAAATAACAAATGAGTAAATAACAGAATATCCTGACACACAGTTTATCAATCAGCATATTACGAAGTTCAATTGACCAGTGTTGTTGTATAAGCCATAAGTAAAAGCTCATTCAATGAACTCTTTGCCTTTCAAATCGTTGGGAACTGCATTTATTTTAACATATATATTCACTCTGTGCAAAATGTAAGCCTATTAAAACGTGTATTGTGTACATATTTATTATAGCATGATCACATTAGTGCTGTTACCTGGTGAACATTTCTCCAGCCTGGAACAAAACTCCAAGACTCAAGAGCAAGGTAAAAATGCGCTCTTCAGAGAGTATAAAATCCCATTGCACTGTTGTGACTAATTGTGACATAAATTTGCGATGGCTTCTAATAACAGTCATCTCAGCGTGACGTCTGCAAAGGCCCCCCCCCCCCCCCCGTTTTCACCTGCCGTTGCCCTCAATCAAACCCAGAGGTGCGGTGAAAGTGTTCAAAGGCAACCCAGTCAAAGAAACAACAACTCTTTCTTTTATTGAGAACAAATGTTGACGTTTAGAAGGCGCGGGAGCCCACGAGAGAGACAGAGGTGAAGAGTGGCGGGATCCCTGTGTGCTTTTGGAGACTGCCTCTGGTGCTATTTGACAACAGCAGTGAGTCCCCCCCGCGGGAGCCCACCTGAGAATAAAGCATGCCTTTCAATAAATCAGCTCCTAATGAAAGCACTTGGACAGAAGACAGAGGAGAAGACGAATCAGGCCAGAGGCTGTATGGCTTTAGTTTATACTGTATGACTGAATAAATAGCACTAAAATAATCTGAAGGCTTTGTTGATAAAAAAAGAGAGTATTTGTGAGGTCATCACACTCTCTGGGGAGTAGGGAGGGTGAGAAACCTTTGAAGGATCACCTGCTAACTATATCTTCACCTGCATATCAAAAGGACAGAAATGATTTCAAATGGCCCAAATGATGACCAACATTTTGCTCCTTATACATTGTACAATAACACTGGTCTTACTAGCCCATGTTCTCACGTTGTTGTTGTTGTTGTTGTTTTTTTACATAATCATATTACAGCACCAAAATGGTCTGCAAAATGTACAAAAGAAAGTCACCGTGTAAAACTGTAACAGCAGAAAGCCCTCTGCCAGTTTTAAAGCGCGTTCAGTTCTGGTTGGTTATACCATTCGGGATCCCCAGTGGCATCTGCCAAATATTACTTTCAGGAGAAGAGCAGAGGAAGGAGAGGAAATGGTGAAGTGAAAGAAGCCCTGGGAGATTTGCTTCAAGCTCAGATTCAGGTGGAAAATAGAGGATTAGGTTTTACTCTGGCTAGAAGCAATAGAGGCACATCAGCAAAGAGGGCAGTTTAATGTACAATCTATATATTTAAAAAACACACATTATTATTATTATTATTATTATTATTATTATTATTATATATTATTATATTATTATTATTATTATTATTATTATTTAATTTATTTATTTATTTGTGATTAGTGTTATAGCCTGGCGTAAAAGTCACCACGATGGAAAACAGGGGAAAGCCTGTCCGATTAGGGCCCATCACACAACCCATTGGAGCTGGCAGATGCTTAGATAGACTTTTATGGATTGCTCAATGGCGTGCCATAATGAAGCAGGCAGGGCTCTCTGACCCATGCCGAAGAGGCCTGAGAGGCTCCAGGGACGGCCCCGCTGGGAGACCATAATGCCCCGCGCGTCCCACGGCTGTATTAATCACACTGACAAAAAAATGTGGGTTTGAAAACGGGGTTTGCAAAAGGCTTGAAAAAAATAATTAAATAAGCACGTCGTTTATCCCAATCAAGGTCATGATAATGAACCCCATAAAAAGAAAATGACGCTCCATTTACTGGGAATGGATTGCGCGATCTGTGAAGAGTCGCGCTGATATGACAAGTGCCTTCCCTATCTGCATCTGACCCACTGAAACTAAATGCATCTTAATAATTGATACAAAAACAACAGTGATATAAAGAAATAGCCAAACTGCGTAAAATAGTTGAGAAAACAGTTTAATATTCCCTTTTGATCATGTATCATACCCCGCCAGTGCATGTGGGTATGACGTTCGCATATTTACATTCAAAGATATAAATTAGTAGAAGTCCTGATAACAAGATTTCAGAAGCTTTTTCAATTTCCAAATGCTTCTCAAATAAAAAAAAGTCCATAATATATATGTATATATATTTACAAACGCAGTCCTTTGTTTTCCTAAGTTTGCAATACAACTTGCATAAATTATAGGCATCGCCATTTATAAAAATAAATATCAAATGTAGGCTTTTTTTTCCACTTTGAAGTCCTCTTGTTAACTTCAATCCAGTCCTTCGTTTCAATCATCTAAAGCAAACTTTACAAACTCCAGAAAAGGGGGCCGAGTGAGGTTTTGCACACATTTAGATAGATAAAACAATATATCGTGGCAAAAAGACAAACTAAATGAACCTGAGTATTAACATATAAATCACATAAAATGGGAGTAATTTTTCAGTGAATACAAATCCATGGTGCGTAAGAGATTCTTTGTATTTATGTTTTTATTTTTGAAATAGCGAGTGCTTTAAGGATTTGTGGCCTGCGTGTGTGAGGAGCAAACCCGTAGGCAGCAGCTTTCATAATTGGTGGCACTGGATACGAGCTGAAGCGGTAAAGGTTAAGAGGGCGTAAAAACATTAGGCTAAAAGGTGACGTCTCTTCTACGGTTTTATTGTCAAAGCAATTGTGACATCTGCCTGCAGAGATTAGAAACCACTTGCGGTCGAACTCGACAACCGGCAGCAACAAACAACCTTAAAACAACTCAATACTGTAAGTGCTTGGTAAAATTTCCCTTTGCCTCTTGTGCCATTACGGTGCGTAAAATCTTTTTTTTTTTTTTTTTTTTTTTTGCGGTTTGGATACGCAACGCCTTATACGCACCGCGTCCATTCGTGAGGAGCAAACCGACAGATTTGTTTGCTTATGGCTGACCCTGTGTAATTGTAATTACCCCACACTGAAAGATAAGGTTGGACATGGGAGGCCCCTCCACACACACATCAAAAGAACATTAAATAGGCTATCTCCTGCTCAAAGCTATGGCAACTATTCCCTGCGCACTGGGTTTACCGGCAGCCACCCTGGATGTGCACGCGCATATGCAAGAGCGCGCGCGCACGCTGATTAAAGACCTGACCTATCGTTGAAGTGAAAACGTTGTCTGTTGTTCGTAAAATGCTTCTATTGCGACAAATTATAAAAATATACAACGAATGAATTACACACATCACTCAAATAAAATAATTAGTGCATACTGTTGACCGTCCAGCCACGTCTCATCTCCCAAACTGTATCGATATATCAAGGAAAGGAAATGTGCATCTCTTAATAAGGCAACATTACGCACAAATCTTCTATTTGCGGCGGTTTACGCAGCCAATACATTTACTTTCCTTGTTTTAAATACAATAATAATATTCACCAACAGTTTAAAACAAGTTTTAAAAAGTTATTACGTGGTCCCAAACGCCTCATTTTACGTACCTTTCTTTGCTTCTAAATTTGCTGATCTGAAATGCTGATGGGGCAGCTGCTCAACTATAGTGTTATTATGTTTAGCGACAGGGGAGTCTGGCCTTAGTTTGGCCTCAACGTGCTGATTGTGATGATGTTGCGTGGAGCTGAGCGCTTCATTCGCACTCGAAGAAGTGGAGGAAGAAGCGACCGCTGCCGCGGCGGCGGCTGCTGCTGCTAGACTCACTCCGGAGGAGTTAGTGTAGCGCAAGATCCCTGGCCCTGCAGCGGACTGAAGTTGCCATAGTTTGTATAATTGCTATAAAAGGGAGATGTGTAGTAAATAGGCCTTCCAATGATTGAGGGGGGCGGGTAGAGGGAGGGTGGGCTTGCGGCAGAGGTGGGGGCGGTGAGGAGGCCCCCGCTGGAGGAGGGGCCGTTTGCTGACTGCTGCTGGGGATGGTGTTTGGGGTCCGAGGTAGCGATCTCTGCAAGTGACCACAGCTTAGGCTTTACCGTGGGGTTCTGAGACTGGGCTCTGCTGTCCAAAGCTTTGTTGCCCGCCATGAGGCTGCGCGCCAGGTCCTCGCGCTGCAGGTGATGGTGGAGCTGATGAAGATGATGTGGGTTGAGAATAGGGGCTTCTACTCCAGTAAGCGGGGAAGACGTGATGGGCTTCGGAGAAATATGCCCCGTGCGTCCAGGTGACGTTCCACCGCGTCGTCTCCATCCTCAACGCCTGTGCGCTCCGAGGAGCGCAGCTCACCTGTGCGACAATTCACTTTCTCCACGTCAGACTCTGCCGAGCACGAGTGGTCTGTCAGGGTGTCCACGTGTAAACTAATACCTATAAAAAAAAATAAAAAAAACAAACAAACAAAAAAAACAATAAAGTGTTAATTGTAAATAAATAAATAAATAAATACCTACATACATGCATACATACGTACACAAACGGTAAATTATTTACACATTCGCATAAGCTATAATTGACAGCATTTCATAATACCTTTAATCACCTCTCATTGATTAACACTGCAAGTTTTACTTAATTTCTAACATGTGCATAAAAATATCCGCATTAATACCCCGTGTTATTGCAGCATCATGGGCTGAACAGTAAATATAAAGCACACGTGCCCCTCCTTCCTCCCCTCACATCCTGCCCAGAATAGTTAAACGGATCATTGGCTCGCGTACTCCACCTTCATCCTCGGCTGAAGCCTCGCTGTTATCCAGGGTTTTCTCGGACCTTTCCGCTTCCTTCCTTTCCCCGTCACCGTCGTCTTCGTCCTCGTCCTCGCTCTTGTTCCTGGGGGCCCATGTCATTTTGTTCTCCTTCTTGAGTCTCCTCCTCGCGTTGGCGAACCACGTGGACACCTGGGTCAGGGTCATTTTGGTGATTATGGCCAGCATGATCTTCTCTCCTTTGGTGGGATAGGGGTTCTTTCTGTGCTCCTGCAACCATGCTTTCAGGGTGGCCGTGGCATCCCTCGTGGCGTTCTTGCGGTAAGCCGGGTCGTTGAGCTGGTACGGATATCCGGGACTGCCGTATGGGTGGTAGCTGAGCGCCCCAGCCATACCCGATGTGTGTGGGTCATAAGGAGAGCTCTAAAAAGACAATATTGCCATAGTCTTTAATAATGACACGCTATAAAACATGCAGGCTAATTTATAAAAATGTACTGTGAGGCTATAGATACAGTAAAATAGGATGGACTTTGTATAAATCAAAACAAAAAAGTGGTAAAAGCTAAATTCACAGCCTTGCTAATTGTGATCGTCACATATCAATAGATCCGGAAAAAAACTGGTGAGCCCAGTGATCGCATAAAAAGTGTGTTCATGTTGGGGCAGGCCATGCTGCGCCACACACACATTTTACCAGTGGCTAAGGTCATTATCGGATTATCTATTTAAAAAAAAAAAATCCCACCAATAACGCTGAAAATGTCATTTCAAATCATCTAATCCCTAATTAATTATTTGCGTCTCAAGTTTTTTTTTTTTTTTGCCGCGTCACGCTTGTGTCATTATGTGAACACGTCTTCCATTAATAGCATTACAAATCCCATCAAATCATTTTGATGTGCACCTTTCAAAATATCTCTCAGAAGTTTGCTTAACGGCCGTTAAGTTTTCTAATAAAACTTTTGCGTCAATCATTTAGATGATTTGTGCGCTATGGACGCAGTTATTGGTTAAACTCGCGGCTTTAAATCTCATTCAAGTCAAAGGGTCAACAATTTAATCATAGAGACTCAAAGGGAGAAGGCCACAGGATAAATGACCAACAGATAAATACAACTCCCATATAATACAATAATAACACCACTTTACACTAGCTATAGGAGAAGGAAAAGTTGTCTTCTTTTTGTTTTTACCACATACGACGGGAATCCCGCAGGGTCTGTTGAATATGACAGCGGACTGGAGAACCCCCGCCTGGCGAAGCGGAGAAAGCTGCCGATCCGGGGTAAGGGCTGAATGCCGAGCCAGACGATGACCTGGCCAACTCTTCATTTCGCGGAGCAGGCAAAGCCGAGGGCCCGTAAGTTGGGCAGAATAAGCGCAAGCGAGCCCGGAGGCTGGTACAGATAAGCCTGAGGATAGGACATTGATGGTATACAAACAGAGCGCCGATTCCCCCAAAAACAATTGAGGCAAAAGCGCGGAGAAAGCCAGCGAAACAATCAAGTCAATAATAAGCCGCGCGAGCAGCCATCAAACAATGAATAAAAAGTCCTCCCTCCGCTGCCCCTTGACTAAAAAGCCCTTGGAAGATGTGTTAAAGAGCCCACATAGAGGCAATGTGGCATGCGTCTTGATCCCCTAGCGTCCGATGTTTTTAGTACGCAGCGCTGTGAAGTGAGGAGTTAGGAGGGAAAGAGCCAGTGGAGTTTCAGACGCACGGAGCGCAGGGGGAAACTGGAGCTGTCACTCCGGCTCATCTGAATATCCATCCCCGCCCCTTTCTCTGCCTCATGCACACTGAACTTCTCGCTCACAAGCATACGGCGAAAGCACAGCGACTGGAAATACGATCCATTTGAGTTTTGCTCAATTTATCTAATCA
This sequence comes from Neogobius melanostomus, assembly GCA_007210695.1. Classification (NCBI taxonomy): domain Eukaryota; kingdom Metazoa; phylum Chordata; class Actinopteri; order Gobiiformes; family Gobiidae; genus Neogobius; species Neogobius melanostomus. Next base: position 7,760,794 of record VHKM01000058.1, read on the forward strand.
CCGCAGTTATCAAATTGGACTAAATACAGCGATTTTGTTACTAAACTACAGGGAACCATGTGCCCTTTTGTCTTTAAAAATGTGCCATGTGGCGCGGATTTAAACCTTTATTTACACATGTGGCTTTAATATGTGTGCAGGACTGAGAGGGTATATGAGGTGGAGAAAGTAAAGGTGCGCTTATTTCGCGAAACCGTTATCAAAGGAGGACACCGCCGTGCGCAAGAGGGGCAGTGCGCGGTCTGGCCTGCGGGAGGCGTAGCCTACATGGCTTTCACCTATTCCTTTGGTATCTCACATAACTTTTCTCATTTCCTTTGCAGTTGTGTATGATACAAAATTGTATTGTGGCGATGATAACAGTCAACATTTGAACAACAACATATAGACATGAGTTACAGTTAATGCTCTCTTTTTATTCGGGGTTAATGCTCGCTGTAACCAGGGCACAGATCGTGCCTTTCTCTCAAGTGTAGACATTATGACCTCTGTTGGACACAGAAGTTACAGCAGAGCGCGTGGTGAAATCTAAAACTCTGACAGCGGTTTGGGAGCGGACGGACAGCCAAGGTGGCGACTGCAGAAGAGCTGTAGTGGCCTAACAGTGTCCCTCATTAGTATTCATACGACCCAATGTATGCATCCATCAGGTGCTTGTTCCCTCGCCGTGGTGTGGTCTGGCTCCCTTGTAAACACCAATGCTAAAGAGTTGCAGCTTGTTAACGGCCCGGGCTAATTTAGTTCATAATAAATCCATATATTACAGTGCGCGGAAAGGATAGCCATAACTAATCCGCGCGCAGTGTCATTTTGGTAATTAATACACCACATCCCACGGTATTCAAATTTGCGCGTAATGACTGCTGTTATGGGGCAATATTTCACTTTGGGCTAGTTTAGGGGTTGACATGACACTGTTACAACTAACACATTACTTTACCATAGCTCAGGCGGTTTGGCAATGTATCCGAGAGTTTATATAAGTAAGTCATAAAGCCTTTTAATAAGTGATCATTAAAAAAATGAAAATACATAAATAAACAATAAATAGGCCAAAATTGAAACCAGTGTAATGATAAGCAATTGTGAAATAAAACTCCCAAATTACCTTGACTTGCCTATGAAAAATAATCAATGACAATAGAAATTTCGGTCACATGTTCAATTCAATCCAATCCTATCATAAAATGCAAATGATTTCTAATAATTTATTGAGATTAAACGAAGTGGCTGACCAGACATACTCTGAGGCCCACACCAGGGGGCACTGTCTTCTCTGCGCACAGGCCGCAAACTGGACGAGTGTGTGCTGAATACGATTAGTTGCAAGCTACATTTCCAGGTCAGTTTAAAACAGGCTTGAACTATTTCGGTCCCTGTTTAATGGGTATAGAGGACATGGAGTGGAATAGATTGATGAACGAGACAAGATAAACTTCATGAAACTTTAATACTTGCGAAACGTGGAAATTAAAATCAACCGGTGTAATTGTTATGGGAACAACGTATCACAACGGCACTGTTGCTGAGATATAATTTACTTATAATGGATATAACTTAATAACATCATTAACAAAATTACTATGACAAACAAATACAGGTTTTTAAAGCATCACATCAGAGATAAATGGATGTGTAGAATATTTTATTTAAAGTAGGCTATATAACATGTGGAGACTAACCTTTCTAGGTTTAATTTTAACTACATATTAGGATGAGTTAAAGGAATTAAATAATGATCATCTGTGTGTGTATGTTTTTTTTACATCAGAAACATGCATTCAACAATAATAGATATTTGTATTCATATTGCACAAATGTATTTTTTTTATATCATACTTTTTACATTGTCTTAACTCTTTTTTTTTTTCTTGAACTGAGGCTAAAAAGTTACAAACACCCAAGATCCTTTTTGCTCCACAGTCTCAGTTGCTCGTTGTTTTAGTATCTAAATATCTCTGGCCTAACTCGGGAAGGGGTTGTTAGTGAGGAGAGCAGGGTAAACAGGGTGACGTGCGGCCCTGGCTGAGACGACAGGCCGTCATCTCTCTCCCGCCTGGCATCTGCCCATTGCTGCCAACCTTCTTCTAATCAGCAGCCATCCATGCGCTTGGCAGTGGAGGGTTGTGCGGCAGCCCTACGCCCCAAGTTAAAAACCCAGAGCCCTATCACTTTGTAAACAGGTTCCTTCAGGGCACCTCCAGCGAGGGCGCCTCTGATGTGCTCAAGTGGAGAACATTGGTGGCTGTGATGCCTTGGATCCTTTTCGCTGCTAGGACGCTTGTTGTTGCTGCTGCTGCTGTTGTTCTAGTTTATTTTCAGCTTAAATCACAAGACCACATTCCCTTTAAGTTTGATTTGTCTAACATGCTACTAACTGACATGGATGTTGGGGAAACATTTCTTTCCCTGTTTTCCTTTGCAAATAATGCACTCTACGTCTCACAGAATAGCATCTTTAGTCTGCTGTCTTTCTGTTTTATATATTCATGTGTTTTGGGAACATTGTCAAGGTAAAAACAGTAAAAGAAACAACTTTGCCTATGATATTGTTATTAAGTGAATGTTACTTTAGGAAAGACATGGAGGTGATATACATTTCCTTAAGCTTTATTCAATTTTTAAATCAAAAATATTTTGTAAAGAAGAAGAAGAGAAAACACTAATTATAGCCATTATAAAGAATAGATTTCAAACTTACACACACCCAGACAGGCTGATTGATGAACCAAACGGTCTCTGAAAATCAAAGAGAGAAAATAAAAGAAGACACAAAGGGGAAACAATTTGAGAGCGCCTGAGTCTCTCCGGTGGCTCTCCAGCCAAGGGTCGGCCAGATAGGGTTGCCTAGAAAGAGTGTGCTGACAGCCAGTGTCACTGGGCTTTGTAATCATTGTGCTGGACCTGATAGGGTTACTACTGGCTAATCCAGGCTGACCTTGGTTAGGTGCCCTGAATGAGGATGGCTTTGTACAGTGGGGACAAGCTACCAGTATGACGGTGATGCTGACATATAATGTCTGCGTGGGGACTTGCCACCACAGCTCTTTTGTTGTGCTATCAAGTTGCTACTCTCAGCCACACACACAAAATGTTTTTCTCTCTCTCTTTCACAGGAGATGGAAGAAAGCTGGCATCTAAATCACCACTGGGGAGAAGACGAGCTTGTATCTCCAGGTTCAAGAGGTCAGGCCAGTGTTGTTAGTGTTAGAATGTCTTCAAAACAAATCCTGCTCTGATGGAATTCTGTGTAGTGGTCTCTTAATGGCCTATATGTCGGTGATTCTACTGTTTACTACTGCAATAGGATAAGAGGGGAATCTGAGAAAAAATAATAAAAAACAACAATGGTTAAGTGTGTAAATCTAATTATATCTTTAATTATATTGATTTTACGCATATTAATTTGAGATATTGAAATGATTTTTACACTGTTTTGTGATTCAAAATCTATCATTTTAGATGATATTGTAAGTACATTATTGTAAAACAACACCACTTTGGTTTAGAAATAAGCAGGTAAGTTTGTAAATGTACAATAGTTTGACTGGCAGGTATTCCACACTCACTCAGATTCAGCTGTTTTAAAACCTACACACAATATATAGACAACAAGGACACACACACACACACATTCACAGCTCGAGGCTCCACTGGTGTGAAGGCAATAGAGAGAAGGCATCCTGCCTTTGTTGCTGCCAGGGAGAACTGTAAACGGGAATGGGATTCCCATCCCCTGGAGCCTCGTGCTAATCCACAACAGGCCCACTGCTGGATTACTGGGGACATCATCTGACATGCCAGCCAGTGCACTGATAAGCATGTGCATAGACACATAGTGAAACGCACAAATGTAAAGTGTCTTCCACACATGCTAATGTCTGTTGTATGAACATACCGCATGCCAGCTATATGCAATATGTTCACACGCAAGCACATCAGTCAAATGGCTCCACGGCAAAAGCATTCACACACAGTGGATCTGCAAATCACACACATAATCAAGATCTGGAACCATCTCATGGATTTTATGCACTGGCAAAACAATATAGAACTCATATTTGTGCAGATGGAACTTGGCAAGGAGTTCTGCTATCCTCTATTGTCCCTGCTGCATAGGGCTAATGTAAGGAAGTTGCGACACATTTACGTCTAATTATTTTACCTCATAGGATAACATTATTTGTGTGTGTGTGTGTTTCATCTCTTGTCGTTAAAGCAATTTGACTTAGTTAACAGGGTGACACAAATGTACTGTAAATTATCCAAAGACACAGTGGAAGGCTCTGCTCGACGGCCCAATCAGCAGCAGCAGCACATTCAAATGCACTCAGGTACATTCTGCCTGTGATTAGGTCAGGCGTGCGGGCTGTATTTGTGGTAAACAGTGTTCCGCTCTGGGGGCTAAATGTTTGTGTCAGTAAAGAATAATTACACTCCTCCGCGCTGTATCTGTGGTGTTAATCTCTGTCGGCAGCGGCCACTTTATTCTCTCGTTTGTTTAATAGCTCACTAGAAGCTTTATTGTTTCAAAGTGCTCGATAGCAAACCTGTAAATTCTGTGTTGAACATTTGCCCCTGTGGCGTTGCGGTTCAATGGCGGTGAATGTTGAAATAAAGCAAGCAGCCATTGATCTGCAATCAAAGATCCAAGACAGGGGGTTATTTACATGAACAGGGGCCAGCCACTAAGGAGCTGTACCGCGAGACAGATGTGCAGTTAGACTCATTTAGCAGCGGGTCATTGGCACTATTGACTGGCCAGGTATGTGTAAAAGTAATCAGCACGTTTCAGGGAAATATTGCGCGGAGTTTGTTACCAATGAGAAATGGGTTAGGTTTTCAGAAGTGGAGAGTGAGAAGTAACCTTTTCCATCGCAGAACAAGTGTTTTCTTTGTGACACTCGGAGAAGGTCAATTGAGTTCTCCAGTCTGCTATCAGAGTGGCTTTTTGATGTGCTGCCGGAGATAATGGAGTAGTCAGGAAAGAAGGAGGAAATGGAGAGATAAAGGCGAGTGGCTTCCCAGGTAATTATTCTACCAATATAGAAATGGATATACCGTATTTGTCATTTAACAGAACGACATAAGCCTACATGCAAAGGATACTGATTTAAATTCCACGTTACTGTTTTATGTACCTTTTGTTTATAAAATGAATGAAATGTATTTTTAAAGGTTTTATTTATTATGTAATTATCGCTGTTGTTTTCCTAAGGCCACAGTGAGAGGCTATATGGCCTGGCCTCTGAAGTCTGAAACAGGAATAACAGTCAATGCCCTGTCAAAGGGTTACAGACATATTTCTCTGTCTGCAGTTCTAAAATTATTCACTTATTTCAGTTAATCAGTGTGGAAGTGTAAATGGTGTCAATGGTCAGAGAGTAAAAGAGCTAATATACTGAAAACAATGCATTGACGAAAGAGGATTTCAACCAATCACCTGGGTAGAGGAATAGGTTTGCGATAGGCACCGAATGGATTCCCTGCAAAGAGGAAGGAGCGCTCACCACTACGCCGCTTGTTAACTGGGCTTATTTACCTATACGTATTATTCCAAACATTTTTCAGTTTGATCTTTTATGTCATATCAAAAACCCGGAGATCCTCAATGAAACATTTTGACAGACTGCCATCAAACCAGTCCTTTTCCAATCACAGGACGATTATGTGCGTAGCCTGGAGTTACTCGCAATAAAAGAAATGTCTCTCTTTTTCATTACATTTCCCACTCGTGAACAATGGAGAGGCCTGCCTCAGAGCCATTTATTCCGCTCTGATGTATGATTAGCACAGGGCAAATCAATACCGTGTTGGATGATCTTAACGGAAAAGTACTGTGATTTCCTTCTGTCACCGAGCCAAGCGCTGAGATTTGTCTGTCAGCAGTGACATGCTATCTGTGGCAGGGGTACTGAGGCCAAAACACACCTATTGATCCTGTCAGCATTGATGGCTCTAATGGTATGGAGGACGAGGACAGCTGGCTGCCACTGGAAATGTAAGGTGCTCTACAGAATGGCCTGCTGGACCATTACAAAAGACAAGATGTTTTATTTGCAATTATGGCCAAGGGTTCAGTGGCCCGAAAGAAGCACGGTTTACAAACATATACAGAATTTGTGGTTTATTCCAGACTGGCCAAATAAAAGTCAATTGGTAAAAGGTTGTGAGATGATGTTTGTGACTCTGGTCCTTTGGTATGGCACACCCTGGACCATTGTCCGTTAAGGGAAGGTCACACAGAAACTTTGCACTCATTTAGTTTCACAATGTGTGTAACTCATGCTGGCAGCTCATTGGGCAAATTACTGGCGGTGATCAGTGAGTTTGATGACTGACAACGGACAACACAAGGACATGCAAACTCTGTATTGCAGGCAATGGCCACGAGATCAAACCCACAACCCTTCAGTTTTACCACAGCATTCACATGGATTTCTGTGATCAATGTGCCTGTCCATACACAGTCTTCAGATCTTTCCTTGTTTATGTATTTACCCCGCTAGACTGAGGGCCCTGACAACATGCTAGGGGCGAAACACAGACAGAAGGGTACTGCACTGTTTAATTTATTAAATTTCAGCATCTATTAGTTAGTGTGAAACAAGACAGAAGTGCAAGAGCATTTGTTTTCCATTTAAAATTGATGCAGACAATGAGGGGTTGTGATACGCCAGAGTAGATTTAATGGGATCACGCAGGCCAGAGATGAAAAAATAAATAAATAAAAATGTATTGAGATGGTTTCTAAATTACACTAACACTTGCAGTTATAATAAAAAAAATATATAAAAAGAAGCAATGAAGTGCACACAGACTTAGTTTCACAGATAAACAACTAGTTTGTGCATTATGGATTTAAAGCAGTACTAAGTAACGTGTTTACCTTAATAAATCCTTTCCGTAGTCCCTCTGGGGATATACAAGTGTTAATGGGATGATTGGGGGTCTTTCATCTCCCCGGTGTCTCTGGCCAGAAAACCATGCTTGCAACTTGACTGCCACCGGGGCGGAGCAACCAATACACACTAATAGAATCACGGAGAAGAAGCTAACAGGCTAACGGGCAAAGCTAACTGCGGGATAGCGCCTCATTGTATAACTGGATGTACAACACCCTCTCTCCCTTCACCCTTTCTGTCAGCGTAGTATTTACTCTCCAAGACATTTAATAAGTTAAAAAATCGTAACGTGCTAAGACACCTGCAGTTGTGCTTATGGCCTCTAGGGGCAAGAGTTACTTAGTACTGCTTTAAACCGGTGTGTGTACAGGCAAATTAAGTCATAATATTTCATAACTTTTAATATCCATTTACACAATTCCGTTGTGCAATTGTATGACAATAAAGTTCTTAGGAAAGAAAATTAAGTAATATTTACTAGGGATGTAACGAAACAGCTTAAAATGTGAATGTTAATGCCACCCTCAGCTACTCCATTTTACCCGACCGGAATAGTTGCGTTCTCACATTGCATTGCTAGAAACAGCGAGCTAACTTTTTCTCAAGACAAGCTCCACACCAGGGTTGCCAGGTCTGGGCAGCCAAACCCGCCCAATAATATTTGAAAAACCGCGGACATACGGCGCGGCTGGAATTTTCAATATTGTTTGCCAGTAAACAGAGCCCATGTGCTCCCGCGATGATGAGAAACCGCCCCTTTCTCCCTCTCTTATTGAAAAAGCAGCTCAAAGAGCTTGGATTTGAGATTTGTTATTCGAAATAGGGATTTTGATTAAAAAAAAATAAGATAGAAATAGCCAATTTTACATTGAAAACAGCAAGGCAAAAAACCGCGGACAGTTTTATTCACCCGCGGAATGGCTTAAAAAACCGCCTGACATGGCAACCCTGCTCCACACCTACCCCCGCCTCACCCCCAACACACGCCACACCATGTAAACACAAACACGTGTAGGTATCGAAGCAGCAGTGCAGCAAAAGTTAGTGGCTACACAGTCAGAGATTAGCGTTAGCTAATATATATATATATATGTAAAGTTACAGGTACAGTTTGTTACAAGGACAACAATGCGGATGTTAAAATAAAAGAAACATCTAATGGTCTATTCATTTTCTTAAAAGAAAATTGGGACAAAAATCGAATTGGGGCTTGAGGGAATCGTTACATCCCTAATATGTACACAAAGCTGAATAATATTTTCATAAAAATTACAACTCTAACAACAATTGCATTAACGTACTAATTAAAACAGCTTAAGCTCCAAAACATTCCTCATGCCATCGAGAATCTTGTCAGTCAGATGCTGCGGGAAATCGTGCTGCAAACTCACTAAAGACGTGCCAACATCTCGTCTAAGTGCTGCCGGACAGAAACAGAGTGACAGTGATAGAATTTACTGTGATGCTATCTGCTGAGCGGCCATCAGGATGTGGCAGATTGGAAGGCCACCAGTGCCTTCCTCGCTCTCCCTCCTCTCACTCTCCCCTGACTCTGATCACACTGACATTAGCCTGCCATGTTAACTCCAGGCCCTGAAAGGAGGCTATGAACCACGATCAGCCATATCTAGCCATCAGAAATCACAAATCCATTTCGCTGCCTGGAGGAGGTTGGCTTGAGCGCCCTTTGGTCCTGGTGTAGTAGTGGGGTGGCTCTCCTCCCTGAGCCTCGCCATGCTGGGCCCTTCAGCTGTTTTTCCCTCTCCTCTTGTTCTGAAGGTTAAAGGATTAGGAGTTGTGTTTTCAGACCGGATTGCTGTCCTGGCATGGATTTAGGTTTTGGCCACACACACTAGAAACTGGAGCCCCCGACACACGCGCAGGTGCACATATGAATAGAGAACACACATGGACCACAGGCACCAGCGCTGAGCGGGAGGTTGAGGGGATTAGCTGGAAATGCCACAAGATGGTGGCCAAAGCAGTTTTGCCATTTCTCGGTGAAAGCTAAGTGACATAATGAGAGAATAACCAAGGTGAGTTGAGATTTACAATCACGGAAAAGTTTGAGCGATCACCAAAATGGGAAAATGTGTATCACGCACCTTGACAAACACATTTCTAGCTAGATTGTAGATAATTTAGATAATTCAGCATTGTCAACATTGGTGGCTCTGATGGTATGGAGGATGAGGACAGCAAGCTGCCACTGGGAATGTATGGCGCTCTATGGCCTGCTGGATCATCATTAAAGACATGATGTTTGTTAGCAATTATGGCCAAGGGCTCAGTGGCCAGAGAACAGAGAAATGTTGAATGAGCGTGATTTGTGTGGTTTATTTCAGATCGACCAAAAAAGTACCGATACGTTGGAGCTGATGTCCATAACACTGGCCGATTGCCAATTACAGCAAGGTCATGGAGAAACTTTGGACTCATTTCATTTCACATAATTATGGAAAAGTCAACAAAAAATGGAAGCATGTGTGTGAAACAAGCCTCAACGTTGGGAAGAGACAATAGGCAAAGACAGAACGAACTCCTGATCTTGTATGAAGCATTTAAAAAATATTAGATTTCACTCGCTTCAGTAACTTTCATTGCTTTTTACACATTCCATTGTTATAGAATTGCGCTTGTACCCGTCTCTATCCTCTGCTCCTGTCCAAACATGCTGATGGAGTCGATTGTGGCATTTCCCGAAGCAAAAAGCTATTAAATATAAACATGTGTGTTTTCTGATCTTTCTCTTTTCATTTGATTCTTTTCACTTTCCACTTAAGGAACTTAGAGCGACGTCTGGGCGGACGAGGCAAGGTTAAGATGAATTATTGATCAGTGCATCGTGTTGTGTGCGCACTCGGCATTTCTTTAACACTGAGTTTGCAGAGAACCGACACTAATGCTCACATGTCGACCCAACTTGTTTACAAATTGGAGCGGAGTCCGTAGACCTTCAGTTTGCTTTAAAACACCAATGTCCAGGTAATGACAAACCGGACCTGAAAGCTGCCACGAGTGCTGAGAAGGTAAGACTTTGAATATGTGTCGGCAAGAACAAGTACATATTCCACTAAAAAATGTATGAAGAACACAGGAAAGAGCAAAGGCAAAGAGCGCCATTGTATTTGTTTATTTTCTTTTTATGAAATGACAGATAAAAACATGTGATGATGCAAGTATTTTGGGGTAGTGTTGTTCCCGTGCACCCGGTGGGGCGCACTATAAAAGGGCCCGGTTTAGTATGGTTTGCCCTCTGACCTTGTGTAACTCCCGCTTCCTGTTGTACCAGGTGCTGGCACTTGGGTGCTCTGTCCGACAGGTAGATATCATTGTAATATTTACTTTAAATTCATCCTTTATGTTTGCCCTGATTAGAGTGTGTATTCGTATTAGTGTTTCTGTGGGTACCTCCCTGGAAGCGTGTCATGGCGCTGTAGCATCGCAGTGGATTGGGTTTGCGGTTCCTCGATGGTCCTGTTGATGAGCGTTTCCCGTAGTGCAGCGCACGAAAGGTTGCTGTGTCCGGTATGTTTTTCAACTGTGGCGGCAGGTAGCTTAGGCCACTTAGACTACAGTTACAGATATATGCTTAACTATTCATTCATTTTTATAGGCACCACGGCAGTAGCACCAACACTGTCCATCGCTGTCTTGTCTCTGTACTAAAACTCTGTCGGCGGTTTGGGTCTGTCCAACGGTCGGCGGGGACTTGTTGGAGGACTCTCTGACCAAATATGAAATCTGTATCTCATGGACTAAACATGCATCTTTTGTTAAAGATTTTAAATTAAGCATTCTTATGAAATGAGATGAAAACATTTTGTAACAAATAAATTCTATTTAACTTATGGAACACTTGTGCCCTTCGTCAATGGAACTTACCTGTGTGTCTTAAAGTGAAGGTTAAAAACCTCGCTTTGCTACATACATGTTAATAGACAATGAGTATATGCCTAATCAAAAACTATGGTTCCAGTGCCTCTTGAATGGGTCACATCAGTTGTGGAAGTGGAAGTTACTCAGTGGTTAGTGGTGTTGCCAACAAACCTGAAGACTGCCTGTTCGATCTCTGCTCTGATCATTGCATATGACTGAAGGAACACTTCATCCACCGGCTGCTGTCTGCCTTCATCCCCTGGACAGTTGAGCTTACTAATTTAAGAAGAGGTCTTTTTGAGTACCATTTCTGTAAAAGAAAAAGAAAAAGCTGATTTGCAGTTGGATAGTTGCAACACATCTCAAAAATGTTTGGACAAGGAGAAAAGGCAGGAACAAACCTTTGTTGAAAGCTGCCACAAGTGCTTAAAGACAGTCAATGTGTCTGTGTGTTTGCATGAAGGAACATAGCAGCCTTAAAAATGTATGAAGAACACAGCTCCTTTTTTCTTCCCAACATTGAAAGAAAAAAAAAAAGGCTTGAATGCCAGGGGAAAACACAGTTCAAATAGTGTGAGGGCGAGGAGAGCCGATCAGAGAGAAGGCTGTTTGCAGTTCAAGCCTACAAGGCAGTCTTTCCCCTGACTCCCAGGTGAGAGAGCTCAAAGGGAGAGCAACCTCAGGTACCAATTTGCTGAGTTTTGTTCGATAGACGGGCAGACGTCTGGAGAATTTAGTCTGAACCCACATACACACAAGCCAGGGACAGTAAACAAAATTACTCAACATATGGCTTCAGTCTTCATGCTTCAAGGAGACAGGTTTTCAAGCTTGGTGTGAAAGGCAAGAGTAGATAGCAAACATAGCATAGACTCATCTTCTGATAGAAGCTTCTCAGGTGCGTTGCGTGAAGTGAGTGGTCAAAGGGTGAATTCTGAAACTTTATCAAAGCAAGGTTTAACTTGAGAGCACTGGATGGATTCAGGGGGCTCTGCCCGCAAAGGGAGTAATTCAGATCCACTGTTTTGTTGTTGTTTTCCATCAATTGTGCCTAACTTGTACCATATCTCCTACTCAGTACACATAAGCACAGACAGAGGCACAACTGGTTGAAATGATGAATATTCCTTAACAAAGATAACCAGCGGCATTATTTCAACGCAGACATAGTCTTCATCATCATCGAGATTAAACTGACTGTGACATTCATCCTGGAAAATCCCTCACCTATTATACATTATGCTTTTTGGTGTCGAGCTGAAAAATAAATCTGCACTCATTGAGAAATCTAGATCCCTGCAGGTTACATCAATCAGGTAATCCAGTTTAAAATCAAAACGAGAGCAGATTTTTTATTACTATTGCCACAATCATAATAAAAACCATGACAGGTCTCCATCAAACAAATATTTGATTGTAATAATGCCACCACTCTCTCTGTCAAACGCCCTGCAGTCTGACACAGCCCTGGGTGGAAACAGGATGTTAAAGCTGTGCTGATTTATTAATGGGCAGTTAATTAACAAGTCACTTGCATGGCATCACTGTCGGCCATGTTAGATTGAGTGCTACTGTTTACACTGTTTACAATGGTCAATAGTCTTTAGTCAATGATAAGAAATAATAAAACAAAACAAAAAGCTGCAAAAGCTACACGTAAAAAATCATAAACAAATATAAATCTTTATGCAACATATCACCTAGACTAGATGTTTACATTCACATTTTAGCAATTTATTGCTCAATTATGTTTGTGTACAGAGAAAGTTTCAATAAATACTGAGATATACATTTTTGACAACATCGCCTACCCTGAAGTCAAAGTAATAGACCAAGGGGCGGAGTGAATGTAGGGATTTTCACCACCCAAAAGGTTGGTTATTTTTCAACTTTGTGCTGTTGTGTCCTTGGGTAGTGCACTACACTGATTCTTAAAAAATAAATTAACTAGTGCTTCGAGAAGCTTTGAAAGCACAATGTAAGTATTGTGGGTTATAGCTGTTGTAATAGTGATCGATGTCACACACTGTCGTTGTCATAATCAATTAGTAATTATACTTTCAGCACAATACTTGTTATACTTAATTCATAAATAAAGCTGAACACTTAAATTAAAGTATCCACAGTGCTTAAGTTGAGCTTTGGAATACTTCTACGTCTGCTGAAAGGTCACCAAATTCTCAGGTCGCAGCGTCTGTATTCAAATGTTTATATAAACTCCACCGCATTGGTGATGCTTGAGAGCCCAGTCTAGATTTGAGCATATTTTTCATGATTGACTGCCGTGGAGAAAAGGGGAAAGATAAATGTGAATTAGAGAGAGGGTGGGTGACTGCCTCGGAGACTTGGAGATGCAGAATTCAGATGTATGGTGACAGATGGCAAACCATGCAGAAATCAAAAAAATAGTTTTCATTTTCCTTTGATTCTGCCGAAGTAATATTAGATGCAAATGGAAGCCCTACTACAGAATGGATGGTCTCACAAACAAAGGCAAACATGTCTTGAAGTTTGCATTCGGCTCCACTTTTAGTGAAAATGAGAAGTGCAGATTGCCTCACCTGTTTGTGTTGAGCGCATTCGTTTTCCTGTGAGTGCCTGAAACTTCAGAGAGGCACACTCCAAACACTCATCTGTCAGGCTGAGGGGAGGTTTGGAAAAGAGCCATTATTGTCATCAGCATTGTTTACACTTGACCAACATTACCAAAGTCAAGATGGAAGAACAAAACCTGACGAAAGTCATACAACCTCAAAAAGTCTCAAATGTGGTGGAATCTCAAATACAAAGAAAGTGTGCGGCACTGTCTAAACCAGGGGTAAAGCAGGTAAACCAACTGCAATTCGTACCAAACCACAACTAAACAAACCTTATCTAAAACAAGTGACACTTGAATACCAACAGAAGCAACCATCAGATCGCAGTTTCAGGAAAAATAGTCATTTATGGTTCTGTCAATTACATTAAAAAAGAAAGAAAAGAAAGAAAGGAAAAATAATTACTCATTGATCTCATTGGTAAGTGTTGCTATTATACTGTATTTATGTCATGGCTAAAACATTTTTCTACCATCAGTGGTCAATGTAATGCAATTACTGTGAAGGGAAAATGGCAGAGAATATTGAGATCTGTAAAATAAATTATAATGGCCACATTTATTGCAACAAATACAGCATTCAAAGTCACATTAGCTAAAACAATATTTAAGTCAACAAAAGAGCAGTGAAGCAACAAGTCTTACTGCTGTGTCATTTATGTGGTAAACTCTACACACACACAAAAACTAATTGTTGACTATAATAATGGATATTCTGAGGAATATGAGGGTACATCTCTATTTTAGTATATTACACAGTAATCAAAGGCTGAGTGATTTTTTATTGATGTCAATGTCTATTAAGTGAAACACATGTCTAAACCAGTGCATCTTTCATAAACTTTACACTCGTTCTTCCATAAAATGCTTACCAGACCTTCCATTTCAATCTTCGCTAAGACATCACGTGAAAACAGCCAACACCGATGTGTCGTTGAAACCAGGCTGGTGGTGGAACAAGCTTGTTTTCAGAATAGTACAAATTAATTCTCATTGTGTGGCTCTTGTAAAGTCACAGATGAGGACTGGCTGACCTGGGCTTGAACTCATCAGATGAAATGAAGTTGTTCACTGAGCTGTAGAAGACAGAGCTCAGTCGCTCAGGATTAATCAAGCCCATCACATTGTGCTGGAACTGAGAGCTGCGCCAGAAGTGTCTCCCTTTTATTTACACTTTGACCCCAGGAAAGAGGGATTAAAAGAGATAGGATGTCTGTAAATCAACATTTGAAATTGATACGTTTCTATGGATTAGATAATGTGCTGTTTTGTAAAAAAAAAAAAAAAAAAAAATGTAATGGAAACTTATTTATATCATAACCACTACATGACTATTTCTTTATTTGTTTTGATACAGTATGTTAAAGCAGAACTAAGTAACTCATGCCCATAGAGGCCATAAGCACCACTGCAGGTGTTGTACCATGTTGTGTTTTTTTACTCATTAATTGTCCGTGAGAGTAAATACTACGCTGACAGAAAAACAAAGGGAGAGAGGGATATTGTACATCCAATTACACAATGGAGATACTTTTTTTTCACTCAGACTTGGCTGTAAATACTGTTTAAGTGACGCTAGCCCGCAATTAGCTTTGCACGTTAGCCTGTTAGCTTCTTCTTCGTGATTCCATTAGTGTGTATTGCGCCTCTGGGTCGGAGCATGGAAAGTTGCAATTTTGGTTTTCTGGTCAGAGACACCGGGGGAGATGAAAGACCCCCCAATCATCCCATTAACACTTGTATTACCCCAGAGGGACTACGAAAAGGATTTATTAAGGTAAACTTATACTTAGTTCTTCTTTAATGCCAAAGAAACTACTTTCTGTTAATCAACAACTTTTTTTTTTACCTCTCTCCCCAACATTTTAACCACTCATCATGCAATATAATGGATTTAACAAGTGTTGCGTTCTAAATGTACAAGAAATGCATTGTTTTAATTCTTGAAGCCCAACCAGAAACAGCTGTTACTAATAAGCTTGTTTTCTTCTACTAAACTTTTACTTCATTCTCACAAAATACGGCTGCTGATGGCAAAAAACAGGTAAGAGCGGGATTAAATATGGCAAGTTGATGTTTATTTCTGCTTTTAGATTTGTTGTATTTGCCCAAGTGTGCATTCTGTCTCATCCGATCAAAGCGTAGGCAAGTGAGGACAGAGCAACAACTGTGACTTCAGCAGAAAGAACAGACAACAAATTAAGTATTAGTTTTAGCTATAATGTAATTAATAAAAAAATATATCTTACATTTTTAAAATATGCAAATGCAGCTGTAATAGTGAGTGTCACTGTGATAGAATTATTAGTCTTTAGAATTTGGATTGCTGAGCCAAAAGGACCGGGTTGACCGATCAGACTAACCCACACCATCAGTTTGGGGCGATTCTGTGTCGAAACTTATGTTTGCGTTCTCATCTATCAACACTCCTTCTGGAAATTTTGGTTCAGAATTTGTACAATGAGTCCACGGCGTTGGGCTTGTTATGATATCCCTGTGATTTGGATGCCGTGCCATATGCAGTACAGCTGTCCAACATCGCACACAGTAACATTTCTCTCTCTCAGCTCCATGTTCCAGATGTCCTTGAAAACGCACTTCAGACAGAACGCTAAAACAAGTCGAATTGGAAAGAGCTGTCATTCTGAGTGAATTTGGACTGCCCTCTGTGACGATTTATCAGTCAGCTGGATACAACTCCGCTGAAGTGGAGCGCTCGGGCCAAATCATTTCTGAGAGATGCTGATTATGGCAGGTGAATATATACTGCATGTTTCAAAATGACGACAAATTATGTTCTGTGGAAGAGAGTTGACAAAGTGGTGCAATGGAATTTGAATAAAAATATGTGTTTTATTTGTGTATACACTTTTCAATTGGACACACAGTTGTCAGTCTAAGATGGCAGTCTCTTGAAATAAATAAATCATAATCCAAACTGAATATAGACTTCTGCCAAGGCCGGTTCTATTTCACAATTGTAAAAGTGTAAAGAAAAACCTGGACTCAAAATTAAAAAAAAGAAATGTGTTGATTATAACCATTTTAATTAACTGCATCTTCACTCATCTCCTGAGACAGTACTGTACATTATGTTGCTTTGAGAGGATGTTAAAGAATTTCCAGGGTATTGAAACAAGAGCCTTTTTTTGCTTTTGTTTGAAACTTTGATTGGCAGGAAAAAACAGAGTATGATCCCATTATTTCCTGGCAGCGCACGAGCCTGGCCGTGTGATTTACTCACCGCCTTCTAAATACATCCAGAAGAAAGAAAGGAGAACCATTTGCACGCATTAGAGTTTACAGGACTTATGTTTTGGAAAACAAGAATAGGGAGAAGGGAGAATGCTGCAAATGTCGGTGCGTGACTGGATTTCGTGTGAAAGGAATATGTATGCTTCTGAAGGAGGGTATTGTGAAGCCAAGTTACAAAATAGAAAAGCTTCAGGTTTCTCTGTGCATTATTGATATTACTCCCCTAGTGGGAGACAGTATGCAGAGTGTACACAGCGCCATTTACAGTATAAAGTTGAACACAGTGTAGCTTCCCGCTCAATATTTATGGGTGTGTGAAGCATAATGAATCAATAAACTTCACTCAAACTTTAGATCAACAAACAACGCAATTAATTATTTCTTAACCAACTACATGAAGTCACTCATCACAAATCAGGGTCCTCAAGAGAGCCAAGGTTTGGGAAGAAGTATCATGGTCACACTATCACTTAGAGCTACATACATTTAAAAAGAAAGAAAGAAAAGAAAACTGCTGTCTGTCCATACACCCCGTACATTTGCTTTAGTAATGCATATCGATTTACTTACTCAAATGTTGAAACCACAGTCAATCGTTTGAGAAAGAAAGATTTCACATTCTTGTACTAACAGTTCTGTCTCCACCGGCTCTAAATCTCTCCCAGTGTTTATTTTGTTGGAGTACTTACAAAGATTGAAGATTATCTCTCCCTCACTGGGCAATGCATGTTAGCAGCAGTCGCACATGTATAATTCATCGGAAAAAAATAAATTGTCGAGACTTTAGAAAACACAATGCATTTTGTACTGGGCAACACTTAGCTTTTTAGCCTCCAAATTATTTATTGTTTTCCCGGTCCCTGAGGCCTTAGCCTGACCTTAAGCAACTTCTAATTGGCTGAGCTGCCACATGGCTGGGTGTGCTGCCGCCCCACTGGTGTTAGCTGCTACAGTCGCACAAATCTGTTGCAGCTTTGTCTGCAAATGTTGGGGAATAAACACGGGATGAAGAGGCTGTTGAATTCTTTCTTTGCAAGACTGTTGCTAACTTGGTATTTGCTGTTAATGATATGATTATAAAGGCTATCTATTTATTTTTTAAACTTTCTGATTTTGATCCAGTGTGTAACATAATGATTTTAAATTGACAACAGTTGGCGCATGTTTACCATAATCTCACTTCACAAATAAGATATCACAGTCCTATATTTTCTGTAGGAGCGAGGCCCAAGGGTTGCTTGTTCATATAAGATAAGATAGGATGAGATAAGAAAACCCTTATTTGTCCCAAGGCTGCAGCATTAAAAAGGACAATAATAAACAAGCATATGTGAGCTCAAATGTGAAATTTAAAATAAATCTTTAAATAGGCATTCTCATCTTATTTAAATATTTAAATAAGATGAGAATCTTATTTAAATCTCCCTGCGCTGGTGGAAGCTTCCTGCGCAGCGCCCACCAGCACAGAAAAGAAGAATGTTGTGCTCCCTGTGTCTGGAGAGTTTCCTTCAAATACTCATTTCTCCAAGGCATTAACAAAACATAATCAAACTTCAAGCGTGATGCACCTTGTAGGGCAAGTGACCCCCTACAAGGAAAAGTAAAAAGGCGAGAGACAAACTGGATGTCTTCAGCAGAAGCTGATTTACATTAATACAGAACCCGGGCACCAGAAGCGCTCACGACATTGTGGTAGTTCAAGTCTGGAGATCCATACACTGTAAAATGTAAAATTTGTTTCAACTCAAAAAACTAATTCCAAGGGCTGCCAAGAAATTTTATGTGTAACCAATAACCATTTTACAATCTAGTCGATTTGAAATTTGAGATTCACCTCTTTCGTTCAATTGTATTCTTAGGTTGACATAACTGTTTCCAGTTGTCTGAAGTGAAAAACTTAGGTTGACACAACTGATTTAATTTGTAACTGACGTTTTCACTTCAGACAACTGGAAACAGTTATGTCAACCTAAGAATACAATTGAACGAAAGAGGTGAATCTCAAATTTCAAATCGACTAGATTGTAAAATGGTTATTGGTTACACATAAAATTCTTGGCAGCCCTTGGAATTAGTTTTTGAGTTGAAACAAATTTTACATTTACAGTGTACACATGGACCGCGTTTGGTTACATCGGTTGTGCAAAAACCACATTGGACAACATTATATTTGCACTGTACCACAGGCTGAGTGATGAAGTGTTCCAGCCCGTGCAGCGTGATCCAATCTGATAAATATTAATTGATTAAGGACCTTTCTTCTCGTTACGAGGAAGGATTACGGAAGATGGATTACATCTTGGCAAAGTCAGGGGAGATGTCTCTGGAGGTCCTGGGACAGATCTCGGGGCTTTGCAGAACTTTGGATGGACTGAGAAGGCCACTATACGTGCTGTGGATGTCTGAATAATGTTGAAGACCAATGAAATGAAAAGCACATTGATTTTTTTAAAGTTAAAAAACTAAATAATTGTATCCTCCATGGAACACAGGAGAGCAGCTGGGCCATTATCTTCCCTGCGCAATGTCAACATCCCACACCAAGGCCAAGCCACGGGTGAAAGGACTGATAGGACTGACGCAGGGCTCACATGAACATAAACATTTCAAGGATTTTCTGCGGAGAAGCCTCAAACTGCACAACACGAAGTGTCCCGCCCCTATCCTACCGCCTCCCTCTGAATTCGCCTCACTACTAGCCCCCACCACCCCTCCCTTTTGTACCGAAGAAAAATTCCAGCGTGTTTTCCGCACGTAATGTGTATATTTGTGTCTGTATGTACTTGCTTATTGCTTCTTGTAACTTCTAATTTCAGCAAATGAGGGGCGCCATTTAAAGGCCGCCCTGGCATGTTTGGCGCGTCTGAGCAAACATGCCGAGTAAAATTCCTAGCTGTGAACTTGTTCATAAAAATGGCAATAAAACCTATTCTGATTCTGATATTAGTAATATGGCATTTTAATTCTCCATCACTCCTGGATCATCTCTAATCCTGGTGTCTGACTAAAAGAACTTTGCAACATGTATTCTTTATATGAGTTTAATTGGACTCTGTAGAGGAGGTGAGGGACAGGAGGGTATTAGCCAAGCTCACCTCCATCCTGGACAACACCTCCCACCCACTGCACGGGACTGTAGAGAAGCTGAGCAGCTCCTTCAGCGGCGGACTGAGGCACCCTCAGTGCAAGAAGGAGGGCTACCGCAAGGCCTTCATCCCCACTGCTGTCAGACTGTACAACAAGACTGTAAAGTAACATGTGCAATAACCCACCTTGCAAAACTACGTGCAATCATTTCTATATCAGCGCCACTTTATTCCCTGTACCAGCGTCACTTATTGACAACCTGCACTAGGACTGTAAACTTTGCACCTAGATATTCTAGTTTTTTTATAGTCTGTTCTAACTTTTATTCTATTTTTATTTATGCTTATTTCCTAATTGTTATAACTCCACCCCTTAAAGCAGTACTAAGTAACGTGTTTACCTTAATAAATCCTTTCCGTAGTCCCTCTGGGGAGTAATACAAGTGTTAATGGGATGATTGGGGGTCTTTCATCTCCCCATGGTGTCTCTGGCCAGAAAACCATGCTTGCAACTTGACTGCCCCGGGGCGGAGCAACCAATACACACTAATAGAATCACGGAGAAGAAGCTAACAGGCTAACGGACAAAGCTAACTGCGGGCTAGCGCCGCTTTAAACAGTATTTACAGCCAAGTTTGAGTGAAAACAAATATTCCATTGTATAACTGGATGTACAACACCCCTCTCTCCCTTCACCTTTTCTGTCAGCGTAGTATTTACTCTCCAAGACATTTAATAAGTTAAAAAATCGTAACTTGCTAAGACACCTGCAGTTGCGCTTATGGCCTCTAGGGGCAAGAGTTACTTAGTACTGCTTTAAGATTTTTGCTTTTACTTATTGTACATAAGATACCTCTTTTACTATTTAACTGTCTGCAGATTTCCTGTCTATTTTGCACACCCTGAGTGATCTTACTGAATGCCAAATGTAACAAGTGCATTTCTCCGTTGTGAGATCAATAAAGGATTATCTTATCTTATCTTATCTTATCATGGCCTATAAACAAAACAATCCAAAAAAAAGAAAAGACAACGTTCAAGACCTCTCATAGACTAAAACACAAACAATGTTGAATCCTTGTATTGTAAATAATGAATTGCACTACACAATTATGCAATTTAGGCGATGAGCTTTGAGGAGCACAATGTCCTTACGAGACTGCGTGGAAGCCAACCACTGTCTTTGTTATATTGCAGTCGTAAACGTTTGAAATCTAAACTTGATTAGGCTAATTGTATTAACTGTGCTTTCCTCACTCCATTGTTTGAAGCCATCAGTCACGCTGCCGTTAGACTGTTACACACACGAGTGTAAGAACAAGGGAGTGACGCCAGTATAATGGCATAAACAATACTATGTGATATGCTATTAGCACTGAAGAGGGGAGTTTGGGAGAGAGGGACCCACAACTCCAATGAGGGCTTTGTAAATCCCCATTTGATAATTCGGCTTACAGCAATTAATATGTTTAATTTAAGGATTTAAGCTCAAAAGATAGTGACTGGAATAAAAAAGAAAAAATAATTACAGGCATTGGTTGAAGTTTAGGGTGGATCTGACTACATTTGAATGTTGATAATTCCTTCTTCTATATCTTTCATTGTTACCCCCTCCCTATACACACTCTATGGTCCCTTCGCTCTCTTGAAGTCTCCGAGGGGACTTAGAGGATGTGAGAGGAGCAGATCGTTGCATTGCGCTGATAAGCAAAAATGTTTCCAGAGCGTAAAAGAAGTCCGTGGTGTGTGAGAGGGATAAACTATAATCTTGCAGCCACACACTCAACTCCACTGCTAATATTTGCATTGGAAATCAGACAGAACTTATGCTAAGCTTTCCGGAGCCATTATAGGTCGGCGTGCATGTGAAAGGTCCTCCCCTTATTTGAATATACAGGCTCTCATGCATTAGAAAAATACACATTTGGATGGCTGGCAGGATGGGGTGTCAATTTATGTGAATGCCTTTTTTTTAATCGTCTCTTAGTGAGGTGGAACCCACTCTCTACCTCCTCCCGCTGGTTCACTTTCAGTATGTATAAATCAATTTAAAAAGGCAAAATTGCATTGGTTACTGAATATCAGGAGTGGGCAGTTGTGTATTATAATATTAATAAAATAATATAAAATAACAACAATAATAATAATAATAATAATAATAATAGCAACAACAACAACGATTACTATATTATTATATCATTATTATAACCACTACCACTAATACCACTGCAAGTGGCATTCCAAGGCATTTTTCCAAGTGGAAGGTCAGAAATTCGGAGATTGACCATTACCAGTTGCCTGGAACGCAGCATCAGACCTGTTCCCAGTGCATGTTGGCCTCTGCCAGGGCTGCCCTTTGTCACCAGTTCTGTTCATTACTTTCATGAACAGATTTTCAAGCTGCAGTCAGGGAATGCAGTGCAAGGTTTCTGATGATATTTTTAATGTGATGACAACTGATTCAATGCAATTAAAAGAAAAAAAAAATGAATTTGAACTTCAGTAGCCACTGCATGTTTTGTTCTTTACAACTTAAAAACCTTCATTGGAACACACAAGTGTTTTCTCGCTCCTTTTAAATCACCCCATTTTTTATTTCATTTAAGTAATTCAGTTCTTCATGTTTTCCCACAGACCAGCAGACCACCAATAGAAACATGCTCATTTGATCAGCTCTGTGTTGTGCTGCACTGATAAGATTAGCAATCAAAAGCGTTACTGATTCAAAGCTTGGTAATTAATGCTCCCTTTATTAAAACGCACTGTTGTAAAAGGGCTGTTTCTAGAGGGTAAATCACACACTGCTGCCGTCACGCTGATCTGCCAGCATCAACAACCGCACAGAACAGGGTGAAAGAGCCACATTTCAAATATTCGTGATTACTTATATGCTATTAAAATGAATACATTTACAACACTATGATACACTGACTTCTTGTGACACTACACTTTCATTACAGCATCTAACTACACAATGTTGCTTGCTCCAAAATGACTGTGTTTAGAGTAACATCTACAACACAGACCTCACATGAAGCTTCCTCTGAGGCACACGGCTCTTATTTTGTAATCGTTGTTTGTAGTGCCATTGACTTAAAGCAGAATGACTGTAATTACATACCTGGACAACCACAGGTATATTTAGAGCAGTTTGGCTATATTTAGTGCCCTGTCGGAACCCAAATCTATGGTCGTTTTAAATATTTTCACGAGAAATATGTTCAATAGTAAATAACTGTAGTTGTCAGACATTTTCTCCAGGATCACGCCTAAGGTGTATGCTCCCTCATCCTGGTTCAGTGTTGCAGTTCAGTGTTTTCAATGGCCTGTTTTCAAGGTATCACTCACCCGTTCACACTCTCATTCATACAAAGACACTGGAGGCAAGGTGGGTGAGGTGGGTGAAGTGTCTTACCCAAGGACACAACGACAGTGTGCACCTGTGGATTTGAACCCCCGAACCTCCAGTCACAAGACGACCCGCTCTACAATCTGGTTGTGAGCTTTCCCAACTGCCAGGCGAATGTAAGGAGCCTATACGTCAAAACATTATGAGACAAACTCGTGTCTCATAAAATAAAAAGTTAAAAACATAAAAAAAGGTATTTCCTCAAAAGAAAAAAAGAGGACTTAAATATTTTGAATAACACCTTTGCCTGAAAACAGATTTCCACATTTCTTTCACTGGTTTAACATAACACATAAGAAAAAAATCAACCATGTCCACATGTGCGTATAGGGCCTCACTCATTACACAAACATCTGAGCCTCTTTAGCTTTAAAAAGTGATTAAAAGAATCTGTGTAACGCAATGTCATTTCGAATCACACAGTGTAGAAAGTCAGAAAAAACGGTGTGAAATTGTGCAGATAATCAGCTAAATCGCTCAACATGAAAAGATAATTGCTTCAGAAATGAGCAGTACCTGAGGTCCATTTGTTTGGTCATGGCTAGTTTCGTATATAGCAGCGGTCGGATATTAGCGCTAATTAGAGCCAGGTCAGAGTTCCTGAAGGTCAAACATTAATGTGTAGCATAATTGAAATGGTAATTATAAACAGATTAGAAAGCTATGGTATTTTACAGAGGTTAGGAACTGATTTAGATAGCGCTTGGTGTAGTGTAATATTGGCCAAAAGCAGGAATACCCTTGACGGCCTACATGGGGCCATGTGCATTTCTGTAGTAGCAACACGGGTTATTACTAAACGGTCACAAGCCACAGGCCCTGGTACTCTCATTCATCTGTCATTTCCACTATTCATCAGCGCTTCCGAGCGGTCTAACTGAAAAACGTTAATTCGCTCAATCACAAGCCCACACAGGAAACCACACATGTCCTGTCTGTGTCTTTCAGGACTTGCAGAGACAAATACTGTACATACTGTAGTTAAGGTGGGGAAAACAAGCATCAATATTTTCAAGCACAAAACGCAAACAGCAAATAACAATCTTGACTTTGTCGTTGAAAAATATAACTCAAATGGTCCCTACATTTAGTTCAATTAAATGAAGATGGTAGCAATTTTAAGTCATTTCTGGTTGCCATATGCATGTTGTCCTGGTATCATCCCAATTAGTTTACCAGCAAAGTTATGTACTACCTGTAAAATCCAAACGATTTTCTTTGTTTTATTTTCTAGTACGTTTGAAGCAAATTAAAAGTCTGAAGAGGTTGACTCAGCATGTCAGAACAGGTCGACCTTTTTTGGTATATTTGAAATGGGTGAGTGGATACGTTGGTGGATGTGTGCTTGTAGCCAGGAGGTTCGAGCTGTGCCGCCTCCCTCCTCCCTCTCGCTGAAATTGTCATCAGAAACATGAAAGTGTCACAACATCAAACGGGACCTTTAATTGTCCCTGTGTGCGGGGGACATGTGTGGGGCAGACAGACAGCAGAGTCCGTATCATGAACACATCTCTACACATGTCCAGAGGCTGGCCATTTTTTGTGCTCGTCTTATCTTCTGCTGTTTGTGCATGTAAAATCTGGCTATACGTGATAAATTCTTATAAAAATAACTATCTACATTAACCCGAGGCAGCACAGATATGAAATTTGAACCACTTTCCCTTTCCATGGCCTGCAAATTTAGTCAATGGCATGTCTATCGCAGTCAAACTGATGGAAATTATACTGATAAAACACCGAGCTAGTTTGGGTGCAAGTTTGGTATATTACACATTCTCTGGTTTTGAAAACAGCTAGACTCAAATGTCATTACTTTCACTTTTTCAACCCATTGAGTGAATTGTTAAATTGTCAATTTGACCTAATCGGGCATAACAAGACATTTTTATTACTTGTTGTTTTTGTATATAAGGATGAACATGTACCTTCTTACTTGTGGTAGCTGTGTAAAAGTCAACACTACTCTGCCATTGGTCAAACTACACTATCATAAGGTAGAATGAGACATATTCCGAGTCTCAAATCACACACGTCACCTTCAACAGGTCCCTTATGCTCCCACAAATTTGAGAAACAGGCAGGGTTGAAAAAATCTGATCTAGTCTCATGTTCTGACCTTTTTTGAGCAAAACGACAAACACGTAACTAACAGGCTGGGCCAGACATATTTTGACAATAATGTCACATTAAAAAATAATTATTTTACAACTACTTCATAGTGTCCAAGCTGTGTTTATCACACTTTTGTTTTCTTTTTTCTTTTTTTGTACACATGAAAAACAGTAATTCACAGTTCTCAGGTGTTTTTCATATCTCACAAACAGGACTTTCTCAGTGATGCTCAATGACAAATCATGAACAGTTTCCCCTCTCTCATCTGGTGTGCCTCAAGGATCTATTCTCAGGCCTATTCTGTTTTCATTGCGTATGATGCAACTCATTTCCGATCACAACATCCAGTTACACTTCTATGCAGACGACCTCGAGATCTACCTTCCTGTGATCCCGAGCAACCGTTCTGCATTGGACCCTCTTTATCCTTTACAACTGCCTTCACAACACCAAACAGTGGCTTTCTGAGAACTTCCTTCACTTGAATGAAGGAAATACTGAATACTTTCTGTTTAGGCCAGACTCACCTCCTAGTTCAACCAGTTTTGGCCCCTTAACACCTCAGTTTTCTCCTTTCGTGAGAAACCTAAGTGTTATTATTGACAGTGGCCTGAAATACGACAAGCAGATAAGTGCAGTGGTAAAGGCGAGCTTTTTCCACCTTAGGCTTCTTGCTAAGGTCAAGGCATTTCTGTCCTGGGCTGACCTCGAAAAGGCCACTTACACCTTCATCTGCTCGAGGATAGACTATTGCAATGCCCTTTACGCTGGACTTAACTTAACTTCTAGGCCCCAAGTTGTGGGACTCAATTCCAGAACACTTGAAATATGTTACTGAGCTAAATGTTTTCAAATCTCAACTAAAAACACATTTTTGCAGGCAGGCTTTTAACACATAGGCAGTGACTGGACTGCAGTTGTGTTTTATGTCATTTGTGTTTTATTGATGTTGTTTTATTCTGTGACTTGTGTATTTTACACTTTGTGCAACTTTTGGCAGTTGTAGGGCACTATACAAATAAAATGTGATTCTTTGATTGGTAATAATAGCTTTAGCTTATATAATGAAATATTCTCCTCAACTCGTATTCGGGCCCTCTGTTACACCATCTTCCTGCCTATACGCATCCTTTTGTCCGCCCATCAGTGTGTCTGTCCACAACACAGACAGACAAGCCCTAGCATCTCTGATCACCCTCCCATCTCACCCCCAACACCCAGCCCGCCAACGCCGCCACCGTAGCTCTGCCGAGGCGAGATTAAACAACAAAGTGTCTCCATTAATCCATTTGAAGAGATGTGGCATTAGGGCTTTGGAAGGAGATGGGTTAACAAACAGTGCGGTGGCGCAGCTGTGTGGGATGCTGATAGAGAGAGGGGGGAGTGAAATTAATTGACCTCCGTCGCAGCAATTAAAAACAAAGAGCGGAGAAAACAAAACAAAACATGGGCCAGTGCCTGTGAAACAACATGCTAGCGCCGGGATGAAGAGATGCCAAGAGAAACAGGGATCAGCTTGAAGTGCGTCTGGCCGGCCTGAGGGAGGGATCGATTCAAATATGGACGCTGCCTATGATTAATACTGACTGATAGACTGAAAGATCACATGATGAGGGTGTAAGTGACAAAAGAAAAGCCATACTCTGTAACATTTCATCAATAAAATAAAATACAAGCGTTAATTTCATAATGGGTGTTTTACTGGCAGAAAAAAACACACCCTCAAATTCATTGTCTTTGCTGTGAGTTCACCTCTTCTCACAGGGGAGAGAGAAATTGCATTCGAAGTCGCTGGTATGTTTGATTATGACTCGGGTTTGTGAATATTGTGTTGATTTTGCTATGTGCCATTATATAGCATAACGTGGAATGGTCTGCATATGTGGCTTTAACTTTTAAGATGATTTTATTTGATATTCTTTGTCGGAAAATACAATGACTAGTGAACATGAAGATGTTTTAGAAATAAAGGTGAATTTATGTTATGATTTGATCCACATTTCATACATTTTTGGGTTAGAGTTATATGGCTGTAATAAGCACTACCTTTGAAATGGTGGAGATGTGTGTTTGGTTTTCTCAACAACAAAAAACATCTTGATGTTGTTGTGGTATTTTGAGCTCAGCATAAGCATCCATATATACAGTATATGCATCCCTGGTACCCTTTAGATTGTGACTCCTACTCAAAAATGCAGAGAATGAAGACGTTTGTTCTTATGCGTCAGTTGTTTTCGGTA
This sequence comes from Neogobius melanostomus, assembly GCA_007210695.1. Classification (NCBI taxonomy): domain Eukaryota; kingdom Metazoa; phylum Chordata; class Actinopteri; order Gobiiformes; family Gobiidae; genus Neogobius; species Neogobius melanostomus. Next base: position 7,788,279 of record VHKM01000058.1, read on the forward strand.
ACACAAACACAACTACAACTACTGTCTGTACTGATAGACACTCTTTCCGCTTGACAAAACGCTCTGACACCACTTTGCTCATATCCCCAAATCTCCTCAACCTTTTCGTAAATCCTATTGAAAAGTTCTCTTTGGCTGTCGGCGCAGACCTTTTACACTTCTCGCATTTTCAGCGCAGCAGCTGCACTCCAGCGGGCCTCCCACATCTGCAGCTTGTTGTTTCTTGTGTAAATGATGTTGTGTGTTCAAGCGTTCGTTTATTCTTAATCCCGACTTTATCCTGGCGATACAAACCCAGTGATTTCTGTGGCAGCGGCAGAGGCGAGGCACGCCACTGGCACCGAGAGGGCTTTGATCCGTCGTCTCCCAGCACACACCTGAGTGATGATGGCTCAGCTTGTAGTTTCATCCCTGGGTACTGTACACTGTGTCATTATGCTCCTACCGCCCGAGCGCCTCTTCACGGACAGAGGAGGTGCCTGTGTTTAATGTTACTTATGGGCATTTGGAGGTGATCATTTCAGGAGATGATGTTGTGTCTTCCAAACTGTAATGGGAAAGAACAAAGGTATGTATGGTCATTATCTGTCTGGGCTAGCATGAATACATATGTTAAGGTCTTGACTAAACTTTTAAGGATTAACTACACAAAATAAGTCACTAAATCTGTTGCAATACTTTTCAAAATTGCAATGTGACCAATTCAAAAATCATGTGTCTTTTTTTGCCCCTCGTTCAACGATGGTCAAGTGTTAATGTATAAGGAAGTCTCACATGATTGATAGTGTTGTGATGGCTGTTGTTTTTCTGTTTAAACTGAATGAAGATGTATTTAGAGCAAACCCAGAGTCTGTAAGCTATATTGTCATAATAATCAGTGAGATTATCTTCAACGTTTTTCGGTATTCCGTTGTTCTAGGTTTTTGCGCAGCCTTTATCTTTTTATCTGAAAATAAACTAGGCCATTTATGTACAAAGGATTAGACGTTGCTACAGACACGCATCTTTAAGTCTGGATTTGCTGGATGTTCAGAAATGTGATTACACAAATATGTTTTGATATTTCGGATTTAGGTCATTGATTACAGAAGTAGCGAAACACAATCAAGATAAACAACTCAATGTGTTGAGTGTGGAACAAGCCAACAGGAAAACAAACTAATAACAGGCTCACTTTGAAAGTGTGCATCAGCAGCTGTGTACGTAAATGCAGGTCTTTCTGTATATTCGTGTGTGTGTGTATTAAAACGTCTGTACTTTTGTTGATGTGAAAACTAAAATGAGTTAAATCAGAGGAACATCTGGATTTAATTGTTACTTCTAACACGGTAAAGGTTGCCTTTAGTGGATCCCACTGTCAGCTGACTCAAAAGAGAAATATGTACTGAGCACTCGCTTCTGTTTCCTCCCATTTAAGATTATGTCATTTGATATACGCACAGAGAAATATGGAAAATCTCATCTCCCCACTCAGCAATGTAAACATTCTTCATGTCTTATAGATTCTTATAGCTCCTAATCCATCTCTATTGGACTATCAAGTTAATGTGTCACAGACATGTGTCTAGTTCACATACTGTAGACTAAAGTAAATTCAACACAGACTTTGGCTGGAAATGAAGTCTTTACCAGAAACCAGAGACTTGCTCAATTGTTAGTGTGTCATACACTAAAGTAAGTGTGGTTTGGGGCGAGGGTCACCACAAGTCTGTGGCTCTTGGAACATCTTCATCACTTGGAGATGAACAAGGCAGGGCTTAGTTATTTTTTTTCTTACTGCACTGATAGTGCAAAAAAAAAAAAAAATACAACTACAACTACTACTAATACGAATAAGAAGAAGAATTTTAAAATTAAAATGTATAATATTTCTCAGTGCTCATTGAAACAAGAGCCCTGGCTTTCATCTGAGCAGGTTCTTGTGTTAGTGAATGGTAAATGGTGTGTGCAAACATGTATTATTACAGCCCTTAATAACAGACAGGCCTAATGGGTCCCTGGTGAGCCTGAGCGGTGGGTGGGATATAGAATGGGTAACAAACAACAGTAAAGGGGAAAAATGAAGAGGGGTTAATTTGGTTTGGCTCAGGTGAGGTAATTATTCAGCTCCCTCACTTGACTGCACACCCATAATGATTATTAACAAGCTTAAAGTAGTGGAGGAGCACTGGGAGCTGTGGCTAACAACACGTGGCCCATGAAAGAGGGAGGGTGAGAGTGGGGGAGGCTGCAAAATCATTATGATAATGAGGCTGGCCTTAATCACACAGTGGCCATGATAATCTGCTGGGAGGGCCCGGGTTAGACGGGTCACCGGTTTGTTACTGCACACTCTCAGATTGGGCTGTTTTCTCTCCTTACACTGGTACTGTTTCCTTTACCTTATTCTGCACATTTCTCACTTAGTCCCTGCTAAAACTAAATTTATCCTCCTGGGTGCTGGAGGTTTGTGGTGAGGTCACTGAAGGTCCCGGTGTGGCTCTATACACAGCGCATGTATATCAGTGTGAATGATGCAGTTTATCCGTTCACTTACACAGTCACTGCACATATGTAATTGGGTATGCGGGGCTTTATGCGATGCAAGCATGTTGTTGGAACTTTAGTGTAAACTATAAGTGACTACAATACATGCTTATCATACAAATATTTAGTATATTATCATTATTGATTTCTGAATAATATTGGATTGGAAGCTTGTCATCACAAATAAAATAAAATAACATGTGGCAAAAGAAAAGACACATTTTGAAAAGCATCAATTATGTCAATGAGCTCTTAATAGGAAACTTCAAAAAGGGCTTAGAAGGTAAAATGATAATAAGTCACATGAGATCCTGAGGCTGGAGAAATGTAGTGGATTTTTGTCTAATATTGCACTGCAAACTGGATCTGAATTTTCTGTCTCGAGCTGATACATTTGGGCTCAAATTCACTGGTGGATTGGACGATACGGACCAATCGCTTGGCAGTTTTGCCTTGAGTGGGTGGGTTTTCTTTTTTCTGACAACAGCAAACTATTTAATACTGATGGAAAAACACATGGTATACTGCTACAGACTGACGTGAATAACATAAAATAAATACACAAATAATGCTAATGATGGTTTTGTTGTTTAGCTTCTTTTTAGACTGGCTGTGATTTGCCATGACCCACTTGATCCAATCAGCAGCAAATATTCCAATACAAGTGTGTCTTTCTAGATCTGCACAAATCAATCTGTCTTTTGCCAGGTTGGGTTTGGTCAGACAGGGCATGTCAAATGTATACCAAACAAAAGCAGGTGGGGACAAGTAAAGCTAAAGTGGACACCAAGTATGGAGTGAATGAATAATGCAATGTAAAGCGTCTATATAAAACCAATGCATTATTTGTAATTGATATAATTTTGTTGCTAATTAACTGTATATGCTCTGGACAGTGCATGTTAATGAACACACAAGACGCACGTCAGGACACATGTCAGAAAAGCGCGCTGTCCGATGTGCACCGTGCTGCTATTTAATTACAATTTGCATCGATTATTTTGGAGTTAGTATTTTGGAAGGATAAAATGTTGAAAGATACAATTTAACAATCACAGTCGATACAGATTTCATACCGACAGAACCACCTAATCTTCCTTCACAGCTTCCTCTGTCTCACACTCACTGCTTTTGTCCCACTTGGACATCTGTTCTTGGCAAACCCAACGGTGAAGGCATACAGCACTGGTTCTGCACAGCGCCTGAGAGGATCTGAGGAACGCAGGGAGAAGTTATAGGCGGGAGGGTGGAGAGGGAAAGATGGGAAAGAGTGAATGAGTGACAAAAGCCACACACACAGCATGGAAGCAGCGCTGCACTCGAGCTGTTAGCTTTAATTATGAGCTAACGGGACCACACCAAGGGAGCAGCCTGTGGGTAGCACGCTCCACTGTGGGCTCAAGGGTTACAGAGAGGATGGTGGTGAGGGGATTAGGGTGGTTTTCTGACCAAATGTTTCTGGTAAAAGGGTGGACAGGAAATAAACTTTTAAAACTTGTGGTTTAGTCTAAAAAAATAAATTATGTTGAGGAATGTGCATAGACAAGGAGCAGCTTGGGAGCTACCAGTAGGGTGTCTGTCTTTTCCAAGTAGTTTTCTGCATACGCTTAATGAGTGATGCATTTTCTCTTTGTGCATGGGACTACGTTTTTAAACACATCGAACGCAACAGGCAAACATTTAGCATACATGGTAAAAGACGACGTATCCAAGTGGTTTTCTCAAACTTCTAACAATAAAACAAAACAAGGCTTACATTTAAAAAGAAAAGTTTCCCTCTCATCTGTGGAGCTTCCTCACTCTTACAGGTACGAGATTTGCGCATGTACAAATCAACGACCAATGACATTGATCATAAATAATGCACACTACACGCAAACTTTGGAATTCATTTTATGTGACATCCATCCAAAACAATTACAACAAAGGTTGATATAATACATGGTGAGAACTTTAAAACAAATGTAGCAAAACAGAGGGGTCTAAAGTGGACATTTGCCCACATGCCCACCTCTTAACCAGCTACAGATGGTAGTTTGCAGGCAGCGTGAGAGAAGCCAAAGGGAGGACTGAAAGGTGGTGGAATTGTCCGGACATGTAATTGACAGGCAGATCAGCACAGGGAGGCAGACAGAGGAGTGGTATCTTGACAGGCTTCAGGTCCACATGATTAATTACCTTTAGGCAGCAGTGGGGTTGGCACTTCCTCTGCTCGGCTGCAGTGAGCGGCTGGGGCCCTGGGCCAGGCCTGAGGTGAGCCTGTCACACCAGCACACGTTTGATCTCACAGCTAAATGTCATTTCAGGGGGTTTCCTCTTTCTGACATGACTACTTCATTTCATGTTTTTGGTAAACTTTTAGTAAAGAGCATTGAGGTCAGCAGCAAGTATGTAATGTACACCTAGATGGAACTTGAAGCGACAGCGACGGCAGAAAACAAGGAAAACAAAAAGAGAATGTAGTCTTAAACTTGGACATGAAGTTCGATTTTAGGTGATACAGCTTGGCTTGGACAACTATAAGAGTTAATGACTCAACAGGGATCAACAAAACCTGGAGCAAATATACAGATTTAAATACAGTAAAAACAAAAAATCAAATAAATGTTTCTTAAAACACAACAACACAGAGCTCACATTTAGAAAGTGAGGTACCAGTAAATGAAGAGTTGCACAGAAATGCATTAGATTGGCTTCATCATAATTTTCTTCTTTATTTCCCCCGAAGCATCTTTGTCTTGTTATACTATATTCATTTATTTTCCCTATCTGCCACTATCTTCTTTTCGCACCCTTTTTATCACTCTTAACACACGCGCCACCCGCTGCACCCCTCGCACCCACCGCCGCCTGCTCATGTACCCTTATATACCTCCCTACAAGAATTTGGGCTCAGTAATTTATTATTTGCAAGAGAAACTGTTATCGGAGTGAGTTTGCTATCGTAGGCCACATCATTAATCACATAGGCCCCGCTCTTCATTTGTTCCCAGATAGGCCGTGGTTCGCTGAGTTCCAGGCACTGATATAAATATGGAGGTGGAAGCACTCCCCATTTCTGTTTATCATCAAGAGGAAAAAAAAACAAAACAAAACAAAAAAGCGTTATTAAATGCACAAACTGATGACAAATTACATTAAAAAAGTACTGATTTAAAACTTTGAGCCAAAAATGAGCATGCAAGTTATGGTGTTAAACTATGAGTGAGAACAATAGTCAGGGGATGCTGGCCCGACTATTTTGGAGGTCAGTGTGTGTGCAGCCATACCATATGGTATTGCTTAAGATCTTAGGAGGGGTCTGAAAAGATGTGAAACAAATACAAATCCAAGCATGGAATTGCATCAACTCTTACAAGCTGTCACAAGTAAAGATGAAAACTTTTGTGCCAGGTCGATTAGTTGGAGGGAGTTGTGTCAGAAAGGGCATCGGGCCAAATACTTACGTCAATATGTGGAAACTCAGAGAGGGAGACAAGTGGCTTAACAATCCCAAATTCATCAATTAAGTTGCAGATTTTACAATCAATTTCCAGATCTCTTTATTTAGTTTGATAGGGTGCCATTAAGGCAATGCCTACGTTTATTTTTGTTATTTTGTTATCTCCTTAATTACGCTTATTCTTGATTTATTTTTTCTTTTAAACAAATTGTTGAACAGCAACAAAAACAGTGGTCTCCCTCTCCATATTCTAGATCTATATGTTTGTGCATGTCCGGTGACCCATGAGGGATTATGGGAGACTGAGTGAAAGGTGGCCTTGAACTGTAATCCTATTTTGTCCCCCAACAAAGTATCCAAACCCAATTTAGCGTCTCAAACAGCCGGTGTGGGACTGCTCCGCACAAGTGGCTACACTCAAAGCAGACTTTTCTCTGGGTTCTTTTGTCCTCCTCACTCTTGTTTTATTTCTTGTTCTCTAATCTTACACCGTCTGTTTTCACACTACTCCTCGCACGCTACTGTGTTTGCATAATGTGGCCATATTGTGAGAGGATGGTTAACTTAGGTAACTTAGCAACAGTAAACCAAGCAAAGACTGTTATTGTCCGTTTCAGATCCCCGTCTAGCAGAGCGCCCTAGACTCGAAATAAAGTCGCACAAAATCAAATGTGCACATCGTAGGCTGTCACTCGCTCTCTGGGGGTAACAAAGCCGCCTGTTTTGGCTATAATGATAACTAATACTATTACTTTAACAGTCACATATACTGTTGGCTTAAAAAGATTCAACATATTCATAAAAACAAACTAACTTAAATTACTTTACACAATTTGTAAGCAAAACCATACAAGGGGCCAAGGGCAAAGGGTAAAATAGGTTTTATCAAATGCACAGCGTATCTAAATTTAAATTGCACATGATTTGTGCAAAGACTGTAAATTGGGAAAAGCAGTATAAGTAAAGCTGAGAAGCAGAGACAGGAAGATCCGGAGAAAGACCAAATAGGAGATAAATGAGTGTATACGCTCAAGTATCCCGGAAATGATTGGATTTTTAAAGTATCCTGAAATGGATTATCAGTATACCAGATAAACCAATATTACCGTATTTTCCGGACTATAAGTCGCACCAGCCAAAAAATGCATGAAGAAGAAAAAACATATGTCGCTCCGGAGTATAAGTCACACCAGCCATGGGAACTGCCTGGACATGGAGGCGTAACTGTTCCGTTTTCAAGCCTCTCTTGGCATCAGGCTCTCATTTGTGAACTCGTTCCTCTAGCTGTGGTCATCTAGCTTTTAGCCTGCAATTAGCTTTTTTTGTTTTCTTCATTGCAGTTGAATTTTTTTAAATCTTCAGTGGTACCGGAGTAGCAGATACTGGTACACAAGCCTAGAGCGCCCTCTAGCGGCTGTCAGTGTGGAAAAAAACAAACATGTGAAATTATATATTTTGATATATAAGTCGCACCTGTGTATAAGTCACACCCTCAGCCAAACTATGAAAAAAAAGTGTGACTTATAATCCGGAAAATACGGTAGTTGTTTTTAAGGGAAACATTCTCACAAATAGATACTATAGCCTGTTGTGTCTTTGTGCATAATATCCATTTGCACACATTTATATTATGTCTACAGAACTGCTTCATCTGACTCATCAGCCTTTATCGTCATTGTTGTGATCAGATGAAGGTGCATTGCCTCTTCTGACATAATAACTAGGTCTTTTCACTCTCTCTGTGTTGGTCTGTACTCATGGGACCGCATTGCTGTTCGTTTTTCCTTTCCCAAAATGCACATGGATGCAATTATACGCACTGCATTGTCGAGAGAGTAGGAATCTCCAGACCCCATATTCATATGCAAAATTAGAATTATGCCAGACAGTTTTAAAACACATAGTAATACTACAAACTAAAAGCCAGGCCTGATTATGCGATCATTAGTTGACGTCAAGAGTTGCTGTTTCTTCGCAGTGTCCAAATTGCAATAAGCCATAAAGCCTTTGTAGGAACCTGCCACTTACTGCTGAAGAGGCGGTAAATTGACTCTGGAGCTGAGCATCACGCGGCATGTTTAACTTTGAACGACCATTCAAGTGACAGGGATTATTGTGCTAACGGAATAGAAATAAAACTTTAATTCCCTCGCCAAAGCCAATCTATGCCTGGTTGTACACTCGTTAAAAAGAGAAGCATGGATGGTAGTGGAGTAGGGAAGGAGCTCTCATTGTGATTCCCAGGGCATTCAGCGGATACTATTATATGGTAAAGTGGGATAAAAGAACGGTTGCTTTTGAGGTAATGAGAACTTAATTAGGTTTGACTTTTCTTCTCCCTTCACTGTTCGCAGCCAGTCGAATCTCTGCACCACAAGGCTCTCTTGAGGAAGGAGAGCGCCTTGGAAAAAAAAAAAAAAGAGTTTTCCGTACAAGCTGATGTTGAAAGATTAGCAAGACTGGGCAGGACTGAACCAGAGGTGAGAGGTGTGTGAAATGAAAGCACGACAGTTGCAAAAAGCAAGGTTTTTTTCCGCCAAGTCAGAGGATTTAATAATTGTGGTTGTTGTGGTTGTTTAGGTGAACACATCACGCACATGAACCTGTTTTTGGGCACCTCATCAATGATATTTCAGGGTTTAAATTATTCTAGTATGTTATCTATTACGGAGCACGATCCGAGTGCTTCTGCAGTAGAAGATGAAGCAAAAGCAAAGCAAGCCGGGTGACAATGGCTCAGGTGGTTGAGAGGTTGGCTGTTCAAATCCCAGCTCCCGCAGGTGCAGATTGTCATTGTGTCCTTGGACAAGACACTTCACCCATCCCCTTTGCGCATGCAGTGTGTGAGTGGTTGGCAGCTTCGCTTCTGTAAGTCTACCCACCGAGTATAGAGTGAAATGAATAATGACTACAGTGTAGCACTTTGAGAAACTTGTGGCACAGGCTTTAAAAGTGCAATACAAGTGTAAGCTATTATTATAAGTATTTGTGTTAGTCTCAAATCTAGAAAACAAGGATAGGCAGAACAAGGTGTGTAGGAATGATTGCACAATAAAGACGATAATTTGATGTGGTGACCCCAGAAAAGAAAAAGCCAAAGAGTGAAGATTCATAATATGGAAGTTTTTAAGTGAGGCAGCTAAGGTTAAGTGGGGAGACTCCCTTCTGAAGTCATTTTGTGCTCTTAAAAGAAATGAAATGTTTTGCTCCCTGAGCTTATCTTGAAGAGCCTTTAGCCTTGACTACACTTTGCTAAAAAGTTGAAAGCACAGAACAGTTTGAAGACAGAAGCTGTATTTTTCTTAATGAGGAGGCAGAGCTCATAAACACTTTTACTGTTTTGGTCAAGTTTGTGGGAGAGCTTCACAACCTCTTAACGTGAAGCCAGGTTGTACTGTCACTGCATGCAAACTGCCTACACAAAAGTGGAAGTAATGGGCCAGGTCACAGAAGAAGGCACAATCTGACACATCATTATATGTGTCTATTTTCCAAGTCACATCAATAGATAGTGTTTTTCTTCCTTTGCTACAAACACACCTAATTAAAGAGTTATTTAGAAACCAAGTCACAGAAGCTTGAATTGAAAGGTTAAGGGATGACTTGGTCATGTTATACAAAGTATAAGGCAGTATCTAACAATATAGACTATAAGAAAACGTTTTTGCTCAGAAATAAGTTTGCTCGTCATATAGACGGCAATGCAGGTACTGGTTTAGAAGCCAGTGTAGCCACTTGGTTCAGCACATTGATAAAAATCTTGGATTTGAATGTGCATCTAATGCATCTCAAAATACATTTTCAGAGTACAAAGAACAATATTGGTATTATTGCGCAGTGGGAGACGTGTCTAGCGACCATATTATGCACTGGCCAACGCCTAAATTGAACATTCAACGAAAGTGAATACTCTACCAACTGAACAATTGTTTTCCAAAACATTCCATTAGTGTCCTGTTCTGGCATCACTAAAATGAGATTATAAAGTTTCTTATTGTTTTATTTATTTTATAGAATAGGCCTCAGCACTTAACTGTGATGTTAGGTAATTTCAAATGCTTGAATTACTGGATTAGTGCTTGCATGTCACTGAAGGTGCAGACCTCTTGAGCCCTGTAAGAGTGTTCCTCTCCTCATTCAGAATTGATTGTCTGTGTTGCCGTAATCTGAAATTAATTTGCACTTGAACCCATCTTTCTTCTGGGCTCAATTTAAAAAAAAACACTGTTATAATTACCTGCCCCCACATGAAAAACAAGAACTAAAGACATGATGTGATGAGCCCGAATATTTTAATTCCCCAGGTACTTAAGAGACCCCCCTCCCCTCTCACTCTCTTATGCCCCTCCTAGTGTCTTTGCTCACGACTTATCTTGCAAGGTAATAAAGCAAAATGTTCCCATGCGTGGGTCTTAAGCTAAAGGTATTTGCCTGAGGGGGAACAATAATAAGTGCTGTATTGCTACACATTTACTCGTGTTCATTCTAGGTAGGTCATCCCAGCTTATGAATGATGTTAATGTCAAAAGGAGTTAAGTCAGAACAAGTGTGTGGTAATGAAGTGCAAAAACATCTCTACTGAAATCAAGTAATCAGCAGTAAGTTTTCATTTCAAAGCTGTGTAGTAATACTGCTCTAGTTGCATTATCATTATCATTTGTAGCGTTCTGAATGTTAATCTTGTCAATCAAAATTGCAACATAGAAATCAGGACTTTTGTAAATCCATTTAGCAAGAAATAGTGTGAAAGTTAAATGATGATTTGAGTTTTTATTTTGTTTTGTGTGTGTGTGTGGACGAAAATTGTGATCGTTCCAAGACTCTTAATAAAAGCTTATTGTAATAAATTATAATAAAAGTCACGTACAGTCAAGCTCTCCAGTATGGGGGCGTGCACATATTGGGTTTGTTAACAAGATTTGTTTTACGTTAATCAATTCTGACAGGGGGCATTTGTAATATGAAACTATTACGGACTACCTGCTAACATCTGCTATTGATCTTAGCTGTGTGCCTCCCTCTTTGTTCCCAGCGTGAGTAGCTAATAACCTTATCAGGCATCTTTAGCTGAAGTTGGGTACGCCGCTGTTTGTTTGGAGGGATTTTAATTGGTGGGGTATTATCTAGCTAAATGCTGCAGGATTCATCTTCAGTGATTTCCTGTGGTGCTGCCTTGTGCCACAGGGGTCAGAGGTGATGGGCCCTGGGCTGAAATTCCTTCAGTGTGACACTCGGCGTTGGAGCTACAGAGATAAGACGACTGCTGCTTGTGATTAGAAAGAGAAAACACCGCTCTTTTTATGTCCCTCTGACACAACTGAATGTTGTTTTAAAGTCTGCCACAACTGCTTTCAATTAGCCCAGTTATGTAGCTGCATATTAATTAATTATGTATTTGGCTTGATACAAGCTAGTGTGAATAATCGTGTGGATATATTTTATCTCATAGTTTTTTTTTAATGTTTTTTATTTCTTTTCTGCACTAATGGTCTGCCATAACAACTATCCCTAATATTAAAACATCTATTATCTGCAATACTTTTTATTGAGTTTGAAATAATTTAGTCTATTATTTGCTTCAGTGTTGGTCTTTTGTAAACAATGCTTAACACATGGATAGCCGAGGCATATTTGTGTGTGCTCATTGATTGAAGGCTAAGTATTTGTATGAGTATCCCCTACAGGGCAAGCTGCTGTCTGCTGACAGACATGGCCTGCTGCTAAAGCCATTGCAATAATCATAAAGATTAGGTTAACAGTGGGAAACGGCCAGAAGACAAGTCTTCTCAGTGGGCTGTTATTTTTGCAATGGTACTCACAGAAAAATAACAAGCCACAACTGTATGTGCACATGGACTTTAGGCATAACTCAAGAGAGCATTTGGTGCAAGCATTCGCAGATACACCATGATGAGAATTACATGGAATGTGAGGCTGAGTGGGTAAGCACCTGCAACTGATACAACTTATGAGGAACACACTTTAACAGGTGGGCCACCAGGGCACAACCCCTGTGCAAATTTTGACAAGGCAGAAGATCGGGACAACAATATAAAAATGCCTGGTGGGTGAATGTTGTGGTTCTCAATTATCTCGAATACTGCAAAAACACATTAGTGCACAAAAAAGTTTAGAAGCACCTTGTACACATAAAAAGATCACTGGAAATTGTGTACTAGCAAAGTGTTTTCAAAACACTACACTGGAAAACTTGTCATGCAAATGACTGTGACAAATCTAATCATAGAGACAGACCAAAACGGCAACAAACAAAACAATGCTTATGATATTGCATCACTAATTGAATCGGCTGAATGCGCAGAAATAGAGAAATAATATTCAGGGCAAACAAAACAATTTTCGATATACATAATTCACTTTATGCACATTTTGTTATTGCAATTCACAGTGTATTACACCCTGGATCATCACTCTGAATATGCAAGAGCTTTTAATAATTTAACATGTCAGTGTTTATTTCAACACGCCGCAGTTGAAATGAATTTGTTTGAATTTTGTCTCAGTTTTGTTTATTTCCTCTTTTGATATTCCGTATTTTCTCCCCCTTCAGGAAAGAGTGTCACAGAATGAAACAGGCTTTCAAGCCTCATATAAATCATGGTTCTATTTGAGTTAGAATCACAACACCGTTTGCTTACAAATGTTAGGCATCTCTCTTCATTATTAACAGATGAATGTTGTTTCTTCAAAGCTTTACTTCGACATCAACCATCCACAGCAGCCCTTTGAACACGACTACTTTTTTTTTTTTTTTACTTTTTGCATTTGGGCCCTTTATCTCTTGATCCATGGGCTGTTGTGTGCGTAGATTGGAGATGGGGCCAGCAGCGCTAACCGTTATATATCTGACATAAACCCAACAACACAGACACCGTTAACTTCCACCACTGTTTCCCCTCAGTGATAATACTGTATCTACAATTCAGAGCATTTGATTAGGACGTTACTGACACCAACCTCAAAGGGCCTTGCCACATTTTACATCTCTTCTGTATCACGCATTGCAAAGACCCATACACACAGACCGACCTGATGTTATCAGAGATGCACAGGTGGGCTCTGCTTGTGTTAGCTAAAACCACATTGGTTTGCTACAAGATAAACAGAAGGCAGCACCAATACTTTATGCGACCTACTGTTTGCATGCTGCTTGTGGCTATCCCAGCAACTATGGGCCTTAGTCGGAGTAAAGACCGTACATAGACAGCATGCACTCCCCACGGGGACAACAAGTACACCTTAACCTTAACCTCATAGATTATATTTAAATTATATTGAATAAAAGCATAAAAGAGGCCAGGCCTATTGATTGAACAATGTATTTACACTTAGTTGCACGGTAGTTGCAGTGCCAAGTCCAGATAACTGAAGGCTTCTTCCACTAAGCTGTCAGGAAGCTGAACTCTCCCCTCTGTCAAATCAAATGAGCTGCTCTGTGCGTGTTTTAACAGCCGTCTATGGAAAGTGAAACCTAAAACTTAATGGCCGTGACAGTGCGCCACAATTTTGTGTTCTATTTTGTTTTGCATAGTGATCCCAGGGTTTTTTCTAAAGCAGCTTTGAAAAAATTAGAAATCATTGCCATTTTTATTCTGAGACTATAAATACTGCATGATAATGAACATTTAGGCTATTGTATTTCATTTAAGTACACCTTACCTTAATTCGTGGAAGATGCAGTACCAACAGTTACATATTATCAAATTCAAACTCAGGCTTGCCATTAAGATTACAATCAAAACAATGGATTGATTTATCTGTTCTGTGCTATGACCCGAATGCCATTGGGCCTGTACTGGGAGCTCATCCAGCCAAAACAACTTTCCTAATATTCTGAAGTCTATCTGAGAAACACGCTTGACGATGGCCAGACACACAAGTAGTGTCCTACTGGATATAATAATGAAACCCTTAATATCTAATTCCATGTCTATTGCCAGTGTCACATTTAATGGCCTGGTGCGAAAAAATAAATAAGGAAGTGAGGTTATTTGTACAGTACAAGCCAACTAAACCACCCTTTTTCATGATATGGTTTCATTTGCCAATTATACCAGCTACATTGTGCTACCCCAGGACGCTAAGTTGCTAAATGGGAAATTACACCAGGAAAATAAGGAGAGTGTCAGGGAGTGTGAGGGGTCTCGGAGCGGCACTTTCGGCTCGGCTGTTCCAACACGCGGTTTGGGTGGAATTAATGAAGCCCACTGAGGTCCTCGCTAACTTTCTCATTCTCAGTTTGACATTTTTATTGCATTTGTTTTAGCAATAAGTGCAGTAGAACAAGAGATGGAGACAGGTGGAGAGGGGCTAAAAATACACAGACATGACTTGTACAGACAGCTATCACACTTAATATGAAGAGAGAAATAATAGGTCTGCTGCACACTTGTAATTTGATAGTTGCGCAGACGTGATTCGCAATTGGCTGACATATTGGTATTTACTGCTGCAGTACTAACGGCTAAAGTAATCCACCGCGCTAATCATTATAAGGGGGAATATTATTAGCTTACAACGGTGTCAATTGTGCACCACAGAGTTGTGACAATTTGTCGAGGATATCCCCACATACACGCTAGTGCAAGAAAGGGTGTCGCCACAAACACTTTTCAAGCGCGCGGCAGTTTAATGACTTGTTCAATTAGTAGTGAGAATGGATGTAATCTCGCAGAATAATACAGCACCCTATTGAAAAGGTTAGAGTGATATTATAATAGTTAGAAATGCCCTGGGAGAGATGCCGAGCCACGGCAGTGAACACGAACAAAAGCTAAGGTCAGTCAGATTGCGAGGCGGTGTCGGATAATAAGCCGCACAATTTCTTGTTACACATTGTTTTTAAATTCTTTTAATTGCATCTTCGCGGTGCTCGTCGAGGGTGGCGACCCTCCAAGTGGGCTATGGGGTCATCGCTTTGGCAGCAGCCTTTGAAGCCCAGCAGCTCCCTCCCTATCCACTTTATATGGCCTTGAATTGCAAATTGTTTTAAAATACGCATAATGAGCAGTGGCAAAATGTTGAGCCTCTTTGTCTTCCTCTCACTCCAGCCTTTAGCACTGAACTAAATGAGTTAAGATGGCTCGATTGAATTACAAACGATTATATTACTTACTTAGTCTGTGCTGGCATGCATAATGAAAGAGAAAAGAAGAGGAAGCATCAGCAACGAACCAAAGACATGTTCATCCCAGATACAAATGATGGTTCTAATGATGCTACCTGATGTTATTGTTATCTGCAGGGGAACATGGGTAATTATGCACCAGGGGAAAGTTTTCATATTAGCAAGTGATAAACTGTATAACTGGCCGTCTCTTTGATAGCAGCCTCCTATGCATATAAATTACTATCTTTGTTCCAGTAAAAACAGCTTGGCCATTGCAACTTCATTGAGTAACATCATGTTTAAGGAGCACATACTTGAACTAACCAGAAACAAAGCATGTTCAAATGAGGCAATGTTATTTTATGACAGGCAATAAACTTCATTCTGACTAGGAGTGCTGTCCTTTCTTCCATTTCCATATTTTATATAATAAAAACATATTTCTTCAAATTACTGGGCCAATATCCAACAAATGGGATGGGACCTGGTTCACAAAGTAAATAAAACGTGTTTTAAAGAAGAACTGAGTAACTTGTTTACCTTAATAAATCCTTATCGTAGTCCCTCTGGGAGTGATACAAGTGTTAATGGGATGATCAGGGGGTCTTTCATCTCCCCCTGGTGTCTCTGGCCAGAAAATCACAATTGCAACTTTCCTGCCTCTGGGTCGGAACCACCAATAGACACTAATAGAATCACGAAGAAGGGGCTAACAGGCTAACGGGCAAAGCTAACTGCGGGCTAGCTCCACTTAAACAGTATTTACCGCCAAGTTTGACTGAATAAAATATCTCCATTGTGTAATTGGATGTACAATATCCCTCTCTCCTTTTGTCTTTTCAGTCAGTGTAGTATTCACTCTCACGGACAATTAATGAGTAAAAAACCGCAACATGCTACGACACCTGCAGTGGCTCTTATGGCCTCTAGGGGCATGAGTTACTTAGTTCTGCTTTAAATCTCACCCTCTCTGTATTCCAGATTCTTTAGATTAGATTATTTTACGGTATTTTACATTATTTCATATTACATCTGCAGTCCCCTGGCCATGGTGTAAAAAAGCATTATAATACAAAATACATTTACACGAAAACACATTTGGTTAACATGAGATACAAAGCAACAAGTCCTTGACACGGCCATCACGACAAGTGAAAGACAAACTGTTAAGAAATAGAGAGCACATAATGTAAGAGACTTTTTCTCTTGTTTGCTGTCATGAAGAGACAAATAACCGATCAAAGGACAAATAACCGATCGAATTTTGACCATATTTCGATAAGCAGTCAAACAGTTACTGTACATCTGTTGACTCAAACTACAGACAACCTATGCTGTTCAGTTTGTTCAAGGCCCTGTACCTGAAATTTCCTCCTGGGTGTTGATTGAAGTTGTTTTTTTCCTCCTTCAATGAATTATGGAAGAAGACATTGGTCAAAATACATTGTGCAGCAAATGATGGAACTGAAGTGCAATGAAGTTAGGGTTTGCGTAATTCTGACATTGATCCCAAAAAGTAACCTTGAAAGTTGAGAAACCTGCTTATAAAGTCATCTCTTTGAAGAATTGGAATGTTAGAAATATGTTAGGAAAGTTAAAATTGAGTTTGGATTACCAATTAAAACTTGACAAACAATAAAATAAAAAAAAGTGAACAGGGAAAAAAAGTCAAGTATACGGCCTTTAAGTATTGTGCTGGAAACTATCCATAGGTCAAGCACATAGCAATATACAGGTGGTCATAATGTTGTGCTTTATCAGTACACGTGTGGGCCAGTATTATAGTTTGCCCATGCAGTTACAGAATCTCTAATGTAAAATCCAGGATAAAACCAAATCCAAATAACATAACCTCTCTGCACACCAACGCATTTCAGCGTCCAGCGTCAAATGATCTACAACTTGTGCAGATTTATCAATAACACGGTAAAACCACTTCGCCAGTCTTATGAGGTCAGACCCCTGTCAGTGCAAGCCCATTATCTCATACAGCATATTCCCCCAAATCTAGCCTCTTATTGTCCCTCTGTTATCAACACCTGACTCAACTCTGCCTTTGACGCCGACACAGTGGACAAGATGGCTACATGCCACTCTGAGCGGCGATTAGGCTCGTCTTGGGGGGAGAGCCACGGCGACTTCATTGGCGGTTCAAAAGCCACATCTAAACTCCGAAAGAGCATTAGAATGCGTTTCATGCTTGGCTCGCTGAAAAGTGCCGAGCTGAAATTTACACCTTATTTGATGTCCGTCTCCCTGCTGTTAATTGGTAAAAAGGATCCCTGACCCTTTTGATCTCCCCCACAATCCCTTAAATGCCAAAGTCTGCTAAACTGTTCAGCAGGAGATATATCCTGCAGTCGCCCGGCAATGTAAAGACTCTCTCGCTCACACACTGTCCCCCATCGCCACTTTCCTTACACTCCATCCTTTTTCGGCTTTCTTGCCTTTGGTTTACTCCCAGACTGTGGCGAAATAAGAGATGACAGTTGTTACAGATATGCTGGTTTAATTACTTGTCAGCTTATGGGCCATATCTCTGCTGCCCAACGCCGAAGCTTAACTTTTTTCTAGTAGCTTAAAGCATGACCAGCCTCCAGTGCTCTAGTATTTAGCCATAAAACCCGGGAAATCTGAAAGATAAAAAAACCAAGAACAGCTTTTCTAATTTTATGGGGGAAGAGTGGGCAGTTTTCTGACACTGTTGGAATTGGCTTTCTCTCTGTGTTCCCCTCTGAGCAACAGTGACAGAAGAAGGGGGCTAAAAAGAGGAGATCTTGTAGAGAATGAAATTACATCACATGAAGGGGTGCATTGGTGTGGGATAAGCAGAACGTTTCTCGTGGCGCGTGTGCCACTGTTGACACTTTTAAGTCTGTTTGCAAATTGATAGATGTGCTTGAGCTCTTTTTCTCCTCTGCCTTTTGGAGGAGGGACATCTTAGACTAGCAAATCCATTTAGCACTCTATAGAAAACACAGCTGCTTATGCTGCAAGCTTCCACTCTGCGGCTGCGGGCGCCTGTAGGTGGCTAGTCTGAGCAGGTGTATTGAAAATTAATACCTCATGGCTATTATCAATGGTGGGGAGATACATTACTTCAGTAGCTGTATTGAATACATGTTTTTAAAAATGTATTTTATCAGTAAATTAAGATTATTTGAATCAAGAAATGCTGCTATTTGATAATTTGTTTTAACTTTGTGGCAAAGTGAAGGAAGCAGCAGTACGTAACAACAGCAGAAGCACAGTACTTCTCTGTTTTGTAGTAAAGTAGTTGCTGTTGATCAAAGTACAATTTGAAGTAGTTGATTTAGTGGTGGTATCAGCCCTCCTCAGCAGTATTTAAGTAAAGGAAACTTTTGCAAGTACAACGATTTTTGATGCAATTGAAGTCCCTACTTTGTTTCTGTCTATTCTGCGTATGAAGTGACAGAACTCTTATGAATGTACATTTGTAACTTGGTCTTTCATACAGTAATGTAGATGAATCACGCTTCCAACAAATGATATAAAATAACTGAATCAATTATACAAATCACGTGGAAAATGTGTTTATGGTTCGTAATGTGAAATTTCCTTTCTCTGTAAAAGCGCATTGTCCTAAATTGAAAAACTAAACACATACAATAGAATTTCCTCGCACCACACAGGGAGCAGGGATGGATGGCAGAGAGCGAGCGGAGCGGCCCAGTTTTGGACACATGCCTGCTCTAGAGCCATTGTTCAGGGTTCCCTCCGCGTTTATCCTGGCTTTGTGTCCCGCCATGATACATACTTTTCATTGAAGCAAAACAGATTATTTGTTACCATAGTTTCACCATTGCTCATTTGTACAGCAAAACATAATAGGTTTATAGTGTGGGAAATAAAGCCTCTCTCTAGATAGAAAAATCAAATGACAGATTACCTTTCCTTTTCTTTGGTGATGATGTTCAATGTGTGCAGTAGCATTGTGTTGAAACGAGTTTACCTAAACCCATGCATGTGATTAATTTGATAATTTTTTTTTTTTAAGTAAGTAAGTAAGTAATAAGTATGTTGGGGTTTTGTACAGAAAGGTAAAGGAACCATAAACATTTTAACATACAGTATATGGAATTGATTTCACACCAACCAACCAAATCATGTCCGAAGATCGAATCCTTAAACACTGCACTGAACGTGTGCTGCTGCCCTGCTCACGGTTGGCACTACAAACAGTGAGAAATAATACATTTTTTGACTAATGTATTATTAATGAATCTGTATGTTTTTGTATGTTGGTGCTTGTCAAAACACTGGCTCATTTTTGTATAGATTTGTTTTATGATGCCAGACAAAAATTAAAATTATCTAAACTCACAATGGGACTGATGAAAATAAGTCATTGTGCCTCCATTAATGAAAAGACACTTTTCTGCCAAATGATTTTAGTGCCAAAAGCCGACACTTGTGTAGCCTGTTGTGTTCCTGTTGATTCTTATGTCTGTTCAGGATAAATCTGTGTAATATTGACTGAAAAATAATCACAATTTAGATCCTGTTCGATTTGTTAACGTAGCCGTTCAAAAGAGCCAACTTGGTCAAGACCGTCACATTAGTTGGTGGGGTGTTACATAAGTGAATGTTGCAGAGAGGTTATATGCGCACGCCTCTTGCGTTTCTGGATCACACAGCCATGTTTGTTGCTTAGAAGCAGAAAGGCAAGCCACCCTGACATTGCTTGGAGCTTTGTTATTTCTCATCAAAAATCACAATTCAACCCAAGATATGACCAATGTGTATTCCAGCATCACAAATGATGGCATTGTACTTCATTTTCCACTCTCCTTCTCTGCAGTGTAGCCACTTGAGTATGAGCCTACAAATCTCAGTGATGATCATCTCACATGGCTGAGCAGTAAGCTTTATACACACTGGTAATGGCATTATTTTATGGCCGTCATTTGAATGGCTTTTCGAATGGATCATAAAGCAAAACTGTTTGCAGTCAGTCCTCTCTTTCAGACCCTGGCCTAACAATGAAAGCCCGGGATCAGCTGACTGCTGACACGATTTACAAGCGCACATAATTCCATTGTGGCAGCGCTATCAGGGTAAATATGCTTAGCCCAGTGATGCATACCCTATAGAAAATGAAAGCGAGATGAGATAGGGGTCACATGACTGGAGAAACACCTTTTAAAACACTTAATGCGCCTTCACCGATGTCCGAAGCATGTAGGTTATTACAGCTGTTGTGCCAAAACTAATTAATGGATAATTTGACTGATAGCCAAGACACCCAGTGGCTTTGACCTTCATGAACCTGATCATTTTTCAACCTGCGCCATTTTGTTCCTCCCCGCCCCTATGAGGTCTGTTTATTTTGTGTGATCAGAGCTAAATTGAAATTCTGCCTTGAAGGGCAATAATATAAGGGGTAGCCATCTGTGACGATTGGTAAACTAGGAACATCATATTACACTGCAATGGTAAGACTTTATCATTGTCCTCATCCTTTGTATAATAAATGCAGTGTATTATGTTCACACTGACAACTGTAATGTGTCTGCACAAGGTTTTGGAGAACAAAGATGAAAACAAGCTTAACATTGATCCTGACTCTGAAGTACTAAAAACAGAAAAGGTGTGCTAGTGTTTTCTTTCATTTCTTTCAAAAACAAGATTTTGTTTTATTTTGTTTTATTTTTTTGTGTTGACAGCAGAAACAAACTCTTCTGGATAACTTAACAAATAGCAGTGGGCATTGTGAGCAGTGCGGTCATCGAGAAACCGAGTTGGCTTAGCAGAGGTTTTTTGAATTTGGCTCCAAGCAAAGATATCCCATTTAGACATGGTTCAAACAGTTATTAACAGTATTGATTCATGTGTGAGTGATTGGAGGCCAGAGGAGGCAGATGAAGTCAAGCGTCATGACCCCTCGCCTGGGGACGGAAACGCGCTGACACCGATCATGGCTGTCTCACATGAGCTCTGTGCTGTAAATGACAGCTCAGATTACTGGATATGGACCGCACATACACTGATAATGCCCATATTAAAGCTTCTCTCTTTCTGTAACCATGGTCTTTTTTGTCAGTACTGTAGGACTATTTACTGTGTTTTGTAAGACTTGAAAATTTGGATGAGGCCCAAATATAGAAGAGTTGTCCAATGTCTCAGCTCTTTGTCTATTTTTTAATTGTTTAAATATGATTGAAATATACAATTATAAATCAACATCTGAAGCAGTATATTGTATAATGAAAAAGACGTACATTTTGTCATATTTATTTTCACTCACTAAATTTTACTGCAAATATAAACATACTCAGCCTTCCTTGGTTTTCCTTTGTGAAGGTACACCTGGAGGTACAGTAGTGCCTGGGAAATATAAAGCAGAAGCTGCATTGAAACAGTATTCATCGTTGCAGTAAATTCTGATTATGCATAAACTGTAAAAGACAGTTGGCAATATTCTAATTAAATAGCTAATGCTTTTTTGGATTTCGCCCAATTCCTTTTAGTTGATCCCATTAATTCAACTGGAGGAGCTTAGCATACCAAATCTGCTCTTAATTATTTCTTATGCATTCTTAAGAACCTCCCCCAGATCTGCATTCAGACTGAGCCGCTATAACAACCACAATAAGATCATCTTTTTCAAAGGCTGAGCTTTTAGAGATCATTAAACATTAGTGCAGCATGTCATTAGGTTATTACTGGCTTAGCTCGTCATTTTATTAGTAGCACACAGTTTAGAAATGGCATTTTTGACAAATTAGACAGTGCTGGATTATCATAACATGGTTCATGGAGAGAATAGAGTGTTTAGGCGTGACTATCAAATAATGTCTATATCCATTTCAATCAATTCAACACATGTGTGTATCTTCAACCGTTCAGCAGTTGCTTCCTTTGCAGTTTGCTGGTGTTTTCTGACAATCACAAGGAGAAAATGTAGTCTTCATGCAAACTCTCTAACAAAAACACATATCTTAGGGCCTGATTTACTAAGCGTTTGCACACATGCAAACATGGTACGCAAGTGGAGTCACAAGCAAGTGCAGTTGATATTTGCGTGTCTAATAAACGCTAAAAGGCAACCGTGCAAATTTAGCGCTTGGGACCTAATGAATATGCAAAACAGGGCGATTTTGCCACAATGTGCAAAATGTGAGAGGGAGAAAATGCTGATTATATCGTTTAGCGGGTGCTGTCATATTTAACACGACTGCGAGGAGTAATAAGCAGTTATAAACTTTTGTGCAGGACAGGATAATGCAGTTTGCGCTCCAATGCGGCGTTCAAAACATGTTCTAATGTTGGTATCTGGCTATATTACCATTTTAAAATAATTGTGTTGTTTTGATGTTGTGCAGGTTTATAAAGAAAATACACTTTCCCTTGGCTCTCCTACATTGAACTGCAGTCCACAGCAGCGTCCATCAATCGGCTCCAGGAGTCTGTCCCACGTCCTTTTAAAGTCCTTAATCCTTATGAAATCCGCTGGGTCTGTGCACGACGCCGACGCCATATTGATGATACATGAGGAGGCACGAGCCGTATGTTCGCTGTTCACCTGTTCCTCTCATCAAAGTGCGATCCGGCCAGTGCACGCGCATATTCCTGCTGGCTCGATATTCTCTGCTTTCGAGGAGTCTATGATCAAAACCTCATGATCTTCGGACAAACATTCAGCAGCACTCATCACTGTTTCCTGCAGGTTTTCCATCCCATGGCCGACAAACTCTTCGAACTGGATGAGGGCATGGACGTTTAAACAGTATTGAATCCACACACAAAAATCTCATAACTGTGTGGCCATTGAGTGTGAGAAGTCTGCCCTGGTCAGTAGCGTTTTTGTCCTACAGCCTGGGATCCAAAAGTTGTTTAAAAACGCACACCCGACACCAGAATCTCTGAGGTCAAATGGTTAAGCTCTTGATCCATGTAAAGATGTGCTTTGAAGGGCGAGCAAAAGAAATATTGTTAAATGAGTACATGTTTGCCTTCGACACTACCTTTCTGCTAAGTACACGCCCTTTGAAGTCTTGTTTGTTCGGAAACACTCCCATCTCAATGAGCCCAGGAAATTCCCAACAGTACAAGTATCGAGATTACAGCGGCTAATCCAAACCATCTATGAAATTCAAAGAACAGGCTCAGAACTAATATTTGAGCTCATGTATCACAAGTGAGCCCATTGTGTGCCGGTGACTCATGAAACTGTGTGCTGTCATCTGGAATCTGCCCATGACAAATAGAGCAATTTAAGTCTAAATGCTGATCTTACACAAATCTCTCTCTCTCTCAAAATGGCAACATAATAACCTGTAAATATTGTAAAACCAACGGTGTCTCCTTCAGACCCTTTTAGAGTTTGGCTGCGTTGTTAAAATGTTGCCATGGGTCGAAGTGTACCACTATTTTCTCTGGAGGATTTCCCAAATTATGAATCATCAAGATAGTTTTGATGAACAGCTGCTAAATATTGTCAGAGACCATGGCCAGAAACATAGTAACCTTTGTATATAGCAGATGGAATTTATTGTCAATCTGGCAAAAAGGGAATTTACGGCAGCAACCAGTTTTGAATTTCTGTGCGTAGACGTTCTGAGCGTTCACAACTCTGAGAGGATGATATTAGGCTTGGAGTTCGTAGGCAAGGGCAAAATATCTTAATCATTGCAAATTTGGTAGACTACTTGTATTGCGCTTTTCAAGCCTGTGTTACCAAGTTTCTCAAAGTGCCATACTGTAGTCCTTAAGCTATTATTGTAGCCACAGCCACCCATTGGGATAGACTGACCGAAACAATACTGCCAACCCCTCTGATCACCACCAACCACTCACTCTACTCTCATTCATTCTGGCCTATTGTAAATGTTTTTACTGGTAAGGGAAACCATAGTACTCAAAAGGAAATCTATACGCAGACACGGGAGAACATGCAAACTCCACACAGAAAGGTCCACTCCGACCGTTGTTCGAACCCAGGACCTTCTAGCTGTGAAGCACAAGCGTCTCTCTCTCTTTGCACAATTCAGATCTTTTATGCACATTTCATAACCTTCCACACTTGAGCATTGTATCAACATTTAGTTTAATTGCCCATGCGGAATTAAACAGTCCTCCTGCTTTAAGACTGATCTCATAGCAGGGTTAAATACAGGAGACAGGGAGCTCAGATTCTGCTGGAGCTGTCAGAACATGATTCCAGATGATGCTGGGCCATGCCGCTGTCAGAGGCCATGATGAATGTAAAGTCTCCGGTGGGCCCCTCTGTTTATTTAGACCTCTTGTGTCTTACACAGTCTCTGCACAAAGAACGGGCACTCATGTATTTCACTAAAACATAACCTTACCAGACAACAATCAGCCACCAGGGGCCTGCCTACCCCTAAAGCTCAGATTTTTTCCTAATCCCACAGAAAAGCCCAATTGTTCCGTATTGTGGGGTCTGGGACGGAGACCTGTTCAGGACCGGCAGCGAGGGGCAGCCAAGTGTGCAGAGCTTTCCAGTACATTAGGACTATATGAAAGAGCAACTGAGCAGGCTTAGATTGATAAGCTGACTCTGCAGAGGGCAACATATGGGAAAGCAGTAATCCCTTTTCTGTGCTGGAACTGTGGGTATTTTTCTTGGGGATTTGAGAATAGGAGAGACAAATATGGATGGTTGGAACATCCTGGAAAATGGTGTGGACAGCTGCTGCTACTTTGTGCATGCATGTCTTGATAAATAATTGTTTCCTATCTGTCAAAGGGGCTTTTACCTCCTTGTTGGCCCCGACATGTATGAAAAATAATTCCTTTCACAGTCAAGAGCACTTGTAACTCTGACACTTCTGTGCAGGAGGCGTGCTTGTAAAACATAAGCTCGCTTCCTTTAAAGTGTAATAAATGACTGTTTTAGCTTGTAAGCAGCATGTACATTCAAAGCATTTTTCATTTTTAGTGTAACATTTTCATTTTATCTTGTCATGGCTCCTTCGAAGCATATGTCAAACCTTTAGTGGTTCATTGTGTGATGGCATCATAACAAATCAGCATTTGTGAAAAGCACCAACATAAACAGTTCGTATTGAGCAGCAGCACCATGATGAATGCAGTCTAATGTAGGATCCGCATACTGCACTTTAAGATAATGACTTTGGGCTTTGTTTTCACTCCAAAAATCACAAATGTGATACAGATGGAAAAAGAGCATGTCAATTTCTTCTGCAAGAAATCCACTGAACGGAATATGATGCAACCGCGTATGTCTCTTCTCAAAGATGCCTTTCATAGAAAACGGTTTTGTTGACAGGCTCCATTTGCATGCAGAATAAATGATGAGGGAATAGACAAAAACATGATCATCTAACTATGGATATGCATATTCAAGCAGGCAGAACTGGCTCCAAATTTACTTTCACAGGGAGGATGTGTGCATTTCCCATTTATTAATTCAAAATCCTATTCACGGCAAAAGAATGGAGGTGAGCATAATTGTGTACTTTGTCAAATGTGATCAAATTAAATTGGAAGCAGAATAAATTCTGCATATTTGTATGCTAGTTTTTCAGAAGTGGTGTCCTGGTTTTAAATCCCTAAGTCTCAAGTGGGCACATCACAAAACCAACACAGTTTGGCAGCAAGCTGGCAGTCTTTGCTCGTACCAGGCCCAGAATTTAATGAGCATGAATAATGAATACTACTCAACATGCTGGTGACTGAGGAGGCTGCCAGTTATTAGGTCAATGAAGGCCTTGTTTAGCAGGAAAAACTCACTGTCTCCAGAATGATGGACTCCCACCATCTACATTCACCTGGCATTGTCTACTGACTGGAAATAACTTGTGTAATATGACAAATGTGCAGACACTGACAGACACATTGCACCTGTTCATCTGAGTGCTGTCTATAATGTGTCTATAAGGCCTCCACTGCTACGTTGCACTGTTATACACATTCTGCTAACAAGGCATCTCATTTATCCAGCAAAACTTAAATATATTCCATTTTATTTTGAGACAAACATATAATTTTGTATTGTACAATTGAATAAATCCAACTACAGGGGTTAACGAACCAGTGTAACCTTTGTGTCTGCCCTAAACCTAAATAAATGTCAATTATTGATTTTATGAGCATACTGCAGGAGGCAAATGATATGAGAAATGGTCCAAATATAAAAAGCGAGAGTGATTTATTGCTTTAGAGTTTACGATATTCAATATGTATCAAACTGAGGCTCATAAACACCACATTCCAATGAAGGGCATGGTTTGGGCCCTACAGGCTTCTCACGCAATTCATTTAAATCGTAAAATCTACAGAGTGTTTGAAGAGATGGCAGATCAAATGCTCCAAAAGTGTCACTCACAACAGCTGTCAACAACTGCACCTTCAAATAATCTGCTGTTTAATTATTGAGTATTTCTGTCTTTGTTGTTCTCAGACACCTTCTTTCTCCCCCTCTCTCACTTCTTTCCTGAAGATTAGACACAGGCTCCAACATGAAAGCTGCCGGCCAATGTTTGGGTCCGTCACAAGTGATTTTGCTGCAGGTGCCATACCCCCACCTTTTCGAACGGGATATCCTCTCTATCTCCAAACCCCTCCTGCACCTGCCCGGTCACCACTGGGAGCCTCCTATCACCACTCTTCCGCCTGTTCAAAACTGCTGTTGATTTTATTCTTCTAAAGGCCCATGACTTTCCCCATATGCGTCCTGATCAGTTGGTTATTCCAATGCCACATTCTAAACTCACTAAAGACCCTGTAGTTAAAAAATAATGGACTTACCATGAAGGCGGAATGTCAATAGATCATATTACTGTGTTTATTTAGTAATAAAAGATGAGGTACCTGATTGTTCCTGTTCAAACAGTGAAATGTACAGTTTTGGCCCGAACCCATTTCTAGCTCTGATAATCCTGCACATCCAGATTGTTTAAGCAAATGCATTATATGCATGTTTCATGTGTGTGTACAGCTTTGAGCAGTGTCAAGAAGAGGGAGGAGTGACCACGGCCAAAATAAATTGTGCTCATTTAGATTCTTCTTTTAGCTTCCATCGCGTGATAAAAATTTAGGTGAACACAATACAACAAGGTCTGTTTTTCTGCAGCATTTTCTGAGGTGGCAAAAATACATTTACTTTGCAACAACAAAAAGTCAGCCACCACAGCTTTAAAGATGAAGTACCTGATTTTTCTCCATCCTGAGACCATGATAGTAGAAGATAGTTGAGTATAAAAAGTTAGCTCTATAGGACTAACAATGACCGCGATGTTAAACAGCTCCAAGGTGGCCTCAGGATCAGAGGGGCCTCATTTCAAAGTTTCAAATCTTTAGTTTCCGACACAAAAGACTCACAAAAGTCTCTAGCACTTTCTGTTTCAAGGTTATGTCCGAAAGTTGGCTATGCTGTTGATGGCGGGTCATGAACTTTATAGGGTTAAAAAAGTAAAGCTTAATTTGGTGCTTCCAGCAGGTGGCGCTCTGTGTGCGGCTGCCTAGGTTGCCTATGCCCCTGTCTGCACACTAAAAAAATGTATTGGTTTACTCAAAACAACAATCTGCTGGATGTCTCTCCCGGGTCTTCACCCCTAAGCCGTCCTGTCAAATCAAATGAATAAAACCCTATATCCATCCTACATCAATATGCTTCATCTACCTGGAAATATATTTTTACTACAGCTGGAACTGGTTGAAGCTCTTACAACATAACTTTGAGGCATTAAGTGAGTATACAGAGTTAATGCTGGCAGTGCTGCCCCGTCACTGTCAGATCACACCTGTCATGGCCGTCGCCCTGGGCCCAGTTGTGTTCAGGTATGAGTCCTGTTCCTTGTCTCAGGCCATATGTTTCAGCTATTTCTGTCTGTAAAACCACATTTACTACAACCACTGCCTGGTGTTTACAGAAGTTTGGGCCTCCTCTGATACACTGCCGCTTATGTTGCCATGCCTTTTAGCCCCATTGATAATACATGAGCGCTGTACACATTCTTATTTATTTATTTTGAAAAAGAGATGCAGCCATATGCACGAGAGAAAAAAAAACAAAAAAAACTCAGACCCAAACTGACAGCACCATCTGCCTAACAGTTGACGTGGAGAGGGTGGCCCCCACTCAACACTTGCCCCGCTCTCAGGAGGATGCCACATTGTCATCAGTGCTAATACTAAATATTAATAATTTGTTGACCCCAAAGTGTTTAGAAATCACTGATGCGGCCACATATTGGCCATCTGAATGGCATATGCAGATGTCAGGTGAGAAAGAGCCGAGTGGACTTGTTGTAGGTGTGTGTATGTGTGTGTATGTGGGGGGGGGGGCTGAGCAGCAGCAGCTAAGAGACGAGTCTTCCACTACAGCTCCCCTCATGAATATTACATTGTTCATCATATCCACACTCAGTCTGGATGTCTTGAGTCTAAATACTGGGATTCACAATAACACTAGCCAACTACCCGAATGCTGATTTGTATAATATAATATAATAATACAATATAATATAATATAACATGATGTTCAGATTTATTTTCTAAAACGGAGGTGCGCAAAAGAACAAGCATTAAGATGGCAATTACATCCAAAGATTGAGCAGTCAGTTAAATCCAGTTTAGCCAAAACCTTGGTAAAAAAAAAAAAGAAGAAAAGGCTGACGTCAAATAATACATTGATGTAACAAATATGAAATAATAATTAACATCCCATTGTGATCCAATTCTTCCTGTCACAAGTGCATTCAAATTCAATTTTTTGTTTGTTTTTTGGTTTAATGTTTCTTGCGGTCCAGTATTTGATTCATCAGCTGTTGTTTTTGCTGTCACTGTTGTCTGTTTTTTGTAACTGTCCTATAACTCACAATAAAAAACAAACAAATTCAACATTATATATTATTCATATTTACAAAAGAGCAAACTAAGATATAGAGGGAAAAGGCTTAATTTTCAAATCATTGTTTGTTCTAATTTTGATCATTGTTCTACCTTATGTTTTATATATATATATATATATTTATTCAGGCCAAGTTAAAAAAAAAAAAAAAGACTCAAACACGATCATCTTTGGCAGAAACCTTAATGCATATTCCAAAACCTCTAATAAATACCGTCAAAGTTCTTGGTGCTAGTCCCATTATTACTCCGATCTCTCCAGACAGTAGCTGCTTTCACCTTGACATCTGTTGTGACGGCGTCTGTTTTCCTCCTGTTACGTCTTTATTAGTTTGTAACTGATGGGGACACTGCGGGACATCATCTGATGAGAGGCACAGTGTCAGTGAGCCTGATTTATTCACAGCATTTGCTCCACGGCCGTGCCAACTGACCCGCTCCAACCCGCCAGCTCCGCCAGCTTTCACAAACCCAAACATCTCACATGGAGCTAGCTGTTAAGCCTTCGGCCTCTGCTACCCCGGCTTCTTCCACCAAGGTGCAGTAACTTTATATGTCCAACAGCCGCCGAACCTGCTTCGCGGGTGTCCGATTGAATTTCGCCAGGGATGCGAGTTGATGATGCTGTGACTGATTATGCGAGGCGTCAGCATAAGGAAGAACTTTCTGCTGACGTCCGAGCGTGAGTTATAGCAGCATGAACAACCGGGCATTTTCAAATTAATCCTCACATCAGAAGTTTGTTCTCAGACAACAAGTTTGAGATGTGTATAAGATGTCGGAAAGAATATAGCAGTTAGCTGCCATCACAGCTTGTAGAAATGCTCCGTCAAAGATAGATGACGTAAAAACGACACGGCGATGACAGCATGCAAGAAACTTTTGAATAATAATAGAAAGAGATATTCATCGAGCATCGTGTGTTAGCTGTAGAGCTAAAATACATTTGTTTCATGAACCCGATACAAACATTTTGGTTTACAAGCAAATGAGCAGGACCTTTTTAGATATGACATTAGATTAAATATCATTACTTTACATATTCTATCTTCTATTAATATTCACTCACAGACTCACCACTACTGTACCATTTAAGTCTTTGTAGCATTTGGCAGAGTTGCTTAGCTGTCGCTATGCAGGAAGCAACAGCTCTATTACGCGTCTAACATAAGCTTTCTGCTCGTTTATGCAGTCGGCCCATTGATTGCAGCGCGTCACAATGCTGAGATGCATTTGT
This sequence comes from Neogobius melanostomus, assembly GCA_007210695.1. Taxonomy (NCBI): domain Eukaryota; kingdom Metazoa; phylum Chordata; class Actinopteri; order Gobiiformes; family Gobiidae; genus Neogobius; species Neogobius melanostomus. The sequence goes on from VHKM01000058.1 coordinate 7,818,474, forward strand.
TGGCAGGCGGCAGCAGCAGACACAAAAGCACGGGCGGGTGTCAGCTTTTAATTGTAACTGTCTTACAGAATGGCTGTTGTTTTAATATCCTGTATAGATTTTTATGTAATACACTTACTTGTGCAAGGCAGCCTCAAGCAAGAATCAATTCAGCCCAAAGGATCCCTCGTCTCTCCTCCTCCCCTCTTTGTTAAAAGCCAATCTTGTTTTAATGATGCATGAAGAAATATTCAAGCATTGACATTTCACTGTCAGGTTTCTTTAGAAAAATCAATTAAGATAATACAGCTTTGACCCAGTTATCCAGTTAATGCTTATTAGGGATGTAATATGATTTACTGTCAGCATTTGTAATTCTTTGCATCTCATCCCATTAGCCCTGTGACTGTTTCATAGTGCGCCGTGTGCCGGTCACTTCGAGGAAATGGCACTCACGAGAAGCTGATAAAATGGAGTGGAGAGGAGTAATGACATTGATTGGGATTGGTGGGCAGGTTAAATAGCGACCCAGGAGGCATTCGCTCCTCAGTCTTACTGTGTCTGCCTGTCGCCCTGCGCTGCTTCTCTGCGTGCCTCCCTCCAAATGTAACATGATGGAGTGCCGAAGGATGCCCTGGTTGCTACATTGTACATTTGTCAGTATCATATGAGACCAACAGATATTTATTGTCATATATCACAGTTACTTTAATTATATTTTGGCTTGCTGTCATGCAAGAGTATAGTGTTTCGCCGATATTTCCACAACTCTCCTGAATTCAAGGGTGCTCACTGTCAAGGCAGAGCTGTCTTTGGGAACCCCGTTCAGGTTTAGCGTCGAAGCAAAACATAGATTATAAATGTCAAGTAATCCACTATACATTATTTTGTCTTAGTAATATACTTTACAGTTACCCCAAAAAGAAATATGTATTCCTTCCAGAGTTACCGCATCATCACAGCATTTACATTCTTTTCTTTTTTGTGTGTGACATGTGTCTTATTTTCCCAAGGGTACACCTGATCACTACTAAAAGGCTGCTGCTGTTTTACATTGTGGTACATGTTTCCTTTGCTGGAAGTGTCGACATTTTGTGTAAAAATTAATTGTCCCACTGGAAAGAGCGTGTCACTGATTCTGAACTCTCTTCAATTTCCTGGCATTTCAGAACTGACAAGAGCAAACCGGAGAGCTGCAGTGTCACCGCTCTCAACATTAAAGGGATGACACTCGCAGCATTCGAACACACCGAATTCTTTACATTTTAAAACATAAATCATTTCGAATTATATCTGAAAAAGAAATGTACAAGATTCAAATACTTACTCAAAAATATAAATACAAAACCAATATAAATATACACAAAAAAGAAAGGAAAAAACACTGATATCTTGTCTTGAGCCCTTTAACATTTTATGTGTTGCACAAATTACTAAATAATTACACTTTCATGAATTTAAACCCTCTTTGTATTGAACTGAAAGTGCTTTGAGAACTCAGCTTTAATGCATCAACAAAACACTGTGTGTGGTGTTTGATGTACAGTAGTGGTTTGTACAGACACACTGTACACAGAGGAGGATTGTATGGCCTGCAAAGATGTTGTTAGTTGTGGTGTTTTACAGACAAAACTAAACAAAAAATATTGCTGCTGCAAAGTGTACAAAGGCCTCCTGATGTTTTTGATTAAGATACACAAACTCAATTACAATGCTTACAACCGGTACACACAAAACCTGCATATTTTAAACCTTCATGACTGAATCCCTAAACGCTTTGTGTTTTCATTCCAACTTCTGTCTCTCCACTGCATTGTGTTGTCTTTCAACAGTCATAACAAAAATATAGCATCACTGCACTTTTCCTCTTGATGCTAAATGGATATTAGCAAACGTGCACTAAGGCATTGTGCGTGTGTGTGCGTGTGTGTGTGTGTGTGTGTGTGTATGTGTGTGTGTGTGTGTGTGTGTGTGTGTGTGTGTGTGTACAGCCGCAGCTGAAGCCACATTGGAGGCTGAATCTCAATGGGCTCATAGTGCCTCCGACGCCCATCTGTTCCAAGCAAGCCAGCAAGCCACTAAGCAGCAAACTTTGATCCCCAAGTACATTTTTTTCCCCAAACCAATCCGGATTTGCCTGGCCCTTAAGAGGCATTGTGGAGCCACCCTAGAGTACCAATTCTAGATTCATTATGAGTGTGGGCGGCGACCTTTGTATTCCCCAAAGCTCCGATTTATGCATACAACACATTGCTACTTGGTAGTATAAAAGCCATTGTTCATTGTTAGTTCATATGTTGCACGGAATTGTAGGAAGAAGGAGTATTGCACTCAACTTGAATAAGAAATACAAATATTAAAGATGTGCTTTATTCAACATCAGGCATATTTCACCTTGACTCTTAAGTCTTTTATCGTGCTGCTTGTTTTGTTTAATAAAGTTCCAATTAACACTTTGTGGAATCTGTGGTATTTTTTTCTGTCAAACTAACAACGCTTAAAAAAGTAGAACGGATACTATCCATTAGTAATTGATTGAGAAAGCTGTTTATTGCTGATGTAAACATGCTTCAGGCTTGAGACTAGAATAAGATATAATGACCACAATTAAAATGATTGTGCTTTAAATATATCCATATATTTAGAGTCTTTTTATTATCCTAAAGGGAAGTTTGTTTTTAATTTCTGCAAATATCAGTTAATGTATGCTCCGAGATTCCTCTTTATATTATGAGCAAAAATAAAACATGGACACAACATAATTGTTTGGCAATAAACAAAACAACTTTTCAAAAAAAAAAATACATTGACACCTTTTCCGGTGTGGGTGACATGGCAGCGGCATTAGCATTGGTCATTAGTGGCACACACGTCGATGGAGTGTCGCATGCAGACGCTCATATGCAGGCCCTATTTGGTTACCTGTGTGACAGCCTTGTTCGGGACACCAGAAACAGCTGTCCTGGCCTGTGTGAGCCCAAATAATTAGGCCTGTCTACTCCCTGCTCTGATTTCCCCTTCAGCCCGCTCCACAAAATGCTAATATTTTGCTTTCATTGTCACATTCACCTTGACACGGATATTGCCTTGGCGCATAACTGGATGAGATGACTGGAAATTTGCATTGTTCGTTCTAATAAATTTGCTTTCTCTGTAGCTGGTGGCGGGAACCATCAGATAAACTCTCCACGAGTGTCATCAATCATGGCCCATGCTGACAGAAGGCTTTTGCCTTCATTTGTTACATAGAGGAACACGCTTAATTATTTGTACTGTAATTAGTTGGGAAAATGTCAGGAAATGTCAAGCCTGTGTTCGCTGTGGAAGGGCTCTGCTTGAAAGCAACAATGAGTGAAGTGTCGTTAATGCCACGTAACAAGACGGCGGATCAGCTGAGGGAGGACAGGGGAGGGGGATGGCTTCTTAGAATGTAATCATGGGGAGAGTTAGAGGGAGACACAAATCAGCGCTGCTAGCTAGCATGATGGGCATCTTATTAGCCAAGCAGCCAGCCAGCCGCATTTTTCAACCACATCTTGCTCCCCTCCACTTTTCTCACACTGGCATGAAATAAAGGCAGCAAGTGGGGAAAAGAAATGAAGTCAAGTAAACAATTCCGGGCTTCCCACTCGCTGTCAAGCCGCCGTGCTTTGCTATGTTATATTGGCTGTCATAAACAGGCATTATGCCAAATACAAAAACAATGGAGAGGCTTCTCGCTCTCCCGCTCCAAGCTAAGGCACAACTTTTAAAATGCAATTAGTAGCGGGGGAAAGCGTGATTCTTAAGCAGTCAAAAGGGTGATTATATGTCAGCGGCATACACCTTTGCTCTTTACCCTCCAGCCAAGCCCATGTTTTCACCACATTGCCTTGTCTTAATTAAACAAAGTAATTGTTTTCTCCAGAATTAGAGGACAAAGTCATTAAATACCCTTCACAGTACATTGTATTACTGCTAATTAGTGCATTCAGCTATTAGCATCTGTGAAATATATATTTTGGTGCTTATTTGTTTTGGTGACAATGGGCTAATGCACATTGACAGGCTACTTGAGCACTTATCCAAAAGCCAATGGTTATTTTGACTAAAAAGCATAAAAAAACAGAGGGGAAATAGGATCGCACTAAGGGACAGCTTTTGTTTTGGAGGCAAAATATGTAGCATTATGAGTTCCCATGAGGGTTTCAGTGGCCATTCGTCTTTTCAACGCCTCTCAGTGGGAGTGTGCTGGAGCAGGACTCAGGCTGCTACCTTGCCCACCGACAGGCACTGATGGTCATCCAAGAAGCTCCTTAATTAGCCCGCAATCTGGCAACGACCCGTGTTTCCGAGATGTGGCAGCCCTGTTTAAATATGATGCCAGATGCAGTCCCACCTTCAGCGTGTCATCTCATTGTCCCAGGGAAGCCAGAGGGAGCACAACATCCCACAACACCGCACACTTTCTCCGTGTTGCTATTTAGCTGCCTGTCTTTCAGTGAGGAAACGTGCCCGCTTCACCAAACACAAGAAACATAGGGGACACTGACCTTGACATGTTCTCGGAATCAGTTCAGATAAAGTTGCAGCATGTACTGTATGTGTGAGGTTCATCACCACAACATGCATAAAGCAAACATGTTGCAATACAAACAATAACAAATGTTTAGTTAACCTGCAGCAATACGACAACATTGTTTAAGATATAATATACATAACAAAAAAATCACCCCTGAATCTCTTTTAAAAACATTGTATAATCATTTATAATTGTTTCAGCAGATCTGCATTTTATTATTTTACTTCTGTTGACTTATGTGGCCAATCTAACGGTCTGTTTTTAACTGAAATGCATTTTTTGTGCTCTCCACGGCTGCTATAAACATCCTTATCTTAAAAACACACTCCAAATCCAACTTGTTTGACCTCCTTTAATGCAATAGCCCTGTAATACTTGATACTAGCCTAATCTGTGATTCCGTATGTAGAGCAAGATGGCGTATTATCTAAAATGGTGTAAACATGTCCCAGAGCCTCTGGTAGTCCCCTCTTATAATAGTTTTATTTCTGAAGATATAAATAAGGGATTGGGTGTAACACTAAACGCATCTTGTTTGGTCATGTGCTCGCTCTAGGATTTAGGCCGTCACGGAATAACAACTTTGTAATATAGAAAACAGGGATACGCTCAGAAGACCGCTACTTTTAATAAACTAGTCAGGAAGGAATCAAATGCATGGCTTTAAATACAGAAGTGTGGTCAGCAAAGAGATGTTGCTGTAGCCAATGCAAAAAACAAAACACAAAACGATTGTACAGTTATATGAGGAAATAAATAGACTTTAATTGCGTTACTAAAAAATAATATAACAAATAATAATTAATAATATTAAAAGTATGGAATTTTAGTTTTTTACCCACATTATTTAATTATCTTGAATTGTAAAAAATAGACATTTATGTATTTTTTTTTACATGGCTTTGCTCGACTGGACAGCACATTGACAGAGCCCGGACTCAAACCCATGACGATAAGTACAGAACAGTGTTCTGCCTTTATGTGCAGCAGAGTTACCGAGACCAGTGGTTCTCAATCGGGACTGCCTTGAGGCTCGTGAGATCATTTTGGAGGTTCGCTAGATTACATGGGAGAGATATTATCCAAGTACAGTGACTAGTCTAGACAAAAAAAGGCTCAGAACCACAAAAGGAGGGCACAAACTGAAAACCAGTTTCTTAAAAAAAAAAAAAGCCACAATCAATTGGTACAAAGTGTGCATTTGTACCACTTATACTGAATTGAATTTATTTTTTATTTTTTTATTTATTTTATTATTTATTTATTTATTTTTATTTATTTATTTATTTATTTTTGTATTTATTTACTTATTTATTATTATTATTTATTTATTTATTTATTTATTTATTTATTTATGTATTTATTTTTTATTATTATTATCTTTTTTTATTTATATGACATGGATCAATGTATGTTTTATCGTTGTTGTTATTACTCGTATTATTGTAGCAGTAATTATAAATGTCCCAAAACAACTGAAACGTGTGTCTTGCATTGTTTTTACTTCATTTAAGAGGAGTTACGTTCCCTTCTCTTACGCGTTTATAATTACACCTCGGAGCCATCGTTCTTCGTCCTCCTTGTTTTTTTTTTGCTCTAAATTCATGAAAAGTCGACTTGTGTAATTCGATAAAGAGAAGCCCGTGTTCACAACTCCATTCAAACAGCTCCATCACGACGCCGTATTAAAGTGGGCATCTGTGTTCTCCGCCGCATTAATCTCCTCAAGCACATTCCAGCTGCTGTGATGTGCGCGCGGGAGATAAGTCTTACACAGTCCAAAGCTAAGCAAACCAGACAACTCTATTATTGGCTTCATAATTGCTTAATTAAACTTTTGTCACTAATCATTATGAGGGCAATAGAGCTGTTATACGGGCTTTCTGTTGAGCAGGGGGGGGGGGGGGAATCAATAAACGTGTTGGGAAGCCGCGGATCCCCCCACCATTCTCTCGCTTTCCCCTGCTATTCTCTACCTCGCTCGCCCTCACACCCTCCTCCTCCTCTCTGCCTTTTTTTTTTTGTCCTCCACAAATGAAATTCATTGCTGCCGGTTAGTGATCTGTAGGTCTGGCGCTCCACTGATATGAGCTGCCATCACCATTTGAATTGAGGGGTATTCAGTAGCACATGAATATGAACAAATGGCAAACATAAATCTCCTGCATGAAGTACACCTTCTATCCCTTTATTATGGAACAATTGACCCATCTAAAATGAATTCTAATGCCAGCGCCGAGCATTTAGATTTAAATTACACCGCGGGCTCCCCTGGTCCGCAGAGATGACGGCATAAAAAAGATTAATATGCTAATTATTTCCCCCCCTCCCCGTTCGCTTGATTCCTCTTTTCGACATTTGCGTGGGGTTATTGTGCGTCTTGTAAATAAGATGACTGTTTTGTCAAGGAATCGCCGCAAAGTGGGCCCTAAATCACTGACACGCGTTTGGGCCGTGGCATTATCTTTATTGTCTTTTTATTAGCGCTTTTTTAACCTTCACCAAGCACTCCATAAAACATGAGCTCGGGTTATGCGCCCCGGCTATACAAATAAATAATTATTACGACTGACGCGCCCGGTCCATGCGGGGAAAGAACAAGCTTCCGTCCAGATTTGGAATGAAAAATTGAGTGCCTCGTCAACAATGGCCTGTTTCATCTTTCACCCTCAATACATCATCTTTGGTATGTTTCACCAAAAGTTGTACAATACTGAAACGACAAGTCAGCCCAGGGAACAAATGTCACTTTTGAGTATAGGGCAAAGGCTCTCAAAGTACCCCGAGAGCCTTCTTCTTTCTTAGGTGGCACTTGTTGTTGTAAGAACTTGAGAACCACTCAAAATGGGCATGAGCCGAGCCCCCAGGAACTACACCCACATGACAACAGGTATACAGTTGCCTTTTTTGTTTCGTTTTCCAAATAAAACTTGTAATAACCACTAATACGCTAGAACAACACGAATACTTGCAACACCCATGAGGACCACGGCACCCGCTTTTAGAGTCTTGCTCCACAAAGCAGTTTGGAGCACTTTTAGATGACCCATTACAGTGTGCACTATTCATTTCAAGGTCCAGCCAAAACGATCATAGTTAGAATTATGTCTCTTTTCATATCCTCTAATGGGCCTGGCTTTGAAAAAATAACTTTCAGCTTTGATTGTGTTGCCATAGGCGGCCAATTGGCAAGAGCGCAATGGGGGCAAGAGCTCATTTCATAATTTGTAGGCACTTTAAAGTTGGCTAAGCCTCGGCAGTCAATTGAAAAGTGTCCAAATATGTAAAAAAAAAAAAAGCGCTCTTTTTTTGTTTTTTTACAACGCGTCGCAGGAGAGTAACAATGCGGTGCCATATGAACCTTACCTTCTAATTATTGCAAGTATGTTCAATCAATAATTACTTGGTTGTTACTATTTATTTTGTCAGAGGAGGCGGAAGTCGGTTGAAACATCGTCATTGTTTGACAGATGTGCAGAAGTGATATGGTAGATTTGTGGTAGATTTGGTCCAAACACTGACAGTTTGTGAGTTTGTGAGCCAAATGTTTTTTAACTCCATCTCTTGGCACTCGGAAATCAAACATGACAGTACAACAGGAATCCCTGTTCCACTCAGACAGGGAGCATCAGGCCAGACTGCCACAGACAGTTATGGCATTTTACCCAGAAACTGCATGTACTGTATTTAATGTACCAAACCTCACTGTGAACCTGTGCCGCCGATAGTGTCTCGTGGTTAAGGCTGCTGCACACATGGCGGAGCCCTGTTCTGTCCTGAGCGTCTCGGTTTTGAGACTCGGCTGTCTTATCGAATAAAATACCTAAGACACAAACAAACAAACAAACAAACACTGTAAGCCTTAGAAATCAACACTTTCACCACTGTTTCTGTTGCATATATCAGAAAGTTTGATGGTTCAACCATTCAGCCATTGTCCAGTGTGATTGGTGTATCTTTGGGCAAAACACTAAACCAACCTTGCTTGTATGAATTGATGCTGCTATCAGAGGTGAGGTCATACTGTAGATGTTCTAGGTGCTGTACTAGCCACATCTCACCAGACACTACAGAACAGAGGCTAAAAACCCTTTATAGGGCACTCATTGAAATACTTTGAAATAAATCATTTCAACTTAAGAGTGTTAATGGGGAACATAACACGAGTTTATTTCTGTTGTAACATTTTTCAATATCATGCAGAAAATCAATGTGAGCGAAGTTACCATATTTGGTTTATTGCCCTTAAATGGTAAAAAAACAAATACTGTAAACAAAATGACCATATTTAGACCATTGCCCTTAAGTGGTAAAAAAAAAAAAAAGATAATAATACAAAAGGTTTATATATAAAATATACAAAAAGTCTCAGGGGGGGTGCTGGTATTCAGGTGGCGTTGTGTTTTGTGATGATTATGTTTGAATGATCACACATGTCATAGGCAATAGTTTTTGTAATGTGATAGTGCTTTACGTGCAGTGGGCGGGGTTACTCACCTCTGGTATTATTTGACTAAAAATTTTACTAAAAATAACATTTGGCAACATAAATACATAGTCCTACGGTTTATTTGTTATTTTGTAAAGAACATTTTCATTTATTTATTTGACAGGGACATTGCACAACAAATGTGTTGCACAGACCAGAGATAGCTACAAGATAATTTTCATCTGTAGTCCCTGGGCAGAGGCAAAGCGACAGCAGGTTTATACAGTGGCCAATGAGCATTCTTACTTAAGTCCATTCACAATATAAAATACAGATAAAGCACCGGCAAAAGGATCACTTCAACAAACATTCAGATGCAATATTTACATTTACACTTGCAATTACAAATATCTATAGTTTATTTTTTTTTATTGTACCTTCTTACATTCTTAACCAGTTTGTGCTTATGAATTATAGGTGCAATGGGCAAAACAAGTATGGACAAAACTAATTAACTTTAGGTTTAAGTGAACCTGCCTTTTTCATGCTGTAATTTTACTCATTTCACTATGTCTGCCAAAACCAACGCATATCATCACTTAATACAATTATTCACTCATAAAATCTGTGAGTTTCATCAACCATGTAAAGAAATGTACCATGAATTTAGCCAGACGTGGGGTTTTTTCAGACTTCAGGGAAAACAGGAAGTTGAGAGCTCTACTGGTCTCTGCTGATTGGTCAAATCAGCCGCGGCACGGTAGCGCAGCGGTTAGTGCTAGGGTTCGATTCCCACTTGGACGGGGCCTTTTTGTGTGGAGTTTGCATGTTCTGCCCATGTCTGCGTAGGTTTCCTCCGGGTACTCCGGTTTCCCCTACCACTAAAAAACATGTACAATAGGCCAGGATGAATGATGTGTGTGAGTGAAAGTATGATGGTGGTCAGAGGGACCGTTGGCGCTGATGTGTGCAGTCGCGACAGCACTTCTGTCAGTCTCCCCAGGGGAAACTGAAGCTACAAACGTAGCTTACCACAACCGAGTGTGGAGTGAATGTACTCATGTAGTTCTGGTAGAAGTTGGACAGTGGGTACTACATGAAGACGTTGCTCTCGTAGGACTGGTCCAGGTAGAAGGGGATGGAGCAGGTGCAGGGCTTGGTGCTGTTCCAGTTGAAGTTCTGAGAGCAGTTAAAGCAGGGGCTGGACACGTCGACGCCCGTGTAGTCGATCTCGAACTCGCGGATGTTGCTGGACGTCACGTCATTGTCTCATGTAAAGCACTTTGTGACCATGTCTGTGAAAGGCGCTATATAAATAAAGATCTTCTTCAAATGCTACAGTAATGGGATCTGTGATGTAGGGTGATCTCTTCTGATTGGCTGAGTGACTACATGCTTCTTTACCTCATGTGTAGCAGGGAGGTCATATGCAAAGTGTGCAGAAATGATCAAAAGTAGTCCTATAAAGGGATGAACCTTTAAGTGCATCTAAAAATAAAACTAAGATTTCTGATTAAAAACATTTTTTACTCAAAACTGTGTACAGTACATGTATTGATTGTATATGTATTGACAGGTGGAGACGTAGTTATAAGCCCATTTGGGTTGTCTGCCTCTCCCTGCACATGCATTATTGTATTTTCTATTGTTATCATAGATTGTTTTCTATTATGTGCAAAACGGATGAAACTAAATCGTAATAGACGGGGGTGAGTGAGTGTGATAGGCGTGAATGAAAAATGAACAAATTCAACTCATTCAAGTATCTGAAGCACCCTATTAGAATGTTACTATTAAGGACACAGAAAAAGCAAATATTAAAGCTGCAGCCTCAAGATCTGTGCAAGGACATTACAATTACCAAAAAGTTGTAAGAAACACAAAAGTGTAATGTTTTATTTAACGAGTTAACTCTAAAGTACCAATTCTTGTATTGCAAAACTCTTAATGAGGTCTATTAATTATAGCAAAATGGAGGGAAAAGTTGCCTAGTTTAAAAAAAAATATACAAATTCCATTTAATAACTTGTGCAGCGAAACGATGGTGTTGCTTTGTGAATGTGAGCTGAGAGTCTTAATGAATTGCCTCGAAAGCATCTGAAGACAGACTTAATTACAGAGCCCACACTTCTGCATTATTATGCCATATATCCCCAGCAGAATACAATTGAGCAGCTAGATAAACAAATTTCATGGCAGCCTTTATGGCACTACTTTCTGGCCAACCATTGATACCAGTGTTTATTCGCCGAGCTGCGTGAAGCATGGCAGCCATGAAAATGTGGCATTAAAAGTAAAATCCTTCATTTTCATCTCATTAAAAAGAGGGGGAAATTAGCAGAATGCAAATACTCCACCATCAGAGTGTTTGGTACTTACAACTAGCATATTCTCAGCTGTCAATGAGGGAAGTGAACAGAAGCTAGCGCGTGGCTGACAGATTTAAAATATGGCTGATGAAAAAATCTTACAAGATGGTTAAAATTCAGTTCCATGTGGACTTTTTACCATATTGGCTTTATTTTTTACATGTTGTCAGATGAATAAAAATGCTCTGGCAATGTCTGGTAAGAGTCTTAGCTCGACCATGTCCACGCCAAACAAGCAGAGTATTGTGATTATGGTGTGTTTTGTACTTGCCACTAGAATGTAAAGCAGGGCATGCAACTCACACACAACGCCCATAGTTACAGCACACCTAGCATCATTATAAAGTATAGGGTTGCAGAACTGTTTTGCATTGTACAATTTGTGTATTTAAACCAATATTCACAGACCATTTAAACCAATCCAAGAGCATCAGCATCTGAGAGAAAGTAAGAATCAATCATTTGTTGTATACAGGTAAGACTTAGGTTTCTGTTGTGGAAAGAGCGTATATTCTCGATGACAATCCGTACATTAGGCTTTCTGTTTACTGTGTATGTGGGTGTGTGTGTGTGTGTACCTGTGTGGTGGTAGCCACACCCTGGGACCCTGGTATTTTTTTCACACACCCTCCATTTTCAGCCTGAGTAGTGCACTGCAGTCCTCATGCAAATATGTGTTTTTGACTCAAATAATACAATGCCTCTGTGGACATCTGCCGTTTGCACAAATCCTTTAAGTGATAGTGTAATAGGACAGAGCGGAAGGACCAGAGACTGGAGGATGGTAGACTATTACGTTGACAATTGTTATGTGTCTTTCAAAGTTGAGACAGTTTGGAGTTGTAAATATGCTTTATTTTGTATTGTCTAAGTATTCCAAAAGCAACTACTTGAAGTTTAACAATTATATGGATGAACAAAGAGCAAATTCATTTATCAACAGCTGGTTTGTTCTATACTAATCCTGTACTCTTCAAGAAAAATACTCAGTCCATAGATTAAGATAATTGCTACTAAGCACACATAGGTAGACCCAGATGAGTTCAATACATGTAGCCTAGTCCATTATGATAATTATAGTGCTTGAGGTAACTGCAAGGTCCCTCTGTTTTGGGACATTTTGAGATTTGCAGTTGCACATTATTGGCACATCCAAGTTACACCACTCACAAGAAGTGGTGATTATGGAGAAGCTTTTGAAATGAAACACAACATTTAACAAACACTGCAGTGAAACCAAAAACATGGACAAGCCACACATATCAATCTTCAGGAGTGTTCAGGAGTGTTTCTCTTGTATAAATTAAATATATCCGAAACAAAAGATAATTGTAGCTTAAATAGTCTTACAGTGGACCCATCACCACTGGCACAGTTCAGAGCCTGGCTCACAGTGGAGCTATTAGTGCCAGGGGCAAGCTGAACATAGTGCAATCCGTGGTAGCAGCACAGAGTCATTTGTGCACAGGGTCATCGACTCAGCCATATTGTTAAGATGATTGTTGTGCCAGCCTTCTGTCGTGGTGGATGTGGCTGGAGCGCTTGGCGTGGTAGAGCTGCCTGGCTCCTCTCTGCCTGAAAGCGGCTTTGCCCTAGGCAGCTCTGAGGCTTTAAACCCCTTATTGTGTGTGTTTCCCAGGGCTAGCCCTCTCCTCCCTCTGCTCCCTCCGCTCCTCCGTACCATGGTTGAGAGACTGCGATGGTGAAAGAACGAGGAAGGAGCCAAACGTATTTAAGGCCCAGGCCAATGTATCATGATGAGTGCAGGCTTTCATGGCAGCCCTATCTCACATCCCGCCACATTGTTATGCCCTTCTTCCTGGCACCACTGTGCATTTGAACAGAATTTTGACACTGCAGTGGGGAATTCTGTAGATTAAAAGAGACATATTTGGTACACTTCCTTCTTGGCACTTTTTGTGTTGGCGGAAGGTGGAAATTTAATCAGGCCTGGGTGATAATTTTTCCTTTTTGTTTTCTGTACGTTCAATTACGCCAGTGTTGGTCTGTTTACTATAACTTTTCCTGTGTTTGTATCCAGATTTACATGTCTTGTAGGCAGAGTTGGTCACTATGGCAGACTGACTATTTAAAGTCTTAATATAGAGCAAATATGTGTGTGCCTTGCTTATGTCCCTACCTTTCTGTTACAAACTGGTACCATGTATGTGAGTGTGTGTGTGTGTGTGTGTGTGTGTGTGTGTGTGTGTGTGTGTGTGGGTGTGTGCATGCAAACATTGGGATTCATGGTGAGAGTGCTTCATTTAAGGGCCCCTTTTTCTCCTCCTCAGCTGCTCCCTGCCTTTCCCAGTAATTAGCCTAGCGTGGCAGCCACCTCTCACGGCTCAGTCTGCTCAGAGACACTTGACACAAGCAGACATCAGAGGGATTTTTCAGTATGGCTCTCCCCGGTGCCCCAACAGCTCTTAATTAACCACTTAGGTATCCCCACTTGTTCCCCTGGCCGCCACTTTCCAAATGGTAAGGAGGTTCTGTGCCACGGATCTGAACACCGGTGGGAAGCGTGCTATCAAAAGATCTGGGTAAATGAAGGCTTGTGTAAATTATTTTTAATGATTCCCTCCTGGCACATCATTATGTTTGTAGTTACACACAGGCACTTCTGAGACGCCTCATCCTCGCTAAGGTCATCAGCAGGACCGTGCGGTACTAGCAGAGCCTGGGTAAATGGCTTATTAATTAGTGCTGTGGTTTTACATAGCTGTGAGCTGTGATATATAGAGCAGGGATCGTAATTGTGCGGAATCGAAAATGATGATGATGATGACGACGATAACCCATCTCCGGGCTATTTATGCAAATTGCCTACTCATATTAGAAAATCATTACCTATCCAAACACTGCAACACTCTCAGCCTGGCTGAATTACAATGATGGATTTTATGATAATTGCAATTTAATTTTCTTCCTCTTTCCTCTATCTCTTTTGTCTGTGTGGAGTTACGAAGTAATTTGCCTATTGTGAGAGCTATTAATTCTGTATTAGTTAAAGCTGAATGGATGGGTTTATTCAGTTTCCTCAGAAGTGTTGAATTTTTAAATGACGTTTTAGTGCAACAAAAGATAACTTACATTAACATTTTTTTCTACACATATTAATAATCAAATAGTCCTCAACTCAGCTTTGCATAAATATGTTTTATAAAACAATGTTAACTCTGTTAACCTTATATATGTTTGTGTAATACAAGTTTCACAAATGTTCTCTTTAGTTCTTATAGTTTGTATGCTGTCTGTTTCAGGATAAAACCTACATCTATTTAGTTTAAACTTAAATATTCAGCATTAGATGTTTTGAATGGGATGAGAAATGTCAATGTTTGCATGAATATCATGAAACCATTAACCTACACAAAACAGTATTTTGTACAAATGTTATCCTTGTTAATATTGTTGGCACTGCTCTTTGTAGTTCAACATTCAATTCTCACTGGAAGGCTTCAGAGGACCACAGTCAACTTTGCATGCATAAGGGGGCATGCACTACAGAGGGCCTGTATAACCTTGATGAAATGTGTATTTCACCTTAGGCTATGAGGAGAGGACATAAAACACCCCGTTACTACATTAAAATCTCCTCTTTTCTCTGCAACAGGTCAAAAGCAGCTGACAGTTGGGCCTGTTATGGTTTGATCTTCATTTTTAACTTTGAGCTTGTACACGGACAGGTCGAAGGGTGTCCTGGGACCCACTAAAACCCACCGTTTGTAAAACATCACATCT
This sequence comes from Neogobius melanostomus, assembly GCA_007210695.1. Taxonomy (NCBI): domain Eukaryota; kingdom Metazoa; phylum Chordata; class Actinopteri; order Gobiiformes; family Gobiidae; genus Neogobius; species Neogobius melanostomus. The sequence continues at coordinate 7,833,556 of VHKM01000058.1, forward strand.
GGACACACATGTTATAGGCAGGGGGTCTCATCTCTCTCCTGTGCTTCATCATAACTCTCTAAGAGTGTTTTTTGTATGCTGACAGTATCCAGTGTGCAATCAACATCTGCTAATTTCTGTCTATTACCCGTATTGTCGTAACACATGATCATGATGTTTGGTTTGTATGGCTGAGCTGAGACTTATGACCCTAATCCATCATCTACTTGTCATATTTTTATGTGATGTCTGCGAGCGTATTACAAGGGCCTGTTTAAGTTATTGCCCAGCTGCTCGCGCCGTGCCCAGCTGAAGAGGTCATTGTGTTTTGAGGACTTTTTTCTCCTCCTCTTTCCTCTCACAGTATCACAGTGTTGTGTAGGCGATGCCAAGGATAACATAAACCGTATTTCATGAGAAATGAGCATTTGCATCCACTGTGAATGAATAGTTTAGCAGGCCTGTTTTTTTCTCGAAACATCCAAAGATAAAACAAAAAAAAGGTTATTGCATTCCCATTCATATTTAAGATTACAAATTCCATTCCTGGTGTAGATATGTTGTTTATCTCAGCTTGGGATCAACACAAAGTTACGTGGCTACATGCTCACTGATGGAGTATTTTTCCTCCCCTTAAGCCGTTTACATTAAATAGAAAATAAACACTTCTGACTCTAATGAAAATAATGACAGACCGCTATAAATCCACTTTGCATTAGGGTAAGTAAACTTCCTCTAAATGGCAGAGCCTGGAGCGCTGATGACAAATGTTATTGTTGTGGGGCGAGTGCCTGCACTGCCCTGAACAAGCCTAAATCCTTCAGTGCTCAGTGTAAAATTAATGCGTTTTGGTTTGGTCCTCTTGAGGACAGTCGATGCATATCACCACAGCCCTCCCTCCTCCCCGACATTGTGTTGATAGACACAGGCAGTATTTTCCCTTGTTAAGAAAGGCTCTTGTTTATTCTACAGGTAACGATCCAGATCCTGCAGACATTTGCCCCACAGGAAGGGGTGTGCTCACTCAACTTTGTCATTTCATTTCCACTGTGAAATCCATTAAGTCCACACACACAGTCAGGGGCTTTTTAGGATGCTGGGCTATTGCCATTTCGGATTTTCTGAAGACGGTCTGACGGATTGTTATTTTTATTTCTTTTTAACAATTGTGTGTGTTCAATCTATGGCAGATGCTCATATGAAAATAAAGACCAAATTGCAGCTCATCGCACAGAATATTACACATTTTAAAGGGTTCAGTTTGAATTACATTTTCACATGTCACATTTCCAGGCTGGTAATGGGCCATGGACAAAATTATGTCATTGTATATATCAGTTAATGAATGTATTTGTTTATTTAAAAAAAAAAAAAAAGCATACCCAAGACCATTATGCATCACTATATAAGGCAAAAGGACAACTCCAGTGCGAGGACGGAACAATTCCCACTAAAACTGTGTGTTTTGGCTTGTCTGCCGCTCCCTAAACTCTCGGGAAGATTCCTGGTCATCCATGTGAAATTAATCTGAGGAAAAATAAACAGCAGTGCTTGACAACTAATACAGTTAATTGTCTTGGTGTTTTTCTGGCTAGCCGCGCGCTAACAGCTGGTCACACTGGCTCATGGCACCACTTCAGCCAACCCTTTGAGATAATAACTTTTGCATCTGCCAAAGAAGTGGCTTTCGTACTGCCCACAGAATTTGCAACTCACAAGTGGAAAGCGCCGACCGAATTTCCTATGCACGGCTCTTTGAATTTTATTAATGCAATGCAAACACAGTCCCCTCCAACACATTAAATTGTTGATGTTATGCGAATACACTCCGGAATTGCAGATCCTCATTACCATTATTTGCATGTTAATCTGCATCTTTTTAATTAGTGATATTATTTATGCACATAATTTTCGCCCGGTGATGCCAAGTCGCCGGCACATTAATTAATCTACAGAGATGCCAAACAGTTTTTCCTCCACTTTTATTTGTTTACACCGTGTTTGGATTCAGGGGAAGTTGAGGCAAAAAGAAAGGGGGTTGAAAAAAAAAAAAGAGCCTAAAGAGAAATTAAAGTAGAATGACAAGATTAACTAAAAGTGCTTTTTGTTTCATAATTTATATTGTAATATTAGCCAAATACCACGTGTGGGTTCTTCCCTGACTCCTATTCCCGCAGAGATGGCTGAATCAGTTACACTACCTTGATGTTTTATTAAAATCCATAATGGACTCCTGAGGCTTCTCCTGCTTCTGTTCTTCATTTACAGAATATAGTCAGTGTTATTCTAATCTGCCTACAACACCGCCATGCATAGGCAATGAAGCCCTGGCCCCAGCCCTGGCAGCACCACCTACCGAGGCTCCCGTGAGACCCGACCTCCTCCACCCCGGCCCTCTGACACGAGGCTGGCACAGACAATGCAGCTACAGTTTACAATATCATCACACGTCACCGCGCCGTATTATTTGAGAGAAGTGAGTAAACGCCGTCTTTCTGACTTTTCCCTGAAGGAGTACCACAGGCTGTTATTTGCCGATCATGCAGTAATTGTATGGTGTGCGTATTTGGAAGAATATCCCGGATGACGCTTTCCACATTCTTCCAGGTTTGGAAATGAAGAGGGCTCTGTGATGGCGTGGCATTTTTTTTTTTTTTCAATCTGCGACAAAAATATTATTTCATCCATTACATTTTGTTTTACACTGTATTGTATGAAAAGCTCACGTCTAAAAGAAAACAAAGCACCATATAAATCATTTCTGAAAATAAACAAGGATTATTTTGACAATAGTCCTTGTTACTTGTACTCATAGTAACACGTGCATTGTACATTTTATAATCGTCATCTATAGTCCAACTGGAACAATGTTTGACTCTAATAAGTGAAGGTTCTGCAATTAGTACTTAAGTAACTTTTTTCAAATAACTGCACTTCTTTGAGTAGTTTTATCATACAGTACTTTGAAGTAATAAAGTACCAGTGTTAGTAAATCTTAAAGTGGCATAAGCTTTATTTTAAACAGATATAGTTTATATTTTGTGAATCTTATTCTTCGGAATTATTTATTTATTTTTTGGTATTTTTTATGGCATTTTCTTAGAAATATTATGATTTTCACATTATTTTATGTTTGTTTCTCATAGCTTATTTTTTTTTCTCACACTCAAACAGTTACTCATTACTCATAAAACTTTGTGTCACTACTTTTTTACTTCTACTTGAGTAAAATTACTTAAAGCAATGTTACTCTAACTTGGCTACTCTACTCATGCTAAGTATTCATATTTTAAAATATATGGGATACACACTGATTACTGTAGCCTAAAGATAATCTGCAATTATTTCAGAAATACTCATATTTACAGCATTGTCTTTACTTGCATGCTGTATTATAGACAGTTTGTTAGAAAAATGCTAATACATTTAACATAGCATAAAATATACAAACTTACAGTATTTCTAAATTAAACTGTCAGTTAAACTAGATACTGTATTTGTGTTGCTTTGATCTGACTTTGTGAATGTTTTATTATACTACTATACTACTATACTATTACACTAGCTGCAGTTCTCTCTACTCTTCATTCATCAACACTGCGGACAGCCCAAAAAGTTCCCACACTCAAGAAATCCTTACACTGAGTTCATTCTGTAAAAATAAAATGCAAACACAGACTTGCATAGACTAAATAACATCATTTTGAAATACACATATACTATTTTTTTTTGCATAAATAGATTAAGAAATATTTTCAAAAGTGAAATATAATGACACTATCATGTCAGAGGTTTCATGGTGTTTTTTAACTACCACCTATCAAAGGCTACACTAAGCTGCCCACTTTTTATAATAGTCCAGAACAAAGATTTCTGGCATCTGTGAACTGACATGAGGAGCTCCCTCAGAACATGATCTTGGGAGATGGATTATCTTCCCTTTGACGCTAACTTATGAGCGTCACGGCTTTTACATCAAAATCCAGAGTCTTGTTTCGAAGATGTCTGCAACGTTAACACGCCTTTTAACTGTTACTACTGTATCTTATAAATTACGTCTTCAAAAATGTTAATCATTGTCGAAAGCCTAAAGAATGTCAAGTTATGGGCTTAGAAATGAGTGATTGCCCCGGCTCAAATCTCCCTCAATTCGAAACAGTTCCTTGTCTTGCTGCAGTTATTATGATACAAAGTCCCCGGTCTCAACTTCACAGGGGCATCTATCTGTACCGCCACTTTCAATACAAAGACGTTAGTGACGGGGGACAGGGAAATCCTTTAGACCGGGCTTCTGGGAGGAATTTACAACTTTACAATGCATCGCCAGCCGCACAGTCGATACTGCAGGTAATTTGGCATATCATGTCCAGGAACCAGATCCTAAGTAGGGAATGACGAGCCAAATTAAAAAAGAGGGAGAAACTGGTGGGAAAATAGAAGGGGCTAAACTCCTGACATTCCAGTGCCATTCACATGAAACTGATAAGTCTAAACAGGCAAGAGAGGCCAATCGTGCTTTCTTTCTCGATGTCTGAACGGCCTAAAACCTAATAAAAGTGTCTTTGTCCCCCCCAAACAATAGGCTGTTCTCTTGATCTGAGAAATAATTGATAAGTGGCGATTATGTAGGGCACTGAAATCAAGATGAAAGATTTAGAAACAAAAAAAGAATGTGCAGGTGCAGTCTAGGGCTGCAAACGTGAATTATTGAACAATAGTTTACGTAGTCTTGGGATGAAAATGTACAGGTAAAAAAAGAGAATTCACTCACTGGCAGATTGCTGATGAGTGAAGCCAATGTGTACTGATTATACGCACGGCTTTACAGTGCTTTTAGATACTGACTAAAACTCCCAAGAGCCTATGGGTATAGGTTTCAAGTTCTCCTATTCTCGTCCCAAATGCCTTGCATAATATCGCAATTACAGCACTCCCATTGACCTTACTCGAAACACGTAGTGACCTAAACATTTGAAACCAGAAGCTTTGGAGGCTAGAAGTATTTATCCCGATAAAGGGGCTCTCCGCCCTTTTCCTTGGCCCGACTTTTAGTGCGACATAACATTTCTGTTGGCCTGGGACATGGGTGACTCGACGTACATCATCACTAACTTATTAGATCTTGAAGCAATTAGTTGAAAACAAACAGGCCAGACAGGCGGGCTATTGAGTGTCCCGAACTGAGGAGAAAATGGCCCATGCCTCTGAGACATTTCAGAGCGGCATCAAAGAGGAGTCCACAGCATCAACAGAAAGAAAGAAACGCATTGTTGTCGTGTAACGCCTATACAGTACTGGGGTCTCACATCATCTTTCCACTGATTCGGGTTACAGCTTCAGGAAAATGAAAGGAGAGAAAGAACTTTTCAACTGTACAAAATACTTGGTGTGAAACATGGTTTAGGACTTTTCGTCAGGGCCGAAGACGTAGATGATGACAGCTATTTGATAATTTGCTCAAAGCTATAACCTGTCTGTAGATGGGGTGTTTGTAATTGGAGGTTTTATGTTGGATGCTCTTCCAGACACTCCTCTCTTTTTCCCAGATTTGGGATTGGCATGAAAAGAATGGCTTGTGACCCATTTTACATTTGTAAAAAACAAATTTCCAATCATTTTGTTTTTGATATGAATGCAACCCTGAGTGAGGATAGCAGTCTGAAATGGACATGGCAAGCTCATGCATTTTTATTGCATACATTTGGGTGAGGGTATTTATTTTTCTTCTGCAAAGTATCTATGATAGCCCTCCTCCTCCTCTTTTATTTTCTGAACGACAGACAGCAGTCCAAGCCAAAAAGCCATTTCACCTGCATTAATAGACAATGAATTATGTATAAAGCCCAATTATTTGGTATCATTTATGCAAAGAGTGTCACACGAGGCATACATAAAGCATTAAAGATGGTTAACCCGTAAAGCAATGGGAGACTGGGAGACGAGTGGAAGGTCACACCTGAAAGTCAGTCAGTGTCTTGTTATTTTTCCAACCTGCGTCTCTCCCACTGTCTGTGTTCATGTTATTTCACACTCACAATGTGTCGCCTTGACCTGTGCATTTTTAACTGAAATGTAGAATACATTATAGCCACTGCTATTAAAGGCTATATAGTTTGGGAAACCCCACATACTACCAAATACAGAACATACTGTATGAATTTATTTTAAACTATATTTGCAGATAGATTATATATACTGTATTATATGTAAACATCAGCCTTACAGTATGCTGGGATGATTGTTTTGGATACATTTTGCTTTGATCTCCTTATCTAAACAAATGCAATTATGGTTGGGTTAGCAATGGTGCTTCCCTGGAGATGGACTGTCCCCCCTTGTCACAACTATCTCCCATAATCCAGTCTTAGAAGGGTCTCTGTTAACAGGGATAAGGCATTGGCCTGGTATCCTGGGCTAGTAAGCTAAAGCTTATACACAGAATGCTATTCAAGAGGCGCTGCCTGCAGCTATTGGACTGTGTAGATGTCCATATTATTTAGCCAGTCTAAATACACAGGAATTTAGCCATGGCTAAATCTTGGAGACTGACATGGACATGTTTGCTGATAAGAAACAGGGGCCTATGCGGGGTCTTATTTGGAATCAAATTGATGCGTTATAGAGCCTGGAACATGGAGATCTGCTCTTTTCCAATGACAAATCCATAAACTCTCAGTAAACATGTTCATACTGTGGAAATCTCCTCTGCCTTACGCAGCCATCACACGCACTCAAGCCACGAAAGCTCCTCAGCTTCGGGCAGTATTTCTGTTGTGTAATTAACAGTATGTCAAGCCATACTGCAAATGTTTATCTTCAAACACAAATGTCAAACGGTGTAGTTTTTCATGATATTGGAATTTAATTTACATTCCTTCAGCGTTACTCGAATAGTGAGTTGGCTCAAAGTTAAATGCTCATGAAAGGTCATGTTATTGACCCTAACCTTTTATTGCAAAGTGCTTGACACAAACCCTCAGTCAATTACTCCTTCTGGTGTGAACAAAATACTTCTCAGTTTCACACATTTGGATGGATTATGCTTTTAACACTTGGTGAAATCCAGCACTTATCCTACAAACATAGTGGGTCTGTATTGAGTGTGACTGGCGAGCTCTACAGGACTGAAAAAGGCAGCACATCTGTTCCCTAGCGTGATAACTTTGAACAATGCTCACGAGTTGGGAACATTTTGACTTCCCCCCAGTGGAAATAAAACTGGAACAAACTTAAATTGGTTTTGCTGATACAATTTGCTAAATGAATCTTAGCTCACCTTCTCAACAAACTGAACCTATGTAGGGAGTTTATCTCCCTGATTGATGCATATTTAAATATGCTCTGAACCGTATTAATATCACTCCTCTTTGATGTTATGCAGACAGCAGAGATAGTGACAGATATAGCCCATATGACATGCTGGCTGCATTTGTAGATATGCAGCAGACTTCGTTTGCATCTTCCCGAGCCTGCTAAATAATAACAGCATCAGTTAATGGATTTCATATGCTTTTCAGATGCATTACTGATGCTACAGTACATGCAACCCTGCCCTCCAGGAAATGAGAGAGGCCTGTCAATCATTCAGTGCTTCCTGTTTTTTTTCTTGAGATGCACAACTACATATGTTAAAACACAAAATAAAAAGAAAGTACAGACTATTAATAAATGTACTGTTATAATGTGGTATTTGTGATTACAAAATAAAAAGCGATACAGGGCATGATTACTTTGGGACATTGGATTCCTTTAAATATAATATATAATAAACAAAATTGATCAATCAATCAATCAATCAATCAAACTTTATTTATAAAGCGCTTTTCATACCGAAGGGTATCACAAAGTGCTTTACAGATTACAACATTTAAAACTATACGCCCGGCATATATACATATATAATACTTGAATGTTCTCTGCGGTCCTGAGCTCCTCCGGCAGGTCGTTCCAGAGGCGAGGGCCATACTATTGGAAAGACGCCTCGCCGTGAGTCTTTCTGTTGACTTTAGGAATAACTAGGAACACCTGCCGGAGGAGCGAAGGGTCATGAAGGTTCATAAGGTAAAAGCAGTTCTGAAAGATAAGAAGGACCAAGACCATTAAGACATTTAAAAACCATTAAAAGAACTTTAAAATCGATCCTGAAACACACGGGGAGCCAATGCAGCGACTCTAAAACCGGTGTAATGTGGTCCCGCCGCCTGGTCTTCGTCAGGACACGAGCTGCTGAATTTTGTAAAAGTTGTAAACCTGAGATACTCTTTTTGGGAAGATCAGAAAGCAGGGCATTGCAGTAGTCAATACAACTGGTGATAAAAGCATGTGTGTTGATCATGTGAATTAAATGTTATATTGTATGTAGAACACTGTTGTAAAAACCTGAAACACTTTCCAGTGTTTCACATGCTCTGATACAAACCATGTCTATACTTCCAAACCTCCCATTTCTAAATCACACACAATGCCAACATCTCGTCTGTCACAGCTTCAACAGCCATGCAATCCACCTCTTCAGGCAGACAGGGGTTAAAGAAGCAATCCACTCTAAGCAGCTCAGTTCAGGGAGCAAATGGGGACCACCATTTGTCTTGTTTTGGCCCAGAAGTCAAGATCCCAGTGCCAGGCCATGAAGACTACTCACATCTCCAACTCACTCTGTAGCCATGCATCCAACTGCACTCGGAGTTATAGCTCAAAATGTATTACACTTGTTTTTTTCAATAAGTATTAAAAGATGGGCAAGCATTATTCTGATTTGCATTTTTACTTCACCTGATTTGTTGATTGGATAAGCTGAGTATTAAAAAAATGACAAATAATAGATAACAATAGGGCTACAGTAGCGGAAATAGTTTTACGGAAATTTAAAGAGGGGGTATTATGCTTTTTTCAATCACATAGCACCAGTCTATAGCATACTACAATGATGACGTAACCTTCTGTTGGTCTGTATATGCAGTAAATTAAAATAACAGCCTTGAATAAAATTGCTCTCTCAAAATGGCTGTACTGAATGTCTTGAAATAGGCCTCTGTCTCTTTAAGAAGCTTTCCGACACGCCCCCTTCAGCACACTGCTGTGGCATTTAAACAACAACACTGTGCGGGGAGGGGCTCTGCTGAGCTGAGGAGCAGTGATTGGTGGCTTGGCTGGTGACGAAAGGTCCAGAGGCGTCTCCAGGAGATGGGGGCGTTCCTAGGAGGACTGAGGCATAGCTACACCTAAAATGGCTGCCGTCTAAGTTTTTACTGATTACTCAAAAATATGTGAATGAGCCAAGGCAACACTCCAGGCATGTGTTTAATGAGGGAATGGCATAATAACATGATATAAAGCTTGAAAAAGTCGATTTTACATAATACCCCCCTTTAAAAAAAAAAAAGTATAAAGAGTTATTGTGTGATCGTCCATGTTTTTAATTTACAAATCACATAGCACAAAAGAATAATGGTCACTTCAGCATCATCTTATTTTTTTATACACCACCAATTACACCGTGTGGGCAGTATTTCACTTACTGATATCACACACAATATTGTGCAGCTCCAGTCAGTCCATTCAGAAAACAAGTATTCTGACAAACTCATCCGTCAAAGTGCAGTGTTGTCTGCAGAGAGAGAGTGAGGGAGAGAGAGAAATTGGACGAACTTCTGTCAAAGCTTTTTTCCCCCCCATCCCTTGTGTTTACAATCCACACAAAAAAAAACACAAAAAGGTCATTGATATGAAAAGCAAAACACTCGAACCTGCTCCGAGCGGGTCTCCCTGTCTTTATCTCAGCCCAGCATTCCAGCAGCGCTTCGGGGGCTACAGCGGACAGCGAGCTCGCACTGCGGAGAGACGGGCATCAAATCTGCATGCTGGAAGAAACAAGATGGACATGAAAGATGGACTAAATTGCAGCGAGGACTTTTCTTGTCAAAGGCTAATGGAAACATTCTCACACAACACAGAGTGGGGGACGGAGGCTGCACTATCAGAGGCAAGCAGACGGAGCTGGCAGCCATTGTGGGGATGCACTGAGATGTGCGCGCGGGGCCAGCTTAGCGCCCTTAGCCAACCCCTGGGGCCTGCACCTGAATAATCCAAGTCAACAGGTGCCAAGATGCCCACAAGCAGCATATAAACACACACACACACGGAGAAACACTTGCACAAGAATGGCCCCTTTATTTTGTTTTGTCTTCCACATATGCAGTTGTCTTCACTTGAACCCTCTAATTGAGCAACCGAAGCCCCTACAGGAGGGTTTCTGCTGGACCCTGAGCGCACTGAGGAGTTAGTGTTGTTGTTTGTTTTGCCACTTTTCCATTACAAGAACAGCTTTCTGCAACATGTTAGGCCTGGTGGAGTTTTTTTTGGGGGGGAAAGACACTGCAAGCTGCTAATTATATGCCAGAATAGCAAATACAGTTTATCGATTCATGAGGAAAGTTGGTGTTTTGAGGCATAAAATAAAGTATTTGTGATTTGTGCTGCGGCTGCTTGGGAAATTTTGCGCCCTGAGATGACAGATTTAGGAATTAATGTTAAGCAGTGAATGTAGATACTTAAAGAAACAGGCCACCGTTTTTCCATACTGAGATATGTTCTTACCTGAGCTTAGACAAGTTGATACGTGCCTATATTGGGTTATCAATATAAAGCACTTGGAAGAAGTTTTGAAACCTCAAGCCAGTGATGGTACCGCTCCCAGCAAAGTTTTACAAGTCAGGTCGTAGAAAAGCCTTCTCACGGTAAAGATGTTTTTTTTTCACCAATATCTGAGGTAATGGGTGAAATGTTGCACAGTTTGCCAATAGCCTAAAACGCGTAGATACATCTCTTCTGTTTAAATGCAAATACCGTTTGTGTGGAGTTTGCATGATCCCCCTGTGTTTGTTTGTAGATTGTGCTGCAGAATACCCTTCCACTAAAACATGTACAATAGTGTTCTTTTGGGGGCCCTTTGCAATAGGAGTCATCAGCTTTTGCACAGGGCTGCTTTTGCAAATCTTTGTTTTTTACTGCGACTTAACATAACCTTCGAATGACCCACTTCTGAGTCCTTGCCCACCAGAAGCAAGTCACCGCTTCTACACTGGGTTCTTTACCGAATTTCAAAGTCTATATCCAGTTCCTCATCTCCTGTTCACCTCCAACAGCAACCCGTGTCAACTGGAAGTCCATGAGAGATTGATTTGGTGGGAGCATTTTCCCTGACAACTCCTTCAGGCGGCACGGGGGGCGTTTGTGTGCTCCCTGACATCCTCAGCGCCCCCGGGACATGACCGATCCCCACCACAGTCTGTTACAGGGCCTAATCTGGATTTGTCGGTCCCTGATAAGTAAACAGGAGGATAGAAAGAGGGGGAAAAAAACTGGAGATAAAAGCAGCGATGAAGGACAGGATGACTTTTCAAATCTTTGACTGCCTTGGTCAAAATATATATCGCCAACTGGACTGGATGCAGAGGGAAAAGACAAAGATAGCAGCGAATATGGATCGGGAAAAAACACAAAAATGATAAACACGATGGGATCAAAATGGGAGATGGCTGGGTTATATCATCTGTCTGTCTTCCACCAGAAACCATCCATTTATAATAAGCCCAAGTGATAAATGTTTTAATAAAGTTACTGCATAATTTATCATTAGCAGGCCTAGTTTTAATTGACTTATCGTCGAATTGTACAGAAGATCAAAAGCCAGATTAAAGCAATGTATATATTAAGGCCCTGCGGTGGGGGCCCCGTGTTTCAAAAAAACATCAGAGAAAAACAGTCATGAAATGTCATCAATTATTCACTGAGATAATTCCTAAACTGAGTGATTGGTGGATTAGTTTTGACAATGTCAGTGTCAGAGATATTTTGTGTTAAGTGTTGCACATGTTGATCTAAGTGGAATGTACTGAGATAGAAATTGGCTGTAGTAGTCAGGAAATCCGTTTTTTTTTTTTTACAGCAGGCCATTAAAGAGTAATTAAGGTTAAAAGGATGAGGCATTACATTATGACCACTCGCTCATAATGTTGCACTGAAACCAGACAAATAGGGAGGTCAATATCCACATTCTGCATCATGAACTCCAGCATCTTTCTTTCAGAACCAACCAGCATTCACTTCTTGTTTTTATTGGTACAAGTTCTTCTGTATTAGTAGTACTTTATCACCCGGTAACGTATGGGTACCTTTTAACAGTATCCTACCCCGGTCATAATGTTATGGCTATCATACGCAAATCATATTGGCACTTTTTTATCTTTTTGCATTGATTTACATGATCTTATTGTTGATGTTTTGTATATAAATGTACAATTAACTGATAACTAATTCCTAGCTCATACTTAACCATACTTTAATTGGGAGTGTTATTCTAAAGTGCTACTGAACAATTTGTGTCTATAGGACGTTATTTTTGCCGAGAAGCAGCAGCAAAGTTGACAGATAAGACAACATTCACACATCACGGCTGTTTGACATCTAATTACGCAGTTCTTAATAAGGGCTTCTCACTCAGCGTGCCCCGGGTTCAGACCAACTCAGAGCTATAATTATCTCGTCTCAGTGTTTGACAGTGCATTGTTTAACCTACAGTGAGGAAGCCAGCTTATATAAGAAGTGTGTTTTCTACTTATTAATCTACAGAAGGCGTGACATCACCTGAGGGTTGAGGTTTTACAGGTTCTGTTTATGTCTAACATGACCCGTCCACCCAAACTCATTTACATCAAAGGAACAAGCTGGGTGCAAAATGTGAAGTTGTTCCAAGTAGATTTATTCAAGGAAACAGAAAATGTGGTTGTTTTGGGGAATCGGTGTCATGACACTTTTATAATTATCTTATAAAATCGTTTTACAGCAGATTAATTCATAATAAAAATGATTCAATTACCCATACACATATGGTAAAATTGTATTTCTAAATTAATATTTTTAGATTGTCGTCCAGGAATTTTCAATTGTTGAATAAACGTCCCAGTGGCGTCGAAGGATCAAATGCAGAGGACATTTTGTTCTACAGTTGTTGTATAATGACAAATAAAGCACCTTAACCCAAGTTCAACTGCAATGATTATTTGAATTAGTGAAATAGTTCAGTGTAAACAAGATTCATGTGTGTCAAGGCAGTACTGTCCCCTCCTCTAGAATGAGGCAGAGCTAAGCTAGGTTAGTTTGTGTGTTAAATCAATATTACGTCTGAAGACAAGAGCGAGACGAAGCTTCTGAACATGGAAGTGACAATTTCTTAATATCCCTGTTACAAAATTTAGATCATAATCTTTATATTTAGGTGAATACCAGACACATAATATCTAAAGCCTGTCTTTGTGTTGGTTCCAAGCTCAGAAAAAGAGAGGAGGAAATCGGGATTCTGTGATTTCAATCCAAATTGTATGGCAATAACATTTTTCACAGTTATTATTGTTGAAAGACAAACAATTCAATCATCATACACTTTTTATTTCAATGTGTGCCTGGGCGAGTATGCCAGATTGTATCAATATAATCCCCAGCAATAAAGAATCCTCCGTGAAAGTATGAATTAAGTCTTTAGCATTTGGAACACATGCGTTGCATTGTTGTGGCTGTGTTGATGTTGGGCTCTCCTTCGCAACAGCTGCACGGGCCACAGTTTGAACAGCGAGACACATCAAAGTCGATTCCACCATCAAAGAAACACAGCACCATTTCTCTTTGTCACACTCTGAGCTGCTATTATACGGCTTTATGTTTATCATTGAGTTATAGCATTAACATTACACATAAAACAAGTGTATCAGATCACTGGGCCCTTATCCTGACACTCCCCACTTATCAATAATAAACAGTGCTGAGGTCATTGGGCGACTGCTGCAGTGTGTGCACAAACGGTACAAATCAGGTTATGTCTATAAACAGCTTTCCTGCAACACTTTGCCACGTTTAACTGTGCATTAATAATGATACATAAAACAATATTTTCTTTGTTCAAATCATCACTGAACAACTCATTTGTTTTAGTACTGCATGTAGAGCAGGGGTTCCCAAACATTTCAGGCCACGACCCACAAAATCACTCAACCAATGACTATAGGGACCCCTTATGTAAAATGTAATTAGTATTTTTAATAATTTAAGGTACAAAACATTCAAAATCTGGTTTAATGATGTTATAGTTTGGATACTGTAATATTTGACTTAATTTCACTAAATTATACTGTTTTAAATTAAAAAATATATGTATATTTTTTAAAGGATCTGTATCATGCCATTTTAGCCATTCCAAAGTAAAGTATAGGCATATATATGATATATTGTACCTCTATCACTATGGAGTACTCATTTTTGAGAGAAATATAAGTATTTTTGGGGGGTATTATCCCTACCCGGAAGACAAGACGCTTCGATTCAGTTAACTCCGCCCCTCTCTCCCATTCCACATTTGCAGTATTATAAATATAAATATTGCTGCAAAAAGTGAAGTTACTTCACATAATGCAGTTATAAGGAGTTGACATGTGCAACACAGTTTCATAAATGGCTAACACATACGCTAACACACGTTTTGATTAACTCACCGCTCAGTCTGGCTTCCCCATGAGATCGCGTTGGTTATAAAAGTTATAAAAGTTTTAAAAGTTAATCCACTTTGATTCTGGACAAGGTTCACCAAGCATCCATCAGGTTGGTTGATATAGTAGCTAGCTTAATCCCGGAAAGAAATTCCAACTTCTGGCGAGTGCACTCTTCTTTAGGAAGGTTGAATAGTCCTGTTCCTCTCGTAGCCAAACGCGCATCCGTGGCATTATCGGTAAGAAAAAAGAACAGGCGGTGTCCAGAGTAGGTTAGAAAGAGCTCAGTCTTCAAAAACAACACGTATGCTCGGATCCATGGCTCGGATCCATGGCTCCGAGCTGTTTTATAAATAAAAATCAGGCCGTAAGGCATTACATTACAGACGTAGAGCACTTCCGTTCCGCTGTGACGACACAACTGAACAGCTCAGTCGTTTACCAGGAGAGGGTGGAGCAGCTGCTCAGAGAGCAGGATTCAGGAGGATTACTTAGAACTGCGTGAATGAAGCCAAAAACCGCTCTGGGGGTGTTTTTGATAAGGAAATAGCATAACAACATGGCTAAAAACTCAAAAAGTCGATTTTGCATGATATAGGACCTTTAAAGCAGTACTAAGTTACTTGTTTACTTTAATAAATACTTTTCGTAGTCCCTCTGGGGGTAATACAAGTGTTAATGGGATGATTGGGGGGTCTTTTATCTCCCCTGGTGTCTCTGGCCAGAAAACCACAATTGCAACTTCCCCTGCTCCGACCCGGAGGCGCAATACACACTAATGGAATCATGAAGAAGAAGCTAACAGGCAAAGCTAACTGCGAGCTAGCGCCACTTTAGCCATATTTACTGCCAAGTTTGATTGACAAAAAATACCTCCATTGCGTAATTGAGTTGTGGCACGATTAGGGCTGGGCGATATGGACTAAAAGTCAAATCCCTATATATTTAGGTTGAATATCGATATACGTTATATATCCCGATATTTTTTCCGCAAAGTGAGAGCTGTGAAATTAAATGTTCAAAAGTCAAAGCCAAATACGAGTCGTTTTATTGACTCACTATAAAATGTAAACATAAACACTGTATAACAAAGTTCTGTAAGGTGCACATTTAAATAAAAAAATATCTTAAATAAAAATAGCCTATAAAATAAGTATTACAGCGCAAATTTTAACTATATCGATAAATGCGATATGGTCTAATTCCATATCTCATTTAAAAATATATCGATATATCTTAAATATCGATATATCGCCCAGCCCTAGGCATGATGTACAATATCCCTCTCTCCCTTTGTCTTTTCAGCGTAGTATTTACTCTCACGGACAAATAATGAGTAAAAAACCGTAACATGCTACGACACCTGCAGTGGCGCTTATGGCCTCTAGGGCATGAGTTACTTAGTTCTGCTTTAATGTCAGAAATATGAACAAAAATGTCTCAAAATCCTTGTGTGACCCCCACTTCAGTGTCTTGCGACCCCCACTCTGTGAACCGCAATCTAGAGCCTATTAATTTGGCCTAGATTTTACCACGGTAGTACAGCGGTTAGCGCTCGTGCTTCACAGCAAGAAGGTCCGGGTTCGATTCCCACCAAGGCCGGGGCCTTTCTGTGTGGAGTTTGCATGTTCTCCCCGTGTCTGCGTAGGTTTCCTCCGGGTACTCCGGTTTCCCCTACCACTAAAAACATGTACAATAGGCCAGGATGAATGAGAGTGTGTTTGAGAGTGCGCATGGGGGACGACGGATGGAAATTAGCCCAAGGCTACAATCCGGTGTGGCTTGTTCATTAACTTGTCCCTACCAAATAAACCAATAAAAATTGTTTATAAAGTTCTTTTGGTACGTCTGGAGACGCCTCTGAAGAAGACGGAAGTAAATTTCCACTCTGACAAAATGCATAAGGTATTTAAACAAATGTTGTTATACCCAGTTTCTTTCTAAAAGAACCTTAGAAACAATTGTTGAAACAAGAACACAATGAACAATAAGCTTGAGACAAGAAAAAAAGGGCAATTTAGGGATTAGCATTTGGACTTACTTTGAAATTAGAAAATTTAGAAATAAATACTTTTGATATTTCCTCAAATAGTTGAAGCCATTTTGAGGAAATATCAAACATTAAAAACAAGAAACCATTTGTGTGGTTAAGCAGAGCATTTATCCAGTCCATACACTTTATGTCCAGGTTGTTATATTCATAATAATGTAAAGTATCTGGAATAATTTGATAAATAAGTATTATGCAAATATGGTAGAAATGTAGCTTCGACTCGAGGGCTTTTCAGTTAGTACATCTAAGAATGCTCCCTATACTGAAATTTGTCCACTAAAGTCAATAAAGTCAAATATTTACCAGCCCACGTTTAGTGTTTTTGTAGACACACACACACACACACACACACACACACACACAGATCCACAGTCATAGTTATACACACCGGGAGTCTGTGAACTGGCAGCCTAGACTAATAACCTACTTCTGGTGTGAAAGGTCAGCAGGGGTGAAATCAATGGCTGTAAAAGCAAAGGTGATAAATTGTTAGGTCCCAGGGCCCTTAAGGAAAAACAGAAAGTAACACACAAGTTGTATCCCTCTCCTCACCTCTCTCTGCCATGGCCCCCGTTCCTTTCCCCATAATAAATCTCAACAGTTTCATTTGTGCTCCTCTAAACTGAGGTTACCCTGTGATATGATTGTTGCTGCTAAGTGAAGCGTTACATTCCACTTTGGCTTTTACAATGCCAGCAAGTACATATTCATCAAAATATGCATGGTTTCGTTCTGAGGTTTTCACTGCTGATCATGATTTGTAAAGAGAGTGAAGCTTGAGTATTAAGTTTGTTTGTGTACTTAGTCCCCTTGAGTGTACGTGTTTGCATGCAGATTTGTGTAAGCCACACTGGATGCTCTGGTCTTAGTTGTGGTCAGTGAGTGATCCAATAATGAAGAGTGGCTCGAGTGTGTCAAAGTCAGTCACCTACAGGAACATCTTGTGCCTTAGACAGACAGGACTGACAACATATAAAGGATAATTCAATGTGCTATATTCTGTTTATAGCTTACTTACAATAAAACACATATATTCTACTGCATCCTAAATTTGAATAGAATTTTAGCTTGTTTCACCTCGTGCCTTTGGTGATGGGGCTGAGTTGGCAGAAACAGAATGATGGGGAGTGAGTACAGGATAAAGATGCATTGGAGAGTTGGTCAAGCGCACCGTAGTGAATAATTAGCTGGCATTAACCCATTAAATCGGCCCAGATGTGGCTATGAATATGTGAGTGGAAGAGAGAGATGGATGCGCTCACGGCCTCAAAAACAACCTACTGGTGTGACGGCAGTGGATGATTAAAAAAACAGTGAAATTGAAAAACGATTGTCTTTGGATACAGTTTCAGTTTGAATAGATAAACAGCATGTGTGTACGGTTGTGTTCTTTCTCATGTTTCCAAGTTGAGCGCAATTCGCCACTCACCGGCCAAGTTAAAACCACTCATCGTAGTCCAAGCCATAACAAAACATATGCGAGTCGTTACATGTAGCCAGTAATTTGTGAATGAGCTGAGAAGGAGGTAGAAAAACAAACTTTTTTAAACATGATCATAAAAGGCACAAATGGAACCAATTTTACACGTCTCGTCCAACACAGAAGGGTTTTTTTTCTTTTTTTGGGGGGGAACTGGCTACTGTTTCTATGTATTTAAAGTCAGATGAAATGGCAGAAATGACAATATATTGTTGGATCAAACTGCTAATCAATTATTTAATGTGCTTGCACTAATTCAAATATTTTATTTTAGTTGCTTATTTTTTGCTAATTTTGCTAAAATCAAAATTTTTGCCCTCCTGCTTTTAGTTTGTATATGCACAAAATGCTATGGTAATTTGAACACGCAAGGCTCTACTCTATGTCAAAGTCATATATACTATGTGTAACAATGATTGAATCGAAGTGACTCACATTAACACTACAAATCTAAAAACTGGTTTTGAGGCGAGGTACATTATGTAAAACATGTGCTAGTGTAGGCGAAGGAACACCTTTGAAATATGAGATGGCGGCTTGATAAGTTGTCTTTTGCAGTAATTGCTTGGAGCGTTTTTTGTTCTTTGTTTACCAAGTATCAATTTCCAGCATGTAATTGAGGTAAGTCAATACACACTGAAACACGTATTGCTACTCATTAGGATATCTAACGGTCAAAGGGCATTTGCAAACAATATATGCAAAAAAAGACAAGCATCCATGTGAGAATATCTGTACTTTCTGTCATTATTTCAAATTGTTATTTTCAATCAATAATTAGTATTGAGATATATATCTAAAAAATGCACATACGCCTAGAACTTCTGCCCTTTTGTCAGTGGGACCACGCAGGTAGCATGCTAAAACTTCTCAACTGCAATAAATCGTCTTTCGCATTTACTACGAAAATCTGCAGTGGGGCAATTTTCCTTCTATTGACTCAGTATCAGGTCTTAAGAATGAAGTGGAGCATTCATCTGCAGTGACGCATGGCTGACAAACAGTGAGTGATAAAAGCAATCACTCGTGATGGCATCTCTGTGGAGTGCTATGTGACTGTGGGTGCAACCGCGCATGTAAAAGTCTTGGAAAAGTCCCATGCTGTGAGTTAACTTTGGTGTCTTCAGTTGAGCGGGCGTGTGTGGTGTGTTGCATGTGCCTGGTTTGGCCTGCAGTAAGCCTTTAGGACGTGTGCGAGTTCGCCCCTGTCTTTTGTGTGTTTGACGGCGTCTTATTAAAGTGTCATTTAGACCGACACTTCTCAGAGTCTGGCCCCAGGCAGCCTGATAGATTGTAATCATGCGCTAAATTACTACTTTCCCAAGCTGTAATCACTGCTCTGCGCTTGTATGTGTGTGTCTCTATGAGGGAGGCTCCAGAGTAAAGCTCATTATTGTTCGGCATGTGTCGGTTAACATTTTGGTGAAGGTAACAAGCTACCTGATTTGGTAACCATTTTGCAAGAGAGCACTTTCACTGATTTTGTTGGATTATTGCCCAGACTGAGTAAGTGCAGTGGCTTCAATAAGCATTCCCTTTATTCCTACATTATGTTGTCTAGTCAAACGCGGGAAATGCTCAAATAAGAATGTGATTGTCCTTGAAGTGGGATTATCATATACTTTTTTGAAGATATTTGGCAATAATTTCATCTTGCTTGCTATCTTACACTTGCTATATTGATCTAAAACGGTTTATTCAAAGTTTCCCTTAGCCACTTTCCGGTTTTCCATATGCGCCTTTCCCCAAGCCCCTCCTCCACTCGCTCCCTGTCAAAACAAACCCCACGTGGTCTGTAGTTGTAGTGTTCTTGCAGGGCTTGGGCGTAAGCAGCGGAGCGGGGTCCGACCTGTTGTTTTGTAGTGGTGGAGCTTCAACGTTTCCCCTGTTGTTGCTCAAGGTATGGAGAGCTCTTCCTGGTTATGTAGGGCCGCGGGAGGAGCTTGGGGTAAAGTGGAGGAGTACTGTATAAGCAGGCGTTGCGGCACTTCAAATACTCCCTGCGGACATGAAAAAAAACACACACGTCATAAGTGGTTTGGATAAGTGAGTGGTTTGGATAAGCTCTAAAAGGTTGATTTTTGCATAATACCTCTCCACCCTACAAATCTATAGCTTGGGCAATGTGTATGTCTGTGGTATGGAAAGGAACCTCAGACGTAAACTTTTATGTACGTTTAAAAACAGCACAACTATGATTGAGAACAATGGCTTTGCAGATGTGACATATGGTGATGGGTTGTAATGCTGGCTACTTTTAGTTTTTAGTTTTATCACTCACCACCTTCTTATTATTGTAGAGTATTATGTGTAGAATTGTTTATGAACATAAAATATTGCTGATTGTTACATCATAAAATAAAAGCATTACAAGAGCTCTGAAAACATCCCTAACCCACTGCGTGCGTAGATTGATACGCTGTAATTTATAAATTTGAAAATTACAGGGTTCAGCAGTACAAACATGACAGAAGTTAAATGTCCCGTTTATGTATTTGATTTACTGCTGTTTTCACTGTCAGTTTTACCCTCCCAGGCACCGGCATAACCAAAGTGCAGTCAGAGCCTGTCACTTTAAATGCTTGGATTTGTAGCTTTTCAAGTGCTGAAGTTCACCTTGCGTTATAACAATACGTCACGTCTGTAAGGTTTAGAGCTTCTGTGCGTTTATCATACAAGATTCATCAAAGAGCTCAGGGAGTAGAGCCTGGTTAAAACACACACACACACACACACGCACACACACACACACACACACAGACACTGCGCTCTTTGATGTGGCAGCGATGACAGCACAGTCTGGTGGCACTGAATCTTGTTGAACTGTGACTTCGAACTGCTTAAGGTTTCTATCTCCGTTGAGCTCCCCATCGCTGGACTATTTTAAGATACCGAGGCACAAAGATAACGCAGGGGACGGTTCTAAACATGAACTGTGGTCCATCTGAATATGTCACACACACACACACACACACACACACACACACACACACACACACGCAACCTCCGCACACCGCATGCCCTTTAGCTAAGCACACGTTGACAAGACTATCTTTGCTTTTAACCTTGGTGCCCCTGCTCTTATGCGGCTATCACCTCTCTCTCAGACTCTCCCCAGATGAAGTCTGCGCTCTCTTTGCAGCGGCAGGTTGTCAGCGGCGCGCATGAACACGGAATGAACCGACGGAGGAAGACGTCATGCCGTATTCCTGTCATTGTGAGTCGTGGCAATTAAAATAGCAATTTGGAGTAATGAGTTGTTGGTAGACATTTGAGCGGGGATGCAGATAGCGCCGAGGTGTCTTGATAGTTTTACGGCGTAATCACCACTTAACCTGACGCTGAGCAGTTGGTTGACAATGATATACTACCTGATGGGTGGTATTATAGGGCGCATTAACACACACTGAATCACCCCTTTGCCTTGGGCCCCCATATTTAATTTCCTTCGGCCCCTGTGTCTGTGTGGCCAGTCAGGTGAGGTGGTAGCGTGATTGGTCAGCTGCGCGTCTTCGCCCCTGAGCAGTGATTGGATTCGGCTCTCAAGTGTCCGACGCAAACCGCGCCAAGTTGAGACAGATTAAGTAGATTTTGTTTTTTTCTCCTCTTCATTTCTCGCTCCATCTCCAGCACTATTACTGGTGGAACGTTATAATTCCCCTTTACTTCAAGCGCAGTCCCTTAACTAAGACTGCAGTTAAGTCTCCTCAGAGGGAACGCCGCCCGAGCACAGATGCCTCTGATTAAATTGTATCTCAGGGAGAGAAGAAGCGATCCCTCCGCACACCTCCCCCTTCCACGCTTCCCTCATGTCTCTCTATCTGTCTCTCTGTTAGCTTGCTCAACTGGCTGTTGCCAAAAGAGCCTTGGGCAACGAATAAATTGCTTTGGTTTCAGCAGACAGTGAAAGTTGGCTGAGACAAGCTGAATCAGTGCATTAGATGCGAAGGCACCCTCATAGACTGGAAGTTAGCCTTTAGCACAATCATTGACCGTGAGTGATGATTATGTCTAATTGAAGGAGACTTTCGCTACCTGTAACACAGCTGGGGGCCCTGAGCATATTGGACAGTGGAAAAACAGAGCGGGAAAAAAAAAGTGTTATAGAGATGAACAGAGGAGAGGCTGCCTGTAGAGGAATGACGGCGAATGAGGGGGAAGCTATGAAGGAAGAGCCGTGCCAAAGGTTAATGTGGTGTACACATTTGGAGGAAATGACGTGATATCTCATAATTGACGTTTGGAATAAATGTCGTCTTCATGTTTTGTAGTTTACTTACTGTATGCAGTGATAACCAGTGATGTGCATGATAAGAAAATAAACGTTTCCTTACTGGTTTTCTTTGAATGTCCTTTCTCGCCCAATTTTTCTAATTTGAGCTAGTTGGGTCTGGCAGAACCATAGTAGCGTTGGAACTACAATTAGTCTGTGTCTGAGTCAGCATATACTGAGTGTTTATATTGTAATTGCCAAAGCTTCCAACCAATTTAGAAAATGTGAAGAAAAAAAGACAAAATACAATATGTTAACACACAACACATTGTCTGCAAATTCTGGCATCTTGTATAATTGGACATAATGTTATTTTCTTCAGGCCTCATTACGACTACAGTGTTTAGTGTTGCTTATGAAGATGTCCAGTGTAACATTTGCCTGGACAAGTGTATCGATACATTTGCATGCCCGTGTGTGTTTGTGTGTAGGAATGGACCAAGCAAACACATGCCAAAGACAAGTACAGCCGCACAATTGGCCTCCATCGTTTATTTCCACATGGCACTGGGCTGCCTGGCATGATCAGTGGCCATGGGAGCCGCTTTAAATGATCTAGCAGGGTATTGGATGGCCACGGCTGCCTTTTGCAATAACCTGGCAAGGTCTAAATTCATTAGGGTAGAATTTGGCCCTTGTCGCGGTGCTATAGTGCCCACAGTGTTTGGCCGTGCTGCACTGAGCTGCACCGGGACTGAGCTATGGAGCGTTTTAGCTGGATCCAGAAAGAGCCATTAGCGGCTGCTTGTGATGATGGTTATGCTCCCCAGTGTCAAACACAGATAGTTAGCTTTGAGTGATTTGAGCGATTAGCCTTTTCACACGGGCTCTGGAATTATCGGTTAGATGTGTGAGTGAACGGAGGTACAGAGGAGGGTGTGGAACAAACCTGTCAGGAGGGCAGCTTTGATCAGGATATCAGGGTAAGTGAATACCACATACCACCGTTCAAAGTTTGGGGTCACTTAAAATTAGTATAATAGTTAATGTTGTGAATGCCTATTCTAGCTGGAAACGGGTGATTTTTAATGGAATACCTACATAAGAGTGGAGAGGCGCATTTCTAGCAACAATCACTCCAGTGTTCTAATGGTACATTGTGTTAGCTAATCGAGTTAAAGGGTAATTGATGATTAGAAAAAAAAAACTAGCATTGCTGAAAACTGTTGTGCTGATGAGAGAAGCTATAGAACTGGCTCGGGTGACCTCAAACTTTGGAACGGTAGTGTATATAATGATATGATGGAGCTTTTTTTTGGTAATTTACAACTTAAATGTCCATCCAATTCTTTTTTTTTTTTTATTAAGGTATAGCAAAACAAATATGTACTGCATTTGATGCATTATTAGTTCATTCATGAAGACTGTAAGCTAGGAAATTGCATATAGCTTTTTGAGGGCATGTTGCACCGAATTTACCTTCTGAGATGGCATGTATTACATTATTAAGGCCACACATCTGATTTGTACTGTAAATGAAAGCACGCTGCACAGGAAAAAAAAAAAAAAAAAAAAAGACCTACGTGTTTTGCACACAAGCAAACCCTTGGTAAATGACCCCTTCAGTCCCTCCTCCAGTGTTGCAGACACATCCACACAATGAAAAGTGAAATGCCGACAGACCTGCTCGCTGACTTTGCACACACCAATGTTAAATCAATATTCTTTCAGAGAAAGAAAACAGATTCAGGGTATACCTGCTTTTTGATAAGAGTTCAAACTTTAGACTTCAGACGGAGCTTCTTTCAGGTTTTCTGAAGTTCACATCAGAACGATATGAATGTTCACAGTCACCGCTTTAATCGCTCTGTGCTTTAACATGAGTCACAAGAGTCCTTGATTTTTTCCAAGAGTCCAAACTCCTATACATCCTGAGGTTTCCATGTCCATGAAAATCAGTTCTATCTATACTTAGGCAACATTATATTATAAACATCACAGTCTTTGAAAAATAAGAACCTAAAGCCGTATGGCTTAACACCCATTCAAATAATACAAACATAAATTAAATGATGAGTGTTTTATTGGCACTAAACTTTTTTTTTTTAAGTGTCTTTACTGTGGGCAGGCTTGTTAGGGCAGAGGAGAGACAAGCTTTGCAGGGAGCAAGACATCACCTGCTCATCTCCATGTCCAAACATTAACTAAGGTCCTCTGGCTGTGGGTATTTTTACAACCCACAGCAAAAGAAAAGGCGTCTGGCTCTGTTGCAGACTTTTTGAATTTGTTCCCTGTGTATCTCTTTACTCTTTACTGTAAGTTCAGTTTTAAGTTGTATTCTAAAACCTTGTTATGTACTTAATCAAAAAACAACTTTTTAAATGGCAAATTACAGTTTGCTTGATCACTATAGACCCATGCTTAGACTAAAGTAATACAACTTGAAGCTTTTGTTACCATATATACCTCAAACACATGTACCCATGCCTTAAACAAAAGTGCTGCTTTCTGCAACACACTTACTCCTTTGTGCAACACAATTGGTCCTGCATACTACACTCTATTTCATACATAAGACACTTCGTTTAAAAATGAAATCACAGGGTGCCATTTGGAAAACACATGTATCCAAAATACAAAACACATCGGGGAATTGAAAATACACAGCTGAAGGCACTTACTTGCAAAATTGAACACCAAACAGCCAGCTACAAAAAGCCTCAGTTTAGCCATTTCAAGAACTTTGCAAGCATGGACGGTTTCGACATGCAAGGGGATATTTTCCCCGGTGCTTAGCGGGAGAAGACATTGCTTGCGATGTCGATGGGGTCCTGTGGCCAGACTCCAACAGACGGCGGGATCCATGAGCCCACGTATGCACAATTGCCATGATTTTCTTTGTTTACAGTATAGTGTTTTTTCTTTTACAGTATTTTTTTCTTTTATTTTATCTTTTGCTTTATCTGAATTCCTGCTACTGTAATGTACAGTGCTGCAATGTACAATATTGAGTTGGCCTATTTGCTTCTTTGGTTGTTTGAAAATGTGCCTCCTGAAAATATGCCTTCTGAATAAACTGAAATCAAAGACTGCAGTGTTTTATATAAAGGAGACTAGTGTGTTCCCCCTGATCTGAAAGTGTATGCATATGATGCAAGTATGTGTCATTTTGTCATCAGAGTTACATTTAGACAAAGGAATGTTAGGTTTTTTTATAGCAGAGTTTAGATTTTGATAGTAGAGTTTCAATTTGACATAGATGTGAATGGTATATTTCCCAGTGTTATGTAATTGATTGACTGCGGAATTTTCCGCAGTCATTATTGGTTTTCGTTTCTTTATTATTGATTGACTGCGGAATTTTCCGCAGTCAATTATTGGTTTTCGTTTCTTTATTATTATTATTATTATTCCCGCACATTTTTCCTGATTTTCTGCACCTTTCAGCACTTTCATGCTTTGTGCAATTTCTGCAAGTTATGCATCAAAACGTTCCGCATGTTGAGGAGAATCCTGCTATTACTTTTCGGACTTCTGCGATTTACGGTTTTTCCGCAATCGGACGAAATACCGAACATTTTTCCCATTGACGCATAATGGGGCTACCGCAAATTCATGCTTTTCCGCATTTTTTTCCGCAATTTCTGCAATTTCTGCAATTTGTGCATGTTCAGCTTCCGCAACTTGTGGGTTTTGAGAAAAAATTGGCCTTCTGCAGTTTTCCAGTGTTTTTCTACGGGAATTTGAAATTTTTGCATTGGTGTGTATGTGGTCTCTGCCCCATTAGTGTGTATGGCGAATCCAGCCAATGCATTTTAATAGGATTTCTGGCACTCCAAGTGTTTCAGCCATTTGTGCAGCTTCTGCAATTTCAGCATTTAGGCGATTTCAACAGTTTGACCAGTTTATGGAATTTAAAAAGTTTATGCAATATAAACAATTTATGCAAATTAACCACTTTATGGAATTTAACCAGTTTACGCATTTTAACCAGTTTATGCAACATAACAATTCATGCCATTTAGGATTTATGAAATTTAAACAGTTAATGCAGTTTATATAATTTATGCAAATTAACCAATTAATGCATTTTACCGTTTTTTTTGCAATTTAACCAGTTTATGCAACATAACAGTTTGTGCAATTTAAACTGTTCATGCATTTTACCGGTTTATGCAAATTAGATTATGCAAATTAACCAATTTATGCATTTTACAGTTTTTCTGCAATTTTACCAGTTTATGCTATTTCACCAGTTTATGAACATTAGATTATGCAAATTAACCAATTTATGCAAATTTATGCAATTTCTGCATTCGATTCCCGCAGTTCCGCAGTCAATCGCAATGGCGCAGCCATTGCTGCATTTCTAGTTATTATTGATTGACTGCGGAATTTTCCGCAGTCAATTATTGGTTTTCGTTTCTTTATTATTATTATTATTGATTGACTGCGGAATTTCCGCAGTCAATTATTGGTTTGCGTTTCTTTATTATTATTATTATTCCGGCACATTTTTCCTGATTTTCTGCACCTTTCAGCACTTTCATGCTTTGTGCAATTTCTGCAAGTTATGCATCAAAACGTTCCGCATGTTGAGGAGAATCCTGCTATTACTTTTCGGACTTCTGCGATTTACGGTTTTTCCGCAATCGGACGAAATACCGAACATTTTTCCCATTGACTTATAATGGGGCTCCCGCAAATTCATGCTTTTCCGCATTTTTTTCCGCAATTTCTGCAATTTCTGCATTTTGTGCATGTTCAGCTTCCGCAACTTGTGGGTTTTGAGAAAAAATTGGCCTTCTGCAGTTTTCCGGTTTTTTTCTACGGGAATTTGAAATTTTTGCATTGGTGTGTATGTGGCCTCTGCCCATTAGTGTGTATGGGGAATCCAGCCAATGCATTTTAATAGGATTTCTGGCTCTCCATGTGTTTCAGCCATTTGTGCAGCTTCTGCAATTTCAGCATTTAGGCGATTTCAACAGTTTGACCAGTTTATGGAATTTAAAAAGTTTATGCAATATAAACAATTTATGCAAATTAACCACTTTATGGAATTTAACCAGTTTACGCATTTTAACCAGTTTACGCATTTTAACCAGTTTATGCAACATAACAATTTATGCCATTTAGGATTTATGAAATTTAAACAGCTAATGCAGTTATATAATTTATGCAAATTAACCAATTAATGCATTTTACCGTTTTTTTTGCAATTTAACCAGTTTATGCAACATAACAGTTTGTGCAATTAAACTGTTCATGCATTTTACCGGTTTATGCAAATTAGATTATGCAAATTAACCAATTTATGCATTTACAGTTTTTCTGCAATTTTACCAGTTTGTGCAATTTCACCAGTTTATGAACATTAGATTATGCAAATTAACCAATTTATGCAGATTTATGCAATTTCTGCATTCGATTCCCGCAGTTCCGCAGTCAATCGCAATGGCGCAGCCATTGCTGCATTTCTAGTTATTATTGATTGACTGCGGAATTTTCCGCAGTCAATTATTGGTTTGCGTTTCTTTATTATTATTATTATTCCGGCACATTTTTCCTGATTTTCTGCACCTTTCAGCACTTTCATGCTTTGTGCAATTTCTGCAAGTTATGCATCAAAACGTTCCGCATGTTGAGGAGAATCCTGCTATTACTTTTGGGACTTCTGCGATTTACGGTTTTTCCGCAATCGGACGAAATACCGCACATTTTTCCCATTGACGCATAATGGGGCTCCCGCAAATTCATGCTTTTCCGCATTTTTTTCCGCAATTTCTGCAATTTCTGCAACTTGTGCATGTTCAGCTTCCGCAACTTGTGGGATTTGAGAAAAAATTGGCCTTCTGCAGTTTTCCAGTTTTTTTCTACAGGAATTTGAACTTTTTGCATTGGTGTGTATGTGGTCTCTGCTCCATTAGTGTGTATGGCGAATCCAGCCAATGTATTTTAATAGGATTTCTGGCTCTCCATGTGTTTCAGCCATTTGTGCAGCTTCTGCATCTTCAGCATTTAGGCGATTTCAACAGTTTGACCAGTTTATGGAATTTAAAAAGTTTATGCAATATAAACAATTTATGCAAATTAACCACTTTATGGAATTTAACCAGTTTACGCATTTTAACCAGTTTACGCATTTTAACCAGTTTATGCAACATAACAATTTATGCCATTTAGGATTATGAAATTTAAACAGTTAATGCAGTTTATATAATTTATGCAAATTAACCAATTAATGCATTTGACGTTTTTTTGCAATTTAACCAGTTTATGCAACATAACAGTTTGTGCAATTTAAACTGTTCATGCATTTTACCGGTTTATGCAAATTAGATTATGCAAATTAACCAATTTATGCATTTTACAGTTTTTCTGCAATTTTACCAGTTTATGCAATTTCACCAGTTTATGAACATTAGATTATGCAAATTAACCAATTTATGCAAATTTATGCAATTTCTGCATTCGATTCCCGCAGTTCCGCAGTCAATCGCAATGGCGCAGCCATTGCTGCATTTCTAGTTATTATTGATTGACTGCGGAATTTTCCGCAGTCAATTATTGGTTTTCGTTTCTTATTTTATTATTATTTTCCGCACATTTTTCCTGATTTTCTGCACCTTTCAGCACTTTCATGCTTTGTGCAATTTCTGCAAGTTATGCATCAAAACGTTCCGCATGTTGAGGAGAATCCTGCTATTACTTTTCGGACTTCTGCGATTTACGGTTTTTCCGCAATCGGACGAAATACCGAACATTTTTCCCATTGACGCATAATGGGGCTACCGCAAATTCATGCTTTTCCGCATTTTTTTCCGCAATTTCTGCAATTTCTGCAATTTGTGCATGTTCAGCTTCCGCAACTTGTGGGTTTTGAGAAAAAATTGGCCTTCTGCAGTTTTCCAGTGTTTTTCTACGGGAATTTGAAATTTTGCATTGGTGTGTATGTGGTCTCTGCCCATTAGTGTGTATGGCGAATCCAGCCAATGATTTTAGGATTTCTGGCCTCCAAGTGTTTCAGCCATTTGTGCAGCTTCTGCAATTTCAGCATTTAGGCGATTTCAACAGTTTGACCAGTTTATGGAATTTAAAAAGTTTATGCAATATAAACAATTTATGCAAATTAACCACTTTATGGAATTTAACCAGTTTACGCATTTTAACCAGTTTACGCATTTTAACCAGTTTATGCAACATAACAATTTATGCCATTTAGGATTTATGAAATTTAAACAGTTAATGCAGTTTATATAATTATGCAAATTAACCAATTAATGCATTTGACCGTTTTTTTGCAATTTAACCAGTTTATGCAACATAACAGTTTGTGCAATTTAAACTGTTCATGCATTTTACCGGTTTATGCAAATTAGATTATGCAAATTAACCAATTTATGCATTTTACAGTTTTTCTGCAATTTTACCAGTTTATGCAATTTCACCAGTTTATGAACATTAGATTATGCAAATTAACCAATTTATGCAAATTTATGCAATTTCTGCATTCGATTCCCGCAGTTCCGCAGTCAATCGCAATGGCGCAGCCATTGCTGCATTTCTAGTTATTATTCCCGCACATTTTTCCTGATTTTCTGCACCTTTCAGCACTTTCATGCTTTGTGCAATTTCTGCAAGTTATGCATCAAAACGTTCCGCATGTTGAGGAGAATCCTGCTATTACTTTTCGGACTTCTGCGATTTACGGTTTTTCCGCAATCGGACGAAATACCGCACATTTTCCCATTGATGCATAATGGGGCTCCCGCAAATTCATGCTTTTCCGCATTTTTTTCCGCAATTTCTGCAATTTCTGCAATTTGTGCATGTTCAGCTTCCGCAACTTGTGGGTTTGAGAAAAAATTGGCCGCATGCAGTTTTCCGGTTTTTTTCTACGGAATTTGAAATTTTTGCATTGGTGTGTATGTGGTCTCTGCTCCATTAGTGTGTATGGCGAATCCAGCCAATGCATTTAAATAGGATTTCTGGCTCTCCATGTGTTTCAGCCATTTGTGCAGCTTCTGCAATTTCAGCATTTAGGTGATTTCAACAGTTTGACCAGTTTATGGAATTTAAAAAGTTTATGCAATATAAACAATTTATGCAAATTAACCACTTTATGGAATTTAACCAGTTTACGCATTTTAACCAGTTTACGCATTTAACCAGTTTATGCAACATAACAATTTATGCCACTTAGGATTCATGAAATTTAAACAGTTAATGCAGTTTATATAATTTATGCAAATTAACCAATTAATGCATTTTACCGTTTTTTTGCAATTTAACCAGTTTATGCAACATAACAGTTTGTGCAATTTAAAATGTTCATGCATTTTACCGGTTTATGCAAATTAGATTATGCAAATTAACCAATTTATGCATTTTACAGTTTTTCTGCAATTTAACCAGTTTATGCAAATAACCAATTTATGCATTTTACCATTTTATGCATTTTACCAGTTTATGCGATTTTACCAGTTTATGAACATTAGATTATGCAAATTAACCAATTTATGCAATTTTAGCAATTTCCGCATTCGATTCCCGCAGTTCCGCAGTCAATCGCAATGGCGCAGCCATTGCTGCATTTCTAGTTGATTGACTGCGGATCTTCCGCAGTCAATTATTGGTTTTCATGTTCTTTAATATTATTATTATTATTATTCCATCTTTTTCCTGATTTTCTGCACCTTTCAGCACTTTCATGCTTTGTGCAATTTCTGCAAGTTATGCATCAAAACGTTCCGCATGTTGAGGAGAATCCTGCTATTACTTTTCGGACTTCTGCGATTTACGGTTTTTCCGCAATCGGACGAAATACCGAACATTTTCCCATTGACGCATAATGGGGCTCCCGCAAATTCATGCTTTTCCGCATTTTTTCCGCAATTTCTGCAATTTCTGCAATTTGTGCATGTTCAGCTTCCGCAACTTGTGGGTTTTGAGAAAAAATTGACCTTCTGCAGTTTTTCAGTTTTTTTCTACGGGAATTTGAAATTTTTGCATTGGTGTGTATGTGGCCTCTGCTCCATTAGTGTGTATGGCGAATCCAGCCAATGCATTTTAATAGGATTTCTGGCTCCATGTGTTTCAGCCATTTGTGCAGCTTCTGCAATTTCAGCATTTAGGCGATTTCAACAGTTTCACCAGTTTATGGAATTTAAAAAGTTTATGCAATATAAACAATTTATGCAAATTAACCACTTTATGGAATTTAACCAGTTTACGCATTTTAACCAGTTTATGCAACATAACAATTTATGCCATTTAGGATTTATGAAATTTAAACAGTTCATGCAGTTTATATAATTTATGCAAATTAACCAATTAATGCATTTTACTGTTGTTTTGCAATTTAACCAGTTTATGCAACATAACAGTTTGTGCAATTTAAACTGTTCATGCATTTTACCGGTTTATGCAAATTAGATTATGCAAATTAACCAATTTATGCATTTTACAGTTTTTCTGCAATTTTACCAGTTTATGCAATTTCACCAGTTTATGAACATTAGATTATGCAAATTAACCAATTTATGCAATTTATGCAATTTCTGCATTCGATTCTCGCAGTTCCGCAGTCAATCGCAATGGCGCAGCCATTGCTGCATTTCTAGTTGATTGACTGCGGAATTTTCCGCAGTCAATTATTGGTTTGCGTTTCTTTATTGATTGACTGCGGAATTTTCCGCAGTCATTATTGGTTTCGTTTCTTTATTATTATTATATTATTATTATCCCGCACATTTTTCCTGATTTTCTGCACCTTTCAGCACTTTCATGCTTTGTGCAATTTCTGCAAGTTATGCATCAAAACGTTCCGCATGTTGAGGAGAATCCTGCTATTACTTTTCGGACTTCTGCGATTTACGGTTTTTCCGCAATCGGACGAAATACCGCACATTTTTCCCATTGACGCATAATGGGGCTCCCGCAAATTCATGCTTTTCCGCATTTTTTTCCGCAATTTCTGCAATTTCTGCAATTTGTGCATGTTCAGCTTCCGCAACTTGTGGGTTTTGAGAAAAATTGGCCTTCTGCAGTTTTCCATTTTTTTTCTACGGGAATTTGAAATTTTTGCATTGGTGTGTATGTGGTCTCTGCTCCATTAGTGTGTATGGCGAATCCAGCCAATGCATTTAATAGGATTTCTGGCTCTCCATGTGTTTCAGCCATTTGTGCAGCTTCTGCAATTTCAGCATTTAGGCGATTTCAACAGTTTGACCAGTTTATGGAATTTAAAAGTTTATGCAATATAAACAATTTATGCAAATTAACCACTTTATGGAATTTAACCAGTTTACGCATTTTAACCAGTTTACGCATTTAACCAGTTTATGCAACATAACAATTTATGCCATTTAGGATTTATGAAATTTAAACAGTTAATGCAGTTATATAATTTATGCAAATTAACCAATTAATGCATTTTACTGTTTTTTTTGCAATTTAACCAGTTTATGCAACATAACAGTTTGTGCAATTTAAACTGTTCATGCATTTTACCGGTTTATGCAAATTAGATTATGCAAATTACCCAATTTATGCATTTTACAGTTTTTCTGCAATTTAACCAGTTTATGCAATTTCACCAGTTTATGAACATTAGATTATGCAAATTAACCAATTTATGCAATTTATGCAATTTCTGCATTCGATTCCCGCAGTTCCGCAGTCAATCGCAATGGCGCAGCCATTGCTGCATTTCTAGTTATTATTATTATTCCGGCACATTTTTCCTGATTTTCTGCACCTTTCAGCACTTCATGCTTTGTGCAATTTCTGCAAGTTATGCATCAAACGTTCCGCATGTTGAGGAGAATCCTGCTATTACTTTGGGACTTCTGCGATTTACGGTTTTTCCGCAATCGGACGAAATACCGCACATTTTTCCCATTGACGCATAATGGGGCTCCCGCAAATTCATGCTTTTCCGCATTTTTTCCGCAATTTCTGCAATTTCTGCAACTTGTGCATGTTCAGCTTCCGCAACTTGTGGGATTTGAGAAAAAATTGGCCTTCTGCAGTTTTCCAGTTTTTTTCTACAGGAATTTGAACTTTTTGCATTGGTGTGTATGTGGTCTCTGCTCCATTAGTGTGTATGGCGAATCCAGCCAATGTATTTTAATAGGATTTCTGGCTCTCCATGTGTTTCAGCCATTTGTGCAGCTTCTGCATCTTCAGCATTTAGGCGATTTCAACAGTTTGACCAGTTTATGGAATTTAAAAAGTTTATGCAATATAAACAATTTATGCAAATTAACCACTTTATGGAATTTAACCAGTTTACGCATTTTAACCAGTTTACGCATTTTAACCAGTTTATGCAACATAACAATTTATGCCATTTAGGATTTATGAAATTTAAACAGTTAATGCAGTTTATATAATTTATGCAAATTAACCAATTAATGCATTTGACCGTTTTTTTTGCAATTTAACCAGTTTATGCAACATAACAGTTTGTGCAATTTAAACTGTTCATGCATTTTACCGGTTTATGCAAATTAGATTATGCAAATTAACCAATTTATGCATTTTACAGTTTTTCTGCAATTTACCAGTTTATGCAATTTCACCAGTTTATGAACATTAGATTATGCAAATTAACCAATTTATGCAATTTATGCAATTTCTGCATTCGATTCCCGCAGTTCCGCAGTCAATCGCAATGGCGCAGCCATTGCTGCATTTCTAGTTGATTGACTGCGGAACTTTCCGCAGTCAATAATTGGTTTTCATGTTCTTTATTATTATTATTATAGTATTTTTTTCCTGATTTTCAGCAGTTTTCACAGCTTTCACAGTTTCAGCAATTTCCACAAGTTATACATAAAAATGTTCAGCATGTTTCAGAGATTATTGCTATTACTTTTGGGAATTCAGCGATTTCCGGTTCTTCCACAATTGGCCGATCTTCGGCCGATTTTTCCCATTGACTTATAATGGGGCTTCCGCAAATTCACAGATTCTGCAGTTTTTCCACAGTTTCAGCAATTTCTGCAGTTTGTACATGTTCAGCTTCCGCAACTTGTCAGTTTTCAGAAAAAATCGGCCTTCTGCAGTTTTCCATTTTTTTTCTACGGGCTTGGGAATTCTGCCATTCATTTGTATTGAGAATTCTGCCATTCATTTTAATAGGCCCATACATTTTAATAGGACTTCAGGCACATTCAGGCCTTTCAGCCATTTCTACAGCTACAGCCATTTCAGCAGTTTCAAAGACTTTAACAGTTTTAAGGATTCAACAGTTTCAAGGATTTCAGGAGTTTCAAGGATTTCAGGAGTTTCAAGGTTTCAACAGTTTCAAGGATTTCAGGAGTTTCAAGGTTTCAACTGTTTCAAGGATTTCAACAGTTATAAGGATTTCAGGATTCAAGTTTCAATAGTTTTAAAGGATTTCAGGAGTTTCAAGGTTTCAACAGTTTTAAGGATTTCAGGAGTTTCAAGGTTTCAACAGTTTCAAGGACTTCAGCAGTTTCAAGAATTTCAGGAGTTTCAAGGACTTAAGCAGTTTGAAACCAAGGACTTCAGCAGTTTCAAGGACAGTCAATCTCCATGGCGTCAGCCATGGAGATTGACCTTCAGCAGTTTAAAGGATTTCGGAAGTTTGAAGGATTCAACAGTTTCAAGGATTTCAGGAGTTTCAAGGACTTCAGCAGTTTCAAGGACAGGGACAAAGACCCAGACCAAGACCCGAACCAAGACCAGACGAGACCCAGACCAAGACCCGAACCAAGACCCAGACCGGGACCCAGACCAAGACCCAAACCAAGACCCAAACCAAACCAGACCTAGACCCGAACCAAGACCAGACCCAGACCAGACCCGAGCAAAGACCAGCCCCAGACCAAGACTCAGACCAATACCCGAGACCAGACCCAGACCTGATTAAGACCCGAACTGAGACCCAAACCAAGACCAAGCCAAGACCAGACCAAGACCCGAACCAAGAGCAGACCCAGACCCGACCAAGACAAGACCAAACCCAACCAAGACCCGATCAAAGACCAGACTAAGACCCGAACCAAGACCAGACCAAGACGCAAACCAAGACACAGACCACGACCCGAACCAAGACCAGACCAAGACCCGCACCAAGACCAGACAGTTTCTGCAACAAAATAGGGATTTTTTTGCAATTACAACACAATTATGCAACTTTATTGGGATTTTTGCATGTAAGAAGTATTATGCAACTAAATAGGGATTTTTGTATATAAAGCACTATACTACAACTAAATGGGATTTCACAATAAAGCACTATAATACAACTAAATTGGGATTTTCACAATAAAAGCAGTATAATACAACTAAATAGGGATTTTCACAATAAAGCACTATAATACAACTAAATAGGGATTTCACAATAAAAGCACTATAATACAACTAAATGGGATTTTCACAATAAAGCACTATAATACAACTAAATAGGGATTTCACAATAAAAGCAGTATAATACAACTAAATAGGGATTTTCACAATAAAAGCACTATAATACAACTTAATAGGGATTTTCACAATAAAAGCACTATAATACAACTAAATAGGGATTTTCACAATAAAAGCACTATAATACAACTAAATGGGATTTTCACAATAAAAGCACTATAATACAACTAAATTGGGATTTTCACAATAAAAGCAGTATAATACAACTAAATAGGGATTTTCACAATAAAAGCACTATAATACAACTTAATAGGGATTTTCACAATAAAAGCACTATAATACAACTAAATAGGGATTTTCACAATAAAAGCACTATAATACAACTAAATGGGGATTTTCACAATAAAAGAACTATAATACAACAACTAAATGGGGATTTTCAACCGTTCCAAGGACATTTTCAAGGATTTCAGCAGTTTCAAGGACAGGAACAAAGACGCAGACCAGGACCCAAACCAAGACCGAAACCCGAACCAGACCGAGACCCGGACCAAGACCCCAACCCAGACCCAGACTGGGACCCAGACCAAGATCCGAACCAAGACCCGAACCAAGACCCAGACCAAGATCCGAACCAAGACCCGAACAAAGACCCAGACCCAGATCCGAACCAAGACCCAGACCAAGACCCAAACCAAGATCCGAACCAAGACCCAGACCAAGACCCGAACCAAGACCCAGACCGAGACCAAGACCCAAACTAAGACCCAAACCAAGACCCTGACCGAGACGCCAACCAAGACCTAGACCGAGACCCAGACCCGAAGCAAGACCGAGACTAAGACCCGAACCAAGACCCAGAACGAGACCCTAGACCCAAACCAAGACCCAGACCAAGAACAAGACCCGACCCAAGACCCAAACCGAGACCCAGACCAGGTTGCCATAGTTACCAGAACTAAAACACTATCAAGGCAAACCACAAAAGCCAGTCAAGACCCAGACCCAAAACAAGACCCAGACCCGAGCCAAGACCCAGACCAGGTTGCCATAGTTACCAGAACCAAAACAATATCAAGGCGAACCACAAAAGCCAAACCAAGACCCGAACCAAGTCTCAGAGTCAGACCTGGACCAAGACCCAAACTAAGACCCAGGCCAACATCCAGACCAAGTCTCAGACCAGGACCAGACCAAGTCCAAGACCAGGTTACTATAGTTACCGGAACCAAAATCAGATCAAGGCGGACCACAAAAGGTGGGCCAAGTCCAGACCAAGACCCGAACCCAGACCAAGACCCGATCCAAGTTCCAGACCAAGACCCGAACCCAGATCAAGACCCAGAGCCAAACCAAGACCAGACCAATTTGCCATAATTACCAGAACCAAAAGCAGATCAAGGCCAAACAATAGAAGCTGGGCTAAGTCCAAACCAGGCTCCCATAGTAACCGGAACCAAAATCAGATCGAGGCGAACCACAGAAGCCAGGCCAAGTCCAGGCTACGTTGCCATAGTTTCCGGAACCAAAATCAGATCGAGGCGAACCACAGAAGCCAGGCCAAGTCCAGACCAGGTTGCCATAGTTACTGGAAATAAATTATTTCAGCGGTGTGGGCAATTTAAACAGTTCAAGGACACTTTCAATAATTTCAGGAGTTTCAAGGATATTCGACAGTTTACAGAATTTCAGGAGTTTCAAGGATTTCAGGAGTTTCAAGGTTTCAACAGTTTCAAGGATTTCAGGTGTTTAAAGGTTTCAACAGTTTGAAGGATTTTAGGAGTTTAAAGGTTACAACAGTTTGAAGGATTTTAGGAGTTTTGAGTTTTTCATGAGATTCAAGGATATCAGTAGATTCAAGGGCATTGGGAATTTCAATGATTTTTCAAGTATTTCAACCGTTTCACAGCATTTTCAAGGATTTCAAGGATTTTTCAGATAACTTCTGCATTAGAACTATTCCGCAGTCAATCGCAATGGCTTCAGCCATTGCAAAATTTCTAGTTATTATTCCCGCACATTTTTCCTGATTTTCTGCACCTTTCAGCACTTTCATGCTTTGTGCAATTTCTGCAAGTTATGCATCAAAACGTTCCGCATGTTGAGGAGAATCCTGCTATTACTTTTCGGACTTCTGCGATTTACGGTTTTTCCGCAATCGGACGAAATACCGAACATTTTTCCCATTGACGCATAATGGGGCTACCGCAAATTCATGCTTTTCCGCATTTTTTTCCGCAATTTCTGCAATTTCTGCAATTTGTGCATGTTCAGCTTCCGCAACTTGTGGGTTTTGAGAAAAAATTGGCCTTCTGCAGTTTTCCAGTGTTTTTCTACGGGAATTTGAAATTTTTGCATTGGTGTGTATGTGGTCTCTGCCCCATTAGTGTGTATGGCGAATCCAGCCAATGCATTTTAATAGGATTTCTGGCACTCCAAGTGTTTCAGCCATTTGTGCAGCTTCTGCAATTTCAGCATTTAGGCGATTTCAACAGTTTGACCAGTTTATGGAATTTAAAAAGTTTATGCAATATAAACAATTTATGCAAATTAACCACTTTATGGAATTTAACCAGTTTACGCATTTTAACCAGTTTACGCATTTTAACCAGTTTATGCAACATAACAATTTATGCCATTTAGGATTTATGAAATTTAAACAGCTAATGCAGTTTATATAATTTATGCAAATTAACCAATTAATGCATTTTAACGTTTTTGTTGCAATTTAACCAGTTTATGCAACATAACAGTTTGTGCAATTTAAACTGTTCATGCATTTTACCGGTTTATGCAAATTAGATTATGCAAATTAACCAATTTATGCATTTTACAGTTTTTCTGCAATTTTACCAGTTTATGAACATTAGATTATGCAAATTAACCAATTTATGCAATTTCTGCAATTTCTGCATTCGATTCCCGCAGTTCCGCAGTCAATCGCAATGGCGCAGCCATTGCTGCATTTCTAGTTATATTGATTGACTGCGGAATTTCCGCAGTCAATTATTGGTTTGCGTTTCTTTATTATTATTATTATTCCGGCACATTTTTCCTGATTTTCTGCACCTTTCAGCACTTTCATGCTTTGTGCAATTTCTGCAAGTTATGCATCAAAACGTTCCGCATGTTGAGGAGAATCCTGCTATTACTTTTGGGACTTCTGCGATTTACGGTTTTTCCGCAATCGGACGAAATACCGCACATTTTTCCCATTGACGCATAATGGGGCTCCCGCAAATTCATGCTTTTCCGCAGTTTTTTCCGCAATTTCTGCAATTTCTGCAACTTGTGCATGTTCAGCTTCCGCAACTTGTGGGATTTGAGAAAAAATTGGCCTTCTGCAGTTTTCCAGTTTTTTTCTACAGGAATTTGAACTTTTTGCATTGGTGTGTATGTGGTCTCTGCTCCATTAGTGTGTATGGCGAATCCAGCCAATGTATTTTAACAGGATTTCTGGCTCTCCATGTGTTTCAGCCATTTGTGCAGCTTCTGCATCTTCAGCATTTAGGCGATTTCAACAGTTTGACCAGTTTATGGAATTTAAAAAGTTTATGCAATATAAACAATTTATGCAAATTAACCACTTTATGGAATTTAACCAGTTTACGCATTTTAACCAGTTTACGCATTTTAACCAGTTTATGCAACATAACAATTTATGCCATTAGGATTTATGAAATTTAAACAGTTAATGCAGTTTATATAATTTATGCAAATTAACCAATTAATGCATTTGACCGTTTTTTTTGCAATTTAACCAGTTTATGCAACATAACAGTTTGTGCAATTTAAACTGTTCATGCATTTTACCGGTTTATGCAAATTAGATTATGCAAATTAACCAATTTATGCATTTTACAGTTTTTCTGCAATTTACCAGTTTATGCAATTCACCAGTTTATGAACATTAGATTATGCAAATTAACCAATTTATGCAATTTATGCAATTTCTGCATTCGATTCCCGCAGTTCCGCAGTCAATCGCAATGGCGCAGCCATTGCTGCATTTCTAGTTATTATTCCGGCACATTTTTCCTGATTTTCTGCACCTTTCAGCACTTTCATGCTTTGTGCAATTTCTGCAAGTTATGCATCAAAACGTTCCGCATGTTGAGGAGAATCCTGCTATTACTTTTGGGACTTCTGCGATTTACGGTTTTTCCGCAATCGGACGAAATACCGCACATTTTTCCCATTGACGCATAATGGGGCTCCCGCAAATTCATGCTTTTCCGCATTTTTTTCCGCAATTTCTGCAATTTCTGCAACTTGTGCATGTTCAGCTTCCGCAACTTGTGGGATTTGAGAAAAAATTGGCCTTCTGCAGTTTTCCAGTTTTTTCTACAGGAATTTGAACTTTTTGCATTGGTGTGTATGTGGTCTCTGCTCCATTAGTGTGTATGGCGAATCCAGCCAATGTATTTTAATAGGATTTCTGGCTCTCCATGTGTTTCAGCCATTTGTGCAGCTTCTGCAATTTCAGCATTTAGGCGATTTCAACAGTTTGACCAGTTTATGGAATTTAAAAAGTTTATGCAATATAAACAATTTATGCAAATTAACCACTTTATGGAATTTAACCAGTTTACGCATTTTAACCAGTTTATGCAACATAACAATTTATGCCATTTAGGATTTATGAAATTTAAACAGTTAATGCAGTTTATATAATTTATGCAAATTAACCAATTAATGCATTTGACCGTTTTTTTTGCAATTTAACCAGTTTATGCAACATAACAGTTTGTGCAATTTAAACTGTTCATGCATTTTACCGGTTTATGCAAATTAGATTATGCAAATTAACCAATTTATGCATTTTACAGTTTTTCTGCAATTTTACCAGTTTATGCAATTTCACCAGTTTATGAACATTAGATTATGCAAATTAACCAATTTATGCAAATTTATGCAATTTCTGCATTCGATTCCCGCAGTTCCGCAGTCAATCGCAATGGCGCAGCCATTGCTGCATTTCTAGTGTTTACTTGTGTGTAGAGTTTTGGTACAATGAGCGAAGTTTTGCAAAATGTGCTCAAGCAACGGGCAAAAACTGTAATTTCAAACATTTACAGACAAATGTTGGATCATTTGAATATTTCACAGGGTTTATTATCACACAAAATCCTGTGCAGATCAAAAACAAAATAAAGTCTTCTGACTTCAGAGAGTTTAGTCAAGAAGAATGTTGCATTGATGTCTGGACACTTTGTACTGTGGCCCACAAGTGTAATTGACACATGTGTATGTACTTTTAACTTGATGGTGAGCGCTATAAACACCCGCATGTAGAGTGCTAGCGTACATGCCATTTCTCCATAAACACACACACAAATTCACACAGGCACAACAGGCACAAAACAGCTGGCCACAGCACCAGATGGACAACAGCTCACTCTGTTATGACTGAATTATAGATGTGAAAGTATGTAAAACAAAGACTGAGACTAGGAAGTTTGTAGCTCTGAATGGTTGATAAATCCTTGCATGAACCTGTCAGAGGAAGTGAATCATTCTGGTCTTTAGCCTTACTCAACCAAAGTAACTCAGTAAGACTTTTGAGTAAAAATTGTCATTTTTGAGTTTGGTTAAAGGGATCGTGTCGGCATGTCCATGTAAGTCCAATAAGCTTTCTGCACAATGGAGCGGTGCCACAAACAGAGGGCACCTCTCCTATTTGATGACCGAGACTCTCCCATCGGATGAGCTATTATTCCTGTGCATTTCACAAAGCAAATGAACTTGACAGATGGCTGTGTCACCCAAACCTTGACTACCAACCTGATTATGCAGAAAACAATACAATAGAATAGAGCAGGGGAATCATTACTGGAGGTGTCCACTGTGAGTTCAGGAGCGCACCACAACACCTCACCCACAGACGAGGACAATGCATCGGCACTGAACAAAATTACACTTGTGAAATTGAACAGTGAGAGTGAGTTTAACATAAACTGGGTTACGGTCAGGCAATCTGTCATCAGGCTAAAGCCATTGTCTAGGGCTGCTTGCATGTCATATGAACCCATCCGTCATCTCCACAGCCTTTAATAGCCACTGCTCAGGTCTTAAACTGTGGAGGTTTATGGGCTGGACCAAAACTCCCTTCCTGACACAATATAGATGCTCTCTATACTGCGGCGAATTAGAAAGGAATGAAAGATTAGGGTTAGACAGAGAGGTCTGGGGTCAGATAAAGCATTTGAACTTGGAATAGCTTTGCACCTTCACACCAATTATTAATCAATTAACTATTGACATCAACTGAAATATTTAGAACATATTTTACAAAATCAATCTTAACATGCTGTACACCAATTGTTCAATATATTTTGTGCCAGTGTCAATGACTGCTTGTTTCTTCTTTAACAGAGTACCATCAGCTTCACTGCACCACAGCTGAAGTGTGCTTTACAGCTCGAGTTTGTCCACTAAAGTTAGCAGTTTGCTCTGTGTATTTGAGAAGTGTGCAGAGCAAACTAAACTCTAACTGCCCTTTAGTGGTGCCTTTAATGTGAAGCCTGGATCGTGAGGTGAAAGTTTGTTCAACCTGGACACTTGGCCCTCCTTCGAGCAGACGTGTTTCTTTCTGCTGGTGCTGTTGACAGTGTGTCGAGCCTCGCTGCCAGATCGCAGACGCACGGCCCGCAGCAGGTCTGACCTCAGTGTTAGGTATGTACACACATACGCAAATCAAAGACAGGTCTGTAGTGCTAAGGTGCAGGGTAACAGACGCATGTGAGGAAATTTCATGTATTTGTAAACAAACCTATTTCTGTGCTTTTGCAGTACTTACTGAGACGCAGTGACATGGCGAGGCTCTTCCTGCTGTAAGTGTGTCATGGGGGATGAGTGTCTGAAGGCAGGGGTAACCAAAGTACGGCCCAGGGCCAAATGTGGCCCTCAGATCAGATCTTGGTGGCCCTCAGACGTCTTGTTGAATTGGGACACATCTCCAGAGATAGTACTTTTTACTGCAAGATAAATATTCCACACAATTAAAAACTACAAAAAATAAAATGTTATTGTGAGACAGAGCTGTCATTATGATTACAAGCCTAAATAAAGGTGCTGGGCACGGTTTGAACTTCTCTTAAAAGCACCCAGGTGAATCTTTCACTACACTTACCACCGATCTTTGAATGAAAAACTGCTTTCTTAAAGCGACACGATGACAATGGGTTCTGGACAGGTGCTCAAGCTGGGTTCAAACTGGAGGCAGTTATACATTGCTGTCCAACACACATAACTTTCCTTCTTTTGTAAAAGTTGTTGTACAGTATATAAAATCAAGGCATCACACAGTACATCCCTTGTAAAACTCTAAATGCATTTGTACATTACAGCATGCACAGGAAGCAGATGACCCATAAGGGTAAAGACCTGAGAGAAGAGATGCACCAGATAGGAGTAAATAGGGAAAACACAGCCATTAAATGATTTCGATTTCCAGTGTGATGAATCACATAGTTGCAAATCCCTTTTTGGCTAATTGCTAGCAGCATGTGAGATTTCTCCCCTGCTCCTCCTCCATGTTCAATATCAATTTTCAGGGTTCGGCAGAGAGCGATAGCCCCGGTGCGTTCCCCTGAGTCTCGCCAGTGGCCTCGCTGATAAAAACTGCACCAACAGCACTTAGCCATTTCAGAGACACAGGAAGCGTACAAACACACATACATACATTGACACACACACACACTTGTATTCACAGCTGTGTGCGGTAATGAAGGAGAAAAGATGGGCCAATCGAAGTGAAACAGGGAACAGGCTGGTGTCATCTGCTGGGTGACCTTCTGAGAAGAGCTGTGCGGACATGTGTGCAAGTGTGTTGTGTGTGCGATGCTCCTGCAGAAGTCTGGAGGTCAGACCAGAGCTCACTGAAGGGAATTAACATTTGTCTGCCTCACTAAGGACAGGCTGTGCCCCCACCGAGGATACTGCAGTTGTGTGCAGGACTGTGCACATTCAGGAATTATGTAGTTAGTTTGCAATGCAAAACATGTTCAACTTTTAGGCCCAAATTAATAAGCCTTAACAGAAAGAAAAAGAAACATATTTGTCTGCATAATTAAATAGGGTGATTGCAGAAAGAATATTAAATGTGTAAAAACAACTGGTCTATTTTAAGTAAGTAAGTAAGTAAGTAAGTAAGTGCTTTATTTAGCATGTTTTTGGAGGTCGGGGAAACCGTAGCACCCAGAGGAAACATGACATGTCTCCTCTGATCCTCTGAAACGGTGCATCGCCTCCTGGGTTTGTCTCTGTTTCAGAGCGTGGTGTCACTGTCCAGCACTGATCAGCTCCTCCACCTCCCCCTTCCTCTTCCTCCTGCACAGCT
The DNA here is from genome assembly GCA_007210695.1 of Neogobius melanostomus. Classification (NCBI taxonomy): domain Eukaryota; kingdom Metazoa; phylum Chordata; class Actinopteri; order Gobiiformes; family Gobiidae; genus Neogobius; species Neogobius melanostomus. Next base: position 7,877,557 of record VHKM01000058.1, read on the forward strand.
CCCTCCGCTCCACTACAGTCTTTCACCATCTTCTAGGAAGAGCTTAGCAGTTAATCTCTTTTTTATTCTCCAGTGAACGTCCTTTAGCCAGAACAATAGAAGTCATGTGTGGCTTAGCTGTGAGTCTCGCCCGGGTACCTCCTCGTTTGTCCCTTTTTTGTTTCCTGTAGCTCCTCTTGTGAAGCCTCCACTGTGCTGCTGGTGTTGGGGGCTCTTGGTGCCTCCTCCGTGTCTCAGTTTAAATTCCAATACTCAGCAATTATTTTGAATTATTTTTTATTCTACAGTAGCACAAAGTGACTGCCAAGTTGGAGTAATCGTTACTTATACATGGGTAAATGTATTTCATTCCATTTCTATTTCAAGTGTCCCATCTCAGAGAGCCAACTGTGATCATCTCAGTTATTTCTCCTAAAGAAAACCGTATAGGTATACTTAAAGGTAAAGTATTCTAATTGGGCCCGTGTGTTTAAGGTGCAGGCGATGCAGTCTCACCCTTGACCGTTCTTAACGAGGGCAGCGCGACACAGCACAGTCCCCTGACACCTCCGGCTCCGCTCAGGCACATACCGCTCACAATTACAGAGAGAATCCATCTCGGCGAATGTGGACCCAATGTACTCCAGTCAATAACAACAGACGTGTACTTTGGACCAGAGTGTATGTGGGTGACTATGAGTGTCACACGGTAAACATTCGAAACGTCCAAAATGCCAAAGTGAGTAGGTGATGGTGGCAAGGACAATAGAAACTAGTCTTAAAGTGAAAGCCAAGTTTTTCTGCGAGAATCATTCCTGTTAGTTTACTAAAGTTCATCTGAGCACATTCGCTACCATAAATACAGATAAATATATACAGTAAAGGCAAGAGCTCCTGACAAGCTGGTCAAAGGCTAGTTGAAGGATGGGATGAGTTTCCCTTTGGAGATGATAAAGTCTTCAAATAGCTTTTTGAATATTCTCCAACCAAGAAGATGAATTATGGGTTTGCTCGTGAGACTGTGTTACAGTAAATGTCATCACAACAGACATCATCCAACTGTACTTTTCTCCGGGGATAACGCTAAGGAGGTTGATGTAAATCTTTTATCTTGTCATTGCAAGCCATGTCTCAAACCTTTTGCCCCTTCCTTTAGCCCCTCAGTGTTTTCTGTTTAAGTGGCTTTTGGGTTAAGTCACTTAACTCTTCCTCCGATTATGTAAAAAGCCTTAACGTGGAGAATGGTTGGACAGAGGTTCAAGAGCTCAGAGGCCTCTGCGCATTGCCCCTATTCTCTTCTTCTCCTAATCTGATTTATAGCAGCCATCTTTGATTTATCCACAGGCCAGAGCAAAGCAAGAGCTGCTACATGAGGCCTTCCCTCTACACATGAAGTGAGTGAGTGAGATTAGTAGCCTTCCCTTACAGCTTTAGTGGCTAATACCTGATTAGGGCCCAGAGTCAGCCAATTGTCCCAATGCTGGCTATCAATGCCGAAGGGGGAGGTGGGGGAGGGGGAAGGCTGGAGTCAGATGGGTGGTAATATGGGAGAGAGGGCTGGGATAGAGGTTGATTTTGTAATGGATACTCATTTTATCCCTGCCCACTAAGAAGATTAGGCTTTGGGGTCTCATATTAGCCTTGCTCTCTGGGCCTTTGGTGGTCCTTCCAGCTTTATAATGGTGTCTTTTTCTTTTTTGTTTTTTCAACCAACTATTATTCTGGACTCATAAATCTATGTCAACTGCAGTTCTCAATGTTGTAAGTAAGAGATACTGAGTAAGGCAAATTGTTCTTTCAACTTCAATTGTCCATGTCTTCGCTGAAGCGTTGAAGTTTTTACGTATGGAGCAAATTCATTGTATCTCACAGTTGGATATTATCAGGTTTCCAGGATGTACCGTATGTTTTGGTGTAGTATCACTGATTAGCACTGATGGAATTTGAGACTATATAAAAAGCTTTTGATCTATTTAATGACTAAAGACACAGTATATGGAGAGCTCAGTGGCAAAGTGATAAGCATTCCTTATTCCCATGATGTAGTTTGTGGGGTTGATTTTAGGTTGACCCATCTCTGTGTTGCAGTTATTTTGGTGAATCAAAACCCTTGTAACTGAGTCTTTAAGTGTTAACTAATGTTCCTGGTGAACTCTCCTCAGGGAAATTCCTGGAATATCTGCCCGAATTATCCCTGGTTCAGCGATGCACTTATTTTAAAATTATTGCATCGAGCTTGTCACTGTACCAAGTGTGATGCCAATAACATAGAAGGTAGGCACACATTAGCATACCATCTATGGTGGGTTTCTGTCACTATGTCACCAGAGAGAAAAAAACACTGACTCCCACTAAAAATATGAAAAGGTGAAACGATATGATCAGGAGGAGACGCTTCTTTAGTAACGGCTGAGCGGCCTCATTATCCTAACAGCAGCATTAATGAGTATACTCTTTATCTGCTCACAATCTTTCTCTCTTTGTTCCTCCGTCCATGCCTCATAACACCTTTTAATCTGTGAGAGGAGGGACTTCCAGTGTACGCCTGCACAGTTCGGTTAATAGTGCCTTATTAGTGCCATGCTAAAGCTCCGGATGAAGAAATGATTAAGAGATTAGCTCTGTGTGAAAGCCATTTTGTTTTTGAGGTAAATTAAATGATTAGTGGCTCATTTTCTAAACCCATTATCACTACCTTAGTAGTGAGAGTGCCCCATTATCTATCAGAAAGCTAGTTAAATGGCAAACTCTTGGAAATTAATTAACCAAAGATGGCCATGCCTCAGTGATTCTTACTTCAATCAATGAAACACCGTACATGGGCTAATAAGTGTTCTTCAGTTTATATAAACTCTGAGGCAGTTATTCTAAAATATAACATACCAAGTACCACCTTAGACAAGAAGCTGGTAGCAGAGATACTATAAGTCTTTGGGCTACAACATGTAAAGGCCAGGCCAAAAAATAAAAAGTCTAAAACAAGTCCAGGCCGGGACTAAACAAGGACTATACTGTAAATTTAATCTAAATCAGGATCAATCCATAATTAAAACATGCCAAGTAATAAGGTTCAAATCAGAACATGACTAAAACATGACAAAAGGGACATTAAATTAAAATACTTAAACTTTAAAAGATTGCCATCTGCACACTTCTCTAGAATCAGAACCATTTTAATGCCATTGTCAGTTAAACAAACAAACTAGAAATTTTCTTATCTGTAATGGGCAAGACAAGGCAAGGCATGTTTATTTATACCACACATTTCATACACAAGGCAACTCAATGCGCCTTGCGCCTCAATAGTGAATAATAAAACTAAAAGGGAATACAAGAGGAATAAACAAGATATAATACAGTAAAAACGGCTAAACTCTGACTATACAAAATGAGCATGTGCTGAAAAGACAAGGCATACACATGTACAATAAAGCAGCAGGTTTAATTGTGGATAAAACCACATGGTGCAAAAACATTACTGTAGGTTGATTGGTCCTTTGAAAATAAATACTACTTTCCACTGTGTGAAAATAAGAGCCTAATAACAAGGATTAGTTCAAGAAAAGATAGCCAAGAAAGGCTCCTTTAGCACTTGTGCTATTTTCATAGCTCAGTCCATTTAGTGTCCCAGAAGAGACGCAGAGTTAGCGCCTGAGTTCCCTAGTGGTCAGCTAATGAGTTGGGCCATGCATGGCTCCTGCTACCCCCTCTTTGTTTCTCAGAACTCTGGAGTGGAATCGATACTCGGTGTCAAAGGCCTAACATTTCTGGCCAACACAAGGGCACAGGAGCCCTGCACTTACACCCCTAACCCCTTCAAATTAGCACCATCTACCCATGTGTTCTGCTTACTCAAATCTACAAAGGTTAGTTTAGGGCAGTGCCCCTCGTCTGCACTCATATTGTAGCATTAACCCCAATTAATTAGTCATTTTAGAGAGGTGTAAAACATATTCTAACCAAAGAGTTCATCTTAAGATAAAATATATACGTTTTAAACAGAAAAATAGAAATGACATCTTCAAAATAGCCGCCTTTTTTTTTATTACAACTTTACACTACATTTTCTCAGAAATCATGGTCATCGTCACCAGAAAAGGTTTTCACTTCACAGACTGTTCGAAACCATTTCAGGTGACTGAGAAAATGTCAAGAATAAAGGGTAGCCATTTTGAAGAATTTAAAATATAAAACATATTATAAATATATGTTCACCTTTTTTGTTTCCTACATACTGTAATCCCAGTCGTGCCACTAATACCATGGCACAGGAAGCAGCTGACTATGCCTTTGTTATTTCCAAACTCCATTAATAATATATGATCTCCTTGTGCTCCCTTAGAATGGTTGCGGGCTGTTTACATAAATTGACAAAGATGCCAAAAGGCACATTGAAAAATTTCCCTTTTTTCTAAAATATTCCAGCCCCAGAAGACACAGCAAAAATATTTTAAAAATATTTATTAATTAGGGGCTATCTAGGTTGAGTTTACATATTTCATATTCATTTATTAGGTTTTTTAACTATGGGAAGCATTTGACTGACACAAATATATTATTCTATTTGTGTACGATGTCCCTGGGGCCTGTTAATTATTTGTCTCCTTGACGATCAAATTTAAAGGCGTACATCACACGCCCAGATCTATACTTTCCTCTGTTTACAAAAACTCAAAGAAAATCCAACCACGATGCTGGTGAATACATTATTGAAATCCCAAGTCCCTTAGTAACGAGCTTTACAACAAGCAGTGATGGCGCATTTCAACATAGTCTGTGGACCAATTCTTTTTGAAAGCCATGTAACATTGATGTCGAGCTTTTTAATTACAAAGAAGATCAAGAAAACGGATTGAAAGATTTATTGTTGTAGAGTATTGCAATCTCCGGCAGAAAATGGAATGCTGTCAGAAATGTTTTGGGTGAAGCGTGATTGACATTTGGCGGTGGTGACAAGCACTGATCTGACTAGTCACATTTGTTTTATCATTGACACACTTGACTTGAGCTTGCCTTTGTGGATTATGCAAATGGTTTAGCAACAATAAAAGGCATATTATATTCAACCGTTACCAACTTGTGTTTCTTCTGTTGTCCTCTGCATGTGCGTCAACATTTTTGTTATGTCTTTTTGCAAACGCAGTGTAGAGCAAGTGTATTTGCCAACACCCGGGTTGTATTTTCAAAAACTGGCAAGAAGCATCTTCAATTTCTGGAGTCATTATTAGAAATGACAGTTGAACCTGATGAAATTGTATCCCCAACTGAAACCCAAATTGCTATCAGGCCAACATGGTTTCCTTGTGCTAGAACCATGCTTATTCCGCATCAAAACACGGGTAGATGAATTTAAAAAGTCATAATAGCTCATTACCATCCAGTCTCCTCGCGCCCTCATACCTGAACCCTATTACTGAGACTTCAATTTGCATGTAAATGTGGTCAACTTTCATGTTATCAAAATACAGGAGGAGTATAGCATAGGCCAAAAGTGTTTATGGATACAGCACACATGTAAATCCCAGACCGAATGTATGTGCACATGTCTATGAGACCGTAGTTTCAGCATGCACACGTGATGTTACTATGTTAATGTATGTGCAATTATTGGCATTTAGGTTTATGGGCCAATAATATAGCAACGACTGGGCAACATTTTAAAAAATATGTAATGTCTTCCTCATGAAGACAACAGACAAAAACCACTTGGATGGCCCTTTGTTTGACAACATTTCAAGGCATTTACTTAATAACTGTGCCAAATAGAAGATGCAAACAAAGACTACATGCCATATTTTATTAGTAAGTTGATAGAAGAAGAAAAAAGGCGTATAGTGATTCTCATAGAAAACCTTATAAGTTAAATCTAGTATGTTTAAGTTCCCAAGTTCTCCTTTGGGTAAGAAGAAATAGAAACAGAAGGTGAGTCAAGACAGAAGGGAACGTGAGGAGATATACGTGGACTGGCAGTGGCTAAGAAAGCAAAGCTACTTTCCATCATTATACTGTAAAATGTCATGTGATTGGCTGCTCAATGGCAGGAGCCCCCAGTGGCTGCGGTTCTGTCATCGGGCTAAGGAGGGAAACACACGGCATTTCACTTTTTCTGTCAAAACTAGCTTTGCCCAAATGGTATCATTTTAAATGCCATGACAGTGGAAGGTGGAAGGCAGTGTGATGGGCCTAAGGGTATACATAGACCCCATATGCTAGTGACACTGATACAAGTGTAATTCTAGACTATTAGAGTGACATGGGAGAGCCTCCCAACCTCAGCCACACACACGCACACGCGCTGAGGCGGCTGAGGGGGAACAGCCTGTCATGCCATGAAAATTTAAGAAATTCTTTAACCTGGCCTTGCCTGATCCCCTCCTCCTTTGAATATTTTATAATGCCAAAATGATTTATTAACTTGAGACAGGTACAGCTCAGTAAGGCCAGGTACAGACCACAGTAAGATAAGAGCTGCTGTGTGTCCTATCAGAACACACACAAAATATTTGAAATTCAACATTTATGATTAGGAACAGTTTGATTCTAACAAAGTGTTGAGAAGAATACTTTGTGATTGTATTTGTATTTGTCGAATCAGGTTATTGTATGCTGAATACTTTAAATACTTTCATGTTGATTTGCATTATATTTATGTATAAATCCAGTGTATAATTACAAAAATATTGACTACACTTGTTGAAACGCCTGATATAAACGTATTTACTGATAATTAGGAACTCAAAAAATCTCTTGGCAAATGCACGGACATGTGTATTGTGTGCATGAACTGTGGCTTAAGGCGTTTTTAATCTGTATGTAATTTTAGGAGAAAAAACAGGTCATCATTAAAAGTTCTTTCTTAATAATGTTGAGCAATATGAAGTTAAAATCGATTGATTGAGTACTGTGAGGTATTCATTTGATTTTAGGAAAGTAACTGTATTCTAAATACCACAAATGAAAGAGTAACTGTACCAGAATACAGTTAAAATGAGTATTTTAAATATGTATTCTAAATACATGTATTTAGTTACTCCCAACACTACATATAGTATTATTTTACATGCTGCACAAAGATTTGTATTACTGACAAAACAGCAATGGATGTTATTAAGAGTGAAAATAGATATTCTTTGAAACTAAGAAAAAGTTTGGTATTATGTATAGGCTCTACTTCTGACTATATTATTCTGTATCATCTTAACATCATTGGCTATTGACTGCTTGTAATCACTTCACAACACCGAAAGCAACTAAGTCATGTGCATTCACACAACATGATAATATTTACCACAGATGTAGATTGAAACATCATAAGTGCTGTTTACATAGTCTGAACATACACAAAGCACGTTCTGGCATTTAATTTGTCTCATTTGGCCATTTTGCGACCTGGCTCTATTTCACTCCATTCATCTCATTTTATGGCTCATGATTGCCAGTGACTCTGTTTAGCCAACAATGTCACAAAGGTCAAAATGGAGGACAAATTGAGATGCCAGACTGTCACACTAAACCACCATTGTGTATAAGAGTATAAATACAAATGTGAAGGAAGACAATAGACAGAGTTGTATATATGACCAATTATAAGACGGATTGTTACGTACAGCTATATCACAACGAAAATGAGCAGTAATAAAAAAGGTAGAGAGTCGTAGCGTACTGGAGCATATAGGACCCATGGGAACCAACCAGAGAACAAAAGCGGGCCCTTCTGCTAATTGACTGCAGAATTAGCCCCATCTTTCCCAGTGGGACCGTGGCAGTGGCAGTGGCAGATGGAGGCAGACTGGACACCGAGGCAGAAAAAGAACCTCTAAACCTGCCGTGAAGCTGCTATACACAATCGCAGGTCACCGCACAGCGACATGTGCCTTGTTTAACAGGACAGGGCCGGGCAGGAGAGGGTTATGAGGGCTGGGAGCGAGGTCATTAGGGGTCATATGGGGAAGTGATGGCAATATTCTGTAGGTTAGTATGTCAGATTTTTTATTTTTTTTATCAACTTAATAATAAAAGATGTGAATGAAATCTCTTCTGTTATCACAATGAATATTTGGTCCAAAGCTAATTTCAAGCAACACCCTCACAACTTTTATCTCATCTAAGGATGCTTTTTTCCTCGTGAATGAATATTATATTTGTGTAGGTCAAATTTTGCCAGAACTTCAAGAAGAATTTGAGTAATAAATCGGTATGTAAATAAATAAAATCACTGTGCACACCATAGTTAATTTCAAACACATTATGATTGATCATTTTATGCATTGTTGCATAGAATTAAGAATTGTATTATTTTTCGGTGCTCTGTCAAAAATATCGTGTCCATGAGGATGGGTCAGTTTTAGTATTTAAAAATATTCTGGGAGTTTGGGCCTGAACCAAAGGACAAAAGTTCATATGAACCAAACCGCTGCATAACCAAGCAGCTGCTGCCACTGAAGTTGAATTCATCGCTCAAAGCACTTTTTAAGTGCTAAAGCAGCCAGGCCTCTTTCGAGGGATTACTCTGAGGAATGTATTTACAGTTTCTTTCTCTAACGGTGGTATGGAAATCAGAGCACTACAGACAGCACTCATGGCTGTTTTGAAATTCAAAAAAGGTGGGGAGTTAAACTATATTGTCCTTTTGAGGATGCAGGAGGATGCCTTCCATTCTGCACTCACCATGACTGTCATAGTAATCTGATATGACAAATTCACATACAGTGGATTAGCTGGCGGTGGTGAAAGCCTGAGCGGTTAATATTTGTTGATGTTACTTTTATCCATCAGGTCTGGTGTCCCTGGGCTGCGGTTGCCCTGACGATGAGAGGAAACAGTTTATCCTGGCGACCGAGAGGGCCAAAAATGTGGGGGCATCACTTTGTACACTGTCACCATCTTTGATGTCGCCGCACTTGATGTCGGAGGCTATGAAAAATGCTTAGCTCAATTTAAGCCTCTCACAAAAAAGGGCTAACAACTGTAATTAAATCATTAAATTCTTGTCTACGCTTCACAGAGCAGAGAGAAAATTAACTTCCACCAACCTCATTTTCTACTTGAACATGAAATAATGATTTTTTTTTCTCCCTTTTTTTCTGGAGCTCATATAATTACAAAGCTAACATCTGATAGAGTCAGCATCCAGGGGGGATTATCACATGCATGAGTATTAGACCTCATTACCAGCTTGACTGCAAAATTATTACATCTTGTAATTGGATGGCGAGATTTATACACAGATTGGCCGGGTTTCTGTAAGATTGTAATTACAAGCTTCATTGGTTTGCTACTTATCGGAACTTCACAGAGAAAACAACTGGTAAAATGAAATGAGCATTTCATTAACCTATCGCCTTATCAGGGGAAAAACCTGTGTAACGTTCATGTATGCATTAACATAAATAGGATCATTCATTCCGCTGCCAGATAGCCCCGGCTGGAGCGGCGCGTGTGTTTTCAAAGCGGCGGAGGTGCAGGCTGGAAACCAAGTGCATGGCGCCTTGTGATTGCACATGGAATTGGGTGATTGGCAGCAATATCAATTCATTTCTACAGAGTTTATTTACCTCCGTAATCCAGTGTTGATAGAGGGAACGAAAATGAAGAAAGGTGGAAGGGAAAAAATGTAATGAATTAGTTGTTACAAGGGATGAACTCAATATATCTATTACTTAAAGACTAACTGACTGTGAAAGTGCTCATTTCACGAGAGACGAGGCAGGAGCTGGCGATGGGGCTACTTCCTGCAACCCCCTCCTTCGCCCTCTCTCTTTCTCTCTCTGCCCCTCTCTCTCACCCCTTTCTGTCTCTCCCTCTCTCTCTCTCTCTCTGTCTCCCTCTGTCTCTCTCTCCTTTGATGTAGCCCCTTTCACTGTTAACAAACTCCGTCCGTGTTCGCCTCTTGCTCAAACACAACGGCAGGTGCAGATTGGATGCCCACATAAATAACCCCCCGCACACAATGAGGCCGGGGGATCGATCCAGATTTTGATGGGTGCTACAGCTCATACAAAAGGATAGGCATGTATGTGTGTGTATGTGTGTGTGTGTGTGTGAGTGTAGGAAAACAAAAAGATCCGACCAGAACGGGACGGGACAGAAGGCGAGAACATCGGGAAAAAAAAGAGGAGGGGGTTCAAATGGTTCAATTACAAGGCGAACACAATCTCTCTCTTCTTAACAAGAGATTTCATGGTATGGGCCCGATGTTTGGCAGAAACAGCTGAGTGCCACTAATACTAAAGCAGTACACAGAGCCAGATCAGTCAGTCGCTTTTGGAGATGGGACTCAGTTGTTATTGGACTTCATTGTCCAGATTGGCTACTTCTTTTTGTTCATCTGGTTTTAATGCTGCATTAACATGGGCCACAATGCAACCTGACACCCAACATTAGTGCAGCTAGCTCAGCAAGTCTGTGACCATTTAACTGAACAATATTGTATCACAAATGTAGCTTGTTCTGATAAATTATACGTACATATAATTAAAAAAATATGTATATATAGAGACCATGCCACCAGAGGGTTGCCAGACAAGTAAAAACAGACATGTTTTGCTAGTTTGTTAGAAGCAACAGTGGCGCAGATAGTGTGTCGTCTTGTGATGGGAGGGTTGGCGATTTAAATCCAGCAGGTGCACAAGGTCATTGTGTCCTTGGGCAAGACACTTCATCCACCTTGCCTCCAGTGTCTGCATACACTGGTGGAGGAATGAGCATGTGAATGGGTGAGTGGTGCCTTAATGTAAAGTGCATAAAGCAGCATCAGGATGGACATCTGGGATATAACCATTATAGAATAAACATGCAAGATTGTATTGTCTATAATATTGCAGCTTAAATATTGAATCGTGACTCTGATGGATCTTCGTTTACAGCATGTTGGTAAGTAAATCCCATATCACACCCCTGCTGCTTTGACGCCAATAGTCACTTCACCAAGTCCTGAGATCTATTTTAGGATGTAACTTTAAAACTGTGAACCACCGTGCTGATAGGATGCCTTTTAACTTTGGTATGTACATTACTTAACACTTACCGCATACGTGAAAGTGACAAACTCCCTCCGTTTGTCACATTCAAACTGACCCTGGAGTTGGGGATAAGTCGACTGATCAGTCGCCCAGATGCGACTCAAGTTACAAATATTCATGTCTCAAAGTGGCAACAAATGGAACTATTACATAAAATCTGCTTCAGTGTCTTTTATGGTCTATTAATCTCTATGGGATGTCAAACTATGATGAATGTGATTGCAGTAAGAGGTTGTGGCAGTCCCGGGGAGCATGTCCGGCAACATTAAAACAGCAGGTCTCAATAGTTAGAACAAAGACTGAGCTAAAGTAAATGGCTGCACAACACAAGAGCACATGAAAGAAAGTGCCTCATTAAAATTCCATTTGTCATGCTGTCTGTTGATCATTTTATCTGCAAGTCTATCCTTTACACCGCTATCAAAGAGTGTCATTTCAAAAGAATACTTCACTCTGGGACAAAAAGAGGGCCTTTGCTCAAAATTCAATTAGTGTTGTTGATAAATAAATGCCAAAAATGTAGAGCTTCAAAGATTTGCACGCCACCATTTTGTTTAAGTAAATGCGTTGAATATTTAAGACTTGCTTCTATCTAAATTGAACATCATTATAGTATAAAGAATAGACATAGACTTATGCATCTACTGGTCTACAGGTGTCCATGAAATGTACCTGCCCCTACTGCCTATTAGCGAGGTTTAGTTAGTTGGATATCCTGAATTCTGTATTTATAGCTGCATGTTTCTTTTACAGTGTTCGGTGTCGAATACACTTGAGCTGGGAGCTTTCTGTGCAACAGGTCATAAATCATTCAGTGAAGCTAATTTAATATGGCAAATTTGATTTTTGATTCTCACTAAACCTGTGTCTCAATCTGTCCTTGAGGTACAGCTGACGCGCTGCCAATGAAAGAAGAAGCTTCATATAAAATAAATTCATGAACTCTCAATGCTAATCCTCTTAGCTCTGAACTGCAATAAAACACTCAACTCAATATAGTTAAAACCATTTTAAAGGCCAGTAAATGCTACAGTATATCCTTTTTTCTAAGCTCTCTCTCTATACCTCCTTTTATCCCTGCTTTGGCTAGCTATAGCTATTCATTAGCTGCAGCCCCTATGGCAATGAGAGTCTTTAACCTCCATTAGATCTAATGTTGATATGTTTCCCCAGCAAAGAGCCAAAACAATTAACACCCCTTCTCACATTTCTCTGCCCTCGGCCCCTAACCGCATCAAACTGTGGGCCCACCCGTTCATTACCCACCGCTGAGATCGCCCCTGGGGTAGAACAAGTCACATCCCTGCTTGTTGTCTTTTGAATGGTATCTATTTAGCAGCCAAGGATGGTTAAATAAAATGTGTCAACAATAATTGAGCGCTGTTGCCCCTAAAAACTAGTAGCGAAGGTTTAAGTGAGCATTTTGTGAGATTCTCTGTCAAGATAATAGTTCACGCTGGCAAACTTCCACAAGTGTCGGAAGAATTTAAAAGAGTATTTATTTTATTTTATTATTTTTTTATTGCGAGTGGACCCACTGAGATGGATTTAAATTGATGACAGTTACAGACATTTCTGGAAATACATGCGTGTAACTTTTAGCACCTCGGTGTGAAATAGCTCCGTGAGAGATTTACGTTTTGACATTTAAGGATATATTAATAGCAACAGCAGTCATCTGGGGTAGAATTGTTTATGCCCGGGCCGACTTGTTGCACTGGATTATTGGAGAAACTGCTGCAAGGGCTGCCATAAAAGCCACACTTTCAGATTTCAGTAGTGTCATAAAGCTGTGAACAAATACACTCTCCAAGTGTTTAGTTGTCAGCTGCATATTGTCTTGACCTTCTAAAACCCCCAAATAGACCCATTTTATAATCCAGGAAATTCCAAGTTTCCTTGCACAGTACCTTATAGGTGTGGCTGTGCTGGAAGTGTATCAAGTGTCTGGCAGCAACGCAGTGGGCCGCAGTCTCTAACTCTAAATACTTTAGCGGCTGTGACACACTTACACGAGGATAAGTTGCACAAATGCACGAGTTGCTCATGTTTATGGCACTCACTAAAGCAAATGTGTGTGATCGCAAACACCAAGCTATTAATACTATCAACCACTTGCACTTCATCTATTGTCTTCAGTGCAAAATGGCTTTTGGTTTAAACACTTAATTTGATAATCCGCAAGAAAGCTACAAAAGGGACATTCTGTAGATTCTTAACCTTTCCTCAACTTTGGCGCTCCCAGAGGCAGGAAAAGAGTATCTTTCACCACAGTTATTAGTTCACAGAGACACCTCTGACCTCTGCGGTGGTAGCCAACTGTCAACATAACCGGTGTTGTTGCATCGCACGCTCACTCTCAAAGTCTTCCATGGGAGTCATTTAGGCCTCTTAGAGAGAAGCCGGGTCAACTGCGGATTTACTAAGTACCACTTATAACAACTTTGACTGATTTAAAAAAGTGGTTGGACAATAGACCATTTGAGCCTCAGACCCTTGAATATAATCAGGATCCTATTCATCAGCTAAAGAAGTTACTGCAGAAACACACTTCATATTATTCAAATGTGTACATAATGTGTGTATAAAATGTAACGCCAAAGTGGTAAAAACATGTGTGAATTATTTTGTTTTTTCAAATGATGATTTTGAAGATAATAATATTAATATATCCTTTTAATGCGCAAAGTATACAGCCTCAAACACTGATTAATGATTCATCTTAAATGAAAAGGAACACCAATACAACGATTCATAATTGTGATTTTTTTGTAAATAAATAAATAAATAGGAAATCACAGTGCTATATCCAAAATGTATTATATTAGATTTAGTTTCTCATTACAAAATATATCGGGGGTTTTTTTTTCCAATCTTTTTTCCCTCCTCATACTTGAAACAAATTCTGAATGAACAAGCTTGTGCAAAAGTAACAAATAAAACACTCGCGGTGGGATCGAGTGAACTTTATTTTTGTGGTGAGATTCGTGGGGGAACATGAGCGCTCTGTGGACTTCGGAGAAGAGTTAGGGAGCCGGTGCGCGTCACTTACAGGGACTGGGGTTGGAGACTGACAGGCGTGTGCGTGGATAGACGTGCAGATCCAGATGGTGAGAGCCCATCTGTTTCTAGGAAATGCATCAGAAATGAACGTGTACGGGCGGACAGCGCGTAAAACGAGAAGATCCGGAACCAACTTTTTTTCCCCCTGCTCTCCTCTCCCCCCCTCTGTGCGTATGTGTCTGGTAGAACTAGGGGTGCGAGCTGGTAATGGGACTTTAACTACAAGAGCCGACGATTCACTACAGAAAGGTTTATTACCCCCAACACGCGTCTGTGTTTGGGGACCGAAATGCAGGTGAAGAGTGACATACACAAGTTAGATTTGATGAAAATGCGTAACACTCACCAGCATTAAACGCTATGGGCGACTCACCAAAATAATTTTAGTCGTTTGTCGTATTAATAAAGCTTGACTTTTTGACCACCTATCACCCTGCACTTTCTCCTCCTCAGTCTTCATCTCCAGCCCTCCTGCACGCATTTCCAAACGGGTTATCACAATTGCCATTCGTTCCCTCTTTTCTGATGTGTTTGCCAGATTGACATCAGTGCCCCTCAGATATTTTTAACAGATCCTTTGCGCGCTTCGGCAATATCCACTCGGAGCCATCTGGTGCAGATCAGAATCTCCTCTGACTTCTCTCTGGGCTGCAGTCGTTAAAGGCTCTAAATTTCGATTTATATATATATATATATATATATATATATATATATATATATATACAAATGTGTTCGTCACCAAAGTTAAGAAAATTACTGGAAATGTCCATATGCCTGTTTATTTTATTTTAGTTTCCTGTTGTGTTGTTGTTTTCTCTGGTTTATGAACTGAAATTAAATGTTAAGCCCAATATGTATTTAAAATATATTTGTAAAAATGCGTTAAACTAATATATATATATATATATATATATATATATATATATATATATATATATATATATATATATATATATGCAATGGTGACATAATAATTGTTTCTCAGATGGTCTTTTTGTTGTAAGTAATATGGGAAGTTTTAAAACAATATTATGTAAAGAACCGCAAACAACATAATACAAAATCAGCTTAACAAAAAACGTGCGCGGGAGGTGACAAAAAATGTAATGCGTGGACGAGTATTTTTAATCAGAATAAGTTGAAACTATTTATCTTTAATAACAGGTAATAACGGTGGTACATGGTGACGCATTTTTCCTCAAATTATCTGTTTTATAGCGCGCACTTAATAAACCGGTACAAATTTAAGCGGCATGCTTTTAAATGCAATACCCTTTCGGTGAGCGAATAAATTATCTTGCACCAGCGCGTAAAAGCACTCACTCCGCTCACAGCCATTTTCTAATTACAAATGAAGTATGCGTAAAGTTAGTTCCTTCTCGTTGTTTGAGACGGGTTTTACTTCCCCCTGTGTCGGACAGCTGTAAAATCGTGTAGACAGGTTGTCATACAACAATCAAAGGCTTCAGTGAATGGACTCTAATGCTTGAACATTTAACATACAATAAGTCCAAACACGGGGGAGAGAGAGGGAGGGAAGAAACGGAGAGAGAGAGGGAGAGAGACCTCAGCCAATGCGCGCGCGCTCTCTTCACATTATCCACATTGCTCCAAACAAGGAGGAGCTTGTGGGCTCAAGTAGGGGATGCCAATCAAAGCATCAACTTCAAATTGTATCTGAGAGATCAGCCTGGAGACCTCAGGGCCAGGCGCGTCAGTTGGAGCGCAATTGTTGATCAGATCACATCTAGCAGCGGACTTACGCACACAAAACGAGAGAGGAAGCAGAGATTTAAGAGCGACTTGTTTTGACTGCATTCCACTGCATGTGTCTTCAGTGAACGTGCTGCATACGCTCCCCTTGTTTCCTTTTTCTTTCTTTTATCTCTAGCACACTTTACTTCACCACCGGACCAGAGAACTGTTCCAGAGCAAGGCGGTGGAGATGTCTTTTCCGCAGCTCGGTTACCCGCAATACTTAAGCGCTTCCCAGGCTGTTTATGGGAGCGAACGACCGGGAGTTCTTACGCCCTCGTCCCGTGGAGGAAGCACTGAAATCGGGGGAAGTCCATCTGCCACAGCAGCGGCTGTTACGTCGGTCCTGGGCATGTACGCCAGTCCATATGCTCACAATTACAGCGCTTTTTTGCCCTACACAAGCGCGGACCTGGCGCTTTTTTCACAAATGGTAAGAAGAGCTTTATTCTTTCTAATAGTTGTGTCTCTTATGTGCTGTCAAAAACACTAGCTCTGTAAATTAGACTGCCACGTTAACTTAACTTCAAAACCTTTACTCAAGGAATTTAGAGAATTTCTGGTTACACGTACTTTTTTATGTAAATTTTTTATTATTAGCTTTTGTTTACAGCCTATACAATTATTGACAAAATAAAAGGAAAAAAGTCGTTGCTCAATCACTCAGTGTGTCAGAATAGTGAACTTCAGTTACTGTTTTATCAAGGGTACATTTAAATATGCACCAAATGCAAGACATAATAAACACGTCCTGGTTTGTGTGAGGCCTGCGTAAAATTGGTTGTCCAAAATAAATTACAAACACGAAGAGCTGCTGCTCATAAAACCAGCATGTTCCAGCCAGATGTGTTCACATTCACTGTCGAGAAGTTTTCACGACAGTAAAATAAAAAGTTAGAGAAACACGTACAACAAGCTCATGACAGTGGAAGTGTTGTGACAGCACACACAACAACCGACATTGATGAGGGGGGGAAAAGTTACGCGAACACTGCCCATTGTACAAGACATTATTTGAATTTTTTCCTCATTTTCATTGGCTTAAAACGCTGTGTGTGAGTGCACTGTGCAGGAGCAGGTGCCACATGTGTGTCTAGTGTGTGTTACTAGTTAAAGTCTATTCATTGACAGCGAAAACTCAGTGGGTAGAGTTATGTTAGACGACATGTGACAGTTTGTTGTAGTGACGCAGGCCATTTAATTGACATGATGATTCTCTACATTTAAAGGGGTCCCAGTATGATCTGAAAGACAGCCCCGGTGTCCATCCTGCCAGCTTCGCAGCCCACACCTCTCCGGCCTTTTACCCCTATGGGCAATTCCAGTACGGGGACCCAGCCCGGCCCAAGAACGCCACGCGGGAGAGCACCAGCACACTGAAAGCATGGCTCAACGAGCACAGAAAGAACCCCTATCCCACTAAAGGAGAGAAGATCATGCTGGCCATCATCACCAAAATGACTCTGACCCAGGTATCCACGTGGTTCGCCAACGCCAGGAGGAGACTCAAGAAGGAGAACAAGGTAACCTGGGGGAGCAGGAGCAAAGAGGACGAGGATGGCAACTTATTTGGAAGCGGGGACGAGGCAGAGAAAAACGATGACGAGGAGGAGATCGACCTGGAGAGCATAGACATAGACAAAATAGACGAAAACGACGGAGATCAGAGTAATGAGGACGACGACGACAAATCCACCGAGGGCAGCAGGGAGCTCAGGGGCAGTAGCGCGGCTACTGTGGAACTGGACGCTTTGGACAAACGGCGGGCCTATGCTCTGCAGGCCCACGAGGCCTTTGACAAAAACAAGAGTCCCATTTTAGTTCACCCCGGAAGTAAGGACAGCCAGGACAACAACAACAACACACGTGTTCTTTCCCCGGACAGGCCTGGCAGCTTTTCTCTTCCCTCTAGCAATAAACCCAAAATCTGGTCGTTAGCGGAGACCGCCACGAGCCCAGACAATTCTTCTCAGAAACCCGCCTCCCCTTGCGCTCCCAGCGGGCCCACTCACCCATCAACACCCCACCATCAGCTCCAGACGCACCCGGCGTTTCTATCTAGCCACGGACTGTACACGTGTCAAATCAGCAAGTTCCACAACTGGACAAATGGCGCGTTTCTGGGTCAGAACTCCCTGCTAAATATGAGGTCGTTTCTAAACCACCACCATCATAACCATCACTTGACGGGCCAGCAGCAGCAGCCCACATCGGTGGTGGTGTCGCCGGTCGCTGCCGCAGCTGCGCTCAGCAGCGACAGCAAGGGTCCGACAGAGAGCCACAGTCCCAAGCACATAGGTACGATACAACTAACACAGTCTTTGTCATCTTATAACCTGCTTTTACCAAACATGGCCTACAATTGTAGAGCATTATTATCACCATCATGATGCACTGACCGTGTTGCTTTCATTTTCTAGACCACGACCATGTTGTAAGATCCGATTCTCCTCCAGCACAACCACTGAAGTCTTTTCGTCCTCTTCATGACAGGTGAGACTAAGAAAAAAAAAAAACTTGCATCTTAAATTAGATTGCATAATTAAAGCAGGGATAAACAAACATAACACACGTTTGAAGACAAAGAGGTAATCAGTAATTTAGGACAAATAAGAATGGAAGGCCTTTTGTGGTAATAAGACCGACATGCAGCCAACGCCGCTGTGAGAAAACACGTGTGTTCATATTAGTACACATTTGAATACGAACAAAACACGAGTAGCATAAAAAAATAATGCGGTTTAAAAAAGAAAAAGAAAATTTGTTTGGCGGTGACAGGGGTCTTGACTCTCATCCCACTCCCCCCTTTAATTCGTCGCCTCTGGGGAGAATGTGGCTACTTATCAAGTCACCGAGTAAAACGCGCAGTGTCTGGGCTGTGTGCTTTTCCTAAAGACCCCTGGGAAAGCCGCCGCCCTGGGGAACGCTCTGGCCAAACAGGGAAACGGCTGCGATTCAAGCACCAGACAGGATTTATGAATGCACATGAAATAAAAAAAAAAGAGGGGCAAAAAAAAAAAAAAAAAAAAGTGTAGCGGGGAGGGTACAAATATTGCGCAAGGCATTTAATGGTAACAATTATAATTATTATAATTATTATTGTTAGGCCTTTTATTCGGCTGCTATTATTATTTTTACGATTGCAATAGCCTGACTGTGTGCTCCGCCAGCCAGTCGGGCAGCTGATTGAGAGCCGCTGTCCAAACACCGCGGGTATTTAACAGTCTTTTGGTTCTTTTTTCTCTCCCAGATCCTCTCTGCCTGCCAGCGCCAGGAGTCCAGCAGACAACACGCAACGTGTCCTCACGGCTCTGTCCTCCGCTTGACTCTGCTCAAACTAAAAAGACAATATTCAAAATAAACACATGAAAATAAAAAAGACAGACTTTTCTCCTCGATACGAAGGACAATGCGAAAGAACTTGAGTCGATGAAGAACAAATGGCATAATTTGGTAATATCCTGTGGATGGATTTTCCCCCTCTATTGTTGTGTAGCCTATAATCGAGCCCATGTTATTCTCCACTTGGCCAGACAGGCTGGAAAATTTTGGTAGGCTTTATACTTTATTATTATTATTAATATTATTATTATTATTATATAATTATTATTTTGTCTCTATCTTGTGTTTTTTCCCCCAATGTAAATATCAAGTGATTTAAATTTGTAAATAGGAAACCTTGAAGGAAATTGTCCAGATCGTATATTTTGCTTAATAAACTAAATGAAATTATAGAGAAACGAAGAAACTTTCATTATTATTATTATTATTATGATTATTATTATTATTAGTCCTCTGTGGAGAAAGAAGCAGTCCTGCGTCTGGAAGCGCGGCTTAATTGTATTCCATTTCGAGCGAAGCAGCGTGGATGCATTGAGGTGCTAATAAGTGTCCAGATGGTTGCTGGTGACAGAAAATGGACAGGAGCAGCTGGGAAGGTCATTAAGTAATAATATGGGAACGCCCTGTCCAAACAAAATCAAATGGTTAAAATCTAATCTGTCAGAGAGGCAAGTCGATGCAAAGATGAATTATTAATATTTTGGTTAATAAGACGGAAATCGGTCTGTGAGTAAAGAAAGGGAGATGACACTATTTAGGGTCCTGCCTGCTCGGGTCTGATAGTGATCACTGGCCTATAAAAACAGCTTCCCCTTTCTTCCTCCAGACAACGACCAAAACTCAATATTGATTTAACACAAAGGCCTAATGGGGGTTTGACGCTATATATGGTGAAACTCCGCGAGATTAACTTGGTGATCGTTTTGGTTTATTTTTTTACTTAATTGTTGTTGTTCGCTGAAAAGGTGCTCGAGTCGTCTTGCGAGGGACAGAGTGAGAGTACAAATAAAAGCCACACTTTCTCTGAGATCTGGCTGCAGGAAGCACGGCTTGTTTTTAGTGGAATAACGTTTGACTGGCCTGAACTTGTGGAGGGGCTGAGAGGGTTTGCAATATTACAGCGACCTCCATCGGCGAAAAAGCTCATAGGCGACACTCCACCGGAAAGATTCATTTGAAAAAAATAGCCTACATCTGACTATTTTTGACCGTTTTGTTTTTGGTATAGAGCTATAAAATACGCACTTAGAGTTTTGTTTATAACGATATGGGAAGATATTTTATAAAGTTGGTTTGGAGAGGTGTTTGCAGCAAAGTCCAAGACCAATAAGACAGCTCACCTAGCCTCGTTGGCTGCTACACAACAAAACAGGCATAGAAATATTAAAAGTTGAGAAAAGTAAACAAAAAATACATAAACATAAATAGAAAATAGGATATAGGCTATCACGTGACGCGCATTTTAACTTAGGCTAATTGCGTCCCACTCCCATAAACATTTTGCGCACGACGTAGCTTGTTACTTAATGAGGAGGACGCAATTAAATAATAACTATTCAGGTCTTTATATAGACTATGCGTTTATAGCTCAAACACTATTAACCCTATCAATGGCCTAAGCGCACAGCTCACGGCATCATAATGATGACTCCAACCTGTGCGTAAAAGCTTTGTGCGCATTTTAAATTACACTCTGCCTCCATTCTCGCGCCATTTGCACGCGACTCCCTCCATTCAAGTCTGCTTTTGGGGGGCTAAAATTAAATAACCTCTCTCGGTGTCCCATTTATTCCTTTTGTACTGGAACAGCGTGGGGTTAGCGCCAAGGCGTTAGCTGCAGGCCATGATATTGTGTTCCCATAATATATACAAAATTATTCATTTAGTAAGAGGATGTACAGTGGACTGTCTAATGGGTAATGAGCACAGTTGAAGCTGATAATTAGGCTGTCATTTTCCTACCAGTTCTCGCTCGCTCGCGCTCTTGTGTGTGCACGCGCAATGCCCTGGGCCACAAGACTGGAGAGGATGAGAAAATAAAGAGCATGACACGGGAAGGAGAGCACAAATGATTTTAATAAAGCCAAGAGATAATACATAGAAGGAGGTAACGTAATAATTAAATCAGATTTATTATTATTATTTAACAAGGCAGATCTAAATCAGCAATAACTATTGTATTGCAGTTTATTTGGATTTATTTGGATACAGGAGCAAAGCACTGGGGAATTAATTTGAACGTTATATTTAATATTCAGTAATTCAGTGTTTTTTTGTGTGTGTGAAGCTTTTAGAGTAAATGTTACAAGTGCTAAAACTTCAAAGTAGCTTCACTATTGTGGGCTGTGGACTAGTAAAATCTTGACACATGCAAATCAGGCCTTATGCAAAGACAATACATTGTTGACCCCTAAACAATTTACCATTCTGTCACTTGCTATGGCCCCCCATAATGCCTGGGTCTTTTGTCCAAGAACAAGAAGCATGTCCCTGTGCGACTGAGACGTGTCACTGCTGCGGCTGTCCATTCATTTTAGTGCGGGAACTGTGTGTGTGAAGAATAAAGGGGATGTATAGAGGTGACTGCACGGGGAGGAAAGTTTATCACTGTCTTGTCTTTTTGGCAGGAGCAGCCTATTCTTACAACCTTCTCGACCCCTTGTAG
Source organism: Neogobius melanostomus (assembly GCA_007210695.1). Classification (NCBI taxonomy): domain Eukaryota; kingdom Metazoa; phylum Chordata; class Actinopteri; order Gobiiformes; family Gobiidae; genus Neogobius; species Neogobius melanostomus. The sequence continues at coordinate 7,899,382 of VHKM01000058.1, forward strand.
TCCGGCAACACGGGCGCCTTTGCCTCTCTCTACCCCCTTCACCTTCCCACATCACTGTTGTCTCTGCTATATCTGCCCCAGCTAATCCATTTATCTGGCTTGGTGAGCGGCGCGCCACGGTCCAGCGTTGACACAAAAGCAACATCAACAACAAGTCACCATAGCCCTCAATAGTAGGAGCGGGGCCCCCGTCGCTGACTAGTTTGCTCCTTGTTTCATCCAGCACAATGCCAAGTGAATGTGACCAATGCTGTTGTGGCACATGCTTTTATTCCAAGAAGACAGGGGGAAAAATGTTGAAGAGGTTTGGGAAGCAAAACTGAAATTGGAAGCACACCACAAGGCTATACACTGAAACACAAATAGCAGCAACATCGATATTGCTGGAACTCGGTTCAAGCGGTGACAACTCAACAACCCATGCAAGACCAACATCGACGAGCAACCTGGCCACTGCTCATATATTGAGACTAAATAATCATTAGTCGCCTGTCATGTTGGCCGGCTTCTCTTTCGTTTGCCAGGCGACATTCTTGCGTCTTGATCGGGTACGAAAGCGTGGATGAGATAACAAAAGCCTGGAGCGCCGCGAAAAGTTTGTCTGTGTATCTTGTGTGAGTGAAGAACAAAGGAAAAATCCCTTTCACTTCTCTTGCAACGAGGACAATATGCTTATTTGGACCCCAGTCAAAGCACCCTGCCAAATATTGGGGCACTAATTAGCTGGCCTAATCTCGAAATATTATCGTCAAATCTGATGTATCCGAGTTGAAATGATCTATTTTAGGAGACCTGGGCGGAACATGGAAGTTCATTATTATCTTCTTGTTTGCTACATGTTTGTTGATCAAAGTTACTTCAGAGTGTCTGTTGTTGTTTAAAAGGGCATTGACAGCGTCCAATACATAGTTTCATTAATGACTGCGCGAACCAATTAAAGCCACTCTGCCTGACTTCTCCGCAAGTATCTCAAACACAACTATATTTAGGGGGGAAAAGCCTTGTGATTTTGCCCTCTCTCGTGCTGCACAGGGATACACTTTCTTCCCATGCGCAGTAAACACACCACAGGCGCACATTCTCGCTACAGTGTGCTGGGGGATCAGAAATATTTTGCTTAATTATCCTTCTGTATGGATCATGTTCTTCAGGAGGAACTGGTAATGATGGGGGTATTTATAGGCGTTCATTCTACTCTCTGTAATTATGCACAGCTCAAAATTGGGGTTTTTACACTTGGCATGTGCTCGAAAACGTAAATTAGACAGACAGGACTGTTTGCCGGGATGCCTTTGAAGTCAATCCCCTCTACCAAACGTGTTTTGATGTAAAGTTTTATTTGGTGCTACTCGCATTGTTAGCAAAGAGTTTCCTGAGCCTTGGTTGGACAGTGTTTGTTTCAAATGAGTTTAGTTGTTGCACTGTTGTGTGGATTAAAATAGCGTTGAGGATGGCTTATGAGCGGAGCTGACTTCTGATGGAACCCCCAATTCTGAAAAACAAAGCAAAATATTAATTTCTCTCACAATGCATGTCTATAACATATACACCACATACAAAAGTTCAAAGATGCACACAATATTGAATTATCCTTGAAAACATCTTCATTTGAATTATAAATTGTTAAGTTTATTTGAGCAGTTTACATTCTTAACTTTTTGAAAAACATTCACAGTATCCAGTTATAGGAGCTCAAAAAGGAGTAGATTGAACCTAGAAAGCTTATATACGCCTAACCCGTAATCAATGTAATAAACATTTCCCGGTGATACAGCACTAATTCATTTAAAGAATTTATTTGTGAATCTTTTCTTGCTATATGTTACTCCACCTAAAATCTTTTGAGATGCGTTGCGGTGAATGGCATGAAAATGTGTAAGCGCTAAATGTTCAGTCAGTACTGGTAAACTTAGTTTTTGTGCGTAATAGTTTATCAAAAGTGAGATGTTTTTGTCCTCTGCCATAAGTCTGTTTTGGCTTGGGTAAACTCCAAAGGGCTGCATAAAGGCGAGCGTGGCCATCTGAAGTGTGACGCTGCAGCTGTGGCCTGAGCACAAAGAATGTCTGCTGGGTTAGACTCACTTCCTTCATGGATTTTTTTATATTCAGCACATGTGTTGGGCAGAAAATGTCACTGACTGCAACAAGTTTTGTTCAAATTTAAAAACTGAAAATATTTGCTGAGAGTAAGTAATTGAATAGGTAATGTGAGATTTGTGGCGTCAGGCGTTTCGAGTAACATTAGACATGTGACACTAACAGGTCTGTTATTTGTACTTTGTGTTCTGGAACATTTGAAATTCCAGTGATCTTTGATCAACCTTTTAAAACCTAATATTGATTGTCTAAATCTGAGGACAAAATGACAACGATAATGCAAAACAGAAAAAAAAAAAAACAGTTTGATATTGTGATCCACAAAATGAATTCAATTTGCATTTGGGTCTTATCCTTAAAAAAAATACGGATCTGGACTGTGACACAGTAAGATAAAAGATATGATACAGTGCAACTTCGCACAATAGTTCACTTATCTCTTTAGTACAATAGTGCTAATAATAAGTTACATGCTATCAAATATAAGATAAGATTCTTACAAAATATATTTTTCACAAAAAAGGGCAAAAGTATAATATATGAGTTCAAATATCAATTATCAAGGTTAACAATGCAAAAACTGTGGGGAAAGCAACTATAAAAATGTACACACAAGGTGGAAGGTAAAGAAGTCATAATGTGTATCATCCAGCCATTATGGAACAATCCCTCCAGGTTAAGCCTAACTCTCACTGTCAGTCATCAATAATTTCTGAAGAAACATAAGATGGTTTCCTGTCTCTGTCTCCCAGCCCATAGAAGACAATTACAATGTCAGAGGCTGTCACCTACTGCACTGTGGTCAGTACAGCCAGTGCCCGGTCACTTGCCACAGTTCAGGCGAAAGAGGAGCAGAACAAGACTATAGTGTGTTCGGACTATGGTTTCACACGCACATCGGAGCGAATTGAGTCGGTCAACTGTCTGGATGGCTCATATACACTGATACCTTTCCCCTCTGCTTGAACTATGGGCATTTTCTTCACACCTGCCATGTCTCTTGTACTGCAGGGGCTGGTAATGCAAGCCAAGCCACATGCCACAAACACTGGAGCTTCAACGGAAGCTCGATTTGTCAAATATTCACCAGGCGACAGGGAAATGCAACACTAGCACAGGTTTCATTTGCATTTCATGTCAACTCTTGAATGTCAAATCTTAAACTGTTCCTTGTCTGATAATTGTCTAACAACAATGTTCAATTCTAAAACAAGTACAAGTATTAAAAAATAATATTGTATAAGTTTTATTCAGGGCTTTTAAAGGTGCTTAAAGTCACTTTACTCTTCTTACCGTTTGATCTCTTAATAAACTTTCAACTACAGATAAATAAAGTGCCAAATATTTACAATAGGCTTGCACTTATTCAACATTTCTCTGTAGCTGTATATGGGAAACTGTAAATGCAAAGGCCACTCTAACAAAATAATTTTTCTTACAATGCAGCAACACAATTGCACATTGGGTCGCACCTATAGACACCACATTTCTCATCTTGTACTTACTTTTTGAAGTATTTTTCAGTACTTTTTTAATTTTTTTATTGAGGCTGTTTTTTCCACTAGCAAAAACTAGTATTCATACGGCAAAATAAAATATCCCAAACCACCTCTTAAAAATCTTTGAACTATATAGACAACATTTATACCTGTCGCTTTACATTATTCAGATTTTGTCACCCAAATATAGTATTTTGGGTGATTTCCACACATAAATGTCATATTTTTGTCACAGGAAAATATTTGATGAAAGACAAATTGCAACACATTATAATTACATTTATGCCAGTAGTTTCCAAGAAAGGTTTCCAAGTGATGTTTCAAACTGTACACTATTTTCCCTATTCACCTGCAGTGTATCGCCTTAATCTGCCCCCGTCAAGTCACTCACTCTCACACACTCTTATTATTGTAAGCAGTAGATTGACAAACTTGCAATCACTACTGACAGTAAAAACAGAACAGCAAAAAAAAAAAAAAAAATGTGTAAAGCGGTCCTCTGTATTTATTTGACTGGGATATCATTTCACAACGTCACTGACATTTATAGTAAAATGAAACCAAACTTGAACGTTGAAATGCTCAAAGATGTACAGTACTGCTTGACTGAGACGGAACAAAAGTTTTGAAAGCATACAATATGCATGAGCCCTTATTGAGACCATGTGAATCACATGAACAAAGCATATTTTCATGGCAAATCCTGTCTACATCAAAGTTTAAAATACACATGCACATCTTGAGGAAATGCCATCAAGTTTTCTTTGTGATCTGTGGAGACACATCTGCGGCCAATACTGTGTGCCATGTGGTCAGCTCTGTGCCTCCTGCTTATCTCTGTAGCAGTCTGAAGGAGGACCAGTCCATTTACAGCTGGCTAAAGAGCACCTTGGCCACTGCAGAGATTTTCAATATTTAACATGTGTGGAGGCGTCTTTCTAATCAACAAAGAACAACATCTAAAGAGGAAGGCTTAGATACTGCATCTGTGTACAAACTAATATCACATAAGGAACTTCTGATATCGTGTAGCCTATAGTTGAAACACTTTGCACATAGTTTATTTAGTTCAATGAGCACAGCTTTGTAAATTTTAAGGCACTGCAAATGTACAGTTACGTATACGTGGAAAGGCTCTGGTTTAATTGTTTGGGAAGAGGGCAACTTGGATATTAGGATATTACATGCTGAATGGATCAAGCACACCTCATTTTAGCCAATCACAGCTAAGTCTCAAAATGTAGCTTAACAACAAACCCAATATATATATTCAATATTTTGGTTTAAAAACATGTTATTGTGCTTTATATTACGTCACCTCATATGTTGTGTTTTTTCACCATCACTGTGGTGATGACAGTGCTCGTTGGCAAATGTAAATCCGACTCACTCACATACACACTGGATATGAGCCCCAATGTATCAGCTCGAGCCTTTCGAGATAGATTTTTTGTGACGCTGAAAATTAAAATCACGCGACAATCCAGCTTTGGAGCCTTCATTGCTGTTTTCATTTAGGCTCCAAAGCAAAAAAGTATAAAATGAACCTCATATCTTGTCCCATTTAAAAGCCTTATGATGAACACTCCAGAACAGTAGGTGGCAGTGTGTAGATGTAATGTCAATACTACTTACCCACAACAAGGAAGGAGGTTTGTCCCCATCGCGTTTCCGCAATCCTTATGTGTAGCAGCACAAAGTTAGTTTCTCAACACTCATTTGTGTCAGTGTGACGTGACTCGACTGCCATCTTAGCATGGGTAAGGCTGCCTGTGCAGTTCTGGTTCTTATGCATGTGGTGTTGTGTGGCAGGTTGCACCATAAAGATGGCAGAAACGCCGTTAGTTATCTGAGCCTGTTCCTTCAAATGCACACATTCTGTTAGCAAATGGCTTCATCAGTCTGTTTCTCTTTCAGTATTTACCACATTGCATTGCTAGATGCGCCACCTTCGAAACAGCAAGCTAACTTTGTCCCTCAGAAGCAGAGACAAGCTCCACAACTCTTTTTCTCTTTTTTAATAAGCACAAACAGTGTATGAAGCATTTAAAAATAAAACCTCGGTAACACTGTACATTAAGTTCTAAATTGAACATTAATGTTCTAAATGACTTAGATGAAAGTTGCAAATAAATATAAGTCACAAAATGTTTACTTTGCTACATATCTTATTTATTCTGCTGATAAATGATATCTCTCTTATATTTTTAAACGCATCACAAGGGCAGGGTGTGAAGGAGGAGTGAGGGCCATGGGTGAGATGGGTAAGTACGTATATAGAGTATTATTTGACCAGTAGTATCTGTACTTTTGCTCAAGTTATGTACTGGTAATCCCCACCGCTGCTCAACAGTACTACATACCTCTTTAATGCAGTTTTGTATATTGTTTAACCTTCCCTCTCATTTTTTGTTCAATACCCAAGTCTGCAGAAGACACATGAATGTACCTACAAAAAAAAGCAATCGCGTGGCAAGAGGGTCAGATGTTGTGCCAAATATCCCGGTCTTTATCCCACTGTGCCTGGCCTATAGCTGCTCTGCGCGTCACTGGCTTCTTCAGAGTGCACTCAAGAACGGAAGGGGAGATGGATGAGTAGATAGCTGGGATGAAGACGGGATGTGCGCTGGCTTTATCTGGTCTTTGAGTCAGGTCTGGCCCTCAGTTACCCTCCTGCCTTACCGATGCTCCACCTCCCCTCTCATCTCTCTTGCTTTTCCTTGCCGACCGCTCTTGCTGTGTAAATCTTTATGAACTCCTGGGCCTGTCAGGTTCCTTAAAAAGCGTCCGGTGTAACAGCTGTGTGTATGGCCGTGCTGTGGATAAAGCTCTTGGAAGTGGCGGGGCTTACATCATAGGGTGAGTCCTTATGAGGGGAGCTCCTGTGTGGCGAGCCGCTGCTGGGGCTGTTAATTGGTGCGCTCTGAAGTGGAGAATATGTGCCCTGTATAATCCACTCTCAGGCTGGAGCGGCGGGGGAGAGCAAACGTTTATACAACAGCACTCAGGATCTGTGCTGCCAACTTCCAACTGCAGCAGCTAAGCAGAATGGGATAATAATCATAATAATAACATTAATTATAACAGAAGGTCTTGTAATATTATTAGTTTTTATGGCAACATTCTAAAAAAACTGGCCAGCTCACGACAATTCTATTCCAATCAATTCCATATCTGTTACTGACAATATCGATACTTCAGTCTCATAATTGCTTTTCCTTACATGCTTTATTTAATTGGTTCTAAATTATAAAAGCCGTATCTAGATGTTACAAATTCTTGCTGTTTAAGAGCACTTGGGCACAGCAGACCAAAGTCTTGTTTTTGAGCCCATCCTTACCATTTATAGCTTTTTCGGGGTTGTCTTTTAGTCACTGATACCTTAAGTTGATACTTTGGTGTTTATTCACAGATTCCTGGTCCTGGTATGCTCTGATATTGTGTGTTTCTTTAGTCTTTCTTGGTTCAGACAAATGCATCTTGTTTTCAAAGGTAAACACATCTATAGTTTACTTTAGTACTAAAAACGTATTCGATATTTCCATTTGTATTGCCATAGGAATATGACAAATCACATCTGTTTCCGTGCAGTTCTACTCCCATCCCATAGATTAACACATGGGTTACACTGTTTAAATAATAATGAACGTTACCAGATAAATTGTGGCTCTTGCAAAGCCTCAAAGGACCACAAGCTTTACGTTAAGCGGCTTAGCCCTGACCATGATGGGAAGAAAACAAACACACCAGGGATGCCATTTCCTCCTCAGCTGCGTTGTCTCTACTGTTTTGTGTATATAGGCCTGTTAACTGGTACTGATTCAAATAATAGAGATTATAACATGGAAGACAAGCATGTATTTGGTGAATAATAACCGACCTAATCGAATCAAATGGAAATCAGCTGTAGATGTCAACCCTGTATCCATCGCTTTAATTTACAAGCTATAAAATACAATACAAGTTGTGGGAATAAATACAAACAATTGAAACCTGTTTGCCATTTGTTTTACATTGATACAAATAAGAAATACGCTGTGTCACTATTCATTTCAGTCCATATTTTCAACTGCATTCTTTTTGAGTCAGGGCAAATTTAGCATTGAATTGTAGTCTGTAGCTTATTATCTCAACAGATGGCTTTGGTCACATGCCATTATGAGTAAAATAGCAGAGAAGCTACATGTTCTAATCACTTACAGCAGGGAGACAATTTAAGAGACAATGGCAGGAAGAGCGTATGAGCCACAGACCCAGATCATGAACCTATGCACTCAGCAGAATTCACTCATATATGACAAATTGATTTACTCGAGCGACATCCCATTCCAGTCCTTGCTACACATGATGTTCTCTTGAAAGCACTGCTGAAAGTCTGCCCTCAGCAAATACCAGTGCGCGACACACATGACTAGAGACAGCTGAAGGAGGTTAGAAATTGTCAAATTAAAATATAACACTGAACAGATTAACTTTGAGTTGGAGAACAGGACACAGAGCCCATAATGTGACCATATGAGCTGCAGCCTAACCACATCCTAAAAACAAAGACAAACATACAGCAGTGGTCCCAGTGTGCCTTCCATGGACAACCGTCAGTCAGTGTAAACATTAGTTTACCAGGATAGAAAGGCTTCCTTGGGGCCACTGCTTTTCACCAAATAGAGCTAATGCAGGTGCAAGAATAACAACTGTTTGGATCCTTAAGTGAAGTTTGTAGGATGCTTAATGACATCTGGCAGGGGGACTATACCGATGAAAATGTTTGGCTATTCGGGTACATTTACATTGTCTGTTTATTAATGTACATTGTCCCACTTAAAACGATATAAATAATACAATATAAAATATATATGAGACAAAAGTGTCAGATTTTAGACATGATTTTTAATGTCTAAAACGTTCCTAGGGCAGAAAGTGTCCTCCTCTCAGCCACCAGAGCTGGACACGCTCACGGCAGCGGCGCAATGGCAATGACACGTAGATCTGAGTGTCATCTGCGTAGTTGTGGTACGACACATTGTTGCTGTTTATTAGCTGCCCCAATGGAAGCATGTACAAGTTGAATAAGAGGGGTCCCAAGATTGACCCCTGGGGGACTCCACAGGTCATGGAAATTTTGTCTGAGACACAGTTGCCAATTTCGACAAAGTACGTCCTATCCTCGAGATAGGACTTGAACCAGTTTAAAGCAGTACCAGAGATTCCCACCCAGTTTTCTAACCTGTGAAGTAAGATCCTGTGGTCCACTGTGTCAAAGGCAGCGCTCAGGTCCAGTAGAACTAAAACTGAGACCGTACCTGCGTTGGTGTTCATGCGGATATCATTTGTCACCTTGATCAGAGCTGTCTCAGTGCTGTGGTGGGGCCTAAATCCTGACTGGAAAGTATCAAACACATTGTTAGACAGGAGAAAGTAAGTGAGCTGTTGATATATTACATTCTCTAGAACCTTTCCTAAGAATGGTAGGTTTGATATGGGCCGGTAGTTATTCAAATGCTCCAGTTTCAAATGAGATGTTAACTAACTGAACAAGTTTTGGTAACAAGCTGGTCAGCACAGACTTCAGAAATGGTGGCATTCAAGAACATTCACACCAGCATGCCACTCTGAATCTCTGTGGCCATTCCCTGAACTGGAGGCCACGGGACAGGGAGCTTGTGCTGCTGAGAGCCTGGGTGAACAACACACACACAACTTTTAATGCATAAATAAACTTAATATGTCTGCGCAATTTACCTTTCTGTGACCCAATGGCTGCATGGGTGGATTTCATTGCGCGTTTACTTTCCATCTCAGAGACCTGCTCAAGGATCAATTGTTTGGTAGGTTTTCTAGTGTGAGGGTCCGTCAGTAGCGAAAACCTAAAATCAGAAACAATAACAATTGATCCTGGATAATAGAGGCCACTGTGATGGAAAATATAGGTGAAATAAAAGCCGCTGGGTCACTGAAAGGTCAAATGGCCACAGATATAAACTTTTTGTTATCCACATAAAAAGTTGCATAATGCACCTTTAAATGTAAAAAAAAAAAAAAATAGATAACACTGAGCTAAGTGGCAGGTTTCAAAATAGAAATCTCACATTCAAGTATCCTAGAACATGACTTTTTGTCCAGCAGTTACAACAGCAGAAGTTTTAGACATTTTTTGTAATAATTTTGTAATTCTTAGTAGACATTCATAATTATTAATCTAATATAATATAGATTACTTGTACACATTAAACATGCATCGATGTAAAATGTTACTTTTTTAAAACATAACACATCCCAATAAGCGCTCTGTATGATGAAACTCCCAAACTCTGACTGGCCACAATGATTATATCTCTTCTCTTTGTTATTGCTGCCCAGAGGTTGGCCACACAGTTTCGATGGCTAATTACTTACTGAATGTGACACCAAGCAAATGCTGGTGTTCTGAGTTTACCTTAACCAGGCGGCTGCGTCTCTGGTGTTCCTCAAATGAAAGATTGCATATGTCACGCGGAGTGCTTCTTCCTTTGTGCTCTGTTTTTATCCCTCGAGGACTATTTTGGTCCGTTTGAAGTCTCATTTATTTTACCTGCATATAAGCTTCACAATTGATTTGGCTTTCCGGAGAAACAGACACATTTTTGGAGGCAATTTTCACCTCAGCTCAGCGTTTAAAGACACATAACATTTTGACATTATTACCATTTCCAAACTTGCCTAAAGGAATACAAGAGGAAAGCAAATGTAAACACAGCCGACATCTGAAAGACGATATTTGATTAAAACTTTCACATCCTTCTTGGGATTGCTTCAAAATGGAAACCTGACGCTTGTTTAGTTTTGCATCCAGCGGGATTAGTAACACTTGGCTTCTATCTGCTTAATGTTGAGCTGGCAAAATGTTCACAGCTGCTAAGCGCCTCAAAAGAGTGTCTAGAAAAATAGGATATATACATTGCAATTGGATACTCTTTTCCATTAAACAGTACAGGAATAACACTATGCCACCTGGCTAATACAGACTGACACCTGCAACGCAGAATATTTTCTAATGCATACACTGACAGGAACATTTGGCCAAATATATCTATCCATAATATCTATCAAATGACTTCTCCAACCACCACTAGTCACAATAACACCTTCAGGCCCCTTCTGTTAAGTGAGGGGAACTACTGCAGGTCTCTCTAAAGTAGAATCACATGTTTGTTTGTTTTTATCTCTACTGATGATGATGTGATTGTAGGAAAGACCACGACCAAGAACACAGTATGATTAAATGGTCTCATTTCAGCAATGACTAATATTTCAAATAATACAACTATTTAATTAAATTACACCCCACATGACACTGAACAAAATCTCTTGGTTATTATTGCAATTCTCATTTACACAATCAAGAAGTCAAGATTTATTGTGGTAGGAAAAATATGCACAGTGAGCCGGATCAAATTTAACGCTAGAATTTGTCATATATATTTCCGAAAATAAGAGAACTTGTTCGTAGACCATGTTAAGTCACCTTCAGGGAGGGAATTAATATCATAAAGTATTTGAGAATGTCAACAAGTAAAGATTCGGGCCGACTGGAATAGCAATCTATCCAAACAATGAGAACATTGTTATTTTGGTAAAGCTGTTGACATAAGTCAGTGAGCAGTGTATTATATGGCAGACAGCTGTTTCGACATGAAGTCAAAAGTAAAGACAGATGAGAGAAATAAAGAGAGAGATGATAATACTAATTAATATTATAGTAATATAACATTAACTAGTGTCCAATGTACAACAGCTCATGCTGACATCACAGATCATGGATTAATAAACTGTATACGCATTAGCCATGTAAGGTGACAAAGTAAGTCTTAAATAATAGGTTAAAATCTACAATAAATCAATTATGCAATACTCCTTAGCAGAGTGGTTAGCACTGAGTTACTTAGCACAATTTAATAAACTCAGCATGTTCATTAAGGCCAACCAACTTCTGAAATAGACTGAAATGTTATTTTAATAGTAAGTAGTAAGAGAAAAAAATAAACACATTTACGATTCTTGCCATATATTCAGAAATACTTTTGCTATATACAATTTTATAGCAAAACATAAATTACAAGTAAATATTTGTAAATGAATAAACCTATGCTAAGAAAGAACATTGATACCAACACATTGTCCATTTCACACTGATTGGAAATCGAGGCGATGCCTTTTCCAAATCACTAACTAAAAGACAGGAACAGGGCAGAGGAAGTGGGAGAAAACAATGACATTTGTAAGAAAGGGGGTATGTGACATTGCACAGTACACCCACACCAACGGTGGCTTTGTCTGGTTTTATTCACAAAACAATGAGCAGAAACACAAGCAAAGAAAGAAGGACAGCGAAGTAGAACAAGAAGGGCAGAAAGTGTCCTCCTCTCAGCTGCCAGAGCTGAACACCCTCACGGCAGCGGCGCAATGGTGGCATTCAGGAACATTCACACCAGCATGCCACTCTGAATCTCTGTGGCCATTCCCTGAGCTGGAGGCCACGGGACAGGGAGCTTGTGCTGCTGAGAGCCCGGGTGAACAACACACACACACACACACTCAGGCAGAGAAAAGACTGCCTGGTTTCCCACAGGGCAGAGCTGAAAGCTACACCATGTTCAGCTGGTATAACATGATGAAAGTGAACTGGAACACATTGTGCTGGACTGCCACTGAAGGGACATCGCCTCGCCGCTGATCTGTTTTGAGCATGAAGCAGTGCCGCTTTTTGTCTGTAAACCCCCGAATGTCAACTGAAGTTGTTGGAAATGCTGCTGCCATGTTGCCATCAATCGATTAAAGGGACTTAAAGTTGTGAAGCAGCTGTCGGGTTGAGAGGGATTTCTGTAAGGCTGGCCTTAGCAGGTGCCACTGTGAATGTGTCGGGCTAGATGACTGATAATGACCAAGTTTGTTGCAACCTAATCACACTTAACTAAAAAAAAGGACTAACCTGGTCAAAGCCAGATTTATATGATAGTGTAAACATTAGCACAGTAATGTAAATCTGGAAAGACTGGTGGTATGAGATGTATTATTATTATTTTTATAATATATTGCTTGTTATATATCTATATGTATACTGTATACAAAAAAAGTAATAATCTGTTCAGATGCAGTGCCAGTCCTCCTTTAACTGCAGTATTATCAAGAGCATTTAAAAAGATTTGAGATGCCTGTGTTTGCTGCACATACGTTCCTCAGATGGATGCACTTTGTGTCGGCCATATTTGGAGCAGGATCCTGCATGTTAGGGTCAAAGGCGACCTCTTGACTCAGGGAGTTTATACATGTTAATGAGGACTGCACTATAACCCCTTTTGGTAAGTGTTCTCCCACATACTCACTACAATGGTGTCCTACTGTATATTTCATTCATGAATATTTTCATATTAAGATTTACTGATTGGGAAACAAAGCCATGTCTACGTTATTGTTTTTGTAACCATCCTGAGGTAAGATTCATTAACTTTTTTAGTTATTTTAACTTGTACAAGTGCTTTGTCATTTAAAAAGTACAAACTTGCTATAAAAACACACTGATTTATACTTGGAAGAAAAGGCCACAATGAAAAAAGTTAGGGCTTTGAAAGCTCACTTTCTCAGCCAAACTTCTTATACATATTTGCAAGAAAATCAAAGCCTCTTTGTGGGGTTGGCCCTAATCCTTTCTCCGGCACATAAAGGATGTACCTTTAAACTGGCTTTCATTGCACTGACAACCATGCAAATTGGTGAGAGGTAGGATGCCATCTCATTGACATTGTTTGTTAGAATAACATAGAGAGGGGGAAAGGTCCCGTCTGAGGCATTCCACTGCAGCCCTGCCCTCTGATGAATTGTCACAAGCTTGTTACTTGCCATTAGCTGTGAGCTTTCCTGCTGTCTGTTAGCCAAAGTGATTCAGGCTTTTTGGTGAGAGCTTTTTATTGAATCCTTCAGAAGATTTAGAGTAACTTTTGCGTCCCATAATTATTTTCTCAATGCCGCAGAAACTTTAGACATGTCTCAACAGTTTGTTCAGTCACGACACATCAATGAAATAGCCCAAATTATACAAATCTAAATGATAAAGATTTTTTTTTAAATACCGCCACACAGTCAAATGATTATCAATTATCAACTAAATAAAAATGTACATGAGTAGGAGTACCACTTCAGTTTGATTTAGTCCAGAATTAAAAACAGTGAGTTCAGAGTGTGTCAAAATGTGCTCCGAAAGTAAAGATGGACTTTTGTTATAAATATGGCTCCCGATGACTGTGACTCTCTAGTTACATACTCCGGAATAAAATGCATAAAGGAGCACATGATCAACCCTTAAGGACACCCATCCAAACTCTCATTGTAATAAGATCCAGAAGTGTGCTGGGATCTGAACAGGGCACCGCTAACAACCATGTCCTCTTGATAGCACTGTGACTAAGAGTTTAATTTGGGAGCAGCCGTCACTTCAAAGGAGGATTCCTGCGTCTTTGCACCCCCAATGGGACCTATACATTATCGTATAAGCATGCCCTGCTCCTCCGCTTGTGCACTAATGCTGTCCTGATTGGCTAATTTCTCATGTCAGCAACTTTCTCCACACAGAGAAGGGGACAATTAGGGGACAATTGGACATGATTGTGTTGAGAAAGCAGCATGCAGCAGGACTCCATGTTGCCATCCACTTGGATAATCTTGGTTTAGAAGATGGTGTTTTTTGCCCCGCAATCCATTTTCAAACATTTATCTTCAAGACATCTTAAGAGTTACAGGCAGATGGTAAGCAGCCACGGGGGAAGATTACAGCGTCCATGACAACATCCAGATAAAACTAAAATGTGAGATTATTGACAATAAGCTTTGTTTTTTGGGTTTGTTATTTTTTGCCATGAAAATAACTGAATGCCTGTTTAAACAATTATAGGTATATAATTGAAATGCCATTAACAGAGTGGGCTTAATTTGGTTAATTAAATTGGGGTTATCATATTTAAACTGATTACTCAGCCTAGACAAAGCAGTATTTTGTAAATGTTCAGCCTCTGAAGCCAAAATATACAACTTCAAAGCAGGAAGCTAAAAAGACAAATTAAGATGTAATAATTTTCAGTCTGCTGCTATTATCTGGTCCTGAAGCCAAGTATGAAGTATCTGTGAGTACTTTTTCATAAGCGAGCACTTCCCTTTGTTCAAACAAACGTTTGTGTGCTGCAGGTTCACCACGATAGGAGTGCTCTGGTTTATCTTACCTTTGCACAAATAAACTATTATGCTGACTAATAACTGGCTTGGAATGTGACAAGAGTTTAACTCACCAGTCAAGCTGTAAAGCACAATGAATGTGACTGGCCCCAGTGTATACACTGGCCAAGTGTGGTTTACTTTAGTACACATGGCAGAGGCCCACACTGAACACCGAAGTTTGTCGGGGATGAAACATAGACTTGACCTGGCATATCCTGATAATGCCGAACTAGGCGTATGAATATATATATATATATATATATATATATATATATATATATATATATATATATACTTTTGTGTCACAAAACAAAGAGGACTTTCTCAGGAGTTGTTTGCCTAAAGCAGATCAAAAGCATGACCTTATTGCACACATGAATAAGCCAAAAAAGAAGAAGAAGCAAAACCATTATATTAGAGCTTTAAAACTAAGGGTGTGGGAAATGCCATTACAGACACACAGTCTCTTAAACACATAAAAGGTATTTAATTTGGCTCCTCAGCATTAAATGTATTATGGACACAAATAATGAGGCAAAGGGCCACTGCCACTCTGTGTTATGAACAGAAGAATAGTTGAGTCCCATGGTTGTCCTGGCTGTCTATCGTTAACAGCAGAAGACGCAGTGAGGCCACTGGGAGCCTCAGCAGGCTGTAGCTGTCAGGCTCTCCAGCACGACGACAGCCCCATGATAAGACCACTCTAAAGTATCCAGAAAGATCCGTCTCTACTCCCTTTTTAGAGGCAAATCTGCTTAAAATAAAATGTCTGTCTTGTACGTGGCTTATGTGATCATGTGGCTGCTTTAGCGGTAATAAACTCAATACAGTGACTGCCGTGTTCTATTCATGGCCCAATGACTGGCAGCAGCTTTCAAAAACACTAAGGTTGTCACTGGTTCTGTCCCACTTACACCACATATCTGCCCTGATGCCTTCAACAGTCGGAATTAGGCTTCACCATAGAAGGCGGCAAACAGAAAATATATACAGCAAACATTGTCTTGCTACATAGGGATAATGTTCTAATACATTTTAATGGCAGTGCCAGAATAATGCCAAAAAGCGCTGACGGCATGATCAAGGTTGGGAGGATCAAACAATGCTAGAGGTGAAGTCTGAAGGACACCAGTTTGAAAGTGTCTCCCAAGCAGTGCCTTTGCCAATAAATTCCCTAGAGCAGCATGTCTCGCTCCCATCCTGCCGTGACCCAAATCCCCGGAGGTTTCCAACTGGCTGTCAAAGTTTTGCACCAACTATGAAAAAGGGGGAGCTTTTTTCTCTTGCCATATAAATACCCTTTACGATCAACTGACTGGTATCTATTTTGCTTGGAGTTGCAGAACCAAAGCTCCCATTCCAATGAGGACGTGTGGAGGTCAACACCTGGGTGAAAACAATGACAGATTCGGTAGCACAATGTAAATTCACAGTGGCATCCCGCCTTGGCAGCGACTGTCAACGACATCAGCGGGCATCAGGGAAGCCCTCCTCCTGAAGCCCATAGAGAGGCAGGAGAGTTTGTACCCGTGTCTATTACCCTGCCCAAGAATTTGCCTGGGAGCTCGCCTTGACAGATTAGCCCAGCGCCCAGATGGGGCAGTGCACTGGTGAAACAAGAGCTACTTTTATGAGGTACGTAACACAAGCCCGGGGTAGCCACAGCGCGGCCCGGTAAGTGATCCCCTGATGAAAGTGAGGGCACTGCTCCACCTTTCATGTTTCCATAGGTTTTATTTGGAACGCGCACAGACGGGGCTGCAGACAGAAATGACAGACAATTAAGATCGCACAAAGGCAAGGGAAATTCAGTATCGGGCTACATGACCCCTGCTCGCCGCCACCATTTCAATGCATATGCCTACCTTTTGTAATGAAATTCTTGGGGAAAACCTGTGTGTGAGTGAGAAACAGAGGAGCAGAGAAAAGGGGCCTGGAGCTCAAGCGATGGGTAAAACATGCAGTTATATATACCTGGCAGATTCCACTTTCTAAACCCACCTTCATGCATCAAAGAGCCTCAGCAATAGACGGCTGTGGGGATTAATGTGGAAATAAACCTTGGGCTTTCTACATATCAAAGAGCAGATAAGCTTATGAAGTTTAATTCATATGTTTTATTCTGCTGAAAAATGGCCATTTGTGATGATGGCTGGGCTGTCCCGGTGGAATGATAGCAGGCCGATAACGATCCGGCAGCAACACTTCAACTGAATCCATTTCTGAGGAGAAAGGAACAGGTTTGAGAAATATAAATTAACCTCAGCTCAGTGAGAGTGGGGAAAGGGGGGATTCTCCCATGTATGTCCACTGACAGAGATTTCTTCATCCCAATAACTAAGACATCTAGTTTGAGCCATAAAGAAACGCTGCCTCAGACGGGCCGTCTGCAGCGCCAGACAGAATGGAGTTTTTTTTTTTTTTTTTTTGGGTGGCGAGAGATGTCTAAATCTGGGAATGGATTTTATATTTTCAGCGTAATATCAAGGGCGAGCAGGTGAGCTTCCTGGGTTTTCATTCTGCAGCCTGCTAATCTTGATCTCCCTACACATGTGGATGAGGGAATGAAGTCAGAGCGCACTGGAAATGCGGACACACAGGAATTCAAATGAACTTGGGAAATATTGCCGCAAAGTTCTGCTCGGAGCCGACCCAAAACTAATGAGAAGTTGTGTTTGTGGAAGTCTGTGTAAAATTAGCAATGTCTCCAACATGCTGGGATATACATATTGCATGTGAAAGCTGTAGAAGGAATATTTCTGCAGCTCTCAAAATAAATTCATTTTTAGCCTTACAAACATCAGTGAGGGTCTCCAGTAACATATGAGCTCTTATGCCATATTTTTCACTGTAACGCAACACTACAGAAGTACATTCCAGGGCCTAAACACAACACTGAGTACATTATATTGTATTTGTTTGGTGTATTGTGTCAGCAAAGACAACAGGGCTGCAGCTTACTGCGGAATTAGTCACACGTTTGGATTATCACCATATAATTGTTTTGTTTTTGGAGACTAAGAACAATGAAACAAATTCATCATGTTTGAATAATGAAGCTAAGTCAGTTTTGTTACAACAAGACAATAGTAGGGGATTAGGTACAGGATGTTTCCTCTCGGAGCGGACACAATACTGGAAGGACTTATCCCTACGAGCATGACAATTATTATACATTTAAATTCCCCACTTTTCAGAAGAGTGGTGAAAGTTTGCAGTTTTTCTCTCAAACACAATGCTTCACCCAAGAGGTTTTTACAGGATTGTTCCCTTTAATGAGGCCACAGAAAAGCTTATTTTCCCATCTGTGGTCCCTCTTCCCCATTTAGCTAATCAAATTACACAGCATCTTTAATCTTGCATTATGAAGCGGTTTATTAGCTTAAATTCTTCGAACCCTGCAGCAATGAGTGGGTGAGATTTAGAGGAGATTTGTATACGCGGCACAGAGAAATCGTGCATTCCGCTCAGTAGCAATCTAGCACTAGACGCTTTAAAACAAGTAATTACTTTGAGAAAAATACATTATCATACATACATAGTGCATGAATGACTTGAGCAGAGTATATCAAGTATGTAATATATCAGGACTACTTCTAAAGTAAGGTTTTTGAATAATTTGAATAATTTGAAGAATAAATGTCCTCATTGTGCAGACGAAATGAGTGAGCCAGCAGTGGCTAGTGCTAGAACCTGGAAAATCACTCTATGATCCACAATTAATCCACTATCATGGTTACTTTTTCATAGACATAGTTATTGCAGTGAAAGAAGAAGTTGCGGACAGTTGCAGTAGTTTTTTAAAGTTTTTTTTAATTAATCTGTAATTAACAGGGAGTCCTCATCCCAGATGGAATACTGAACATCATACTCTACACAAAGGTCTTGCTTGGCTCGGGCTCAAACCTCGGACGTTCTAGGATAGTCACCTACATTTACAATACATACTTTGTACTATTTGTTCAGTTAATAGTTTCACAAGCCCAATACTTTTTGATTGTATGACTTGTAATATAACTTAAACACAATAAAGTGTTTGAACAGCCGACTTCTTTCACCTACAAACGTATGTTGATATTTACTCTAAACTAAGGAAGTATCATCATTTAAATTCCCAATTTACAAAACGCATATCCAGTCTTATTAATTTTCCACAAAAGCTAGCGATATACCAGCGGCATGCAGTTGCTTCAGCCCTAAAGGGTGGAGTTATTAATGGATGCAACTGTTCTGCCAATCCGTTAATCGCAACCACACTGAACCGCATCATATATTACACCGCCTCACTGCGACAGCCAACCACCCCAGCTATCAATCAAGCAGCCGGAGCTCTGAGGCGGCGCGCCAGCTCTCAAATACACCATCTAATCAGGCCAGAAGAAAGTTACTCCGTCAGCCCATCAAGTAGCCTTTCAGCCAGTTAGCTAGATAGCCACTCAGCTAGTTACAGGCGACAAAGTCAAAACAGCAACTTGGAGTCAGCAGTGAGACCGGCTGCAGGCCAAGTCAAGTCAGAACACAGGCAATACGCAATCTGTAGTCCGTAAATACAACATGACACTTAGCACCGGGTTGAGCAAGACTTGTCACACCCATCCTTCTACTTCCTCGGCGCATCAACCCAAGTTAAAAATCCAAACTCATATGGTTTGTAAATGTCATAAGAACATATCTTAAACATGTGTACACTCTGAGATGTTTTCTAGCTGAAAGACGCCCAAAGTAACAGATGTGGACGAGGGAACATATAGACTTGTAAATGAGAAAGAGTCGGATGATTTGGAGTCATTAGGTCAACAAACTATTTTACAGTGTCCAATAAGGGGCTCTTCAAGGATGTAGCAAATGCATTCAACTTTAAAACTGTCATATGAGGCAAAAACCCCAGGTACACTGATGGAGAGCAATAAAAATGCTGACTCCTGACAGGTCCAACTGACTGAAGTACAGCTGTCCACCTGTCTCCCTCTGCTGCCCCCTATTATGTGCATGTGTATTTGATATTGTCTTGTTGCACCAATGGGTTTTCAAATTTTCTGATAAAATTGACAATAAAGCGAATTGAATCTGGCCTTTTATAGTAAAACGTTCCCTACACAGCACGGTAGCGCAGCGGTTAGCACTCTCACTTCACAGCTAGAAGGTCCAGGGTTCGATTCCCACCTGGACGGGGCCTTTCTGTGTGGAGTTTGCATATTCTCCCCGTATCTGCGGTTTCCCCTACCACTAAAAACATGTACAATAGGTCAGGATGAATGATGTGTGTGAGTGAAAGTATGATGGTGGTCAGAGGGACTGTTGGCGCAGATGTGTGCAGTCGCGACAGCGCTTCTGTCAGTCTCCCCCAGGGGAAACTGAAGCTACAAAGGTAGCTTAGCACCACCGAGTGTGGAGTGAATGTACAATTGTCTCATGTAAAGTGCTTTGTGACCATGTCTGGCGCTAAATAAATAAAGATCTTCTTCTTCTACAGTTCGTAGATGCACAATTGTTAAAAGCGCTAAAACTTATATTAATTATTATTACACAATATAGCACAATGTCTCCACCTTTAAAAAAAAAAAAAATGCTATGTTCTTTTGGTTTTGTTTGCACATTTTGCATCTGTTTTTGCTTATCTTGAACATAGCGTCCCGGTGAATCGCACGATGTAACTCTTAGTTTTGCACTGAGCAAGATTTATTACATCTTTGGCTTCCACACATAATATACTGCCGTTTTCTCATGCCCAAAGACTCATGCTTAAAGCCAATAACATGGTGACACCCATTCCCCTGGCCATGAACTGCTCCTGCTATCACTTCCCAAATATCTTACAAGCAGTAAATTTGTTTTTGGGGTTAGGCACTGGTATCATAAGTGCTTTTATTGCAACAAAACTAAATCTACCCTAAGCAGGCCAATGTTATGACTCTAAGCCCTTGATATACAGAACAGTGGTATTGGTATTAGCAGGGGCTCTAGCGCAGGTTGGTGGTCGGATATGGTCCAGCGAAAGGCCGCCGGGTCTGGTTTCCTTGTTGTTATGGAGCTAAAGATTATTTTTAGTTGGGCATATTAAAATGTTAATGTTTTTCTCAGATTTCACCGCAGCACTAGATGGACATCTGTAGAGCAACCGAGATCTGCTGACATCGGCCGTTTTCAGACTTTTACAGCGCAGCATTCTTCGAGGCCAGGAACTAATAAATCATCACAAGTCAAATGTCGAGTGGGATAAAATGATGACACGTAATACCAGCTATTATTGGGACGAGATGAAATTGTCCGCAGGTTGCATCTGATCTTACGAGTGTACGGAACCGAAGTTATAAACAATACCACACTCAAATTGATAGGATTATTAGTTGCATGTTGTATGATGTCTACATTATAGAACACAGGCCTATCATTTTGACCAGAAAAGGCAAATGACTTCCTGATGCAAGGCTACATCTATCACTCTGTCAGCATAAGAGACAGTGACGGAGGAGATTAGGCTGTTTGTTGACCCCTGTGCTTCAAACAACATCTCTGTGACAAGTATAAACAGCATTAGGATTGGTCACATGTTGTTTTTGAGCCCCATAAAGGTGAATTCTATACATCTAAAGTGCTGTGCATTCAGCTGCGTGTCACTATTAATGGTTCACTAGCTTTTTGGGAGATCTCTGCCGATACAATTTCTATTGGCTTGAATTTGTCCTCCATCCATCCATCCATTTTCTTCCACTTGTCCGTTGCCGGGTCGTGGGGGCAGCCTTTGGAGCTGCCCAGGTCACATAGCACCGGCCCCCATGGCTCCTTCTGCAGGTGGTGGGTCCACGGAAGGACGGCCTCACGGTGCAAACCGGGCCTGTTGGTCTCTCCTAGGGGGCTACCAGTGTACACAGACACTGGAGGCAATGTGGGTGAAGTGTCTTGCCCAAGGACACAACGACAATGTGCACCTTCAGGAGGCGGGATTCGAACCCCTGACCTTCCGATCATGAGACGACCCGCTCTACCATCTGCGCCACTGTCGCCCTGAATGCGAAAACCATCCTCCATGTCATGTGATTTTATGGTAGAAAGTAAAATCCTTGGTTCCTTAGATAGTCTGACTGTTATGTCCAAAATATACCTAGACTCCACTGTTGACCCACCATTTGTTTCCCACAATGACATTTGAGAGCAGCAGGGAAAGAGTATCGCTGTGCTGTTGATATGACAAATATAGAGGCGAGCCTTGAGAACGTAGCCAAAAGGTCAGTCAGAGTCCAAACGATAAGAGAGTACATCCACAATCATCAAAGTGCTTCAAAATGATGCCCACTGCGGCAGCATGATCCAAGTCTATGCGCCCCTTCTGGCCAGGCTAACGCTAAGCTATTCTCCTGGCACAGTGAAAACAAACAGCTGTAATGTGACACTTTATTAGACAGTCCAGTGTTTACTCAACAGTTTTCAAGGGTCAGGAGGTCGGCTTTGGTTTGAATGACCTTTGCAAATCTTTTCCTCATGACACTGACCATTAATCTTAAAGTAAGTCAAATAATTGAAAGAGTCACTTAAGTTTTAAAGTGACTCTTTCAATTATCGATTTATTATTTGACTTTGAAAAATCGTTTGGAGTTATACAAGACATACATCTTGATTTTTTTTTACACAATCATAATTATTAATTATAGCAATACACTTTTTGTTACCAAAGAACCTACATTTTTTACATATCAAATGTGCATTGCATTAATACATGAAAATACAATTCACTGACATGATATATAGTTAAATAAAATAAGAATAAAAAGAACTACTGAGGTGTCATACTCTTCTTTTCTTTGTCTCTAGTCTACACACAGAGCTGGTCACCTGGTCCAGAGGATTTAATCCAAACCAGTTTACATTCATCCCACAGCTTTTAAAATTATTCAATTTTCCTAATCTTATTTAGCTTTAGGTTATGTGCCTTTGAGGCAAAATTGCTCCCCCTTTTCAATCAAGAATCAGTGGAGGGCATTTACATATCTAAATTTTGCAGTGAAATTTAGGCTGTTGCTCTGTTGTCCTTGCAGGAGGAAAGGAAATACTGAATAAACCTAAAGGTTTTATACGTTGTTGACAGTGTTTGATACAGACAGCAACTTTTCAGTCGGACACCCATTGAGAAATACAACATTTACATTTTAATTCTTGTGATACAAAGGAGTGATATTGCATCATTTCTGGGGTTGGGCAAGATCACGTTTATGTATTTTGCTTCTCCTTTTAGCAAAATATCATATGTATCCATTAGTAATGATAATCTGCAATTACCTGCAAACGTTAATGTGTGCCATTATGGAGAAAAGTGGTGAGAGATTTTCCGTTCCAAGTGTTCTCTAAGTGGCAAATCCTTACGGCACAATTAAACTGGAGACATTTGTTGCCTAGGTCGAGCCAGATGAAGGCTGCTGCAGCTGACCAAACCAAATTCCTTTTTTCCCCCTTTTATTTAGCTTTGTCAGTTTAGATTTATTTATTTATTTTAGTACATTGTATTTATTATAACTCCTCTAAGGCATCTTGTTTAGAAAGTTAGCCAATAACAACACATGCAACTTTATTTTTTGTGTTGAGACAGATTAAAAATGTTGTTTTATCTTGTGACAAATTGAATTATTCCTGGATACAGAGAAATATTTTACGATGCTCAGATAGTGTCAGTGTGCACCACGCTTCTACAGAAAGAGTGTACAAGATTCTATCAACTTGCAAGTCCTTTTGAAAAATATATTAATAAAATGTGATTATTATTCTAAGGCTTTAAAGTAAGATATAAAAAAAAAAAAAAAAAAACAAGAGATCAATCTTTCCCATCCCCAAAGCACATCTTGATCTCTCAGCCTGTGCCGTGAATCAAGTCCAAATATATATGTATTAAAAAGGGCACATATCGCTTTTCCATTGGCAGCTAGATGTATGTGATAAAGCGAAATGTCAGCAAATATACTAAAGCCGCATGTCAGCAGCGCAGTGACAGATGCTGAGGAAGAGGTAAAAAATGTTCTATCATGTCCGACAAGGTGTTCTTTTTGAGATTTAAAGATCACTGCACAACTTTAAACATGTTTGTCACTTTTTACTCCGACGCCGCCAACTATCACGGGCTTCACAAGAACTTTATCGGCTCAAAGTAAGGGAGAGGCGAAGCAAAAAAAAAAAGAAAAAAAGTCTATTCTCATTTATCTTAGCCAGGTTCCCTTCAAAGCCAACAAATAAATTACAGTGTACATTTGATACAAATTGATTTCTTAACTCAAATAACAATGTTGTCCCCGCGGTCAGGGCCATGTGTCACTCAGTCGCCAGTCTGAGTGAAAGCCTCCATCTGTCTGTGTGATAGAAATAGGGCTGACACATCTCCACCAAGGAATGCTAATCACGCGGTGGCCGGCCTGGGCCTTTGTGGGCAGGCCCTGATAAGGAAAATCAGTTTCCCCCTGTCAGACAGTGGGGCCTGATCGCTGTCTGCCACGAAACAAGCTACAGGCCTGGAAGTTACTGTCCTACTTGTTTTGTTGTCGCGGTGTAGCTACATGACGGAGGAGAGGCGGAAAAAACAGAGGGGTGTGGAAGGCTGGAGGAAAAATGGCAAAATGGATGGAAGATAGGACAGAGGTGACAGGTGATGGAGAACGCAGAGATCTGGACTGCTCTTTCAAAGCCGCCGCCGCTGCACCTGAGATGGAGCCCCAGTGTATATCTTGAGCCGATCTTATCAAGGGTGGCTAGAAATGAGATATTGGCAGGAGCTGTTGAGTGCTCTCACAGCTGAGCAGGTTAATAGGGTTGGAAGGCAGGCCACAGGCTAATTGGATTTGCCGTACCTTGATAAACAGTGGCAAGCCTTTTGCCAGCCAAACATACAGGGTCGACTTCCAACCCCCCACCCACCTACACCCATCCAAACCTCAGACCGTTTCTCTCTCCGAAACCACTGCCACGACTGCAACAAGAAAGACCAGCGGAGGCTATTTTGCTTTAGGTAATTCCCCACGGGCAGGGGCAGGGCAGCGCGCTCGTGCGTCAGTGTGTCTGTATGTGTACATGTGTGAAAACAGAGAGGGAGAGAATGTTGGCCATCTACTGATTTTAATCAAATACCATTTAACCCGTCTGACCTCCAGGAGTCATCACACATGGTTGGATCAAGTGGGTTGTTCGCTGCTCTTGTGAGGCATTAGAGGAGGGTAGACACAGTGTAGACTGTTATTTCATCAGCCACTGCTTTAAAGGAAAAAAGCTACTAACACTATTCCAGAAATCATATCAAAGAAAGTCTTACTTTTTCACAGCTATGAGACTTGAAGAACACAGTTAAAGACAGTGTCCAAAAGGCAAGTAATATGTGGACGTAACACTTTTTTTTAAATACAGGGACAGGTTTAGCTAATTATAAATACATTTAAAAAATCATAATCATTTAGTTTCCAGAATTTCCTCTTTGATATGATCGTTTGCATGAACTCATTTTTTTTTTTTTTTTTTTACATAACAGATGCACACACAAAGAAACATTTTGGTCGGATTAGCCCATCTAAATCTTTTCAGCCTCTTTGTGCAGGTGTTTGTTTGTCCAACATTCTGGTGCCACAGTCGAGATAATCAAGTCAATTTGTTTACGTTCACAAACCTATGCCTGGCGGGAGGCTTACATCAAAGCCCGTCCTCCTCCAGTCTCACAGTTAAAGGTCCGCCAATCAGCAAAATCCATGCATCTTTGTTTGAGCACAGAAGTCACATCCTTCCCTTGCAAACTTCAGCTCCCACACACGTTTTGATCATACCCAAAGAGGTGACCAGCATTTGATTCTGTATGTTTGTATATGGTTTGTGCAGTCTTATGTGCAGGACTTATTTGTAGTTGAGAGTGTGAGGGCGAGGACGAAAGCGTATCCATCGAAATCTATTTACAAGACGGGGGACTTTGAGGAGCAAGGCGACACACACAGACATTTTTAGTGTTTTTCTTCTTTCTGAAGGAGTAGGACCCACTGTGAAACACCCTGGGGTGTCACACTGTCCTCATTTATATAAGCAGCCCCAGTCAGTGGAGAACTCCTCTGCATGCTTGGGTGTAGCCAGATTGGCTTAGTTAGTGAGCAAGACAACCTTAGGAAAAAGTGTGGGGAGAGAGGGGGGAAGGAGAGGACAGTACGTCACACAGCCCCTGGATATACAGAAGGAAAAACATCAAGGAGCAGACAGACTTTGAAAAGAGAAAAACTAAAACACTGATTGATGTGCAAGAGGACTTGGACACTGCGTGTTGGACAGGCTGATGTTGGTAAAGGTTCACACATTTGTAGATAGGCTCTTATGTAAACAGAGAAGAAACCTAGAAGTGAGAATGGCCTCAGGGTGCAAGCCGCTATCTGTTTGTCGAGTGTGTTTTAAGAATAACCCTTTAGACATATTTTTACTTATGACAACAAAAAAGAGATGATAATTCTTCATGTACCTGGAGGTCATGGTAAGGGCACTGTAACTGCATAAAGAACGAGGTAAAAGGAAACTTTATATGTAATAATGTAGGCTTGTCCCATACTTGGAGGATGACCTTTGGTACGGGCCAAACACCAACTGAATTTATCACAAGAGCTTCTGCACAAAACAGTTAGGGGAGGGACTTGAATAGCATTAAGAGTGGGACTGTGTGCATTGATTTTACTAATCACTGGGGGGGGAAAGAAGCATACATAAAAACATGCTTTTTTCTGAAAAGTAAAGAATAAAAACTTTATCGATCCTGGGGCATCTTAAAAATTGCACAAGCTAGTGTAAAGTGTGTCTGAAGTGTGTAGAAATCAGGGTCACAGGAGTTGACCTTATTCAAGATTTTTAGTACATGAAACCAGTGAAACAAAATCAAGCCAAGTCGTCTCAAAACTGACAACCTTGGATGAAGAATTGGTGGGACACTTCAAGCAAGTATTGAATAATGTCCACCTGTAGTCCTATAGAGGCTAAGTCTGGCCTTGTGTGCGCCGTGGACAGGCCCGGAGCGTCTTATCTGGCACAGACAGTGTTTTCACAGCTGACCATTCCCCTCTTTTTTCCAAACGATCGTCTTTCAGATCAAGCTCAGATTCCATTCCGCACACATTCATCTTCACCGTGACATCTGCGGTGAATTACACAATAACTTAATAGTGATTCAGAGGAGTTTGTAATGGTAGAGAGAATAGGGAATTACTCCTTATAAAAGCTAAGTGTGAGACATTTGAGTGTCACAGTCCATAGTAACTCAAGCTAATAGGGTTTGTGGGTCTCGGGAGGCTCAGACATAATCCATGGCACGATACATTTACGGACAGTCTTGTAATATGCCTTAGTGAAGCCATAGGTTCCATATTACATTATTAGCTCGCAGTCAGCGCTAAATGTGTTTATTTTACTCTGAGGGGAAGCCAAAAGTAACAGCACGTTTTACATGTAAAACACCAATGTACTTTGTTGGCCTTACTGCCATGGTTACAGAGCAGATTACATTTCTCCTCCGCTCTCACACACCAGACATACATCAAAACTGCGGCCATTTTAAACACAGCATTGTCAGATTGCAATAACAAATCACAACTCATCACTAAGAGGGCCCTTACAGTAAAAGGCCACACCCTGACACACTGTCAGACAACACTGGTGTAAGATCTATCTTTTGGCCCAACACCTCTATGTGATTTGTATCTGTCGTGATCCATATGGTGCGGATGATGTGCTTTGAAGAGGCCCATCAGTCAGTTAATCTAAAAGAAAATAGTGCTGGCTGATATCGCTCTCGCTCGCTCTCTCTGCTCAGACAAACCAAAGGGAGAGCAGCCGAGCAGGGGATTCAAAGCACCGCAGACTCAGCAGCTCCTCTTGGAAATGGAGAGGTGCTTTAGAGGGGATTAGGGCTCCCTCACTGTGGATAGAGCCTTTATAAGGTACAGCATATTACTGCAGCTTCACACTCTCAGATATATCATCATCTGCCATACACTCTAATGCCTGTGTATTCTGTCTCAAACAAGATTATTACTAACGCAATTTGTGTGTGAAGAAACATGGTGACAGTAAGCCGACAGCAGTGACGCTAACTCTGTCTTATTTAACATGTTATCCAGTCGACTGTATTGTACAACTTTATAATGTGTTTATTACATGGCCTTTGAGCTGGTAGTTGAATAAACCTAGGGCTGCACACTATATATTGCCAAATAATTGTTATCGCAATATTAGGTAAGACGATGTCCATATCTCAAAATACCTCGAATAACGCAAAATATCTGAGGTTTCTATCTGAGATTTGCGTTGTGTTTTTTTGTGGGGGGGGTGGCGTTTTGCTAACAGCTTTAAACACAAACACATTTTCACTTAAAGATTTATAAAAGTTGAGTTTTAGTCATAATTATCACAATTTAACCTTATCTTCATTTCATCAGAAAACTCTGTGCGTCCTGACAGCTAGATGCTGTGTATGTGGACCAGAAGAGCTGGAGGAAGAGTGGGTGTATCAGGAAGTCCGGGCGTCTCTGCTCCGACTGCTGCCTCGGCGACCCGGCCCTGGATAAAGCGGAAGAAAATGCTTCTATCTATTGGAATGTACTTTGCGGGAATGGTTTAGTAAAACAACGATAATATGTAAAACTTTTGTTTCTTAATTTTTTTTCTCAGAAATTGCACAGCCCTAAACATTTTGACACGTTGGAATGACAAATAAAGTACCTTGACCCTTTATAGAATTTCTATTGCCTATAAGCGGATTCAGCATTCGCGGCTGTGCCTAAGTTTATCTAGTTATAGCTTTGCTTAGTAGCTAAAATTGGCTCCGCTTTCCCTGCCAGATGTAGGGTATTTCATGATTGATCCATGGCTTTGTCAGGCAACTGGAAACCACGCTAAAATGGCACTGTCCGTTGTCATAGTAATCAGTGACTGTGACGTACACGCCGCCATCTTCGAGAATTAAGTAAATAGACGTATTGGTTACAAATAGCATTACTAGTTAGCTATATGTCAAACTTACACATTTAATCCATTCGTCACTGGTGTTCTGGATCTTTTCTTTTAGTAGGAAATTTGATGAGTGCGTATGGCGGCTCGCATAAAACGCTGTGAGGTTCCTTTATTGCACTCGTGAATAGGGCAAAACTCTTCCATACTCTGATTAAGCCCATGAGGACAGTCGCACTGCAATGGAGAATGAATGCGAACCTGGCATATCGCCGTAAAACCACTTTAAGCACCATGAGTCACTAAATAGCCGGTTGTTCCACTATGATAGTATGGTTTTAATGGGCTTTGTTGACACCGTGGGTAGGTGTGACCGGAACATTACGACGCATGCGTACTGATAATGCTGATTTGGCTTATTATTTAATTAGTGGATTCAAGCAGACATAAATTCTAAACTTTTCCACCAACACCAAAAAACAAAAACAAAAAAACATGATAATAATGATTATAATGCATTTAGCAAGCTTCACTCACTGAGTTCCGCCACCTTGAGTAGTGACAAAAATGTTTTTTTTTTTTAAATAGCATCTGACAATCGTCAACAGTAGATAAACAGAGAAAGAGAGGAGCGCATGGAGCTTATTGTTAATTTGCGGAAGCTGCCCTGGACAGAAGTCCACTCTTCAGAGAGAGAGAGTGGAGGAATAATCAGATGAAAAGAGCTGCACAGTCCACTCATTGTGCACACAGTATGTGCCTCAATAAAACAGCATTTACCATGAAATCAGGAACTTTACAGACATAAACTAATCCATAAATGGAGTCTTCTCTTCCAGAGATGCCCATTTTTTCATTTCACAACAATCGGCCTTATATTTGTGAAAAAACAGTCAGGGGTTATGGCGCGGTGTTGACCTTTTTCACACAATATTTCCTCTGATCTGATCCTCTGAATCTGCCCAGTTTAAAAGCAACAAAAAAGTCAGGATTCCTGGCTAAAGTTTAGTCTTTAGAGTTGTCTGGAGCCTGTGTCTCCTCCTCATTGCATAGTTCTACCACCTCCCAATGCCCTATATGAATAATAAATAACCTATTGTTTAAATAAACAGTAAAAGTTTGTTTAAAAGTAAGTGTAAAACCTCTGACTGCTATTTCAAACTATAGGCAGCGGAGAAGTTACACAATTCGGCCCTCCTTTGAAACTTCACACAAAGAATAATGTAACATTTTTAACATTTTTTTTTTCTTGACCTCCTGTCCTCGTTTGAATAGCGATTTAAATGAAGTCATCTCCTTTTTGGCTCCAATTAGAAAGGGAGGAAGCCAGCAGAGGTGATGTGGAAGAATCTAGATATAGCGCCTTTTATGTCAAGCCCGTGTCCGGGAGTAAGATTAGCTCCTCTGTGAGCATGTTTGACTGTGCACTTGGTAGCCTTGGGAGAGTCCCCAGGCTAAATCCATACTGAGTCCAGGAGGCAGCCACACAATGATTAGTGGAGCTTGAGCTACAAGCACACAGGGGCTGTTGGCCGGGCCTTAAACTTTCAAAGCCAAAGCAGTGCACCTTGTGTCTGTGTTAATTGATCACAGCACATTATCGCTCCTGTTCAAGGCTTAATTTGCCCTCTGAATCAACAGCTTTTGTCGACGAGCGCACTCATTTGTTGGAAGAGGAATAAAGAAGTAATGCAGCTTCATCATTCTGAGCCGCTGCGTGTTCAGCCAATTCTCTGTTCCCTTTTCGGTCAATGACAGCGTTTGAAGCGATACAATATAAGATTAGGATTATACAATTCACTAAGTTCAAAAGTAGGGATCAGTCAGCAATAGCTTTATCAAGACTTTATCAAGGATGGAGGAGCAAAGTATACAAACATCAATATTAAGGCTACCATAACTGCAACTAACCTTCTTTACTGTTGGAGGTACTCATGTAGTATCACTTTACTGCTTTAAATTAAATTAAGTACAAGAATTGTTATTGTTCATGATAAGATTGAAAAGAAAAAAAAAATACAAATAATACTGCTATCCCAAGGCTAACTCTAACCCTATATATAAAGCAAGGGGTGAACCTATTCAACGTATCTATTCCGTTAAAAACAACAGTTGAGCTAAAGGTATTATTATTTAATGTGTGCTTTTGACAATTCATGCCTCAGTGGCTCCGGAGATGAGGAATTCATGAATACATAAAGCAGCAAAATATGAATAAAAGTACCATAACTTAAGAATAAATCTCTGCTGGAGCTCACTGACAACAGTAATAAATTTATACATTATTTCTCTGATACAACCAAATCCCATTTTAGCCTGATGTTGAAAAAGGTTCATGTTTTTTTTTAAAAGCTTTGTCAAATGATAGGACTTATTTTCATTCAAATACTAATAAAATTGTCACCCTCCTCGGATTATTGATGTAGCAGATAAGCTTTTGCAGACAGCGCCTTAAAAAAATACATTACTAACAGTAGAAACAATAAAAGTGAGGTGAAACTGACAGACGTGTAAGGAACAAATAACTTCCCAAACTCCATCTTATGAGCAATATATCTGTGTAATTTACATTTAATCATTTTTCACACAAAAAAGCAATGAATTCACTGAAGTAAAAGTATGTTATGTGCCATAACATGAGTCAATATAATTTTAATAAATGGCAATAGCTGTAGTGAAGCTTTAACAGTATAGATAGCATCAATAGGCTACACAATTAAAATACCAAATATGGGACAAAGAATTTCCAACTTGTGGCGTTTTGATAAGATATAACTTTTGCATATGGATTGGGCGTATGTTGCCTGTTACCGCTTGACGTCATCACATAATATGGTACCTTATTATTCTACAAATATAAGTATAAAAGAAAAGGATTACACATAGAACAAAATGAATGTTCTCATCTTTATTGACCCATGTGTAAATGAAGTAACCTGCAGATTAACTGATGTGGAAAGGCATTACTTGCTGTGGGGCCAGACAAGGTGTAAATATTGTTTAGAGAGTCCTTGCCTCATTCTCAATGACACGGTTGACTTCCTAAAGCCGACAACTCACTATGCATCCTCTCTGAGATAACGCTGTTATCTGCTCCCTGGTGTCTGTGCAATGAGCCTGATTAGAAGACATAGTGCACACTTCCATTTCAACTTTGGAAACCATACCAGCAGCCGTTTGTAGCAGCACAAATATATCATAGGAAGGGATCAGCTGAGGTAAATCTGTATTTCATTTCACGTGCTTCCCCCTTTCTTAATGGGTAGTCATCCAGAGAGAATGAAATGATTGATTTTTGGTCCTCAATGGGGATAAATGAATAGAGGCTAAAGCTCCGCGAGAAGGGGATGAACGGGTAAAATCACAAGAAGGAACAGAGTTTCTCATGCACTTGGCTTGACCAAAACCTTGGAAACTTACATGGCGCTTTAGCATACAGTACATGCTAAAATGTTTGCTATTGTGTGAGCATGTGCACACCCCGCTTGTGCACATTTATACTTCTCTTCTAAGATTACCTAATGAAATATTGATGGTAGATGTGAGAAGTGCGGGGGCTGGGGAGGTGGAACTGCTCCTTCCTGTAGCTGGGGACATCTCTGTCAGAGCGGCTCTCAGCGGGGCAGCCCTGGCCTAATTTAATCTGACTTTGAATGAGCCCCGATCACACGAGGCAATGGTTCTGAACTCACCACACTGCAAAGAGGCGGACAGAGATGTGATGTGAGAAAGATAAAGACAGAAAGACATGGCCAAAACATTTCAAACACATCATTATCAATATTTAACAGCAGATGTCAGAGATGATCATTATACATTGCTTTGTTGTTGATGAAAAAATAGGAAAGTGACTGACAATGATGTACAATAGAATGTCTGCAGTATAATTATACCCGGTATGTCCACCATGACACGAGAGATGAGTCTGTCCCTCAGAATAAGTCATATTTGTATATTTTATGGAGTCATTACATGGACAATGCATGAAGTGTTTGTGAGTTAAAGCTTCTTTATCATTTTGCAGATTACTAAGTGCATTTATTTACCTCTAAACCAAATACATCACTTTAACTAACTTTTCTTAAATTTAACTTTCATCAGAAGAGAATCCGAAAACAGGACAGGACACTACTGAGGATTTCTGCATTACTTCTCCTTCTTTTTTCTTTTTTTTCACTATTAAGTTTACATCAGTCACATTATTGAGATAAGTGAATGCTCTTTGTAAAAAAGTTTTCTCTGAACTTCAACCGATTAGACCAGCCAGTAAAATATGCTGAATTACATACACAATAATCATTACAACTCATAAGCCACAGCCAAACTAAACCTACCACATGCTTGCAGAATATGAACATGGCTGTTTGATTTGTCTGGCACTCACAAATGCCAGGAAGTCATCACTGTAATCGTCTTTGCAGTGGAAATACAAATGTGCCAACCTGAACAAAATTAGCTCTGTTGGGACTTTTTCACCATGCTTCTTACAAGGACTGGCTCTCTACCAGGCTCAGAACAAGCATCATAGCTCTTAAAGTTTGAAGAAACCAGAGTTCATCAGAAGCCAGATTGAAATTCATATCAGCGAGGTGAGATACTTTGGTACGATTTTCATCTAAATCTCTCTATCTTCCAAACTGCCTCATACTTTTCACATCATTTTACATCTTTTTCAACACTTGATTCCCAACCGAACACATTTTGTCTCAACACAATTCAAAGAAATAGCAGAAATATTCGCTTATTTACTTTGCTTCTTATCTGTATACCAAAACACACCAACTAACAGTGCACTAGGTTTTCTCCATGCTATCTCTACTAACGTGATGAAGGCAAGCATGCACTAATCTTGTAAAGTCAACCTTTTAAAAGCGAACGTGGCTGCGAGGAAGCGGGGCCGGACAGACAGGCGGCTGCTGTGTACAGGATTGTGAAGGCTACCCCTGTCCATATCCAATGAAAGGTTATAAGAATATCATAATCCCCTCCTCTGAGCTCCTTTGCGTCCAAGATGATGACTAAATTTCCAGTGTCTTATCAGAGAGTCCCAGACTGGAACTAGTACAAGGGGTTTCCAAAGGGAGGACCCAGCATGAAGAGTGAAGGATGAGATGATCAGATTAAGTGCTGGCTATTGGATTTGTTTGTGAGGTGCTTGCAATCGGAGCGGAGCAGGCGCTGTTGGAAATGCCCGTGGAGATTCAAAGCCCGAGCCCTCGGGAAAAGAAATATTTATAGATTCTTGTGAGGTGTAGCGTAGGTGATCCTCGGGTTGAATTGGGAGGGGCGGTGGGGGGTGGGCAGGATTTAGGGGCGTTCGGATGAGGCGGTGAAGGTGTTTTATCAGGTTGGTGGATGCTAAAATGTTTCACACAGAGAGACAAGTGGGATTGACAGGAGGTGGTCAGCAGGATGCAGAACGCTCATGTGTAGACAGGAGACTAACAGGCTCAAGAGAAACCCATGCTGGGGTACCGCACAGGTTGACAGGGCAGATTCAAGAGCTGCAGCCACGGGGTGTACAATCTGTGGGACCACTACCATTGGTGGTAACCCGGTTTGTTCTGGTGTAGTTCTGATAAGGGACAGTAAATGTATTACTCTTGTTGAGGGTTTAATCCTAAGAGTCGACCATTTCTTGCCTTATATTTGGTTTTGGGCTAAACTTCAGGAAAGGGCTTATCTATACCAGGCATCGTTCTATTCTCAAATGCATATGATTGCTGTATTAGTTCAGCTGTTAAGCGAGGAGATAGTGTGAGTGAAAGCAAACAATCTCCCATCCTGATTGAGCCACTCTTAGTTTGCAAAATGAGGAGAGCAGGAACAAACTTTCAAAAGTAAATGATGATTGGACCTGACAGGCCAGTCCACAGGAAAGGTCGCCTCATTGGTCAAAGTGATAGCCCGGGTATTCTGATTAGTTGCTGAAATCAGCAAAGGGAGGACCTTCAGAAAAAATATGGTGATTTAATATTACATTACATATCACTTTAATACTCAAAATGTGCACTATGAACTGAATCTTATAATTGCTATTCTAATCGCAAGATCTGTCGGAAAAATCGGAGACATGCATGCAGTAAATACAAACAATGTATTTCTATATATCTTTCAAAAAAAGAAGCATGTGTCATTAGTGCCGTTTTGAGAGAGTAAAACCATAAGATCAAACACATGCTAATGCTTCGAAGCACTCAGTGTCAAATTACATGTCCACTCGATTCAAATGGATGACTCCCTTAAGGATCACAGTCTTTCAAGCTATTTTCCCATGTTTAATTTTGTTAAGTGATGCAAACATGTCAATACCAGTCCGTCCCACTTACCTTGACTAGCTTGTTTGGACAGCAGACAAAGGCCTATATGACATAATACAGCCGTGCACTCTGGACCCCTAATCCAGGTCATTTCAATACAGAGAAAGCCACTGAGTCAGCTCGGCGAGACGATGTCGATAAGTTAATGGCACCGATCGATAGCAAAGATTTGGGCCAGATCTTAATTAAAGAAACGACCGCTGATACAAATGATGTTTCCAATGTATTGACAGAGCGGGAGGAGGAAAAAAAAAGAAAAGGCTGGCCGCAGTGTAATGGCTGATCAATGTACTTAACATTAGCATTCCTTTTCATCATGTACTAAGATCACTTAATTCTCCTTGTCCTCCTCTTGTTCTATCATTCTCCTTTCAAAACGCCTTTTACCCAGACATCTGAGGCGAACCTTGGCCCCTCCTCCTCCACAACCTCACAAGGTGAACTTGAGAGGCTAACTGTGCGGCGCTTGTTTGTGCCTCGCCATTCGTGGTCATTGTATGTTTAAATATACGCGGAAATTCACATAAGCGTTATATTAGACAAATGAAACAGCTGTAAAGAACATAGACCTCTGTTTCTGAAGGCTCTCAGTTGTCCAAATATTGGAAACATATACCTCTACAGTACTATATCCTTCCTGCCCTGCAATTTTCACTATACTCTGCAAGATCTAGAATCAAGTACAAAAACCACATCAAAACTAAACGTTATTCCAGTGAGTAAAATAGTATTCATATTTTTATATCTAAAGGTAAAGTACAGAATTCACTAAACCTGGTCACACAATAATTAAAGTCCCTCACTAAACTTAAGCATAGAGCAGTGCGTGTGCTTCTGTCTCTTCTGAATTCGGAGGTTAAATGTTACTAATTATCAAACATAGATCACTCTCAGTTCACATTTGATAGATTTCCCCTGTGTATTGTTCCATAGATGAAACACCGGGCTATTGTGATTTATAAAAGCCAGCGGATACTTTATGCAGAAACAAGATGCGATTCATCTCCACGGCAACGGCGGGTGATATTGGCATTTCTCAAGTATGGTAAAACAATAATTATTAAAAGGGAAGCTGAATTGATGGATCCCATTAAAGCTAACACGGTGTCTCCAGAGGCCCGCGAGCACAAACAGTTCAAAGTCAATAGTGCCGATTCCCCAGGTAGACCCGACCAGGACCCAGTTTAGAGAGACATCAATCTGCCTTGTCAGTTCCCAGCTAATGAAGCCACATAGGATCAATATTCAGGATACTACTACTACCTTAAATGAAGTACTAATGCTTGTAGACATCACGCAATATAGACTGCCCTGTTGAGAACTTTGCAATGTCCATTCTACATGTAGAATCCAAGTATATCAAGGAACTGTAATGTAAAGGCAAAAACACTATATCAATAGTATGAGTATTTTGTCTATAAGAGATAAGTGATGCTGTTATTATTATTACTATCATAATTTTTCTAGACACACAAAGCGGCTAGATATTACACACTTGGGAAGACACGTATCCTTATGTGACACTCCCCTCAAAAAGATTTCCCTTTTATTTTTTATGCATCACATGTTAACCCTACTGAAACTTTTATCATTCTTCTCCATTATCCTAATGCGTCCCATATGCAAAAGGGCTCTAAATCATGTATTAGGGTATTGCGCTATGTAAGACAGACCGAATGTGGGGTTTTGTTTTATAACAAGACTTATTATCTTTGGAGTTATTTTATAAATGTGCACCTTTTATTTTCTACTGCTGGTTTTTATTTCGTTTAGTGCATTAACAGAGCGCATAGCTAGTATGGTATGCGGCGCTGAGAAGAAGGATACATATTCTCTTTCTTCACCGGATAAACACAACAATGAGCTACAATAACTCCCAGACAATCTTTCTGAAATCAAATGCATCGCACACCGTGGCAGTGTGGCTTCCACGGTGGCTCTATCATTACTAGTTAATAAGGGGGCTAGGTGTGGCATAGGATTGACTGACACCCTAATACTGAAATAATTTCCACTTTCTCACCGCCTCCTTCTCGCAGCCGGGGAATTAACATTATCACATCAAAGGCTGACTTTAAAATGGGTATAAAATCATTTAAACAGACAGTCAAAGTGATTATTCAAACTAGGTTATTTGCCAGGGTATGTGTGTGCGGGTGTGTGTGTGTGTGTGTAGGTGTGTGTGTGTGTGTGTGCGGCCGCTATATAGCGTCAGGGACATCTTCATTTCCCGCTAAATTGCTGTCTGTCACTAGAATAAGTAAATTTGCCAGTGTTTTATCACCATCATTGTGTCAAGTTAGCCGAATACATCAAACAGTCAATCTGATCAACAGGATATGAACACACAGGGAATAATGCAACCACTGAAGGGAGACTGGATAGGAGGGTTCAGGTGCCAAATCAAATGTAAATTTACCCAGATTTTTAAGCGAGAGAAACTCAGTAACCTTTTATTGCAGTGGTCTCTTATCATTTTGTCACTTTATATTTCAATGTGGTTTGAGGGCAAATCAAAAAGGAATCAGTTAGTGCTCGTGCTTTACAGTTAGAAGGTCCCATGTTGGTTCCCCGGGCCGGACAGGGCCTTTCTGTGTGGAGTTTGCGTATTCTCCTCATGCCTGTGTATATGTCCTTCGGGTACTCCGGGGTTCCCTACCACTAAAAACATGTACAGGGCGGGTGAATTGTGTGTGGGTTTTTGGTGGTGGTCGGAGTGGCCGAGCTCACTTCTAACGTTCTTACCACCTGCATGCATGAGTTACTCTGAGCGTTTGTGGACAAGTTCTAAATATATAACTAATGCATTATTATCTTTATCGTAAAATTATTGTTATTATGAATTCAATGGTCAATAAGTTTTGAAAAGTTGTGAATTGTTTCAAGTTTACTGTTCTTAATAGTGTTTGTGTTTTAAAAGCATGAAGCCACTGGCCATTTAACATTGGTCACTCATAAGCATCATTAACTTATTTTATATTAATTTGGCCAGGTTGATATTAGAGAGATATTAGCATTAGCAGAGTAAAATCAATCTGGAGCTATTCTCATAAAGAGGACTACTTTCAGCTGATTCAGCCTTTTCATGGGGGGTGAGATTTAAAATTCAAGACTAGTAACAATCCATTTGGCAGCGCGAGGTACATTTTTATGTTGTATTGTGAGGAAATTCTAATAAACATTTTTTCATAACTTCATTACTTACTCTGTAATAATAGTTATGTCAAATTGTACTTATAGTTTTTCGTCATGTCTCATAAATCCCTCCAAAGCACATAGGATGAGCTCATTCAGTTCACCGGACTATATGATCTATGTGTGTAGCTATTGCCTTCTCTACAACCTGAGAGGAGAGGAGGAGGTGAAGAAGAAAAAAAACAGGCATAATGGAGTTTGGAGGTCTTTTGTGGAGCACATATTGTCTCTTAGTTTGATGTTTGCCTCCGGGATAAAAGAGTAACAATATACACCAAAATAAAGAATTGCGCTTGAAAGAAAAAGGGACAACAGCAATAACCGAACAATGGTGCACAATGGCAGGTATTTAACTGCCTTGGGACAGGAGGGATGGATTTACAGTTATGTCTCTGAGAAGAAGAACGCCTTCCAACTAAGGTCACCAGAAAGGCTTCCTGGCTTTAGAAATCATTATATTAGGAGGGAGATTCATGAACAGGAGTTTAACCTGGCAATTAGTCAAAGTCCCTCCGAGGCATCCTCCATCTTGTGTTGATACATGAAGCTGGGGTGACAAAACCTAACCTCGGGGATGGGTGATTCAATGCCAAAAGTGAGTTCAAAGCACTCCTGTTAAACTTGGGAACACAATACGGCACTGTCAGGGATACTGCAATACACCCCAGACAGGCAGTGAAGGCCAAAGCGTAGTACAAGTACACCGCACAAGTATACAGGGGATGAGCGCATCACATCATCTTGTACTTCAGTGTTGATCTGATGATACTATAACAGGAATTAGACGTGAGAACAAAATCCGCGAGGTAGGTATCAAAGGAGCTCTCCTGTAATCTCTTTGTCAACTTGTGGGAATATATAAAAAAAATGATGTAATCTGCTGTGTTGTACTTGGGTGGCACAATAGCAAATCTCAAGAGTCAGGTTTAATTTCAGGCCACACAAAAAAGATCCATAGAAATGTTGGTAAAACTAAGTACAAGCACGGCTCTGAATGGTTTGGAAGTGTCATAGAATCACTTTATTCACAGCAAATTCAACTAAGTCATTCTTTATTTTATTAGAATTTAAGTTTAACAAAAGTGTCAACAAAATAGACTTTTACACTTTTTTTGTTTCTTTGTTCCTATAGGCATTTCGTGGTGTGCAATTATGAAATCAAATATTTGTTGTCTTTCCTTAACTAAAAGTCATAAATAGTGTAATTGTGGCTTTAAAGGCATTACGGGAGTGTTTTATATACCATTGTATATATTTTTGTATATAGTTTTCATATAATTTTTGAAACATGTGCTGTACTACTTTTTAACCAAAACGTATCTATACCCTCAGCATAATTTTAGTAATATTAAAGCTATTTTTTTGTTTTATTAATTTTTGGGGGGGGGCAAAATTACACATTTGAATAGGGCTTCTCTATACGAGAATAATTGCGATAAGTCAACATTCATCTTGAATATTTAGATGATATTATTAAATATTTCATATTTTGTTTTCATATAATTTAAATACAGCATCATTCAATTAAAACAAATATACAGGTGAAACTCGGAAAATTAGAATATGGTTAAAAAGTGCATTCATTTCTGTAATTCAACTTAAACTGTGAAACGAATAGACTCATTACATGCAAAGTATAGCCTTTATGTGTTATAATTTTGATGGTTATGGCTCAGCTTGTAAAAACCCCAAATTAAAAATCTCAGAAAATTAGACTATTTTGAAAATGGACTGTAAGCCATAATCATCAAAATTTTAACAAATAAAAGGCTTGGCATATGTCACTTTGCATGTAATGCGTCTATATCAAATATTAGTTTCACATTTTAAGTTGAATTACAGAAAGTAAATGAACTTTTGAACGATATTCTAATTTTCCGAGTTTCACCTGTACATATGCAATTGGGTGGTTCATCGAAATGTCTCAAAGCAAGGCTTAAAACAATAAAGGCTACTAAATTAGGACCAAAACTAAGCTAACATGGAAATAAATTAGAAAACAATACCTAATATTGAACTTTTGTACATTTTATACAGTAACCATGCGATTTGTTTTAATATTTATACAGGTCATTTTATTTGCAACTCCTCAAAACCATTTTGTTGTAGCTCCATAGACTGATTTATTTTTTATTTTTTTCACAAATCAGTAGACACTCGCCAAGAGGATGATGCCTTTTTGACATTCAAAAGTGCTTTTTGGTTATCTCTATCTCCAAAAGCTTTCTGCTCATCAGTAAATAATTTCAGACTGCTCCAAGATGTGAGTGCATAGGAAACATAGCCTGCAGCAAATCAAGAAAATAGTGAAAACGGGGCTGGGGGGAAAAAAAACAAAAAAAACTGTATATATATTTAAGGAGGCAGAGTGGAGGACGCAAGGAAGATAAATAAGACAGATACTTTGTTTCATTGTCAGTGGCACTCTAGGGTTATTTGAAGCACTTATTTATGCACTGTAAGCAGAACAATGGGACTATAGCAGAAATGATTAAATACAGGCTCTTCAAGCAATAGACGGCGCATTGTGGTGGGCCCCGGCTTGCCACTGGGCTGCCTTGATAAAAGCGCTATGAGGTGATAACTGATACAATTTGCCAGGCGATTTGAATGGAAGCGACTGCTAAGGGGGAAAAAAAAAAAAGGGGCTGCAGCGCCGTTGGTTGGTCCATCGCTGACAGCCTGTATAGCCCATAATAAAATCATTAGAATGTAAATGCTTTATTGCAAATAAGAGCCCTGGAGCTGGGGTGACATTATCTCCCGCCACCTCGAATGAAAGCAACCGATTAGCATTCCCTGATTCAATGATAGGCGCAACTTATCTTTATTAAAATTTCTCAAATCGAGTCTTCATTTTTGCGTGATTGAGTTTTAAGCAAATGCAATATTGCGCTTGTGTGTACGCAATAGGCAGAGGGATGGAGGGAGCGAGAGGGGAGGCGAGAGGAGGAGGGGAACGACGCCCCAGAAATAATTAGTGTACGCATTTCTTCCCTACATGTGTTTCATAAGCAACAAATTGGATTTTATATTTGATGTGTCACTATCTAAAACATTTGCATGAAAATACGGGGCCGCGTTTACAGAATAATTACTGAAAGTGTACACCTCTTTAACACGTGTCTCACAGGAATGAAATTTGATTTGTTTGAAAGTGACTATCACAGTGTTGCCAAATAATTGTCGGCGAATATGAGGGGCCGGGACTGCGACTTGATTTTCAGCGGTTCATATTCTCGACACGCGCACACGTTTTTCAGCTGAGTATTTTAAACGGCCGCACTGCTTAGTAGGCAGACAGTCAATTCTTATGCAAATATCTCGCTATGAAGACAGGGTATAATATGCTATAGATCAAATGTCACACTGGCAGCAAGGGCCTGATAGAGAAAGGCTTACTTACACACTGTCCTATAATATATGCCTTATAATTTGATACTTATTTAATCTCTTAGATGTAATGCGCCGAACGTACAGGGGCGGTATAGTGTCGGCAAAGATTCTCGGAGTTGTTTGTGACAGCGCTGGCCTTTGATGGAGGCGGCCATGTTGGAACGACGCGGCACTCGATAGACACATTTATTCAGCCGTGTATCTCGTGACATCTTAATCCCCGGCAATGTATTATAGAGCTGCCACTTAGCAAGGTGTAATTTGTCCCAGAGGCTGCCGTTTGACAAAGAAAATGTAAAAAATGATGTAATATAGTCATTTCTGTTGTGAAATATGAACAAATAGTATACAAGTAATATATTTAAATTAGAATAATATAAACATTATACAACCTATCAAATTGTATTCATTTTGGATTTGATATGTCAGTAATGGTGAAATTCGTGGCTCAAACCTCAAAGATTAGGGCTATAGTTACCCTTAAAGACAATCAAATTGAAATCGTAATCTGAGTAGTCGCAATTAGCAAATCCCAAAGGCTGTACAATTTCCTTTGCATATATAATACAGTATATGTAGCAAAACACATAAACAGTTCATGCAATATAAGGTGCAAAACGGTTTTGGTTTAGACACCCTATGCCCTCGGTGGCTCTCAGTACTGAGGTGCACATCCACACACTTGCTTGGTTAAGAGCTCTGTGCAGGACACAATGCACTTGTTATTGCACACCCATAGGATTTGCACTTGTGTTCAGGCAGGCCCCTTTTATAGCAATCACCGGGTCATACATCTAGTGCAGTAAATTCAAAATCCCAGACCTCTGCCCCATTCATCGAAGACAAAAGGGGGACACAAATTGGTCCGAAAACACAGTGTAAAAGAAAAGCTTACATTAGGCTCAAGGGGACTCTGGGGAGCGCGGCGATCGCGGCATGTGAAGAAGAATAGTAGCAGCGGCAGTAGATAAATCACTGCCATCATGCAGATTTACCGTGTTAGAGCCAAAAGATAAATGTGTCAGAAAGTGCCGCGCCGGGCCACACGCTAACGCCGGGTCAGTAATTGAACTTTGCTATAATTACCCTGAGGAGATAATATTAACTTATAGTCTTTGCGTGAGAAAGAAGCCAGTCCATAATTCATTTGCTGTATAGGGTGATGGTAGTAGCTGGCACTCAATCTCACTGTCCCTCTCTTCTTCCTTTAGCCTGTGCATTGTGTTACTGAAATATGACTGCTCCATTTTTATCCTGTCACAATGACAACTGATGGGCTTATTTTCTCGTGGCCCCAGGGGATGATGAAATAGTAAGCAAACATTCTTTCTCAGGACTCGAAGGGTGCTCCATCATAGTGGCTGAGGCCGCCACTGCCGCCTGCGTTGTGTTGTGTGGCAGTAACAGGGAGTTAGGCGGGATACAATGCACTTGGCCTCTTTCGATGCTCAGGACCAGCGCACTACAGTGGTGCCATTTCCTCACTGTATGGCATTTAGCTTTTCAATATTGAAATGGGTGAGTGCACTTTTATTATTCATATTTTTTTTCTTCTGAGTTTTGCATACACCGTAAATGATGCAAATGTTTATTTAAATCCGTATGTGTAGGATTTATGCATTTGCTTGAAAAGTCCATTAAAAGTAAGACTATAACATTCATTATCAAATAAAAAAATGACAATGTTGTCCAATTCAGTTGCCACATTTATGAAAATCCAGCAGACCCATATAGATTTGACGTTTGAAATAGGGTAGAAAAAAGTTTCAATTCAAAGAGAAAGAATTGTCACAGAAATTAACTGTGCTACCAAACGTATGTTCACAAAATACACAGTACATCATCACAACATGGAGAAATTTTGAACTTTAATTTGACGCTTTTCCAGCAAAAAGTCACCAGTATGTGAACCCTTGTGACAGGACTCAATTGCATTTTTATTGACACACAAAGTCCATGGGGATAGCTATAGGCCTACATGTTTGAATTTCCATGTAAAAAAATCAACAAGGCAACCTTATACACATAGTTTAT
This sequence comes from Neogobius melanostomus, assembly GCA_007210695.1. NCBI lineage: Eukaryota > Metazoa > Chordata > Actinopteri > Gobiiformes > Gobiidae > Neogobius > Neogobius melanostomus. The sequence goes on from VHKM01000058.1 coordinate 7,943,099, forward strand.
AGACAGGTGCCATGTAAAAACCTGACACCTCGGGGGCCCATTATTTACTCCAAGGCACACAAGTTCATGTTAAGCCCTGGTTAAAAAAAAGGCAAGGTTGCAAGGTTTACATTAGGTCAAAATAACACAGCCGACACTGACAATACAGCATCCATCTCATTTGAATAATGAGAGATATTGGGCGGACATTAGCCCAGGGAATGGAGCAGGGGGGACCTGACGGGGGCTCCACACTGTCAGCTCTCATTTTCAGAGCAGGTTTGTTAAGCAGCGACTGTGTGAAGCGTCGGCAATAACAGCGATAAGAGAATTCCCCGAGCCGATCCACAGTCAACACCCGGAGCCCAGTTTATCACTATGCTAACTGGATTCAGACAAAGACCACTGGGAGATACTATAAAACAGCAGCAGCAATCTGAACAATACACACATTTAAGCACATTTTACTAACATTCACATCTCTTAATGTTGAATTTTAATGTGAAGTTAAATTGCACAAGTTTAGAGAAAGGTTGGCAAGTGTATATCAATAACAATGAATGAATCTGTCATATGCCACTTTTGTGTATTCTTGTCGTTTCCAGATACCAATTTAATGTCAAATAAGCTGTAAACCGTCTAAGAAGAGATTATAGAATCACTTTGTCCTGCTTTATCATTTATTTAGCATTATGTGATCATTAAGAAAAATAAATTACAAAAATATACATACATTAAAACTTTAAATGTATCTGCATTTATTTATTTATTTTACACCACAAGATAAGGGATATTGTATTGTCCAAGAAAACTTGTCATCTGCTGGGGCAACCTGTCAGGAGGTGATCCCAGTGCAGCACATGGGACCTATTTCCATCTTGAGCTGTAGTTTGATTGTAAATTGTAAACTTGCACAAGTATTTCTGGAATCATATATCACTTTATGAATTGAAAGTTTAAGAAAATTCTTTTAGTTTGAATATTGGCACCAAAACAATATTGTAACAATATAACAATAGCTGAGGGTCTAATGAATGTATTGATAATATTGTGACGCTTTACACTATTCCTCATTTTCTTGTTGCAGCCGCTGCCAACAGGAACACCCACCTCAGTGTTTACTCAAATCAGAGGCAGCAGCGGCTTTTGTCTTCTCTCCGTAAGAAGAAATGACAGCGTAATGTGATTTACAAGCGATCACTCCGGCGCAATCAAATTAAGTCTCCAATAATCCAAGATGAATGCACACCTACGCCACTCGTTAGGACTCCCAACCAAATATGAGCTTCTCCTGCTGTGGCAGTGAGGAGGAGCGCGCCCTGTAATGGATCTGATGATTCATTTAGTCATTGGAGTTACTAAGGGTAATGTGGCCAAATGCTAAGTGACATTGAGCTCATGATACAAGATTTTTTTTAAGAAAGAACATGTGTAGCAACTCGCAAAAAATATAATTGCATGTGGAAATAAAATAAAAAATCAAAGACAACAAACGACGCAATGGCCCAAACTAGCAATGGAAAAGATACAGTAGTGCTAGACTGACGTTTTCTCGAGCCATAACAACTTTGTATATCTCGCAATGGGGACAAAATTGAAATAAGCGCATCATTATTTAAGTGACTAAACATTAATGGGCAATAAAGTACATTTGGCATCTGTTATAATTCAAAACACACAATTTCCCAGGCCTGTCACAAACTAGAGAATACGAAGTTCGATATATTGAGCTAGGAAAGTATTGTGATAAACGATATTATTGAAAACCTTTTAGAAAAATGAACTGAAGCTTAAAAATGACAGTAAAGCGTTGTTTGAAAAGCACTTAATCTTGAAATATCCCACTACAAACATGAAATATAATAAAATACAACCTACTAAGGATAAAAAATAAAAGTATGACATTAGAAAAATGTATTGAACGATAAGTCGATATATTAATTATCGTGACAGACCTATCATTTCCTTAACTTTAATTGCTTCCTGCATAATATACCTTTAGCAAATGTAAAATAACAATAAAGTTGAATGGCGGGCAAATGCCATATAGAGAATACATACTAAAATATGAGCAGTCCTCGTAAATGAATCACATGTTTGAGATTGTAGACAACAGCCCAGTCCATATAGCGCAGTGTTCGGCCACTACATTATGATTGACAGTGTCATATTGGTGAGAGGGTTATGAACCACAAAACAAGGGTTAAAGGGAAATTGACCCGGCAGTTGACGGGTGAATGATACATCGAGCCTGAGGTCTTTAATCTTGCTGCTGAGCGTACATGAGGCTTATATAACAAATTACAATGCCTACAGAGCAATACATCACCTGATAGATCTGCTTCTGCATTTCTGTCTTCTCCTCATCTCGTCCTCTGCCCAGGAGAGATTGGCTAGATCTGGGAGAATATATGGGTTACAGGTGGTGTTCTGTAAATATGATTAAGATGGATGGACTGTCAAAAGGACAACATGCATGGGACTCTGCAATATGTAACCCCTTAACTTCAAAATACGATAACATGAACCAATAATGCCAAACAAATTAACGGCATTATATGTATGTGTGCCTTGACCAGAGTTCAGTATATAGCACCTGACCCTAGCGCTTTCATTTTTTTAAATTTCATTTCAAGTCTATAGCATCACACGCATACGTACAGGTAGATAAGACAGACACTGTTCGTCTTAAAGCGTGTCCTCGCTGCACCTGGCCACAGATGAAAGTGCAACTCTGTGATAAGCCATAAGGCGAAACAACAGAGTCCAGGTGCAGATTATTGGAGTGCTATATAAACTCCATCTTGGTATGCAGAGGGAGGGAGATCCGTCTGATAACTGGCTGGAAATGGATTCAGCTTCAGCACCTCGGCTTCGATGTATTCTGCTGTTCTGATCTCTCCAGACTAGTGTAAGGTCAGGGATCATCGTATCCACTCACCACTACTTTAACAATAGATATACTGTGTCACAGTGGCAAGCTCTGACCACTGTTCATGCAGTTCTTCATGTTGGCACAACTTCAACTACTTCTAAGGTACTACACAGTTGTTTTGAGTCATATAGTTTTATTACACATATTAATCAATTAGATGCTGCTGGATTAATTGACTATTATTAAGCAGGGGTGAAATGGTGTAATCAGTAGCAAACAAGGCTCACACTCCTGCCAAAGTCTACCATTTGCAGATCATTATCAGATTCCTCTAACAGATATGCAAGTGTAAATGTGTGCTGCATATGCCTGTCTGCAGAGCTTCCTGCCATTAGGGTCAGCTGAGGATAACAATATGCCAAAGTAATAGGAGGTTTAACACAGCAGTCATATTCATGGTATGCTTATGGTTTCCATAAAAGTTTGAGAAACACTTAAAACTGCATTAGCCACAAAACATTACAACACTTCCCAATTTTGCCACACCAAAGCCTTCATATTTGAATTGTGTTGATTATGCAGCAATGATAATATCCACTTTATTAAACTCCCACCCTGTCACTATAACAAATCATATTGGAGTGACTTGGCTTGTTAAATGGCATATGATTTTAGTTAAACAATATAAGTAAAAGTATACTTTATTAAGTATACTTTATTATTACCCATCCTCAATGCCACTGGGGTAACCTGTAGGAGCAGTGAGCAGCCAGCGTAGGCCGGGGCTCAAGGACTCATCTCCAGATGTGAAGCCAGGCTAATGGTCAGAAACCATTAGCCTGGTAGCATGGTGGCACAGCGGTTAGCACTCGTGCTTCACAGCTAGAAGGTCCCAGGTTCCATCCCCAGACGAGCCTTTCTGTGTGACGTTTGTGTGTGTTCTCCCCGTGTCTGCGTAGGTTTCCTTCGGGTACTCTGGTTTCAACATCCACTAAAAACATGTAATGGGTTAATCCTCCAGCCAGGTGATTCTGACCATTAGCCTGGCTTCACATCTGGAGATGGGTCCCCTGGCTGCTCATTGCTCCTACAGGTCGCCGCAGTGGCATTGAGGATGGGTCAAATGCAGAGAACGAATTTCCCTACGGGGATTAATAAAGTATAACTTAACACATGGCTGGAGGATATATTCTTTCTGGCACATTACATTTACCCAGATTTGGACTGGGACAAAACAAATGGTACAAATACTAGTACTCATGCCATTGATTTATTTAGCCTACTTTGTGATCTAAATGTAACACACTTTGTGAAAAAAAAAGTATTAATTTGATTTACTTTGCCACAATTTTATCAGCCTGTGTGCCAATTACGCAAAATGCAAATTGTGTAGAATCCATTCAAGTCTACTACAGACTGCACTTATTTGTGTGGGATGATTATTTTGCTATGAAGACAAACCTGCACATCTCCTGAAACCCAATCCGGCACCCACCCAGGCACACAAATGCACCAGGACCATCTCCCCTTGCCCTCATCTCTCAACAGCTTTTGAGGGCCCTAAGTATAAAATAGCCAGGCGCACTAACAGTATCTGTCCGTTGCAGGATACATATAGTGGGGAACGCGAAGAGGCTCAGGTAAGAACGTGCATCAATCTGTCACTCGCTTCCCTCAAGGCGATAAGAGAAATTCCAACAGAGAGATAAGGCTGGACATTCAACTTAATTCCAAGGAAGAACTTTTCATCAGCGGGTCACATATTAGCTTTCAAAAAAACGGACTGCTGCAAGTTCCTGTCTTTTTCTTCCTCCCTTTGCTTGCATCGCTCTGTCGAAGTATGAGGATGACATTGTGAACTTGAGCTTTTACATTTCCAAAGCAGACAAACGGCTTTTAGGTCATTTTATATCAACATGTTTTCCTACGTGAACCTGACTTGTTAGATAACACACAGACCATACACTATAAAATCTCTTTATGTTCGGCCAACCTATTGCTAAGTTTGCACGAAGTTTGGAGGTGAACTTTATATATCTATACTGTACCTATAAATTAACATTATTCTTCTGCTTTCTGGTTCTAGAAGACAAATATTTTAGTTCAGGTATCAAACAAAGTATTGTTATCGTAAACCAAGCACACAGCCCTACTGTCAACTATGGGCAGACCATTCACTATAACATTAATTTAGATTTGCCAAACACAGGCACATCTTTGGAGTTTGGAGACTCCACAGACCCAGGGAGGGCGCGCAAACGCGACTGTCATCATTGCAAATAAACCATTTCTCAAGTCAGCGCATTGCATTAAATCCTTGTCATTTTGCAAGCTGTGGCACATAAAGCTTGCCATGTGGAAAAACCAAACCCACATTCTTCCAAGTTAAGCGGTGAAAATAAAGAGAATCACGTCAATAATTTGAGTTGCAGAGACCTTTGGTTAGAGTTGAAAAGTTCAACTATTTCAAAAGACCCAGCTGGAAACAAGTTAAAAATGTGTCATTGACAAAAAAAATAAAAAAAATAACCGACTCACTGCACATGTTATTTTACATGTGAGCTTGATTTAAGGTGTTGTATCGTTGTCTTAGACCAGGGGTCACAAATTAAATTTCACCAAGGTCCGAAATGAAAAAAAATGGTCAAGCAAAGGTCCGGAACATACGGGGTTAATTCACGGTTATATCAGGATTTTTAAGCCTTTTAAAAAAGGCCCCAGTGATTTCTGTGATTTGAAAATAATGCAATCAATTGAATCCTCTTATTGTTTTTTTCTTCTCTAAAGTTTTGGCTCAGCATGCATAGGCTACTGTAGCCTATTATACACAATGTGCACATAATATATGACAGTGATGTGTTTCTTTGCTCAGTTCAACACACTGAGCCCTGTTTAGTCCAGGTTTAGTCCTGGCTTAGTCCAGGTTTAGTCCTGGTTCAGACCTGCGCTATTTTCGCATTACGATCGCGCGTGCATATTTAATTAGGGCGTCCTCCGCTTTTGTTTTTAGCAAGCCATATTTCAGTCATTCCGAAACCGTTTCTAAAAATGTAAAAAGTATCATGAAGCTAAGATGTAGGACTTTCTCTTTCTGTTCGTCTGGGCTGTAGTTTACCGCTCTGCTGCAGTCAGAGAGGGAGAGGAAGGGAGGGAGGGAGAGAGAGAGAGAGAGAGAGCGCGCGCAGACGGAGCTGCTCGTCTGAGGGAATTCACGGTCGGGTCCAAAGTTCGTATCCAAGGTTCGGGTCCGGAATGGCTGGCGCATGGGTCCGGATCCGGACCGAGGTCCGCCGTTTAGTGACCTCTGTCTTAGACTATGCTGAACCATTGAACTCTATTGTACATAACGGCAACAGCATTGCAAACGTGGGCTGGCAGACATGTGCAAAGTAATGTAATTATATTTGGAAATCATGTTTGGAAATTTTGAATGTGCACATTTTAAACACGCTCACTAATAAGAAGCATTCATATTTACAAGAAGACAGGAATTGCTGAACTAATACAAGGATCCTATGCATTTGAGAGCATGCTTATTGAGGTATAATTTACTAGGCTTTTCAATTTGTTGCGATTTGGATTTTAGTTGTCATTATTGTGCAACCCCAAGGCAGGCAGTCATACTTTGAAACTGCAAACAATTTCATAATCAGAAAAAATATGTTCCTTCGAAAAGGTAGAATCAGATATCATATATACATCTGGTGCATGATCCAAGATGCAGCAAACTGAGGGTGAAAAAGCCCGTCATAGATATGTGTAGGACAAGCTGCTCCATACAGAAACAATTGATTAGCTTCGTAGCACTGCGATAGCCCTTACTCAGCTGGGGTTGATGTGTAAGTGCTAGTCTGGCTTTTTTTTTCCACAAGGATCATATGGATCAATAAGACATGGCACATTTAGGAGACCCCTACACCATACCCTGGGACTATAGGGCCTCACCATCACCACCTCTGCCTTTTCTGCTGATTGGAAGGGGGGGGTTGGGTAAGCGACAATAATAGCCATAGCCGATACTCTATATACCTTTGTTCAAGTGCATGACCAGGAGGTTTGAGCTCTGTTTTATTTACCGCCGTCTGTGTCTCTTAGGTTTTTCCTCAAAGCTATTTATTGCATTGATAAGTCACATACGAAATATGACTCTTGACCTTAAGTTTAATGGCCGTTTCATTTCTTTTTTTTTCTTCTTCTTCTTTTTTTGTTTTGTTAGGTTTTTTGCGAGGGGAGCGATGAGCAATCAAGATGTCCCCCCTGCAAACAAAGACTTATGGGCAGGTGGAGAGGTGAGATAAACACAATTAAAGGTGACAGCAAAAAATAGACTGTCACGCACCAAATTGTCACTCAAGGGCAACACAAGGCAAAAACTGCGGTGATATATGATTTAGGTAAGTAAAGTCTTTCTTTTTTGCATTTTCATATGAGAATTTGACATAATTGTATATAGAGAGAAATATATATTATAGATTATAGATATCACTTCTATTCACTTAACCTGACCACGTGTCCCAAAGTCCCAATGGGCAGATAACATGTGAAACAGCACCTATATAGTATATGCAAAATCAATATACATACTGTATCTATCTGGGATTTTTTTATTTTTATTTTTTTTTGCACTGGCACTGAAAGCAAAAGAAAAGATTATATATCATTAAAACAGGATTCATACAAATAATTACCACTGTGCATTTCACTTAAAATCAATCAAAAATATGCCAAGCTAATCCACAAAAGCTCTTTCTTTTACCTGTGTGTAACTAAAGGTAATGTTTCTGTATCATTATAAAACTGAATTTACCAGGGACTAAAACTATGGTCACAACCCACTGTGTTTAATAGCACCATGCTGGGTCATTAAAACAGGATGAATTGCTCATTTAAGGCAACACAACACAAAAGACACAATTAAAACTCCACCCGCACCAGTAAAAGCAGTCGGGGGCTGAAATTAGAAGCGGAACGAGCGTAATACATTCTCACTGGGGTCACCGCCGCGGCTGCCGCTAATATATTTCTTTATCTTTTCAACTGTGTTAAAAACAGCTGTTTGGGCCTGTAGCAGATAATTCAAGGAGCTTCTTTTTTTCGTGTCTGTGTGAGCTAGCAGGGAGACAATGGAGAGGCATCGATTGGAGAGGGGCTCGACATCCTGCCTTCTTGTCAGCTGAATAAAAAGGCCATTACCCCTTCAGCTCCCGTTTGATATACACCGCCGGGAAAGAAAGAATTAGGACTTTACTTCCCCTTCCATCAAGCCATATCTATTCTCTCCCCTTGTTCCCTTTTTGTCTTGTTTCCCCAGTTTGTCCAATAATCATCGCAATCTTTTCCACATTACCTCGCCTGAGTTTAGAAACAATAGGCAGAGGGTAATAACTTTTGCTCGGCGGAGAAAAGACACTGATAATAAAGGACTCCAGCCCAGGCCATAGGTCAACCTCTGCCGACGCATTTCCAAAGGCCTTTTGGATCTCAATAGAAAGAGTGTTTTTCATTACCTTTGGATCGGATTTAACCTGAGACGGTTTCAAGAAGTAGCGGGTGTTTAAGGGATGGAATGGCAAGGAAAAAATATATATATATACTGTATATATTGTTTGAAGATGGTATACCATATGAGCAAATTCAAATGAGAATATCCTAAAGGCTGATGAATAGCCAAAGAGTACAAATGTATCACTTATGTTGAAATCATGAATAGAACAGGTCTTAACCAGGAATGAACAAGGTCTAAACTGAACACTGAATTAAGACATTAGGATTATATCTTAGTTTGGACAAAGTTCAAGCCATGATCAATTGGTAGTGGTGAATGGCCACGTTTGTAGTTTCAGTTTTGTGAACTGAACTGATATTAAACACCTGCTTCTCAAAGTATGTCTGCACTGGCATTTATCACTGCTTTGTAAAGTGATCTGTTCCTGTCTCTGGTTCAAACACTTCACAATTTCTATCATTGGAAAAAAAAAAAAAAACTCAAATATCACAGTTTAAGTAGTTGTGTTTATATATTTGCTTTATTTTGTGTCACCGGACAGAAAAGGGCAATTACGCATCAAATTGCTGTGTAAATCAATGTAATGCCCTGTTTTGTTTAATGGGACACACCCCTGCAGCTTGTAATGCCGTCTGAGGACACAGCTATGCATCCGAACACAGCACGAGTTCCCCCTCTCAGATATGGATCATAGCTCAGATTCAGGTTGATATACTCTCCATACCCCGCCACAAAAATTGATTAATACACTCCAATTTTCTGAAAGATAGTTTTCTTGCAAAGAGGAGATCTATTTCGCCCGCAAGATCGAAAGTTAGAAGGCACGGCATAATTGATGACCTCCCGGGACTAGCGCTCTCATATTTATCACCAGCTGACCTTTCGTCCCGTCTCATCCATCATAAATTAAAGTTGTACAGCGGTGGCGTGGCCCGGGCTCCTCTCTCAGCACAACCTTTTGTCCAGAGGTCCTCTCCTCCGCTTCATTTGGAGCTGGACGAAGGAGCTGCGCTGAAACCTGCAGTTCAGCACCTCTGCTGTTCAGGGCAGATGGTCATCACCGAGAGCATCTGTCAAACTCAGGCCCGCTCCAGTGGCCCACCGCACGCCACCTCCCTTTGACCACGCTACAAGACCTGCCCACATAGCCTACTTTTCAGTGTTTGTGTGTTTGACAGCAATTCATGTCATTTCGCCAAAAATCTTTGTCCATGCGTATTTGCCAAAACTTTCTCAGACACTAAAGTTTCTTCATACTTTTCAAGTGTCATGTGTAGATGCATATTCATTGCAACATATAATACTGCACTTTCCAACTTTTATGAGCGTACAACTTTCTATAATTTTGCACATCTTTTGCTACAATCATGCACCTTTAAACAGATACTCTATGACCAGTTCCACTTCATACTCAAAGGCTACATGGCCATTGCTAATTAAAAGTTGAAAAAGGCAAATAGGAAGCGGTAAGAGCTTAGTAAGAAGCTGAGAAGCAAACTGTATAACTACTATACTTGGTACTTTTACTACAACTCCTTAATGCCATTGGGGGTTGTGGTATTTAGAACAAAGGGCCTGGCCTGTCTCCTGGGGGGAAAAAAAGGTTGGGCAGCACTATCATGATGCATTCACCTATTTAAAGAACAATAAATACTGCAAGCTATCTTTATTTTGAAATAGCTTAGCCAGACCATAGCCCCATCACGACCATTTATTCCCCTTTTCCTTTTTTTCTCTTTTTCCAATCATCCGAGTCCGCGCACACACCACTCTCCCTTACTAAAGGCATCTATTAATATTGATGAGAGCAGGGCATTAATGTTAAAACTGAGCTTTGGGGCCGAGCCCTTATGACTCCACTGTAGTGATTAACACAAAGCAAAGGAATAATTTATCACTAGGGCCATAATATTTAGGTGAATTTTCAAACATCTCTAGTGAGCGAAGGGTCAGTAATTATAAGCCAATATCTCGGCCAATTATGGATTTAAACTGTCCTGCTTAATGATGGGTTAAATTGGTATTGTGTGGATATAGAAACATGCATTTTAAACATCTTGTCAGTTCACCCTGGGTCATATGAAATCATTACTCTTGCCAGCCTAAAACATTTTGTGTATTAATTTTATTAAGAGGTAAGGACAGTAATATTTGATGCTTTATTTTTCACACGTGCAAATACTACTGCCCGTAAATCAGAACATGAAATAAAGTCGATATAATGTAAATGCACACATAGATAAAATGTTTCACTATTTAATGTATTCATTCATTCATTTCCAGTTCAGCTACAATAGCATGACGGCCATTGTGGGTGCGTGTTTTGCCCAAAGACACAAAAACAGTGCGCAAGGTGTCAATCTAATCAGCAATTGAACAAACTACTCCATTTCTAATAAATAATATGAATGAAAGAACCCGATTGAAATGAATGATTTGTTAATATATGTTATAAATATCCCGTTTAATTTTGAATAAAATTCTCATTCTGAAGGAAATAATCAAAGCCCTGCCCTCTTGTGAAGGAACTCTTTGGCAGTGACTGAATAGCAGAACTGAGAGTGAGCGATCCCTATGTTTATACATTGTCATTCAGTGCATGACTACCCCGCACTCCCACCAGAGGCAGCCTACCAGTGACCCCTGAAAAGACGGGGTCACCAAAGAGGTCGTGCGGAATGGCCCGGCTGTGGGCTGCAGCACTCAGTGACAGCTTTAAGTAGATCTCTTTTTAGCCATTTATTTGAGTGTCCGGAGGGAGAGAGCAGGAACAGGATGAACAAGAACAGAGCATGACTTACAAGAGAAAGGGAAACTAGGAGTAGGTGTTGGGGTGAACTTACGGTGAATATCAGAACTCAAATCAATGTGTTTAAAAGAAAAAAGAAAAAGTCACCAGACTGATATCGCTCTCTCTATTGACTGGTTACTTGTTAGTCTAATATTATTGTTAATTGTTTACTTTGGATTCAGAAACTCAACGATAGTATCTTATGCCTTATTATAATACACTAAGTAGATATTCAGCTGTATTATAAGGAGGCACACTGGCACCAGATCATTTTAGTTGCAGACTATATCGTCAAACTTAATTCATCTTTGCAACTACTGCGTGTACTTGCCTGTTTTAAAGTTGGGTAAATCTGTTAATGTAAGAGCAATTGGCTGTTATGGTAGCCCCTCTCATCCCTTGCACAACATTGCCAGTATTCCCGAAGCCTAAAATCAGGTATATTATCCAAAATGCACAATACACTACACCTTTGCTCAAGTCAAACATTTGTTGTGTCTTGTTCAAACTTGCTAGTGCATTTTACACATAAAACACTAACAGCTTTAATGCCACTCTGGTCTTGCACCTGTGTTCTGAAGGCCCAATCCATGCACCTCTCCCCTGTATTATGCATCTTCATCTCCAACGCACTAGCAGGCCATAGATTAGCATTATAGATTCCGATTCGAAGTCTAACACCGTGTCCCTTGTCTAAAATTCTAAGTCCAGGGGCTGCCATCTGCTTACAATAATGAGCCTGACAACCCTGGTAAATGTGCTTTTGACCATCATAATAGCCAGCGTATTGATCCTAATGGATGAAGCGTTTGCTGGTTCTATCCGTCAGAGGAGAACAGTGGGAGACACACAGTAACAGCCCTCCGCATCCAGCGCATTTGTTGCTCCTAGCAGCCCTCATGGCCACTTCATTGATATCATTAAGTCACCATATGTTTCGCTAATTCACCGCAGTTTTGGATGCCGCGCATAATGAGACACACTCACCGTGAACTTGCTTGTGACACAGTGACAAGCCAGAAAGTATTCACCTCTTTTCTTCGTCCTCTCCTGCCCCTGGAGCAATAGAAAAACTATATATATTTCAGGACATTATACATGGTTGAGCATCTAGTTATCGGGTGTTTTTTTAAACTTTTAAATTATTGGTGTATACAGTACTCTACATGGGAAAAATATGTCACAAAATGTTGAAGTTGAAAGGAGTTGAAGGAAGTTTATAAATGTGCCGATTAGCCAGAACACAAAACTGAACAAATGGCTTAAAAAGGTTAACTTCTGGAATATGAGTTACAAGAAAGTAATGTCCAGAAGTTTACAAAACCTCACTCTATTGCTACTGTCATGTAAAAGTGTTATATATATTTCAAAAAAGATTATTGATTAGACCATCTTGTCTTAAAGTGGCACAAAGGGCAAATTTGAGATTCTTTGACCATGTAGCCATTTGTAAGCTTCACTTGTTACCAACCGTGTTTGAAGTGGTGGGAAAAGATTCATCACAAAGTCTCATTTGTAACATCATTGACACGGCCATAATGACTCTTTGGCAGTGTGGAGTAATGAGTGTCTTTGCCCTTTGGCCCCGGCCAGTGAGCACATTTAGTTTAAGCCAGCGCTCAGTGATTTATTTGTGACAATATTATGGCTTCTGAAGTCATAGAGGATTACACATTGGACATTGAATGAGACAATCATTAACTAGTCACGACACGTTTACTTTTACTCTTAGTGCACTATATGGGGGCATTTTCTCACCTGTCACACAGCTTCTGGTTTATGGAGAGAAACTAATGGCACAACTCTGGTCAAAGTAATACATGCTAAGGCTAAATATTAAACCCTATGGAAAATGGTGCTACTTTAAAATCACTATGTAAGAATTGTATGTCACTTACTAGTAATGCTGAAGCCGTCAAAAGCGTTTGTTTTTGCAAGTTGACTGGTCCCAATTGGTAAATCACAACAGCTGGGTAATATCACCAAAAAAGTTAGCTAAAATGATTTCTTTTATATTTGTTAAATACACTTGATGGCAAATCCTATGGGGTGCTTATCATTGATTCCAAAGCTGTTTAAATAGAAGAAGAGATCTGGTTCATGTTCTGACTTCATCATCGTGCCCAACAAACTGAGGCGTGTCTGCATTAAATGTTACGGGCTGAATTTTATTCAATACAGTAGTAAATCAGGACATATTCTATTAGATTATTAGCATAGTGGAATTAAAGGGTATTCAGGCCTAACGGAGGGGGGTGTTCTCCTAAAGGTTGTGACATACAGCAATTACTGTCTTATACAGTGCTACGGCTAAAAGGAATAAATGGGTGCAAAAAAGAGGAGGGGAATCAGTAGAGAAGAGACCTATATATGTCCACAAACAAATCCCATACATCTATCACTGCGGGCCTCCTGTAAAGGCCATTGGGTCACTGGTGTGTTTGCCCCGATCCCATCACTCACTCAGGGTCGACAGGCAACCCACCACAGTCTGCTTTTCCAATCCAGTCAACAAAGGCCCACTCCCTGGCACTGTCTGTTTAGCTAGAGGGGAAAATGTCAGGAAAAGTAAGACGAATGAGCTGCCCAGATTGACTATTTCCTTAGATAGAGAATCAATGGGCTTATTATCACCGGCAATTACAGTACTAATACAAACAGATGCTTGGGGAAAGACATCTGCCTAGAGAGATGAGACAACTAGATTTCCAGTCAATAGAGTGAAGAAAGCTTGGGCTCTCACTGGCCCTTAACAGAGGTATTTGTATTCATGGTAGACCTCGGAGCAAATACGCACTTGCAATACTCATGGACTGAAGACAGACGGTAATTGCCAAGTTAAAAGCAATTCTTTTGTAATAATAATGCCCACAAAGTAAATATGCTGGTTCTAAATCAATTGACTAATAAACAAATCAATTCTAAAGATACCGCTGATACCAGAGAGAGAAAGGTACTATGTAAAAAAAAAATCTATATCCATTCATCCTTGAAAAGCTGACGCATTTCCATTGATAAATCCTTCTATTTAGCTTAGGTTTTAAGGTAGTTTCTTTTTGTTTCCTGACAATAGCTTACGTCATCCAAAATATTTGACTAGGACTCCAAAACATGGCTGCCATGTCATGTCTTGTTGAAGAAGAATAAAAACCAGACGTGCTCTGCTTCACTTCCTTATTATGATGTGATTCAGTCCACAGATCTCAACACAGAGCCCCAACAGAGACACAATCATTTTTAACACTTTCCCCTCTCAGCCATTATCTGTCCTCAACAATAGCCCCAGCTTACGGTTCTCCTCTCATTGCTGTGACAGTCAAAACCGTTCTATGGAGTTTCCAAAGACGAGTGAGGCATATCATTGGAGCTTAGGCTATGCAAACAGCAAGAGGGCCCTTTCAGGGTGCTCTGTGATGGACGTGGTGCCACTTGAGGAGGACATGGCTGACTTGCCGGTCCCTGACAACCGTCTGTGTTTGCCAGGTGGAGCATTGAGGGGCCGTGCCGTTCTTTTTGTCACGGTCTGCTCTGTTACCGTTTCCACGCCACACAAGCGCCATGCTATATAACCTCCAATGCTAGCACGCTCGCTATGCTGGCTAGCTCCACGCCTGAGCAGGTAGCCTCAAGAAGGTAGCCGTGCAGAAAGGTCCATCCCCTTTTCCTCTCTCTTTCGAACACGGTTTCTCACATTTAATTATCCGATTTGGTCTCCGCCCGTTGGCTGGGAGGAAAGAGATTGTTCCTCAGGTCTTAGTGCTGTGGAGAGGTTTTCATTGTTCTTGCTAAAGGTTGAATGAAAGGCCGCTGTCTTGTTTCACAACACATATTAGACCTTTGCACACAGGCCCCAGTGTTAGTGGGCACCAGACCTGTGTTCGGAGTCAATGACGAGAGCACTTCATCCGTGTCACAACAATGCCTTGAAGAAAAATCTTTATTTGAAGTGAAAGGCAACTTACAGTTTCAAATTAATTCTGGTCTTAAATTCTGAAAAAAAACTTTGACTTAAAAAAGGAAAGCAAACCAAAGCAATCTATGGTTATTGTGGTTTCAATTACTGTGTCACAATATATGTAAGGCATTTAACACTGATGTTGTATCAGAGATTCAGTTAGTCCAAGTACCGCTGATCTTGGGAGCTCTGTTGTCGGGGGCTTGGTGTCCCTGGTAGGGTCCCCCATGTCAGACAGGTCCTACAGTAGGTGACGGGTTAGACAAAGAGCGGTTCAGAAGCCCCTTATGAGAGACCAACAGGCCCGGTTAGAACCATGAGGCTGTCCTTTTGTGGACCCACCACTTGCAGGAGGAGCCATAGGGGCTGGTGCAATGTGATTTGGGCAGCTCCAACAGCAACGGACAAGTGGAATAAGATGGATGGATGGATGGATGGATGGATGGATGGATGGATAGATAATATCACATGATAAAAATACAAACCGTGAAATACATTATTGTTTATACACAGTATACATTTCATGTTATGGAGAAAAACTAAAACATGTATGTTTTAATATTCCTACTACTGTTCACTCTCACTTTCCATTTTGATCAACCTATAATACCATAGACTGTAAACAGAACCTGGAAATAAGCTGATAAGACGAGAGAGGGAAATCAACTCCTATTTACAAGGCTATTTTATTTAAAAATGGCCTATTTAAAGTGATTATGTCATTAAGATGGGAGGCTGTATGCATTTCAAAAGCCCATTGTGAGTCAGTCTGTGTAATAAAAGACTCTAAAGGACCTTAAAGGTAATTAATCTATTTAGCTTCCCTGCTCCAGCTCGACATGCCACAGCAGACAGCACAGAACAACGCTGAGACTGCCAGAATGCCAGTGGATTGCTTTACAGGAGAGGGCCTTTGAAATATATACAGAAAAGACAAACGCAAATGCAAATTGCTGGCTTTTATGTGTTAGTATGAAGAATCAAGCTTCATCGTAATAAGTGATTTCTTTGCTCTATAATGAGGACGTTTACAGTGGCAGTGTTTAATAAGAAAACTGGGACTGTCGATGCCAAAACAAGTGAAGATGACAAGTGAAGGTACCTGTGAGTGACGCAGGCAGGCAGAAAACTTTCTTTTTTTTCTTTGTGGTTGATGTATTAAATGTGAAAGAAAAAACAATTTGTGATTGGCCACTTGGACCTACAGACTAAAAGTTCATAACTCCAATCCTAAAAGAGTAAAGCATAACAATAGATCAGCGTACTGTATGAAGCCTGACTTGATCGTTGTCCCATACACTAACACAAAGTGCCTTTCCTGAACATTGGATGGTGGCTGAATTTCAATAACATGCATAGATAGTCAATATTTAATCCACTAAATGCAACCTGTTGTTGTTATGGCTAGGTTAATTGGGGAGAGCTGATTTATGACCGTTTAGAAAAGTGATCCTTGGCCCTGTGAGGAAATAATGATCCAAGATTTAAAATAAAAAACGAAAGACTGTTGTACAGTATATATGGGGAGCTATTTATGATGAGGCATAGGTTAGTCATAAAAGAGCTTAATACATTTTAATGCTTGTTTTTATTGGAAAGGAGGGTGTTGTGTGAACATTTTGTGTGGACATTTGAGTGTCGCAAAAAGAAAATTGATTTAAACCTACAAAATGACAGTGAATAATCATTTGGAGTTTTTCCAATGAAGATCTTCCTTTGATTAGAAAATTTGCGCTGGAATTCTAGTTGTCGAACATGGTGTTGCAGTGATTGTACAGTAGAGCCAGGTCTTGCTCTCGTGCCTTCTGTCCTGTGTGATGTCATAACTCACTCGGGCCGTCCTTGTCAAACCACCTGGGCCCATGATAAATATGTCAGTCTTTATAGCCCCCATCAGAGTCCCGAATAGATTCATTTGAGAATAAAAACAGGATTCCCCCGCACAGTAAATCCATCAGGGTGATAAACAGTCATTTAAACTGAGTGCATGACTCATAACATTTGACTTTATGTGTTCAGTAATTCTAGTTGAAAGGCCCACACCGGACTTTTGGCTCACATCATATCTGTTTGATGCTGCCTGGCAAAATAAGTTATTAGTTCCCAACATAATTAAGTAATTATACAGAGCTATGGACTGACTTTGTATTCTATTATCAAGTCATATTAAAACCAGTAATAAAAATCCCTTTATATACAAGATATGTAGTTAGCAGTGATAAACCACCCCAGCCACAGGCCCTGGGGGATCAGCAGGTGTACCTTGGAGTCAAACTCCAACAGATTGGCAGAACAGTGTGGTGTAGGCCATTTGGCACCGGTTGTGGTTCACTGGCTGCTCCATAGGGAGGAGACTCCATGACCTTATCCCTCATGCACTCTCGGCTCTGAAGTGGGATCATACGTACTTTTGTTAGCTCGCCAAAACAGAATACTGACGTTAGTGCATGTCATAGTTTGAATACCCATTTTCAAATGAAAAACTTAAAAAGCTGTCATACATAATTTGTGTGAAAGCTTCATCCACAGGTATCTTTATTTTAACTGTTAAGTGTAGATATGGAGAGATTTCATGGCGTAAGAACATCAAAATAGCTCTGTCTCCAAAGTACTTAACAGTGGCACTTTCCATGCAGTTTCTCTTTACGCCTAAACCATTCTCTATCTACTTCTAACTCTTTATTTAACTCCTGCTTCACTCACATTCACCCCTCTGTCAATTCGTGTCCTCCTTCAATCTCCTGGGCCGTTCACCTACTTTAATACCCTGTGCAGCTCATTCCCCCCTGAACACACTAACATTTACCAGGCGGCGCTGGTGACTGCTGGGCTGTAAAATGGCCATATGAGGCGAAAGCACCTGAGAGTGAGGTGTTGGAGTCTTGACAGCAGGGTCTCCCATTATCTCTGTAATCTGGTGATAATTAGAATTAGTGCTTGGGCACCCCTTGGGCCACACTTTCAGTGTGTCACAATGGCTCCAAAGGACCTGGAGGTAGCCCTGTACAGGACACACACACACAAAATCCTTGACCTAACCTCGCTCCTTGATGCACATGCCCCTGAAGCACACAGTCAGTCAGTCATGGCCTGTCCAGTGGCTCAGCCCTCACGCCTGCGTCGCCCCTGGCGGTGCACAGCTGTAGGTAACAGTGGGTCACTGGTGCTGGGGGTGTGGAGCTAAGCCTTCACTGCCCATTAATCTGCCGCTAATTAGAATGCTCAATAGACTCCTAAAAGAGATGTTAGCTGCCTAATTATACTATCATCCTGCTAGCTCACTATTAAAGGGAACTGATAAGTGGATAGGAAGCGATGGAAAGTGTAACTGCAGTTTCAGACATAGTCAATTTCACAGTCATGCCCCGTGGCTGCTGCAAAAGAACATGTAATTCACTTACAGATGATTTTAGAATGACAGCCATGTCACCACAGTGTTTCTATGAGAGCGTAATAAATGTGCAGCAGTTATTGGTGAGTCTTGCCTTATGGTCAGCCATTCACTTGGCTACCTTATGACCCATGAAAAGTACTGTTACCATGTAATTTACAAAAAGAAAAGAAAAAACATTTGACTGATCCAAAGAAACAAAAACACCATGAAAAGTATTGGTGGGCGCTCCTGCAGGTGTGGTCATGGGTAAAGGTCTGACCTTTAACCGCTGTTGCTGCCATGAAATGTTGTTTTGGTGTCAGTCACAGCCAGTGTGACCCCTGCTGCCGTGACACAAAGCCTTCAGTAGCTCTCAGCCCCTCACAGCCCAGTGTGTAGCGTATTCAAGCAGCCCTGTGCATTCCTGCTATTCATGTCCCCTGGAGACTCTCCTTTCCCCTGTCGTCCTCTGCTCTCATCGCGTCACTTGCTCTCACTGGCTTTCTTCTTTCACATGTTTTGATCTGGCTTTAGAATAGGAAGCACACGTTTGGAGGTACACCAAGATCTGTAACAGCCACTGAAGAACTTAAGAAAAGAGAACTATATAGGAAATGATATTACTAAAACTATGCTTTCTGTATTCCCACAAAAGTAAACAGACGTGAGGTTTTATAGAAATGCAGCCCTTGATCAAAACTATAGCACGTCTGTGAAGCTAATTGTTTATTCAATTTATTTATTTTTTGCCAATGACTGTGTCCATTAAGAAAATATAAGTATTTACCTTTGCTGCTATTGAAAACATCACCAAATCAATACAAAACACATTTATCATACGGCCATTAAACCTATTTTCAATGTCCACCAGACAATCAATTTACATGTTTGAGGAATCAAGTGCTGACCTAAAGTAAAGTATGTCGAGGGAGGAGCAGGTTACTATTGATCTAGTCCAGCATGAGCAGGGCGCCTGGTCTTTCTCTGCGCTCTGTGAATAATGAAAGATTCTAATTGACAAAATTGCCTTCAAGTCATTCTTTTATGATGTCCAACCTCAATGAAACATGGATGCAGACACAGAGTAAACAAGCGAGGGTAATGGCAGGCCTGTGTATGAATATGTGGCTTTAGCTATTGATTCAATAAAAAGTATGCCTCATTGATAAATAGCCCTTTTAGCTTTTACTGGGAGTATGGTTTGCATAATATGGGATGAACCAAATAATTAAAAATGAATTAAAATACAAAAAAGTGTTGTGTATTTTATAGCCATAACAAAATAATTCTTTATTTGTAATTCCAAAGCCATACATTTCAATGTTCTGGTGTGTTTATGAATGCATTAACCAAGTAAAAATAATAAAAAACATCACTTGAGTATTTAAACAGATCTTTACAGTGTGGTCACTTTTTCCCGTCTCCATGTGCCACTGTCTTGTGCCTCTCTCTTGCTGTTGTTTGGAGATCGATGGAGTCACCTTGGTTAGCTATTTGTAGCCTCACGGTTGGTGGGGTTATATGTGTGTGGGAGAGCGGGCTGCTCGTGTGTGCAGGTCTGTGTGTGTGCGCACAGAGCCGTAGCACAACGCAGACTGTGAAGAAAGCCATGGGGATCAGCATTAGCTACAGAGCCCTTTTGCTCCTCTTTAAAATTGATCAAAGCCAGGAGTAGTTGAAACCTATTAAGCACGTCCTTCTCAAATGTGCGGGATAAGAGCGCCGCATATTCAGGGGAGGTACGTCTTTTTGAAAAAAAGCAGCACTTTCCACTTTTGGGGGCGCAAACGCTAAATACATAAAAAGAGCGCATTGAAAGCTATACCTTTGAAATGATAAAAGGACTGATTCAAACTTGCTAACTGGTTTATCAAAATCACTGTGACGTTTTTGCTTTGTGCTCAACTTCGTCTCAGTGAAATTCAGTTTCAATTTTGGGCAACACTTTGGAGAAACTCACCACTACTGAGCTGAATTTAAAGAACTAGTGTGTAATGAACAATATTTCAGTCAATATGTAAGAACTGTTCTATTTCTTATTGCTAATAAATAGAAATGACCTAAAGAAGGCAACACGTCATCAAATAAATATAGCCTACTGTATTTTTGATTGTGTATGAGTGTGCGATGCGGTTTGTTGAATGTTTTCAGCATAATGTTAAATAACCACTGATTCTAATACGTTTTACATCTATTAAAAGTTGCTATTTAAATGTGAATGACAATTATTAACCATATTTATAATTTTTGTTGCTAATCACCAGTGTAGTGATTTCTTGAAAAATCTACAGCTTTTGTTCTAATCTACCACTTTAGAGTGTCTTTTGAATTTGTTTAAACATTTCAGATTTTACGCTGCCATAGTAAGAGTAAAATACTGTTTACAATAATAACGCACAACGTACAATAATAAAAAATCGAGAAATAAAAAGAGCACAATTGGGCCTTTTGGACACAGGACACTCGCATCAGTTATACAGTAACATATCGCTTACTTCCTGCATTAAGAAGCATCTTTAGCCGCCCTATTCCGTGTCATTAAAGGCTCAAAACACAAACTGAAATTTGTGGATGGACTGAAACGGATCCACATATTTTGACTGAAATGACAAATCGCGAATGGGTGAGCGGATGTTATAAGGAGAGCCGTTAATGGCGAGGGGGAATTCCTGCAGCCACTTAAATAGCTGGTGCATGTGGTGCTTGGTTTCTCCGCGGCTCTCCCCAGTCCTCCAGAGGGATGAATTAGAATAAACATATATAATCAGATAATTAAGCATTCATCACTGATCTCCACACGCCGCGCAGCCCGCCTCAGGCTGGGAAAGCTACCGAGAACAGATTAACAGATGTTTAAAGACAGCAGCGGGGGCCCAAGTGTTACTTTTTGTGCAAAGACTATTAGGTTTAATAATTTGATATTTAAACAAGAAAGTAACATGAATCACAGAAAAGGTGAGCTCCGCTGTGTTGTCTGAAATTTTAAACCACATTTCATAAAATAATGAATGATAATTCCGTCTGTGAGCTTCAAAGAACTAAAGATGCACTTACACTTAGGGAAAACAATGTCAGCCATTATTTAGAACCCAAAAAAGACAATCTTTCTGAGTGTGATGTTGTCAAATTAATAAGTACCCATCATTAATTTGGCTCCAAAACAGGCTGTGACCTGCTAATATAGCTCCACATTGATATCAAATTAAACGTGTATACCTGTCACATAAATTCTCATATCCTGTCGCATTTCTTATTCAGAGAATCTGTCAAAGTTAGCACAGCCTTAGCCCTTCTCCTCACAATGAAAACAATCAACCAGCAAAAGATATGCATTTGACAGTTATGACAAACCAGACGCGGGATTGTCAGCTTTTCAAGGTGGAATGACTGCACCCCCTAAAGGTCTGACGGGGAACTTGCACAGTGCCACTCACTTCAGCGTCTCCAAACCGGTCAACCAGCTCCACGCAGACAGGAGGAGAGAAGCGCACGGAGAAAAAAAAAAAAAAAAGTGTTTCCGCCGCGCAAACCAAACAACGTCATCCTGTCCCTCTCTGGCAGCCAGATCTGGTCGCCGGGCCAGGGTGCTTATGATCCATTTTCCTCCAGATATGAGAAAGTTGCTCGCTCAGAGGAAGAAAGCAGTCAATCAATGCTACTGAAATAGCCCCACTCCATTAGCAGCCGGTAACAGGAGCTGTGCCCTTGCTTAGGGGACTTTGGCTGAGGCGGCTCCGGTACCCCTAGTCACTCCCTGCTGTCTTTGGCTCGCAGACACTACTCGCTATACCTTTCTATCTGCCCCACATCATTCCAAAACCAGATCCAGATTGTTTTACATTCCTATCTCCAAACGTACCGATTGTGTTTTCTTTTTTCGTTGCACCTCGATGTGCGCTGACAACAAACCCGGTGTCTTTTAATAGAAGTCAAACTAACACAACAAATGTTCTAAATGTTTACCCCCCATAAAAAAAACACTTATGACTCTATAAGTAAAGTGCAAAGTAATAATTGTAATAATTGCTTTAGCACCTGGTCTAACACAAACAGTTGGTTTATACTCTTCATTATGCCATTGAACATACTGATAACTTTTGCTTTTACCTAAATTTTTTTTTTGCAGAAAATGTTCAAAACCTTTAAGTGATTAATATCCTGCCATTAAACATCTGAGTTGTGTACTTTGTGTAATTATTAATTTCATGCTGCATATTACATAGCTACTAGTCTTGCCAGGCATTCGGTCAGCCACTAGTCGGTAAACCATGAGTCTCGTTTTGCCTGTGAGTCTCTAAAGACCTCTAATTGTATTAAAAGTACTCCCCTTTGCAGACCCTTACACCCCGATCTTTGTGTCTCCGAAAGCCGATCCCTCAAAGCGCCTTTTGTTTTATACAGGGGAAAATCGTTTGGGAGTGGACCCGGGGTTCTCCACCTGGCGCGCATGCCTCTCTCAACTGCAGATTATTACAAGGAACATCTGCTCAGGGGTCATCAGTAGTGTCAGTTGGCACCAAGAGATAGGCAGCGCGGATCATCCTCACTTGAGCCCCTGTGCGCTCCCCTATTTGAAGTGCACAGAGCTGCCACAGTACATAGCAAGCAAAAGTTTGTGTGTGTGTGTCCTAAGTCTGTGTGTATAGCTGTTTTGCTTTACTTTGTGTTCACTTAACTTATATTCCTCATTGTCCTATATTTTCTTCACAATGTTCTTCATATTATTATTATTATTATTATTATTATTATATTATTATATTATTATTATTTTTTTATTTTAGTTTAATGACTGAGACATATTTTCTTCTTTCACCTGTGGATTTGTATGGATTGTCTTTGCAAATCATCTGCCCTCTATAAAATAATAGCCTTAATGATTTATAGTAAGTCATATGCAATCCTCAACACATGCTATTTGTGTCTGGCCAAGCTGGAGATTTACAGTTCAAATATGTTACACTAATCATGATTATGTTGGTGACTCTTATTTTTAAATTCATTTTGTATCCATATAAAATGTTTTGTTTATTCCAAAGGTTTCTGTTCTGCTGAATAGACCTGAATGAGTGTTGAAGCAACATTAATCTCTGCCCTGTCTACTGCTGTCATATTTGATGCTGTCCCTCCGGAGGCGCACAAACCCCACCCATACCCCGGGCTTTATCCCATAGCCCCCGCTCCCCTCTCTTCCTCCTCCTCCTCCCTTCTGCCTGTCCTGAACCAAAACTCGACTGGTCGGCTCTTGAGATGCGGCGCGTGTAACACTGTGTCAGGTGCTATTAGGGACTGTTAGGTGGCAGCCTCCATCACTCTCCGCCTCTCCCCTGTCCACTCCAGGGGTGAGCCAATGCAATTGCCTTTACACCAGCACTCGCTACAGTGTACTGACAGGAAGGCCTGATTGGCAGTGACACCGCCATGTTGCAGCGGGACTAGGGAGGGAGATAGAGAGAGAGACGGGGACCCAGGTGGTGTCAAAGCGGCTCCATGGGGTGTTATTCTATCTATCAGGACGACCCCAAGAACTGATGGGAGAATGTGTGCGTGTGCGTCCCAAGTGGTAGCATAGCCACTTCCCCAGGTGCTCTGTTGGGATGTATTACATATA
Source organism: Neogobius melanostomus (assembly GCA_007210695.1). NCBI lineage: Eukaryota > Metazoa > Chordata > Actinopteri > Gobiiformes > Gobiidae > Neogobius > Neogobius melanostomus. The sequence goes on from VHKM01000058.1 coordinate 7,967,186, forward strand.
CTGTACAATGACAGAGATGGCCCTGGATGAGACTGGACAGATGGACTGGTCAGGGGAAAGGGGATGCACACTGGAAAGATAGACTTGTTTGATCTCAGAAGACAGTTTTTTTTTTTTTTTTTTATGTGGGCGATAAATCACTGTTTGTGAATATTCAATTGAGCAGGAATAAAAGGAGAGTACGATACAAAAAAGTGACACACTGATTGACATAGACCGAGTTGTTTGCACAAGTCTTTGTTTAATGTATTTTCAATGTATTGAATTATTCTGTCTTCAAAAAATGTGAAGTAAATATAAATGACAGCATCAGAAAGACTAATGCCCCTCACTGAGAGAAATGTACATTTTAAAATGTAACTCATATCGTCTTTATCATTGTTTCCACTGTCTTGTGTAATCAAATCTGTTTTGTTTTTCTTGTATTTCTTACTCCTGGCTCTATATCATTGCTGCAATGTAATCTTGTTATTGAAACAATTATTATCAAAATATCCCAAACACTAAAAAAGAATGTACAATTACTAAAACATATATTACCATATATTACATACTTCATCTTCATAAAAAACAACTTGCGTCAAATGTCATTTTACACTCATCATTCTTTATGTATTTCATTTAACATTTTTAGTACAGCATTGTTACTAGTGTCCGCTAGAGCATCTACAGACAGTATATTGTACTCTTCGTTTCTCAGGTCGCCCTCAAATAGGATCCTTCACACAATAATACCTATACAAGTAATTGCCTTTCTTTGGGGTATAAGGCCCCGAGGTCTTCTTGTCCACTGGAGGCTTTACTCATGAACTCCTGATTCTCAAATGTGATAATGTGAAAGCTACTATTGTTGTACTTGTAACAGAGCTAGATGATACTGTGTGCGCTAAATCTCATGTTCACTGCATTGTGTCCTATATAACTTGGTTAGCTTCTCCAAAAACAAAACGCTTTCTCAATGCTCCAAGGGAAGTCGTTTATCAAAGTTAAAATAAGAGGTACAAGCACTGGCATGTTTGTGTGGATGTAACTTTTGTATATCTCACAGTTTTTCAAAATATCTACATTTACTGTACGCTCAACATTTTGCAAACAATTCAAAAATGACAATTATCAATACATTTCAACAATATATAATGGCTCAGCGCAATGTTCATCTTCAGACAGCATGGTTTGTCATTTCTTATTTGATTGAGTCTCTGTAAATAACATTACAACCATCGCTTTATGTTGCTTTGTCGCCGCTGGCCATGTGCCAGATTCGTCGACAAATCAGGGCCGATTTTATAAATACATTTAGCCAGCCTATTGCGTGCCGAGAAAGAGAGATCAGATTTCATCAGGTATATATGTTCCCCTCACTCCACCACTTATAGAGCTATGTACACTTTAGTCATACCACTACAGGCTGTTGTCACAAGACTTGCTTTAGCTCTGAAACCAACGGCAGAACCCCCTTTCTATTTGTACCAGGCTGTTATTAAAGAAGATGACAGGGAAATATGCAGCCACGTAATTAGGCTTATTTGCCATAATATATACTGCATGGCATATCACCAAAAGACCCCTTCACCTTGCAGAAAGAACTGGTGTATGTTTACACAAGTAGTTTCTTGTTAAAAGGGACAGACCTTATTAGTATTTGTTTGTCCCTTCGCTTGGAAATCTCTGCAAATGACAAGGGAGTTCATTTTGAATCCTCTTTGAGCTGAACATGAAAGAAGTCAGTGGTAATTAGTATATAGCCATTAATGATTGTCAGTATCATAGCTCCATCTGCTTTAATCAAATGGCCACAAAAAACATATATCCTTTGCAGGCAGCCTTTATTCCCACTCGGGCATGGTTTGTACAATCCCAAAGAGCAAGAAGAAAAAGGAAATGCAAGTAAATAAGCTAGAGTGTCACATACTGTATAGCTTACAGAGGTTGTTTTTTTGTTTTTTTTAAGCTATACGTGACACAAGATAATTAGCAAACAAGATTTTTTTTTGCTGCACTTACTGCTGCATATAGCGCAAACATATTTACCATAATACGTTTAAGATGCTCATAGCATTTGCACAAAAATCATTGCTAATTATTTTAGGCAATATGCTGATCAATCCAATTCAAAATCATTACTTGTGTAGATTCTCTGCTCAAATCTGATTCTAGTAATGTTTTTAAAGCCAGCGTGCCTTTAGGATTTTATTAGTTTTATGGATTTGCCCCATTGAAGAACATAAGTCATATTCCATCCTGAAGGAGAGGGTCTATCGGAGTCCGTTTGACTAGCATGGCAAAAAGTTCAACAGAGAGGATTGTTAGGCCTAATCTAAGAACACACAATATAATGTTAAAGGAGGATCTAAAGTGGAAAAGCAGATATTCTCAACTGCAGCTTTATTCGAATCATAGTTTTGAATTCCTGACCAAGTCCATCTCGTCTTTTACATTTTCATGAGTTTTAAAATATAAGAGTGGGCCAGGCATGAGGGTATTAGCACCTCTGGAAATGTGCAGCCCTGTGCATTTATGGGGAGAGAAAGCCCGACTCCTGCTTGGATTTCGCGGAGGTGAAAGGTGCCAAATCCCTCTTTAGATGGGTTGATCTTCTCAGGCCCATTATGCCCTTTGAGTGTGACAGACTGGAAGCCCGGAGGCAGCCGGGGCAGAACTAAGATAAAGGAGTGGAATTAAAGGAGAAAAGTGAACTCAACTTTGGCATTTGTATAACTTACCCTGCTACACCTGAGCATTAGGACTTCTGCCTTTGTATTCCGGAGTTAAAGCCCTGTTTCCCAGCAATTTTGGCACAGCGTTCAAGGTCTCCATATTGCAATGTAATGGAGGGTAATGGGAGGGAAGGGAATCTTATTTGTGTAGCGCTTTTCACATGGCACAAGTCCCCCCATTCACTCCATAATCTGTGCTGGTCGGCACAGTCGCCTTTGCCAATGGACCCTCCAACCCCTCACACACCACTCACACTTTTGTAATGATGTAAACTTGCGAGAACAGCTATGGTACTTTGTGTATCAATCCGACTGGCAACTCGAGACAATCGTGTCAGGCCGTCGTCCGTCCGTGTGTTGTGCAGGTTTGTGTCTTCATCTAAATGTGGCTCAATGTGTCTATACAAGAAAAAATATTACAGTAATCTATATAGCACTCAGCTGTGTTCGATATATTGAGGCAGGAAAGTATCGCGATAAACGATATTATTGACTCTAACGATACTGGATACTGTGTCTCTCAGGGATAAAAATTACAGTTAACCTTTGTTCTAAAAGTGCATCATTATATCCTAAAATGCATATTTAGATACTGCATTATTATGTGTGATTATAGAAATACATTATTTTCACTGAGGCACTAAACCTTCAAATTCCATCTGTGTTTGGATGGCAAGGCACATTATCATCTACTAACAATGCGATTCTTGTCATATCAATCAACTAAATGACAGATTTATTCTCGGACTCTATTTACACATAGTTACTGTATGTGAGTATGAGGTTTGAACAAAGCGTAATCAAAGGAAATAACCTTGGCATATTGACGTACACTCAAAGTGGACCTTTTAACCTTGAGTTTACACATGGTAACAGTAGCGCAGTGGCCCGTGTGCTCATAACTGTAAGCTGTCGGTGATGAAAACATTATCCTGGTCCTCAGAGAGTACAGCCACTGGGCGACGGGAGACCCTGGATACAATTCGTACCCCGAAGCAGTTGATCACGACACAAATGACAAATAATTGACTGGATGATGGATGAAGAGATTAGATTTATGGGTTCAAACAAGGTCAAATATCTCACTCCCATCTGCTCAACCACAACATTGCTCCAAAAGAAGGAACCACAGTGATGGTTATGTGCATAATAATTCTCTTATCACGGCCTTGAGAAGGTTGTTAAGGACTTGCGTGATATTCAGTAGGTATTGAGTTTAACAGCCGCCTAGGTCAGAATGCAAGGTCAAAGTTACAATGAGAGGGATCCATTATTTGTCCTGGGCTGGGGTGAATGTTCTCTTACGCTGTAATGAAATAAAAGACACAACATCAAAAATATAATTCTAATATGATTCTAATTTTATGGGATACAGTATGTGTGATCTAACTGAATTTCAAAAGTACGCTACTACTTGACGAACTCCACCTAAAGCCCATCATTTAGACACCAATATGATACCTTTTTTTTTTTATTAATGGATTATTATTTGTCATTATGGTATAAAAGGTCATTTATCATAAAATATTTGGTCGCACATTTTACACTTGAGTCACAATGAAGGCTATGCTCCGATCTGTGAGGTCCTACTCATTTTAAGGATCTCCAAGTTCACGGCTGGTGAAAAAGTAGGATGTGTTTACTACTTTGTTCTGTTTTTCTTCTTCATTCTTTGTTGCTCCAGGATAAGTGAGCTGTTAACCCTTGAGGGCCAATAATAGTCTATTCGCTTAAACATTCGCCGACATAGCAGACTACAAAAGTGATTTATAATTGTTGGCGTTAATGTTCATTTATGAGGCAGTGGTCTCAAGCAGTCTTATGTGTTTTATTAAGAACAAACTTTAAAATGTATTTCGAAATGTGGGCTGCACAAATAATCAAATTAAAAGCTTCTCGACCCTAAAAACTGACCTACGATTTTTCCTCGCGTTGTCGCCACTTATTGTCATATTTTTGTCACTTATTTTTGCTTTTTGTTGCATTTTTGTTGCTTATGTCTTGCTTTTTTATCACTTTTTGTCGCTTGTTTGCTGCATGTTTGTCGCTCTTTGATGCTGCATTTTCATCCTCATTTACATCTCATTTTTGACGCTATTTGTAGTTTTGTTTTTTAAGAAGCTTTAGATTTGAATTAATTAATTAGTTAAACGGGTCAGATTTTAGTCTTCTGTCAAGACCAAACTCTTTTTTCCCCAGCAGTGTCTCAGGTCAAAATGTGCACAGTGAACTGAATCCCAAATCCAATCGCGATAAACATATTGCAATAACCTATTTTGCCCTTGAGGAAACTGCAGTTGATTCCTGAAAGGCCTTTGTGGATTATTACCATTCACTCTTGCATACATTTTGATATTGTGATATTTCATGCACCTTTTATGATAATATAGTCCATCACACAAACATTCTGTGCAAAGGCGCAAAATATCCCAACTTTCTTTTTTCTGGTGTCAGCTATTTAATGCTACTGCTAAACATGGAAGTAGTTGATCAATTCAAAAAGAGCATATCAAATATAATTCCAGTATTGCCTTAGCAAGCAAAACAAATGCAATGCATCATGTACAGACGTCTATCCATATGGTACCTTTATGAGAGACCAGAGAGTTTTCTGGAGACAGGTCATTACTTAAATAACCAATACATACTCACTGCTTTTGGAGAATAATTCATCAAAGGCCTAAATAAATCAATGCACATTTAGAAAACATATGTTAGTAGATTTCGACAAGCTGCAAAGCCCAGCCCCATTATTAAATTGAGAAAGTGAGGATTCATTACTGTATGGATTTCACCAGCAGATCCATGCAAATGACAATGAAATGCAAATATGCCATCAACTAAAGTGCTCAGAATAGATTGGTCTGAACCAAACACGGGTCCTGCCTACAAACATTTCCACCGGGCTGAGCTATCAATCCAAAAATAATACTGTCACCTGTCTTCAGCAAAGACATACATTATGTGTCTGATTTAATCTGAAGTTTGTGAGGTCAAGCATGCTCACTTTTTCTGACAAATGGCATTTTAACCTTAGACCGAAGTTATTAGTTTTCCTTAATTAAGACCTGAAGACCGCAACACCAATTAATAATCAATGCGTGTGCAGGGGAGCCAAGCACTCTCTATATTTAAAGCCATAAATTGCTGTATTATATTCATATTTATTCTAAGTAGGTCCTTATTGTAATTGGCATGCTATTAGGGTTAAGGCTTTTAGTCCGTATCAAAGTAATTCAATTAAAAAAGTGAAATATAGATCTGTCAGGGATAAACAAACAAGCCGGCTATAATATGACAGAAATGCAGTGAATAGTCTGGTTAAGTAGCTCATTATTTTTAGCCTCCCTTGAGGAAAATAGCTGCTTCAGGAGTATAGGGCCCGGTTCTATTGTAGCGGTAAGGAACTCTGGAAGCACCTCATCAATCCACTTATCCCTGTTCTGTTGGCTGGATAATCGCAGTGTCTGACACTAATGGTGAGGTTGCCTCACGACTGAGAAAAGAAGAGGCAGCTGAACCCCTCCTCTGGTCTTCTGCTGCCTTTAGACATACTGTTTTTTCCTCTCATGGTCTCACTGTGCACACACAAAACATGTAGCACGTACGCCATCTCTCCCTCACTTTTCCAATGTTCAGTCAAGAGGGTAATCCTAAGCTTCTTTACTTATCTCATAGAGGAATTTCTAGCATTAGTCATGATAAGACACAGGTCCTCACTGATAAAGCAGAGGAAAAGCTCTCCAAAGCTAACTAAGAAGTAGATATGGAATGCATTTCGACAGGAAACCTGCTGGATTTGAAAGACCTGTGTGTGGGTCGTGTATACTTAGCATAATAAACATAATAAAATACAAAATGGTAAACTATACCTGTTATTCTATGATTTATGATTCTGCTGTTGATTATTGCACAATAAAAACCTAAAATACGGGCAGTAAGACCTGTTGTATTCCCACATTTCCCACGTCTTCTGTAAGCAATACAAATCACATCAATGATACAAAGCAAAGCATTAGATCCTATCTTCATATCCACACAGTTTGTAACATAGACAGTGCAGACATCATAATTCAAAGTTATTGGTCTGAGATGCGCCTCCCGTCTCCTGTAATGGTGGCGTTTTCTTTGGTAAGCGCTCACAATACGTCATCTTGCGCTACATATTGTTCGGGGGGTGTACAGGTCAAAGTGATTTAGGCCTTCGGAGCAAGTTTGGCTCATGCGTAGGTGGAGTGGGGCTGTGGGAGTAGGGCTAGAAGGTTTATTTAGAAGATTTATCATTACTACGAACTTTTTGCTAGCGTCATGCCTTATCCAGAAACAACAACACAGGTATTTAACCTGTTCCTTGTCAAGAAGCCGTGCCTGGAAAAGCTCCATTCTTCTTCAGGGAGTCGCTGGACATTTGTTTATTTTCCACTTTGGCTAATTGACCAAACTATCTTTACCACTTTCCAGTCAGAGAGCTAAATGTACATGACGGATATGAACATCGCAGCTCAGAAAAACACCAACTGATGGATGAGTGGGGTTCATGTGAAGGTGAGGGCTCGGAGCGAGGATAAACTCAAACAGTGGGACTACAAGGGACCCCCTGCTGCACCCAGAGTCCTGTGTTAAGGGAAGCGGCGCTGTCACATCAATCTTGGAGGGAAAACTTGTGAAGCAATTTGTTGAAGGTCAGCAGAATATGTGATAAAAGTGTAGTCTTGTTAAGCATCCATCACCGGCTGATTCCGATTTTGAGCAAAGATGTAGTGACAAAAATACACAATGGGCTCAAGGTAATAGCTTTAGGCAGGGATATTGGTTTGGGTAATACAGTTAATAGGGCCTTGGATCTGGGGGCTCTTTTAGGCGGATATGAGAAGCATCGCAGGCTGTCATATTCTCCGATGAGAGTATGCATTAGAGCAAACTCTATTTAGTAAAAGACAATTCAATCAGGAACTATTCAGAGACCCAGGATTATTTCCCTAAGGGCAGCGGCTCATTCCAGGCAATATTCAGATTTCATTGTGTTTTCAAAGAGGAGTAATGTCTGCAGGCCCTCGCTGCGGTCCACAAGCCTGTATGGACATCCATATTTCAACAGTCAAGCAAATGAAGACAGAATTTTCTCAATACACCGCTCATATACAGTAGCAATATTTTATGATTTGAGTGGCTACATTTATCTTGTGGCACAGGTGGTAATGGCCTGACCTGTGTTCACCCTGGCTAAAAGCCCACTATTGTAGTAACTTAATCTTGGAGAAAACCATGAAAGCAGACATTTGGAGGGGAATAACGCAGCGGGAAGTTTGGACAACAATAGAGAACATACTTAAATAACTTAATTTAAACCCCTTGGCCTTGATATTTTTGTATGACTTAAAGTGCATATGACACATTAGACAGATTTTTTGCGAAAACATAGTTAACACAATTATATTTAAGATTTTGCAAAAGACTGTACCCAGCTTTCTTTAGTTTGGCCATTTTTGTGACGTTTATAGTTTCACTTCCTTATTGGACACTGACAGGAAGTGACATAGCGGAAGGTAAACAATTTCAAACTGTTGCCGTGCCCACCATGCTAAGTCAATGGGAAATGAGTGCGTCAAACTGCTATGAAATATTACCTTCTTCTATGTCACTTCTTGTCAGCAGCTTAAAAACTTGAAATAAAATAACTTTCCGCCCAACATTTCTTCATTAAAACTGCTGCTTCACTGAAATAAAATGATAATTATGCAACTGACGAAGTTGCAACTGGTGTTATCCTTCTAAATAAGTCTAAGTCTATTAAAAAATAAAAATAAAAAAAACATTAAAACCTGTCATGCACTTCAAAATCATGCTTGTGTCTAAATACCAGAGGATGTGTAGTCCTGATCTGCTACGTGCCACCACTATTGGGCCAAAGTGACCGGCACGTTTAACTGATTAAATACAACATTCATAAAAGGCGCTCTAAGCAACTCACAGCCACTCATTTTTATGAATTTCAAACCTTACGTCATTATTTGCCTTAAAATTAAATAAATGTGCATTGATTCATATTGATTGATTCATAAGCTGGATGTCATTCCATGCTATGAGCTCACTATGTAGCGCAAAGTATTTTATTTGAAAAGCAAAACAATTAGATGGATTCTCTGACCTTCCAGTTAGAACCGGCAACAACTATGACTGATGTGGGTAATATGGGTAAATTGTCTTCCCAAAGGTCAGGGAGGGTTTGGAACTGTCAACGGTCAAGTTAGTGAATGACCTGCTTAACCTCTAGACAAGAGCATTGTTACTGCACATACTGGAAGTGAAAATAGTACAGTTCATTCTCTCTTTGACCACTTTTCTCACAGAAGAGATGGCCCCTGCTACAGCACTGGAAAAAAACAAAACAATTCTTTCCATTCTCGTACTTGTGTTTCCATTCAAGTGATGACTGCACTTTTACTTTTTCTCATGCTTATAACCCACAGTTTACATTCATAACTTACCTCTCACGATAGGTCCACGTTTTCAATAAACACATGCTGCTCCTTACATGCGAGTGGCTCATATATCCTCCATCATCAAACATGGAAGTTATATTTCTCCATACATATACACAGATGCTAGCCGTATCACATATATCAGTGCTCGGCCTATACAGTATATACACTTAAACATTCTCCTCTGTCAGTGCATTGGGGCACATGTCTCCATATTACACACATATGTTCCACAGATCATCAGACATGGAGACTACACCTGTCTACATGAAACCAGAGCCCCACGCCAGCATCCAGCGGGCTCCGCGGCACACCGACAATGCATCTGTGTCACCAATAGTCATAAATCCAAGCTCCTAAGGATATTATACAAGTAACTGAAGAAGACGGCAAATCAATTCACAGTTTGGTAGGGCGCTCATAAACTGTCTTTACTGGAGAATCTAAATCCAATCAGCGCGATTCCTCGTGTAAACAGAGAAGGCAATTATTGCACGTAAAGATACTTCCTGCGGATGACATTACAACGGGGGCATCCCGCAGAAATAACTAGACAACTGTTGAACACAAGTAACCATTTTTCAATAAGTTCATCATGAGTGGCAGTATGGCTGTAAAGACATGTATCTATTGCAATACAAAAACATTGATATAAACTACTTCCATTGGGCAAGACCTCACAACCAAATATATTATCATTATCATTATCATTATTATTAGCTATGCTTTGGAAAACATCTGTCCATTGTCCAAATACATAAGGCACTTTGTTGAGTGGGGAAAGGGAAAGAAAGCAAGAGAAGATGTCTCAGTACATTAATTCACTGTATCCACAAAGGTGTTATTACCGGGAACTGCTCCAGGATTTCGATTTCACCACATGACTGTAATGATAAACTGCCTAGAGCCCAAGACATGAATATAGCCATGCAAGAGTTGGAGGGATTTTAACTGTGCATGTTAGATATGTCCATAACAGACATATTGGATGACAAAATACATGACATGATAGCAGCAGGCTACCGAGATTTATCCTGAGATCCGAGCATATCACGTAACTGCTTTGAGAACAGTAAACTTAGTCCGCGGCCGCCATTCACATTTTCTCCTATACGCTGAATTATGTCCTTGCTATAGCTCAACCTCACACAGAAAAAAGCGATGTATTATGACACTAGGTCAGATAACATATTTTAATTATTATACACATGAGTTTAATCCTATCAGCACCGTCTGTCCAGTACTAGATGTAAAGAAATGTTGGCAGGTCGTTCTGAAACTCTCAATGACACGCCAGAGAGCAAATGTGCACATGGCCCGCAGAACAAAGGGACTTTATATGGGCAGAATGCTTAGGCCAGTGTTTCCAGCTCATCTCAGCGGGGTTAGCATTTTGCCGCCAACTGCCCGCGCCTGGTCACTGCCCTTCTCACTGTGTGGACATAAACTGGTCAGTGTCAAAATAACAGGACCAACTTTGACAAGGTCTTAAATCCTCTTCGTGGCAAAGTTTGAGCGAACCTTTTGTGCAGAGACAAAGTAAGAGGCGCAGAAGATGAGAGGAGAAGAAGGGGAAAGGGGACACAACAGCGACCATATGTTCAATGTGACCCTCATTATTCTCAATTAGGGCAGCCATCCATGGAACGGTCTTGCTGATAACAGCCCATAACACCTTCAGTGGATGGAGCGCAATCTTCCAGTGGCATTGTGAAGGCTGGGGGAGGCGAGCGTATGTGTGAGTGCATATTTAAAGCACTGTGAAGCTCAAGTGCACTTGGTAAACTTACATCTCAGTGTGTGAGTGCATGCTAATTAGACGGGTGACGGCTGGTGGGTCTGTGTTGGTGGAGTGGGAGGGCAAACAGAGAGGCCTTGCCAGATCCTGGTAGGCTTACAGGGGGTGTCCAAGGGCCAAAGCCCGGGGCCCCAGGACGTCTGGATGGATGGCTGATGGAGAGTAATGGGGTCACATTGAGCATATGATATCAAGGCCAACTAGCAATGTTATGAGACGCTCAACGCTATATTCACATCGTACATGGGGCAAAACAATGTTGACAGGCCGTAATATTAGCTATTTTAGGACAATGTTTGCTATGACTTACTGAAATATTCACTGCAAACCTCACTGACTTTTCAAGCTCCTTTCCCCCCCAACAATTACTTCAATGAAATGATTCAATAACCAGAAGGCCTTGCATTGGTAATAAAACTTCCTAAAGTCCATAAATTATCTGGCTGTTCATTTTAGTTTATAGAGAGTAGATTGACTCCTGCTATAAGTTAGGAAAAAAATGTAGAGCTACTAGTCATTTGTGACTCCTGGCCTGCTTCCCAAGCTCTTACGGTAACCTAAGGAAGCAGTGACATCACCCTCATTTCTTCTTGCAATGAATTCTGAATGGCCCAGGTGATTAAGTCTGCTATAAAGAGACAGGAGTCAGCGCAAGGCCGCGGCATTGAGCAGCCTCATTGATTTAAAGCAAACAAGAGCCTTTAGCATAGTGCAGTAGCCACAGACGCACAAGCGACCACTCACGCTGGTACACAACATTTGTCTTGGAGCTCATCCTTTGTGCTGCCTTTTACTGCACTATTTGATATACGGTATACATTATAAAGCTATCTGCGCTCAAAAGCCTGAAGTGCAATGTATGCTAAAAGTCATTGTTCACATCAATATACATAAAAATGTATAAAATATTAAAATGAGAGTGAGAAAACCTAAGTCCTATCTATCCATTAGATTTATACATGCTTCTACTAAAACTAGTTTAATAAAAAATTACCTTCAACAGTAGGGCAGGGCGATATGGCCTAAAATGTATATCACGATATAAAAAAGAAATATCACGATAACGATGTATTTGAGATATTATTGACAATGGACAAATTACTTCAAAATCCCAGCCTTACGCCTATTGGGAAGATTAATTCAGTGATATTTCATTCTTTTTTTTTTTACGGCATACTACTTTCCTCGCGAATATGATCTACTCAAGCGGTTTACATCCTTCATTTCATTTAACTTCATAAGCACCTGTCCCCATGTTCTAGAGTCAGTGTTTATGCTGCTGATGGAGCTGAGCGTGACATGAATTATATCGTATCCACGACGATATAAAAAATTACAACGATATCAAAAATTATATCGCGATAACGATATGCGATACGATATGGCCCACCCCTATTCAACAGTTATTTTCAATATTAATATTACAATTATAATTCGGTAATGCAAATATTTTGTAAGAACTTATTCAAAATCCCAACACAAGACTATTTCATAGTTGAGCCCCTGCTGCAATATAAACACTAAAAGGGTCTTTTGTTGTCTTTTCTACTGTGTACTCCCAGAGCTCTGTCTGCCCTTACGCTGCTATACAGTCGAGTCATTCCTGTGACATAGAACATAAGCTAAACTCGTGCTTGTTTAAATTGTTCCAGGGTGGATTTATATATAAACCAAAAAAGCCTCCATAAACAACTACAATCAAGCGGCAGCCCTGTGCTCTTGCGTACAACTAAAACAGAACAAGTCGGTACAAGTTCAAAATTGATGAGCGCGCCACCACAAGTTCATGACTTAGACCTCCGGGGCATTTGATCCCTTGACACACAGTTTATTTTTCTAAAGCTACAGCTTGATATTTCAGCACTTAATTTAAGAGTGCAGTTAAATCACAGAAGCCATAATATGTCAGACCATCCCACAACTGGGGGTAAAAAGACAGCGAAAACGTGGTGGAGGGGGCTTGAGGAGGGGAAAACAGTAAGTAATGAAAAAGCTATGATTGCTTTTCTGTCCCTCCAAATGACAGTTAGCACCTCAATGACCTGCTCGGGGCAGGGCCATCTAGAAATGACACGCTAAGGCACAACGTCATCTAACTGGGTAGTTACAAAAATCAATAGAAAAGCCATTTCAAAAGATGCTCGGTGAGTGTGTGTTTGTGCGTGTGACAGAGTGGAGGGGAGAAGGACCTGCTGTTATGTTCATTTATTGAGCAGGCCTGAGGGGCACAGAGCAAACTTTTTTGATATACACATTACCTCCCCAGCGAAGGAATTCTGAGGGCTAAGCAATAACTGTAATCCACACTATTACTTAAGTTATGACCACAGAAGAGGGGCTTTCACTGCATGTCAAGTACAGGCTGATTTCAAAGTCACTTGCCCCCAGGCTCTGTTCCCCGTCACACTTTTAACTAAAGTAGCTATTGGCCATCAGAAGAAGAATGACTCTGTGTCCGCTGGGGAATCGATAAGCAGCCTCACTGACATTCACTGAGAACACATGTAAACCAGCCGGGCCGCCCCAACAACTATCTCGTCTTGTTGGGATAGCGGGCAGACATCACCATATATTATCCCCTTTGATTTGTTGTCAATAGCCAATCACGGCGAAGAGGTGCAGATCTAGCCGAGCACAAAGACACTCAGGAGTGTAAAACAGACAAATGGGCAGAGGGGACATCAATCCGAAGGGTGTGTCAGCTGGGCCCCTGATGAAATAGGGCCGTGTCGATGGCTTAAATTTATAGAGAGTTACATGTGAAAGTACTCACTCCTCAGTGCCTCCGGAGAGGTCAATAGCCTGATGCCTTCTCATTAAGCGAGCTCATTCAAGGTCTTCCTTTCTTTCTGAGCACAGCAGAGAAGAATACAAGGTTGCTTGTTGTTCCTAAACAAAGTGCCTGGACTGGCCTTTTCTGCAGAATGGCAATGTGCGACTTACACAGTTGTGTTTTATTGGCTCTCGTCTCAATTATAATATCATTGTTATACTGTAAATGTTGTAGTATAATTTGAACATTTCCAAAAGCATGTCTTATATACTTTAAGATATCGAGATTTTGTAAAACCGACAAACTGTGATAAGCCACTCTACACTGTACCAATTTCTCCCCGATTAAGGCTGCCGTTTGTGTCAGGAATTGATCGTACTAAAGTGACGGTGCAAGTTTTATTTATAGACTTGGTGGTGTGTGCCATGCGTGTATACAGAAATTGCTGGGTATTTTTGGACCAAGGCGCATTGTTATTGACAATATGACACAAGATTCAGTTTGACAGTAAAATCTATAAATAGCCAGATCATTGTATAAGCCGCAAGTTTCAAAGCGTGTGAAAAGAGTAGAGGCTTATAGTACGGAAATTGCGGTACTAATTATAATAAGTGCAAGTGTAAGTAACTTGAATATCCATCATCTAAAGGGAACGTCCAATAGATTCAAAAAGATAAGCCACATAGAGTAGGGAACATACATTTTGCTGGTTTCTTTTTCTTCAAACTAACGTCAAAAGTTAATGTTAAAATGTATCACACACAGTTATGGGTGTTGGGGTAAAAACACAATGAATCCCAGATAGAGCAAAAGACAATCAAAAGGAACATTGGGGTACATCGTCCTGCCTCCTCCACACACGAACGGCGACACGCTCATATATGCAGACAGAAAATAAATCTAATGTCACTGGTGTCACTGTCACCGGAGGCCGCTGGCAATTCAAAGTAATCGGAAAGCCGCGTAACCAAAATAAATTCAGGGCTTGACATAGTGTTGGGGAACAATAGTAATCAGCAGATTTAATGCATTTCTGATGTATATTTAAGACACTGACAGTAGGCCACAGATGTACATGTGTTGGGATTCTATTTTGCAAAAGATATGGTCGGTGATAACCTATTACAGGACATCGTCAGAACGCAACACATCCCGGGCCACAGATAGGAAAAATTCTATCACTTGCTCTGTCTTGGAGATGTAATATTGAAACAAATTATTGCTGAAATTGAAAAAGTCACAGTCTTATTCCGTCTTGATCAAAGTCCTGCCACACGGAGGAGAAAACCCTTTTGCATTATCAGCGCACATGAGGATTGTTGTTAACTTGCGGCATTTTGAATATTTATGCAGAATTCCTTCTACAATTATCAATGCATGTCGCATATATTCGTCCACTCACAATATAATATTTCGATTTTTTTCCACAGTGATAACAAATAACATATTATTAAAACAAAATCAGAACTGGATTTTTTTATGATTTTCAGATTTTCAGCTTCATTAAACACCGCTGTTAAACAGACCATTAAAATGTCCAGGTTTTATTTGGTGGTTTGTAAGATGTAATGACAGCATTTGTAGATCTATGCGGCGGTGGGATATAGCAGAGGTTTCTACCAGCATCGGGGCTATAATAAAAAGCCTCATGATCCCGGTTTTATGGGGCTAGCATATTGAACCATCTGAGTGCTGCCTTGCTCTATGGTGGCCTAGAGGCACTTATTCTTTCAGCCGTGATCAGCCCTGACACATAAGAAGTCTGCTGAGACCTAGTTAAAGATTTCTATTATCATATCAAATCACACAGCGCCGCTCTCATTATAAGTGACACATCTCAAACAGTGGATAAGGCCTGGTCGACATAATGCATAAGTAGAAAGTTTGACATTATTTTGAATATGCTAATAACAGATAAGGGCTGGTAAAAGCTGATGAAAAAGCCTTGGCGGGGACATTGAAAGATCGAACGCAGGAGTAGAGATTATAGTGGACTACAATGGCCTTTAACCCCGGCTGTATCCCACTAGACGTTTGAAAGGAGCACAGACGCGCCCGTTCTCTCTGTCCTTGCCAAGACCTCGTTACCAACTTAGAAACCCATCAATATTTAACAACTCTGTGATTGAAATTTCAAATTCACATCCACAGCGCAAAAATCACCAAGAAGAAAAAAAGGACACTGCAGAGGGAGACAAAATAATGGGAATAATAGGATTTGAGTTGTTTTAGACTCACAAGCCCATTATAAAGAAACATGGATATCAGAGGAAGTAATCATAGACTATATTCTCTTTTTATTGAGCCACAAGATGATTTTTTTGTTCTATTCTAAAAAAAAAAAAGACAACAAGTGTGGCCATTTTTAGACATTTCGCAATAGAGGGATTGTTTGCTGACGTTGCAGTAATACAAACATGTATTACAGTGTGCAGCCCCAGTGATTTCATGCTCTTGGCACACTACTTCCCCCTCACTCCTCCAGCTAAATGCTGCGCCTTATACCAGATACCTGCCATATGCTGCTTCTTCATGCATTTCTCAACCTCGGTGCCCTCTCCTGTTCATTCGACACACTTGAGTCAGGGAGCAAGAGATGGCTTTTACTATTTTATGAAGGTGTGAGGTTTCTTGCCAATGCTAGACTTTTCAGTGTCTGACAAAGTCCGCTCAATCATCAGGGGGTATTGTGAGACCTGAGTTACATGTTCTGTTGAACTTAGTACCACACACAAAATGGGTGTATAACAGGAAAAAAGTGGCAAGAAACACAAGATGCACAAAGCTAGATTAAGGTATATTATAACTTCAATGAGACGCACCATTTCAGTTCAGTTGAGCTCATACATTTTACCAAATCACTTGCCGATTTCGTCATATCTCAACACCCTCCAGATCATTTTAGCCCTGCCTATCATTCGACCTGTCACGCTGCGTGCGGCGTTTTGGTTCACTGGAGGTCAGGACGATTATTCACCTCAAGGCCCGGGGGCGCCCATACACTCTCCCGTTAATGGCCACATAAAGAAAGCCAAGTGCTCAAGCGTGCCTGATTAGCTGCCCTAATATGCTATTTGTGACTAATTTCAGGGGCGCTAAGTCACAGGTGATGTCGCCGCGCTGTAAATCTAACTTGGTCAGCCTTTGACTCGTCCACGTCCCTGTATTTGAGTGTATGTGAGTGTGTGCCCTTAGCACACGCATGAGTGGGTTTAGTGCAGAATATGCAAAGGCTATTTAGGTGAAAGGCGACGCATAAAAATAATAGATGGTAGATGAAGCTGTACTGAGCTGACAATTGGACTAGTGGTTATTGGACAGGAAGTGTGTACGTGTGCACTGACATGTAAAAACCCATAGTGTGCATGTGATTGTGTTTTAGTACAATCATTACTTCTGGCCTGGAGCGCTGATACACTTTTACTGCAGATATTTCACCGGTGTTACATTTGTTAATTTTATGTGCTGTAAACATTGACTAGTTCACACGGTGCATATCACATTTGTTTAAAATGGTTAATCAGTGTCTTTGGAGTGGTGCAAGGTGTTGGACATGGAAAGCAGGTCAGCTTGGACCTTGTGCCTTTTTGATAAATGACTTCATCAATATAACATGTTACTAACCGTCTTGTTTGTACTAACATAGACATTTTAGTTTTTATGTAACTCACAATTTAAGTGTTTGTTTTTAAGTATTTTGTTTTTTTTACCAAATTGAAAAGTATGTCAAACAAGCCCTATAAAAAAACATAGTAAAATGTTGTCATATTTTGGTCATTTGAGTTTTAGGTACACTCACTCAGGGAGCAGTGATGAATATTTTAACACATATAGCAAAAATAAGTATAGTTCAATATTAGTATTGACAGATTTAAAAATCATTTCTCTCTTCTAGATAATGCATGCCAAATACTAAAAAACATAAGTCTTTATACTTCATCTTGTGCAAATATGGTGAAAAGCATATTCTTATTTTATATATAAGAAAGTTTACACTGCTCTGGAAAGAATAAAGCTCATGGAGGTGAAACAATAACAATATGCATGCATGCTACTACGCTTTGACGCATGAGTGAGTGTGTTGCGTGACCTCCAAGCGTCCACAAAAATGACAGGGTCCTCTCTGTTTCACACCCTCAGTGCGTCCCCCAGATGGACCATCTTATGAAAACCCACCACTTGAATCACCCTCAGTCAGTTTGGAGGGGCTCCCACTGTGCACCGAAACACCACTCCAGCTCCACAGAGGTGAAAACTGCTGTTGGGGGAGAGACAGAGCAACAGTCACCTCAGCATACAAGCAAAAGGTTAACAACTCTGCCAGATGTGGGGTCAGCGCTGGTAAAGAATCACATTATTTCTATATGAATGACAATGTACAGCCTTGAGACATTTGGGCTTGTATTTATTCAGAAGAGCTGACAGAATAAGGTACCCAGGACGCTTGGCTATGAATATTTGAAATATGCAGTAACTCTGCCGTTCAGTTTTTCATATTTCACTCCTCTTTCAATACTTGATCATATTAGAGAAACAATATTACTAAGACAGTACACAGACCCAAAATTATTCAGTTGCTTAACATTCAGTGCATATGTTTTGTTTTATATAATAAATATTGTTATTTTGTACTGTTATTTTCATTTTTGGCTTGTCCATTTTGAAATTGGCAGAAAATAATTTGCTTAACAGCCATTTTAATTTGGCATGGGCTTCACAACAGATGCCTATCCATGACATGCAATTTACATTATGGATAAATCAGTAGCTAAAAGGAAAAAACTATAGGTTTTTTTTGTTAGCTTTTGCTTTTTTTGTATAGGATATGTCCTAAATAAACAATAAAGCAACAATATATTAATTGAAAGCACATATATCTGTATTTTAGCTTTTATTTTACTTAATCCACGGAGCAACACAATCCTACAGCCTCTGAGACACCTGGGAAAGCTCACCCCGGAGACTCGTAAACAGCTCTAGTCTCACACAATTGAACAGGCGAGGTTAAAGAATAGTCCAAATAATAAGATGCAAGCCTCGGAGTTTGGTAAATCAGTGTAAAACGCCTTCTTCCCTGCAGCCAAAATACTTCAACCTCTGCCTGTTTTGAAATCATAAACAGCCCACTGTCCCCTCACCAATGGTAATAACATGCAAAACAGTGTTCAAAAAAATATCCCTGGCCTTCAAACTGAAAAACACTTCTAAAACGCAGGCGGCATCACGTAGCACAAACACGGATTCTGTCTAGAGTCGAATTATGGACATTAAAAAACACAGACAGGGAACTTGCTAATTATTACACCTCCTTACAAACAGAGACGGTCGAGCTACAAAGGGGAGCGCTGGCTGACTCCCAAAGTCATTTCAGCGGAATAACAAATACTCAAAGGTCAAAGAGTGGAGCGGTGCTAAGCTCACTGGGGCTGTGTCCGTGCGCCTGCGAGAGCGATCTCTGGAGAAATCTTGCCTCCTTGTCCTCCAACACTGTGCTGCCACCTGCTGCTATGGGTAAACACAGGGAGGAGCAGGTTCCTTGAGGCAGTAACACACAAACTAAATAGTTTTGTTAGAGGAAAGGGCTATGCTATAAACTGGGATTCTGGGACTTATTGAAAAACAAAAAGACAGGTCGAGGATCAGTAAACAAAGAACAGAAAATGCCGCAAAACAAAATGGAAACTACTACCGTGGTATTGATTTATTTTATTTTTTTATTGTCTTTCCATGCTACATAATGCTCTTTAATAGTGACCATAAAATGTACTTAATTTGTTAAGTTAAACATACTCATAAATGTTGGGCTGCAACCATTGTTTTAGTGGTTCAGACGCGCTTTGAGTCGACACAATTGTGAATATTCAGTTTTCTTTGATTCAGGTGCTGTATAAATAAATGTGTGTCTTCTTTTTACATGTCTTTGTTTTGGTTTTTTTTTTTAAGGGGGGGGAGGTGCATATTTTTATAACATTTAATTACACAGACAGACTGAGAATGTCTTGCTGGAGAATATTTATAGAGATTTAGTCAAAAACAAATCTCAAATTGTTTATTATTTTTGAGTCGTTTTGATTTTTTGTGTTTTGTGTTGCTGTTGATTTAACTTGTATTAGCGTCTGTAACAATGGTTGGTTGTTAAATATGTTGTTGAATATTTTAATTAGTCGGTCATAATGAATGAATTTGTTAATACAACGATAATGTAACACACTTTATTTTTTGCTAAATTAAGTTTTCACGCCTCTCACGATATATTTCTTTGTGCGGTCCAAGATCAACTTTGAACCCAAACTAAAAGTATGTTTTAGGATTGTTGTTGTTTTTTTTAGCAACACAGGGCTACTCCATCATCTACTCTGTATAGTTATGCAAACTGACAGCGAGAATTATTGATTTTACAGGGTATTGTTTTATAAGCTATTGGGGATAAACTTGCATATAATAAATTATCTTGGACACCTGTTTATTGTTGCCTCCGACAGCAAGATAAACGACCCACCACCAATTAAAATATTAGATATCAAAGTGCCGATGTCAGAGCAAGAGTAATGGTAGCACACGAGACTTGTCATCAACAGAAAAAAACGAGGGCCGGCGTGTGACCTCACATGCATGGATTCTCTGTATAACAATATTCTGAAAGTCTAACAATGTGCACAATATGCAGCATGTTTTTCTCTTTTGTTTTTTCCCCCTGAAACGCTGTCTCCCGCAAAAGAGCAGTGAACTTTGGACTGACATTTGTACAGATGTGGTAAGGCTAGGAGGCACCCTGTAATTAAAGCACTCACCCTGGGAAAAAAGGTGCTATCCTCTGTCATATTTTGACAAGGCTCCGAGGCTAGGCAAAGTAATACAGTCACATGGTTGGTAGCAGCTGGAAAGAAGAACGACTGTGCGTTTGATTGCCTGATCGGATCACTGTTCGCCCCAAGCTACGGTTTCGGTCGGGCTCCTGACACTGGTACACTGAATTTACGTCATCACCTTTGGGTTTTGAATTGAAATATATAATCAGAAAGAAGATTTTTTTGTTCCATTCTTATTTCCAATATGCGCAAGCCGTTTGATATCAATTAACAAGTGGCTTCATTGTATTTCAATTATGTGACTCATACTGAATTTACCAATCCATTTACGATGATGGTGTCTAGTCCAAATTAATTTTACATGGGAGTTATTATTATATGCCCAAACTGACACAACCATCTGTATTTATCCAGGCTTGGGATCAGAGCATCAACTTTCCTAAATAAAAACTATTCCGATTATACAAATGGACGATTCTGAGCTTGGTTTTAAGTCGGTGAGCATTCGCGTAAATACATTGTGACTTAACATCCCTGTCTTGTAGCGACCTGAGACAGACACCATATACGCTCTGTCAGTATCATTAAGGCAGCATGCCGTCAATTTCGAATGCGAGTCTCTCTTCTGAATTTGAGAATGATCCAGTCTGACGCGGGCTTGAACTTTGCAGCGCGCCAGGAGGGGCTATTCTCTGCCGCCTTGCACCATTCTCCCATGGCTTTAAATATTGTAGGCATCTCGGGGATGTGGAGACGCATTTGTCATCCCACTTTGACAGGCTTGATGAAGGGGTTGTCTGTCAGTGTTTCACAAATCCGAGGCGACCGCAAGCCCGCAGGTGGCACACACGGAGAGCCGCGGCGAGCGCCTGGGAGTTTCCTCCTCTCCTCCCTCCCTCCAGCGCGAGGCTTCACGGAGTAATTGTGATAATACTGGGATGGAAAATTATAGAGGAGTGAGCTAAGAAGATACTTGTGTTAAATGCAGGGGCTCGACACAGAGAAGGGAGTGTGGGTGGTCTGAGGCGGCAGGGGCAAGTTGTTACAATTCATTCCTAAGCGCTTTGATACTTGTAGAACTTACATGTAGTCTCGTATTAAATTTAATATGCTCTTTTACAATGGTGGAAAAATACTGCTTTGAAATTAGAGCGCGGCTGCTTCACATCAATTATCGTTAATGGTATCAAAAATGTAACAATAAAAGTCCCACTAAATCACTCAACACAAAAGCTGTCATATAAACACACTCTTAATCTTAACCTCTCTCTCCTGGTCTAGTGTGTGACATCAGGGTCAAGCTAGCATATAATAGACAAACTTGGCAGTAAGCTAGAGCTCTGAGAGAGGTCCGGGAGATTTATCAATCAACTGGCCACATTAAACGGATTTCCTAATGAAGTGAAGTCTTTACAGGGATTAATCCTCTACCACCTGCAAGGAGCCACCTGCTCGACTGCAATAATTGGCATGGATGGCAGCGGCACCATCAGCAGAAAGAGGAGAGGCACACAGAGCTGAGAGAGCAGGGAGAAAGAGACGGACAGAGAGGAAACAAGTTGGAGAAAGGACAAAGAAGCTAGACATCGGGGTGTCAAATTCATGCAAATGATGACACTCAGTGTGTTGCAACGACACAATGAGGGAGGAAAATAAATAAAATATTTAAAAAAAAGGAGACGAGACAGCGCCAGGTTTCTTATGACACCGCGATGAGCATCCAGCCCTTAGTTTGTGCCAGTCTTGCAGCATTCCCAGACCTTGACAGCAGCTCCTCGCTACATCTTCCAGCTGTGTCAAATCTGCCTATGTGCTAATGAATGTGTCAGCATCCCAATCGTGTCATTGCTGTGTGTGTTTCAATTCACCTCTGAGCTCAGAGATTCTGCCCGGGGTACCAGCTTACGCACACATTCACAATTGCTGCATCAATAATTACACAGCCCATTATAGCCTACCAGCATCACTGTTCAATAGCCAAAAAAGCTTTTGCTTGTTGATGATCACTTTTTATCAGCCAGGATTTGCAGCCCTATAAGTGTAAACTTTTGACTACCTTATCGCGGAAATATAACTTATATGACTTATATTTCTGACATCAATTTGAATTTGAATGTTAACGTGTTTTCAGTCAAAGATACCTCATTATATAACTAATATGCAGTATAACTGAGATAATGTGACACATTATTGCTCCTTTTGCCCCTGTTTCTGCAAGCTTAACTTTATGCAGATTTAATGTGCAAACTTTGGAAGACAGATAAAAATGGTGACTTTTGAATCGGAAAGCATAGCAAATGTTCACAATGAAATATAATTGAAATTTAATTGTATTATGTACCTGTCCATGTTAGTCATCCATCTCGGCAGTGCCAGCAGTAACCTCTAGGAACTGTCTCATTCTTTTGGCAAAGGCCGCCAAAAAAATGAAACTTCTGGCACAGTGGAGGTGTCTCTCATTTGTAGTAGAGCCACACTACCGTATTGCCAAAGGAGGTCCAGGCCAAGGACAAACAGTGCCTCCATGTTGGTATGAGCCTGAACCCAATGCCAGCAGCAAACCTTGTGGACAGGCCATGCAAAACAAACTGTGTGCTAAAAGTTCATAGACAGTATGCGTTTCCAGCAATAAACTGCCTTCTTAATAAACATACAACTGCCTGTCCAAATGATAAAGTTTGTACTTAAATTCCTCAACAACCTAACAGGTAATTGTACAAATAAGAGCTAGTTGTACTGTGTTATGTATACTTAAAAGTACATTTCAAAGAATCTTCCAGCTATTGTTGTGTGAGTGGGACCCCCAACACACAGGCACAAAGAGCTTCATCTAGCTCCTTCTCCTCTGCCTCCTCTTCAAGCTGTGTTGTTTAGAGTAAAAGAAGAACCATCCCTAATCCACTTCACGGATCAGTTTCACAGAGACGGTAAAGCCATTCTCCCTCCAAGCTAAAGCAATTCAGATCAGACACCTTGATGTCTCAAAGAGCACACAGTGAGCTCTTGTTTTCTGTTTTGACTGCTGGGAATCCATGCCAGACAGCAGCCCTGATTCCAGCTCAAAGATAAAACTAATGAGCTTTTCATTCAAGACTCTTTTATAACAATAACTCGGGCAGCCATGCTTGTTTTCACTACCACCCGAGATTTTGTGATCTACTAAGCTATAGGATTTGCAGCATATCGCCATGACATTTAATACTTCTAGCATCTTGAAGAGCTAGTATGTGGAAAAAGTTAGCCACCGATTCATGAATTACCAAAAGTTTAATTTGTATTTGACACCTGGAAGTGCGGTCACAATACACCTTTAGCTCGGTGTCAATGGCTTTCTCAACTTAATTCGCCACTAATTGCAGTAACACTATGCTAATAATAGGGATCAGAAGATTCCTTGATACTTACCTGACACCTTAGACACACATGATCAGGACTCAGTGTGTGGCTGTTTCAACTGAATTTCCCACAATGCTCAGTGTCTGTCTCACAGGTGATGATCGCATTAGCAGGTTACTTGAACATCAAAAAGACAAGACCGTAATCCTTTAACAACAACTCACGACGTGTCCACAAAGGCATTGTTTATATAGGCACCCAGGATTTAGCCACCTATATCCTTTCCACAGATGCCTTCAGGTACCTACAGGTGACAACGGTATTTCTAACACCGTGGATTTGCATGTTTCAAAGAGCTTCGTGTAAGAGAATACTCTTCTTTCATGTCGGCAATGCTCATCTGCTAGCAACCCAAGACACCAACAAGCTTAGTACCCTAATGTTAAACTCACCAAAAAGAACAGAAGTACTACATATAAAATAAAGCAATATTTCTGATTACAATATCTGGAACTGTAGTATGTTGCACACAAAGTACTTCCTGGATTTGTGTTCTCATCAAAAACATGCCTGGAGCTATATGTTTGGAGCCACTCACGCATATTTGAATAATCTTTGAATCTTCCCCAAAGGCTATTCTTAGCACCGCAATGGCATCTCTCAAAAAGCTCCTCCGGAGGTCCTATGTATCCAGGAAATGCTGTGCACACCTCTCCATCTCTAAACTGTCGAGGATGCAATAATTGTACGTTTTTAAATTTTTTGATCTTTCTGTAAAGCACTTTAATTGATTCATTGATTGTTAAACCATAATAATTTTATCGCGAAGCAAAAACCTTCGTCATTGCTTCATTACAGCCACACAAGCTGCATACTCTTACTTACTTTTTATTATTATTTTTATTGAAACAGCTGTTTCATCAGCAGTGATGTCTACCAACTGTGCTGGGCCTGGGGCAAAAAGGTTTATCTTGGGGCAACTTACCTGGTTGCCCCCCTAACCCCAACCCCCGTCGACGCCCGTGCTCATCTGTAACTACAATGAGGTATGATAAACTTTTCCACAAGAGAAAGATTGCCTGTGTATGTTCTAATAGTGTGAAAAGTTGGGGCTATAAAAAGCTGATGACACCATTTAGAAAAGAGATGTGTTTTCTTCTGTTGTTTTTATCCAGGGGCATAATAACTTGTGTGTTCTAGGTACAAACCTTTTGGCCATGGCATCACTGGTAAACATAAATAACCGCGTGTGGTGCTATGCCAAATGGTGGCAGGTGGTTCGATGGGACTGATAAAGAAAATGTATGGTTCATAACAGCCAGTGAGACAAACAAAGAGGCAACTTTCTGGTGGTATAATCGCCTTTATTTTTCTCGTGAGGATGAATTGAGGGCAGACTGCCTTAAGTTCTGGGAAGCCTTTGAATCTCTTTTCACATTAGAACTGCAGCAGGGATTTATATTATTAACAAATTTCATTTTAGTGTACTATATTGTGATTAAACCTACAATTGGGTGGCAGAGCAGTTGGAACCAACGCCACACAGCAAGAATGTCCCAGGTTTGACTGACCAGTCCGAGCAGGGCCTTTCTGGGTCGCATTTTACATGTTCTCCTAATGTCTATGTGTTTCTCAGTGACTGGTTTCAGACTTTTAAAGCTGTTTTAAAGCTTATAACATTGAGAAAGCACTTGAATTAGATGTGTCAATGTCTAACAGACACGCCATTAAATTATTAGTATCCAACACTACTAGTTATGTAAGGGATAATGCACGACGAGGTGTCCATTATCAGAAAGAACTGGACTCCGCGGAAGCAACCGTCCTCCGCTTTGCGTCGGACGGTTCACGCCTCCGCGGAGTCCAGTTATTTCTGATAATGGACACCTCGGAGTGCATTATCCCGCTTATACCATGGTCCGGCTAACTGAAACTGTTCATTGGGGCCTGTTTGCTTATTTTTTTAAGTCCTGGGCAGGAGTTATTTCACTTTTTAATCAGTTTTACCTGAAACTAGTTCCAGCTCAATTGTTTACCGTTACTATGGAAACAGCTGCAGTGGAGTGATATAGAACGTGATTTAACAGTTTTTTTTAACTGGTGTACATTATCACTTTTTAATGGACACCTTCCAGCCAATCAGAATTGAGTATTCACCTAGACCATGGTATAACTTCATCCTATTGTATCCTACAAATACAGTTCTTCCATGCCACTGTAACAACCAGTGCAAATTACTGAAGTCAAGTCCTAGAGTATGCATTGGTGGATTGTTTTAAAAACTGGGGGTATGACTACGACTTCACCCTCTGCCCCAAAATCAGAGGCTCTGTTAGCTCTGACTTAAATCTTATGTAACTGCTGGCTTTTGACAGGCAGACACCTCTCCTGACTACAGATAGGTAATTTGTTTTGATCTGTGATTATAGCCTGGTGTTCAGAGGAAGATGTAAACCCTCTTGTGAAGCTGTTAGGCAAATCCTCACATTGTGGGGAGATGTGCCCCTGGGGCTCTCAAGTTTGCGCTCTCTTCTCTTCCTCTTCACTCTGTCTTCTCTTTTTCCTGGCCGTTTTTATCCGGTTGAGAGACAAAGCCCGCTGCCAAACGCAGAATACCCCTAGGAGCTCATCATTCGGAAAACTAGGGCTCCTGTGAGAAAAACGAGCAGACAGGGAGTAGAAGGAGGAGGGCTTGGATAAAAGTAGGAAGTGGATTTTAGTGTATCTTTCTACATTGTTGGAAACTGCTCAGGGTCTATTTGAACTATGAGCTCTTTTCACTTCAATTCCTTAACGTCGGGTTTTGGGGGCCATTGCCTCACATCCACTCAAAGTTTTAGTGTAAAATGTTAACCAAGAACTTCTTAAATGCTGAAATGTATTTTCGTACACAATTTTCAGGAAAGTATAACATCAAAGACAGTTCGTTTTAGCGTGCAACCAGATCATTGTGATTTGTATACAACCATGATCAGAACTAACACTTTCCTGGTGAAATAAAGGTCAAATAAAATAATCAACACTTTAATAAAACATGAATGAACTGAACTGATAAAAATGTTCAGTTCAGATCTTTACCAAAGCCAGACTTGTTATAGCTCCCCTATTTTATTTTATCTAAAGAGAAGACTCTCACAGACTCTTTAGTCCTTTCATCAGGGAGAAAAGTGCAGTCCACTCTAGCATAGCTTCATCCAAAAGGCTGTCAGGAAGCTGAACTCTCCCCCTCACAGCACCAAGGGTTTGAAAGTAATTAAGAGCAGTTTTATTCTTTGTATATGCTTTACACGTGGTAGAATTGACAATAAGGCTCACTGAACTGAACAGCTACATTTGTCATTTATCTAAAAGGTATTTCCTAAACATGTTCATCTTAGTTCATCAGCTCACTTAATCGAAAAGGGCGCAGCACCTTTCCCCTCACCTCCAAGTGCAATTTAGCGGTTAGTGTGTCGGCTTAGGTGAGTGGATTATCAGCAAATGCTCATTATAATAACTGCAGTAATTATGCGTTTTGCTTTCTTTTGATGTACTTCAGTTCAAACGTGAAGAGTTAATCCGGGGATGACAACAAATATGTCAACGTGGCCTCTGGAAATCCCTCTGTGGGTTTTACTGTACACGAGCTGTATAAAGGCCATGGCACCTGCACGACTGTAAGGGTGGCACAACATCAGTAATGGGGGGAAAGCTTTATGTAAGTCTTTCAATCGTTTTTTTTTTTTCTTTGCTTTTACATGAAACGTGCTCAAGCCAAAACCTTTGTATCCTTAAAAATGGTGAGGAGCAGCAGTGAGAGGAGTCAGCCTGGGACTTTATATCGACTGCATTTATGAGAGCTAGCAATACGCCAAGACCTTTCCCCACAGGATCTATCTCGCACCAACACACGCTTTAATGCAAAGAAACAATGGCTAATGAGCGAAATAATACACCCGACGGGGAAGAACGCGAGGAGACCAAACAAATTCCAATGACGGTTGTATGTTGAGGCGAAAGCAGTGGAAACGCGCAGGCATGAGAGCGGACCCGCGATGTTGAGCTGTCAGTGCTAATGAGCCGGTCTGTGTGTGATGTAAGGACAGGCGCTCGCTGATGGAGATTTAAACAAACATTTGAATTACATTAACTGTCTCCTCAGGATTATTGTTTGTTTGTATTGCTTGTCTTTGTTTCAGGAGAGTGATTATTCCACAGAAAGCAGACAGTCTTTTGACAGTTTGGGAAAAGTGGCTTGCACAATAAAGGGATATGTCTAAATATAAAGGCTGTTTCATCATATAAATTATATAATGTCAAATTTAGATAATAGACCGTTTCGTTTCGTTCGTAGCCAATCTGCACACATGATGAACACATTTCTACTCAACACGGCCTGAAATCAAATAAATGAAAAGAGCATGCTAAACTTAAACAGTGAGGAAGCTTGGTCTAAATAACCGCTTCAATGTATTGAAGACTATTTCTGTTAGCTAGTACCATATTTACCATACTTAAGTTCAATTGTTTTGTTTTAATGTTAGAAGACTAAATTAACTGAAGACTGAATTGTAGCTGGGACTTTATAGGAAAAGCAACACAATCATCCAGTCGTTCACTTCTGCTTGCTATACATTCAGGTTGAAGCAGTGCACTCATATTCTTTCTGAAGGTGCCTAATTTCTCTGTTTCCCGCCTGTGTCCCTGTATCTGCGAGAGCTCTCTGAAGCCTCCTCTCAGCGGGACGGCCCGGGCTCAGACACAATGCACTCTTCCACATTCACATTCCACCTGTGTTTTGACAACACTTTTCACACGACTGATCTGAAGTGGTTTTATAGTCTCTCTCTTCCCCACTGTATATCAAAGAGTGATGCTGGAGATGGCAGAGCACTCGAGGCTCTACGGGACGGATTAGCGCAACATTAATAGTAATCCCCAGAGTCTGCACTGTTTCTCAGGCAAAAGGAAGAATAAAAACGACGCAACTGGATGTCTTTATTTCAAGGTTGGATATGCCCCTGTTCCTTCCTGTATGAACTGTTTACACCGATTACATTAAACAGTATGACAAGGGTAATATTTATCATTACATGCATGACTCCCAGCCACCTCAAAGCAAAAGGAGATTAAAGAAAGATTACTCTCTCTTTCATGCTTGTACGCACTTGTAGCAATTGCCTTTTCACGTGCTAACAGTCTCAAAATGACACATACCTTGATTAATATGTTTTATTTAAAGGTCAAAACTAGTTCAGGAAATTAATTCAATTTTTACAGCAATGCGCTTTTTATATTACAAAAGTATCCATTCAATAGACTTTTGGTTTATTATAACCAGTATGAATGTTATTTTAGAATAATACGCAGAACCCTCTTCATTTACCTTAGCATTGAAGATACTCTAGTTCACTAGTTCTCAAACTTTTCATACAAAGAGCCACAGTATAAAATAGGCTATATGACCTTCCAAGTACCACCAAGGAGAGGTCAAAATCAAATCAAGATTAAACTAAAATAGATCTAAATTTCAGTAAAATGTATTTAAACCAGAAAACACCAAACTTGAATGCAGTACTAAAGCTTGTCTTGAATATTGCAATATTGTAAAATATTATGATATTTTACAGAACAATTTTATCACAGTACGTTCAATGCAATTTCAATAAAACTCATACCAATTTTATTTTATTTATTTATTTATTCAAATTGGTCTTCAGTCTTAAAAAGATGCTTCAGGACCCAGTGGCGTGCTGACGTGCTCATTTCGGCCCGGGAATTTAGAGAAGACCGGCCCACTTTTCTGTGGGTTTATAGCTCAGTGATAGAGCGCTAGTCTCTGGTGCAGGAGGTCCCTGGTTCAAGTATAGCTTTGACATTTTTCTAACGCTTTTCTTTTTTAACGCTCTTTTACATGGGCCGCTGCACACACAGTCTGAGACTGATACAACACCACAATCAGCACCAAGTTATGAAGATAAAAATATGTATTTGTCCACTTTTCTACCTTTCACTGCCTTTTCTCTCTTTAGACTAAACAGTGCCGCGGCCCACCGGGAAACCTCCCGACTCTCCCTATGGCCAGCACGCCTCTGTCAGGACCAAAGTTACAATGCACTTTGTTTTTGACTGTTAAAATGTGAGTATATTAAAATATGAGTAAATCTCAGTATGATGGAAAACCTCTGAGTTTTGCAATGTACAATATGGATATTGCGTCACCTGAGGAGAACAAGAATGGAAAAATGGGTGCTTGGACAATGTGCTGCCGGGAGAGGATTGTTAACGGTGCACCAGGATGTGACTTATACTCTGGAGCGACTTATATACGTTTTTTCTTCTTCATTATGCAGTTTTTAGCCGGTGCGACTTATACTCCGGAGCGACTTACAGTCCAGAAAATATGGTAATATATCACTGAGTGTGTTTAGCTTTTCCAAGTCAAAAAACATGGAAGATGATAAGCATACATACAAATTGAGATACATTTTATAGTCACCTGTACAGACAAGCTAAGCCATGTACATCAGCCACTTGTAAAGAGCTATACCTCAACCAACCTGTTCTGATCACGGGAAGTACTTTTGCTCATTTTCAGTATGAGATATGGCACTCAATTTCTTCTGATTAGTGTATAATCTGGCTTATTTCACTGTGTGCAGTGACAGAGTGCACTATCACTCCCCTATATGAACGTTAGTCCCTTTTTCGGTTAACCTTGCTCTGATAAAGCCGTGACTTTTCACATCGCTCTGCTCGACAGCGGCTAATGATGTACCGTCCCTTTAATTATGTAAAGTATTGGGTTTAGTCAAACTCACTGGTGTGATTATGTCTCAAAATCGTCTATGTGCTCTCCTACACAGTGATCCCTTTAAATCTTATCTCCGAGAACAAGTGTTAGAAGTTTTCCAGCTTTTTACTGCGCTGAGAAAATGTCAAAGTGTTAAAAGGTAATTAGTATTCCCCAGCTATCACAGTGTTAATCAGAGGGATGAAAAGGTTGATACGAGTTGTATTCATGATGAGACTGAAGATGAAAAATGACCCCAAAAAAAACTTAAGACTGGCTCCAAACATTGCAATTTTGTTCAACATCTGATGATTTTTGATAAGATGAAAGTAGTGATATGTACCTATGCTATTTTATCAAGAGTGGAGTTTTAATTGCTACGGTACGCTTACAGTCTCGCCGCCTTTTTCAAGTTTGTTAGTTCAAAAAATATGAAAAATAAACAAGCCATCCAAGCATCCGAAAATAATAATCTCCCATTTTGGCACTGATACGGTCAAAACACAGAGAAGACAGATCTCATTATCTCTGCTTGGAAAGTACTGAAATGTTATCTTGAAACAACAGACAAAGTGAGATGAGCCGCTCTTTTTAAAATGGTGTGTGTTTGTGCCAAAACACAAACAACGGGCGCGCGAGAGAGATGGACAGAGAGACAGGCAGCGTAAAGAAACACAACAGAAAAGTAGAGTAGGGAGGAGAGCATAACTAATGGCATTGGTGGAAGATTTATTCCAAAAAGGAGGTAGCAGCAGGAGGAAGGAAGGAAGCCTGGATGACTCCTAGCCCCTTCTTTTGCCTGATTATGAAAGGGAGACATGGCGCAGGGTCGAGGGTCAAGCCAAAAGGAGACAGCATTGTGTAGGAACTGTCACGCACCGCCACCTATTTTGACATGCACAGGGCCGTTTGTTGTCTGTCGAACATGCAAATTGGCGAGCCCGGGCTGTCATAAGAAAAAAAAAAAAAGGCAACCCAAGAAGATATGCGCCAGTCAGTCGGTCGGGGGAAAATGAGAGACCACCTGTAACCAAGAGAATGGGGAGTGATGGACAAGCATTCAGTCAGCGCCTTGCTTGTCATTTCCAGCCCGCCATTCACGCATCAGCCAAAGTATACCCCCCTACCCTTACCCACCATGGCCATCAAAATCACCTAGCACCATCAATCCCATCCAGCCACATATACATGTAAAAATCTATTCTTAATATTCAGATGCGCCAAGTGGAGAGAAATAAATATATGGCGGGGGATCGCAGGGGGGTCGGGAGGTGGTGGTGGTGGGTTTTTTTCAACCTGCTGGCTGCCTAATAGGATCCAACATGGAGACAGCTGAGGGTCAGGCCTAGATAATTAGTTGTCCACAGAGGAAACATCACTCTTCGGCACAGCGTGGACAGGATGAGGGAGGGGACCGAGTGAGGACGCTTTTAATGCGCTCAAAGTCCACCAATGTGTCAGGTAATCAACAATATATTGTCTTTTGTCCCGACTGTGATGGGGCCGAAATATTTTTAGGTGTAAGACAGGCAGTGGACATTCAGTCCCGTGGGCATGCAGGATGTTGCAGCCAGATATGACACAGCACAACGTAAACTTGTATGTAGTCCAAGAGCACAATGATGACCGAATAATTGGCTATCCAGTACAGACATACTGAGAATGGGGTATAACAGGCATATTGTATCCTTTTTATCACTATAAGGGAGGTTTTAGTATGCATGTGTTGTTCAAGCAAAATATTGCTTGTTAACGATACGTTCCGTGTTTGTAAACAATAGAGTCTCATAGACCCCATACAGTTAATAAGAGTTATCCGTTAAATTGGGCAATTATGAATAATTAATATGGCTTTGGCAAATGTCAACATAATTATTTACCTAAAATCAGAGCCTGCAAGAAAAAAATCCTAATTACAGCAGAAATTAGCATGACTAATCAGTGGACAAGCTAAACATACTTGTCCACTGACTAATCAGTGGACAAGGTAATATAGGTAATACAATGACTATTACCTATTAAATGATCTACAAACTGCAGAGCGCTGTTATAATTCATTAAGAATCCGTAATAATAATAAAATTAAAGAGACACTGCGCATTTTGTATCCAAATTTCCTTTAACCTGTCACTAAAAATAAATACCTCACTTTTTTTGTTGCATTTTGAATAGTGTTAAGTTTGTTTTATATATTGTGGTTATGGAGGTTATTAAGAACATTTGATTATCACAAAATCTTTGGAATGGCCACGTTATGAAGAATATTTTTTTTTCCCAAAGAGACCTTCTTGAACTTCGCACACAAAAGGGGTCACCTGCTGCTGTGGACTACACAGGCTATTTCAGGCTATTTAAGCATAAATCATTGTCTGTAGGCTAATCACTGCTGTCCACTGTTGTCAGTGCACCAGGAAAAACATATTTCTTTAGCCAAATGATCCATTAATATTGAAGGATTAGGGTGTCATTGCTGTTATGATATAGGGCAGAAAGTGTCCTCATTATATTATTAAGTCCAGTCAAATGTATTCAAATGCCACCTTTATTACCCTGGAGGTGCTTTGCATAAATTGAATAAATCCGACGGATACTCAGCCCGAATCAAACATATCAAAGGTTTCCTGTCTTTGAAGTGGGGGTTGTCTCTAATTCCAAAACAGATTTTCATGATAAATAAATGCATTATTTATGAATTGTGGGCTAGTGGTGGTAAGAAAAAGGACGATGAAGACGGCCAAGAAGAACAGGGAAAAAAATCAAAACAGCACAAAAATGCATAAAACATTCTTGCATGGAAATGTCAAGAGGCAAAGAGTGACAGAGATGGGAGAGAGTGGCGCGTGCCCGCCGAACAGCGCACTGATAAACAAACTGATTAGCATATGCACATCGGAGCATATGTTGTGCTCATTTGCTTACACAAAGTCTCAATCAGAATAATACTCCACACTCGGCGCATGTCATGGAAGTCTTCAAATGTTGATGGCAATGATGAAGGTGCTGGAAATGTTTCAATTATTTCATAACTGACAATTATACTGACAACGTGACAACTTCTGCAAGCTACATGTGGCGCTCTGACTAATTGCCCTCAAGAAATTTATGGAAATCAGAAATAAATAACGACAAACAGACGCTGACCATAATGTGTTGCTTTTGCTGTTCCCAATAATGTTTTCATTGCACAAGATAATATTTGACACCAAACAACAAAATCCATACTATTACAATGTAATAATTATTGTTTCAGTAAATGTAATGGTAAAAACAAAATCTCATGGAAAATATACCGTATACAATACATACTCAACCTGTTCAAAGGAAAGCACCAGAAGGAACAACATTTTTTTTCTTCTGTCTATAATCTAATCTGTCTAATATTTTCTTTAGGACGCACAGACCCTATTGGTGAAGGTGATTATTTAAACTGTCTTTGCCTCTATTCCAAATTAACACAGAAAAAATGCATTAGAAATATTACCAAAATGTAATAAATGATGTAAAGAGGATTAATCAATTAAAGCTGTGAGTAAATAGGCACCGGAGGGAACCCAGAGCAGGTAAATAATGGAGGTTCCTCACCTACGCAAACGTTCATTTAACCTGTGGACCACAAGGTTATTTCTGTTGGGACTGCTGTTAGCGCACTCGCACACACACACTCTGAGATACAGGCTGGATCAAGGATGATTTATGTGGGAAGATCCATCTTCATCATCTTGCCTCTCACCTTGGTCTCCATCAGTGTTAATTAAAGGAAGGTCAGTGTCACACTCCCTGCTCCCCCCAACCAGCCCTCTTTTACATAATAAATCACAGCCCATACACAAAGGGCCTGTTGACATAAACAGAATGCCCTAGCTAACTAGCTAACTGCAGTCCGTTGGGCTGAGAAGTCAATTCAAAGCCCGCCATAAATAACACTGAATGTCACACTGTTGTGTCTTTGTCTGTGAACAAAAGCCTATGACAAAGACAGGTTGTTCTGAGACTGAACTAATCTATAATGTATACAATGTATACAAGTATGAATCTGAAATGTTCAAAGATTCAATGAGAAAGTCACTCAATTTGAAAGTCTCAGAGGATGTCATTTCCATTCACATTCGTAAAAAAAAAAGAAAAGAGAAAAAAAAGCTGTATAATATTGGTATCTGTCTTCAGAGTTAGTAAGCTGCTATAAAAAAAATAAAAAAGTGAAATCCAGCTTATTGGGTGGAGAAGATATTAAGTGAACGTTTTATCTGAAATCATGGCTGACTGAAAACAATAACCCCAAAGTGGTGATTATGCGTCTGACTTTCTGCATAATGCATCATTTCAGTCAACCCAGCTCAGAATGAGAATGAATGTTTTTAAAGAAAATGCCCATTGGCGAGATTTCAGCACGAACCAAAACAGTACAGCAGTCTGTCACAGGGCTTTGGTCAGCCCTGCACTGTCTACATCATTACTTTCTCAGAATCAATTTTCTCTCCCAAATGAAACAAGAAACACATGCTTTGTATTGTGTACAATTTCCTAGGTTTTTAGGTTGCTGTCAGGCTTGCATAATGAGGGCCACAGCGCTGCAGAGTTCTCTTCTTATCACAAACTAGCATGCATGGCCCTGCTGCTCTCTCCTCAGTCATCAAGCAATTGATGTAATTGAACCAGCCCTTTGCTGTCAAGCAAGCAGCACAGCTCAATAGCATATGCTCTGAACACTCTGGACAATGAGAGCCACGTATCCAGGCAGGAAGGCAGCCTGCCTCGCTACAGCTCTGTCAATAAATTTCAATTTCACTAATTGCCCAGAATTCATTAACCGGGCTTTTGAGACAACATAGTCCATAGAAAACAGCATAACAATATGCAGCAGACGTACAGGAGGGTTCGGAGATGTCGGAGGCTGGTTCAGCGTCTTGTTAACTGTTGTTTCTCTATTGTATTTGTTGAGGTTTCAGTAAGCAATCGGGTACATTGGGACTACCCATCCAAACTCTGTGTGAAATAATTTGTATAAAAACATAAATAATAATACATAAATAACAAATATGGAAAATTATGAAAATATAAAGCATTAATAACAATTACAAGTAAAAACAGTAATCTTATTCTCATTAGTTTAACTTCCAAGACTAGACCAACTTCTCATCACAAATTATTTCTGTAAAACAACTCAACATTATGATAACTAGCTCTTCCCACTGTGAAGTCACACAGACAACACAGACAGCAACTTCTCCCCATGTATTATTCTTTCAGCTGATTAGGCCTTGCTTTCCCTGTGTCCTCTTTGCCCTTAAACCAAATCTTCAATGTCCATGTATCTGCCTAAGTGGCCAGGCAGGGGTCAAAGTGCAGTAGGAGCTGCCACTTCCCCTGTCACAGGAAACAAGGCTCCTGAACCATCGGAGGACGGCAGAAACTGTGAAGAGGAAAGGAAGTGGGAAAGGAGGTGGGAGGAGTTATTCAAAAACAACGGCATGGAGCTATACCTGGACTTAGCACCATGAGCCTCTCTGAACATGTAGTCTTTGTACAAAACAATACAAAAGCACTTTTGGATTACAGCTTAGAAAAGAATGAAAAGTTTTGTACAAACGTTGTAATTGTTGGACTAGCGAGTGAATTAGTGGACATAAAATATTATCTAACAACACTAGTGTTTATAATTTTGCACAGATTTACATTAACTTTTAGTAAAAAAAAAAAAAAGAGAGAAAGTTGATCAATATGTTTTTAGTTAAATGGAGATGTTAAAATATGAGCTCACTCTTTTTTAATAGTGATACTTGTATTGTACTTACATAGTTATATACCCACCGAAAGCATATACATTTGCCACACATACAGAAGGTCCCGAGGAGAGCAGGACT
Source organism: Neogobius melanostomus (assembly GCA_007210695.1). Classification (NCBI taxonomy): domain Eukaryota; kingdom Metazoa; phylum Chordata; class Actinopteri; order Gobiiformes; family Gobiidae; genus Neogobius; species Neogobius melanostomus. Next base: position 8,003,734 of record VHKM01000058.1, read on the forward strand.
GTTATGGTTGAGTAAGCAAAGAGGTGCACTGCTTCTCAAGAGGGTTCATAGATCACATTATCCATCATAAAGAGCCGTACCCCCATGTTGCAACATACATGTGGAGGATAAGTAATAATATATCCAAACTGTAAAAAGTTGAAAACATGGAACTGATATTTACAAATCCATTGACATAAAGTATTTTAAATTTGATGGTTTAGAGTGAAAATGCTGAAACTTTGTAAAAAAAATAGCTGATTCTTAGAAGTGACCAAAGCAGTAGTTACAGTAGCTACACTGTCATCACTTTATTTGCAAGAAGAGCCTAAACACAGTGGCATGAGGTGAATAACTATTATCAAGTGGCCTCCAAAAGATATCGACAGCTGCCACGTAAACCTGACATCTAGCTAGTGAGAAAAGTTAAATGTTCTTTACTTTATATTGTTTCTCTCATGTTGCTGTATGCTCTAACTAATATGAATAAATCTAAACATATGCAGAAACTTGACTTGTAGATAAAACAAAAGAATATCATCCAGTCAGTGGAAAAATACACACATCATAAATCCACATGAGCCAACAACCGAGCAATATACCTTTAAAAATATGAGAATAGACATGTAAATCATAGGCCCCCGACCAAGAACAATATTTTTCCTGCTGAACAACATCCTTGTTAGGGATTGTTTATATGTTTGAGGTTATTACTATTGAAATATTGTATTTATTTAATCAATTTTATCATCTATTTTACCTCTATATTTTTTATTTATGTATTTGCTTTATTTACTTATGTATTCATTTTATCCAAAGCTTTGTTTGCTGATTATCTCGTGCGTATGAATGACCAGGTAGTTTCTCAAAACATTTTAATTAGCTTACTCTAAATGCCATGTACCGTAATTTTAAATAGACCTACCCACTCGGGATACTCAAACGGGAAAGGTGCCACAAACTTGCACTTCTTTGTGAATAACGCACCACTTACCTAGGTGGTGCTGTGTTTACCCAAAAGCTTGAGACTGCACTGCCCTCAAATGGCACAATGAGGTCAATGCACGACTCTCTCTCCCCCCCATAAGGGCCCTGTATCTCCTCCAGGACAAAGAAGCATTAATTAAGAAGCAGCTATGAGCAGCCATGAAGCAGAACATATTCACACATGCACACATACACCGCTCACATCCTCTCCCCCTCTTTTTCTTAATAACTGTGAAATTCACCCTTTTCCACAATGCCGTAGAGGAAAATTATTTTTGTAATAAAGCTAATGGGTTTAAGTGGGTTTGGAGAGCAGCCAGGAGCAGCAAGGGAGATGTTTTGAAGAAGACATTGTTGAGTTGGCTATAGAAAAAGCGGGGAGTTAGTCGAGACAGTCGTCCACATTGTTTCATGATGAGAAGTGGAGAAAAAACAGAGGCTCATTTTCTCCTGACTGTCACGATACCGATGCTGATAAGAGTCACTGTGCACACACAATAGGATTTGAAATGCTGGTTAATTTAATAGATAAAGACAAACAATTGTACAATGCTGGTGGAAGATTACATTTTTGTTTTGTGTAATTACCGTAGAGGGAGTTAAACAAAGCAAAGTGGGGCTCGCAGGCAAGCTGTGATGCATCTGGACACATTGTAGCACTATGGTCTCTCATGAATACAGTGACATACATACAGGCTTAAGGCACTCGGGACAGCTACGATTTATTCTAGCAAAGGGCACAGCATAGAAGCAGCATTTTAGCCGCAGCAGGATCTTCTACTGCAATATTAAAAATTATATGACATAGGCATAATACAGTTATTGCTTCACTAGAAATTGACTATAAGAAGTTATTATGGGTTCCATCAGGAGAAATGCAACACGATGATACGAAATCTTATCATGATGGGACACGGTCACAATTTCTTTAATTGAGATGCTATCCTATGGTGATTTAAAGGTTTTCTGTTAAATGCAGCTCTGTGCTCAAATGCTGTATGTTTTCCACCAATTCAGTCTTCCTATTGGTCAGCCTCCATCTTGCTTTGAGTGAATGGCAGATTCAACCAATCACAGTGAAGTGTGAATAAATAAGCAGTCAGCTTTAGTTTCTGCTTAAAAGCAATATAAAGATAAGTAAAATCTACATGAACTCTTGTGTTATGATGATTATACACTTTTTATTATTGTGGGTGTTACATCACCAGCGCATATGTTTTGTTTTATTTTGCTTGTATGACCGTAATGCTTTTAAATTTGGTGTTGTGCTCAACAAGATTCTTGAGTTAACGCCTTGACCAATTTCAAAAAAGTGCATACAGGTAAGTTTTGACCAAGTTGAAAATGTGACTTATACAATAACAGAAACACTGAACTGTGCAAATTAGAGCATTATGTAATGAATGATGAATGTGTTGAATAAACAAACAGTGAGAATATATCCTAAATGTTATTGATTCAAACCGTCCGGTAATGTAATTGCATTAGGTTGGAAACTTTCATTATGTAAAGAGACTGGAGAGGTGAGGCGAGCAGATGCTGACTGCAACATCAAGAATTAGCTGTCAAATTCTCAGCAGAGGCAGGACTTGGGCCAAACGAAGGCCTCTTTCTGCCCTGCTCCTCTCTCCTCTCCTCAGCAGCAGCCAGCCAAGCATCCCAGCATTAAGTGAGGCGAGCAACCGAGATATGAATGTGATATTCCCTCTGGTATTTTTAACCGCTGTATTGAATTCGCATAAAACACTTAAAGCTGCTCAGCTCGTGCCTTATGGGAGCCTCTCACACCGCCATGCGCACCAGTCTCTAGAGAGGGCTTCTTCACGGCCATGAAAAATTCCTGTTTCTCCCCTCTCCATCCTGAGCGTCTGCCTCTGCTCTCTGATGCATATAGAGCTTCCATAAGGAGGACTTCGAGCACCACTACCAGCCAGTCTCACTCATAAAAGCATAATGATGCGAGATAGAAAAGTTCATAAAAATCTCATTACGGCTTGACTTCATGATAGGGGATACAAATCAAACTTAGAAGCCCTCTGGAGGATTGAGTAAAGTGATAAGTGGCAGAACAGTAAAGAAGACTGTGCCAGTTCAAGACATGTACTGTACAAACAAGCTGCTCAGTCGGTGTCACAGGAAGTCAGAGTTTGTCCTGACAAACGGAAAGCTGAGTCGACAGGATAAACACTAGTTTTGGATACAAACTGTCAGGACTGATTACCAGAAAACTGACTATACTGTAGCCAAAACGGCAACACGTGAAAGCAAAAATGTGAGACTTCCTAATGTTATATGAATTTGGTTTGATCAAATTGACTCCAAGAAGAAAAAAAATGAAGATAATGTGTGGTTTGACTTTCTTGTTTTCTCTTTAATTGTGGAACATTGTGTCACATGTCTTTTTGCATTCAGACAAAATAATTAATCCAATATACAGCGAACTTCTCTGTGATAAAGGACCTTTTTTCATGAGGTAAATGCATAATTCTTGTATAAATCCTGTGAATCAGACATAGCTGTTTTGGCTCCATTATGAATAATAAACAGTCTCCTGCCCTGATCAAACTGCGCCTTATGAATTATACCATGAATATTACCACGGTTTTCAGATTTATTTCTGGGTTCTGGCTATTTCTCATGCTTGAGCGAGGCTTATCACTTAACAATCAATTATTAACATGTGTCAGAATAAGGAGTGCTATTACAGCGATTGAGATGCATGTTGTACACTGGGCTGAACTGACAACACTTCTTGTACTCGCACTCGCCTGTCTGTAGAGGGAAGCTGGATTTTAGGTGGAAACAGGTTCTTGGCTCTTAATTTGTGAATAATGCAACAGCTTGAATATGCATGATAATAAAAAGTACTATTGAAGAGGAGGTACATTAAAAAGATCTCTATGTCTACAGTACGTGCGTTCTCTTTGCTGAAACATGCAGAAAAAGAAAGATCCATCAGCCTCCAAAATACAAACTGATCTCTCACAAGGCAATCGTCCTTTAGGTTTTATAGAAATAAAATTAACATTGTAAGGTTAAAACAAGACTTACCTTACCTTTTGACACACATCAACATTTCCATCCAGAGAGCCTTCTCATGTCAGTTTTTCATGAGGTAAAACGTTGGCGTGTGTCAAAATTTAAATTCAGCTGTCTTGGGTTAACCTTACAAAAATGCACAGTAATAACCAACCAAAACATAATGTAATATTTCGAAATAGTCTTCCAAATTGTGTCCCAATGGTGGAGTAAAAGCTGTGACCTGCAAAGTTTTAGCTTGGGCATCTAAATAGGAAATACATTTAATGAAGATCATTTATCATTGTGGAAGATAATTTCATTTATTTATCATATCATCATTTATTTATTTATTTATGTTTCACAAAGTTTCTGCTTAAAACTATTGCACAGCAGCACTAAAAATCTTAAAGTCATGTCCATCAAATGAACAAATAAAGGTTTGTGAGTCTTGCTATTAATTACTTTTAATTCAGGCAGACAAAACAACCTAAACTGTAGTGGAAATGATACACACACATGCCTAATTTATTCAGCTACTTTGCTTATTAGGGCTAAACCTGCGTGGCCCGACGTGAATAATAATGCTGATTGCAAAGCAGTCAGGAATATCATGATCAGATGCTCTTGTCCATCAACAGCGCTACAGATGTTAGCACTGGTAAAAGTGGTAATCGCTAAAGACCTTATTCATTATGCACACAGTCCATCTCGGTGTATCCTGATCATTAGCATAAATTACAATCTAGTCTATTTGTATGATAATCTGACGCTAGATGACAAGTGCATAGGTTTTGGACTGGCATAGACGGACAGATAGACGAAGAGAGAAGCCGGGTGTGTTAATGCAGCTGGTGAATATGCAATGTGTGTCTGACCTCGGTGGATATACGGAGGGACAGCCATGTAAGATTTATAAGTAGTCGGCAGCCCCCTGATTGACTAAAACACAGGGGATCGTTTAGATAATGCGCCCTGCTTTTAACAACTCCTTAGGGTCAAAGAGAATGGGGATGTTGCCATCATTAAAAGTTCATCTTTCTGCCTTTGTTTACTGTAAAATCTACGCATCACTGTCCTCAAATCTAACCAAATTTGAATGTAGTAAAGGACATAGTGAAAAAAGTAGTAAGTAAAAGTAGTAATAAATGATTAACAACAACAATCATCATTAACTTAATAATGTATTGCGCTCAGAACGATATACAGGTATTTACATCATTATTTTTTCACTGTCCAGTGTCCACACTCAGTAGAGGTAAGCTGCGTTTGTCAGGTGCCATGGAATCTGTGACCGAACGCTTTGTTCCATTGCACCACTGTCACTGAAGGGACACAAATATGAGAAGAAATTGCGATATTCGATTACTGTCTGCGATAAGTGTAGTTTACTTTATTTGAGCAATTTAACATTAATTTTGTCTTTGTCAAAATTCATACAGTTGTGGATGCTCAAAATGGAGTAGGCTGAAGCAATAAGCGTATAAGTGCCCACCCCATATTCAACAACAATGCATTTCGTTCATTAAATTGTGTCAAAACAGGACTCAAACAATGCTAAATAGTCACACCAAATCAAAGAAGAATCGGGACTAAAATTGAATGGTTGCTCATTCTAATTTAAAATACCGGTTAGTTTTAGGCTTTTTCTAGCAAAAAATGTATAAAACTCAGTCAGATGCAAGACCTTAGTAATTAGCAATATATCTTTGCTTCTTGCGATATGGATATATAGGGCGGCACGGTAGTACAGCGGTTAGCGCTCGTGCTTCACAGCTAGAAGGTCCGTGTTCGATTCCCACCAAGGCCGGAGCCTTTCTGTGTGGAGTTTGCATGTTCTCCCCGGTCTGCGTAGGTTTCCTCCGGGTACTCCGGTTTCCCCTACCACTAAAAACATGTACAATAGGCCAGGATGAATGAGAGTGTGTTTGAGAGTGTGCATGGGGGACGACGGATGGAAAATTAGCCCAAGGCTACAATCCGGTGTGGCTTGTTCATTAACTTGCACTGTCCCTACCCAATAAACAAACAAACAAACAACATTGCACTAACAAATATAGCTGCAAAGCGGCGATTATCGGCCCTCGCCGACCGCCCTGCCCAAAGCAAGGGGGCGCTTCGCACCCTTTGGTCTCCCCCAATCTAAAATTACGGTATTGCTACTGCCTTTATGTTTGTTTATAACTTTTTTCCCTAGGCTTAGTTTTAGGATTTTTGGAATGCACTAACGCGCCCTCTCAGTATCTGACAAAGTTTTTCTCGTAAAAAAAAAAAGTTTTTGTG